>CM056742.1:93474975-94899975 GCA_029851415.1 Eretmocerus hayati
TCACCTCCACGTAACCAATATGAATCGGAATAGGCTTTACTGATGATTCTGTGTCAACGTGTTTGTACCTCACAATCTTCCATTAGCCGAATCTTCCGAAATTCAGATCAGAGCTAGTTCTAGTATCGAGGAGTACGTATGTAAAATTCCAGGACTCTTGGCCATCTTGTTTTGGAAATATAATCGCCAGAATTTGGCGTGATTGGCAATCATCCAACGTTGCCCTCGGGGGAGGATACCCAGGGAATACAGACAAATCTCCTAGAACAAAATATTATCGAGAGAAAGCCACCGAAATGCAGCAGAGACGAGTTGACTTACACTCGCTTGAATCATATCGCTGAGTCTGTATATGATCGACCATACTGAAAATTGTTGGACGGGGTGCCTGCTCGCGTGTCGAAAGTGCCCGAGACACCCACTTCCCCCCGAGTATAATCGCTATCTATTGCACGGGAGTCTGCAATCTTGGATTGGTCGCGAGCGTCGTGCTATCATGGTTGAATTCGACTCTGGCAGAAAATGGCTTCACTCGAGCTTTTTACCTATTGAGATGGGTCCAACGGGATTCTTTTCGTGATCAACTAAGCTAGGAGATGTGCTATCCTGATTTTGTACCACAAGGGGGACTCAGGTCCCGGGGTGTGACGAACCTCCGGCCCCAGTTACAAGGACACCGTACCTGGGCTTAGGCCCGAAGCCGGTAGGGAGAAGCCTGGCCCCGAGACTGGTGCTCGGTGCTTCGGCTCCTCATGAAAACCCGCAAGGGGGCTGGGGCACCTTAGTGTCCCATCCCCTGAGTCTGACGAACTCCCGGCCCCAGTCAGAGCCCGCCGGAGCGTGGAGACCGCACATCTCCTCCCGGCAACACGGGAGTGGGAGAGTCTAGGGAGTCGCATTGGAATCGTTTCGGAGCAATAACAATGCGAGCCTGGAAGACTTATCCATCATCCCGAGGGGCTCCCTGGGCTCCAAGGAAGCCTAGAAGAGTCCCAAACCCCCCTGAGGGGTGGGGATCGGCCTTGTGCTGGGGGCCGAGTCCGAAATTCGGTAGTCGGCGAGGAGGGTCGAGTCATTGTTAAACCACTTGTGGTTCGGTGATGGCCGTCCTCCGAACCGACGCGCTGGCAGGACGTATCCCTGCTCCACGGCCATGGGGGCAACCGGGGTGAAGGCGAAAACCGGGCACCCGGGATATAAAAGCTAAATTCCTCCTATCCTGATTTCGTCCCCGACACGGAGAGGTGGTATGGCGATGGCGAGAGTTGAACGCGGAAAATGAATAACACTTATTTCCGCGAGCCAGAACTGGTATTCAGCCACTCATTCACTCTACTACCAACCTGAAACAACCACGGTCTATTCTGTGTTGTACGATCCTGAAATGTACTCCAAGTGTATCCAAGATGAGAGAAAATCGAGTGTATTTGGAAATGTTCGTCTTGGTCCGAGGGAATGCAGGGGTTTTTTTCTTTTCGATTTCATCTTCCCCCATTGCCATACCGACTCCTTGTGTCTGGGACAGAATTAGAATAGCACATTTGTAGCTCAGTCGAAAACGAAAAAAATCCCGTTGGATTCATCTCGCAGTAGCTAAAAAACTCAAGTAAGGTGATTTTCTGTCAAAGTTGGATTTCAACAATAATAGTGCGCCGCTAGCGGTCCAAAAGTTCAATCCAATTCAAAACTGGGTGGATATAGACTCTAGTCCTGGTGAGCCTGCGCGCGAGGGAAATAATAACTCCATTAACCAAACATATATGCCGCATACGCCAAAACTGATTATCGCATGGACGCTCATGGAGATACTGAGGCGTACCGAGGCATGGACCACTTGTTTTCCTCCAGCCTCTATTCCAATCCCAAAATTGATTCAAAGAATTATCGTACATCATACTTTCGATATGATTCTCTCTGATCTTTCTGAAAATTGTATCATATTTGGTCTCCAATATGGCTTTCAGAGGCCATCCCTTATTTAGTGTTAATTTTGGAGGAAAAATGAAAACATTTTGATAGGTCATATCACACGGGAAATATTATAGCATATTCGTGAAGATCAGAGTTTCACTGGGCACGAGCGCGCAGCAGCATAGCTATGCATTGTGCTCCTGCAACTACCACCTGTTTGATGATATCTGTGTCTTAATTTCCACCGACCTCGCGTTCTTATGCCTAGAACATCGTGAGTCGTCCACAAATGAGGAGAAGACGTTTTGCCACTAACGCCGACAGCCAGCCACGCTGCAGTGCCATACGATGCCACGTACGAAGAAGAAATACTCCGCATCGATACGGCCATCACAACTGGGTAAACCCCCTCTTTCTTCTCCGTTGGCATCGACCATTGGACAAAGGAGAGATCCACCAAACTTACCAACCCAGCCCCGGGACCGCTGGTCCCACATCTGTGGTCAGATTTGGACACGATCGCCGCACAGCTTAGGCATTTTCGTTTTTCCTTGCAAGCCGTGGCAAGGTGCCCTGGTTCGCCGCATTGGAAGCAGAGTTTTGGTTTCCGCTCCTCTGCCCTCTTTTTTTGCACCTCGAGGCCTTGTGGCCGTACTCTAAGCAGTTATAGCACTGTGGGATGCCACCCTTCTCGCGGATCCTGACTCTGCCCCATCTCTCTCTCTTTTTCTCTCTCTCGCGACGATTGGTTAAAGCGCGCTTCACGAGAAGGTCTCATTGCTATTTCAGCATTTCTAGCCAATATTATTCAGGAACCTTCATAATATGAATCGTATATGACACCTGAATTGAGAGCTTTCTCCGCAAATAGAAATATTATTCATACGTATTCATTTATTTACATTCTAATGTTCTAATCTTCTGGTCAATTCTCATGAAATTTACGTGATTATTCAATGATCCTGCTGTAATTATCTATAACTGGGCGAATGGGCTCGGCCAAAAATAGTTACGTGTTTTCTGGACGTACAGATTCTACGTACTTTTTCCACCTATTTTCTCCATCTGCTTTTTGCACCTACATATTACACGTACCAAGGGTAATGTACGTGTCTAATGACGGCACACGACGGCACGAGCGGCGGAGAAGAGTGGGCAGAGAGACGAAAAGAGGCCACAGATGTATGACGGGTCGCTCGACAGCAGGCACATCGGTGGCTCGCTGCGCGCTGGTTGATTGCGGATGACAGCGTGTAATTAGACGACTCCTCTGTTGAGCTTGATGGATTGGAATCGAACCCAAAACCCAGATAGGCGAATCAACCCGCAAATAGCCGGATGCTCGGACCACAAATGCTGTCGGAGGAAAAATCAACCAGAAATCCTAGTGAGGCAAATTAACCCGCAAATAACCGGATGCTTCAGACAAAAATTCTGTCGGGGGAAAATTGAATCAACCCCAAAGACCCCATAGGCAAATTAAACCGCAAATAACCGTATGCTGGGGCCAAAAATTATGTCGGGTAAAAAATCAACCCCAAAACCCAGGAGAGAAGATTAAGCCACAAATGCCCGGATGCTCGAGACAAAAATTCTATAGGGGGGGGGGGGGGATATCAACCCCAAAACCTAGGACGGCAAATCAACCCGCAAATTCCCCAATGCTCGGCCCAGAAATTCTGTCGGGAAAAAATTAACCCTAGAACCCAGTCAGGCAAATCCACCCGCAATCGCTCGGATGCTCGGACCAGAAATTCTGTCGGGGGAAAGATCAGCCCCAAAACCCAGGAAGGAAAATTAACCCCCAAATGCCCGACGAGGGACGGACGAAAGCTGCAGGAGCATCACCTTGAAAAGATCCGATGTTATGACTGCCGCGACGTCTCCATAACAAAGCAGACAAATTTTTCGCGCGCAACCGAGCTCCGTTTTGATCCGAGGGAAGTGAGTAACGGCAGCGGATTGATCGGCCTGAATTGGCGTCCTCACAATTTCTCAAAGGCCCTGGAGGCACCCACCTAAGCGCATGCGCAGGGGAGGCCAATACCTGAGGGAACAGTTTCACTTGAAAATCACTCAAAATGGCTCTGGCCAGAGTATGTCTTGAGCCTCTACTTGAAGTTTCTATCTCAATTCTTGGGCATGGAGAGGCTCTCTAAGGGGGAAAGTAGTCTATGAAGAAATTTTGGGAAATAACGAACACCCCAATATATATACACAAATACATGGAAGATCAGAAAATTGTACATCAAATTCATGAAGTACGATGATATTTTGAATGCATTCAGGCATTGTGATAGGGTCTCACAAAAGTGGTCCACGCTTCAGTACGCCTCGGTATCTCTATCAGCGTACATGCAATCAGTTTTTTTCAGAGCTCATCTCTGATGGGAAGGGTCGCTGAGAAATTCCACAGGAAACCAAGATTGTAAATTTTTTCAATGTGCTACAATATCCCGTTCCGATTGTTACGATCAGATCACTCCTGCAAGAATTCAGAGCGATTGATTCATGGAAATGTTTTTTGGATTTTCAGATGCGGTTGAGGTGAGCTGGGTAGGGTTTCAGCGTTTACGAATTTACGAATTTACAGATTTACGAATTTACAGATTTAGCGAGGCGCATGCCGAGAGCGCTGCAGTGGTACGGTAAGCTACATTCACATGTAAGTAGCTCCGCGGGAATTTCAAAAGTTAGCCAAGCCCAAATCTCACTTCCGAAGCTCCTAAGATGTATTTCTCGACTTTTCGTAAATATACTCGGGGTTTGAAGTACACAACTTGCACACGATTACACTGGACAACATAATTTTGGCTTTGAAAATTCTCTGTTCTAGGAGAACATTTGATCTTCTTGTAAATACCCCCATGTGGGGAACAAATCTGGTCTCAGTATTGCGCGTTCACGTTGACATATTTTCTGAATCGCGTAAAGTTGATTTTCATGGAAATCGCATCTACATTGACAAATACACAAGAGAATCATGTCAGATTCGCACATTTCAGACGCAAAATTCTGGTTTCCAGAGGAATCGTGTGCGAGCTACTTTGTAGTATGATTATATGTTTCAAAAAATCTATAAATACATCTTGGGAGCTTCGAGAGTGAGTTTTGGGCCTCACATATTTTTTGAAATTTCCGCGGAGCTACTCACATGTGAATGTAGCTTGCCATACCGATGCGACGCACTGGCCATGCACGTCGCTGGTACTGTAAATCTTTGAATCCGTGCATTCGTAGATTCGTACACGCTGAAACCGTAAATGGGATGGAATTGGAATGCGCAGTTATTTTGGGGGAATTTCTCATTTTTCGTGAAAATCTCATCACAAGCGAGGTACATGTCTCGGGGTGTAATCTAACGATTCTGATCATGGAAACTAAGAGAATATTTTTTCCAATATTCAATTTCTAGGGAAGCAGTTCACAACACCCACTGTATTCAGAATTCTAATGCTGACGCTGAAAGTATTCGTAAAACTGCACATAAATCACATTCCACAGAACTAACTTTTGCACCCTTATTTCTAAAGTGAAAAAAAATGCGTTAACAAATTGGCATCTAAATTAATCCCCCAGTGTGATTCAATGGAATACATGGGGCAAAAGAATTGAGTTATTCAGAGCTCGCTTGTCAAAGTGAAATTTCACTTTGACAAGCGAGCTCTGAATAACTCAATTTGCCCCTGCCTAAAATAAATGACTCATTTGAAATGACTCAGGGATTTGGGATATTTCAAATGACTGATTTGAAATGGGTCATTTGAAAAATCTGTTTATAACTAAGTATTCTACGCCTGAAATGTAGAAAGGAATACTGAATCAAACATTGATTGTTGGAATTTTTTTCAAGTTTCCCAAATGAATCATTCCAAATGAGTCACATCAAATGAGTCATTTCAAATGATCCATTTCTATCTTTCTTCAAATGAGTCATATCAAATATCCCAAATCCCTGAGTCATTTCGAATGAGTCATTTATTTTAGGTAGGGAAGGCTTTGATAGGTTTTGTGTGAGTTTTCACGTTGATACCCATGTAGAATTTGGAATTGTACACGAATTAGGTAAGTTATGGTATTCATTAATATGCCTTTGAGGTGCTCAAGAGATTTGAATGACGTGTCTCATTACCACCAAGAGAATTCAAAGGCTGTCATAAACAATCACTGAAATGAACTTGGAGAAATTGGTGATACCAATTTAGAGGAATGTATCGCATGAATAATCACCATATTTGCATTAGTTGGCGAATCTCCTGGCTGACAGAGTGCTTTGAGAATCAAGAATTCTATGCGACTTCAAATATTCATGTTAGAATTCTCAGGGATACAACCAGGACTTTCACCAATCTTTGTTATCTGTGCAATCCTTTTAGCATGATCAACACTTCAAAACTGAATTAAATCAATGAACTAAGAAACAATCATCACCCTCCTCATTTCGGCTATCTCGAAAAGCTGTCATTTCTTTTTTGCGGATTCTGCAGATAACCTTGTGCTTGAGATATAACAGGAACATGATGAATATCATGCACAATCAATTCAAGGATACATCAATCATTCACCAAGAAAGAACAGGCGCAACGCCCCAGTTCTGATAGCATTGTCCTGAGGTATACATTACAATTGCCAAGAAAATGAAGAGGAATTTACTTCCTGTCTAGGAACATAGAGAGGGACTCTAACACTTTTCTCTCTTGTTCTACTTGCTAGGTTACGAGAAGGATTTTGCTGCGTCATTGAAGACAATAAAGAGAGCACACACTTACTTGAGCAATCTCATCTGCACTATCAACGAATGCTTCTTCAATGTTGGGCTGCACATTTGCTTGAGGTACTTGATTATCAACATTTAATCCAGGTAAAGGATCAATAATAGGAGCTCCTGCCTCATGTCTATTTTGCATATTATTTACAGCGACTGCGTCCTCATCAGAAGATTCGGAGGCTGTGGAACTCTCATGTGCTCTTCCAATATTTCTTTGACCCTGTAAGGAAATAAGTCTTGAAACAAATCCTCATTGAATTTTGTACATACATTAAACTGGAATGAGCTAATATAAGAATGGCTCCCCAATAGACATATAAATACATACATGGATTACTCGATTTTCTGCTCTTTGTCTCTGGCGATCCTGAGTTTTGCGTGGTACTCTTTTTGAGACGTTATGTACCCAAGTCTTACGTTTTATCTTTTCCTCCATCTCATATAAGGCGTTCCTGTCTGGTTCTGGCGAATCAATTTCACGATTTTGTTAAGAGATACATTACTGAATCTTCACATATCCTTTATGACCAAAAGTACTATTTGAATAATATTAGATGCGCGACATGTTTCACGCTTCGCGGTGGCGAGGTTAGATAATCATACGCAAACGTTTTGCAAAACAGTTTGATACAAAAGTTTGAATCCCTTTTGATTCAAACTTTGAATTCTCGACATCGATCTGTCGTGCCGACAACTCTTCACGTGCGCCGTTATTCAAAGTGGTTCAAACTTTCGAATCAATGAGAAATGAATTGGAAGTTTTACCGCGGTGGCGCCACGGGTACGTAACGGTGTGTAACTTATGAGTGCTTCGAATTGATTCGAAAGTTTGAACCACTTTGAATAACGGCGCACGTGAAGAGTTGTCGGCACGACAGATCGATGTCGAGACTCGAGACGATGGCGTGAGTACCCTTTTTTACTACTTGACTAACTTTTTTCTTCCCTATATCAATTCAATTTTCTATCCAGTTCTCCAGACGGTTCGCCAAATGACAGACCAGGCTGCCAGCCCAAGTTCTTTGTGGTGTATTACTTGGACACAAAGTTGACAAAGAAAGAAGCAAAGCGAACTGTCACTCTCGACGACGTTAAGAATTATGTAGGAAAAGAGCAAATCTTCTATGATGTTGCTTTCAAAACAAATGGAGATGATATTGTATACAAGGCTGCCCAAGTGATGGCGGAGGGTGGTAAGTCATTCATCTTTCCTCATCATATCACATCGATCACTATTTAGACTCTAATACATTTTGTCCCTGCCCCAGTGAAATACATTATTTTCAAACCCTTCTCAAGAGAAATTTGCTACATTGGTTATAACTTTCATTCTTCCACCGCTCACGATATGGGTTCCACTTGAATTCAACTACTTTATCCAAGACGTTGTCTCTGTAGGGCAAAGCCGGAAGCAAGTTTAAGCCTAAGATGGAGCATTGTCGTAAAATGGTATCGATCTTCATCTTCCCATCAAATATTTTAACACTTTATCAGATTTTGTTGTCCTGGAATTTGTTACTCCGACTATCGATCTTGCTAAGGAGAGTCTTGGTGAAAAAAGCTAAACCTTATATCCTCTTCATCAGAACATCTCAGGAGTTCATCATTTTGGTTTCATTTGTTTGAACATATACCTAATGTTTGTCTTTCGAAAGAGATATATACTTACTACATTGGTTTTGGAATAGATGTTTCCCTCTTTCATAATTTCAGTCTTTTACTTTGCTTGGATTCTACTCTCCACTCTCACATGTGGTCTCTGTTAAGCTAAGCCGGAATCAAGTTCGAGCCTATCAGAATTTGTGTTGAGTAGGTTTGCAATCAAAATGCCTCCAAAATTTGTCAACAATTCATGAGCTCGTAACATCAAGAATGAATGAAAAAACTCACATGTTCCGTGGAAGCCATAGTATCGCAGGAGGCAAAATACTGTTGCAGGAAGTTATTGAGAAATCCACTTTGCGATCAAATGAGATGCCCTGTTTCATAAACACCTAGAATTAATAAGGCATTGTAGTAGTGATCATGGTACTGATCTTCCCCTTCTCCTCGAATATTTCAACTTTGTGTCAGACCTTGTCCCTTGGAATATTCTAGCTCTAATTGTTCAGCTTGATAAGGGAAGGCTTGGTAAAAAGAAGCTGGATATTTTTTTCTTCATCAAAACATCTCAGGAATTCATCATTTTAGTTTCCCTCAGATGAGAGCCTGTGAGTGTAATACTAGTTAACTTGTGGATACAAATTCATTAGTCTTGGGTTGTGGGATCAATTTCCTCCAAATTACCAGCTTGCAAACATCTAGAAATTTGGAGGTCGACTAATATTGGAACTTTATTTGGTTATTGCTGTGAAAGGGAAGTCTTGAAGTAAGACTCAACTATCTTGAAGTCGTCAACTTCAACTTGGAGCTGCAGGGTATAGTGAGGACAGTTCAGGTTCCTCCCAAGTGTCTATCCCAGGAAGGTTGATTGCAATGGGTTGATGTCAGAGCCTATTTCAAGTCAAAAAATGGAGAGGAAGATTCCCAAAGAAAAATCCCTGCCCCAGTGCTTTGCTATTTGGGGAGAGGAAAACTAGATGGATCTAGAGGCGAAGATAATTCTGAAATAGTACATTGAAGATTTGTAGAGTGTGTCCAAGTTAGTTAACAGATTATTGTTAAATTTCAAGGAATTTGTCGCAAAAAAGTTCAAAATAAAGTTGAGAAACCATCGCTGAACACTGCAAATTCTTAGACTTCAGCTACGTGAATAAACCCTGAAATAAATGACTCATTTGAAATGACTCATTTGAAGAAAGATAGGAATGAATCATTTGAAATGACTCATTCGATGTGACTCATTTGAAATGATTCATTTGGGAAACTTGAAAAAAATTCCAACAATCAATGTTTGATTCAATATTCTTTTCTACATTTCAGGCGTAGAATACTTAGTTATAAACAGATTCTTCAAATGACTCATTTCAAATCAGTCGATTGAAATATCCCAAATCCCTGAGTCATTTCAAATGAGTCATTCATTTTAGGCAGGGAAGGAAATGAACACGCTGGACGCTGATTACCAGTGCCCAGCGTTGTTCGTCTACATGGCTCAGTCTAGGCATGGGCATCTAGACAGATCTACTAGTGCTCAGCGAGGGTCTCAAACTCTCCATTGCTCAGCGCCCAATTGAAAATTACTATGTCACGGCCGTGAAAAAAGAACATGGTCTGGGCGCCCAACAATGCTCCCGTATGCACTTCATTTTCCCCGGAAAATATTTACGTTTACTTGAGTATTTCGACGCGCTGAGTCGATTTTTCGAGGTCGCTGTTCCGAAATTTAATTCCTTTTTTTGGTATTAACAATTTTGTATGCAAAATTGAGGTTTTTGGCAAATATCTCCAGTTATATGCATTATTCGGGAAAGCTTCATCGGACCAAAGTTGTAGATCGTGGAATTTCCCACAAAAAAGGTCCTCACAAGTTTCCTGGGAAATGAAAACCCCAGTCGGAAAGAGCGCGAAAAGCGCTCGGCGCGGTTAACATGCGTTTAAATGGAGCCATCGACAGAGCGCTGTTTGGTGCACTGCCATTTCCACAATTTTCATTTTTTTGCGAAGCGACCTAGCTCATGTTGTGGAGGAACAAGCCTGCTTTGATATGGTACGAATTAGATTTAGAAGGAATCGAATAATTTTGGACTTTCGACGAGACAGAAAAAAAATCGAGCGGAGGGGATACATGTGTGCGTGTGCGACAAGCACACTATCTCACATGCATACATGTATCCCCTCTGCTCGATTTTTTTTGTCTCGTCGAAAGTCCAAAATTATTCGATTCCTTCTAAATCTAATTCGTATCATATCAAAGCAGACTTGTTCCTCCACAACATGAGTCAGGTCGCTTCGCAAAAAAATGAAAATTGTGGAAATGGCAGTGCACCAAACAGCGCTCTGTCGATGGCTCCATTTAAACGTATGTTAACCGCGTCGAGCGCTTTTCACGCTCTTTCCGACTGGGGTTTTCATTTCCCAGGAAACTTGTTAGGACCTTTCTTGTGGGAAATTTCACGATCTACAACTTTGATCCGATGAAGCTTTCCCGGGAAATGCATATAAATCGAGATATTCGCCAAAAACCTCAATTTTGCACACAAAATTGTTAATAACAAAAAAAGTAATTAGATTTCGGAAAAGCGACCTCAAAAAATCGACTCAGCGCATTGAAATACGTAGGAAAACGTGAAGATTTTCCGGGGGAAATGAAGTGCATACGGGAGCATTGGTGGGCGCCCAGACTAACATGATGTCACGTGCATGTAATGAAATAGAACTTTAGTTTCATAATTTCCAGGACATGATGAAAAGTTGTCATGGCACTTTGTCATGATCCTTAGCCATAATTTTCCAGATTTTCCACGGAGCTAGAGATGTCACGGGCTTCTTTCATGGGTCTTTGTCGTGACTTTTCAACATTATTTTGCACATTTTTCACGGCGCTAGGGATGGCACGGGCTTTTCATGGGTCTTTGTCATGATTTCGAAGATTTTCCGCGGCGCACAGCGAGAAATCAAAACAAAGTTTTGGTCGCTAGAAGCTAGCTGAAAGCATGGGCGCTAAATACCAAGAATTTGCCTCGATTCCTCGCTGTGCGGCGCTAGGGATGCCACGGGCTTTTGTTATGGGACTTTGTCACGATGTCTTGCCTTGATTTTGCAGATTCTCTGTGGTGCTAGACATTTCACGGGATTTTGTCATGGTACTCTGTGATGATTCTTTGTCAATATTTCTCAGATTTGCCGCGTGCTAATGATGTCACAATGTACTGTCATACGACGTTGTCATGATTTTTGTTAAGACTTTCCGGATTTTCTTCATCGCGAGGCATGTCACAGACTTCTGTCATGGGACTTGGTCGTTATTCACCGGTCCCTCCACTGCCCGCAGGATGTATTGGACTCTCCTCACCGGACTCTGTGACGATTCTCCGCGGTCTGGGGCCGGATTACGAACAAACTCGCGCATGCACGAGCGACCGAGCGCGAAAAACGAGCTGAAACGAGCGACCGGAACTACGGAGCGTGCGAACCCACACCCCGGCTCTCCCATGTGAAAAGTGCAGGGGCCAGTAAGTGGGGGTACTCGTGTTTCGTAGGCTTCGTCGTGTCGGTCGCTCGTTTCTCGCGCTTGGGCTCGCGTCGTGCGCTTGTTCCTAATCTGGCCCCTGAAGCATGTTGTCGGCTTTTGTCAAAGACACTTCGTCATGAATTAACTGATTCCCACGATGCGGGGACTTGGCCGATGTTGGCTGGAAAAGCTGGGAAAATGTAACGTCTATTTCAACAGTCTAATTGGATACATTGACAACATGCATTGATAAATTTGAATACAGCTTTCACTTTCCCGAGGAACTTCATTGAAAAATAGCCACTCTTGAAGCGCTGTTATGCGCTCTAACGGCAACCAGCTGGATGTATATAATTAAAATAATTATATATAGCGCTAACTGAACGAGATGTGCCCTTCGGCGAGACCCTAAAAACCCTTCACCGATAAATAATGCCCAATTGCTGTCATTCCCCAAGATCCCAGATCACCCAATGTACGCGCGGCACAACACTGAGCACTATTCCGTAGAAAGTAGTTTTTTCTCCAACACTAACCCATCCCTCTTGTAATTGACTCCGAGGACATAACAGTGATGTTATCTCTTCGGCGATCGGTAACAAGAGGGATAGATTAGCGTTTAATGCAAAACTACTGTTGAAACAAACTTCTGTGATGCTCCTTACGCGCTTACGCGTGTGAAATCCTGGGGCTTTATCCCGAATTTCTGCCTCGTGGACAGCCAGTGTTTGTGAGAGAGTACGTGCCTGAGCTGCCACGTTGTGTATGCGCGAGTGTACACAAAACATAGAGGTATAAGAACACACACGCGTCAGTTGCATCCGCTTATCAGACATCTGGAAACATATACGTGGCACTGTTTTGATTTACTATTCGTGAGAAAAATATGAAATTTGAACCATTGAGAATAAAAAATATTATAACATTTCGATTGAAAATTTTAATTTCTCTTGTCGTAGGATTTGATTTTCTCGTCAACCTCTATTTTTCTGATACAATGAATCCAGCCATCAATATTTAGTTTCAGTTCATTCAAGAATTCTTTCGTGATCGCTTCTCTACCCTTAATTTTTCATTACCATGGCTAGCTCACTCCAGGTGTCCTGGAGCAGTTGCCCGGCTACTACCAACGGACTCGAGATTCTCGGGCCTCGATTTTTCATATTCGCGCGCATGACACAGCGGCCTGTGGATTCCCCCGCGTGGAACACCTGACCTGAGTAACCGCGTTGCGCGCATGCGCCACAAGGAAGGTGCTTACACATTCTGTCTCTCTCCTTTGCGCAGAACTGCCGGACGCTTCCGCACAGTAAAAGGTATGAGACTCGCTCACTCTATTCTTATACCTCTGTGATACAGAACAGTTCCCGAGCAGCGAGGTTACGTTGATAACTATGACGTTGCCAACATGGCTCACTCAAACCTCCAAGGCTGATTGTCCCAGGAGACATACCTTGAGCTGTCGAAAGGAGTGTTTTATGTGCAACTTTTTGTTATAACGCGTTCTGCTTGTTAAGGTAGTTTGTTCAGACTATGTTGACCAAATGTTGGGGAATCGACATTGCCATTTCGGGGCTTTGAAAAAAATACATCGATATTTATCTGCTATCATTCATTTTGCGTTAGATGGGTGGTCACTACGAAGCGCTCAAAATTTTCTGTTTTGGGGTTTCGAAAGCGGGCTGGGAGAATTCATGAGAATCGTCCCATATTCAACAGCGGGGAAGCTATCACAATATGTGGATAGAGTGCGCAATCGATATGGAAAATTACCTGTGATTATGACGGGACCCACAGAAGATCCAAACCCGAATTTTCATCATACGCAACTGAATTATCAATTGCTAGTGCGATCCGCAAGACGGTCCCGCTTTTGAATGAAGATTACATTTTTTCAGCAAATAGGACTGACCTCGTTCTGAGTTGACAACCAACTGGATCCCTCTGAATCATGAGAAATATAATATCCACCAACTAATAATACGTACATTTTTGACATTCCTATCTCATCATCATCAAAAATTTGTAGAAACGGCAGAAGAAGCAGAGAGGAAATACGATGATAAGAGACCATCTAGAACGACACTCGATTTGTCTGTCGTAGAAGATATCATAGAAAAACGCACAAGCACCCCTGTTTCTAGCAAATACGATATAAAGATGAAAAACAATTTGAAAGATATGTTTGAGCCATATTTCGAAGATGATGGAGAAAAGATGAGTGAAGATGAAGTAAGATTTTTACATACATTTTCAACACCATGGCAAATCGTTTGAGATCGTCAAGCGCATTAAATCGTTAACGTTGTGTCCTACTCTGGACACTCTAAAGTCTTAGTGAATCTTATTTTGTGAGTCGAGTTCCAATACGAATTTTTCCCAATTCACAGTGAGCGAGTGTGGACATCATGACTTGAAGGCATTAGTTTAATCATGATGATAGGTCTCATGACTGATATCCACAACGGCTTGAAATGAACGAGAAAGGATGATATACTTGGGAGTAATAACAGCTGTCTTGCGAGTCACTGTGCGTTTATTGACGACGATGTTTCGACGACAATTTCGTCGTCCTCATCAAGTCTAAAAATTACATACTTGTTACATCATAAAGATATGTTGATTCAATTTCACAGATTGTATAAAGATTACATACCATGTCTAATACATTACACATCTATTAGTCTTACATCCTAGAAGATGCGAGTCAGATCATTGAACTAGTATCATGGATCCATAAAAAGTGTTGTAGCGGATAATATTAAGTGGACATTCAAGAAAATCTTTGTCTTTGGCTTGGTGTACACATACCTTATTCTCGGTGATATTTCCATTATTGTAATATGCTGCATGATCTCTATATTTTATTTTTGATCGTCTGTGCGCAAATGAGTCATTTGCACACTGTTTTTCGCTTTTCATTTGCTCACAGAAGATCAAAAACCATAGTATGATACTCGGGCGCAATGGTTTTCGCTTTCTCGTGACTATTTAGACCCTCGCCTGCGGCTCGGGCCTACAAAAGTCACTCGAAGTGCGAAAACCATCGTTTGCGCCCTTGTATCATAATATACTATTCTAATTTACTCATTGAAAAGAGAAGGAAAGAGCAGAACAGGTGTTGTTTACATTTTGACTTGTATGGCAGTATGACTGCTAGTCACTCTCAAGTAGATCCTCTATCGATTGAATATCGAACTCATGTTGTGAATTCAGACGCTTATTCTCTTGGTAAAGTACGTTTCTCTCATCAGATGGTATGGAGGATAGTAGTAAGTGTCAAATCGAATTGAATAATTTCTTTTAAGTGTCAGGCAATGTTCTTCTGTATTTTAAATCTCGTAACAAAGGGGCATAGGATTTATGTAGGTTACGGGTGTCTTGTTTGATGTTTATAAGGTTCTTTTCTAGTCTGATGTGAATCATTCCTGATAGAGTTCTCCTGTGCCAATTTGCTTCTACCTCTCAGATGTCTATGTGCTCAAAATCAAATTTGTGTTTCATTATTTTCATATGTTTGTTAATGACATATTTTTCATCCATTCCTTTAGTGTAACCTTCATGTTCCTGAACTTTGACCTTTGCTCTCCTCTTTGTTTTGCCAACATATGATGCATCGCAATCATTGCATTTAATTCTGTACACTACTTTTTTTTGATCAATATTTTCATTTTCATATTTTCCTCTTTCTATATGATTGCTCAAATTACTGGTGATTTTTTTAAATGAATTTGTAGATTCAAGTAAATTTCTCATGAGTAACACTTTCTTGCAATTCCATGGTCAAGTTTATAAACAATAAAATAATCAAAAAAATACTTTTAAAAATGCGCTCTTATGTGAACTGTTGAATATAGTCGCAAATCAAAATGTGAAGATAGTCTTACACCCGTAATTTGTTCCTGTCTTAGACTTTGGCTAAGACGATTTCACGTGCTACAAAATTTTCATAACTTGGTTTAAAAATGATACAAGCGTGGGTTGTAGATATGATCCATCGATAGTAGTTCTTAGCATTCAACCCACGCTTTTATCATTTTCAAACCAATATGTAAATTTTGGAGCACGTGAAATCGTCGCAGCCGAAGTCAAAGACAGCAACAAATGACGGGTATAAGACTAGCTTCACATTTTGAGTTGCAACTATATTTAACAGTTCACATAAAAGCGAATTTTTAAAAGTAATTTTTTGAATTATTTCATTTTCATCATTATAGTTTTAATTTAATAAACTAGCACCAAGCAGCGACGCGCGTATGGAAATGGTGATAGCGCGGTAAGCGCCTCGAAGAGGTTAGACTATAGGTTAGACGAATTGAGCAGCATGCAGCAACATAAGCTTGGCATAGAGCTCTTGAACGAATTTTCCGAGGAGCATGTACTGAACTATTTAATGATCACTCATTGAATACCGATGAATTTTCATTCGTAATTTTCCAATCGAGCAATACGCCGACCACCAGCATGCACGGCCCGGCTGATTGCGGCGGCTGCTGTGATCAGCTGTGCTGTGATATTCTGATGCAAGCAGATTGCGAGTCTCTTATGCTCGGGCGGATAAATGCTCATGCATCTCATGAGAAAAAGAGAGAGGTCCAATGCTGCGCACAAACCCATTTTGCGTTTACCCAATGTTGAATCGCGCAGAGCCTCGGAACTAACTCAAATGCACGCGATACCAGGCGATTTCACGTCATTGACACGCTCACACGAAGAATTCGGTGACAAGATTCCGGTCGGTCGCGGTCGAGTTCAATAAAAGCGAATAAAAATACGTCACTCCCATGGGCTCACCTCCATCTCCGAGATTCGCTGAAATGGTATTAGATGATTAATAACAGGATCGCTTGAGTAAATTGGACTTTGAACCACTTTGATATGGCAGATACGTAGATGATATTTTCACGATCGTTCCGAAGGATAAAATTGAACCTATGCTGAATCTTTTCAACTCGTGTGATGATAGAATTAAATGTACTCATGAAATAGAAGGAAATGGAGAACTAAGTTTTTTGGAAGTTCTAGTGAGAAGAGATGATGAAACATTGATTACTGATTGGTTTCACAAATCCACGTACTCGGCTATAGTTTTGAACTTTCACTCTAATCACCATATATCACAAAAAAGAGGAATGGTATACACTTGAGTAGATAAAGCCTTGCATCTATCAGACAAACGGTTTTATAACAAAAATTTAAAATATGCAGAGAAAGTGTTAGTAGAGAACCAGTACCCTTTGAATTCCATCAGACATCACAAAATGAAGATAATTCATTCGAAGCATACACACAATAATGATCAGGTCCCAACTAATAACAGGGCGAAAGACAAAAATACAATCATACATTCGAGTCTTCCGTATATAGATGAAGCTTACGATAAGATTTCGAGGGGATCGAAGAAACTTCATGTCAAATGCGTTCCAAAAGTCACCAGTAATTTGAGCAATCTTATAAAAAGAGGAAAAGATGAAACTGAAAATATTGATCAAAATAATGTAGTGTACAGAATCAAATGCTATGATTGCGACGCATCATATGTTGGCAAAACAAAGAGGGGAGCAAAGGTTAAAGTTCAAGAACATGGAGGTTACACTAAAGGAATGGATGAAAAATATGTCATTAACAAACATATGAGAATAATGCAACCCAAATTTGATTTTGAGCACATAGATTGGCACAGGAGAACTCTATCAGGAATGATTCACATCAGACTAGAAAAGAACCTTATAAACATCAAAGAAGACACCCGTAACCTACATAAATCCTATGCCCCTCTGATACGAGATTTAAAATACATAAGAACATTGCCTGATACTCAAAAGAAATTATTCGATTCAATTTGACACTCACCACTATCCTCCATACCATCTGATGAGAGAAACTTACTTTACCACGAGAATAAGCGGCTGAATTAACAACATGAGTTCGATATTTAATCGATAGAGGATCTACTTGAGAGTGACCAGCAGTCATACTGCCATACAAGTGAAAATGTAAACAACACCTGTTCTGCTCTTTCCTTCTCTTTTCAATGTGTAAATTAGAAATAAAATATAGAGACCATGCAGCATATTACAATAATGGAAATATCACCGAGAATAAGGTTTGTGTACATCACACCAAGCCAAAGACAAAGATTTTCTTGAATGTCCACTTAATTTTATCCGCTAAAACACTTTTTACGAATCCAGGATCTGACTCGCATCTTCTAAGATGTAAGACTAATAGATGTGTTATTAGACATGTTATGTAATCTTGATACAATCTGTGAAATTGAATCCACATATCTCTATGATGTAACAAGTATGTAATTTTTAGACTTCATAAGGACGAAAAAATTGTCGTCGAAACGTCGTTGTCAATAAACGTACAGTGACTCGCAAGACAGCTGTTATTACTCCCAAGTATATTAATCTGCACGAGTGTCTAACCAATATGAATATGAAAAAGGATGATATATCTCATGACCGTTTAACAATCGCATTTTGAGGCATGTATAAAAGCTTGAATTCATCTTAGGGCAGTGGATCGAGCTGGGAAAAGTCAAGGAATGAATTAAAAAGCTGTGGAGCAGGCTCTCCGACTGATGATTGTAGCGAGAGAACAGACGATTCAGATCATGGGAAGAAACACAATAAGAAGAACAAAAAGAAAGTGAGAATCTTAATGGAATTTTCTCAGTTCATTATCCGTATTGGTCGACTTGTTGACATATACAGTAGAATCTGGTTGTAACGAGCTCCAAAGGACCCAAAAAATTTCCTTGGTATAACTGGACTCGATTTATCTGTCCAAATCCATATAATTTTGTCATTTTTAGTGCTGATGTATGGGAAAAGCAACCTCGAGTCCTTTGCAACTGAAGAAATGAATCTTTGACCAATCAGCGGAATTGTCCACTTGACATTTAAATGTTGGACCATTGATCGGGATATTTTGATCTCTCTGCACTCTGAACTACTCTGATTAAGTCTTACGATGTTTCAGGCTCATCACATCTTTGCATTTCCTTTCACGTCACCTGCACCACCTTGATATATCGCTAAGATCTTATGTTTATCATGTAGGACTGTAATATTTGTAGAGTTGCCCAAGCTGAAAATTCTAAAAAGTGTTTCTTTTCTTTGTCTTTGCTTCAAGGCTCGTATGCTTGTAACTTTATGTTGAATTGTTAATGCCTTTCTCTCCCTCTCATTCGACCTATCCATATTGCTCACTGAATTCACACAGTATCTGTTTTCGCATTGATAGTCATGTTCTCCTCAAATCTCAATCTCCAGAACTGAGAATCATACGACGTTTCCATCGATTTGCTTGTTATAGCCGGGACTGAGACCAAGTTTTGTCAGAATTTTTCACTCGTTACAAGTGGATTCTCGCTATATCCGGATCGTTATAGCCGGACCTGTTTGCATAAAGATATTATGATGGCGAACCAAATCTTCCAGGTTTCTCCGTTATAGCTTAATTTTTCTTATGATCGGCCTCGTTATAACTGGAATCTACTGTACAACACGGATTCAGGGAGAGCAATGTTTACCCGTTCACTTGAAAATATCTCCTGGTATGAGAAATGCTATTCCCTCAATGAGAATATGTTTTTAGGGCAGAGAAATGATGAAAAATATCAAAATCAGAAATTTGTGAATCTTTGGTCGTTCATTATTGTCGCTCTCGGGAATCTATTTTGAGATCTCATCAACGTTTCGTTATGTTTCTTAGAGTAGCTTATTTTTTGAGAACTCTCCTCAGATTTCTTCTTTGAAATATACGAACACTATAAAAAATCATTGGAAATTGATGAGGGCCCGTAGAGGGGACAAAATAGTGAACGGGTCAACAATCCCGTATGCCTATCAAGTATATCAATCCAGATTCATAAAATATTCGTACCCGATGGCGCTGATGAGATTCAAGATTTGTTCGAACAATGTTCCACTGTCTCTCATTTTTTCCATATCTGTCAAGATTAAGAAGAAACAAAGGCGGAGGTCTCAGTCAGAGTCAGATGAACCTGACAAAGGGAAAAAGAAGAAACATAGTAAAGGTCAAGTGAAAGATAAGGTATGCTGATGTCGGCGTTCTTAGATCCCCATCATTATCGAAATCAATGATTGTGTGTCTCTCTGGCTTTAATCTCTCCATTTGATTCTATTGTACCGATTCGGTATTGTATACGAGTCCGAGTAACGTAGTTGACTGTGAGAAAATGGTGACATTTTTTTTGGTTTTTTTTTTCAAACTACCTCCACCATTGTTATTGGATCCAGAAAATACGTTTCGATGAGGAACTCCAGCCCGCCTTCACCCCCCCCCCCCCTCCCCAGCGATTTCTTGAGCCAGACTCCGAAATTAATTGTACACCACTTCTTGAAAGATAAATCAGGGAATCTGGGAGGAATGATGATGCAGGTCCAGCGTGTATAAGAAAAAATACGCAAAGGCATGAGGGTATCAGTGGATGTACCAATTTCGTCTCCAAAGTTCTGCCGACCAATGTTAACGAATGAGGGTGAAGATTCAAAATGTAATATTGTCCCCAAGATCCCTGCCCGGGTGATTGTGCTTTAAATTGGGAATCATTTGTCACACATAGAACTATCGTCACGGATGAAAATTGAACAGGAAGCCTCAAAGTTGATTAATATTTCGTTAACGAACGTCGTGCATGATACAATTTGCACTCCCCGCCGTTTATTGAAACACATAAAAATGACTTTACCTTTGGTTCAGCGCTTTGATCAGGCGTGTGTGAGTGGGGGGGGGGCGGACTGGTCTCTAGCATTCTGTTCTGTAGGTCCCTTCCAGATACAGTTACGGTGCATTGCGCTGTCCTTCTTTTTCAGCAAAAGCTACGAAAAGTTACTGACGACGATCGGGCTTTAATTAAAGAAGTACAGGCTAAACATCGACTGAATTTTGGCGACGAAAAAGGAGAGTCTCCACCAGAAAATTTACAATCCTGGCAGGATAAACTTATCCAGCTCGTCATGAGTGCTCCCGATAAAGAAGCGGCTATCGCTCGATTGCACGGTGAGGAAAGACGATTAATAGCCGAGATAGTTCTTTTATGTATCTTAGAATCAGATAACGAGTCCAAAAATTTTGCAGCAAGCGTCAATCAAAAAGTACAAGAAAATGAGAATCAGAACAATGATCACCCACAGGAAAGTGGTGAATTCAATCCGAGAGCTGGGCCCAGCTCAATGACGGAATGGGAACCTTGGGATTCTCTTGGTCAGTCGGATGATACCATGGATGGGGTCGCGCCCTTAGCAGATGACGGAGGTAAGTCGGTATCGCATAGATATTATCTGGGAGGATATCCTCCATTACCCCGAACAGAATAAAAATCGTAGAATTATTGCAGGAAACGGCGAACTTGGAATGAATCCACAGCCAAATTCAACAAATGATGACGTACATAAGAATGATAGTGCAAATTCGGAAGATAAGTGGAAATCACCGATGAAACGGCAGAATTCAGATGCACTCATTGAATCAGATGATTTTCCGATTAACAGAGAAACATCGAAGAAAAGCAAAGGTGAGCCGCTAAGAGCAATGAAAAGGACTAATCACACAGTGAACTATTCGGGGTTCACGTTCTAAATCCATGGCCTGCCTCGAAGAGCATTCGAGGTGAATAGTGGTTATTCATTCCCTCCGTGCGAGAGGGTGATGTGAATCGATAATTTGCCTTCTGTATTGGGAGTGGAGTACTCTAGATCTTTCAATCATTCTCTTTCTACACGAAAACATGTGGTTTCCACAATCCTTCTTAGATAAACTTTGGATGTGTTCCGTCATTCTGGACTGGCGTAAGATGTTGAGATCCTTCATAGAATGTAATGAGATGTTGATATCATCATGAAATTGGTTCTCGTATCGCTTCATCTTTTCATTCTGAACATCGACTCTCTCTCCCTGACCTTGCATTCAGCAAATGACTCGATTGTATGGTGTAACCAAAAATTATAATTCTTGATCTGATATGTATGAGCAACCCCGGTGGGCCTAAGCCAACTCTCAAAAGATCGAAGGCCAATCACGATCAAGATAAGAACGGTGAGTGGCGATCGTATTTCATTAGAAAGAAGAACACACTTCGGTCATTTCACATCATATGATGAGGTTTTACTAGACTATTTGTACCTCTTGGCCAATTAGTCATGTTATCGCTGACCGTGGGTTGTATATCTCACTGTGCCGAAAATATCTTTCTTCGTTATCTTTCTGACGGACAAGTACAGAGTTGAGAATGGTTAACCAGGAAAGCGTAATTTTATCGGGATTCACGATTGTGTTTTTATTTTCAATGAAATATGTTTTTCGGGAGTCCATATTGATGTTTCCTGAATTAGACATGATAACTCATTACGAAATCATGTTTCGTCACGTATTTCCACATGCATAGAAATATCTCGTTGTAATTCCGGGGGTTGGTCATAGTCGAACTCGGAGTTCGTTGAGCTTTACCATGAGATAGGTCGAGAGATACTGTTACACATGGATTACCATTCGAACGTTGTTGAGATGAGTTCAATTTCATAACACACGCGATTCTCTGAAGATAAGATTCCTTATCGCGTCATTATAGGAGCTATCACCCCTGTTTCATCCACAAGAATAATATACGTGACTCTATTGATTATTATCTGTAGGAATGGTCGGAGCACCAAGGTCCAAAATGATGCCGACAATCGAAAGTGAGACGCAGGATCAAGTCAATGAATCAGTCGATACGACAAATGATATCAATGAAAAGAGTGCCGGTAAGTTTTCTTCTCTCAATGATATATACGTGTGAGAAATAAGGGATGATTTCATTTTATTGATGTTCAGTGGATAATCAAACGAATTCGTCTACAAAACATGTGGATACAAGGAATCCGTCCTCAAAACCGCACAACGATAAATTTGCTATAATGAGACGAAGAGAGGAGAATCATCAGATGAAGGAGAAGAATAATAGGGAAAAAAAGCGAGACTGTATGGAATCAGATGAAGGTACTGTGTTATTGACAGAATGAGAATGTTGGATGCGTTGTGAGTCACATTAGAATTTTTCGGTCGTGTGTACTATGACAATGAGAATTCAAAGTTCGTACGAGGTGTCCGAAAATTAAGCACCACCCTGATCTCTCCGAAAGAGGCCTCGTGTATTTTGGTTTCTCGCAATCTCCAATTGTTTCTGAGAAAATAGTGGGAGGGGCGGACTCGGACGTACTGACTGTATGCTATCTTCTCCGAGAGGAACAATAGTGCTGGCTAATATTCATTAATTTGAACCATGTTTCAGGTTCTAGGAAGAGACAAAAGTTCGAGGAACGAAGAACAGAGAAACATAAGAAAAAGCTGAAGAACGCATGTTATAAGAAGAAAAGTCAGAGGAGCAAGAAAGTGAAGAAACAAAAGAAAGAGGTGAAGAAAGCCGAACCAACTAAATTCGATGTAGATTACTTCACACGAGAGGAGAAAGAATGTATGGCTGAGGCTGAGAAAACTCTCAGACAGGAAAATGAATCCCGAGAGAATTTCTCAAAGTTCCCCGTGGATATAGAAGGACACGATGAACCAGTGAGTTGTACTGCAGTTCATTTTGCTTATCGAGTAGATTTCGATTCAAGGATGGGGCTAGCAGATACACAATGGAGTACCCATGTTTCCATATCTTATGCGTTGCCTACGTTGGCCGAAAATTTGAGCTTTGATGCACGATCATTTCAACTTGAATTCGACGATTTTGTAGCTGAATATATGAGAAAGGTGTATCGAGTGACCTAAAATTTGGCGTGTATGAAGGAAGGATTTCCACATACTTGTTCGCAACTGACTTGCTATGAAGCGAAATCATACCGTGATTCCGTCGAATCTTGCTCCCTCTGTTGATCCGGCAACCGGACTTGAACAATATTTACTACATTAAACTTTCCCCGAAAGTCTGTGGTTCTCGCTCCGGTCCCGGGTCGGGGAATGCCGCATTACCGCCCAGATCAGAGAACAACTGAGCATGCGCAATATTCCTTGGGCTGCGCCCTCAGCCCGCTTCATTGCATGTTACAGCGTTTTCTAGCCTGTACGACGGCACAGTGGCTGCGATTTTGTTGCTTCGAAATCGTGCCGGAAACGGTGGAATTTAGATGGAAGTGCACTAGAACACGCGGCAACATGACCGGACAGCTACGGGTTACTTTCAGCTTGTCGCGGACGTAGGTGCGTTATATACTATTGTGATCTCTGGTAAAATTGAAGTGACTTTTCGGTTAGGAGGCATCAAGGGAGAGTTGGGGACCAGCACCGTCAATTTTTCAGTCACTCCATCGGATGTTCGAATATTTTCCTGTTCGGTAATATTGCTGATCCTATATATTCATGTGCATGGGCGTGTTCGAAAACGTTGGAGCAATTTGGCACCTGAGGCAAAATAATCATCTTCTCGACTTTTGTTTGTCCTACAAATCTGATCATTCTACTGCTTGTCAATTTGTTGACTGAAGATTGTCCGATTTGATAAGGAGGTGAGGTTGTATTTGGCGAGCTGTTTGAGCTCGTGGGGCTGCGCTTTTCAATTACCATTAGAAGACCTGCAAAGTCATGCAGTTTCTACGTCTCTATTCAAGGAATACCGCCCCGTCGCGTGCCCCGCGATCGCTGATCTGCTATTTTTCCATACCTATCTGATCCTCTGTATCGAGTACACTCGACTTTCCGCGTCTAATTCTATGCTTTATGTAGTATGTTTGTACAGTAAAATATACCGCTCTCATTATGAAATCTGAATCAGTGTCGTGGTTTTGCATACTGCCTCGCAAGCTCTCACATCTTCACGAAATCACGATTCGATTATGGTGTTTGCTTTGAGGTTCCCGCATACATTATTCGACCACCTCGCCCAATCTTAGAAAACTCGTAGAATCGGTGTGACGATATAGTTGGATGATATCTCAAGGATGTATGTAGAGATTCTAAAAATCATCAACACTGTTGATTATGTGATAAAAGTAGGAATTAGCTGTATAATGTCCTCTCTTCCTTGATATGTTCTCATGATAACTCAATTCTCCAATTTTCCCACCAATTCCACTCTGATACTACTATCATATCCGACTTTTATTGCCCCGATCCAATACATCGTAAAATCTTGAACTTTGCAGGTATGGATGTTCCATCTGTGTTTCGGAATAGTAATAAAATTAGACGCATGGAACAATTGTTGCGCAGGCACTCCTGAGAAATTCATGTACGAACTGTGCAAATGCGTGTGGACCACTGAGGAACTAGGGAATAGAACCCTCGATTTAGCAAGGGCAAAAAACATCCCCGGCAGATCCCCGCGCAAGCGTTTGAGCCCACTCAAATGGGCTTGCGTGAAAAGTTAGTAGTTGAATATTATGATGCCTCTCACGTCAGAAAAAATGAATAAAACTTGGTCATTTCATCCACAGAATCATATCATCACCATGTTAAGAAAACAGTCAAAAAGAAGAGAAGACCTCAGTACCTTGATTATACTTATTGGAGACCAGCTGTTCGTCGAGCAATCAACAAGTGCCTTACTGACGTCAAAGAAACGATTGCAAGTAATACAGCCAAGATAATCAATATTAGATTTCTTTACCTCATTTTAAACTCTTACTCTACTATTTTAAACTGTGAATGTGCCATGTGCGAATATGACACGAGCCGTTTCTTTGATGAAATTTTTAGAGAGCATCTTCGATTATGAGCCGCATGTGTTATTCCGATTGTGAGTGGAAGATGAAAAGTATGTTCCAAAATACTGAGTTGTCATCGAAAATGTCAAATTACACTAACCTCCAACGAGGGATGGATCGATAACAAGTTTGTCGCACCTGGGTACGCTAACATGAGTTTCGCCTCAGCTGATTGATTCCAGAAACGTTGTAATTTTTTTACGCACGTCAGTAAATATCGGCAAAGATGCCGATGCTGACTGATGATAAGATTAGGCCATTCAGGAAGTGAAAATGAGGTCTACCGAGATAATTCCTAACTTTTCATGTGAGAAAAATGATACTCTTCCACGGGAAAACTCTTGCAGGGTGAACTTGAATTTCTTGCAGAAAAAAGTAGTTCAAGAGATTGTTGAATATAACAATTCGATGTGTGAAGTTGGGTTCTTTATTTTATAAGAAATGTAACAGCCTTCTTTAATTGAGAGTCAATGTCATGTCCACTTGAGAATTCGTCGAAGCTATCGGTGGAATCCGTTAACCAATACTTATTTTCCATCTGTTCCAGCGAGATCGACGGAAGGGGTAGCTGAAGAGAGAACCCCGGTGGAAGTTGTTGCCTCTACCTCAGGAAGTACCGGGTACCGCAGTGGTGCCGAAACAGATGCAGATGAATCATATTCGTCAGACTCATCGAATTCCTCGAGCTCAGATTCCGAATAGACTTGGGAGAAGTGATGGCTGCTTAAGAATACGAAGAGTCATGTATAATGAATCCTGTTGTGTAGTCCATAATACTAGATAGATGACGACATTTCCCTTCCCATTCCCATGGCAGAGTTTTCGAGTGGAACGTTTGGAATATATTTGATGAGTGCAGTTGACTAATCTCGCGGAGAATGAACACAGGGAAACGATAACTAACGCTTCTAAAGCAGAACTGCCATGACATTTAATCGTCTTACGTGTGAAGTGTTACAATCTGAGAACATACCTTACGAATAATGTACGATGCAATATCAGAATTCCTAAGAGCTTATCCTTAACAGTGTATCGTGTAAAAGTATGATGTGTGTGAATAAACCTCGTGCCTCATCTGGAAACTGTGCTCTCGCTCAATGCAGACATTAGAAGGGAATATGCACACACTCCTCCCGAATGAGTCATACAGCCCTGAGCTTGGGATTTTCCCATGGGAATAATTTTTGCATATTTTAATGATTCTGATTGACCATTCCCACTTGTACAATCAGTCATGCTGGATATTTTGGCCCTCTCATCCTCGGGATTCATTCTCCTGGTATTTGAAAATAATATTCCGGGGGTCAAAATGGAATTCACGTCGGTGACGATACCCACAAGATCATTCAACAGTTACCCAGGAGGCATCAAAGACCCTCACGGACGCGGGAGGATTCCAATATCGAATCTGCATGTTCCATAAATATTTGCGAGACGACCCATCTCGTATGAGTCATCCGATATGACTCATCTCGAATGACTCATATAGTCCTAGACTTGGGATTTTTCCTTGGGAATGATTTTTGCATATTTTGATGATTCTGATTGACCATATCCACTTGTACGATTAGTCGTGCTGGATATTCCGGCCCTCTCATCCTCGGGATTCATTCTCCTGGTATTTGAAAATAATATTCCGGGGGTCAAAATGGAATTCACGTCGGTGACAATACCCGCAAGATCATTCAACAGTTACCCAGGAAGCATCAGAAACCCTCGAGGACACGGGAAATATCCAATTTCGAATCTTTATGTTCCATAAATATTTGCTGGACGACCCATCTCGTATGAGTCATCCGATATGACTCATCTCGAATGACTCATATAGTCCTTGACTTGGGATTTTTCCTTGGGAATGATTTTTGCATATTTTGATGATTCTGATTGACCATATCCACTTGTACGATTAGTCGTGCTGGATATTCCGGCCCTCTCATCATCGACACCGGATTCATTCTTCTGGTATTTGAAAATAATATTCCGGGGGTCAAAATGGAATTCGCGTCGGTGACGATACCCGCAAGATCATTCAACAGTTACCCAGAAAGCATCAGGAATCCTCGAGGACACGGGAGGATTCCAATTTCGAATCTGCATGTTTCATAAATATTTTCGGGACGACCCATCTCGTATGAGTCATCCGATATGACTCATCTCGTATGAGTCATCCGATATGACTCATCTCGAATGACTCATACAACCTTTGTCTCCGTTCTCCTCTCAAAATTCAATCTCGCCATTGTCCCCCTTATGAATCTCATAGGGAATTGTCCAGATATTCTGAATTTGTTTAAATCTTCGAACATCTGACTAGCACAATTTTCCGACATCTCTCGGAATTCCTGCGCGGAATCTTTCCCTCAGATTCATTGGGATGGCCCGTTCTTCCACAACTGCGGAGACTTGATTATCATTTCTTCATTTCTCAATACAGATTCCAAACTCGGCAAACTAACTCATGTATTTTTTCGATTGATTCATCTAAAATTGGTCATGCTAGATGACTCATCTGATGTGCGTCATAAATATCAGTCATATGAAATGGGTCATTTGAGTCATTTAAGATGACTCATATATTTTAGGCAGGGTTTCTATTCTAATGTGAAATTGAGTCTGACTTGCTAAGAGGGTTTCTATTTAGAAGAGAAACTATTTTGTCCAGAACCGTATTTCAAATTGTGTTCCAGATATATTTGTCTCAGCTATTAACTGAGAAAAACGCATTCACTCATAGAGAGAGAGCAGGTAACAGTTCCTGTTATTTGCTTTTTGTTGATCAAAAATATTGGGAGTTCATTTCTCCCCAGAAAGAGATATAAGATTTTTGAAAAAAATGGTTTGTAGATAATGATGTCTACCACCTCTGTGCAAAGTTCCAGAACTCTATTCCAAATGTTCAATTACCTATTCTCAACTACCCAAGTTTGTATTTAGTCAATACCTAAAATTGATGTCCTTCCGCTTATACATTGTGAAACTATCTCAATCTATGATTTGTGAACTCTTAATGGTATTCTTTATCCATCAGAATTGTCAATACTGGCTATCTATTCCATTTCTTTATATCATACTATCTAACCTACAGTTACCGGCAATCTTGGGATACGCCCTTTTGCTCTCATAAGAAAATTTTCTTTCAAGATGCATAAACTATGGTTCTATAGCTTATTCCTACTTTACTACATCAGGTGAAAACTATTCTTAACTATACCCTTAATCTGACTACTTATGGCGTTATTCCTAACTCAAAATGTAAGCAGTAAGAAATTGAAAAAAATTCTCTTATTCCCACATGTTTTGCAAGGTTCTGGTCTCAGCAGAATAGTTCCCCCATTTTCATCATGTCTCTGATTAACAGCTTCCAATGTAGCAGAAACTTATAGTTGAGCCATCAAGTGGCGTAGCAACCTTCCCCTACGTTATCCTTACCAGTCGACGACTGACTGATTTACCAAAGTCTAATACTACCAAATAGCTAAAGCAATGGTCATTATTAGTTCAAGAAATATCTCTGAGCCTTCTTATCCCTTTCACTCATCTCTACCTATTATTAGTGCATTTTCCTTGTTCAGAAGGTATACAGGTAAGCTAACCTACATGCTATTACATGTTTGTTTACTTTTGTGATTATTCCAACTTCTAGACCAAATTTGGAAAAAGTGAGAAATTACATTCTAGATTCTGGTCTTCTTAAAGTGTACACAAAGCCTCAACCTTGTATCTTTTCTATTTTTTATGTTATGGCTAAAACAAAAATTGTCAAAATTGGAGTTCTGAAATTTTTTATTTTGGTCTTCCAGGAGGTGAATGGAAGTTGAAAAAGTATTCAACTGGACCTGTAGACCACTCTAAGACAGTTGACTCTGTTCAGGCAATCTGTTAATTTACTTTCCCTTCAAAATGGTATGATGGTACCCTTTGGCGGATACCTGGATAGTCGAGTTTTCGATTTCCCCTACCAACACCTCTCTACCCAGTGGCTAGGAAGGAGTCTAGGCGTCTACACAGTGTTACTACGTTTTCACTGTCCTCATAGGTAAGTTTTGAGATGGCTAAATGAATAAAATAGGTTGCCACAATATATAGGTATACTCTAACCTTTAACTGACAGTACAATGAGTTTACTGTGATAACTTCATTTTAAAACTGAATGGGAAAAAAGTGAGAAAGTTGTTTGTAGATTTGGGTTTCATTAAGATGTGGATGAAGTTTCAGCTCTGTATCTTCTTTACTTTCAAAGTTATGACAAAAACAAAAATGTTCAAAAATGGGGTACAAAATTTATGAGAAAAACTTTTTCAGAAGGTGACTGAGGATGGAAAAGCTTATTTCTGAGGCCTCTGACCTACTATCAAGCTACTCCTTCAATGGCAGTGATGTATATTTCAACATACACCCTTAATGGTATGGTGATCTCAGTGACGGCTATTGGGGGAGTCGAGTTTTCGATTTTCCTCTTAGAATGGCTGCACGCCCAATAGCTAATAAGGAGTGTGAGTATTCATATGATGAAATTGTGGTGTCACTACTTCTATTGAACCAATTTTTGGGGTAATAACTGGCATGTATAGGTTTACAACATATATAGGTATACTGTAGTTAGCTAGTAACTGAAAAGTTCATTTACACTGAGTTCTGGGTGATGAATTGCAAAACTGGGAAATAAGTATTTAGATATACCTATTCCCTGCCTCTAGCCAATGCTTTAACTTACTTTTCTTTACTAAATGATTTTTCCTGTTATTGATATGAAATGTGATAACTATTTTTTCCAGTTTTACTCCAAATCCATATAGTAACATTGGAAAGATCTCTAATAGCCTTTCCTTATCCTTGCAACCCTTTATCAATACAATATTATTCTAACTTTGAGAAAAAATGCAAGTTGCACTCTAAAACTTGTTTGAAAGTTAGTCGGTAACTTGCCACGAGCCCCAGAATTGAATGTTTGCTGAATGATTTTCATGCTAAATAAACTTGTATAAGTATCTCCAGTGCCTTGAGGCCAAGATTCACCATTCAGTGATGACTTTATTTCATAATTGATGATTTTAGAGGCAAATGTTGTTACATTAGTATATATAGATATACTGGTGTATGTTCTAAGATCTGGTTTTTGAGCACACAAAATGGCTGTCTCTACTGTATAAGTGGATGAATTTGAGCAGTGCGTTGACAAAGGTGAAGAAATGGTTCTTTCTACACATATTCCTGATTTAAACCTTATGGATATGAAAATTAGTTCAAAAGGTCTAACCTAACCCCTCTTCTAGAGTAACTTAATATTACTATTCTGGCATCTAAATTTTTCCTTCTTCAACTCTAGCTAAAGCTAATTTTTCGTTGAGCGAGTAACTTTTGAGCTGAAATGGACATTTCTACAACCTATTGAATGTGAGAATTGGAATGGTTGAGCAATTGTCATTAATTTATTGAATCTTTTCCAGGCTTCTGTTGGAACACTTTTGGTACGCTGGAGAATTTTCTACCCACCACTTGCAGGCAGTTATTTGGAAACTTGATGGAACCTAGTTGACATTAGTCATGAAATGTGATTTGGGAAAGCGTCCGCACCCCGTTCTGTTCAAACGCCGATCCTATGGGATTTTCCTACGTGGACGACGGATAACCTTTCTAGGCTCTGCGGAGAGAGTGAAGTCGCTTATTCGTGAATCATTGAAGTTTTTGTGCTTGGATTATTGAATCACGAGCTGAATAAGCTAGTGAATTTTATAGCTTAAGTCTTGAAAATTATGGAAATAATTTCACTTGAGAATTTTGAGAATAGTACATAGAATTTTGTAACACTTAATTTTTGAGATTTGGAAAGCTTGTAAATTTGTCGAATAGGAATTTTGGACAATGGCTTGAATTTTGTAAATTTGGAAGATTGAGAAATTTTGAATTCGAGAATTTGAAGATTTGATCAAAGCTTTTTAGAATTTTGTGACATTGAATTTTGGATTTAGGACTTTAAGAATGTTGTGAATTTGGAAATTTGACATAGAATTTTAAGAATTTTGTGAATTTAGAAGTTAGACGTGAAATTTTGAGAATTTTGTAACATTGAATTTTGTGAGTCGCCTCGTTCTGAGAGGTGAAAAATTAAAAGAATCGCATCCTTCCCGATCTCTCCGGCAGGCCTCCAATTTGTGACATCGCGTATGACGCGATGATTTTTACTTGTTTTTGAGTCTCGCGGGACTCCGCGAATAACTCGGGTAAGTAACGAAGAATGCTGATTCGAAGGAGTTGTTAGTAGCTTATGGCGCGAATTTTAACTGTTTTAAGAAACATTTCTAGAATAACGCAACGATTCGTCGCATTACGTTATTCATAGAAAAATTGTTCTTAACGTTCCTCGCTCGTTAATTTCTAGCCTCAGGCAAACTGTGGCATAGAAATTACGTGCGTAGGGTACGTCGTAAATTCTTTAATAGCTCATTCAGGATTCATATTTTTGTTAGTTGAAACTAAAAAAAAACTGACCTTGTTCAGTTGAATGAGATCCCCGTCCCTTCCTGGTACTGTTCCGGTGGTTGCTGCTGCTGGTGCTGTTCGCGGCTTCCAAGATTTCCGAATCGGTTGTACCGCGGAAATGGTGGAAATTAATTCACTTTGGGTTTTTTAGTTTGAAGAGAAAAAGAAATTGAAATGAAATGGTAATGGACTTTATTGAAAAAAAAAAACTTGATACAAGATTTGACATAAACCTTCTTGTCTACGTCCGAGACAGAAGTGTAAAGAATTCGGAGGTATGGTCCCATATATAACCTATCGTGGGGAGGGGGCAATAATCATCCGCTCCGCCAGAGTCGCCTGAATTTTTCAATATCTTCTTTCGGGCGTCTCTGCTGGAACGTATGCATTTCCCAAGAGGGGGAAAAGCATTTTCACTCTTACGTCTACTAGATGGAGGCACGGGTTCCATTTTTAAGCTATTACATATTTTTTCTTACTGCTAAATGATTGTGGAATTATTGTACTATTTTTCAGTATGTCAGTCTCCTATTGTGAGGTAGAAGCGATGCATTTGTTTTCTTTTGTAATTTGATTTGGAAAATTGAAATTTTTGGCTGGATATTTTTTTCATTCTTACATATATATAACTCAAACTAATTTGGCTCATTTATAATGCCAATGTTGTAATCTTCCTTTTTTTTGGTTTGATTATAATTTTCTCTCTTTTCTTATAGTCTATATCTCTTAATTAAAATCTTTATGCAAATATTAATTTTTTGTTTGAATATAATTTTTTCCTAGAAGCTGATTGTTACATGATTATAGTGCTTCTATAGTTTATCTTTTTTTTCCTAATTTCATAGTGATTCTCATTGAAAGCCTAAAGTATTCATTTTTTCTACCAAATTCCTCATTTTAGGTCAGGTTCAATGACCATATACCGATGCCTCCTAAACGTAGGCAGTTGTTTATCGGTCATTCATTTGTGTCTCGGGTTCTCTCGCTTCCCGGAAAAGTCAAATCCAGTAGGCCCGTTTATTTACTATCGCCGCTTGTTGGCGCCGAAAGTCGTAAACGCCCCAATGCATATACGTGAGCTCTTTGTAACACGAGGCTTCCGTCATTCATTTCTTGTCGCTCTTGCTTAAGAGTTGCAAGAGTAGATGCGGCGCATGTGATACCGAGAGCTATTGGTATATTTTATCGTTCACAGCTGCGCCCGATGTTGAAAGCTAATCACGCTTCGGGCTCCGCTTTTCATTCGATTCCCATACAATCTGGAAATTGAATGAAATCGGGGTCACGAAGGGTGTTGTCTATCTTCAGCGTGTTGCCTTAATATTAGGCTACGCCGTTACGAAATGGAAAAGACGATACGCAGTTGCTCAACTCTGTCACTTATGCCGTGAATTTAGATACCCGAGAATTAAAGTGGCCGTGGCCCGACGATAAAAATGATTTGAAATGGGGACACTTTTCCACAGCGGGCCAAGAGAGATATACGGACGGATCTCTCTTGTCTCGTGGGCGAAAAGAAATTTAAAATTTTTTTTTGATGATGGCTCCGACATCACAGTTATAAGAGGTGGCCCACATTCGGGGCAAGGGTGGCCCTCATTCGGGGCATATAGTGTGATGAGTGGTGGCCCACATTCGGGACAAGGGTGGCTCACATTCGGGGCATATAGTACTATAATAGGTGGCCCACATTCGGGGCATATCGTGTTAGAAAAGGTGGCCCACGTTCGGGGTGTATAGTCTTATAGAAGGTGGCCCACATTCGGGGCATATAGTGTTATAATAGGTGGCCCATATTCGGGGCATATAGTGTTATAAGAGGTGGCCCACATTCGGGGCAAGGGTGGCCCTCATTCGGGGCATATAGTGTGATGAGTGGTGGCCCACATTCGGGGCAAGGGTGGCCCACATTTGGGGCATATAGTGTTATAATAGGTGGCCCACATTCGGAGCAAGGGTGGCCCATATTCGGAGCATATAGTCTGATAGAGGATGGCCCACATTCGGGGGAAGGGTGGCCCACATCCGGTTCATATAGAGTTATACGAGGTGGACCACATTCGGGGAATATAGTATCATAGAATGTGGCCCACATTCGGGGCATGTAGTGTTGTAGAGTGTGGCTCACTTTCGGGGAATGTTGAGTTTTAGAGGGCGGCCCACATTCGGGGCATGTAGTGTTGTAGAGTGTGGCTCACTTTCGGGGAATGTTGAGTTCTAGAGGTCGGCCCACATGCGGGGCATGTAGCTCTGTGGAGGGTGGCCCACATTTGGGACATATACTTCAGGCCAAAAACCATAGTAATCTGTATCTCCATATCATGACCATTCAGAAAACTCCATTATCGATCTAGGAAGTAGTGCTTGAAATACGATTCATTTGGGACCGCAAATTGATCGTTATTTTGATGAAAATATTAGTCTAGAACAAGTCCTGGAGTAATTTGAGTATCTGTATAGAGTAACAGTGTATAGTGTGTACGGCACAACACGAAAATCGTTTAGCTGAAAAATCAGCTATATTAGCTGAGATTCCAGCTATGTTAGATGACTGGATCAGCTATTATGAGCTGATATTTCAGTCGACGGTTTTTTACTGACACGAATAGCTACTGGAGCTGAATTTCAGCTACAATCACTGATTTATAGCTGATTATAATCAGCTATATAGGGCCTCTCATATCACGAAATGAGTAAATATCGAACGAATACGCCTTAGTTCGTCGCGACTTGGTCTGGAGAAGTCGCTAATGTGTTCATGTCGATATTGGAACCGGGTTTGTGGAGTTTCCCCGCCAGAATTATCGATTTACGCGTGATTTTGATGTTGGCTTATTTGATCAGCAGTTTGACGACCCAAGTGAGTAATAGCTGATTTTTCAGCTATATCCCGTGTGGAAATTTTGTTGCGATCAACGCAAGACTCCTGCAGGGCAACCTTTGATCACGTAGGTTTCTCGCGATGAAGACCTACAAGATTAACAGAAAGAAATGGGACTTATTTGGCAAAGGTTACCGGCGAGGATATCACATAGGATTCACGCAAGGATTCCCGACGAAAACCCCTTTATCTCGCTCAGTGGATCTGTAGTGTACTACAGACTACGGATTTCAACACAAGAACCCTGAACGGAATCCCTAAAGAAAACCCACATCCAAAAATTAGATGTAAAGGTCTTCCATCGGGTTTCCGTACAAGATCCATGATGTGTTTTGTCATTAGGATTCTTGCAGGGGCAACGGACAAAATCCTTTAGCGATAGAATTGCCAAAAAGTAATTTTTATCTACTAGAACTCGGTGAAAGTCATTTTTTTTCATTTTTACCGGACTTGGAGCTTTTGGTTTAAAGTGAAGGTTAATTTGGAATATTATTAATCGACAATTATTGCGGCACAAATCTTACACATGGAATTGGCGGGACTGGAACCCACGACCTTTGGATTAGGAGTTGACCACCTTGACGACTGAGCTACTGAAACGGATACCGCTGCGAAGATAATACTCGACCAAGCAATGGATGGAAAATGTGATCTTGTCGAGCATTTGATTGATATAGGTTGCGATGTTTCTCTTACTCAACTCACAGAAATTTTATTCTGTTTTCTCGTTATCTCAGTATTGGTATTCTTTTTTTCTTCTTTGAACCGCTCAAGATGATGTCGAGCTTTGAAACGTGTATGTTACCTGTAAATAGATTGAAGAAATTCCTCGAAAATCATCTATTCTATTTGACCGCGCAATCAATATTGTTTTTTTTTAATTAGTTATGTAGTTATAAAACAATATACTCGAAAGATCAAAAGGAACCTCCCGTCACCGATTACTCTAATGGATAACGTACAAGTAGGATTCTCATGAGATTTCGGCAGGGATTTGCGACGTCAATTGCGGCATATAACTATATGATCTGTTCAAAGTTTGAGAAAAAGAAATCTCACGGTAACCCAAGAAGTCGACCGACTTTTAAGATACTCCTCTTGTGGTGTGCGAGTGACACGAATGCTTTTGAAGTTATCCGAAAGATCATTACGATTTGAGGTATGGTACGACGCCACTCGTATCGACTGACATACAAGGGATTCTTAATAGCCGGGCGCGAGTGCTTTTGAGCTTTTAGTTAGGCCAAACTCAACCTTCGACAATTTTTTTCCAACATTCGAATGTTAGGGCTATGTGTGTATTCCTACACAATTTTCCATGCATAAGTATGAGTGTCACCGAATAAGGTCCAAGCTCTCATCCCGTCGTCTGCACAGCTGACAGCCAGTTCGGCTACAGCAAGCCACGAGAAATCATCTCTCGGTAGTTCGCGCTCAACTGGTGGTTTTGGTCGGAATTTTTCCATCATTTCTACATTCAAGGTCAACAATTATCAGTGTTGTGGTGTGTATTAAATTGTGGTGAGTTTTGAATTGGCATCATATCTACAGAACCTACATACGAACAGTTTGAGTGAAGATACACCAGCGAACGTTTTTGGGTGACCGTTCAACGAGTTTGAAGATACCACGTGAGTTTCGTTATTTTCAATGCAAGTCTATCTTCGATGCAACATCTCGTTTGACTTCTCTTCGGAACAACAATATGATACTGTTTTCTTTGTTGTTGTTGTTTCTTTTTTTTTTTGGAAGGACTAATTTTTTTACTATCAACAACGCGCAGTACTGTCATGAATATTTCAATTATATTTGTGTCGGAAAACAAGAGTGGCATTCACGGAGTTATGCGCGTAAGATTTTTGCGAAGGATTTCCCAGTCAGAACGCAATGGTCATAGCCATGGTCACGCCGTCAGTCCATTTTTAGTTCAATAAGTATAATGTAGCACGAGGGAGGCACTTGCTCAACAATTCTTCGGCAGCTGCAGCTCGATGCTCCCATTGGACTAAGAATATTGCTTTCTCTAAAGAGAAAGCTTTGTTTTCGACACAGCGAATTTTTGATCAATTTTTCCATTCAACTCAATATTCTCTTCAACATAATTCATCTTATCACAAAAGTGCTTTAACCATCTTATTCCTCTCGCCAAAATCTAACGATTGTAAGTAACACTTTTCCCCTTATAATCCTCAAAAACCCCCCAATGACTCATCTCTCCGGTCCTTTGTCTGTGTCTGTGTGTATGTATGTTGTTTTTTTTTTTGCGCCACGCTTTCTCTCCTACACTCCACTTTATCGATTTTTGCTTCTCTACAAGTTGTATAGAATCACTCAGAGATGAGACCAGTGATTTGCCTGGTCTCCTCTCCAAATCGAATTTAATTTAAACGTTTTTTGAGGTGAAATCGCTGAAATTGTGTACTTTCATACTAAAATATCTCTTTCTAACTTTACCTTACCCCAATTTTGATTACCTAGGCTATGGTTTTTTTTGGCTCAATCTATCTTTTGGTTAATACCGAAATTCTATTTAAACTCCATCAACGTAAATTTTTATAAAAAAACCAAAATTTCCAACAAAAACAGCAATTTGAGCATGTTTAGACCTATTCTATCGAAATTCTGTTTTAACCAGATTACACGTTTTACTAAAAAAAACCTCACTTTAGGTAGCCCAAATCCCGATAACTATTCTCCTCAAAAAAATAACTCAAAATATACAACAATATCTTCTTCAATATTCATACTTTCCTCATATCTCTCCTCTAAATTACTTTTTTCAAATTTTACTCAACTAAGTTGATACTTTTTCATCGTTCTAAATCGATTGGTTGATACCGAATTCTCTCAGAATCCGTTTCAATACATTCAAAATCCGATTTATTCTCGAAAAATCCAAATTTTTTCAAAATACTCCATTTGTATAATCCTTACACCAACTATATTAAAATTTGCCCTCAACCATACTTCATATATTCCATGGAAAACCCTAGTTTAGGTCATCTGAATTCCCCTAAAAGGCAATCTCCTTATAATAACTCAAAATATTAGAAGGAAATCGCATCTAAAGTTCATCCTCCGCTATTACCCACCCCCTAAACTCATATATACAAATTTTACTCAACTGAGTTTATACTTCTTCATTGTTCTAAATCGATTAGTTGATACCGAATTTTTCGAAATCCTTTTAAATACATTCAAAATCCAATTTATTCCCGAAAAATCCTAATTTTTCTTCAAAAACTCCATTTTTATCATCTTTTCACCAACTATATCAAAATTTTCCCCCAACCAGACTACATATCTTCCATGAAAAACCCCAGTTTAGGTCATCTTAATTCCCCTAAAAGTGAATCTCGTAATAATTACCCAAAATATTAGAAGAAAATTGCAGCTAAAATTCATCTTATCCTCATATCTCCCTCTACAACTAATCTATCCACCTTTTAATGGACTAGAGAGATACTTTTCCCTCATTCTACATCGATTGGTTGGATCCGATCATTGGATTGTGAGTGTGATATAAAATGCAATTAAATGAGATTAAAAAATAGAACTATTCTGTAGGAATCCCAATCACTATTTTGGAATTTGATCAGTCTTGCAAATTTCTCATTAGTTTCAGTGAACCTCTTGAACTATTTCGCTAAGAGAAAGCATTCTGCTAATCTCATTTAGCAGCGTATACTTTTGCTGAATTAGAGATGCGGTCAAACTTGATTTTATCGCTTTGGGAATTGAATGAATTGTAATCTCTTGTGACCTCGTACATGGTACCTTTCCGTAACTATTTTTTCGTTACCATAATGTATTGCCCCCACTCATTTTGAAGGTACTGAGACGTTCCGCGTTCTAATCTATCTCTTGATGATCAATTGACTTGATCGTAGTTTGCAGAATTTTCAAGATGAGTGCAACAAAAAAATATGTGTTTCAAACGTTTGAATTCACCGATTCTGTAAATCCTGACGGCAAGGAAGATATCGATGCTGCTCCTTCAATTTGGATCAAGTACGATTTCCAACGAGCATCTTGTGTAGTGCCGTATCCAGATTTTCCATATACGAAGGAAACGATAGCCGATCTTCGGCGTCGAGTCCAAGCCATTGATAAGCCCAAGCAATCTTGGCCTCGTTGGCCTATAAAACTCAGAGGAGGAGCGAGTGAGTACACATGATCAAATACCCTCATAGACTAGGCGAAATTACCGCCATCGTGTGCAAAAATAATTCATGGATTTTCCTAGTAAAATTCTTTCCGTAAGACTCTACTCTAGCTAGCGATCCATTTTTCCAAGCCGAAATCGGGTGCAGAATTGTTTACACCGAAATTGTTTAAACAATTCGTAAAAATCACTGATTTTGTCCCGAAACAAGCCCCATGAGGTAATTAAAGGTATTTTGAACGAAAAGTTACTATTATTGTTTTTCTCTAAAAGCCATCATTCCCGATCTATAAGCGTTTCAAAGTTAAAAAAACACGGATTTTGCTTTTTTTAACATTGAATGAAAGTAACAACCAAACGAAAAATCAGTGTTTCTAGGGTGCAAACCTATTCACTATGATGTCTTCTACAAGATCAAAAAGCAATAATGTTTCCCGCCGAGAATCACTTGTTTTTCGAAAATGTTCAATGCACAGTTTCTTTATGGAGCTCGTAACGACTATACACAATATCGGTCCGCGGCATATATAGCTGTACTATCGCACCTAGAAACAGTGCATTGAACATTTTCGAGAAACAAGTGGTTGCTGGCCGGTAACATCAATTACTGCTGTTGGATCTTGTGAACGAAATCCTAGAAAATAGATTCGCAACTCGGAAACATTGATTCTTCGTTAAGTTGTTACTTTTATTTAACGTTAAATATAGGAAAATTTGTATTTTTTCAACTTTGAAACGCTTATAGCTCGGCAATGATGGTTTCTAGAGAAAAACAACAAGAGAAACTTTTCGTTTAAAATACCTCAAATTGTCTAATAGAGATTGTGTTGGAACGAAATGAGTGATTTTTATAATTTATTTAAGCAATTTTGGTTTAAACAATTTTGCACCCTATTTCGGCTTCGAACATGCATCACTAGCTAGAGTAAGGTCTTCCGGAGAGGATCCCACTAAAAAATTCCATGAACCTATTTTTGCACACGATGGCAGTAACTTCACCTAGTCTACTATCATCGGCTTTGGAAGTATTAATAAACACATTTTTGTTATTCTGTGCGCGAAAATGGCCATTTAGACGCAAGTGTGCGTGTGCAAATAGCGAATTTGCACATTATTTCGACACAACTGTGTGCAAATATTTTTTCACGCAGTGCGCAAATGAGGCATCAGTGCGCAAATACTCGTTTGCGCACTGCGTAAACGAAGAACAGTGTGCAAATTTCGTTTGCGCACTGGACTTGAGTTGTTTTCTGATCACTCTATACCATCATCTATCTATATATCATCATCATACATAATTGTGAAGAATATCTAACTTCGATCTTTCGAGCACCAGCGACAGTTTTGAGCAACGTGGTAACATACTATATGGGCGATAGAGTTTTTTCTTGATACATTTCTCAGAATTTTTTTTCAGTCGGGGGGCTCCGCCCCCCGAACCCCCCGGCGGGGGCTCCGCCCCTGGACCCCCTCCTCCGCCCTCCTGTGACCCCGTCATGCCATGTTCCTCTGAATGCTTGAGATGCATTGATCATTCGATGTAGGTGATGCTTCGGTCACTCCTCGCTACTGTCAAAATTTTTCAGAAAATCGTCATGGATCCCGAGTAGTTCAAATGAAAATGGTTCATCATTTGTTTGAGGAGGAAAAAGGACTCGGAAAGTTCGTACACACCAATGCGAGAAAGGAACAAAGTCCGTCAACTCTCGAGACGACCCCCAAGTCTCACAGCATCCCCTAATTTTTTAATGTGTTTTAGGAGGCGGGTTAGATTTTTGCTCACAGAAATAACAAAAAATATCGTAAGCAACTCGGGCGCCGACATTTGCGCACTCGTCCCCGCAACTGGTGTGCAAACGTTCCATTTGCACACTGCGTAAACGATGAAACTGTGCGTAAATGAGGCGTTTGCACACTCGTTGCGGTGACTCGTGCGCAAATATCTGTTGGCGCCCTTGTTGCTTAATATACTATTTTCATCTAGATACATACAAAAAAGCTGTAGATCGTGTAAATGCTCTCAAGCAAGAAGACTATGCATTCACGACTGACAACGAGAGTGAATTTGAAGCAAAAGCTATACAACAAACTGAATTATTTAGGCAAGAAGCGTATAAACACGTTATGGCTGTAAAGAGGAGTGAGAGATCAGAAGATTCTGATGCAGTGCGTAGTTCTAGTGCATCAGAAAATCAAGATGCAGAGGGAGAACTTTCGAACCTCGATTCTGCGCCACCCACTCCTAAAAAGAGGAAGATCTTAAAGAGTGAGTGTGCTCGTGTCTTTCATTCTATTCTCCTAGAACTCATTCCATCAACTCCCATTTCCAGATGGATCATGTGAGAAAGGGGAACAACAAAAAGTTTTGGAGGAATCCGGAGCTGATGATAGTCACGCGAATTTGCAGCTGTCAACTACCGTAGAGAAACGAAAGAATGGTGACAATACCAATGCGCAAGCTCATTGCAGCAAGGATTCCATTCCCATTCCTACTGGTGCGCAAAGTGAAAAATCAGTCAGTAATGTGCAGTCCCAGCTGAGAGATGAGAAGAAGAACGATCAAGGCGAAGTTAAGGTCAACTCAGGAGGTAGATAAAGGACTTGATCAAAATTTGAAATAGTGAGAAACTATTCGCGAATTGGGAATGAGTGTTTTTTTATATGTTTCAGACATCTCAATCCTGATAAGAGACCTTGCTAGTCTCAAAGTGTCATTCGGCGAACTGGCTGGAGACGTGAAAGCTATGAGACAATCTCTAGATGGCGGCGATGTTACCGAATTCAAGAAAAAACTGAAAGAAATGGATTTAACTCTCCCTCTCAAGGACGAGTCAAGCTGGAACAATTTTGACGATGAATTACTACAGAATGATGGATTTAATAGTATATTTGTAAGTATAAGTCCCAGAGATAAAAATATCCATAGCTATGCAGCAAATTGAATTAAAATCAAGTTAACAAATTAATTTTGATCGTAGGTCAAAACAATTAGAACATTATACGACGGGCTGGGGAACAAGCCCACAAAATCTTGCACCAATATTTCGAAGATGGTATTCACGAAGAAACTCTTGAAAGAGAGATTTAATCCATTTCGATCAGACGAGAAGAAGGACAAGATTGCTTTTAGTGATTCAGCCATGTATTCTGTCATGATAGGTGGGTACAGGGACAGATCAATGTTGATCGTAATATTCATGATCGATGTATAATTGACCTTTTCGACAATGTTTTGTTCCAGATAGGGTTACGCGCTTCCACACTAATCGAGATGGTACTCATCTCACGGAACCTCAATTCCATGTTGCATTCATAGATATAGAAGTATAGACTGCCGGTCCCGTATCTTCGCCGTTGACGTCGAGGCCCCCAATGAGAGTGAGAGAGACGCAACATAGAAATCGCGTGTTAAAAGCGTGCGCCTTGGAGCATGCCGTCTCTTTCACTCTCACGCAAAGGCCTATGTCTCGATGACAACGGCGAGTATACGGGACCAGCAGTCTATACTTCTATGTCTATGGTTGCATTGCGGAGTGCTTTCAACAATGCCAAGGACTGGGGTGGCAGAAAATCAGTATGATGAAAATTGTCATGCGCTGTTCAATGACTCTACATATTCTGGAATTCGTATATGACATGAAGATCTTACTCGTCGTTCCATCAGATTCGTTAATTTCTGTGATTTATGACTGGTATCACAAATCAGAGTGGATAATGAATTTTCAAGTTTCCTGAATATGTCGGTAAAGAAGTTGTATCAAATGATGAATCAATAAAAAAAATTTTTGACCGTACGAGTTGTATTAAAATTGATAGCTATTTTTGAAGAAGTCCTGCAGAGATGCTCATATGAAGTATATGCAAATGAAAACGATAAAATGTTATCGAGTCCACATCGGGAAATTTATGTTTTGCGTAAATTCATGAAGATGATCAATATTATCCGTGACAATTCTCACTCTATAATAATCCTCACTCTTCCATGTAGGGCTAATCAATATCATGCTATGGAATTACATTCAAAAAATTCCCGATAGCTCAAATCATTCATGCGAGAAGTATCAAAACTTTGCGTCAAATCTTTCCCCGTAGAGTCTCCCCCACAGGTTGTGGAAAAGAAGGAAGTCGGGAAAGAGATGAAAATAGATAATGGGACAGTATAGAGTCATGGGATTATTCGGCGGTGCTTGCTCTCATCATATGCTCACTTTTTGTGTGTATGGGAGTACAGTGAAAGGAGGTGGCGTTGCCCTTGACTATCAGTCAGCCACCGGTTACACCACTAGCAGTGTGACAGTCTATTTTAGGCAGTCATAGCCGCTGTTTGTCGCGCACAAAAACTATTCTACGCAACCGTTTTCATAAGGAATTTACAGTAATCTTCATGTGATTACATTGGTGAGAGATTTTCATCATAAGTGAGTATTCCTTCTTCACGTCAACAGTTGCCGAGCTGTAATTCATGGAATATTAAAATCTTGACGATGTATATCATAGCCGTTGAAAGAGAAGTGAGCTGCAGCTGCCGAGCCTCAGAAGTCATACGTGATCTCTGACAATCTAATTAAACTGAATAATTATTTAAACGAGAGCTGTTTGAAGTTTTGACCTTTACTTCGTTAAGAATTAGACGAAGTAACATGCCAAGTACGACCTTTTGATGCCGAAAAAGCTCAATTCCACGAACAAATATTGAGAATGCCAAATGAGAAATCTTGAAACATCAGGTCGGCATTTTTTTAAGTTTTAAGTATTGATCATTAGAAATCATCTGTATTCAATTCAGCATTCTGATAGAATCTGATCTAGTTTCTCTAATAAGACTCAAACATTTGATGTTTTTCTCGTTACAATCTAGAATGTACCATTATTTCAGTTCAGACCTCGGCAATAATCGAATGAACACATGGAAAACCAGTACGAGCATGGAAAGAATTAAGAATGAAAGGCGTAATTATCCAAGAAGAAAAAGGAAGCTCGCTAAGAAGAAAAATCAAGCTAAAATTATAACTCCCACGTCTTATTCGGATTCAGAGCCGGAGGGTGAGTGGACTTGAACGACTTTGGATTAATAGACTGTTCGAGATCTTTCGATGAACTTGAATTAAAATGCGTACTTTCCTCTTCAGATCATTCCGGAGAAAGAAACGGTGAACGACATGATCATGAACCAACTATAAACGTATGTAACGAGTCATCTCTAGATTGTGTAGATGATGATCTTAATAATGAAGAGCTTCCGTTCGAAGACGAACGGTTTGAGATTGAACATGTTTTCGAATATAATGCAAATCTTTGTGCTGATATATCTGAGGAAAGTTTATTGAAGCAATCGGCAATCGATAACAATATACTCTATAAATCAATTGATCGATTGCTCCTTATACTGCGAAGACGATTACTGCCAAATCTGCCTTAAACTTCTAAAACGTTCATGGGTACCAAATGTCCTATCAAAGTGGAAACAATTGTAAATGAAGATCAAATTTCAGAGTATATCTATTTCGGTATAGGGGAGAATTTGAAAACAATTATTAATGCCTCGTTACATCTAGATAAGAAAGTAGAACTTATTTTCAATGTTGATGGGTTGAGTGTATTCAAATCTAGTAACATACAGTTTTGGCCTATTTTGGGTAAAGTGTACACTGAACAAGATATTGACAAGCCTTTCGTAGTAGGAATTTGGTCGGAAAAAAGTAAACCTCTCATGAATATACCTTTATGGGATGAATTTATCGAAGATCTTAACAGCCTTTGTCACACAGGTTTGGTTATCGACAGAACAAGATACGATATTAAGCTCAAATGTTTTGTATGTGATAATCCTGCGCGATCGCTTCTGAAATGCACCAGAGGTCACGGTGGATATTCCGCATGTGTAAGGTGTTACGATGAGGGCATCCGAGCAGGACAGAGAGTTGTATATCCAAACGTCGAAGCCAAATTGAGAACTGACGAATCTTTCCGAATCCAAGATGACGAAGAGCACCATAATTCAATATCTCCATTCCTCAGAATCAATGACATGAACATGGTGACTCATTTCATCCTTGACTACATGCACTTGCTCTGTAATGGGGTTATGTATGAATTACTGAGCGAAAATTGGATTTGGGGCAGACGAGAAATTCGTATCTTACGATCGCAATTCAGAGAGTTAAATCGACGCATAGACTGTATAAAGAATATTTATATTCCGGCAGAATTTCAAAGAAAATCACGGAGTTGTCTAAGCGTGAGGAAATGGAAAGCTACAGAGCTGAGATTTTTTCTCTTGTACTCCGGAGTTTTACTGATGAAGGATTTACTAGAAAAAACTTTCATGAGCACTTTTGCTTATTCCATGTGGCTTCAAGGATTTTATTAAGTGATGAGTTTCGAACGAAAAATGACATGGCTAAAATGTATTTTAAAAAGTTTGTCCAAGCTTCCCCGTATCTGTACGGACTTGAATTCTCTGTGCTAAATGTACACAATTTGATCTATTTGTCTGATGATACTACCAATATGGACAGTGATCTAAGTAAACTCAGCGCTTTCCCTTTCGAAAATAGTTTGAAGAAGCTTCGTGACTTTGTACATTCTCCTCGAAGGCTACTTGCCCAAGTTAGCCGACGTTTACAACAAACACCAAATCCCTTCAATTCAACGCCATCTTTACCAAAGGAAATTGTTATTAACAAGAAAATTCGAGATCTAAATTTTGTCACTATAAAAAAATGACTCTTCGTGGATCCTTATCGGTTACTAATAAGAGACCTGATAATTGCATCATCGACTCCAATGGACGAATCATATTCATAAAAAGAATTTACCATCCCCGGAATGGTTCAATGAATATACCAATTGAATGAATCATTTTGGATAAGATCAGACTAATATTCAAGTATCCGTTGAAATCAAAGGAGATGAATATGTGGGAAGTCGCTAAGACCAATGTAACTGTCGAATTCCATGTAAACTCAATTGCGAAGAAAATAGTATTATTATCATTGAATTTCAAAGTCAATAAGAAGTATAGACATTTTGCTATACCACTTCTTCACTGAGTGACAAGTAAGTTAATTTTTGATTCATCGTATGAGACGAGCGATACAATCACATCGTCGCATGGGGGCCATAACGTGGACGCAAAGTTGAATAAGAACGTTACGGCCCCTATGCGACATGATTCTATCAAAAAATCATATTGTTTCTCGAATCCTTGGCCACCCGAATAAAAATATGAAATTCAAACTCATGATATTTGTTGAAACTTATTTGAAAAACTATCTCTAGAAGTGTGAGGTTGCTAATACGAAATTCATGGTAATATGACTATTATCGTTCAACTACATATACTGGCGCCGATAAGAAGTGAAAGTGATGACTCGTCAGTAATCCATAAAGGAAACAGATGAGAATATCACGACTGCTCCCTAGGTCACACATACGTCGGGACTTCACGATCAATGACGTATGAGAATCTTGCACGGAACTCTTACATCGTGAGTATGATGATCATGCCAGAATGAGAATGGAAATCGTGCCAGATTCAGATAGTGATACCTTATGTTGTCCCGTTATCCTATCGAAATACGTGGACTCCCTACAAGATCCACGCGCGTTTCCTGTATGGACTCCTCGCGTACGGAAGACGCACGAATAGCGTGTAGGAATCTGTCGTTAACGTAGAGATAATACGGGGATATTTCCACACGGGATATAATAGCTGATTGATGCTTGATCAAATCATTGTAGAAACACAATAGTTCAAATAACTGCTTTAATGAGGAAAAACTGGGTATTCAATGATACAAGAGCTCAAATACAAAGTGCACTAAAGATGCTACTAGATTGGCCAAGCAACAACAACAACAACCATAAAAAGGTTACGTCAAACAAGCACACCACGATAGAACGTATATCAAGCCATTCAAAACATTCGATATAGTGATCCAGTGTTTGATACTCAACACTCCCACTCACTGGATACTATATCACAGTATCTTTACGAGTCAAATGTAATTTCGATAGTATCTCATGAAATTTGTCTCGTGGCAATGGTTTTGTGAAGATATCAGCCAACTCATCTGAAGTCGGCACATTTCTTGGATCAATCTCTCCCTGCTCAAAAGATTCTCTTATGAACATGAGTTTCGTATCTATGTGCTTCGTCCGATTGTGAAATTCTGGATTCTTGATCAAGCGGATTGCACTTTGATTGTCAATCATCAACGGAATACAATGTTGTCCTGTTTCACCATGCTCATGCAAGAAATGCCGCAGCCACTTTGCTTCTTTAGTACCTTCGCAGGCGGCGATAAACTCTGCCTCTGTTGTCGACAATGCAACAGTTGATTGTCTATGGCTTCGCCAAGTTACTACTCCTCCACCATAGAGGAATACAAACCCTGTTGTTGACTTTCTCGTTTCTACATCTCTTGAAAAATCTGCGTCAGTGTACCCTATGAGCTCGGCTTTTTCAGCACCGTAGCTCAATCCTAATCCAGCATATAACTTTAGATACCTCATGATACGTTTAACAGCCGTGACATGAGTCTTGTCTGGGTTGTTGAGGAAACGGCTGACCTCTCCCACTGCTTGTGCAATATCTGGCCGGGTTACGATAGCTGCATGATTCAACGACCCAACAGCTTCCCGATAAGGAAACTGCATGCCCTGATCATTGACATCAGGTGATCTCAATGTCACATTAGGATCAGCAGGCACAAAGTTTGGGTTGGCATTTGCCATGTTGAAACGTTCTAAAATTTGATGTATGTAAGATTCTTGGCTCAAGAAAATTTGGCGTTTTTCTCGATTTCTCAGTATCTGAATACCAACGTAGTAACTAGCATCACCCCGAGTAATAGAGAAATTCTTTTCTAGATGTCCCAAAACATATTTTTGAGTAGAAATTGATTTACTTATTACCATACCATCATCCACAAAGAGTAATAAGATGACTTGTTCACCGAAAATTACCCCACAATGAACGCATGGATCTGATTTGGTTGGTTCGAGATCAATCTTTTTCAGACAGCCAGTCAGTTTTTTATTCCATACCCTTGGAGATTGTTTCAGTTCATAGATACTTTTCTTCAGACGACAAACAATGTTTTCACCCTGGGCTTCCAAACCCTCGGGGATATCCATGAACACTTCTTCTTTGAGATCACCATTTAGAAAAGCTGTTTTGATGTCAAACTGAGCAATTTCATAATCATGTATAGCTGCAATCGAAAGAACCAATCGAATTGAATCATAACGAACTACTGGCGAGAAGGTTTCCTTGTAGTCTAAGCCTTCTACTGGTGAATAACCTTTTAAAACCAGGTAATGGCGGAGGGGACGGCAGTCCATGGCCACGAACGAAAAGAAGAAGAAGAAGTGAATAACCTTTGGCCACCAATCTTGCTTTGACCCGAACTTCTGGACTACCTGGTGATGATTTGAGTTTAAACACCCACTTACAACCAACAGTTGATCGACCTTCCGTCAATTCGACATATTCCCAAGTGCCATTGTCTGTCAATGAGGTGAGCTCTTCTAACATTGCGGCTTTCCACAGTCTTGATTCGGTTGAGAGTAAAGCTTCAGTGTAAGACAGAGGTTCCGAAATCATGGCAGAATGTGTGACGATGTTAGGGTAATGAAGAGGAGGCCTCAAATTTTTTCTAAAGTCGTACGACTTTTCTTTGTTGGTACGCTGAGCAGACGAATCAACTCCAATCTGATGATCATCTACATTTGATTCTATGGGTGAAACCTGTGTGACATCAAAATCTTCCTCGTGTGCACCAGGGGAAGTGTCACATTCAAAGATCCTGTTATGAATTGGTTCTATGTTATCATTATCACAATCCAAAACAGAATCTATTTCGTTGAAATAGACGTCACAACTAATTACAATCTTGTTTGATTCTTCATCGAATAAGCGAAAATTCTTGTCTGTATCAGTGAATCCAACAAGATACATCTTTTTCGCCTTCGGTTTCCACTTAGAGCGTTTCTCTTTCGGAATATGAACGTAAGTAGGTGTTCCGAATTTTCCAATCATACGGTGTAACGTCTGATGCAGTTTTAGGAGAAATTCTGTTCAGTATATAAGCTGCAGTACACACAGACTCACCCCACAATTGCAGTTTCAATCCACTGTGTATGAGCATTGTGCGACCTGATTCCTGTAGTGTGCGATTTTCACGCTCTGCAACGCCATTTTGTTCAGGAGTATATGGAGCGGATGTTTCGTGGATGATACCATTTGCCTTCAAGAATGACTTCACTTCTGCATATTCCAAGCCATTGTCAGAATGGAATCATTTCATTTTGTTCCTTGTAGTATTTTCAGCTAAAGTAAGGAAACTCTTGAATGCTGCGAATACTTCTGTCTTATCTTTCAAAAGATAGACGTATCTAAAAGCTGTGCATTCATCTTTGAAAGTCACGAAATATCTGAAACCACCAACTGTGACTTCTCTCATTGGTCCACATAGATCACTGTGGATAACTTCACAGGGTTGTAACAGCCTCTGCTCTGCGGGAGAGTGTGAAGCTCGAGTCATTTTGACAAGCTTACACGAAGCACAGAGAAATTCTTGAAAATCATCTATGTCCAGCTCAACTCCTAGAACCGACTGATTTTTCACCATTTTTGAGATTGTTTTGGGATGAATGTGCCCTAGTCTCTCATGCCATAGTCGTAAAGTAGCTTTCGTAGCTGAGTTGATCTGATATAAAATCTTTGTCCGGAATAGCAATCGATATTGTTGAGAACTGTCTTTGATGGCGACTGCCGCAGTCTCATCATTCTTAGGATTAAAGAAATTACATCGATCATCAAGACATAGTTGACCGTAACCTAATGATGTGATGACTCCAATTGAAATAAGATTCTGTTTTAATTCTGGCACATGTTGGACATTGGTCAACTTCAGAGTCTTCCACACATCATTAGCCCATGATTCTACGTATATTACACCATGACCTTTGATTTTCAATTTCGAACCATCTGCAGAGATAATGAAATCACAATGTGGTAATTCTGAGTACTCCGAATACCACTCAAGTCGAGAAGTCATGTGCGTAGATGCTCCAGAATCAGCTAGCCATAGATCTGTACTCTTAGACTCTTCGATGTCTTTCTTTAATTGTCAAAAAGAATGAACGTTCGATAGCGAATTTTTCATATTTGGAAATGCATTAAGGCTATGATCCCTTTTACTCTTTTTTGGACACTCACGAGCCCAATGACCACGCTCATTGCAATTCTTACAATTCGTGATCTTCTTCAATTCGTTGATTGGAAGAGGCCTCTTATGATTTTTATGATCCTTATTTTGATATTTGGCAGAGAACGCTCCTTGCATCGGAATTTCATTTGACACAACTTTATTCAATTGATCTTCTTCCAATTTTAGACAAGCCAGCAAGTTGTTTATGTCTCACCCTTCTTTCATATTATACCATACAGTTTTGGAATTTGCAAAACGAGGAGCCAAACTGCTTATAATACGCATCATTTTTACGTTCTCTGATAGCTTTTCACCTTGATCTTCTATCTCGGGGGCGAGAGTCATAACTCGAGACACATGATCGGTGACAGTATCTGAATCATGCATATTGATGGCAAAATAATCTTCATAGAGAGTCATGATACTCACTTCACTCTTCTTTCCATGGATGCTGATCAATGTTTCCCAAATCTCTTTTGAAGATTTACTAGATATTATAAGCTGAGCTTGAGCGGGTTCTAGGGAAGATATCAGAATAGCCATTGCTTTCCCATCTTTCTTCAACCATTTTAAAGCATGTTTTTCTGGCTTGATGTATGAGCCATTGACGATTTCTAGCAGCCCTTTACTCCTCAGAACAGATTCAACGTTAAAACGCCACAGCTGATAATTCTTGCTATCGAAACGATGAATCGAGCTAGCGCCAATTTTAGCCGTATCAGAACTCATTGCAGCAGTGTTCGAGACTTCAACTCGAGCAAGAAATTCAACACAATTTGCCTCCGAGGATTCCACTCGGTTCAGATCTGAATAAAAAAAATATCACGCTTTCGAGGATTCGCACTCTATTCAAAAAAGAAATCCATAATAATGTGGTTTACGAGGTTATTTACTCGGCTTACACACAGCAACAATCTCTCCAAGAAAAAAATATACTGGGCCCATAACCTGATCAAATCATTGTAGAAACACAATAGTTCAAATAACTGCTTTAATGAGGAAAAACTGGGTATTCAATGATACAAGAGCTCAAATAAAAAGTGCACTAAAGATGCTACTAGATTGGCCAAGCAACAACAACAACAACCATAAAAAGGTTACGTCAAACAAGCACACCACGATAGAACGTATATTAAGCCATTCAAAACATTCGATATGGTGATCCAGTGTTTGATACTCAACAATGCTGAGAGAGCAGAAGTGTGTATACAACTTGCCCCCATCATTTAAAACTATGTAAATTGGAGCTAAATTGCAAAAAACCGTTCTCATCCGTTTTCATTGCCGTGCTACCACATTTGGAGCTTTTGTCCAACCCACTATTCCCAACCTATATCTCGATGTGACAAAGACGTACTGGCTGGTAAAAAAAAAGTCGTAACTTGACGCCCTTTCAAGATAACCATATAGGGGCATGCTGGGTACACTCCGATGTTGGCCTCCTCGTTTCACAGAGCACCTCCGTAATTTGCTCATAGAATAGCTCTTGATCCGGGTTTTGCATTTCTGGAAAACGGATTTTGGAAGTTCTAAAAAAAGTAATCAAATGCGTCTAAGTACGTTTAGATCGATGAAGCTTAAAAAACTTGACATCGGTTTTACTGGACGTGATACCCTCAGTAATTTCTGAGCTTTACAAATACGATGGATTAAAAAATCACTTTGAATTCTTTGGGAAACGCAGAAATTATTCAAATGTAAGAAAAATTATTGGGAAGGTCTACGAGTGCCCATTCCTAAGTTCGACATATGGGGGCAAGTTGGGTACACTTAATTCAACTATTTTCTCAATACGATCTCGCTTAACCTGCAGACCTTGTCATTAGATTTATTTTGTAAAGGCAATTTCTCCAAGCAAGGATGGTTCGTAAATCGTGATAGATTGACGAACTTGGGTCTAACTTGGCTTTCATGTAATTATGGGAAAAAATCTCGCAAATGTTCATTTTGAAAGTCTCATTCATTTAAAACGATATTATATCTAGCAAATTTATTACGGCTGGAATATTTGACCTCGGCAATCAAAATATCAAGGAAATGGTCACAAATCGTACATTCAAAGGCGTTATAAGTCCCTGTCAAGTATACTCTGCGTTGGTGTAGTGGTTAAACGATCAGTCTACTAATGTAAGGTGCGTCGGTTCGATCCCCATAATTTCCGAATAATTTTTCATTACAGAATTGGTTACTGAGCATCATAGCTCTCCAGCAACCTGAGATATGACTATTTCCATTGATTACGGAACTTGCAATTGTCACGTTGTTTAAGGATTCATTTTTTTCGTTTCTCTGGAGTGGAGACAATTCAAAACGCCGCTCACAAATTTCAGTACAAGATTATTGGAAATTCAATTCAATCTTATTTGATCATGTGGCGAGATTTTCAATAACTTCTCATTCAATATTCAATATAATTTCTGAAAATTCAAAGAGGAATATTTGAACACTTTTCAGTGAGGTCTCGGAAACGTAGCTTCAAAACGACATTATTGAAAATTTTGCTAGAAATGTATTACAGTGACTGAAATTCAGAACGTTTTTCAATACGATCCGGACTGAATTGTCAGCAAGATTCGCATTGAATTGAGATTCAAGAAGAAATTTACTGAAAATTCAATAAAATCTCCTTGAATTTCGTCTGAATCTAATGTTGACGATAAGTTTAAAAGATCGTATTGAATATTCAATAAACCTCTTCGTATTTCATTAAAGTCATTCTGAATATCTTGCTACATGAGTCTTCTAGCTATGCATATTACCGCTAGAGTGGAGTCGTTACATACTCCTAATTCTGAGAAATGACGAAGAAACCAGAAACTTTCAATACTGTATTGCGCAATTCTCCGTCGGTTTGCAACTATCGTCAACCGGGGTTACTTTTAACAGGTGACGTAACTTTGAACACTCGAGGTACAAGCATAGAGATAGTACCAACTGGTACTATCTCTAATCTGTATGGGTACAAGTTTTTCATTCTCGAAATCAGTAAAGTAGGGAAGCGTGAGGGTTCTAATGTTAATTCGTTTGATGGTGGCATACGTGTTCAACATTGTGCACCGTTGTGAGAGCCCCTATCATCTGTAAGTGAGTTTCCAACGAACTTTTCGAAGGGCATGACTTTTGAACGAAAAAAAGTTGCTCCAGAAATTGGTCTTGTTTGAGCATTTGTACTCTCTCCGTATCCATCAGTGAGAATCCACTGAACTTCAGTGCATTACGGATCAACTTTGACTGATGACTTTAGTGTATATACACTGGGACTTCAGTGCATATGCACTGAAGTCATCAGTGACCTCGGGGGTCGGACGGGTCCTGATCACTAGAGTTTCAGTAAGTGTCACTGATGGATCAGTGAGATGATTCACTGATTCACCAGTGAGAATTTCCACTGAAATTTCAGTGAATATGATCTGCCGGGACCCTTAAGAAACTGAAATTCACCTTGAACTTGCTCGTCTGCTGCTTCGCTTTTGCTTTTTCTATTTGCGTTGCCAATGTTCAAACAGAGGAAAAGCATAATCCAAACCCCCAACCTGCCCTAGAAATTGATAAAAAATCGAGAAAGCAAGAGTGATGAAAAATTTAGTTACTATCATGACTTCATGAGTTTTCCAAGCAATGGTAATTCATGTCGAAAGAATGAAGCTTCGCAACTATACATGCCTAAAAATTGCATCGAATCCGTGTCTCCAATCAGTTAGACACTTTACTAAATTGTACTTGCCGACATTGTAAGGGGTAGGATTCACTTTGATCAAGTTGGAGGTAAAGGATAACTCATTTTCCTCATTCAATTCGAATGGGGAAAATTGAAGCAGGAGTTTGTCACTTATAGCAAAATCATGACTCGAGCATCCAAAAGGAAATTCATGATGTCAATTTCAAGTTCAACATAATGAAATTGTGAGAAATTTAGAATTAGAAAGTTCTCAAGTCATGATTGTGCTATAGGTAAGAAACTCGCATTTATAGTAACAATGAAACATTCAGATTCATTAATGATTTTTATTATTTTGATAAAATGAATGTTGACAAAAACAAAAAATCAGCGGTGATGGAAGTGAGTAGGGTGAGCTATGCCGGTTCACCCCCGCGTTAAGGGTAGTTTCCACTAGGTACATATAAGGTAATAAATAAGGGTGGGAACTACCCTCACCTAGAAGATGATGCACCCCAAACAGGGCGTCATCCTCGCCAACCTGGGCAAGTATTGCGCCATAATTAACAATAATTACCTTGATTAGTTTATACATAGTTCACCTAACTATATATGAACACTATGCATATAGCTATATATACGCGCAAGCATATAGCCATGCGCGCACGTGCGCCTGGCTCATCAATCTTGTCCCTCTCTCTCGCTACGGTCCTCCTCTGCATCGCATACCTATCCAATCGGGCCCCTCTCGTTCGTAACGGTCCCTCCCAGATCTCCGCAGCCATCATGCCGTAGCAAGATCTCGAGAGGTGCTGCCACCAGCCTTTGCTTGCACCAACCTTTGGCTATGTTTGCCGTCGGATGATGATTGAATCCCGTTATTCTTTCCCCGTCGCATGATGATCCGCTGCGACTCTTTTACTGCAGTTTGATGCAAGCTTTTACGGTTTTTTTTTACATGAAATCAAGCTGCAGCTTTGCTGCAGCTTGATGCCTTTTTGTTGTACATGGAATCAAGCTGCAGCTTTGCTGCAGCTTGATGTATACAACGATGAAGATTGTTGGATATTTTTGGAGGATTGTTGAAGCTTTTCGCTACGGCCTTTTTTTACATGAAATCAAGAGCTTACAGCAGTTTGATTCAAACTTTACAGCTTTCGTAGATGGAATCAAGCTGCAGCTTACTGCAGCTTGATGCATAAGTTAACTGCGAATGCTCTTGAAAAGGTAGTAAGCAGAAACCGGTTTTTCATGTATTGATGACCTTGTAGGTAGAATTTCGGGGATCCTTAGTTTGAATTTGGGCGTAGTGAAACCATCCTCAGTTCTAATTCACCCTCAGAGAATCAAGTTGCTCTTGATTTTGTAAAGCTATATTATTACGCTCCTGTTTCAATAAGTGGTCGTGTATTGCTCGTTACATCTGTGAAAATAAGTGAAGAATTCATCAGCTTCATTGACTAAAAGTGGACGTGTATTGCTCGTTACATTTGTGAAAATGAGTGAAGAATTCATCAGCTTCATTGACTAAAAGTCTGTATTATCCATACGAAGGACTCTATTTTCTCAACTGCACGAAAATGATGAATGAAATTACTCACTCAGGTAAACGAATTAACCAAATGACTCTTCCTACTCTTTCAAAGTAAGAAGTTCATATTCATATTATCATTTTAGGACAAGCAGAGATCCTATATACTTTATGGAAACTAAAAATGCTTTTTAGTGCTATGGTGAATTATAGCACACTACCATCAGTTATACATAATGATAATTTATGTGAAAGAGTGTTGCGTAGTGGTATTTTTCATTATTTCACCTTCATATTTAAAGTGAGACACGAGGGTGATCGGGAGATGATGTTTCGAAGAAATGCCAGATTATACTATGACTCTCCAATAAACATCGATCTTACGCTTTACGACGATGTGAACAGAATCGAAGAATTTTTTATACTAGAAGGTGATTTCTTAGATTTTTACTACTTAATCTCTAATTATACGTTGGAGGGGCTTACTCTAGTATATGAAGCATCGTGATTGGAATAATGTTTAAGGTTAAGAATAACAAGTGAATGTCAAACTCAATATTTATTAACTCAATATACACATGTTTGGGAAATAATACAAAGCATATGATGAATTTCACGTTTATAACTAAATATACGCACTAATTTATTAGAATCATTACATTTTTTTCATCATTTCCTATCTTTCAATACTACAACTTGTACATTTTCAATATATGATCGATATATATGTAGAAATTGAATAATTTCTCCAACATCGCCTCGAAAATAATTTGATATTGAATAAGATGAATCAAACTCGCATTTATTTGTATCAACTAGCCACTTACTAGTGAGATAATCTAAGAACATCGGGAATAGGCAATTACTTTCAAAGATGATAGAAAAAATAATAGTTTTATCCATTTTTCTTTCGATTTCTTGAAATCTTTCCAGAGCTTTGAGATGTTCTTCGTCCGACTCGGTGAGGACTGATTTAATTGCTCTTAATTGTTCTGGAATGAAAGATTTAATTTTGTATTGAACCTTATTTCCGGTAGATTTAATTTTAATTGTACGATTTGCGGGTTCTTTATGATATGAAAATTTTCAAATAATTCTTTTAAGACATCGCCTATATCTCCTCTTATCAAATAATCACAAGAAATTGATGGATTATAATCACATTTTGATGTATCAACTATCCAAATACTATCTTTTAATTTTTCAAAGGTGATATTTTTACAATTACGCTTAATGTTAAAGACAATTGAATATATGAAAATGTGCTCGATTTCCCAACACATTAAACAATAAGTGTAATAAAATTCACGATATCCAATCAACTCCTCAATCATTTGTTTTTGACCTGTTGGAAATTAACAATAGTTATTCTAGGACGAAGAAACACCAATTGAGGATTGACTATACATTTTTCATATTTTTCTAGAAACCTCAACATTGAAAATACGTCTCCTCTCTTATAATAATCTTTCGAAATCAATTTATTATATTCACATAAATTGAGATCGATTTTATATTTACTCTTCTTGAATTTGTTAAATTTCTTATTAACTTTCACAGTTCTTTTCATATTGAAAATTACAGAGTGAATATAAGTGAATTTAACTTTCACATTACAGATTAATTCCAAAATTCTATTGTAATCCACATGTTGTAGCTTCGCTCTTAAAATCTTCCTTCCACCTGTCAAAGATTTTTCAGTCTCAATCTAACGAATTGTACATTTAAGATACATGGCATATCTTGATCGAGTATACTGACTATGTGATGAATATTTCCTATAGCATAGTACTCTGCGGTTAAATTTGGATTATAGTTTGAATCAGTCGGGTCTACTTCCCAACAACTATTCCTTAATTCAGTTAGAGTATGACTATGCCAAGCCCATGGATGTTTAGTAAAAATCATTGTTAATATCTGACTACAGTCATAAAGCGATTTGTTTTGCTCATATTCAGCAAATACATCTTCTAGCTCGAATTTACTGTAGGAGAAAAACAGTTCAATATAACCCACGATACGTTGCACAACTCTCATTTGCTCTGAAACAATTTACGTTCGTTTTAGTTTCACAATTTGAATAAAAGTCATGCAATGATAGTTTTTTTCTAACATTTCAAAAATTTGTTTCAGAGATCCACGATAATAGAAAGTAGAAGCAAACTTGGGTTTAAATGGAAAACTTTCATCTATAGTCCATCCACTGTTCCTTAACATCTTAAAATCATAATTTTTTGAGGTCCAATAGTAGTTTGTTCCAAAAACTAGAGAAAATATTACTCTATCATCCAAAAATCGTTCAAAACGTTTGAATTCTTTGTAGACGATTGTGCAACTGCCCCGTTTTTCATCATAGTCCATTAGAATGCTCAGCAATCTCACTAGAATTAGCATTTGCTCTGGAAGGATATTTGATTTTTAAATCTACAAATTGAGCATACTCAAAACAAAAACCGTAAGATGTAATGAATATGAATATTTGATGAGCGTTGCCAATGAAAAAATATGGACAAGGCAAGCTTGCTACATATTTTCTAGTGAAATCAATTTCATAGTTGCTAAAAACTAATAGTTTCCTTTCGAAATAGGAAGGCGAATAAAACAGATTTGTCTCATATAACAGGTGAAAGGTGCACGAGTCATCAAAGTCTGACTGGTTCGTAAGGTAATCGTGGAAGGCTTCATAATAACTCATTCTTTCGTCGCTATATAGTCTTAGATTGGAAAGGCATCCCTCCAATACTGAGCGCTGGACTAGAAGAATTATTTGTTTTTCTCATTCTGATGTGCACAAGAAACATCTCTTTAATCATATATTTAAATTCATGAATAAAATGCACCATCTCACAAATATTCCCCTTTTTAAAATACATCGTGTCGAGATTTGGTTTAAACATTGTTTTCTGATAATCTATCTCATATGGGCTATCTATTAGCTTCTTAAAATAATTCGTTCTTTCATAATAGAAATTAGATGTTGTAAAAACTATGCTAAAATCATAAGACAAGTCTAAATGGGGTTCGATCATGAGAAATAGATTGAAAGCTGCTAAGTAGTCTCTCTGCTTTTTGACTCGCACTGCCTCTAAGATCTCTAAATGCCCTGTAAGAGGCACATGCAATCAACTATAGGAAATAGTTTGGAAAACATGTGACTACTTACCCTCGTAACCGATTCCAAAAACCATTTTTAAGTTGTATTGCGCCTTGGTTTATATTGTTAGACCTGCACTAAATCAGCTCTCAGACTTTTAACAAATTCACACGGAAATATACAACGGATAGAGACAACAGCGATAGACTGATCAGATGTTAGAATTTGCGCTCTTTTATAATAGATACCACCGATCAAATTTGGACATAGCTGACGTCGTTTGAAGATGGGAGGTGTAGCTACCATCGTTTGAAGGTTTCCTTGTTGTACACCTTCAAAATTAAATCATGACACAATTGAATTCTATAGCATGCTTTTATTGAATATTGATATACATGATGATATCATATGACTACGATAATTACGTGAATGCCACGGACTACAGCGTAAATGTTAAATTCAAGCGTGGGTTTCGAGCATAAATTATTCCATTCGCACGCGAGCGCGAATGTTCTGGTCCAGACGGTTAATCTTCAAATTAACATTCTCGATGCTTGCATGATTCTGCTGAATTTTTCGCTCAAGTTGCTCTTCCACAGCTCCGGCTCTCTCCTGCTTCTGCCTGAGATGTTCTAGCATCTGTCTATATTCTTCCATCCTTTCACCGAAACCCTGAACTACATTTTTCATCTCTTCATATCCAATCATCAATTCTTCCTTCATCTCAACGATCTTATTATTGGTCTCTCCTTGACGATCAAGTATACTATCAGCTAGCGACGAAGATTCCATAAATTTCAAATCATAATGCTCGCTATTCTTCTCAACACGCTCGGATAAATTGTAGTGAGATTTTTTCAATCCAATCAGCTCGGTAGTCAAATGACCTGCTACAACCGAATGCACATCATTAATCTCTTTGTGAATAAAGTCCTTGAGGTTAACAAAATCATTGTTGATTTTCAAGTATACGTCTTTCAAATTTGTGATAGATTTTTTCATATCCCTGATGCTATCCATCATATCAGCATTCGATTCATCGATTCTATCAAACTTTTCCTCGGAAACTGCGGAATGATCCATGAATACCTTGGTCAAATTGATCACTTGACTTTTGAAATGGAGATTATCTCCTTGGCTTTGAACCAAACTTTCCTTAGCATCAGTGAATAACATTTCGTTCTTCTTGAATTTGGTCTCAAAATCTTCCATGTTTTCCTCACGTAATTCTTCCCGACGCTCGAGAGCTAGAATTTTTTGATTCATATTCGTGATAAAAGCACGGATTTCCGATTTCACAGTATCAAAATTATCATTCATTTTTCGAGTGTTCCTGACTACTTCATTCTTCACATGGAACATATTCAAGTCTACAGCGTGGAATGTTGCAGCTAGCTTTTCCATCAGCTTTGACTCATTTTCATCCATATTTTCCATCATAAACTTAGTTCCTGTTTCATCCAGCGAGAGAATGGTCTTGTCAATCTCATCATTTTCCTCCACAGAAATAGAGTCTCCTATACACATTGCATATAATTAAAACGTAATTCACCACACGAGCTTGCATAATTAATTATCACACATACCGACTACTGCATTGAGCACCTTTTCACGTTCTCCCGAGGCACTGGCTTGCGGTACAGCTGACCCTCCTCCAGACTTTGCTCCCAAATCAAGAGACAAATCCTGATCCTGATTATTCTTAGTTCTAGATAGATTCGAAGTAGACGACGATAATCTCGAGGTTTCATCCTCGAGAACTTTAGACGAGCTTTTCTCCATTTTCACACAACTGTTCTCTTCAAACTGTAGAGACGTAATGATTAAAACGTGAATCAAATTTCTTATTTATAGGATGAACCCAGCTTCTCTGAGCTCCTCAATTAGAGAAATTACTTCATTCCTAAGTGACTCATTCCCAGCTTGCATAGAACGTAAACAGAGATCTAAGCGTGAACAAATCTCATTGACATCATCCCACCAAACGTATTCAACTCCTGTTTTTTGTCCTCGGAGAGTCAAAGTATCGTTGTCTATGCTTTTCACGAGTTTTCGCAGCCCTGAGCCTATTTGATTTTTGAAGAGTGGGCCAATAACGTTCTTATATTTTTCACTTTTTGAACTAATAATCCGTTTATTGGGATCATGATCTCGTCTATGAGCACTGGTCCACTCCAAAATTTTCTTGTTTTCAAATGACTGAATCTATCGGTTTATCCTGCTATCGTTTATTCAACACGTCAAGTGCAACGTTTCGGCTGCATTTATACAGCCCTTTTCAAGCTACAAAATTATTTTTTAAAAAATTATCAACAGTTCACAGCGTTATCAACAATCGTACAATGTAGAATTAAAATCTGTTTACCTTCATAAATCTTCATAAAAATTACTTTGAACACATATGTAATACTTCTGGAGTCAATATATCTTAACATTTTCATATTTTTGCTATGTGACTATCCAAATCTACGGGAGAAAAATTCGTAAGATGACACTTATTCTTAATTGAACTTAAACTGTACCAGTATATATGTAATTCATCCTTACGTAATTATTTGGAATGAAAAGCTTTGATCCTGTAGGATGACGGGAGATTGATGTTATTTTCTCGATCGTCATGGTGGATCGACGATCGTCATCCGATATTGACTGACAGTTTAGAAACAGAGAAAGAGAGAGAGAGTGAGAACAGAGCAACTGTGAGGATTGAAAGAACTAGATTTCCAATTTAGGAGATCGGTCGGAAAGGTAGGCATGTCATTTATCACCAATTTTTCATGTGTTAGAAATATCAGATCAAAAAAGAGCAATGATTCTACAGATTTTTATTGTTTTGATTAGTTTCTTTGTATCTGTCTATCGAAAATTTGTATATGTTTCTTAATCTGTCTATGTCTTGAACCCTATTCAAAGTGTGGGAGTGGAAGTATATATTTAGCATCTCAGAGAAAAATCTAGATTTATATCTGTTCTCCGTATCTAGAACTTGAACCTTGTCAAAATCTATCTCATGGTGTGTCTCTCTCACATGTTTTGCTAAAGCCGATCTTTCCGAATCATTTTTTACATCCGATGCATGTTCTCTCACTCTCACTTTCAATTTTCTTCTGCTAGTTCCTATATATGTACTGGCACAGTCTTTACAATCTATTTTATAAACAATATTGCATTTATCGAAATGGGGTAACACATCCTTCCCTAATTTTATCAGATAACCAAATTTATTTCGAATACTATTAATCGGAAGAATTTGAGATTTTCTGAGGATTTTGTTTATTGAGGGAGTCAACCCTTTTTTGAATGGTAAAACCATTTCTGGTAATTTTAACAAGGCTTGTTTCATGTTAACTTTTGACGACGAAGAATTTGCATCAGAATTATTCAAAGTTTGGATGCGCTTTTTAATATATTTGTCAATAAAGGTAGCCGGATAGCCATTAGTCAAAAGGTCACTTTTTATCATTCTCAGATTCTTTTCTCGAAAAATAGGATCTGAAAGTTTAATACATTTATCCGTTAATGAGTAAATGATGGCTATTTTCTGTGATATTGGATGGTGTGAATGGTAATTGATGTATCGTCCCGATGCTGTAGGTTTTTTGTACCAATCCGTCAAGCAAAAATCATTAGGTCTTCGAATGATTTTGAGATCCAAAAAGTTAATACTATTATCAAGCTCTAATTCATGAGTAAATTGTAAATGTTGATTATAATTGTTAAAGGTGTCCAGAACTTTGGTAATCTTATCCTTTTTAATAATGAGGAAGCAATCATCAACATATCTTTTGTAAAAGAGGATATCATTCTTCATAATTTTTAAGCAATGTTGTTCTAATAGCTCCAATGTAATTTCAGCGTAGAACGGACTGGTACAACCACCCATCGGTGACCCAACTTTCTGTCTGTAAAATTTACCATTAAATTGGATGAAAGTGGATTTTAAAAGTATATTGATCCCATTTAGGAATTCTCTTTTACTCAAATTGCGTCCTATTATATTTTCCAAATATTTCCACTTTTTTCCTAAAGCGAGTAAGATGAGCTCATGTAACATTTGTTACATGAGCTCATCTTACTCGCTTTAGGAAAAAAGTGGAAATATTTGGAAAATATAATAGGACGCAATTTGAGTAAAAGAGAATTCCTAAATGGGATCAATATACTTTTAAAATCCACTTTCATCCAATTTAATGGTAAATTTTACAGACAGAAAGTTGGGTCACCGATGGGTGGTTGTACCAGTCCGTTCTACGCTGAAATTACATTGGAGCTATTAGAACAACATTGCTTAAAAATTATGAAGAATGATATCCTCTTTTACAAAAGATATGTTGATGATTGCTTCCTCATTATTAAAAAGGATAAGATTACCAAAGTTCTGGACACCTTTAACAATTATAATCAACATTTACAATTTACTCATGAATTAGAGCTTGATAATAGTATTAACTTTTTGGATCTCAAAATCATTCGAAGACCTAATGATTTTTGCTTGACGGATTGGTACAAAAAACCTACAGCATCGGGACGATACATCAATTACCATTCACACCATCCAATATCACAGAAAATAGCCATCATTTACTCATTAACGGATAAATGTATTAAACTTTCAGATCCTATTTTTCGAGAAAAGAATCTGAGAATGATAAAAAGTGACCTTTTGACTAATGGCTATCCGGCTACCTTTATTGACAAATATATTAAAAAGCGCATCCAAACTTTGAATAATTCTGATGCAAATTCTTCGTCGTCAAAAGTTAACATGAAACAAGCCTTGTTAAAATTACCAGAAATGGTTTTACCATTCAAAAAAGGGTTGACTCCCTCAATAAACAAAATCCTCAGAAAATCTCAAATTCTTCCGATTAATAGTATTCGAAATAAATTTGGTTATCTGATAAAATTAGGGAAGGATGTGTTACCCCATTTCGATAAATGCAATATTGTTTATAAAATAGATTGTAAAGACTGTGCCAGTACATATATAGGAACTAGCAGAAGAAAATTGAAAGTGAGAGTGAGAGAACATGCATCGGATGTAAAAAATGATTCGGAAAGATCGGCTTTAGCAAAACATGTGAGAGAGACACACCATGAGATAGATTTTGACAAGGTTCAAGTTCTAGATACGGAGAACAGATATAAATCTAGATTTTTCTCTGAGATGCTAAATATATACTTCCACTCCCACACTTTGAATAGGGTTCAAGACATAGACAGATTAAGAAACATATACAAATTTTCGATAGACAGATACAAAGAAACTAATCAAAACAATAAAAATCTGTAGAATCATTGCTCTTTTTTGATCTGATATTTCTAACACATGAAAAATTGGTGATAAATGACATGCCTACCTTTCCGACCGATCTCCTAAATTGGAAATCTAGTTCTTTCAATCCTCACAGTTGCTCTGTTCTCACTCTCTCTCTCTTTCTCTGTTTCTAAACTGTCAGTCAATATCGGATGACGATCGTCGATCCACCATGACGATCGAGAAAATAACATCAATCTCCCGTCATCCTACAGGATCAAAGCTTTTCATTCCAAATAATTACGTAAGGATGAATTACATATATACTGGTACAGTTTAAGTTCAATTAAGAATAAGTGTCATCTTACGAATTTTTCTCCCGTAGATTTGGATAGTCACATAGCAAAAATATGAAAATGTTAAGATATATTGACTCCAGAAGTATTACATATGTGTTCAAAGTAATTTTTATGAAGATTTATGAAGGTAAACAGATTTTAATTCTACATTGTACGATTGTTGATAACGCTGTGAACTGTTGATAATTTTTTAAAAAATAATTTTGTAGCTTGAAAAGGGCTGTATAAATGCAGCCGAAACGTTGCACTTGACGTGTTGAATAAACGATAGCAGGATAAACCGATAGATTCAGTCATTTGAAATCGACTTCGATCACCTGCGATAGAATCACATCTATATATATAAAATTTTCTTGTACCTCATCAAATCATGCGATTTATAGTTTTGAGGATTCGCCTTAAAGATTAATTCATAGATTCCAATCGTTGGCTGAACAACATGGTCACGTCCTAAGAGCAGAACGTCATTATTTTTATCAAAATCGAGCGTTAAGGAGCCTAACATTAATTGATTATCTTGATAATATGGTCCATAGGTCGAATCTGAACCTTTGTTTTGCTTAATAAAATCCGAGAGATAACGAAGCGACAAAGCACCCAAATTTTTATGAAGAAAATCTTGAAAGTTGGTCCATTCTCGCGGATTTTCAACGATCCGTTGAATCGATTTTTCGAGAGATGGTTCATCGTCCACGATGCTTGACTCATCATTATCGGTAGAGTATACTTCTTCGACATATTGTCGGCTGCGGGTTTTGTTCGGGTGCAGAAAAGAAGAAGACGCAGGCGTGGGCAGAGATATGCTCGCGTTGAGACGCTCTTCGTTGAAACTTGAACGCCTTGGGATGTCTATGATCCTCCGATCTTCTTCTACACCACCTTCATCGCTGTCGTTTTCCATTGGCTCATCGATTAGCTCATTTTTCAGTTTTCCATCATCGATTATTCTCTCTTGTTGGCTAACTAACTTCTCCAAAGGCTGAACTATAGGCTGAAGATTCTCGATTGCCTCATCACGAAGAGCTGATTTTGCAATTTTCAGAGCGCTGCTTTTTTTGCGAATTGCTGACGAGGCCTTGGCTATTTGCTTTGCGATCTCAGTTTTTTCTTTCTTCTTCTTCTCAATCTCAGTTTTTCCTCCTTTTTTTTGAAGCACTCTCTTCACTGGCTTCGCCTTCGATCTCACCATTTTGACGCTTACCGTCAGACTGATCGAATGTTATGAATGTATCATAATTTCGTCTGTATCTGCCTTTATTTTTCGGAGACGTTTTATCAATCACACAGGAATCATACTTACCGGCTGACCAACAAGCTGAGCACATGGATTTGAATTCTTCCCAAGTCATATCGGAATTAACGTGGGAATGGTATATCACTCGGAGAGTTGTATCATCAACACTAAAAATGACTAAAAAGTTCAAATTATCACGGCATAGTTTTTTTGGAGCACTTGTGTAGGATTGAGTGAGAAAAAATATGTCCAATCCAAAATGTCTAGACATGCAAAAATGAGGTAGTAATAAGTGATAATTTTGATGAGCAACGTCGTCAAAAATAAGCAGCGAATTCGGCTTTGCATCTTTCGGATCAATTATCTCCTCACTGTTTGTCGATTCGTAGAAATTCATATCCTCTAGCTCATTCATAACAGCCTTCAACAGACGATATTTCGCTTGATCCAAGCTCTTGGAATATAGATATATATTCTCGAATGCTAATCCATTCGGTGCGAATATTAACGATAACAAAGCATTCGTTTTTCCGCAACCACTCGGACCGATGAATAATGCGCGTAGGTTGCACGGCAGTAGTTTACCATGCTTGCTCATGGTCTCTCCTCCTGAGCAATTATCTAGGTTTAACACGGCTATCCCCTCCTTTTGCTTGACGAATCTCATCTTGACTACTGAATTTTTTGATGGGATCAGCATATAAATATGGTATTTTTAATTATAAGATTAGTTTCCAATGCAGAGAGGGAGAGGCTTCGTTAATACGTTAATAAACAAGATTCCAATTGAGGCACATCTTCCTGGATATCGTTTCTGTGGACCAGGGACTCGATTGAAAAAAAGGCTAGAACGAGGTGACAAGCCCAAGAATAGGCTAGATTCCTCCTGTCTCACCCACGATATCGAGTATTCGCTGAATCAAGATCTTGGAAAACGACACGAGGCCGACGCTCGACTACAAGCTGCGGCTGAATCGCTCTCCCACGCAAACGACTCATCTTTTTCAGAACGACTCGCAGCCAGAGCAGTGGGTAAAATCATGAAAATCAAACGTAAACTTGGTATGGGCATGAGGAAGAGGAAACGAACAGTTCGCGGTAAAAAAAAGAGAGAGTTGATTTTGGCTCGAAGGGGCGGCTTTTTACCAGCCTTGCCAACGATTGCTGCGCTGTCTGCGCTTGCTACTGGAGCAGCTAACGTTGTGAAGAGTGTTTCCGACATGAGGACGAATAGGAAGCGTTTAGAAGAGTTATCTCGTCATCATAGAGCCCTCGAGAAAGGTGGAAAAGGAATTTATTTGAATCCTTATAGGAATAAGATGGGCTCAGGCCTTAAGAAAAAAAAAAAGCCCAAACGTCGTCGAGTGTGAAAAGACTTGGTATGAGCGGGCGAGACATTATGAGGGCTGCGAGGAATATAAAATATTTTAGAGGTGTCTTTGCTCGAGATACTCTACCCGACTCTCCCTGGCTTCATGAATGTGGCGTGCTTAACTTAGCTAATTTGCTTGATAAAGGCACTCATTGGTGCGCTTGGCGCAAACGGGGTAACGTGGTTAGATATTTCGATTCTTTCGGTGCTTTGAGCCCACCACCAGAATTAATCAAATATTTCCGTAACAGTTCTCCAGATTGTCGAATCACATATAATCGTATACCCAGGCAAACGTATAATCAAACAAATTGCGGGCAACTTTGCTTACAATTTTTGAGAAGTATAAAATGAGACTCGCATCGATTTTTCATTCAGTCATGTCTAAAACTTATTCTATATCAGGTGTTGAACCTAACCTCACCACTAGCGTAACCCCGAACGTGGATGCTAGCAGTAAAAGCTACGAGCTTGCATTAACCAATTTTACAACGGTGAATTCAATTAGTAACGTTAATTCGAATAATAATCGATTTCATTTTGATAATCAGATATATATTATACCACGAGGATCTTATGAGCTAGAGGATTTACAAGATACACTACGGCAAGTTGTGAGTGATTATCATACAACGGTGAAAAAAAAGACTTTGGAAGCTGAAGAATATCCATTCACGCTTAGGGCCAACAAAGTAACTCTGAGCGTAGAGTTGTATTCCTACTACGACGTAGATTTTTCTCAGCCTCACAGCATAGGATCTGTTCTAGGATTTTCCAGTGATAAAAAAGCTGGGTCAATTTTGAAAGCTAACCATTGGCATACATCTAGCGAACTCGTTAAGATCAAGAATATATCAGTGATTAGACTGATCTGTGACATCATCTCTGGCTCATATCTAAACGGAGTCGAGAGTCATTCGCTTTTCGAATTTCCACTACTTGTCCCAACAGGATATTCCATTGACATAGTGCCATCGGATAGAATATATTACCCAGTTCACGTGCATACAATTGATCACATTAGTGTGAGTATTCAAGATCAAGACGGAAAACCAGTGGATTTCGAAGGAGAGCCAATAAATTTACAAGTTCATCTTCGAGAACAGCGGCAATGATCGTATATAATAATAGAGGTTGCACAAGAACAACAGTCATTCGCCACCCACCTTCAGTCAAAGCTACATCAGACAAGCCCAGGATTCCGCTGACTCCTGCAAACGTGAGATTTCTACGTTCATTGGGATTCAAAGTGCGAAAAAATGGAGGACGCTCTTGATATTTTCGACGACCCACAAGTCGATGAGCGGATTGTTAAGAAAGATGTGAGATTTTTCAATCCATATACTCCTCATAGCTATAACAAGAGCGATGAGATCAGAATTGCTATTCAATCACAAGATATGTTTGTTTTACCGAGTGAGAGCTATTTACATATCAGTGGGAAGATTAATTATGACAAAGATGCTAGCATCACGTGCGTGAATAATTTTGTACTATTTCTATTCTCAGAAATACATTATTTATTGAATGGCTTTTGTATAGATACTTGCAAGCATGTTGGGCTCACGACTACTCTTAAAAGTTATTTATCGGTTTCGCGGAGCGAAGAAAAATCTCTGACTCACGCTTGCTGGAACCTTGGTGATTATAATGTAGATAAAACCAATTATGCTTTCGACTTTTGTATTCCATTGAAGAGAATCTTCGGTTTTTGCGAAGATTCCAAAAAGATGGTGATTCACTCGAAACATGAGTTGATTCTCATTCGATCAAAGACGGATCACGATGCCGTAATCGTGGTGCATGCTGACTGCGAACCGGAAATTACCATCTCGAATATTACGTGGTGCATGCCCTTTGTCATTCTGAATGATTTGAATAAGCTCCATGTATTGAAGGCGGTGGATCGAAATATTTTTCTTACTATAGTTTTTCGGAGCTGGTCGATTCAAGAGGTACCGTTGCTTCAAGAGACAGATAATCATGTTTGGTCTGTGAGAAGCTCCAACAACTTGGAAAAACCTCGATTCATTATATTGGCATTCCAGACTAACAGGAAACAGAATAAAAAGCTCGCTTCTACAATATTTGACCATTGCAAGCTCACAAGTTTCAAAGTTTATTTGAATTCCGAGCAATATCCGACGGAAAATTATTCCATAGATTTTGTTGCAAATAAACAAGTTTCTCTTCTCTATCACATGTTTGCATCGTTTAGAAAATCTTACTATAATACCCCAGAAAGCCAAGTTGCTCTTTCTCTCACCGATTTTGTCAAGCTCGTACCAGTCGTTGTAATTGATTGCTCGAGACAGAACGATTCGCTCAAGCATTCCTCAATAGATTTGCGTATAGAATTCCAAACGAAAGAAAATATGCCGAAGAATACATCGGCTTACTGCTTAATAATGCATGATAGTATTGTAAGGTATAATCCGTTAACCAATATCACTCACAAGCTGGTATAAATGTAGGAACTCGGGATGCCAACATATACGAGAAACCATATTTTCATCGACTTGCAAGGATTCAGCATTGGAGTGGAAAAATGTTTCATTCCAAAAGAAATCGCGGTTTTTAATCTGGAAACAAGGTCAAAAGAATGCTATCTCGTGAAGCCCCCTTTTCCATACATGGAACTCGATTGGAGAGATGGGAGACATGCGAGATATATGTATAACAACATACATGGAATTAAATGGAGCTTTGGTGATGTACCTTGGATTCAGAGAAAATGGATCGCCCGTCGTATCTTCAATGAGAGCAACAACGGAGAGGCGACATTTGTCTACGTGAATTCAGATGAAAAAAAAAAAATGGGCGAAAGAATTTTTACCAGGATATCTTGTTCATAATCCGAATTACCATTTAATTAACATTTACGATGAATACGATTGCACCTCGAATGATTATTGGTCCAAGGATTACGAATATTCAGAATGTGACCATCACGACAATGACTCATTCCGATGTGCTTTGAGAACCGTTGAATATCTTTCGTATGTTGTATGCAAAGATAATTAATAAAATGTTATGAAAATTGATGGAATTTCATCACTCCCCCACTCCTCTTATACATATAAATTGCTTGTAATTATCAAAATTTGCTCAGTCATGAATATCGATACGTTCGGTAGGTCCATTGGCACCGAATTTTCTCACAAAAGAGCAATTGCTCAGATCAATCTCAAACAAAGAGCTCTGGAAAGAACCTTGAAATCTATTGAAGAAAACTTAAAAGAAAGCCTGGAAAAACAAGCAAAAACTATTTTTCAAACCAATTTCCGAATCAACGATTGTTTCAAACAGTTGGACAAAGTCGAAGACAGAGTAAGTACACTGGAAGAAAATATGCATGCTGTAAGTTTAGTCGAGCTCCACAAACGTCTAGGAAGAGTTGAAACCAAATTGAAAGAATTGTTGCGGCAATGAGTGCAGAAAAAATTCAGCTCGTGAAGGAGCTCCACGCACCAGCCAGGAGAAATTTTCCTCGTCGCTGTGTTGATGTGCGTGGAATCAATGATCTGTGGCAGCTAGACTTGGCTGTTATGATTCAGTATGCGAATTACAACAAGAACTATAAATATATTCTAGTAGTTATCGATGTTTTCTCAAAATATGTGTGGGCCGAGGCTATTAAGTCGAAATCTGGTACAGAAGTCACCGAGGCCTTCAAAAAAATATTGAAAAGAGCTGGAATTGCTCCTAAGAATCTACAAGGCGACAAAGGTCGAGAATTCTATAACAAAGATTTTTTAAAAGTAATCAAAGACAATCACATAAACATGTATTCCACCTACAGTAATCTAAAGGCCAGCGTATGCGAACGAGTAATTAGGACTTTGAAATCAAAAATTTATCAGATATTTTCTCTGAAAGGCAAGTTTATTTGGTTGAATTTTTTACAAGAAATTGTTCAGAAATATAATAATACGATACATCGTAAGATACAAATGAAGCCAGCCGGAGTTTGGGAAAAAAGTAAAAATCAAGCTCAAATTGAAGCAGATCTTTTAACTACGGCATATGCGCGGAGGAGTATGCCGAGAAAATTCAAATTCAAGGTTGGTGACATAGTACGCATAAGCAAATACAAGTCTCTCTTCGACAAAGGATATCTACCTAATTGGAGTGCGGAAACATTCACGATATATCGTGTACAGCAAACCAATCCGCCCACGTACCTTCTTGAAGATTATGAAAAACAGAAGATTGCAGGGTGTTTCTATGAATCAGAGCTTGCTCACGTGAGAAATCCCAACGTATTTCTCGTTGAAAAAATTTTACGAAGGAAAGGGAATCAGGTTCTTGTAAAGTGGTATGGAATGAAACAGACTAGTTGGTGTAAGAAATCTGATATACTCGAGTAAGAGCGTTTATTGTAGCCGGTAATCACCGTATGCAAAAGTATGTATACGATCGCTGTGACAGACACGTTTATCATCGCTCGATGAAAGTGCCAGCTTGCGCTGGCGTATGGTGCATACATTATGCTTCAAAGATCGTATGGTAGTTTGATCAATGTACATTGAATCTTGATTGAATAAACAGTTTTTATAATCTGCAAAGGTGAGCTTGTTCCTCAATATTGACCTAGTAATCCCTTTCCCAACACACTTTTCAGAATCCAGCGTGTCAATACTGTAGAGCTTGGATTTTATGAATACAGCAGCTTTTATTGGTAGTCCATGCATCTCATCCGAGAACTTTCCTAAGACTTTTTTGTTGAGCAAAGGTATTTTGTAAGGGTTGTCTGGTGCATAATCAGATGTGTCAAAATACTGTTCGCCATAAGGCTTCAACAGGTCTTCATATATACATATATTTCTAAGAAAATAGATCATTGAGTCAGTATCTGTATAGCATAAGGAACAGTCTCCCGGATTCTTTGTAAATAGCTTCAGCATGAAATCATAATGAAATGAATACATAATAGTTTTCGAGAGCTCGAGTGTGCATAGTCCAACGAAAATAGCTACATTATACATTACGTTCACAGGTTTCATACAGATGGCAAACAAAGTTCTTGTCGAATATTACAAGTCTATCAAAATGGGGGTGAGAAATATAATTTTCAGCACCAAATCTGGTATCCCACTTACTTTTTAACAACACAGTCTTCCGCTTCCGTATGTTTTCAATCGTTTTACCAAAGACACTATTAGACATGGTTTTGTACATGGATTTTTCGAAAGCATTCTTAGCATTTTGTCGGAAGAAAATGTTTTTCTCGATGTAAGGTTTCATAAAAGGCTTCTGGCTGAATTGGAGCACTCGACTAATTTTTTTCAGAATAAGACCGTGATTCAACGCTTGCTTCAGATTACGATAATAAATCACATAGTTTTCTTTGGGTAGCAGAGTCAGTAACAATTTTTCGTTGTCAGAATGTCCATTGGGAGCTACCATTTTCTCAGCACAGAACGGGTAATCCCCGTGCAAAATATGTAACTCTTTAGGATAGTCTAAATCGCATTCGATAATGTATCCAATCTCTGAGTCATCTCTTACGAGTGTAACATCAAAACTTGAAGGATTTTCCACCCACGCAAAGTTTCCATATGGGAGCGGTTCACACATAGCTGTTGCATATAGACTGTTAGCATCCACGTATAGAATGTGACTTGTTGGTTTGCTAGGATCGTAATTCGGAAGATAAACGTTATTGGCTTCCACAAATCTAAGCGAGCTCTGTGATATACCACCACGCAGCATCCTCTCAAACATGATGATTTGATCCACATCACAAAGTAATTCCAATTCTACTCTTGTCAAATACAGCATAGCGCTCATAGAATAACCGGGGAGCGAGAGATAATGAGCTGGATCGAGACCATAACTTTGATGTGCAGACTTTCTAAAATTTGTGAAAACGTCGCAAAGAAGTAATACATCTATTTTGAGATACAAATTACTGTATTCTCGTAGATCAGTGCAACCAAAAGTTTGCCAAACCTTGAGCCCATGCTCATAATTAGAGTCGGAAATGTAGGAATCGGTTAGTATGTTATAAAAATCAATCTTGCGTGGATAAGATGTCTGCTTGAGCTTGTTGAATGAATCCAGGTAGTCGTATGGAAAAACAGATTTACGGGTTACTAACTTGAACAAATCTTCCACGTTTTCACCAGTTCTCTCAGAAATCGAATGAAGTTCTTCTCGGAAACCGTGCCATAGGGAGTGTTTCTTGTCGTCCTCCAGATAAGTCCCTAACTTTTCCAAACTTTCGCTCAAAAATTTGAAAGAGTCTAGAAAAGTCAATCTTATTCGAGTTCCTTCTACTCTTTTGAAGATGGCTAAATAATTTTCCGTGTTATGTGGTATAACCTTGATATCTCCTCGAAGATCTTCTACCAAACTCTTAATTAGCAGGTGAAAATCATACTTTTCCCCATTGTGCAGTATTATTGGAAAATTGAAGGACTTGCGATACAAGAGATTACACTGGCTATGCGCCACACCTCGAAATCGACCTAAAAAAGGTAAGCAATTAGTCGTGAATCATAAAACGAGGCGAACAGCATTACCTGTGAAATGACAGTGATCTAATACTCGATCGTTTTCCAGAGGCTGATCACAAATATGACAATTCTCTGTGATTTGAATCAGTAAGTCATCCTCGTAACTGAGCTCTAATGGCACAATATTTCCCAACTCCTGAAAATGGTGAGATGAGTCATACTGAACTAAAATTAATCTCTCGAATGCATACCTGTTCAACCATTTTTGCGATCTCTCCTAGCCTGATGGCAAACTTGCTTGCTACATCTTTACCTTCAATGAGCTCATAGAAACATTTGCTTACGTCATGTTCACAATGAAAATATAGCCCGAGAGAGTATGGACAATGTTTTTGGAGTACATTCTCAATGATCTTGGAACGTCTCAATCTTTTTTCCGAATCCGACGCTGTCAAGGGATTCTTACCAACTTTTTGTAACACACATTCCAGATCAGCGTACAACGTGAATGGTAGAAATTCTTTCTTGTAAAAATCTCTGAATTTTAAAATATTGTCATCTTCTGGAGGAGTTCGCACAGCGCAATCGGATACATTCTTACAGTATTCGCGATGTGACTCGAGTTTTTCTGAAGAATGGAAACAATGCAAACACCGGTTGCATAAAAATATCTTATGACCATGACTACTAACTTGTTTGCTGACAAGTCTCGACAAATTCGATATGTAACAATAATGATGCTCACCTTCTGATTCGAAAAGTAGTAGATTTATATGAACATTCATTTCTTCGGAAGTCAAGTATAATGGATAGAAGTTTCTCTTTGAATCAAACCCGTAACAGTTGATTGATAGACGATTCATCTTTTCGAATTTTGGGATTCGCTTCAGCTTCATCGGAAAATCCGCTGAATCAAATTTTAAGTATTTTTTATAATGCGGATAGTTATAAGTTTCGTTCGAATGGTGAGATCGAGCCTTATCACTCAATAAACCAGGTAATATGCTCCAGTAGAAACAATCTGAAGTTTTATTTTTTATATTAATGACACCGTGTTTCTTCTCAATCCAATCTGGAAGTTTTACATATTTTGAAGCACTTAGCATTTTCGTTTTAGCAATGCTGACTTTAAGCGACAGAATTTCTGATAAAGAATAACCGGATCCACAATCTTCAAAAGATGACATTTCATCATTAATAAATGTTATAGACTCGTCAAACCATCGATTTAATCGAGAAGATTTCATGAGGGTCTCGTAACGCGTTTGAAAATGTTTGATCAACGATGTTTCTTCCCCTAAATTAAAATAGGCAGAAAAAATCAGACAAACTTTAGCAGTTTTGAATTTTTTAATGTAAGGTCTCAAAAATTTTAATATAAGAGGTTTCGCAAGAGTGAAGAAAGTTGTCATGTCTAGACAATTAATATTACCACAAATACCGGTTACAATACGATTTTTGAAAGCGCTTGGTCCAGTATAGAATGATACATCACCGATATTTTCATTACTACTTGATTCATACATATTACAAAGAATGATGTATTTCGATTTCGATTCATTATAAAATGTCTCGAGTCGAGCTTTGTGCCCAGTTGTCAAAATTATTTGATTCGTTGTATTCATTCTCACAACGTGAGAAATATGTCGCATAAGTCTCTTATAATCCCTTTTAAGCTTCGAAATTCGTTTAAGGTTCACTGTACTCACGTCCCCCTCTCTCAGCGCGTTGAATATTTTCAAGAGAGACTCTCTGTCGTTGGTAATGGATTGTAGCAGCATGTCGCTCATGATGAGGCGTAGGAGTACCTTCTGCGGTTCAGAAACTTCAATGACCGAGTTTCATATGCTTTATATGCAGTTTCGATGTGGCTTCGATCTTAGATTAGATCATCGTCTTAGATCATCGGTCCCTCTCATCATTACTCCTACTCTTTTGTTCTTGTTATAAAAGCTCGCATATTAGTGTACAAGCTAAGTATGTCTGATCCTCTCAAAGCTCTCAATAGATCAGGCAAGTTCCCGCAACTTGTTAAAGTACGAAATTTGTCCACGAGTCGTCGATATTTAATTAAAAACGCGTCAATCGTAAATACACAATACGGTGAATCTTGTTCGTTAACTTTAGTTAACGAAAGAAATAAGAACATTGTAATTTACGTACCTAAACCAACTTTAAAATTGTTGTTAAAAAAACGCGAGTTCTGGTTAAAAAAATTTAATCAAAAAAATAAATTGTATTGTCGTCCTGTTGAAATCGGGAACTATCGACGACTAAAATTTTACACTTCGTTGGACCAAGCATCTGAAAGTGAGGAAGAAGATGAACAAAACGATGACATCGGAAGCACAGGACCAGTCGAAGCATCTTCAGAAGCTTCCGGTGGAAACGGAGAGTCCAGTAATCCATCAAGCAGCCGAAGCAATAGATCTGAACCATCCTCTTCCAGATAATCAACATCTACCAGCAGATGCGCATAAGCTGGCTAATTTAGTAAATCGAATGACTCGTAAAGCCAGCCCTCGAAGTCAACTGGATGAACGGTGAGTTTTTCACAAGTTTTTCCTCTCAGAAAGAAAACATTTTTTAAAAAGTTGGCGACGTCTCTTGACTTGTTCCAGAATGAACATCCCATTCGCTAGCACATCAAAACAATTGGAAGAATCGGGGAATTCTAACGAGCCTGGAAATCTAATAATCGATGAATCAGAAATTGGGCTCATTGACACATTTGTTATCGATGATGATGATGATGATGATGACAATGATGTGAACATTGTCTATGAGGAAAAAAAGGAGACTGGTCAAGTTAAAAGGAAGCTCGAAAGCGTGTTGAGCAACAAACTTCTTGAGGTTGAGGAAGCCGACGTAGCCATCCGTATAATTAAACCAAAGTAAGTTTAGATTTTTTCTTTCATCTAGAATTTTTTATTTAAATTTCATCTTTCGAATTTCAGTAAGTTTAGATTTTTTCTTTCATCTAGAATTTTTTATTTAAATTTCATCTTTCAAATTTCAGTAAGAAAGAAGTAGAAGAGGCTCGTGATTATGTAAGAAGCCTTCAGAATGAAATCGAACTGCAAACCCTTGGGATAAAGGGAAAGCCGTTCAGTATTGTGTTGGAATCGGGGGAACAAGGAATCGGCGTCAATTTTGCAACGTGGGGTGGATTAATCAATAAAATCAAGGAGCTGGCGGAAACCAAGGCAGAAGGATCTGGTAAGATCAATGATGTATTTTATGAATATAGAAATAAGGGAGTTTTCCCTGTACTAACGCTAATTCAAAGTTCAAATACCATAAAAGCTTCCTTTAATTCATTTGTAAATTTATTGTTCTTTGAAAAATTTGTCAAGCAACGATTTGACAATTTTCTTATATCAGAGAAAACAAGAAAAGTAAACATTAAAAAAATTGTTACTCTTTTGAAAACTGGAATTAGAAGCAAAGAAATTGATAAATGTGATAAAATAGGAATAATCAAATACTTAACGTTTTTAGATGTAGACTATGAATGTATTGTTAACGAAATAGATGAAATATTGTATAACCTATAATGTAATAATAAACATTCTTTCATATCATATATTATCGTTTTCATTTTTAACCATATCTCACAGTAATTAGGACTTTGAAATCAAAAATTTATCAGATATTTTCTCTGAAAGACAAATTTATTTGCTTAAATTTTCTACAAGAAATTGTTCAGAAATATAATAATACGATACATCGTAAGATACAAATGAAGCCAGCCGAAGTTTAGGAAAGAAGTAAAAATCAAGCTCAAATTGAAGCAGATCTTTTAACTATAACATATGCGCAGAGGAGTATGCCGAGAAAATTCAAGGTTGGTGACATAGTACGTATAAGCAAATACAAATACAATAGGAAAATCTTAATCAGGATCAACTTCTGATACTATATGAAATAAGGTAAGCCCACGAATAATTAGATTGAATATGGCTTCAAAACTGCCATAAAAAATATATACATCATTCATATTTACATTACGTCGAGTCAAATCTATAGATAATGGAGAATCATTATATAATACAGCATTATACCTATTTAACAACTCAACATCTAAATTTCTCATTTTAAATATAATTAAAAAATTATGAGATAGTCCCCATCTGATTACTTCTTCACAGTCCTCTCTAATCGCTCGCATTCTGCGAAATGTTTGAGTCGTCGGATCTTCAGTAAGATCTCGTCGGATCAGCCAAAATCTTGAGAGAAGGAGAAGTTGAGCTAAAAAAATATTAACTTGAGTAAAATATTTGAATGAGTAGAAGAGAATAAGTGCTTAAACTTACTTGACATTGTAGCTAGAGATTCCATGTTGAAAATAAGAACACACACTGTTTATTCACAAATGTGTGGAAAGCAACTGTTTATTCATAAATGCTTGGAAAGCGACTGCAGGGTCAAGGATTCGATAAACGCATCTTAGAGAGCTCTATGAGCGAAAAAACCGGCTGCAAAACCTGTTTTGCACAAAACTACATCTCTGAGTCAGGTTGAATAACCTGTTTTAAAACATTCATCAAAAATTATATGATCAAATCCTCCAAGCGCTTATTCACTGTATCTAAAGAGCTGTCAAAAAAGCTTACATCAAAATGTAGCAAGCTGCAACTCGTAAAAGAGGAACATCAAAAATATATCATCATCGTTTTATTCAATATACATCAAGCTGCAGCAAAGCTGCAGCTTGATTCCATGTACAACAGAAAGGCATCAAGCTGCAGCAAAGCTGCAGCTTGATTTCATGTAAAAAAAACCGTAAAAGCTTGCATCAAACTGCAGTAAAAGAGTCGCAGCGGATCATCATGCGACGGGGAAAGAATAACGGGATTCAATCATCATCCGACGGCAAACATAGCCAAAGGTTGGTGCAAGCAAAGGCTGGTGGCAGCACCTCTCGAGATCTTGCTACGGCATGATGGCTGCGGAGATCTGGGAGGGACCGTTACGAACGAGAGGGGCCCGATTGGATAGGTATGCGATGCAGAGGAGGACCGTAGCGAGAGAGAGGGACAAGATTGATGAGCCAGGCGCACGTGCGCGCATGGCTATATGCTTGCGCGTATGAAGCTGATGAATTCTTCACTTATTTTCACAAATGTAACGAGCAATACACGTCCACTTTTAGTCAATGAAGCTGATGAATTCTTCACTTATTTTCACAGATGTAACGAGCAATACACGACCACTTATTGAAACAGGAGCGTAATAATATAGCTTTACAAAATCAAGAGCAACTTGATTCTCTGAGGGTGAATTAGAACTGAGGATGGTTTCACTACGCCCAAATTCAAACTAAGGATCCCCGAAATTCTACCTACAAGGTCATCAATACATGAAAAACCGGTTTCTGCTTACTACCTTTTCAAGAGCATTCGCAGTTAACTTATGCATCAAGCTGCAGTAAGCTGCAGCTTGATTCCATCTACGAAAGCTGTAAAGTTTGAATCAAACTGCTGTAAGCTCTTGATTTCATGTAAAAAAAGGCCGTAGCGAAAAGCTTCAACAATCCTCCAAAAATATCCAACAATCTTCATCGTTGTATACATCAAGCTGCAGCAAAGCTGCAGCTTGATTCCATGTACAACAAAAAGGCATCAAGCTGCAGCAAAGCTGCAGCTTGATTTCATGTAAAAAAAAACCGTAAAAGCTTGCATCAAACTGCAGTAAAAGAGTCGCAGCGGATCATCATGCGACGGGGAAAGAATAACGGGATTCAATCATCATCCGACGGCAAACATAGCCAAAGGTTGGTGCAAGCAAAGGCTGGTGGCAGCACCTCTCGAGATCTTGCTACGGCATGATGGCTGCGGAGATCTGGGAGGGACCGTTACGAACGAGAGGGGCCCGATTGGATAGGTATGCGATGCAGAGGAGGACCGTAGCGAGAGAGAGGGACAAGATTGATGAGCCAGGCGCACGTGCGCGCATGGCTATATGCTTGCGCGTATATATAGCTATATGCATAGTGTTCATATATAGTTAGGTGAACTATGTATAAACTAATCAAGGTAATTATTGTTAATTATGGCGCAATACTTGCCCAGGTTGGCGAGGATGACGCCCTGTTTGGGGTGCATCATCTTCTAGGTGAGGGTAGTTCCCACCCTTATTTATTACCTTATATGTACCTAGTGGAAACTACCCTTAACGCGGGGGTGAACCGGCATAGCTCACCCTACTGAAGTGCTCGATGTTACTGAAGAATCTGAAGAAAACACTTCGTCAAATCAATCAGAATCTGCATATGCATCTGCGCCATCAGATGCATATGAGTCATTTCGGAGCGTTTCGGCCAGAGGCGTCGCCAGGGGGGTCTGGGAAAAATCCCAGAAAATTCTTTTTCATTAATACTATGTTTAAGAAGTACGAAGAAATTATTTTGAGATTTTTCCGAAGCCCTCCACGGGCCCTAGGACTTACAGGAGGTCTATTTTAGGTCCTTTCTTGGCCTATTTGCAACGAGGCTCGTTGCAGCACGCAGTTGCACATTCAAATCGGACCGGGTGGTCCCGCAATCCGGAGATGGCAGCACCTCCCGGTCCTACTTACCGGCCGCCGTGGCGCGCCCGTCGCGGGCGGAAACCAGGCCGCGCGCCGCCGGCCGGCACTTCTAGGATGGCCACCGCTTTGACTAGACTTCCTTGCGTGAGTTTTTCTCCGCGATCGCCTCGTGACCGCTTCCTTGCAGCAGCAGAGCAGCAGTAGCAGCAGCAGTGAATATCCGCGCTCGCGGGTGTCCAAAAACAGTGTTGGCGCCGCGGGTGTCGTGGGGTTTTGCCCCCCTAAGTGCTTTGTGTGTGGTGCCATAATTTCGCTCGCCAGCTCGCTCACCACATATCTCGCCTCAGGAGGCCCCGCGGGCCGGGCATCGTGAGCTGGCTCGAGCCAGGCGTACCAGCTGGTGCCACCCACGGCGTCCACGCAGCAGCGTCCCAAGGTGGCCTCGTCGGCGAAACAGCAGCGGCGGTGAGTGCATTGAGGTCACCCGCATGCCCCTCTCGATGCCTCGTGATGCCTCACGCCCGGTGTAGAGTTTGATGGAGTGACGCCCGATAATTCGTGCCGTCTCGATTTGTGGCCCCCTTGTTTCTCGCGTGACGTGTCCCTGCAACGTAAGCCTGCCCCGCGTCGTCACCCGGGTCGACTCGCTCTCATGAGGGCTCTAGCCCTGGAGCAACGCCAGATTCTCTCTCGCCCGGGTGACTCGCGCAACAGGTTTCACGCGGGCAGTAGACATGTTTCCCCGCGTGCGTGAGGTGGTAACGCCATCTTGAACGCCCCAGTGAATTTCCGGTGACGAAGGAAGTAAGCGCCGCGGAGTGTAAGTGCGTGCGCAGAGCGAGTGGGGAAGCCACGCCCCTCGCTATATGGGCATTTCCAATGTAAATCAGTGTCACAGTGTAAATCGATATACGGGCACATTTTCGCCGAAACGAGTTTTCGAAACTTAGTGTTTTTCCGACAGCTGGACAAATTGAGAGACTTTTCCGCCGCGTGCGGCCCTTGTATTTAGGTTTATCGACCTGTGCGTCATTACATGACAGTTCCTAATAGTAATAAACGCCCTTTTGTATTTTTATAGAAAATCGTGATTTCATCTCTTTTCCTGGGTCCGGAGATAACCGTTATTTCCAGGCACGCTCCCGCATCCTCCCCCACCGACCCGCTCTTCATAGCGCGGGGGACCTGGCCCAGCCCCGATCCGGCCCCAAATAAATCAGGTAACCCGGGTGGATTCAGACTTTTTAGGTGAACCATACCGCCCCGTTACATGGTGATCCCGCCAGGATCTCGGTCAACGCCGGTTAGCGACCTGCAAGTATCTGCGGACACAGCGCGCGCGCGTATAATTAGCGATGCGATATCACACGGAATTATAGCGAACGTCGGGCCCTCGGTATACGCCGATGAAATTATTCCTATTGCGTACGATCTCATGCGCTTACTCCCGAATGCGCTTTGTCAAATTTGACATCTCCACCCGCTTTAGTGATACCGCGTCCCACCCCCCGCGTGCGCTCTGTGACTCGTTTCACCCCAGACTAGTCGTGTGGGTACTCGTATGCACTGTTCGAAACGCCACCGCGCGCTCTGCCGCCCCCGCGCGTCTCGGACCCACCACGTGACTTTAGTTCTGAACGACGCGGAACCCATCGTGTGCGTACTCGCCTGAAACGTCTCAACGAATACTGTTCGAAACGCTACCATGCGCTCTGCCGCCCCACGCGTCTCGGACCCACCACGCGACTTTGGTGCTGAACGACGCGGAACCCATCGTGTGGGTACTCGCCTAAAACGTCTCAACGAGTACTGTTCGAAACGCCACCACGCGCTCTGCCGCCCCCGCGCGTCTCGGACCCACCACGCCACTTTGGTTCTGAACGACGCGGAACCCATCGTGTGGGTACTCGTCTGAAACCTCTCAACGAGTACAGTTCGAAACGCCACCGCGCGCTCTGACACCCCGCGCGCCTCGGACCCACCACGCGACTTTGGTTCTGAACAACATGGAACCCATCGTGTGGGTACTCGTTCGAAACGTCTCAACGAGTACTGTTCGAAACGCCACCGTGCGCTCTGCCACCCCTGCGCGTCTCGGACCCACCACGCGATTAAGCTTCCAAGCGACGCGGACCCCACCGAGTGGGTATTCATTGGAAAGCTCTCAGCGAATGTTGCTTGAAACGCCATAGTACGCCCTCGGATAGTCACGCCAGTTGGAGTTGAACCTTGAATCGTCAAGATGGTCCGCAGTGAGAAAAGGATTGATGATCCCTCGGATCCAGATAGGCCTAATCTGGGTAAACCGATGAACGAATTGATCTCCCGAGATCCTCGATACCTGCCGATTGCGAAACTCGTGTTAGGTCTGAGTTTTGCGGGTCTGATCGAACGCCTCAACAAGGAAGGCCTGAGTGATCGCGGGACGCAACTGACTCTCCATGATCGACTGATCCGTTACGATATCCAGACGGTGAATCCGAATGAGAAAGTCCCATGGAACCCCGCAAAAGACGAGCGATCGCCAGAGCAACCGCCTATAACGCCAGAAGCGTTGAGATTGCTCCAGGGGTGGGAAGAAGACGACGAAGAGGAAGAAGATGATTGCAGCGACGGTGGTGAGGCTGACGCCGTGCGACTATCCGTGGCCGCATCAACCACTGTAGTCACCCAGTCATCTACGACGACCACCACCGCCAGTACGCAGAGTACAACCACGACGATGACCAGCGGGTGTTGTGGGCCAATTGCGACACCGGGCCCAACGCCACACCTGCTTCACGCGGGAGTGATGGCAGCGGCGGAGGCATTCCGCCAGATGTGTCAAGGTACACCGTACGCCTCGTGGGCGAACGCCATGGTACCTCCTCCTCCGATGGAAGAATGGACCTTCCCACTCATCTGGCCTCCGGCGATGCCTTCGCCGACCCCCCAGTCAGCCCAGACCCACGAAATCCGGGATCCAGGCACGGAAACGGAAGCTGGAGCGAGGGCAAGTCCCTCAGAGGAAGACGACTCAAGGGCTCAGACGGCCTACACGAATGTACAACGGGACCGGTTGTATGCGTTCCGATACCCGCAGCAGTCTGTTCCGCCGACGACTGTGCCTGGTAACCCGAACACCCACTACGACCACCCACAATAATACGCCGGCGACACGCATCATGGACGCCCACGCAATGAGCGTCACGAGCAAGTGCGAACCACGTTGCATATGGGAGGCGAGACACCGTCGGGGCATCACTCGTCACAGCCCGCTGCGAGGGCTCCTAACGCCTCGCACCCTGGCAACGCTCACACCACTGCTCAGTCATCACGAAGCCCCCGTCACGAGTGGTATTCGGGATCCTCGAGCAGTGATGAATGGGGACCGCACACGCCCACGCCGCAACAGCCTCAGGCCAGAAACAGATCGTCGTGCAGTAGAAAATTGGAGAAAGAATCGAGCAGAACACTCCAAGTGATGAAAACATTCACCAGCTGGAAGATCTCATCCGATGGGGACCCCAAAGCAAGCAGAGGAAAAGGTGAGGAGTTTCTCGCCTCTATTAAGGAGTGTATGGAGACTTTAGAGCTCTCGGACGCCGAAGTTTTGACTGCGATGCCTAGTGTTTTAACAGACCGTGCTCGGGCATGGTATAGAACGCATCGACGAAGCATGACCTGCTGGCGTGATTTCAAGCGAATGTTCCGAGATCAGTATGTCGGTCACCTCGACTACCAAGATCTCATGCACGAATTGTATCGCCGCACGCAGGGCAAGAATGAGGAGATAGAGCCATACCTGACCTGTATACGCCAGATAGTGTCACACTTCAAGCATCCGCCACCAGAACACCAAGTCTTTGGTATAGTTATCCGGAATCTGAGGCCCGATTTACGCCGATATCTGGACACGCGGGAGGTCAAGACTCTCGTAGATATCCAATATTGGGGGAAGAAATTTCAGAAACAGGAGGAGTGGGACGCGCGCTACAGTGCCCCACCTCTGAAGGAGAAATCCAGGATCCCGACTGCGGCTTATCAGGGAACCGGACGACCAACGCCAGCTAAGAAACTAGCCTCCACGGAGCGAAATGAACTCGCGGATAACGTCGCCGTACTTAAAATAAAAGGCAACGCCAAGGAATCCGGAACCAAACCGACAGAGTCTGCAGCGGGAGCGCCAACGCCGCCACCGGCCTCAGATGGCCAGAAAGGCAAGGACAGAGGGCGGCGGGGAGGTGAAAAGAACGCAACCGAAGCATCGCATGGTGGATCAGCTGAAGCGGCTGCGGTAGCAACTAGCACGCCAAAACCAGCTAGCACCGCTGCTCCCAAGCCTCCCACGCCTGCACCTCCCCCGCCAACGCCGAGTATGGCACCATGGGGTTTTCCCTGGGCATTTCCACCCTACCCTTATTGGCAGATGCTGGGGATGCCGGGAACGCCAGGAGCGCCGCGCAATCGCAGACCAGCTGATGCGGAGAGCAACGCAAAGCGCCAGGAGCAATGAACCCGAAGGGCTTGTTTCAATTGCAATGAGACAGGCCATCTATCGAGGGACTGCCCGACGCGCCAATGTTACTCATGTCACGCCATTGGTCATGCAGCTCACGAGTGCCTAAGTCGTAACAAAAAATGCCAAGGCTGTGGCAAGACGGGAGTATCAGTGAAAACCTGCCCCGATTGTAAGTGGGCCTTGAAATACTCGGGAAACGGGCCAGCCGGGGCGCAGGGGTCGACGTCTCCTGCTCCCCAGGGACCAAAATAAAAAGAGAGAGCGAGAGAACGCCAGAGATACCAGGCTCGACCTTCCTATCGGCCGAATGGGAGGTCGGCGGCGAGACTGGTCGTTTGACGCCGTCTCGACTGGTAGCTAGCACCTGGATGAGTAGTGGAGATGAAGAAGGAACGCTAGACCAATACGTCGAGGAAAAACCAGCTGTGAGATCCGTGGGATTCGAGCCGACGAATTCTTCACGATGAGGTTGGCAAGAGATTGAAATGACCCCAGCGATGGGGGCTATCCGCAAACGCCAGTTGACAACAAGCAGCAACGACGCCACGATTCTGGTGAAGGAGAGCAACGGAGCTGACCAAGGTCAAAGTGGGATTGATCACCCCACCGACGCCGCGGAAATCAACCCAAACTCACCTTGCCACGAAGAGGCACGAATCGCTGATGCACCAAGCTTAGGAAAGCATCGAACGGGGGACGCCCCACGCGAAGCCATAAGAGCAAAGGTGGAACCTTGGAGTCAAGAGGAAATCGCGGATGGACCCGCTGCCCAAGCAGCACCCCGAAATTTTATCGAGGTCATTTTGGGTGGTAAATCGTTTATGGCGTTGTATGACCCGGGTGCTCAGGTGTCCTTTGCTGGACCCAAGATCGCCAAGTTCTACGAAAAACGCCTGTTCCATAAGGAGACTGTGTTGAGGGGAGCTGTGGGAAAGAGTGTCACCCAAGGTCTAGGACTTTCGAAGATGAACATGGAAATCGACGGCCACTCCCGTACCATTGTCATGGAAGCGGTACATGATACGTCTTACGACATGGTACTGGGAATGGATTTTATGAACGCCTGGAAATCTGACTCCCGGAACGCCGAAGAGCAATGGAGGGTTCTTCACTTAGAGTATCGTGATTTTGCGGGTCGGAGAAGAGGAGAACCAGAGAACCGCATCTACGCCGAGGGCGCTGGCCTCGTCGTCGTAGAAGATGATGGCAAAACACATCTCGAGCAAGTTGGAGAGACGACTGCCCAAGCTGTTGACAAGGTCGGACGGACCAATCTCCGCGAATATAAGATTAAATTGCTGGACCATACGCCTATATGCCATCAACCGCGACGCCTTTCTCCAAAGATGCTGGAAATCGCAAAGGAGGAGGTGAAAACCCTGTACAGTTCGGAGCGTATCAGGCCGTGTCAAAGCGCTTGGAGCAGTGCTCCAGTATTGATCAGGGAGTCGGATGGAACTTACCGCTTCTGTATTGGCTATCAAGGCCTGAATAAAAAAACGAAAAAGGACACGTACCCCCTCCCCAATATGGACTCCATCCTAGATAAGCTGAGGAAGGCCAAATACCTGTCAAAGATAGACTTAAGAAGTGCCTATCATCATGTCCCAGTGGAGGGGGGTAGCCAGGAGTACACCTGCTTCAGCCTACCGGGCGTTGGATCCTGGTGCTGGACCGTAATACCCTTCGGGCTCTGTAACGCTCCCGCGACCTGGATGCGCCTAATCGACGAGATCCTGGGCCCAGAATTGGAGCCATTTGTTTTTGTGTATCTTGACGACATCATTATTGCGACAGATACGTACGAAGCCCACGAAAAATACCTGGAGATATTGCTCAAACGCCTGATTGACGCCGGACTCCAAATAAACCCGGGAAAATGTCGAATCTACTGTCTCGGATCTCGGATTTATTTTGGACTCCGAAGGTCTCCGTCCGGATCCAGAGGAAGTAACGCCAGTACGTGAGTTTCCAGCGCCCAAAAACATACGCCAGCTCCGCTCGTTTCTAGGAATGGTCACTTGGTATTCACGGTTTTTCGACCACGATGCCGAAATCAAAGTACCACTGTTGAGGCTGCTGCGTGAAGACACGCCGTGGGCATGGAAGGAGGAGCATCAGGAAGCATTCGACAGGCTGAAACAGCCAGTGCTTCGGTGTTAGCTAGGCCAGATTTTTCAAAAATCTTCGCCATACAGACCGATGCTTTGGCCTTTAGCCTGGGCGCCGTGCTGACCCAAGAGGGGGAAGACGGTGAACACCCAATTGTTTACCTCAGCCGCAGTCTTACGCCAGCTGAACGAAATTACTCCGTCAGCGAGAGGGAGCTGCTGGCGGTTCTCTAGGCTATCAAGAAGCTACGCCCTTAAATTGAGGGGTACAAGTTTCAAGTGATCACTGACCACAGTGCACTGAAATGGCTACGAAATTTGAAGGATCCGACGGGACGCCTGGCTCGCTGGGCCCTCGAGCTCCAAGTATGGGACTTCGAGGTCATCCACCGCAGTGGCAGGCTCCATAAAATACCTGATTGTTTGTCACGGATGTACGAACCCGAAGAAACCGCAATAGGAGCGGTAGAGGGGATGACAGAAACGCCAGTCTTCGAAGATTCTTGCGCCGACGAAATTGGATGTTCCGCCGCGGACGCCGTAAAAGATTCCGAATACTTGAAGCTGGCCGGAAAAATTCGTGTTCCTGTGAGTAGGAGACAAGACGCCCTTGAACGCGCCCATTGTCTTGCCTCCGCAGGTCACTTGGGAATTGAGAAGACTTACGACAGGTTGGCCCGTGACTACCATTGGGACGGAATGTACCGTGACGTCTCGACCTTTGTACGCCAGTGCCAGCTGTGCCAACAGTACAAATTATCACAGGCCGGTCCACTAGGACTGATGGGAAAACGAAGGGTCGACCGCCCATGGACGGTAGTAGCAGGTGACCTCATGGAATTTCCACGCAGCAAACGAGGATTCAAATACTTGTTAGTCTTGCAAGATTTATTCACTCGCTGGGTGGAAGTAAAACCGTTACGCCGCACCGAGGGCAGAGTGGTTTCAGCCGCAGAAGGGGAGTTGATAATAGCCCGCTGGGAAACGCCGGAATATTGCTTGTCTGATAACGGGAAAGAATTCGACAACAAGATCGTGGACGCCATGTTGGAGGAGTACGGGGTGCGGCACATCAAGAGCCCACCATACCATCCTCAAGTAAACGTAGTTGAACGTTCAAATAAAGTGCTCAAGACCATGATTTCACAGTTCGTTCAGAACGATCACAGAAACTGGGACGATCCATTCATGAGTATCGTCACGCCATAAACACTGCGGTACAGTCTAGCACCAAAGTTTCACCGGCGTTTCTGAACTATGGACGCCATCCAACGCTAGTTAAAAGTTTGAGATGAGAGATCAAAGGTAACGAACTGATAGCGAAGATGGGAGTAGAAGATTGGTCGAACCGAATGGAACGTCTAGACGCGTTACGAGAACTAGTACTTCGCCATAACGCCGAGAGTAGGAAAAAACAAGCGAAACACTATAACTCCGGTCGGAAGAACGTGGCGTTCCAAGTAGGAGATCTAGTCGGGAGAAGAACGCATTTCTTGTCGAACGCCGCGAACAAATTCAATGCGGAACTAGCGCCGAAATACGAAGGTCCACTGACGGTCGTGGAAGTGAAGTCTCCGGTAGTGTACGTACTAGAAAACGCCTCAGGTCAACGAACGTGCGACGTACCGATATCCCAGATGAAACGGTGGATCCCCCATCGAAAGACGACCAAGTAGTTAGCTTGCATGAGTTTGCTTGGGAATTGCATGTATGAACTCTGATTGAGAACGAAGATTAACCATGTTCAGTTTCAGGTATGGCCCCGTCAACGCTCGAGGGAAGTGGACAGTCTATGGACAACGCCGGTCAAATGACGCCAGAGAACAACCACGCCAAGGAGGACCAACGGAGCTGCTCACCTTGTCCTGCCGACATGGTCCAGGCTGAGGCACAAACGATATGGAGGCGAAATTCCGAGGGACGACGTGCTCGGAGGGCGTCTCGCGATCGGAGCGAGAATCGTGGAGCGTCAACGCCAGACAGTGGTCTGGACGTGAATCGCTTCCTCGAGACCCCGCCGTACCCCCTGCCTACAGAGCCAGTCCAACAGCTACAAGGGCGCGAAATGCACCTAAGGTTGGTCCGCGTCGAGAGCACGGACAGCGGGCAGAGCAGCCTCTCTACGGCTAGTGAGCCCCGATCCCCAGCACCGTGGCCGCGTCTACATGATGCGCCAGGGCTTGCGCCGCGGCTTGCGCCAGCGCAAGGTTTCACGGGAGGATCGGTAAAACAGATTTTCAATTGGAATCTAAATTTTTCTCACTCGAATTGGAATCGAAAAGGAATGAAAAGTTATTTTGCGATCTTGAGTTGGAATGAAAGATTAAATATTTTTTTTTTCAAACTGGAATTAAAATTGAAAAATAATGAAAGTGTGGCTTTGCGACAAGGCGAGCCAAAGGCGAGGGTGGGAATCATCACGAGAATGCGGAAACAATCCCGTTCGAGTGTCGAATACTATTTTATTAACGAAATAAAAAAACCCGTGCGGGAAAGTCGTTTCCCGCTTATAAGGTGGAAAATACAATTTCGCGAACCCGAGCTCGGGTAGCACAAATTTCACTTTTAGGTAAATAATCTTGTGTAATGACGAGGGCGAGGATGAGCAGACCATCGATATTTGAGCCCTGTATTTGAGATGCGTGTGTGTGTGTAGTATTTTAAGCTTCGTCAAGCAGACGACGCTTTGACTTGGACGACGACAGTGGACGACAGTAAACTGCCGGAAATGTACTATTTTCATTGTTTTTTCAATTCTAATTCAAATTTGTAGACAGAATGTTTCAATTTCAAATAAATTCAAAACTGTCGCAAAACCACACTTTCATTATTTTTAAATTTTAATTCAAGTTTGAAAAAATAAAATATTTAATCTTTCATTCCAACTCGAGGTCGCAAAATAACTTTTTATTTCTTTTCGATTTCAATTCGAGTAAGAAAAATTTAGATTCCAATTGAAAATCTGTTTTACCGATCCTCCCCCGATACCTTGCGCTGGCGCGAGCGCGGGCGCAAGCCGCGGCGCAAGCCCCGGCGCATCATGAAGACGCGGCCCGTGGGATGCGGCGACCCCACCACCGGACATAGGAGTCCCGACGGCGAGTACCGGAGCGATCCCCACGGTGAGGCCCACGCCACGCCGGGCCGGAGACCGAGCGAGCGACTCAAGACCGGAACCGATCGGGGAAGAGTCCGAAAACGACGGAACGAGTCCAGGAAATCAGCAGCACTCGGTGGCGCTCGATCCTGTCGGGGACTCGGCGCGCGCCCAACAAGAGCTGGAGGCTATGGTAGCGTGGCCCAGCTCTCGCCCACCATCACCGGGCCAGTTTGAGTGGCCGTCAGCACCACCGGAGCGCAGCGCCACGCCACCCCGCCCACCAGCAGCAAGATCAACCACACGCCCGTCAAGACGCCGAGAGGAGCCAGTAGGAGCAGCCCCACCAGACCTTTACCGCAAACCCGCACTCATCCCAGGCCCCGACGACCTGCCGGAGCAGGAACGATGCAAGGTCGAGCGGGATGCGGAATACCAGCTCCGCAGTGAGTGGAACCCGGGTGACACCTGGTCAGATTATATGGACCGCCGCGAGGAAGTGGCGAGGATGTTGTGACCTAACCAGCCCGTGCAGTATCCTGCTCGAGCACCCACCAAACGACCACGCCAGACACGAGGAGAGGGGTGGGACCCAGAGGTAGCTCTCCTAATAAGGGCGGAGCGCAGTCGACGCCGCAGCCCTGTTCGGCGCTCTCGAGGCCTGGAGCGGGAAGCGATGCTACAGCCCGACCTCGCTCAATTTAGTCCGGGAGCTGGTGAACTTTTTCTGTGTCACATTTAATAAAACCTAGAATAGTGTTTGAAACATTGTTCTCTGTCTCCTGACCCCAAAACCGGCGTCAGACGGACTAGTTTTGGGGGTTTATTTTTTTTTTGATTTCCAAAATGATTACTTTGACAGGTTTATGTGTCATAATCCGTAAAAGCTGAATATTTCAAGGATGATAGTTTATGATTAGAGATGCCCAAAAATGGCCGTCAGACCGCTCCGGAGTGGAGGGATACGCGTCAGCACGATTTTGAAAACCGATATACGATAAGATCGTGTGTCATATTTAGTAAAACTTGGGAATTTGTAGTATCGTAGATATCATACTCCTTAACAAGATTTCAATCGTCAGACCACTCAATGGTGGGGGGTTCCCAAATCATACGGCCCATAAGGTGCCGGGTAAGGTCACGGGAATGAGGGGTCAAAATATCAATAGAGGTCCGAAAAAATTCAGGCACGCTCTTTCTACCGTGAAGAATGGAATTCTCTTACTTTAGACCGAAAATGTCTGAAAACATTACTGCTCGTACGCATCTACGACGATATTTCAAATATTTCTTCAAATATCTCATTCCAAAATTCATTAATTGGAAGAAATTTGAGATTTTGAAGAAATTCCCAGGTTTTTTCACCATATAATCATGCTTTTCTCCGATCTTTTCACGGTTTTCCCATTATCGATCGGAAAATATTGGTTTTTTAGAAAAACTTGTTGAGGGGTAATTTGTAGATTTCTAAACGGTCTATAAGATGAGTTCATACACTTTCCCCCGTAAAATGCATCCTTTGGGAGTTTTTCTTGATCAAAGTTATGATCGAATTTGTTTGAATGAATTCGCTGAAATTGTTTATATTGGGTCCAAGTTATTTTTCCTATGTAACAGAGTCAATTTTGAAAAGAGAAGGTCTCCTGGTATTCTTTCCTGAGTTTGATCGTTTCCGAGTAATGAGAAAAGAAGATTCCGCGACTTCCAAGTCGAAGTGATGTCGGAAAGTACCGCAATGAGGGTGAGAAGTTGGAAAATTTGCTTTTTCCATTACTTAAAATCGATGAAACTAAGGCAAAAATACTAAGAGACCTTTTCTCTCCTAAATTGTTTCAATTAGCCAGGATAAATAATTAGGACCCGTTCTAAACAAATTTAGCTAATTTATGTGAACAAATTCGATTATAACTTTGATGAAGAATAACTCCAAAAGGATGCATTTCACGGGGGAAAAGAGTACGGATCAATCTTGTAGATCGTTTAGAGATCTACAAATCACCGATGTTTTTCCAAATCACCGATATTTTATGATTTATAATGAAAAAACTGGAAAAAATTGGGAAAGCATGTTTTTATTGTTTATTCATGCCTTTCCCCAATTTTTGAACAGGAATTCTTAACTTCTCCATAATGTACTATTAGAACCGATGGTATAGCGGGGACGCACGAGACCCTTCTCGTCTTCACATTTGCGAGTAATTGCGAGCTCGGCGTCACAAATTTAATTGACATTCCGAATCGCCAAAGATTCAAGCAGGATTTGTTTTTACTGAACAAATTTTTGAATACGAGATTTAAAAAAACTATCGTAAATGCGTACAAGGATAGCCAGCAGTAATGTTTTCAGACATTTTCATACGTAAAATATACCTCCAAAGAATTTTGGAAAATCGAATAATTTTTGTAGGTTATGTTTCGCACAGAATTTGGTCTAAAGTGAGAGAATTCCATTCTTTACGGTAGAAAGAGCGTGCCTCAATTTTTTCGGACCTCTATTGATATTTTGACCCCTTATTCCCGTGACCTTACCCGGCACCTTATGGTCCGTCTGATTTGGAAACCCCCCACCATTGAGTGGTCTGACGATTGAAATCTTGTTAAGAAGCATGAGATCTACGATACTACAAATTCCCAAGTTTTACTAAATATGACACACGATCTTATCGCATATCGATTTTCAAAATTGTGCTGACGCATATCCCCCCACTCTGGAGCGGTCTGACGGCCATTTTTGGGCATCTCTAATCATAAACTATCATCCTCGAAATATTCAGCTTTTACGGATTATGACACATAAACCTGTCAAAATAATCATTTTGAAAATCAATAAAAAAATAACCCCCAAAACTAGGCCGTCTGACGCCGGTTTTGGGGTCAGGAGACAGAGAACAATGTTTCAAACACTATTCTAGGTTTTATTAAATGTGACAAAGAAAAAGTTCACCAGCTCCCGGACTAATCACCCAGGGGCGCGAGGAGTCTGCTGAGGAAGAACCAATGCTCTGACATGACGATGGGTCCAAGCGTCGACGCCGGAACCCAAATCGGCAAATGCAGGTTTCGGACCACCACGCTTTCCAGGAGGACTACATTCGGTCGTCATCACCACCGCCAGGTCCCCATAATCTGGTCAGCGAGCGATCGGAGGGACTACCGGACCCTTTCCAGGAGGAGATCGAGCGACTATCGGCCCAGGCCGCCCGGGCAGCCCGCATAGACGACGACCAGCGCGACCTGCGGGACCGCCTCCACTTCCGAGGCAAACAACCTGCCCGCCGGAGTGGCGCTTCCGAGGCCGCTTCCGGTCCAACCGATGGGGGTTGACCTGCGGGAGGGCTCACCTCCACCACCTTACGAGGATACCCCACCGCAGGGACCCGCACCAAGGGCCCGGACGCCTGGACCGGAACGCCAACCCGTCGCACCGGCCCCTCCACCGGCCAATCAGAGGACCTTCCGGATCCCGGACCTGGCGCGTTTCGTGCCGAACATGACGCCCGACGACCACGATGAATTCCGAGCCGTAATTGGCGGGGCCTCTGGATTGTCGGACGAGCTGGAAGAGTTAGCTTTCCTGGCTTTTTTCCAGCGACTCAGCCGCCAAACGCCTTAGGACTTTAGGAACCACGCCAAAGAAGCAGAAACACCCACGCAAACGCCAGAGTAAGGTGACTTTCTGGTATTTCTTTTCTCAATGATGACGAGATATGAGTTTTCTTTGAATTTTTTCAGTGACCCCCTCTTGCGGACGAAGATGTCGACGACTGCGAGTGCCTGCGGGGCCCTGACTCCCCCTGTGGGAAGACCCCTCACCCTAGGAAGGATGTGGGGGGAGAACCCGGGGGTAGTGCACGAGGCTCGTTGCAGCACGCAGTTGCACATTCAAATCGGACCGGGTGGTCCCGCCATCCGGAGATGGCAGCACCTCCCGGTCCTACTTACCGGCCGGCGTGGCGCGCCCGTCGCGGGCGGAAGCCAAGCCGCGCGCCGCCGGCCGGCACTCCTAGGATGGCCGCCGCTTTGACTATACCTCCTCGCGTGAGTTTTTCTCCGCGATCGCCTCGTGACCGCTTCCTCGCAGCAGCAGAGCAGCAGTCGCAGCAGCAGTGAATATTCGCACTCGCGGGTGTCCAAAAACAGTGTTCGCGCCGCGGGTGTCGTGGGGTTTTGCCCCCCTAAGTGCTTGGTGTGTGGTGCCATAATTTCGCTCGCCAGCTCGCTCACCACATATCTCGCCCCAGGAGGCCCCGCGGGCCGGGCATCGCGAGCTGGCTCGAGCCAGGCGTACCAGCTGGTGCCACCCACGGCGTCCACGCAGCAGCGTCCCAGGGCCGTCTCGTCGGCGGAACAGCAGCAGCGGTGAGTGCATTGTGGTCACCCGCGTGCCCCTCTCGATGCCTGTGATGCCCCACGCCCGGTGTAGAGTTCGACGGAGTGACGCCCGATAATTCGTGCCGTCTCGATTTAAGGCCTCCTTGTCTCTCGCGCGACGTGTTCCTGCAACGTGTGCTTGCCCCGCGTCGTCACCCGGGTCGACCCGCTTCCATGAGGGCTCTAGCCCTGGAGCAACGCCAGATTCTCTCTCGCCCGGTCGACTCGCGCAACAAATATCACGCGGGCAGGAGACATTTTTCCCCGCGTGCGTGAGGTGGTGACGCCATTTTGAACGCCCCAGTGAATTTCCGGTGACGAAGGAATTCAGCGCCGCGGAGTGTAAGTGCGTGCGCAGAGCGAGTGGGGAAGCCACGCTCCTCGCTATATGGGCATTTCCAATGTAAATCAGTGTCACAGTGTAAATGGATATATGGGCACATTTTCGCCGAGCCGAGTTTTCGGAACTTAATGTTTTTTTGACAGCTGGACAAATTGAGAGACTTTTCCGCCACGTGTGGCCCTTGTATTCAGGTTGATCGACCTGCGCGTCGTTACATGACAGTTCCTAATAGTAATAAACGCCCTTTTGTATTTTTATAGGAAATCGTGAGTTCATCTCTTTTCCTGTGTCCGCAGATAACCGTTATTTTCAGGCACGCTCCCGCATCCTCCCTCACCAACCCGCCCTTCGTGGCGCGGAGGACCCTGCCCAGCCCCGATCCGGCCCCAAATGAATTAGGTAACCCGGGTGGGTTCAGGCTTTTCAGGTGACCCACACCGCCCCGTTACATATTCCTGGAAAATCATAGCTCCGACTAGACTCAATCCTTTTCTACGTACTTCGTCGCATTTTCTCTGTTAAGACTAGCACTTTTGAAAAAAAATAGTCCGGAATCAATCATGAAGCCTAGTAACTTCTGGGAGCTTTTTGCTGAGAGCACATTTTAGCGATTTTTGGGCCTGCTTCAAAGCGATCTAGCTCCTACTAGACATGTGACAATCGACTTCTGCAGGTGGTCATTTTGGGGGCCTTGGAAAAATCTACAATCTGATCACCTGAAGAAGTCGATTATCGTACTTTTTATAGGAGCTATAGCCGATACAAGTTGAGCAGTTTTGTAAAAATGCCAAACTCTGAGCTCAATTTGAGAGAATCGTTTTCTTTCTTACGACCCCAAACCTGTGCGAATATGTTTCTCGATACAAATACTATCGATCAGAACAATAATCTGGGTGGGCCATTTAATCCTCGATTTTATTGAGCCAATTTGAAACACCATTTTTTGACTTTTTGCTTGAAATGCCAACATAAGCATGGCTTGCATTTGAGTTGTTGTGCACCAATTTGGATGGATTTACTCCCAAAGTACCCCCAAATATGTATAAGAACTTCCGGAGGCAAGCCTTCAGCCAGAAGCAAGATGGAGGCTCTAACCATGAGGTCCGAAATGGGCATTACTTCGTCTATCTTGGGGCAGGCGAGCGAGGTCTCGATTCCTCGTGTTCTTGCCCACAAACGAGACGAGTGGCTAGAGTAGGGATACAAACATGTTCTTCCGACTCAAAATGACCATCTAAATACGATTCCGGGGTGAATTCGTGCTTAGGATATCAATCAATCCTCAAACGGCGTTGAACTGCGTAATAACAGGTTTTGCGCCTCTACTGCAAAATGACGATGATTTAGGGCTGAATTGACCCAAGGATCGTGTTGAGTTGGTCATTTTGAGTCAGAAGAACATGTTTGCATCCCTGCTCTAGTCACTCGTCTCGTTTGTGGGCAAGAACACGAGGCATCGAGACCTCGCTCGCCTGCCCCAAAATAGACGAAATAATGCCCATCTTGGGCCTGATGGTTTGAGCCTCCAGCTCGCTCCTGGCTTGAGGCTTGCCTCCGGGAGTTCTTATACATATTTGGGGGTACTTTGGAGAGTAATTCCATCCAGATTGGTACACAAAAACTCAGATGGAAGCATATGCGAGCCATGCCTATGTTGGCATTTTGGGCAAAAGGTCGAAAAAGGGTGTTCTAAATTGGCTGAATGAAATCGAGACTTTTTGAAAAATTTTGCTCGTAGTTTCCCTGGAACTCGCACGTCTTACGTTATGAGGGCATTGTACCTACGTTCAATTGAAAGCTTATTGTTCCAGCTTTCGATTGCGCTAAGAATATGAGGGCAACGCCGATATGAGCGCATTATCGGGCACGCGTGTAGTTCAATGTCCTGACACCAGGTGGCTACCCATTAACAAGTAAATTATCGAACTCTGGGAATCACTGCAGAGCACTGGAGAGTGAGGAGTAGTGCATGAGCCACCGCTAGGTGGCTGAGGAACAGACTGACGAGGGAATTCGTGGCCCTCAGTATTCACTACGGGTCCAAAACCTGGATTCAGCCTGCAGTCTGGGAATCGGAATTCCAACATTTTGGGGTTCTGGATTTCACCTGCACACTTATCCTGGCTTCCACTATTGTGGATATTGAGGTAAGATCATGAAACTTCCGCTATGTGGGAACTCTTGATCTTCTCGACCCCCCCTTAATATTTTTTATCTACTACCAACCCTAACCAAACTGCACAACCCATAACCCATGACCCATCTCCGTAACCCATAACCCATCTTTCTTCATAACCCATCTTTTCATTCCTTCTAGAATGGCGCGTACTGTGGAATGGCTGGAACTCGAGATCATAGTTAAAATCATCACAATCAACGATGATGATGATGGTGTAAGTGTTGATGTCAATGATGATGTCAATGCTTATGTTGACGATAATGACGAGATGATGATAGTTTACATTGAAGATGATAGAATGTCCATTGATCCTGTAAATGGTGATGATGATGATGATATCAGGATTTTATTTCAATAAAGCGTGTAAGAAAAGTTGATTGATGGCCGAGTAGTGCATTCTTCAAACTGCTCCTAGACAATGAGACTTGCACTGGGGGAGTTGTCTCTATCAGTGCAAGGCTCATTATCTAGTAGCAGTTTGAAGAATGTACCACCAGGATAGAGGAGTTGATGGCCAATGCAGCTGGAAGAACCCCATAGGTGAGGGCGGTGGTTGGGGCTTCACCCTTCAATTAATTTTTCCCAATTCATTATGATAGAAAACTTGAATCCATTCCACAGTAAACGCTTCTTAGAGGAGTAATCCCAGTGCTCGTCATATTTCTAATGGATTCGAAGTTGCACACCTATATCTAGCATTGATCTCAAAGGGTGATTACTATCACAGTCAACAAAGATGGCATCGAACCCGTTAGATGGTCAGTTGAGATGTATCTCATATGAGAGCAGCCTTTGATTCCACCTTTGATGGTTGTGATAGTAATCACTCTTTGAAATTAATGTGGCCCTACTTATATATAATCTTTTCCCAGCGGAATCCATTGGAGCAGAAACGATGGATGAAGAAATGAGAGAGGAAGACAATGTAAAAATGGAGGAGAAGAAGAATTGTAAGAAAAAGAACGGTAAGAAGAGGAAGAGATCTGCTCCTCAAATGGAGGAGATGAAGAAGAATGATAAGGAGAACGGTGAGTAGAGGAAGAGATCTGCTCCTCAAATGCTAATAAGAGTACAAAATCACAATGAATATGTGGAAAAGAAAGTGAAGAAAGATTGTCAGTATTGCGAGGAAGATACCCTGAAATAGAGGGGGCAGAAGCTTCAAAATCGTTATCTAACTACAATTTATTAGAGAAAAAAATATCATATGAGAACAAAATGTTATATCGATATTCCATCAAGATCAAGAGCATGAGCGAAGGAATAGCAGGAGCTACGATGGAGCGTAAAATGCAAGTCGCGAGCTCGAGAAGAAACTTAATTTTATGCTCGAGGTGAAAAATATATTGGTCCAGCACCAATCAACACTCACCAGTGAAGATGAGGAAGATGGGGAGCCAATGCGTATTTCCAGATCACTTCTTAAGACATATAACAATACTGACCTACCCCCAGATTATGAGTTGTTAAAACAAGCCAACAAAATTCTTTCAGAGAAAGCAGAGACAGCAGAGTCCCTGATTGCTGAAGCAGAAAAGCGAAAATTGAAATATCAAGATTTAGTTGAATTCAGGGAAAAATAGCCAAATCAAATCAACCCGTCAGCTTAAGCAATCAGGGATTCTGTTGAACAAATGATCCCCTCGTATATATGCAATCAACGTATCTTTTAATATAGTAGTAATATTTTTGATAACTTCTTGGTATTGTCTTCGGTGTCGTGAATTTGTAATATTTTTCCATTTTCATTTCCATATTCTTCTATTTATCATTTCAAAACCGCGGACATAACTATATTTCAGAAATGTTTCATTGAAATATTTTTGAGATGTTTTCTGAAACATTCCTGAAATGTTTCCATGCTGTGTGGAAACAGTTAAGTTGAAATTTTTTGATACCCCATGATATTATAGTTGCAACTCACCCAGATACATGGTCTTCTATCCATTTCTTCTTCTCCAATCCCTTAACAAAAATCTTCCTTGCCTCCTGAGCCTCTCACCAATGACATCGGTGAGTTCACTGTAGGATATTTCTCCATCAACCCACCTCAACCCATGAAAATTCTGCTCGAGCCAGCAGTTGCAGGATTTCTGCTCTCGAGGAAGAGTGATCCAGGGATATGGAGACTTGGAGTGATATACCGTCGGATCAGCATCTTCAAGAACTGGAAGGATAGCCACCTCTTTGGCTATGAAGCAATTATCTTCTAGCATTACTCTGCTTTTATACCTTTTCACAAGTTTACACCCCCACCGCGACACACTCAACCCTCCCGTCCAAAAACCTCAACCAATCATATGAGAACCCCCCACACAGAAAAACCTTGACCAATCATGTGAGACTGTGGCACTGGGGGGGGGGCAGTCTATAAGAGACGGACTCCTCATTCAGAAAGTTCATTTCGGATCAGAATACAGAGGTGAGCTCATATAATATTTGTCCGGTGCCTTGTAGTAGTCGATTCTCTTCGATGAGCTCCTGCTATTGCGGAAACTCATCAAAGGGCTGAGCTTAGACGCCTCTTCTAGGTTGTGCTTCTGCTATTGCGGGAGCACCTCCTGGGGGAGTAGTCGATCCTCTTCGATGAGCTTCTGCTATTGCGGAAACTCATCAAAGAATAAGCTCACAATTTTAATTCTACTCTCGATGAGTACTACCCATGACATTGCTATTCATATCTTGACTTCGCATTGCACATTTTTGAGTTACAGTAATTTTTTCCCCATAGTTAGAGCGATGGATGAACTACTTTACTACTACTATACAGCAAAATTATTGCGTGAGGCATTGCGCACGGCAAAGTTAGGCATAGCAGAGAAAGAAGACATCAAGAGATAGATTGAAATTATCAACGAGGCTCTCTTGCTCCTAATGGAGGGGGTAAAAAAGCCGGCCAATCAGGTGGCCCACTCGTGCTTCGGAGGGGATAAGAGCTCCCTATATCAAGAGCTGTTCAAGCCATGGGACGTCAGTTCATCCGACGAGCCTCCAAGGAAAAAGTCGAGAGCAGCCGATATCAGCAACTAACTCTTCAGCAAAGTGAGCACCTGGTGACCATCTCATTCTGTCAGCATCATCATCTTCAGGAACTAACTGCTTGCTTTTTCTAGATGGATCTCCAAGACTCGAACCGAATTGCCTTGCTCAGACCCACGAAGGAGGTGTCCGAGTTGGAGGAGAACATACCATACATGATCATTGAGTTCGAGCAAGTCAGAACTAGGTATGGAGAGAAGATGATTGCAGTCTTCGAAGAGAACTTTGAAGTCTTCCTGCCAAAGAGAGTCTCGGATGCTCTTATCACTGATGGAGAGCTCATGAATTCCATGTCTGAGAGAATGCAACGACTCCAACTGTTCATGACTCGAATTGGCAAATCGATTCGTTTTTCTTGACTTGTAAATATTGTACATATTGTGAATGAAGGTGAAAAAAGAGATGGGAGTCAATGGAGAAGTTAGCGGCTGAGTAAACTTTCATCTGGAGATTCGTCTTCAGGTGAAAGTATACTAGGCAGGTAAAACTTCACAGGCAAGGGGCGGAGGTGGGGCTCTTGCCACTCTCAAGAAAAAATTCCCCTCACGATTCAATTCTATTGATCCAACTATTATGGGAATCATCAAACCCAAGCCACTTCACATACACTTTATCTCCTCTTCTTTTGATTACTCTTTCCACAAGATATATATCTGGATATCTCACAAGTGACAATTCTGGTTCATAGAATCCACCAGAGACAGCTTGGTTTTGATAATCTTTCTGGTGATAGGTGATCGGGTTAGTTCTTGCTACTCGTCTCACCGAGAAGATGTCAGTGGTCCAGTTTTGGGTGTGACCCTTTTCGAAGACATGCTTTAACTTGCTCACTCGCACATAATCCTCAACTTTGAACTTCGGTTTTCTCAACGGTTCTCCATTGGTAGAATAGAGTCTCAGTATATCATCTTCATTATCTGGTGTAACATTTCTTGGTTCGTTTCCAATCGTGCGGTGTTTTCTACCATTGTATTTTTCTATCAACTCTGGTAATAAATTCAACCATTTGTGACTCTCTTGTAAGCTGAATCATCTCTTCGAGCGTACGATTGAACTTTAAACAATAGAAGCCTTCAAATTGCTAAATGTTGAGTAGAGATGAATTTTGTTATCGTTCATGAGCCTTTGGGATTAACTATTATAAAATCCCTTGCCGTTATCAACTTGAAGATCCTTTGGTACGTGACCTTGATTGAACACTGACTTCATTGCATCAGTTACACAAGCCCCAGTCTTCTTTTTCACAGGCACAGCCCATGCGTACTTTGAGAATACATCGATAACAGTCAATAGGTAGTTGTAACCTTTATTTTCTTATGGCGTATGGTATCATCTCAACTAGGTCAGCTTTCCACGTTTCATTCAATCCGCGCATGACAAACTTTCGTCGGGGATAGTTTCGCGAGCAGGCTTATGCGGCTCTTCTACTACTTGTTCCATATTCGATATTCGATTTGGTAATGACTCATCGGTCACTTGTCGAGCTGTATTTATGCATATAATCAGGAGGCATGTCTGCCTTGTGGATCATAGAGAAGATGACCCAATTGAACATGTCGATATCTACCAGTATCTCATTCTTATCTCGTTCAAGATCACTAATACGCTCTATCACTAGTGATTGCAGTTTCTGTACCGCGTCATGTAAAAATTGGAGGATGGTACCCAAAGTGACTGCATCAGTCATCTCTCTTGGCTCAGCAAGATTTCAGAGTCTTTTTCCATCAATATCATACTGATTGTCGATTGTGAGTTTATATCCTATACCAGGAGGCCCACGCTCTGCATCGACCTTCTCAGCTGATCTGCGTCCGAACACGTCAATACTCATAGTGACCCTGAGAAAGTGAACCCTTGAACTCAGTATATATACCCTCGCTCGTGCAGCTCCTCCAAGATAGAGTGTATCTCGTTGTCATGACTTGGATTACTGGCAGCTTTCTCTGCCATCAGTAATCGTAGACAATTAACCAACTCGTTTGGGTCATCCCAGTAAACGTAATCAACTGTGCTCCCAAGTCTCGTGGTTTTATAATTCGGTAACATAGATTTACGCTTTCTTCACTGAGTGATCGAACCATCTCTTTTACCTTCAAATAATGGTGCAATGATATTTGTGAATTTATTACTATTATACCGTCGAAGAGCCTCATTCTCATCCAAATTTTTCTTGTGAACATTGGATACATCGATAATACGTTTGTATTGGCTCAACTCCTTTCTATCATAATTCTCAAGTTTCCTCAAGGATAATAAATCCATCAAACCATTAGTTTTTGGATGGTGGGGTCCCTTGATGATGACTTCTTCCTGAGTAAATTCTATTGGAGTGTTACCAATCATTGGAGTACCTTTCTCTAAACGAAATCCGTACACTTTATCAACATTTCCGTAATCTCCCTTCTTTCTCAATAATGACGAGTACTCTTCGAATTCTTTGATATTGTGACCACCGGATTCCTCAGCTGAGGTGTTTTCTATGACAGTTTCATATTGAGACTCCTCGCTTTCGTTGTCATGAGATCTGTCTGGTGGTAGTAGAGTATCATTGGGTAGATACATCTGCGATACAGGTTTGCTCTGAATCTTGGTGAAGAGTTGCTCAAGAGGAGTGACTATAGGTTTGAATGTTTGTGCTAGAACTCTCTCGGTATCAGCTTTTCCATTCTTCAAGATATCATATTTCTTTCGGATGGCATCCCTTGCCTCTACAAGACGGCGCAAGACGTCTTCTTGTTCGAAATAATCTCCCATGTTGATGCTGTAGTAGCTATCTGGAGACTGCTGGTGATTGAGCTCATCAAGCTATATTTATAGCAAAACGATCAAAACCCTTACGATATCGACCCTCGTTTAGTGGTCTGTGTGTATCAATCACTACGAATCCATGCTTGTCATCTTTCCAGCATGAAGAACAGAAAGCTTCGAAACGAGTGAGTGACATGTCAGAATTTACATGATCATCGTATACGTGGCGAATATTTGTTTTATCTTGTCTGAAGATTATTAGAAGATTTAGGTTATCACGAACGAGCTGTTTGGGGAGGTATACGTATAATTGACATAAATGAAATGAAACGACATCCTCATGTCTCCCCATGCAGAAGAAAGACTTCACACTGTCTTGTTTCTCCCCATAAATATCATCAAATATCATGATAGAGTTGGCCAAAGCATCATCTGGTGAAATCACTGACTCGTGTTTACTGAAAGGGAAGAACTGAATCTCCCCAACACACTCCGGAACAGCTTGGAGGAATTCGTACTTGGGCTGATTCAATGACTTTGAGGACAAGTAAACATTCGCGAATCTCAAACCATTAGGATGTGTTATCAGCGTCATCAGGCTGTTTGTCTTCCCACAATTTGATGGTCCACAGATGACAGCTCTAATGGTATCGGGTAACAGATCACCATGTCTCTTCAATCGCTTTTGTTCCCCGAGGTCAAAATTACTGACCGGGAGTTTGATACTTTGCTCTGGAAGACCCATCTTGTCTGGGAGAGAATGGATTCCAGAATGGCTCGAGATGGGAATGAGCCTTCCTTTTTATACTCTCGCTGACTATAAATAGAGCCCCACCTGGTATATCAGTCATTTGCGAATCAACTTCGGAAGAAAGATGATCATCTATGAAAAACGTAAGAAGAAGGCTACCAAGCGAGGTCGTGGCCTTCTCGATACGCTAATCAATAAATTGCCCGGTGAAATTCACATACCTGGCTACCAGTTTTGTGGTCCGGGTACCAAACTCGCTATGCGTCTAGCTCGCGGAGATCAGGGTGTCAATGACCTTGACGCAGCATGTCGAGAGCATGATATAGCATACTCTAAGAATCGTGGGGATGTTCAGGCCCGAAACGCTGCAGACAGGGTCTTAGCTGCGAAAGCATGGGGGCGTGTCAAAGCCAAAGATGCAAAGTTAGGTGAGAAAGTGGCTGCATATGCAGTTTGTAACTTATATATTTGTAATATAATGAATGCTTAGAATAAGCTAGGTATGGGAATCTCATTCAATGACGTTATTAAGGCAGCATGGCGATCGGTGAAACCTAGTTCCAAATTTCAGATTGTGATAAGTTCTGCTTTGAAAGGCGCTCGAGAGGCCCCGAGGCGAGCTGGAGGAAAGAGGAAGATCTCGCTTCCTAGAGTGCTGTCGATTCCAAAGAAAGAGGGTGGATTTTTGCCATATCTCGTTCCATTGTTTGCTGGATTGAGTGCCGTAGGATCACTAACCGGTGGCGCTGCAGGTGTTGCTAAGGCTATCAATGAAGCATAGGCTGCAAAAAATGATCTGGAGGAGAGTAAGGGACACAATCGAACGCTCGATGCTATAGCCATGGGTAAAGGGCTATACTTGCGACCGTACAAGACTAGTTTCGGTCTCTTCCTGAGATCGTATCAGTCCGGGTCGGGTTTTCGGGTAAAAGCGCGGTCGGTAGAGAGGGAAAAGTGAAGCTGCCTGATCGCACGTTAAGTGACATTGATTTGAATAAGTATGCAAAAGGTATGAAAATACCACACTTCCGCGGAGTTTTCATGCGCAATGAATTACCTAAAGGAGGTCCATGGTTTAATGAAGCCGCCATTGTGAATTTGGATGATGCTGATGGGCCAGGAACACATTGGGTAGCATACCAAAAACGTGGTGATGATGTGATGTATTTCGATAGCTTTGGAGACTTACAGCCACCGGTAGACTTGACGATGTATCTCGATGTAGATGTGGTGAAATACAACTATAAGAGGTATCAAGATATCGGTACGTATATTTGTGGGCACCTCTGTCTTGCTTTCTTAAGCGGGCACCTATAAAAGGGGATGCTAAGCAAAATCGAGTCATTTCGAGTTCATCCGTCATGGAAGAAGAATCGTACACATTGAGACTCTCAGGAAGATCATCGCATCTCCAAGCTCCTATCAATCCACCGTTGGATCTGTCGCCTGAGAAGAACAATTCCCTCGGACTAGTATCACAGCTAACGAATAATTCGATCCCAAATATTGATACCGATCACAACAAATTATACGTGGAAGATGAGATCTGTAGTGTATTGCGAATAATTACACGTCAGAGTAAAGATGACACGCAGTGAAAGGAATGCAAGAAAGATCTTCACAGTATATTAATAGCAAATACGCATCGAACCATATATGGTAGTTTGAAGTCTGGTGAAAGGAGCTTGTAACAAGCACGGACTGGTACAGCCAGGTACAGCCAAGTACGAGCTGGTACAGCACAGAGTATAAAAGATGCACCCACTGTATAGCCAGTCAGACGGCACACGACCGGCAAGCCATACATACGGCTCCGTGTCACTTGTATATCAATACTTAATAAAGTAGTTAGACGCCGATCTCATCAAGTGCTTTACACCTTCTCCACAATACCACATTGGCGACGAGGATAAAAGAAGGAATCCGACGAGGATAAGCAGTAAAGACATCCAACGATACACACAGCATATCAAAAGCATCAATCTATCTGACGAAGATAGTAGAAGAGAGATCCGACGAGGATATACAGAAAAATTAAAAGCCATCCGACGAGGATAACACAACAGAGCACAGCTGGAGTGAGGAGAAAGGTCCCCCGCAGCATACAGCCACTGAACGTGGATACAGAGAGAAGCTAGAGAGGAGAAAGGTCCCCGCAGCATATACATACAGGTCCCAAATCAACGCATAAGGTGAGCGCCTACAAGCAGCTTGGTCCCATAAATATACATCAAAACATCGAATCAAGGCAAGAGTGGTAAGAGAGCCAGCCATAAAGTTGGTCGTAATTTAGCATTTATGACTACTGTGGAAATACCTCCAGGTGATCATCCAGACTTTACAGATTTAACGATTCAAACATTTACTAAACAAGAATTGATCGAATTATTGGTAAAATTTCCGGTAAAACTCCATCTCAATTTGGTCTCATTAGAAATTCTGAGGTCAATAGCAAGAAAGATACGCAGCGTACAGTTCTCAGCAAAAACTAAAGAAGTCAATATTTCTAAAGAAGGATTACGGGTTGTAGTACCAGAAGAAACAGAATCGAGTGGACAAACTGAACAAGCTTTAACACCACTGGCTAAGGCACCCCAACAAAACAGCATATCTGCAGAGACTCAAACGGTACAAGAACAAGTTTCCAGCCCAAATACAGATATGATGGAATCAATGGAATTCCATAAAAACAAGCAATCTTGGGATGACTACATTGAACGCATGGAACTCTATTTTACGGCAAATGATATTACATCAGATGATAAACAGGTAGCAACCTTGTTAACAAAATGCGGATCAGAAACATACAAGCTGATCAAAGATTTAGCAGCACCGAACCTCCCAAAAACCAAGAAATTTGAGGAGATAAAAATTTTAATGTCAGCTCATTTATGCCCGAAAGAAAGCAAACGCATGGAACGGAGCAAATTTCGTCAAGCTCATCAAAATGCAGGCGAATCTATAGCAGAGTATATCGCACGGCTGAAAGAATTGGCCATAAACTGCGATTTTACGGACTTGAACGACGCGCTGTGTGACCAACTAGTCACAGGTCTCACGGATCGAGGTACCAGAGTCGCACTATTCAGCGATAAAGATCTCACTTACTCAAAAGCAGTAGAAATTGCTACCACTCGTGAAGCAGCAGCGAGAGATGCAGCAACAACTGAACGACATCGAAGCAACACTTCAATTCAACACGTCGCAGCACATCGATACAACAAGCCAACGAGTAAAGTTACTCAGACAGGTAAAAGCGAATTTAATAATAGATCGCGCACAAAATTTTGTTATTGTTGCGGAATAGGCAATAGCCACTACACAAAAGACTGTCGTTACAGAGACAGAAAATGCACTTTTTGTCATAATCAAGGGCATCTCGAAAAAGCATGTATCAAAAAACATGGAAAGAACAAAATTTTTGGTACGTTCAGTAAAAATCGATTTGAGAATAGAGACAATCGGGATGAACGTAATAAGCAAGTAAAAGTTCTACAAACTGAATCGGATGATGAAGATACGGTTTCAAACACAGATTTTTTCCAAATATCAGAATGTTCTTGACAAAACATCAAAGCAGAACCATTATATTTTGACTTAACAATAGATAATATTCAAGTCAAAATGGAATTAGATACGGGTACATATGTTTCAGTTATATCCGAAACCGATAAGAATAAAATCTTCCCAAAATTACCACTGAGAGAATGTGATCTCAAACTCAACAGTTACGGTGGAACACCGCTTCATCCTATAGGAAAACTAGAATCATTAAAAGTAGTATTGAATGGAATGAGTAAAATTTTGGACATCTACGTTATTAAAGGCAAAGGACCAATTTTGTTGGGTAGACAATGGCTAGCAGCTTTTGGACTTTGGCCGTTAAAATTATGGAAAAATACAAATTCCTCGAATATTCTACAAATACAGAGTGAGGACATCAGAAAGCAAATACTTGAAAAATTTCCAATCCTTTTTTCGAACACGCAAGGGTGTTACAAAGGTAGGAAGATGCATTTGGTCCTTAAAGAAGACGCAAAACCGATACAAATGAAGCCATATCACGCGCCATTCGCTTTAACACAGAAAATCTCCAAAGAGTTAGACAGACTTGTGAAACTAGGCAATCTAGAACCGGTTTCCTGTAGTAAATGGGCAACACCCATTATCCCAGTTCTGAAAAAGAATGGTGAGGTACGCATCTGTGGAAATTTCAAAATGACGGTTAATCCACAATTAATAATCAAAAGACATCCCATTCCTCTGAAAGAGAAAATTTTTCATACGCTACGAATAGGGAATAGATGGTCTCAGATCGACCTGACACACGCATTTATGCAATTTCAACTCGATGACGAATCGAAAGACGCCCTGACGATTATTTCACACGAAGGGTTACACAGATATACACGCTTAGGAGAAGGTATAGCCTCAAATCCCGCGGAAGTACAGGATATTTTAGAAGACGTCCTGAAAGGTATAGATCATACAGAGATCTATATAGATAATATATATTGCACAGGAAAAACAGATTCTGAGCATTTACATATACTGACACAAATTTTTGAACGATTGCAAGACGCAGGCTTACGCGTAAACCTAGGAAAATGTGATTTTTTCAAAGATGAAATTGAAATTCTAGGCTTTGTTATAGACAAAGAAGGGCTAAAGCCAAGTCAATCTAAGGTAGACGCAATTACGAAAGCGCCAACACCAAAAAATTCGAAGGAACTAGAAGCTTTTTTAGGTCTCGTAAACTTTTATGAAAGATTCTTAACAGATAGAGCGGAACACATTTATCCTCTCTATAATCAAATCAAACACAAAAATTGGACTTGGACAAACGAATGTCAGAATGCATTTGATTGGATCAAGAAAGAAATTTCTTCAAATAAAGTTTTAGCAATCTACGATCCAAACGTAAAACTCGTCATGGCATGTGATGCTAGTGACGTCGGTGTTTCAGCAATTTTGTCGCACAGGTACGAAGACGGTTCTGAGAAACCTATAGCATTCGCATCCAAAATAATTCCAAAATCCGAGAAACATAGAGCAATAATCGATAAGGAAGCAGGAGCAATCATTTTCGGTTTCAAAAAATTTCATCAATACGTTTACGGGAATCACATTATTCTGAAAACTGACAATGAAGCTTTGAAATATATTTTCGGCAATAAAGATATGTCAAAAATGCTAAACAGCAGGCTATTACGCTGGGCATATTTTTTATCAGGCTACAGATATACCATCGAAGTAGTAAAATCAAAAGCTAACGGAAACTGCGATGCGCTTTCTAGGTTACCGATCGCAGACACAACGCCGGTATTCGAAACAGAATACACAAACATCAATTTTATACAGAATGAATGCGCAATTATTGATTTCCCAAAAGTTGTAAAAGCAACTTCACACGACAAGATATTGAGAAAGGTCATATCATACATGCAGATGTCATGGCCTAAAATAGAAACATTGAATGACATAGAGAAAAGCATTCATCATAGAAGACATGAAGTGAGCTTTGAACAAGGATGTTTGTCTTGGGGTTACAGAATAATAATTCCAGAAACTTTACAAAGAAACATACTCGATGAACTTCATTCTTCACATCTTGGTATAGTAAAGATGAAGCAAATAGCACGCAATTATTTTTGGTGGCCACATATTGATAAAGATATTGAACGAATTGCGAATTCGTGTAGAATCTGCCTATCGACACGAGCAGAACCACGAAAAGTACCACTTACACCGTGGCAATGGCCTAGTCAACCTTGGTCACGTATTCACATTGACTTTATGGGTCCATTTCACAATTTTATGTTTTTGATCATCGTGGACGCACATTCCAAATGGCCAGAAGTGATTAACATGAAAAAGGACACAACTTCGTACAATCTGATACGAAAGCTAGACGAAATTTTTTCGCGTTATGGTCTCCCTCACCACATAGTGAGCGATAACGGTCCACAACTAACGAGCCACGAATTCGGAAAATATTTGAAGCAATACAAGATAAAACATACATTTTCAGCACCTTATCATCCTGCTACTAACGGAGCAGCAGAAAATTTTGTCAAAACGGTCAAACACAAAGTAGACAAAATGATTAAAGAAGGTCATTCACTAGAATTTTCGATAAATAGATTTTTGAGTGATTATAGGAACACGGAACATTCGACAACAAACAGAACACCAGCAAATCTATTTCTCAAAAGAGATTTGCGCACAAGATTTGATTTATTGATTCCTAGTTCAATTAGCGATGTTGAAAAACACCAATTTGATCAAGCACGACACAAGCAGGGTAACAGACAAATACAATTTGTAGAGAATGAGATTGTTTTTGTGAACGATTATAGAACGCACTCTGAGAATAAGACGCAAGCGAAGATTGTAAGACAACTATCTCCTATAATGTATGAAATAAAATTCAATGACGGGTATATTACAAAACGACACGTAAATCAAATTGTCAGAACTCAACTAGAACCTACTTTAAGAGGAGGGGAGTTGATATGTGATGATAATTTTGAAAATTCATATGTACACCCAAATGTTTCGAAAAAATGTAAGAACAAATTGTACCCTGGAAATGATCGAAATGTACCGAGACGTTCGTCTCGAATTGCTAAAAAAGCAGCGACCCGATCTCAAAAATAAGAGGAGGGGAGTTGTAGTGTATTGCGAATAGTTACACGTCAGAGTAAAGATGACACGCAGTGAAAGGAATGCAAGAAAGATCTTCACAGTATATTAATAGCAAATACGCATCGAACCATATATGGTAGTTTGAAGTCTGGTGAAAGGAGCTTGTAACAAGCACGGACTGGTACAGCCAGGTACAGCCAAGTACGAGCTGGTACAGCACAGAGTATAAAAGATGCACCCACTGTATAGCCAGTCAGACGGCACACGACCGGCAAGCCATACATACGGCTCCGTGTCACTTGTATATCAATACTTAATAAAGTAGTTAGACGCCGATCTCATCAAGTGCTTTACACCTTCTCCACAATACCACAAGATCATCGTTCTACCAACTGGGAGCTACAAAATATCTGAAATAAAGAGCTATCTTCTTAACTAAATCCCAGAAGGAACTACGTTCAGCCTGAAACCCAAGTAAAATTCACTTCGGAGTGAAATAACGTGTAGCCAACGAGTGGATTTTCGTCCACTCGATTCTATTGCACCAATTTTAGGTTTCGCTCAACGCACCTTAGAACCTGGCAGAATTCATATTTCAGACCAGATTGTTAATATCCTCAAGGTCAGCGCTATACGAGTTGAGTGTAGAATGGCTCAGTCCAAGTCCTCACATTGTTGACAATTGTCCTTGCCACAACTACATCTCCGACTTTATATGATGCAGAGCCAGTTTGTCTGTGAGAGACAACACGTTGATTATGTTCCTTGGCTTTTTGTATGTTCTCCCTCGCGTGTTTTCTCCTTTCATCCATGATTTCTATGTGGTTTCTTTCTTGGTCGACTTCTTCGTAGATTTCAGCACTACCGAATAGTAAATCATGTGGGGAGTACTTAGTAGTATTGTGAATACTCCCATCATAACTTTGACAAGCCTTCAACATTTTTATGTACGTATCACCTTCCCACACAGCATGAGAATCTTTCAGAAACCTTCCTGCAAGCTTTCAGGAAAACCCGGGAATCTTTCAGAAAGATTTCACTGAAAGCTTCCCTCAATAAAGATATGTCCCACTTCAGACACCTTTCTGCAAGATTTCATGAAATATTGCCGGGAATATTTCGGGAAGCTTTTAGAAACAATTCATTGAAATATTTCAGTGAAATGTTCCTGCAAGATTTCATGAAATCTCACAAAAATATATGCGTTAATGTTCTGTCTGTGGAATCCATATTTCGCTTGATAAGTTTCTTAATCATTCTAATGCATGACTTTATCATTCTGACTCATAATCCAACTCCATTGCGACGTTGAATCCAAAGCTTCATGTTAGATTCATCCAGGTTTTATGGACTCTTCGATGTACGCGACACCTTACCGATGAGCCGTCCTCCTGTCTTATATACTAACCAGCGTCTATTGTGAGCGCTTGCGAGAAAGCCTGCACGCATCTTCAAATAATCCTCACGTATCATTTACAGACTATTATGCATAGCTGGTCCTGGGTATGTCATCACACATGACAGATCTTTTGATGCTGCCATCAAATTCCCCGAAAGATAGTTTCCCAGAAACCATATAATTCATGAGAACAAAATTTGAGAACTAAAGTGTGTTATGCGACATCGAGCGGGAACAGATTCTTCCAATGAAATGTTCCTGGAAGATTCCTACAATCTTTCACTGCAATGTTTTTGGAAGATTCCTACAATCTTTCACTGCAATGTTTCTGGAAGATTCCTACAATCTTTCACTGCAATGTTTCTGAAAGATTCCTACAATCTTCCACTGCAATGTTACTGAAGGATTCCCAGAATGTTCCACCGCAATATTTATGTGTCATATCCCACAGAGTCAAGTCGTTATAAGAATTACTCCTCGCAATACTTTAACAGCATAATATGTTGTTCCCTCGAATGTAATGTTTTTTGGTATTAATATGCAGTACCCCGTCACAGGGTTTTGCTCTGAAAGATTTTAAGAAGCTCGTGAAAATCTATCAACAATATCTCACTGCAAGATTTCTGGGAGATTACCTGTGGAATGCTCCCAAGAAATATGTACGGAATCAGTCAGAGAGCTTCCACAAACCTATTATTATGATGGCTTCATTTATATGCGACGACTCGTGATTAGCCTAAATTCAAAAGAGATTTAAACGAGTTAGGAATTCAATGAGCCTATATCACAGCGGAGGCTTGTGAATCTTCCAGAAATATTTCAGTGAATTGTTCCAAGAAATCTTCCAGAGAGCTTTCGTGAATCTTCTAGAAATATTTCAGTGCAAGGTTTCCGAAAGATTGCGTGTAAGATTCTTCGAAATATTTACGGGAGCTTCCGGAAAGCTTTCTCTGAAATAATGCCACGGAACATTTTGAAATATCACCTGCAATATCCCTGCAAGATTCCTGGGAGATTGCAATGAAATATTTCATTGATCTTAATATCGTACAAAAATTTCGCGTGAATTCTTCCTAAGAATATTGCATTGAAATCTTCCAGAAAGCTTTCGTAAAGATTTCAACAATATTTCAGTGCAACGTTTCTGAAAGATTACCGGTGAAATAATTCCTATAAATATTTTTGGAACCTTTTAGAAGGTATTCAGAAATTTTTCAATTTCATTAGGTGCAATTGAGTGGCAGAGAGGTCACTTATAGAAGAATTCCTTGAAATGTTCCTGAATTCTATTGATTCAATGAAAACCAGAATCAAATCGATTTTCCAAGCTCAATCCAAAGTGGTACGTTTCATATCGTGAGTTAGAAGTATAACTCACGGCCACAAAGTGCTGCATATAGAGTATCAGAACGCGGTGAGTTTTGAAAATCCATCATAGAATTTTTGAAGATTTCCCAGCCTGAAAGAACTGCAAGCACGATGTTATTTGAAACTGGTCTCAAAATGTAGCCCTCTGTAGAAGCTAGCAAACCCTCCAGAAAATTTTGGGGCCTCGTCCTGATGAAATATTATACTCAATATCGGTGAAACATTTCCAGGAGATTCTCCCCATAGCAGTGAAACCTCACAAGAGGCTTTCGTAACTCTTCCAAAACTTCTCCCAAAATATTGCACTTACATCTTTCAGAAAGCTTTCGATAATCTTTCAGAAATATTTCAGTGAATTGTTTCAAGGAATCTTTCAAAAAGCTTTCGTGAATCTTTCAGAAATATTTCAGTGCAAGGTTACTGAAAGATTGAGTGTAAGATTCTTTGAAATATTTACGGGAGCTTCCGGGAAGCTTTCTCTGAAATATTGCCACGGAACATTTTGAAATATCACCTGCAATATCCCTGCAAGATTCCCGGGAGATTGCAATGAAATATTTCCCTGAATCGTTCTTTGAAATATTTCCATGCTATGTGGGTTCTTTCGATTTAGCTAGTATTTTCAACGTTTCTATGACTCGCTCACATATACCATTCGATTGTGGATGCTGAGCTGCAATGTTGATGAACTCAATACCATATTTTTTGTACAGGTTCTGGACTTTCTTCGAGAGGAATATTTCTTCATTATCCGATACTATGAATTGAGGTCGAGTGATTTTGAGGAAGAACTCTTCTAATGCCAGATGTGTTTTGCGTTTTGCTTTAATTTCCCATACCCAAACGAACCGACTGAATTTATCTATGATAACGAGAAAATCTTTATTCTCGAATGTGCAGAAATCTATGTTGACCTTTTCGAGAGGTTTCGACGCTGGTTCGATGTAGACTCCGGGGGCCATGAACTTTCTGGCCGCATTTTTTACTCGTGCACACGTCGGGCATTGATCTATGAAATCTTTCACATCCTTAGTGATGTTTCTCTAAATGAACTCTTTCCGGATTCCCGTTAGAGTCTTCTCTTCGGACCAATGGTCCTTGTTATGAATCTCCGCTAATTTCATCAACTGAGCATTCCTCCCTCTTAAGAACCTCGGTTTCAAGGGCCTGACATATAAAGTCTTTTTCGAAAGCTTACCATATAGACCAATCCATCCTAGGAGCCGATCAAAATTTTCATTCTTGAAAATGTGTGTTATCTCTATCACAGAATTTTCCTGTGCTTCTTCCAACTTCTGAAAAAGTTCTAGAATATTTTTCTTGTTCTGATACAAGACACCCTTTATCAAAACATCCCCTTCCTCTTGGAGCTTGGTTTTGACTATATGTTTCGATAGAATGTCCCATCTTGATTCAATAAGCTCGTCAATGCTCATCGCTTTGATGGTTTGATTATTTTCGAACATATGGATGTATCTTGCTAGTGTCTCTTTGTCATCATAAATAATATCGTATTTTTGCCTTATGAAATCCTTCATTGAATCATCACTCGTGAATTTACTGATGAACCTCACATTATCGGTCATTCTGTTAATCTTCTCTAAAGTAACCTCTGGTTGGTCGATGTGAAGTGAGTCTTCATAATCTTCTGGTTGATTTTCAGAGGCATGCGAAGCGATTACATGGAAAGCTCTAGACAGAGCATCAGCATTGGAGTTGAGCTTCCTTTTCTTATAAATAATATTTGGATGATAGTCGGTCACTTTGGTGAGTAATCGGACAATCCGAGAGCTCACATCGTCAGATTTATTTTTAAATATTGAACGAAGATTCTGATGATCGGAATAAACATCGAATTTCTGTCCATGAAGGAAATGTTTATACTGTTTCATACCCCAAACGACCGCCAATAACTCTTTCTCTGTGACAGAATAATTTCTCTCAGCTGGATTTAGACTGCGACTAGCATACGAGCAGGGATGCTCATTCCCGTCTGCATCAATCTGAGATAATATGACTCCGATGCCTTCGTTGGATGCATCGGCACTCAAAATGAAAGGTTTTGACGTATCTGCATGTCTCAAGACCTCATAACTAGACAACAAGTTTTTGAGTAAAGTGAATTGTTCCCTGCAATTATGATCGAAGTGGAACTGAACATTTTTCGACTTCAATTTATTCAAATGATGGGTTTCCTGAGCGAAATTAGGAATAAATTCGCGGTAATAAGGAGCGAGCCCTAAGAAAGTCTCTAATTCTTTCCTATTCTTAGGCTCCGGATAATTTAAGACCTTTTCTACGTTTCGTGTCAATGGGCGGATGCCATCTGCAGAAATATCATGACCTAAGTACTCTAAACGGTTCTGCATGAATGAGCACTCATCCGGGTTCAAGACGAGGCCCTCTTCACGCAAGCGTTCGAATACTATCCGAAGATTTTTTAAATGCTCTTCCCCTGTGGCTCCAAAAACGATCAAATTATCGACGTAAATGAAGCAAATTTTCCCGATCAGGCCCCTCAATTGGTAGGTGGCAGGACTATTCATCAAGTCCATAGGCATACGTAACCGTTCCCAGTGTCCTTTATGAGTACTGAAAGCTGTTTTGGGTATGTCACTAGGTTTTACGGTACCTGCCAAATTCCGTTTGACATGTCAAAGCAGCTCATGTACTTGGCTTTGCCTAGCAAACATAAAATCTCCTCTATTGACGGGAGAGGGTAATTATCCTGTTCTGTAAATGAATTTATCTTCCGGAAATCCATTACCAAGCGCCATTTTTTCTCCCCTGATGCATCCATTTTCTTCTCGACCAACCATACATTGGACTGGTATGGTGAGTAACTTGGTCTAATCACTTTCTTCTTCTCTAATTTTTCTATTTGTTTCTCGATCTCTGCTTGCATGAACAAAGGATGTCTATACAGGGGTGTGCTGATTGCTTTATCAGTTCTTAGTGTGATTCCATGCTGAAAATCCTCCACAGCTGGCATTGGATCGTCAGGTAGAGCAAATCTGTCATTGAACTCTGCAATAATGTTGAATATTTCCCCGGAAACTTCAGGTTATATACGTTCTGATACGTTATTGAGATCATTCTTGAACTTTTGCTTGAGATAATCGATGCGTTCTAGGGGCTCCTTCGACTCACTCGTGTGATTAATGTCCGAAGAATTCTTAGTCTCATAGTATTCTTTCACTCGTAGTTTTCTCTCTTCAACGTTCAATTTGTGGTTGAGAGTGTACTTCATCAGTTGTTTTGCTGGTGACTGCGTATTGGACGGATCTTTCATCAAGCGATCGAGCACCATCGGCTGCGTATTAGACGCATCTTCCGGAGTACCCCGAGGGAGGTCCTCATGGATCGTCAAATGAATATTTTCCCTATATATTGGCTTGAATTGATCTGACTCGTTGAATAAATACAATCTCAAGTTCTTGTTCTGTCTGATTTCATGAATCCCTGGGAGAATATTAGGACCTTCAATATAGTAGACACCTGGAGGGTTTTTTGGTATGATATCTCTTGACTGAAATGCATTCGGTCCCAACTGAGCCAGTTGATGTTTATTCATTTCGAGAGTAACGGTGTTGCCATGACAATTTTTTAGCGTGATGGTGTTATCTTCGTTGTTTATGATGGATTTGCTGTAAATTTGCCAATCTTTTCCCAAGATACCATCGGCTGGTGTGGGGAAATCATCTGTCATAACGAAGACAGTGAATCTGATACTAAATATTTCAATTTCGCACGACCCTATCGCTTCATACAAACCATCAATTATGTAATAGTATATTACGCAACAAGTGCGAGAAGGTCAATTTCCGCACAAGTTGCCAAACGAGTGCGAGAAGTTAATATTCACGCACACTTTGAAACTTCTCGCACACCCAGGAGAACACATTTAATATGTACTTCTAGGTGTGCGAGAAGTTTCAAAGTGTGCGTGAATGTTACTTCTCGCGCGAGTTGGCAACGTGTGCGGAAACTTCTCGCACGTGTTGCGTATACTATTTTTTGCAACTGTGCGCGAAGTTGTAATTAAATGCACCACTGTCCGAGCAAGATTATCTTGGAAACGAAGTTTTCAAGAAAGGCCAAATTCAGAGGGATGACGTGACATCATATTTTGGAACTGTGCGTGAATGAAAATGCATTAGAGCAAGAAGTTACATTCACGCACACTCCACCAGTGCGTAACTGTAAAACTGTGCGAGAAGTCATTCACGCATTACTTCTCGCACTGTAAATAATGAAGAGAAGTCTCATATTTTTACAACTTTGCGCACACAGTTGCAAAAAAATTGTTTCTCTCGTGCTCAGCAAACTTCCTAAAAGTCTTATTATGTGGATCAATACAGTGAAATTTGACGTGTGATCTCTTGGATCCAGAATCTACCAAGAGTCCGTTATTGGTTGTCGCCCCATTAAATCGGGTAAACAGTACTGAATCCTCTCGTTCAAGTTTGATTGGGTCGTATCCACATATTCGTTCTCCTCTGGAGCTGTATACGACTCATGTACCTCGTGTACCCTCCTTGGTGGATCTTTGATTTGGTTGTAAGTTCGCGGAAAATTTCTCGATCGTAATTCTGGATTTTTCTTCCAACACATTTCCTCTTTATGACCTGCTATACCGCAGAATGGTCAACTAATTATTTCCGATCTAGTAGGAACTGGATGAATTGAACTATTGACATTTTTTGAAACTAAACCTTGTAAGGGCTCTCTGGAACTGTATTCATGTTTGGACTTTTGACGGGCTCTAAGAGCTTCGTCTTCGGAATAGATCCTCTCTTCCCGCATTGCTTGTTGGTATGCTTCGTTGAGGGTGCGAGGATTTTTTGTGGCCATCATTGACCTTATTTCAGACTTTAGTGCTCTTAAGAATCTACTAATTCTTTCTCCTTCCTCTATTTGTCGGTATACAGATTTGAATCGTAAATCTTCTTGGTCGATGGACTTTTGGATCCTTTTATCTATATCTGAATAACGTTTTATAAAGTTTTCGATTCATTCAATATGCCCTTGGCGCATCGAGTTTCGTTCTTCTATAAGTTGAGAATAATCTCTTTCCGTTTTTCCAAAAGCTAAGCGCATGGCTTCCGAGAAATCAGTAGGCGTGATTTCAGTCAACCGGTCAGCGACTGCTATTGCTTCACCTTTCAATTTTAAGGCTATGATTTTGTTAACGAGACTAATTTGCTCTGCTTCTGTTCTCATCTGCTTGTTGACCCTGCGACATTGTGTTGAGAAAGCTTCGACATTCGTGGACCCATCAAAATCGCGAATCTCTGAAAGCAATTTGCGAATTTCTTCATGTCTGTTGATTGAAATTTCACTCATGGCCCCAACAATTTCGTCTTCACTTGGGGCAGTTGGTGTGATTTTAACGTCAAGGGTCTTAAGTTGTTGCCTGATCTCTTCAAGATCTTCATTCAGCTTCTTTTCACGAGCCAAAGAAGCTGCAAGTTCAGCTCGTCATTCCTCGACAGTTGCCATTTTTGGAACAAACTGGCTCAGAGTTCTGGCAAAAGTTCCGATTCTCTCGGTGATTCGAATGAGGGGCTGATGAAAACCGTCTCCTCTTTCGAAAAAACTCGTGCTCACGAGTGTGAAATTACTATGCTCTGAATCTTCAGAGTCTGACATGAACGATTTGGTGACGTGGATAGTTAATATGAATCCACTCACCTTGTTTGTATGATGGCCGACTTGATTTCCTCTCAGCGCTTAATAAAATGACTTCCTCCCAAAGCCTTTCCCGGCTTGCTTATTGAAGCCTCTTCCCGTGAGCGGTTTCAGAGTATGTGCCTAAAGAACGGGCTGCGAGTCCCGGCTAAGCGAGTCGTCTCGTATCTAGCAGCTGTGAGCTCTATGACGTATCAATTCCCCTTCACTGCGTGCCTCTGGTGCTTTTGGATGCACTTGCGAACCTTTATCGCACTCCGTATCCTGGCAGGATCGCCAATTTGTCACACCCTTATGGAGCAGAGGTATTGGCAGGAAAGGAAAATTATTATTTGCACTGAGGGATAATTTTATTTCGGTCGCCTAACAAGCCTCCAGCCGACTTGAGGTGACAATATGTACTGATATCTAGCTTAGCAACGATATATCGCGACACCTGAAAAGCCAGATGGTTTCCTCGATTGACTCTTCATTTTCGTCACATAGCTCACCTTGGCTCTTGAATAGTAATCATCATCTTTTGAATATCCAAGTTCGTTATCATCACGCCATATGCTAGAGCAGGAAATAAGTCAGGCCGACTCACTTGTTAGGTGATATCGGTACAGAATCAATGAATAGATATAATACACACACATATACACATACATATATATTAGGGTGGTCCTTATTTCCCAAGCTTCACAGATCCTTTCTCCCCCCCCCCTCTGGATACCTTCTTTGAGCCGAGAAAACATGGGGAAAATTTTTCCCGAGCCCCTAGAGAGTGATTTAATAGTGCCTCAAAGAGCATCTTGCTTTGAAACTCAAGTAAAAAATAACGCTTTTTGTGATTTCTCTGTCCCTATGTTCGAGCTCTTGAAACTTACAAGGGGGACCCACGAAATGCGGATCACCAAATCTCACCAAATTTTTTTCACAGTCTCGTGCTACCTAGAATATGAAGAATCCAGAGTAACTCCGTCAAATGGGCTCCCTGTTCAGAGCTACAAGCAAAAACGTTAGCATTATCAGTATATCTATATATATCTTTTCTTAACATGGGCCTATATGGGCAATGCTAATGTCATAGGCTGTAACTTCCGACAGAGGGCCCATTTGACAAAGTTACTCTGGATTCTTCATATTCTAGGTGATACAAAACTGTGAAAGAAGTCTGGTGAGCTTTGGTGACCCGCACTTCGTGGGCCCCCCTTGTTAGTGTTTCTTAGCGAATGTAAAAGTGGGGATACATGTTCCGACGTGAAATTTGATGCTGAATCGAATTTCATCGTGACATTTGAACTAGGATGCCACCCGATACTCGTCAATTGCGTTTTCCGACGCAGAAAACATTTTTAGCGCGACTTTTTCATCTCATTCGAGTGTCTCAGGCGTCACTCACTCCCTCAAGATTGATCTTAACCACCTATATTCATGTGAAAAAAGACGCTGAATTGGAATCCATCGTTATTTCCTAGTTATTATGTCGCCCAACGTGAGGGAAATGCGTTTTTCCACCGAGAAAGCGACTTAAGCGAGTCTTTCACGCCCGAATCGAGTGTCTCAGGCGTCACTCACTCTCTCAAGGTTAATCTAAACCACCTAATTTCATGTAAAAAAAACCCGCTGGATTGGAATCCATTGTTATTTACCAGGTATAATGTCGCCTGACGTGAGAAAAATGTGTTTTTCCACCAAGGAAGCTACCTAAGCTCATCTTTCACGCGAGAATCGAGTGTCTCAGGCGTCACTCACTTTCTCGAGATTGATCTTAACGACCTGGTTTCATGTAAAAAACCACGTTGAATCAAAATTTATCGTTATTTCTCAGGTACAACGACGTTCAACGTGAGAAAAATCCGTTTTTCCACTGAGAAAGCACCCTAAGCGCGTCCATCGCGCGGGAATCGAGTGTCTCAGGCTTCACTCACTTCCTCGAGATTGATCTTAATGACCTGATCCCATGTAAATACGCTGCCAAAAGAATCCCAGCTAGGACGAAACGTTTCTGAAACGTACGACATTTGGTTGCGGCGGCAACCTGGGAACCTTTCGTTTGGCGTTTCTGTACCGTTACAGGAACGTTGTGGCACCAGCGAAATGTCCGCAAGCGAACCGTTTCCCTAGAGTTTCGTCAGGGTTGTCGAAACGCTTCCTCGCAACGAAAAAGAACTTTGAAAATTTTTGCTAAATAAATAAAAAATTGTTAAACAAATTGTTGCTTGCGCATCGTTTGTTTACACTCATCTTTGGGCTCACTCTGGACTTTGTCTGGACGCCCTAACACTTGAGATTGGAAAGAACGACCGTTCTGTAGGCCATGGGTTGATTATGGGAAAATTAAATTTTTAAATAAACAATCCGAATTTGTTAGTTTATCGATGAAACGTTCCGACAACGTAAGTGAAACTCAAGGGAAACGATTCGCTTGCGGACATTTCGCTCGTGCCACAACGTTTCTGTAACGGTACAGAAACGCTGAACGAAAGGTTCCCAGGTTGCCGCCGCAACCAAATGTCGTACGTTTCAGAAACGTTTCGTCCTAGCTGGGATTTAGCAGAATGCTTTCTCATTGCCATAGAAGATGTCAACTAATCTCATATTATTCACTCAAAAATTCCAATACATTAAGTTGTTATATTGATCAATTCTCCTCATAAAATTTTTATTAAAATATTTATTCATCCAAAATATCAATATAATCAAATAATAAACTTAATCAAATATTCAATCCACTAGATAATAAATTGTTTCTCAATCATTTCCATATAATCTTACAAAATTTTCATGTTTACTAAGGATACTCTTCAAAAATTCCAGTCAATAATATTTTCATCAAATGATTCCGCAGTATTATTTCATCAGTACAATAATTCCTCAATGACGGATCTCTACCAAAACAGATTGTTACTGCGTATGCTGTCACTAACAGACCGCAAGAACTATAATCAATCTGTTTTTGCACCTTCTTGAATACTACGAAATCATCTTCTAGTGAAGGATACCTTTTTTTTATGAAATCCCTGTCTTTATCATCCAAATCATTCAAACTGTGAATGTCACAATACAGGCTGTCATAAATGAATAGAAATGGTGCTTTACAATGTAAGCACCTCCAATGCTTGAAATCATTCGAGTAGAGAATTTGGATATCTTCACAATATTTTTCATCAATCATTCCACTTAACTGTGTCAATACCGTGTCTATAGGATCGAAATTGGGATGATTTTTTTTCAAAACCTTCAGAAATGCATTGATTGATTCATCTCCTAACCATGATCCAGAACATAATATATTCTTTCGAATTTCATTAAACTGACTTTCTGTAATATCTATTCTTGAACATCCATGATCCTTCATTTGTCTTTGATCTTCATCTTAATAACAAAAAGAATATGTCGGTTTACAAACATATGGGTTAGGGATGACTATTCTCAGTTGTAAATAACATTCGAATTGAAAACCAATTAATCATGGTGATTATATTGGGAAGGAAATGAACGGCTTTCTACAAATTAGTTATTTGAAGAATAAATTACGGGGTTTAAATTTTAATTTCCAGTAGGTGGGACAGAGTGATAGGAATGTAAAGGTCTTTATTCATTTCCATCAACGCGAGAATTCGATTGATGATAGAGAATTTTGGTAAACAGGTGATTACATTAGGGAAGGAACAAATCAAGTGTCGGTGAACTTGAAAATTGGAACAAAGTGTATCATTTGGAACGCAAAATTTCGAGATCGATTTGACAAAATCTTTTGAGACTTTGTACGTGTATTTTGGAGACTGTGGTGATGATCCCAGTGAATTTTGAGCATGATCGGATGGATACTTTTTGACTTGTGAATTTTTTAATGAGAAATTTGAAATTTTTCGGAAAGAAGCAAATCTTATAAGTGATTTGTACTTCATTTTACTACATGAAAAAAATGTCAAGGAAGTAATTCAGATGTTTCTCGACGTGCTGAATCGATTGGTTGATACGGAATTTTGATAAATTGTGATTATAAAGGTTTTCTAGCGCAACGGAAGAGAGGTATGTAAAAGATAGAATAAAATGAGCTCCAATCGAAATTCCGTATTAACCAATCGATTTAGCACGTCGAGAAACGCGTAAATCAACAGCCTCAGATTTTTTAAGGAAGAAGGAGAGAATATTTTTAGTTTTTAAGATGAAAAAAAATTACAAATAAATGAAGAAAAATTCATAAGTATAAAAGTAATCATCGGGGGGCACTTAAAATCTAGCATTCCCATCTAGAGATGCCTCCGAACATGGCATAAAAATTTCAGGATGATCGATCAAACCAGTGAGGAGTTTTGCTGAGCGATAGAAAACAACATACATACATACACACACACAGACACGAACAGAGGGCTCGAAAGACGGGGCTGTAGTAATTTTGTGAGGGCTTATAACGAAAAACTGTTACCTACATTCGATAGATCTTGGCGAAAGGAAGAGGACTGTACCAATTTCATGTGCTCAAGAGGTTCACTGGAGGAGAAAAAATTTTTATAGAAAAAATTTGACGAAAATTCCGCTGGCACCAAATGAATGCTTTCTCTTTTGAGAAAGCAAAAACCACGTTGAATCGAAATTCATCATCATTTCTCAGTAACAACGATGCCTAACGTGGAACAGATGCGTTTTTCCACCCAGAAAGCATCCTAAGCGCATCTTCCACCCCCGAATTGAGTGTCTCAGGCGTCACTCACTCTCTCGAGACTGATGTGAATTGACCAAAATGTCTCTTCCGTTCGATTCGAGGGTCTCAGCAGTCACTGACTCACGTAGGAATGGTCAGAGCGTTCCAAATCCATGCCAAATCAGAGTTCACCATCATTTCTGCCGTAACATTGGTCCCTGTAAAGAGACCTAAGGGAGAGTTCCTGCCAAAATCGAAAAACTGTCTCACTTGGCCTCATATGGGATTTTCGGGATCCGTGACAAACTCTCTTCACAACCATTCCTAAAGGCGCTCACTATCGTATGAAGATCTAGGCTGAATCGAATTCGTCAATGGCGTCTTGTTGAAATCACCTCCAATCAGCGCGAGATAAAAGTATCTCGTACGAAAACGTCTATGCACTCCGGCCGCCTAATCCAGAAAGAGATCAATCGGGCTTACTCTAACCCAACCCTTACGGGTAAGGTCCCTATCTCACGCGAAGATTGTAGCGCCCCTTGCTCGTGCATTGCGTCCGGTCATCGAACCAAACCTTACACGCTTCGCAATCCTAGCATTTTATGTGAAAATGGGATCCTATGGCCGCTCCAGTAGTCCAGGCCCTGCTCCCAGCCTTTTGTCAGCGTCGATTCACGTCGGTCGTTTTGACAGTTAACGACGAGCAACGTCAAGCTGTCATGAAATTTTAGTGAGTTGCGAATAAGTAGGTCCCTGGGGAACCGATCGAGATTCTGGAATCACAATGCTTCCCTAAATTACTCTCTGGTATACTTTCAAGTCTGAATCCATGTCGAATCTGACTATACAAAAGAGTCTTCTGCTGTGACCATGATTTCCAGAGCCAAAATATACCAGAATAGTATATTATGATACAAGGGCGCAAACGATGGTTTTCGCAGTTCAAGTGACTTTTTTAGGCCCGAGCCGCAGGTGAGGGTCTAAATAGTCATGAGAAGGAGAAAATCATTGCGCCCGAGTATCATACAATGTTTTTTGATCTTCTGTGAGCAAATGGGAAGCGAAAAACAGTGTGCAAATCACTCATTTGCGCACAGCCGATCAAAAACCCAGTTACATTCTATACAGCTAAATTTAACAAGAGATAAAAGACAGTATCCAGATGTAAGTAAGATGACCGTTCTGAAAAAGATGAGGATCGAAGAGGAAAGATCTTCATAATTTTATGAGTCATGGGCTCGTGTTATGTTGTTAACTTGAGTCACTCGATATCTCCACTCTTGTTTATAAATGCATCTCCCTAGTCAAAGCGTGATAAAGAGTATCGACTATCCCATCCGAATCAGATATCGTAAATTTTTTTTTCCAATAGATGCCTGAGTTGTAAATCCTTTTGACTCATGATATCCCTGTTTGTGTCGAGTGTCAAAATGTTCTGGTGCAGAATGATGACTAAGTTTTTTAAGAACCACAATGGTTTGTAGGGACTTTGAGCTGTCTCTCAAATTGACTTGGTTGATTCCAGACTTTTTATGAATTTTACCCAGGAATTCGTCATCATTCGTGGATTTCGGTGCATTCTGGAGGACGGATTTTTTCACGTTAAGCGACGTTGTACCCGAAAAATAACGATGAATTTTGGTTCAGCGTAGATTTTTGTATAAAATCAGGTCGTTTAGATCAATTTCGAGAGAGTAAGTGACGCCTGAGACACTCGATTCCCGCGTGAAAGATGAGCTTAGGGTGCTTCCTTGGTGGAAAAACACATTTTTCTCACGTTAGGCGACATTATACCTGGTAATTGGAGATGGATTCCAATTCAGCGTGTTTTTTCACATGAAATAAGGTCGTTCGTATTGATCCCGAGAGAATGAGTGACGCTTGAGACACTCGATTCGGCCGTGGAAGACTCGCTCAAGGTACTTTCTCGGTGGAAAAACGCATTTTTCTCACGTTAGGTGACATTATACCCAGGAAATAAGGATGAATTCTAATTCAACGTGTTTTTTACATGAAATTAGGTCATTCGTATTGATCTCGAGAGAGTGAGTGACGCCTGAGACACTCGATTCGGGCGTGAAAGACTCGCTTAAGGTGCTTTCTCGGTGGAAAAACGCATTTTTCTCACGTTGGGCCACATTATACCTAGGAAATAATGATGGATTCCAATTCAGCGTCTATTTTCACATGAAAATAGTTGGTTTAGATAAATCTCGAGGGAGTAAGTGACGCCTGAGACACTCGAATGAGATGAAAAAGTCGCGCTAAAAATGTTTTCCGCGTCGGAAAACGCAATTTACGAGTATTGGGTGGCATCCTAATTCAAATGTCACGATGAAATTCGATTCAGCATCAAATTTTACGTGGCAACATGTATCCTCACTTTTACATTCGGGAAGAAACACTGAGTTTCAAGAGCTCGAACATAGGGACAGAAAAATCACAAAAAGCGTTATTTTTTACTTGAGTTTCAAAGCAAGATGCACTTTGAGGCACTATTAAATCACTCTCTAGGGGCTCGGGGAAAATTTTTCCCATGTTTTTTCGGCTCAAAGAAGGTATCCAGAGGGGGGGAGAAAGGATCTGTGAAACTTGGGAAATAAGGACCACCCTAATATATATGTATATATATAATATACTCGACATTTACTTGGGTATCGCCCACGCGCGTGTAGAAATCGCGCAACAAAGCGATGTTCTTCGAGTAGTGAACTTAAACAAGACTTGATCCCGCATTTCGGGATACGGCGATACCCAGAAGCTGCAGAAGGGTCAGCACTACAATCAGTCCTCAAACAAGCTGCAGGAAGGCGAGCACTATAATAAGTCCTCAATCCAGCTGCAGAAGGGTCAGCTCAGAATAAACCTTTAACATTCAACGGACCAGAACTCGTCCTACCCTTTGTACTGAAGATCAGCCTCTAGAGAAGTCATTGGATTCCTAGAGTAGACTTAAGGAGACTAATTGCAAGTCAACAGCCATTATTCTGAAAACTAATCATTCGAAATAGTACCCTGTAGAAGTCATCCAGTGAGACCTCACTGGAAAATAGTAACCTCTCACTGGTTCATCCAGTCCAGATCCGTTCACTGGGTATCCAGTGAAAGTCACTGGTTGAAACCAGTAAGAAGCTACTGCTCACTGGTTTTACAGCCGGGTAGTACTTACTGGTAAACCAGTGATTCTGACTGGTTAACCAGTAAAGCACGGCCATTGAATACAGCGGTGGGAGGCGGGAAGGTTGTACCCTGTATAGGAGAGTAAAATTGTGAAATACCATTCATTCAATCATTTATTGAACCATAGATGATCTGATACAGATAAAATCACACTCTAATTATCAGTACCAACAGAGTATGATAATCATTATAATAGTACAAGTGACAAATTCTCTAACCAGGGCTCACTCACTCGGTGTCCGATCGTACGGGCAAACACATGCCCGTATTCCACCGGGACTCAACTACCCAGCTTCCACGAGGCCACGAGTCATGGGCTATGATAACCACGAACAGATGGACATGCTCTGCCAAGAGTCAACTACTCGTAGCTTCTACAAGTACGGGAGCCACGAACACATACACATATTTCACCAGGGCTCCACCTAGTCAGCTTCCACGAGGCACGAACCGTGTGGAATACTCGTAGAATGCACATACTCCACCAGGAGTCAACTACCCAGGTCCCACGAGTACGCGGGGACCACAACACATGCACACATTCCACGGGCTACTCAGCTCATACTAGGACTCAACTACTGAGCTTTCACAAGTACGGGATAACCACAAACAGGTTCCACCAAGACTTAGCGTCAACGAGATCACGAGCCCACGCCCGGGTCAATAAGAGCCGGAAAACCACGAACAGATGCTCGACTCAGTGCAGGCTATGCCAGAGCCAACGCGGCGAGCGAGCTACCTACTCCACGGGCATGCGCATTTGACTCTCTCTACTGGTTTTCCAGTACGTCTCACTGGAAACCAGTGACGGTTGTCCTGACTGGTTGAAACAGTGAGGAGATTCACTGGTTGGCTTTTACGGAGTATTAAGGTTGCATTTATGTATTTCAATAAACTCCATTTCGAATCAATTCTATTTCCCCTTGAATAAAGAACGAAATGTCTCTTTACGACAAATATCTCTGCCGAAAAATATCAAGTGATATATCACTTGATAAATCAGTTGTTATATCACTTGATGAATCAGTTGATATATCACTTAATTTATCAGGCCAATTTCACATGTGAAATTCCTGGGGTAATTTTTTAAAAAATTAATTCCATTTCTTCCATATTCGACACTCAAGTCAATGTCTTTGGATTTAGATGGGTGAAGCATTGTAGCTACATCGAGAAAAAACGTAATTTGAGATATAAAATTTTTGAACTTACGGGGATTCGAACATGGACCTTTGAGTTTGTAGACACACCACTTATCCAGCTGCGCCATCTAAGATGTGTCATGGGGATTCGAAGAATACGTATATGTGGCACTCTTTCTTAGAGCAAACTGGGTCTTCTATCGACAAAGCTCAGAGTGTAGTTAAATTGCTTGTCAAATGTGATGCGCTATTTTTTCTTATATGCTAAATTGAGTTTCATCCATATTTTAGAGAAAATGACCATGCAGAACTGATGAGAAGTGAGAATCTTAATCATCACTCGACATCACTTTAGTTTTCTTCGTGTGAAGCGGGAGAGTCAACTCCTGTCTAGATGAGCTTCCAGCCTCTTCTCCTCATGCAAAATTCTATGGCCGTATATGCAGTGATTTGCTATTGAGTTTGTACCTTCACCATTTTTAAAATCCCGTAGCGCTGATCGAGGTTCACTAAATTTAACGCCGGAATTACAAGGCATACTTTTTTCGCGTGGATTCCAAGGTATGTATGAAGCCTGGGCAATGCAGTTGGTTTCGGCTCGGTGTATGGAATAAGTGTACCCACCCACCACCTCTGTACCCAACATGCCCCCCCTCCCATGCCGAACTCAGACATGGGCACTCGGTCTAGTCAGGAGTGTGACCCTCTGAATTCGATCACTAAGTGGCTAAAATGGGTACTTCGATACGATATTGGGCTTAAATGATAGGGGGCACATCCAATAATCAATATTGATAAGAATTATTCATTGAAAATTGGGGCGCGGCATGAATGAACGATAAAAACGTGCACCTTTTTACGTTTTTTCCCCCGATTTTTCCGTCATAAGCCGGAAAATATCGAATATCCAGGGAAATGTGTGGAGAGATAATTTGTAGATTTTGAAAAGATCTACAAAACTGATCTGAACACTTTTTCTCGCAAATCGCAACCATTTTGAGTTCTTTCTCATCAAAGTCAAAATCTTATTCGTTTAAACAAATTCGCGAGAATTGTTTATAAGGGGCTCGAACTAATTTTTTAAGATAATTCAGTCAATTTGGAGCAGGAAAATCTTTTTTTTCCTAAACTTGATCGTTTTCGAGTAATGGGAATGGCCAATACCGCGCACGGAGGTCAAGTAGCAGGAACTAGAAAAATTTTTTTAGGGTTTGTTTCCGGTTATATTCACAATTATTTTCCCGGGAAAATCAAAATCATCCGTCGAGGATTTTCAAAATAAAGTCCATTTTTCGGTTTCGAGTTCAAAAGCTGCTTTTTGGCAAAACGAGAATCTTTCTATATCTTTTGCCCTCCATTATTTGGGGCAAGCAGAATTTTTGAATGGTTCGATACTAACTTTTTCTTTTGCAGAATATTCCGATCTTCCAGGAAATAAAATTAGAATTCACCTGTGACCATCCTTCAATCGATGTTATTCCGATTTTTCCATGAAAAGTTCGTTCTTCCCTTGTTTTTCTCCATTCAATTCCTGAACTACGAGGTTTCATTGTGGAAAAAGCTCCATGAAAGTCGATCACAATATCCATATAGAATAAGAAATGTACAAGGCTTGGTTTCAAATTCATTGAGATAACAACATAGGGAAATCTTATTTGTAATAATTACATTCATTCCAACTCCTGTGAGTTGGATTAATTCACTCTATGATGACATCGATCGTTCATTCTCATGCAACATGAACGCCTTGAACGAAGAACGGCTGAACGACAAGTGCAATGAAAATTGTCCTTGCCTCATAGATTCAACCCGTTGGATTCACATACCGCTCGTGATATATGATTCTCATATTCAGGACTTTTACTGTGAGTCTTGTATCTCTTCCATTGCTCATTAAACGCATGATAGACAGATTCAAAAGCTTGTTTACTGTACTTGCCTAGCCCGGTTTTGTTTTTGTTACAAAACTCCTTCAGATGGTACATGATTCCATGAATTCTGGGGGTAACAGATATCCCGAATTCTAGATAGATAGCCTTGAAGTCATCACACGGCGGGTCGGAACGGTGAAAAAGTGTTAGGTGCGTGATCATGAAAAATACTGATTGGATATGTTTTGGGCTAGTCTCAAGATCATTTCCCAGGAAGAATTAAAATCATCGGTCGGGGATTTTTGAGATAATCTTCACTTTTGTGTTATTCAAATTCACGCGTTTTGATACTTGAACGATCCTTTTCCAATCACTCGAGCTATGATCTTTCAACTGAGAACAACTCTCATAGCTGAACAGACAACAACATTTCCACGATTCATCCATATCATTCGTTGGTCTGGCCTAAACCCGCCAGAGATGAAGCTGTGCTGATATACCTGGAGATTAGTGTTAGTGAGGAGGAATACCCACGTTATTTTGATCAAAAGTCGTTCAAAACGAGCATTAAGTCAGGATCCAGTGTCATTCGTCCACCAATATGATCCATATTGGTTTCATCACATTCAACAGTACACGCGTATGTGATGTCAATGCATGTTAGAGACTCACTGGTATGCAAAGTATGTAAAATACTCATGAAGATTCACGATAGATATAGAAAAGACAAGACCTTTCTATCTCACTGTTCTTGAATGACTAGGTTTTATCATATCCACAAATCATCAGAGTTGATCTCGAATCCATAAGGTTGAGAGTGATCTCGAGAGTTTATTATCAGCGCCCAATACTTGTCAAATTCGGATTTGAATTCCGAAAACAGCCAACATTTGTCATAGCCAGCAGACTTTGGAGTCCTTACATCACAGTATTCTTCAAATGTCGACGAAGAATAAGATTTAGCACGATCATCCCGAGTGCTCAAATCGCATACTACGAGTTGTATGTGAGTTCAATAGATTACATCTGGAATTGATTATCTATTGATAGAACAGGAAGAGTGATATAATTTTGTTCCAATGAGGTTGTAATCTCAGCCCTATTCGCTCTCTTGACCTTTCCGAGTGAGCCTCCCCCCCCCTTCCGTTGTGGCAAATTGGAAACCGTGAGATTCGCTCGAGCATGAGTGGAATTTTCACCCAAAAGAGTTTCGGAGTTGCCACGAAGAAAGGGGAGGGGGTAACCGGGGAAGGTCGGGAGAGCGCTCACAACAAAAGAGGGCGACGGATGAGAGGTTCTAATATCCCAATTGGCGATCGGAGGATGTCATTGATCTTCAAACATGACTGTGGGACACGACTAATACCTCAGTGAATTAAAATAGTACATTACGCAACAAGTGCGAGAAGGGCGATTTCCGCACAAGTTGCCGATCGAGTGTGAGAAGTAAAATTCACGCACAGTTTTTGAATTTTACGCACACCCAGAAGAGCACATTCACGCACGCTCGCGAAGCGAGTGTGCGTGAATTTCACTTCTCGCACGAGTCGGCAACGAGTGCGGAAACTTCTCGCACGTGTTGCGTATATTATTTTTTGCAATTAGTGCGCAAAGTTGCATCACTGCGGCTACGAAAGTTGTGATCGGGCGGGGATTCGGGGGGCGGAGCCCCCCGACTGAAAAAGAAGTTCTGAAAATGGTCTAAAAAAGTCGTCCTCTCATAAGTATTCCGTAGACACTGCACAATTCCAACCATAGTTGATTTTTGAATAATCAAAAATTCAAGGGTATACAGATGAATAATTGGATCATTCCAAAAGAATCATTCCCAATAATTGATATTCTTTGGTGAGTTATTAAATGACAAGTCTTTGAATTAGATTAGTCAGAATTTTTATGATTTTAATGACCTACCTATAAAATTCAAATAACTGAAGACAAGATTAGAGTTCTGAGTATTAAACTAAATAACTGTTTTCGTTGGTTGAGTATACACCATCATTAGAGCATACATTCAGAGTTTTCTCTAAGTTGATCAAAACTGAACATCTCTTCGAACATCATAACAGAATATAAACTCATCAGTCATCTCTATCACAGACATTCTTATCAAAAGAATGTGATTAGATGGTGGCGAGAACTGATTAAAACTTGGACTAACTAACTTGTAACGTTTTGGACCGTTCAGTTTCATGGATCGGAAAAGACTCTCGAGATCGTCAAACATCTCACAGATATGCCAAGTGACTTGTGCGAGAATTTACATTTACGCATTGCAATCTGTGCGAGAAATGAATTTCACGCACAGTTCATCGGTGCGTAAATATGAAACTGAGCGAGAAGTCTTTTCCGCATTACTTCACTCACTGCTGATAATGAAGAGAAGTTGGATCTACGCACAATTTTGCGCACGGAATTGCAAAAAATAATGTATGATTTGTTCAAAAATTATAGATCAGTTGTGGATTTACCTCTTGGGGTCTCTTTCCGATCGATCAGTAGCCTGTAGGGGTTGGTACGAGCACAGGATGGTACGAGCACATCCCTATCCTTCAAGCATGTAGGATGGCACGAGCACAGCCTAACATAGTTAACCCATAACCCATAAATCTCTCCGATTCCATAACCCAACTCTCTAACCCATCTTCCTAACCCATAACCCTCAAATCGTACAACCCATATCTCAAACCCATAACCCAACTCCCTCTTAAACCACTCACGACCCATATCTCAGTGGAATTCCACAAGCCATGAGCCATATCTCCGTAGATTTTTTTTCACAACCCCAAGTAGCATCGGCCCGCCTTACTAAGCTGTAAGAGTGGTTGCATCCTGTGCAGGCTTGCACAGGCACCTGCATTTATCGACATTCGGATCGACCATATGATCGAAATCTTGTTGTGGTCGTGCGGTGCTAGCAAGTGTTTGTTTATCCGGTAAGTTTATTGTTGTTACTTGCATCAGGGCATGCCAGAATCTAATGATAGTGAAGTGTTTTTTTTCTGTGTGGCTGATTGCCCTGATTGTTGGCATGACAATATATCGTACCACGAAAATCAGCAACCTATCTTTTACGTTGCAGTGGACTCATTTTTGCTTTCTCTAAAGAAAAAGCTTTGTTTTCACCCCAACGAAAATTTGATCAAATTTTTCATTAAAATCAACATATTCTTCAACAAAATCCCTCTTATCGAAAAAAGCCAACGACCATTCTCTTCCTCTCGCCAAAAGCTATCAAATGTAGGTAACACTTTTCCTCCTAATGTCCTCCCAAATCTGCCAAAGACTCATCTTTCCACCCCATTTTCCGTGTTTGTGTGTGTGTATGTATGTATGTTGTTTTATATTGGACACGCTTTATCTTTTACTATTCGCCTTATCAACATTTGGCTTTCTACAAGTTGTAGAGAATCCAATTTCTGAGAGCCCATTTCTGATTTGGCACCTTTCGGCTCCCAGTCAAATTTGATCCATGGGCTTTTTGAACAAAAAGTGCTCAAATTTCAACTTTTAATACATAAATATCTTTTTCCCACACACTCTCACAACAAATTGAGTCACCTAAACTATGATTTTTTCTGCGAGATCTATCGATTGGTTAATACCAAAATTCCATTTAATCTCTACAGATCTCAAATTTTCAAAAAAATCAAAATTTTCACCAAAAATTTTTTTTTTTGAGCCTTTTTAAACCTACCACATCCAAATTCTGTCTCAACCAACTGATAGATATCATCGAAAAAACCTGAGACTAGATGGCTCAAATCCTTCTAAAAAGCTCCCTCCAAAGAATAATTCAAAAAATAAAGGAAAATTTCCCTTAATATTCAATTTTTCCTCCTACCTTCCTTCATGACTCATTTATCTCAATCTTGATGACCTAAACTATGATTTTTTCTGCGAGATATATCGATTGGTTAATACCGAAATTTCATTTAATCTCTACAGATCTCAAATTTTCAAAAAAATCAAAATTTTCACCAAAAATTTTTTTTTGAGCCTTTTTAAACCTACCGCATCCAAATCCTGTCTCAACCAACTAATAGATATCATCGAAAAAACCTAAGACTAGATGGCTCAGATCCTTCTAAAAAGCTCCCTCCAAAAAATAATTCAAAAAATAAAGGAAAATTTCCCTTAATATTCAATTTTTCCTCCTACCTTCCTTCATGACTCATTTATCTCAATCTTGATGACCTAAACTATGATTTTTCCTGCGAGATATATCGATTGGTTAATACCGAAATTTCATTTAATCTCTACAGATCTCAAATTTTCAAAAAAATCAAAATTTTCACCAAAAATTTTTTTTTGAGCCTTTTTAAACCTACCGCATCCAAATCCTGTCTCAACCAACTAATAGATATCATCGAAAAAACCTAAGACTAGATGGCTCAGATCCTTCTAAAAAGCTCCCTCCAAAAAATAATTCAAAAAATAAAGGAAAATCTCCCTTAATATTCAATTTTTGCTCCTACCTTCCTTCATGACTCATTTATCTCAATCTTAATGACCTAAACTATGATTTTTTCTGCGAGATCTATCGATTGGTTAATACCGAAATTTCATTTAATCTCTGCAGATCTCAAATTTCCAAAAAAATCAAAATTTTCACCAAAAATTTTTTTTTAGCCTTTTTAAACCTACCGCATCCAAATTCTGTCTCAACCAACTAATAGATATCATCGAAAAAACCTAAGACTAGATGGCTCAAATTCTTCTAAAGAGCTTACTCCAAAAAATAATTCAAAGTCACTGGATTGATGATTGGAGACTTTAATTATGATACCTATAAAGGAAGAAGCGAATTTGAAATTTTTTTATCAAAATATGGTTTGAAAAAATGTCTGAAGGACGGAATACCAACGACTAATTTTGATACACAAATAGATACAATTTCCATTTCTGAAAATTATTCAAACTTTTCGGCGGGTACTTATGAATCATATCTCTCTGATCATAAACCAATATACGTATCGATCGATGAAAGAGAACTGGTGGATACTTCAAAGTCGAACTCATTCGATGGAGAAATTGATTCAAATCACATTGAAACTGATGAAAAAAGTTCGGAAGGAATGAAAGGGGTTCAAAATCAGTTGAAACAACAATCAAATTCCATTGTTGTGAAAAATATAAAAGTAATCGAGGAAAACATTCTAACAAATGATTCTTGGTTATCTGATGAATCTATTTACGCGTTCTTGAATGTACTGGGCTCGAGTTTCAATGAAATTGAACCGATAAATACATCAGTGATGAAATTGAGTGAAATGATTATTGGAACAAACAAAGAGGATGTTCAAATAATACATAGCGATAAATACAAGCACTGGAGATGTCTCCACTACAACCCGCCATCACTATACATTGATGACAGTCTCTATTGTGATGAACATGGATATGAAAATTTGGATCCAAGAGAAAAAGCTTTCATCAGAAAGAGATATCCAGAACTAGACGTAAAAGAAGTGATATTCAAAGAAGTACAAAAGCAACTAGACCAAAGTTCATACGGTCAATTCGCAACTGCTTACGCAATCACTGTATGCTTTAAAAATGATCCCTCGTTCACTATGTATTGCAGAGATTCAGAAGTAATGAGAAGATATCTACTGAAAATTATAAAATCAGGAGTCATAGAAGAATATCCAAAGGAGATTTTCTTAGGATGAGATTTTGCTTTGATGTAAAGTTCGTCAAGTGATCGATGATATTGATAATTTTGAATTGGTATTGTAATTATGAGAATGTAGAATTTTCTAACGAATATCTGCGGCGGGTTGTACCTCACTGGCGCGGGGCGAGGTTGGGGCCCCCGTGACTCCCCCATCCTTATCGCGGGAGAGGACTGCAAGTGGATGATGACTTCGAGAACCATAGCAGCCGATATTTCACGAGAGGTGACTGTCAATCTCTCCAAACCCGTCTCTCTAAACCATAACCCAACTTTCTCATCCAACTCCCTAACTCATAACCCAACTTTCTAATCCATATAACAACGTCTCTGACCCGTATCTCAGTAGTTAATGCACCATAAGGCCCCGCAATGAGTGCAATGTGTTCCTCGAGGGGCCCTCCTCAATTTCCAATTCTGTGCTCCATAACCCAACTTGCTCCATAACACATGTGTTACCGTAAGATTGGTTGCTCCATAAACCATATTTCAGGTATAAGGCCGTATCTCAGCAAATAATGCCCCACAGGGCCCCGCGATGAGCGCATTGTGTTCCTCATGGGACCCTCTTCAATCTTCAATTCCGTGCTCCATAACCCAACTTGCTCCATAACCCATGTGCCTCCAAAAAATGGGTTGCTCCATGACCCAAGTTGCTCCATGACCCATATCTCAGCGGATAATGCCCGAAAAGGCCCCGCGAAAATTGCAATGAGTCCTCCGTGGGTTCCTCTTCAATTTGCCACACTGTGCTCCATAACCCATTTTGCTCCATAACCCATATCTCAGCGGATAATGCCCAAAAAGGCCCCGCGACAATTGCAATGAGTCCTCCGTGGGTTCCTCTTCAATTTGCCACACTGTGCTCCATAACCCAACTTGCTCCATAACCCATATCTCATTGGATAATGCCCGAAAAGGCCCCGCGGAAAGTGCGATGAGTCCTCCGTGGGTTCCTCTTCAATTTGCCACACTGTGCTCCATAACCCAACTTGCTCCATAACCCATATCTCATTGGATAATGCCCGAAAAGGCCCCGCGACAAGTGCGATGAGTCCTCCGTGGGTTCCTCTTCAATTTGCCACACTGTGCTCCATAACCCAACTTGCTCCATAACCAATGTGCCTCCAAAAGATGGGTTGCTCCATAACCCAACTTGCTCCATAACCCATGTGCCTCCAAAAGATTGGTTGTTCCACAACCCGACTTGCTCCATAACCCATATTTCAAGGTTTTCCGGCCGTATCTCAGCGGATAATGTCCTCAGAGGTCCTGCGACCAGTAGATCGTGTCCCTCGTGGGTTACTCGACATTTATCTAATCCGAAACTGTTTTACCATCGGTCGATAGTGCAGATTTCCTCCTTACCGTCAGTCGATAATGCGGATTTCTTCCATACCACCAACCGAAAATGCTCCATAATCTATGTGTCTCCAGAATATTGGTTGCTCCATAACCCATATTTCAACGTCTTTTGGCTATATCTCAGTAGATAATGCCCAGACAGGCCCCGCGATGAGTTCAATGAGGCCTCCGTGGGTCTCTCTACGATTTTTCATTCCGGAACTGTATAACCATCAGTCGGGAATTTTTTTTTTTTATTTAAGCCTTTTCAGGTCCTCTCTTGGAGTCCTATATGGCTATTAACTGTGGCGTGTAGGAGAAACTGGTGTAGATGTGTGGGTCAAACTCGTCGTGTATACATTTTTAGAAAATCCTCTTGTACAGGAGAGCCGTACCTCTGAATTTCGACACTTTCGTCATCTACTAACAGAACGGTCACTGTAGTCAGATCATCCGTGGGCTGTGCAGAACACCCGCCCCGTTTTCCAGCTCCGTAGTCAGAGCACCTGAAAACTCCTGCTTCCGATGCTTACGGCGTTTTACTGACAGAGTGAGAATTCCCTCCGAGTAACGCGTGAGTGAGACTGTGTCAGTGTGATGACTGTAACGAGTATACACTCTCCGCATTCGCCCGGGATTGATTAACCCGTGGGGCAAGGGAAAACTTCCTTGTGAGGGAAGAAAACCCGCCCCGGAGAGCTCGGTGCCACTATCGTGTTACACATATTGGGCATATATCTCGGATAAAATACCCAATCTGCGACACTTTACACCTCCCGTTCACATTGAAAAGTCGTAAGCATCAACCAACCGATCAGAAAAGTCAGCAAGCCGGGGTTGATTAGACCGAGATGGGCGGTCACCCATCCAAGTACTAACCGCGCCCAACGTTGCTTAACTTCGATGATCGGAAGAACTGGCACTCAGCGACCCCACCAATGCATCGGTGATCAGTCGGGAATGCAGGTTTCTTCCTTACCACCGGTCGGTAATACATGGTTTCGGCTGTGGGAGGTGATTAGAGACCATAAAGCACTACGCGTGCCCTTCTTCTGGGCCAAATTTCTGGGACTTATGATCCCTAATTCAGTGATTAACATTTCGAGATACAGTGGGATGCTCATTAGCTTTTTTTTCCAGGGAGGTGACAAGGGCCCCTCCTCCGCCCTTGTCCGTGAGGTCCTACCTGCTCTGTATGTCTTTTACCATAGACAAAGGACATTCAGGGCCTCCAACCTCTCCGCATTGACCTCGCTTTCTTTTTTTTTGAATCTTTATTTCTAATCAATTGTACATAATATAGATTTTTTCGCGTTCAGCTGAGGAGAGGGGGCGGTGACCTGGTGAACCAACTAGACCAGTAGAGCTCGAGTCGACCACATCCTCACCCTCGTCGTCATCAGGGTCGCGGACGAAAGTCTGCAGATACCGGCGATTGTTCATCATCCACTGTTGGAGCTTGTGCGCAGTTTTCACCGCGCAGGAGGGTTCTAAATGTTCAGGGTGAAGATTGCACAGCACCGTGTCCGCGACATGTATTCTCCTCAAAGCCGGGCAGCCGAGTCCCCCCAAGTCATCGATCAAGCTGTAAGGGGAATGAAGAGGTTAGGTCGATGACGAGGGTAAGTCGATACCAATACCCACGTGAAGGGAAGCTGATTCATCAGCCATCTCTTCTTCTCCAACCCTTTGACGAAGACCCTCCTAGCAGTTCCCAGCTTGTCCTGGAGGACCGTCTTAACCTCGCTGTAAGGAACATCCCCAGCACCCCATCTCAAACCGTGGAAGTTGTATTCCAACCAGCGGTTACTCGACTTATGCTCCCGAGCCAGGGTATGCCAAGAGTGAGGAGGCTGGAAGTGGTATACTATAGGAACAGCTTCCTCGGAGACTGCCAGAATGGCCACCTCCTTGGCTACGAAGTCGTTGTTGTAGGTGAGGAAACCCTGGACGTCCAGAACGTAATCCATCTTGACGACTACTGAGCTTCTCCGCGATCTACCACTCTCATATATCCTTGACATGGCAAACTCATCCACCCCCCCCCCCCACTCTCACATCTAGAGCCCCCAGATTCTTCTGTGGAGGAGGGGATTGCGAGAGTTCTATGCTGTGTGAGAAACTTCTAGAATATTCCAGAAATATCGTTGAGATACCTTGCTCCTCTGGCTTCTGTGAACGTGTGCAATCCAGCTCAACCGATTCCTGTAAGCACTAGATGCTTCTATTGCATCATGCACTCAAGCCAATGGGGATGGAAGTAGAATATTCGGGAAGTAACTGGTCTGATTCATTGCATCAACATGAGCGCGTGGAAACCTGCTTCAGCGGTTTCTGCAAGCTTCCCGATTCTTCTAGAAGCTTCCATTGCCGAGCCTATATATACGTGTGTGTGGTGCCGGGCGCGCCAGTTGGAAACGATCCTCCGCTGGCTTCAGTTCTCCCGTGTCTCGTGCTCCAGTGCTCTCACCTAGTGCTCAGTGTTCAGTGCTAGAAGACGAGGTCGAACGTTACGATTACCGAGCGTGCCCCGCGACTGTGCCTCGTGCAAACAAAGTGATTATACTCAGTGTCTTGTGCCAGGAGACGACGTACCTAGTGTAGCAGACGACAAATCTGTCTTAGCAGACGGTACATCTGGCTCAGCAGACAACACATCTGGCTCAGCAGACGACGCAATACATCCCAAGATCAGTGGAATGGTGAGTACCTAGCATTAGATATAACCCCGGGCGTGGAGTTGGATGAAGTCTTTTCGTGATTCATGCCTCGTCATTACCGACCAGGGAGCATATTCATCACGCGAACATAACCTCAAGGAATTCTCATGATACTCTAGAGACTACGACAGCCGGTGAGCCCCAGACCTTAGCTCGACCCCGCGGTACATAACCTCAAAACACATTGTAAGGGAAGGTGTAAACGTGTCTTCTTGACCCACACAACCTCACCTTCATCCAACCTGCTCCATAACCCATGCGTTTGCGAGAGATAGGTTGCCCCATAATCGAACTTGCTCCATAACCCATGTGTCCCCAGAAGATGGGTTGCTCCATAACCCATGTGCCTCTAAAAAATTGGTTGCTCCATCACCCGACTTGCTCCATAACCCATATTTCAAGGTTTTCCGGCCGTATCTCAGCAGATAATGCCCTGGGAGGTCCCGCGACCAGTGCATCGTGTCCCTCCTAGGTTATTCGACATTTTTCTAATCCGAAACTGTTTTACCATCGGTCGGTAATGTAGGCCCCTTCTTCACCAACGGTCGGCAAAGTAGATTTCTCCCGTGCCATCGATCGGTAATGAAGATATCTTCCTCGCCATCGCTCGGTAAAGTAGGTTTCTCTCCCTCGGTCGGTAATGCAGGTTTCTCCGACGGCAGTCGCTAGTATTGCTCTGTTCTAGAATATCCCTGCCATTTTCCGATGACTTCTTTCGCATGTAAACCAGCCAACATCTCTTTCCCCCTCCCTCAGATATGGATACTCCACAGTATTATTGTGAGTTAGCCCAACAGCTGCGCAATGCTCTGCGTATCGTTGAGGCAGGTCATATGACATTCAGCGATATCTGGGATAGATGCTTGATCGCAAAGGAGAGCTTGGGAAAATTGAATGGTATCCTGAGATCGGTTCAGCTGAGCAAAGAAGATAGACAGAGCTTCCGTTCCGCCTTCATACAGCTTCAGAATGTCCATGATCTGCTGGATTATGAATTTTGGCATCGTGTGGGGGCAAGAGAACTTGTTGCCTTGGGATCTGGTCTAGAGTCAGATGTTGTGACTGACCAGCCACCCCCAGAGGAACCAGTCAACGGTAACGAGGATGGTAGGTCCCGACTCATCATCAAATAATAACTGAGAGAATATATACCGACAGATCACTCATTTTCCAGCAAATACTCCTCATCACTCTTACGGAATTGCCAGACGACTTCGTGGTTCTCTGCAGCGTATCACATCTGGAGACGCTTCATACAAAGATATGTGGGACTGGTGTCTCATTGCGAGACAAGCCGTAGCTTCTGTGAATGAGATTATAACGGCACGCCATCTCAACCACGGGTTGAGAGAGAGTTTCCAGTCAGTCCTCGCTCAGCTCCAAAGTCTTCACGATCGGCTGGAACACGAATTTTGGACCCAAGTTGGGGTGGAAGAGCTTGTAGCTCAGGGATCCGGGTTGGAACCGATGGATGCAAGCGGACAGCAGCCAGATGCCAGCAGACAGCAGCCAGATGCCAGCAGCCAGCAGCCAGATGCCAGCAGCCAGCAGCCACATGTCGAGCGGCCAGACAATCAGGATGCAGGTGTCAAGTGGGGCAGCGTGAGATCCGCATTCGATCGACGAATAGTGACTGGCGTTATCACGAACCTGCATCACCTCGACATCAACAGCCTCATGGATGCTGCCAAAGCAGTCTTCGAAGAACAGGTGTCGGAGCTCGTTGCTCAGCATCAAACACTAAAGATCAACACGATGCTTTACATCGAGTTTTCGAAGATAAGGAATGACGAAGAGGTAGTTGAACTCGTTCCTTTCAACACCAAGAATGAAGTCGTTGACATGAGTTCTAATCCCAGAGAATGGTTTGAAACTAACGTCCACACAGTCATGGCAAAGGATGTCGAAGAGTTCGAAGGGCATGAGTCGGGGTGGTCGATGCGCACAATCTCGCATCTCGTCGTCAACATCAATAAATATAACCCTCTGCGACCAGGATCCTATATTCCGCTACCCGAACCAATTGCCAACCGACAACCATGCATCAATGTGCAGAACATGAATGATGACAAATGTTTCATGTGGGCGGTGCTTTCAGCTCTGCATCCAGCTGGGCGGAATCCACAGCGATTGAGCCACTACAAAGAATACGAGGAAGAACTCAACTTCGATGGGATCAACTTCCCATTCGCTCCCAAAGATATCTCGAAGTTTGAGCGTCAGAATAAGAGCATTTCAATCAGTCTGTTCATGCTAGAGAAGAGAGGGCAGAAATTCGAGGTGACAACTTGTCGCATTGCTCCAACTTACAGGGAGAAGCACATCCACATCCTTCTTGTTGAGCAAGACTACGCCAATAAGACCAGTGGTGGGGAAACTGAAGATGAAGAGGCCCCCAGGTTTCACTACGTCTGGATAAAATCTTTGTCTCGTCTCGTGTATAGCCAGCTCTCCGGGCGCCAGAACAAGTCCTGGATTTGCGACCGCTGCCTTCACATATTTCGTACCGAAGATTTCTTGAAGCGGCATATCGTCGATTGCGCTGAGATCCACAAGTGCAGGGTGAAATTACCCAACCCCGACGAAGCTTTTCTTGAGTTCTCGAGTCATTTTCGTACAGAGAAGGTACCATTCGTGGTCTACACAGATTTTGAGTGTATGCTGGAACCCGTGGACGATGTTGAGCATATAAGTCATCATCATGAACCTGTCAGTGTTGGTCTTTACATCAAATGCAGCTTCGATGATCGGTTGTCACGGTACAAGTCCTATCGACGCAAAGAAGGGGAAGATAGCCCAGCTGAATGGTTCGTCATGGAACTTCACAAGCTCGCTCAAGATCTCGACAATGCGTTGACCAATCCACGTCCGATGGATACTCTGACGATTCAAGAAAAACTCTCGTTCAATACGGCAACACATTGTCACGTCTGTCGGAAGCCCTTCAAGCCTGAAAATCGCAAAGTCCGTGACCACTGTCACTTCACCGGGAGGTAAATTCATTTCTTCTCTTGTTCACATGATCATTGCTGGGGAACTTCATAATTAAACCTCCTTCCAGGTACCGGGGTGCAGCCCACAATAGCTGTAATCTCAATTTTAGGACCTCAAAAGTGGTTCCAGTGGTATTTCATAACCTTTCAGGCTACGATTCACACCTATTCATCAAAGAGCTTGTGCGCTGCTACGAAGGAGACGTGAAGTTGATACCACAGACGAAAGAGCGATACATTTCTTTCACGAAATACATCAAAGGCATGAAAATTCAACTGCGCTTCATCGACTCATTCAGGTTCATGGCCTCATCTCTCGACAAACTCTCTTCTTACCTCACTGAACACAAGATTATCGAGCAGGTCTTCGGGGCTCAGTATACTTCAGAACAAATTACTCTCTTGAAGAAGAAAGGAGTATTTCCATACGAATATTTGACGAACTATGAAAAACTCGAGGAAAAACAACTCCCACCACGGGAGGCTTTCTACGGCAGTCTGAGTGGTGAAGGTATCTCTGATGAGGAATACAATCACGCAAAGAAGGCGTGGGAAGAGTTTCAGATTGAGACTTTGGGAGATTACTCAGACCTGTATCTGAAGACTGACGTCATCCTCCTCGCCAACGTCTTCGAGAATTTCAGGGACACGTGTTTGAGGACGTATAAACTAGATCCAGCGCACTATCACACCGTGCCAGGACTTGCCTTCGACGCTATGCTCAAGGAAACGGGAATTTGCTTGGAACTCTTCACAGATATCGACATGCTGAACTTCGTCAAGCGTGGAATTAGGGGTGGTAAGTTCAAGCCAACCCTATAACCTATGATCAGTGATTTTTTTTCAAGCCAGTCCCTTTCTTCACAGGTCTTAGTCAGTGCAGTAATCGATTCTCAGAGGCGAACAATCCTTACATGGGTCAGGACTACGACCCTACCAAGCCTGATAAATACCTGATGTATTTTGACGTCAATAACCTCTACGGATGGGCTATGAAGCAATCTCTACCGTACGAAGGTTTCAAATGGGTTGACCCTACAACTATCGAAGATGTAAGCAAAATCTCCGATGATGCTGGTGTTGCTTACATTTTAGAGGTTGATCTTTGCTATCCCTCGGAGATTCATGACCGTCACAAGGATCTGCCGATGTGCCCAGAACACAAGGCTCCTCCCGGAACAACTCAGAAGAAACTGCTCACAACGCTCTCTGACAAAGAGAGATATGTTGTGCACTATAGGACTCTCAAACAGGTAACACGGAGAGACAATGATTTTGAAAGCATATATATTCCATGAGCTTCATTTTCAGGCTCTCGCGCACGGTATCCAACTCAAGAAGATCCACAGAGTTCTCCAATTTAAACAAAAACCTCGTTTGGCAAGTTATATAGACCTGAATACTAAAGAACGTCAAAACTCTAAGAATGATTTCGAGAAAATGTTCTATAAGTTGATGAACAACTCCGTATTCGGCAAGTTGATGGAGGACGAGCTGAGAAGGATTACTGTCAAGCTACCAAGGAAGTGAGAAGGGCGGTCTGGCGCCGAATATTATATCTCCAAGCCAAACTTCCACAGCTGTGCCATATTTGGGGACGATGTGGCTGCAATACAGCTAACAAAGGCGGAGGTCACAATCACAAAACCGATCTATGCGGGACTCAGCGTATTAGACATCTCCAAGACCCAATTGTATCGGTTTCACTATGAATTCATGAAGGAAAAAGTACCCCAGTCGAAGCTCATGTACACAGACACCGACAGCCTGATTTATGAGGTCACTGGCGTCGATATGTACAAGGTGATAGGGGAAAACATCAGCGAATTCGAAACCTCAGTCTATGACCCCCAAAATGTCCATGGAATCCCACTTGCCAATAAAAGAGTACCCGGGAAAATGTCGGATGAACTCAACGGCCGACCTATGCGAGCATTCTGTGGCCTGCGAAGTAAGCTATATGCGTACAAGGTGCATGGAGATGGTGTCTTCAAGAAAGCAAAGGGGGTGAGAGGTCCGACTATCAAGACCGTGACTTTCGATGACTACGTGCAATGTCTCATGGACAACTCATTCTTGACGAGGGAGCAGACGGCAATCCGCTCGCGACTCCATGTACTACGGACTGAAGTCCATAAAAAGATTGTCCTGAATGCTAACGATAACAAGCGACATCTTATCCAAGGTAACACCGATACACTACCACATGGCCACTACAGTATCCAAGAGTCACTAGTTGAAATGACCAATGAGAGCAATAGTTCTGTGGAGGGGAGTGCCCTACTTAAGCGAGTGCGCGAACCTTCAGAGCTCATATCTGTCGAGGAGCCTGCAGAGAAAAGAACTCGATACGTGGACAACTGTTAGCTAATTACGGTGAGTTCCTGGTGATCTTCCTAGAGAGCATCTTCTAGAATCTCCACTCATCCTCTATTCCATTCCAGATGGATCTTTCGGAATTGAATGAAGTGGCCCAAGGTGGCTTCTTACCCACTCTGAAAATCTCCGACCTGGACAAAAATCGCCCCTACATAATAACCCAACTCAAGCACGTGAACACCAAATATGGGCCAAAGATCGTAGCTACGATAGACGACGAGTTCGACGTTTTTCTACCTAAGAAAGTCTGCTTGTATCTTTGCGCTAATCCAGAGATAAACTTGGACATGATGAATGCCGCCGACAAGAAGAGTATCGTGTTGAAGCGCACCGATACAGGAATTGAATTTCATCCATTGAAATCTGAATGGACATATTGTTAATGAATCTGTAATAAAGTTGAGAAATGAGAGTCAATGGAGGAGTAGTGGCTTCGTATATGAAGCGGGTAGACTCCACAGACAAGGGCGGTGGCGGGGCCTCTGTCACTCTCATTTCTCTTTCTTCAAATCTCATCTCTATCTATCCAACTGTTGTGAGTATCGTCGAAACCCAACCACTTCACGAGGACTTGGTTTCCTCTCCTCCTGATGATTTTTTCAACTAGGTATACATGAGGATACTTGGATGGGGATAGTTCCTGTTCATAGAATCCCCCGGAAACATCGTTGCCTTGATAATCTCTAAGATGGTATGTCACTGGACTAGTCAAGGCCACTCTCCTAATGGTGAATATCTCTGTTGTCCAGTTTGGCGTGTAGCCTTTCTCAAATACATGCTTCATTTTACTGACGCGCACATGATCTCCGACCTTGAACTTCGGCCTGCTCCGGGGCTGATCTCCACCATTATACAATTGCAAGATATTGCGTTCATTGCGAAGAGTAACGTTTTTTGGTTCGATGCCAATAGTGCGATGTTTTTTTCCATTGTACTCTTCCATTAGACCGGGCAATATGTCGAGCCACTTGTAACTTCCACGTAAACTGAAGCGATTCCGCATCATATTCTTCAACGTGCGGTTGAAGCGCTCGCAAATTGATGCCTTCCTATTACTGTACGTAGAGTAGAGATTGACGGTGTATTCGTTCATGAGCCCTTGAAACTCGGCATTATAGAATTCTTCCCCGTTGTCTGTCTGGAGATTCTTTGGAACGTGCCCTTGACGGAAGACAGATCTCATTGCGGCCGTGACGTATGCACATGTCTTCTTTTTCACCGGTACAGCCCAAGCAAATTTAGAAAAAACGTCGATGACTGTAAGCAGATAATTGTATCCCTTGTTAACTCTAGCGTAAGGCTGCATTTCTACTAGATCAGCTTGCCACGTCTCGTGCAAGCCCCGCATCTCAAACTTGCGACGTAAGTAGTTCCGCCGCGCAGGCTTATGGAGCTCCTCCACAACTTGTTCCATGTTGAACATTCGATTGAGAAATGAATCATCTATCTGCACTCGAGCTGTATTTATTCAAATAGTCATCGGGTAGTTCTTGTTTTTGAATCAATGCAAAGATCACTCGGTTGAACATGTCGATGTCTCTCAGTATCTCATTCTGAGAATTGAGGAAGTTTCCATCCATCTCCTTGATTCGCGTTTGCATCTTCTGTGACGAGTCTTGGATGAACTGCAACATTGTTTTTAAGTTGACTGCGTCTTTCATGTCCCTTGGACCGGCCACGTTGCAAAGTCTTTTGTTGTCCATGTCGCATTGATTGTCAATAGTTAATCTAAACCCAATGCCGGGAGGGCCGCGTTGTCCACCACCCTTCCCTTGCTTACGTCCGAATAGATCGACATCCATATTGGAACTGATTAAGAAGATTGAGGGTACTTAGCTTATATAGCCTCGTTCATGCAGTTCTTCTAATATGGAGCGTATCTCGTTGTCGTGGCTTGGATTTCCAGCGGTTCTCTCGGCCATCAGTAGGCGCAAACGTTCGACTAGTTCATTGTGGTCATCCCAGTACACGTAGACGACTGATGTACCAAGTCTTGCGACCTTGAAATTTGGCAAGAATGATTTATCAACTCTCGACACTGATCCTCCCCTCTTGCTCTCGAATAATGGAGCAATGATGTTCGTGAATTTCGAGCTATTGAACTGCCGCAATTCACCCTGGCTATTGTATCCTTTCTTATGTACATTTGGAGCCTCTAGTATGCGTTTGTACTTGGCCAAATCCTTCTTGTTGTGTGATTTTGGTTTTTTCAAAAATAGAAGATCCATCAGCCCATCAGACCTTGGGTGCTCAACGCCATCGACAATGACCGAGTTCAGTGTGAAATCTATGGCCACATTTCCGATCATAGTCTTCCCTCGCTCCAATCTAACGCCGTACAGCTTATCGACATTACTATGTTCCCCTTTCTTCTTCAACAATGACAGATAGTCTTTGTATTCGTTGATGTTTGGTCCATCGGTCTCCTCTGCTGATGTATTTTTGACCACGGTTTCATACTCATCCTCAGTACCAGTATCAGTCGGCTCGGTCGCTTGCAAGGTCTCCTCGGCTTAACTTGTCCCCTTGATACGAGGTGGGCGTAACTTTGCTTTAGAGACGAGCCGCTCAAGAGGATCGACGATAGGTTTGAATGTCTCCGCTAAAGCTTTCTCCGTCTCAGCTTGACCGTGCTGTAGCAAATTATACTTTTTCTTGATAGCATCTCTAGCTTCAACTTGTCGACGCAGCACGTTTTCCTGTTGGAGATAGTCTTCCATGTTTGTGATTCAACATCTGTTCAAAGACTGGTCAAGCTGGCTGATTTAGGCTATATTTATAGCAAAACTATCGAAACCTTTCCTGTAGCGACCCTCATTAAGAGGTCTATCTTCATCTATGACGAGGAACCCATGCTTATCATCCCCCCAACACGAGGAGCAGAGTTCTTTAAAGCGTGCGAATGACATATCTGAGTTGACATGGTCGTCGTAAACATGCTTAACATTGGTGTCATCCTGTCGGAAAATGACCAGGAGATTAACGTTGTCTCTGACCAGGTGTTTCGGAACAAACGCATATGATTGACAGAGATAGAAGCAGTCCACAGATTTGTGTCTCCCCATGCAGAAGTAGGCTTTCACGCTATCCTGTTTTTCACAAGCTATATCATCGAAAATCATGATTGAATTTGGCAATGCGTCGTCAGGGGAAACGACTGACTCATGCTCGCAGAAGGGGGGGAAATTTATGCCACCAACGGACTGAAGCACGGCTTCGAGGAATTTGTACTTTGGCTGGTTCAAAGACTTCGAGTATAAGTAGACGTTGGCAAATCTCAGACCATTGGGGTGAGTGATGAGTGTCATGAGACTATTCGTCTTGCCGCAATTAGATGGGCCGCAGATTACCGCTTTGATAGTAGGTTTATCCGATTATGTCGCTCACAGCGCTCACAGTGCTCAGAGCACTCTCAACGCTTTTTAATCGAATGCTCGTTCGGATTAAAAGTGTTGAAAGCGCTTTCGTCCACTTTCGCTATAATTCCGTTCCTTCTACCCAGCGTCACCCCGGTTCAGGTGGTTCGGCTATTCCAACCTTAGTATCCCTGGCCGTTTGGAAGGAACGGATTCCGATTGAGAGGGGACGAAAGCGCTTTCAACACTTTTAATCCGAACGAGAATTCGATTAAAAAGCGTTGAGAGTGCTCTGAGCACTGTGAGCGCTGTGAGCGACATAATCGAATAAACCTAGTATCAGGCAGTAAGTCCCCGTGCTTCTTAAGTCTCTTCTCTTCCCCAACGTCGAAGTTTGTGACTGGCAGTTTCACTCTCTGTTCCGAGAAATGCATGTTGCCCGCAAGAACTTTGGTCGACGAATGAGTGTGCAGGTTCGGGTCTGGGCTTATATACTCGAGGGGGAAGTATAAATAGACCGCATGCAGCGACCGCGGTTAGTCGTGAATCTACTCTCGAGAGAAGATGATCATTCACGGAAAACGTAAGCGAGGTCGCGGCCTCGTCAATACGCTCATCAACAAGTTACCGGGTGAGCTCCATCTACCCGGTTACCAATTCTGCGGTCCGGGTACGAAGCTTGCTATGCGGCTGGCGCGCGGGGATCGGGGTATCAACGTTTTGGATGCAGCGTGCAGGGAGCACGATATAGCTTACTCGAAAAATCGTGAGAACGCCCAAGCGCGAAACGCAGCTGACAGGGACCTGGCTGCCAAAGCTTGGGCGCGCGTTAAGTCTAGGGATGCAAAACTTGGGGAGAGAGTTACTGCCTACGCTGTTACGAATGTTATGAATGCTAAAAATAAGTTAGGGATGGGGGTTCCTCTCAATAACGTAATTAAAGCTGCTTCCAGATCTCTAAAGCCTCACGCTAAAGCTCGTAATGTGATCAGCTCGGCGCTCAGGGGCGCACGGGATGCAGTCAAAAAGGCTGGTGGTAAAAGGAAGATCAAACTTCCTCGCGTGCTTCCTATACCTAGAAAGATGGGAGGGTTTCTCCCATATCTGGTACCTCTCTTTGCTGGATTGAGTGCTACCGGTGCACTAGCGGGAGGAGCGGCGGGGGTTGCCAAAGCCATCAATGATGCTAAGGCGGCAAGGATGAACTTAGAGGAGAAGAAGAGACACAATCAGAAAATGGAGGCCATTGCAGTGGGTGGGAGTTTGTACCTGAAACCCTACAAGACTGGAACGGCACTGTACATGAGACCATATGGTTCGGGTTTTCGGCCAAGAAAACGCACGGTAAAAAGAAGGAAAGGGGTCGTAAAAAAGCAGGCACGGAAAAGGGTGGTAAAGAGACGACCGGCAAAAAGAAAGGCAACAAAGAAGAGAGGATCACGCTCCCGGACCACGCGCTGAGTAATCTCGATCTGGAGAGGTTCGCCAAGGTACTGGAAATTCCCTACTTCCGCGGCGTGTTCATGCGGAACGGTCTCCCGGCGCGCGGCCCGCGTTCCCGGGAATCGGACATAGTCAACCTAGATGACGCGAGCGGACCGGGAACGCATTGGGTGGCCTACTACAATCACGAGAGGTATCAAGATTTTGGAACCTACAATTGTGGGCATCTATGCCTAGCTTTTCACAGCGGCAGACTATAAAAGGAGTGCGTTCACCAGGTCTGAATCATTGTGTATTCAACCGTCATGGATGAATCAAATACACTGAGTCTATCAGGCAAGTCATCGTACCTCGGAGCACCTGTCGATCCTTCACTGGAACTATCACCGGGGAAAAAGTACGAATTGGGACTAGTAGCACTTCTTACCTCTCACTCAATCCCAAATATCGATATTGGTCGAGATAAATTCTACTTTGGAGATCAAGTTATTGTCATCCCAGTTGGGAGTTACGAACTCGAAGATATAGAGACTTTCCTTGTGGAGCAGATTCCCAAGGACGAGTCATTGAGTGTGAAACCTCACAACAACTTACTGCAGTCGCAGATAGAATCTAGTCAGCCAGTGGATTTTCGTCCATCGGATAGTATTGCACCAATATTGGGCTTCCATCCACGTCTCCTAGAGGCAAATTTGAGACATACCTCAGACGAAATCGTCAGTGTCTTCAAGGTTAACTCTTTGCGAGTCGAGTGCAACGTCACTGGTGGAGCCTATCTGAACGGCAGAAGAGTCCATTCTATTCACGAGTTTGCTCTAAAAGTTGCTCCTGGGTTCAAGGTCAACGAAACACCGAGTCAGATCATCTATCTCCCGGTTATTACAAAGTGTATAGATTTTTTGCAAATACGTATCGTCGATCAGGACGGTGATTTGGTAAATTTCAGAGGCCCTGAAGTAACGGTGAGACTACATCTCAAATCAATTTGATCATGGGTCTTCTATTTAGAAGGAAGGTAGCCAAAGAGTATATAAAGGCGTCGATATGTCGACCAGTCATCAGTCGTCAGCAAGCAACCAGAGTGCTAACACGGCGAAACACTCAGTTCCTACGGAATCTGGGATACACAGTAAACCCTGGTGGAAAATAACTTGTTCATTGAGTTGCAATGGAGGACGCTCTAGATGTTCTATCTCGCGCACCATCAGACGACTCCGTCTCTCACTACGAAGTTCATGCACATCAGCCATTTGCAAGTTCTTCTTTCGGGAACAACGATGAATTACGGATCATGATTCAGCATCAAGATCTGTGCCTTCTACCTTCGCGCAGTTTCCTAAGGGTTTGTGGGAAATTAACGAAACCCAATGGGCAGGCTCTGACCAACACTAAGTTTGTCAATAATGGTGTCTGCTATCTATTCGAGGAAGTTCGTTATGAAATCAATGGGGTAGAGATCGATAAGAGTAAAAATGTAGGCCTTACCACTACAATGAAAGGCTGGTTATCTCTCAAGCCTGGTCAGAGTAAGATGCTAGAGAATTCCGGGTGGATCGGTTTGGAAGATGATATTTCGATTGTTGATGAAAATGGTAACTTCGATGTGTCGATCCCACTCAGCTCGATTCTGGGCTTTGCAGAAGATTTCCAGAAGGTCATCGTTAACGTGAAGCACGAGCTCGTCCTTGTGAGATCCAGGGACGACTTGAACGCCATTGTCCAAAAGCCGTTCCGGTAGCTGGTGGGGGCGCCGCCACTTACGAGAATTTCAAGATTGAAGTGAACTCAGTGAAGTGGAGAATGCCATATGTGACGCCATCGGACAAAGAGAGAATAAAGCTCATCAACAACATCAAGAAGGGTGGATATCTGGAAATGGGATATCGAACTTGGGAACTCTACGAGTATCCATTGCTTTCCTCAACATCGAGACACGTTTGGACTGTCAAGACAACAAACCAATTGGAGAAACCTCGTTTCGTCATACTAGCTTTTCAGTCAGCTCGGAAGGGGCAGAATGGATCGGATGCGAGTCGCTTCGATAACTGCGACACAAGTGATATCAGACTCTACTTGAATTCGCAATACTACCCGTACGGAAACTTGAATTTGAACTTGAATCAGAATCAGTACTCCATATTGTACGATATGTACAGCAACTTTCAGAGATCGTACTACGGAGATGAACCTCAACCACTCCTTAACAGACGTGACTTCATCAGCAACGTTGCGCTCTACTCTATTGACTGTGCCATGCAGAATGAGTCATTAAAGACAGCTGCTGTGGACATTCGTATAGAGATAGAAGCGAGAAACAATTTCCCGGCCAATACTTCAGCGTACTGTTTAATCTTACACGACCGGAACACCGAGTACAATCCCATGACCGGCGATGTCAGGAAACGTTTGAACAAGTAGTGGGGATCAGTGGTGGGGAGAAGGACCCGATACAAGCAGTCTCGTGGCACGCAAGAGCTCATTCGCTTCCGAGATGGAGTACGTCGTGGTCATGCAGGGCTTCAGACAGCCAGTCAATCAGCCTATTCTGGAAGAGCTGGCTGTGGTACCACTTCACGGCGATGCTGAACCTCAAGTATTCCTATTCAAGGAGCCATTCCCTCAAAAAAAGCTCGCAAAAAAGTACAAAGATCGGAATAGATGGTTGGAGCAGCACTATCACGGTATTCCCTGGAGCTCTGGAGACATCCCATACAATTGTATCGGTGAGCTGCTCAAAGAGGTGTTGGATGATGCTAAGATAGTCATTGTCAAAGGTTCGATGAACAAGGAGTGGCTCGGATGATTCGGGTTCAACGTCCGAGATATCGAAGATTCGGGATACCTATCCTTGGATCAGCTGTATGATCAGAAGCGAGTCACGGTGTGCTCCAATCATACAGAGTCAAAAAAGGCAGCGTGTGCGTTGCACAATGTCAAGCTCATCAAACACTTTCTGCAAGAGCATGCAGTTTTCAACGAGTCGATGGAGTGGGAAGATATAAATAGCGAATGAATATGACGTGGTTATCTCAGTCTACAATGGGTAACCGTCAGAGTAACAGTACTGAGCGCACTCCTCTCTTAGATGAGGGGAAGCAAAAGCAAGGAGAACCTTCCAAATGGAAAGAGTACTCTCAGGAGACGTATAAGGCTCAAAAACCAACGTATCCCGACCACAAAGATTATCGAATGCTCCAAAGTTCTGACACTTATAGAAAATTTGAGAGTTAGGGGCAAAAAAATGCCGAAACTCGGATTCGAACCGAGGACCGGATGATCTTCAGTCATATGCTCTCCCACTGAGCTACTTCGGCGAGTTCTATAGCATCCATGATTATCACCTATTGAACCAGAAAAAAAATGCCAGAACCCGGATTCGAACCGAGAACCGAATGATCAAAAGTCATACACTCTACCATTGAGCCATTCTGGCTTACACTAGCGTATACTCAAGAATTCGAGATATGCGCATGCGTGCGGCGTCAGCGGCTCGACTCGTAGTGGGGACGACTGGCATATAAAGCGCGGTTGGACGTGCAGACGAAGCATTCTGTCATCATGGGTTTCTCGTTCAATATCTGCATCCATTTTCTGGGTGAAGATGGGTGTACAGAAAGAAAGGAGACCTTGCAGTCCTGCAAAGGGTATCCAGTATCCGAAGATTGGAGGCTCCTGCCCGGTGAGGTAGCAATCAGCGTTAATTTCTTCGATGAAGAGGAGTCGTGCGAGAGATGCGTTGAATCGGCGAAACTCGAGTTCAACACAGTGGATGGCAATTTATGGATTGATGATCATTTCTTCTACAATTTCGACACCGGATACTACTACAAGAGAGAAGCAGAGATCATAATCACAGATGTCGATCTATACATGCAGAAATTAGTTTGATGGGAAACACCATTCTTACGCAAGTTGAAGGCCTGCGTGGATAGAATGAAAGAGTGTGGAATATGTAAAGACGATCATGAACGGATGAAAGAACTAGGTATCGAAACCGTGGAATTGGATTGCTGGGTTTCTTTCTCAGACGACTGGACAATATTCCACTGAGGATGAAAACATGCACTCATGCGCATGCGTTGGATGCGGCTTGATGAGTGGGGGAGTGACTATAAAGCGATGATGATAGGCTCCACGAAGTCATTCGACACTTTGACTGCAATGGATCAACAACGTGGTGACGAGTGTGGCAGAACAATGGGTCAACGTTTTGCTCAGCCCAAATTGCCGTCTATGCCCATCGTAGACATTGAACCGAGACAGCGAGAACCAGCAGTGGTTGTCGAGGTTCGGGTCACCCTGTCACCTCCATGGCTACCACGTCCTCGAGAACCATGGGTCAGGATCCCAACAAGACCTGAGCCAGTACCAAAATCAAGATCGGTCAGGAGGATTGATGTCCCAGACTCTTGCTCACTCCCAAGCTAAGCAGAGAAGAATCACAATCGGCCCTTTTCAGGGCCACCAATAAGACTTTGAACGTATGGGCTCTTTGTCCTCGTACAAGAACACCCAAATTCCGCGACAGACACAAAGAACTGCGCATGCGCAGATGAGCCTTGCAAGTTGGGTTAGAGAGTCGGGTTGTGGAATTTGAGAGAATAGTGGGTCATGGATTATGTAATCGGAGAGCATTATGGGTTAGAGAGTTGGGTTATGGAATCGGATAGATTTATGGGTTATGGGTTAACTATGCTGGGCTGTGCTCGTGCCATCCTACGTGTTAAAGAGATAGGGATGTGCTCGTACCATCCTGTGCTCGTACCAACCCCTACAGGCTACTTCGATCAAATGAATGTTCGCCCATATTCGTAATATGCATCGCTCTACGGGGATTCTGACATGACACACGCGTTCAAATGTACACGACTATTACATGTAGTGTTACAAATATGGATTATCTTGGAATGGCTCTGAATCCTGAGTAAATGTTCGTATTGAACGACTTCTCATCAAAACAACGTAGGTATTCCACTTCACTGAATCTCAACGTCTATGACCACAGCTTCATATCTGGCGGGTAACGGATGATATGGATGAATATACGTGGGAACGTTGTTGTCTGTTCAGCTCTGAGAGTTATTCTGAGTTGAACAATCATAGCTCGAGTGATTGGGAAAGGATCGTTGAAGTATCAAAACGCGTGAATTTGAATAACACAAAAATGACGATTATTTTAAAAATACCGACCGATGATTTAAATTCTCACTGGAAAATGATCTCAAGACTAGCCCGAAACATATCCAATTAGTATTCCTCATGATCACGCACCTACCACACTATCGCCGTTCCGATCCGCCGTGATCAATATGAGTAGCGTATTCAGGCTTGAGATCAACACCAAAACAGGATTCTACAACAAGCTTGAATCCTTTCAGAACTTTCGAATATTCCTGGAAAGAGATACATTTCTTTGCAGCTAGAGTGTCAACAGCATATAATACGTTCTTACAAGAGTAATTCCACGTTAATTCAGCCAGTTTTTCTCCGACCATTTTTTTATCCCTGAATAGGTCTTTTTCCCGTTTCATAGTAATGGGAGAAAATGATTCCAACAGGTAATAGGGCCAAACAAATTTTTTTTCATTACCTGGGTCCATATAAGCGGTTTTTCCATAGATCCAAGATTTGAAACATCGCCTTGGCAATTTGCATATAACTTTTGACTATCCTCACCAATCTCAATTCGGCTCACGGTATCCGGAAGAGGGGTAAGAAACCTATCGATTTACCACCCGCAAAGTCTTCTAAAAGCCGTTCTGGCCCTCGCTAGACTCAAAATAACCTTGATTCACGGTGTAGCCCATATCTTTCTGGACCCCCCGAAAAAAGAATTGTTCAAATCTTTCTTTCGATTGATATTGTTCCAAACTACACGTAAGAGAATTTGGAGTATTTTTCCTGAAATATGGCTTCTCTGGAATTTTTTGTGCGTAAAAATGTCAAAAAAGAGGAGAAAACGATTTCTCATGAAGCCGGAAAGGCTTGGAGAGCTCTGAATTTATTTCCATCGTATATTCCGAATCACTTCACATCAGAAACGTATTTTCTGAGGATTATTTAAGTCCTTAACAGCCGTCAAAATACTGAAGAATCATTTTCAAAGCAAATTTTTCAACAGAAAATGGCCTCACCAGCAAACCCATTAGGTTTTGGACCCGTAAAACTATTCTTCAACGATAGCCCTTGAAATCTCCTTCAAAATGGCCCATTGTGAAAGTCTATTTGATGCAATAGGAGTGGATTTGTAGCCACTCGAATCAAATCAAGAATGTCAAGAATGGAATCTGTGAGCCCTCCGTAGCCTCCTCATAACTTCAAAGACGCTCTGGCAACTGTGTACCACATCGATCGTCAGAGTCGACTTCGGAAAGAGGGTTTTTGGAAGGAAATTGACCCAGCTTTCGATTGGAAATGGTATTGGGACCATGGAGTTGGTCCCGTAGGTAGGCAATTCGCGTTTAACGAACGATATTCAGATAACAGTTCTGTTTCTCTACCATGATGGTGGATCTCCTGCCGACGGGACCAACTCTATGGTCTCGATACCATCTCCAATCGAAAGCTGGGTCAATATCCTCCCAAAAGACCTCTTGCCAAAGTCGATTCCGTCGAATGATGTGGTACACAGCATGAAGATCAGATCCGAACTAGTTTTGTACTGAATTTTTTTTATTCCACAAGAACGAAGATTTGAGGCTGTAATGACATGTCACACAAAAATCAGCTAGATTGGAGGTGCGGGAAGTAGTTTTTTGGGGGTTAGGCTATTGAAACACGCCGGAGATAGGGTTAGGGTCGGAATGCGTTCGCGAAATTCTTGTATGGTACTCAGGCCATCATAAGCACCAATCTGCCATAGGTTTCAGGCCAATTAAAGGTACGGGGCAGTCATTTTGGAGTTCATGAATCTGAACCACGCCGTAGATAGGGTTAGGATCGGAATGCATTCGCTGAATTCTTGTCAGATACTCGGGCAATCATGAGGACCAATCTGCCATAGGTTTCAGGCCGATCAAAGGTGCGAAGGACAGTTTTCTTACGAGGTCATGGATCTGGACCATGCCGTAGATAAGGATAGGATCAGAATGCGTTCGCGAAATTCTTGTCAGATACTCGGGGAATCATAAGAACCAATCTGCGATGGGTTTCGAGCTGATCGACAGTGCGGGAGGCAGTCATTTTGGAGGTTGAGAATCTGAACGATGGCGTAGATAGGGTTAGGATCGGAATGCGTTCACAAAATTTTCGTCAAATACTCGGGCAATCATGGGGACCAATCTGCCATAGGTTTCAGGCCGATCGAAGCTGCGGAAGAGCGTTTTCTTCCGAGGTTGTGAATCTTGCCCACGCCGTAGATAGGGTTGGGATTGGATGCGTTCGTGTGATTCTTGTCAGATACTCGAGCAATCATGAGAACCAATCTGCCATGGGTTTTGAGCCGATCGAGGGAGCGGAAGGCAGTCATTTTGGAGGTTATGAATCTGAACAACGCTGGAGATAGGGTTGGGATCGGAATGCGTTCACGAAATTCTTGTCAGATACCCATGCCATCATGGGGATCAATCTGCCATAGGTTTCAGACAGATCAAAGTTGCGAGAGACAGTTTTTTTCCATGGTTATGAATCTTGATCACGCCGTAGATAGGGTTATGATCGGGATGCGTTCGCGGAATTCTTGTCAGGTACTCGGACAGGAATGAGGAGCAATCTGCCATAGGTTTTAGGCCGATCGAAAGTGCGGAAGGCAGTCATTTTGAAGGTTATGAATCTGAACGACGCCGTAGATAAGGTTAGGATCAGAACGCGTTCGCAGAATTTTTGTCAAATACTCGAGCAATCATGAGGACCCATCTGCCATAGGTTTCAGGCCAATCAAAGCTGCGGAAGACAGTTTTCTTCCAAGGTTCTGAATCTTGATCACGCCGCACACAGGTTTCCGAAACACTTCTGGGCCCAAAATTTTTCTCATGCTGAAAAAAATCGATATCGGAAATTTGCAAGCAAGGAAATTGTAGCTTTTTGATCGTAGAATCCGAATCCTTTTCCCCCGAGAAGGCTCCTGGGCCCATACGCCCATGGTAGGCTGAATAGCGCGGAAATGAGGAAAAAACGCAGTATAAGGCGTTTAACTCGGAGGGGGAGCGATTTATGCAAATTTTTATGAGGAACGAAAATGTTGCGTTTTTAAAAACAAATTTGATGTTTTGGGCGATTTTTTGAACATTGCAATTTTTCGGAGTTTTTTGCATTTTTGAGGGGGTTACCACCGATATTTTGGAATTCGAACTACGGCATTCGAAAGAACGAGAAATTTTACGTCGAAATATGTGTTTTGAAAATTTTTTCTACCACTCATTTTGAGGATTAGGGCCCACTTGGGGATGGGAAATCATGAAAAAACTGCGTATTGGTAAAAAATCATGAATTCTCGGGGTGTAAACGCGAATGTGCCACATTGAAAGTACCTGGGATACCTTTGTACATCATCCACCTATCATTTGCTGTGTCTGGGAAGTGCGTGGATACACCTGCGGGACTTTGAGAGCGTCTAGAACGAGCTTCGAGGCAAGGGTCACACGAATCACCGCATATTGGCGAAAAATCATGAATTCTCGGGGTGTAAACGCAAATGTGCCACATTGAAAGTACCTGGACTACCTTTGTCCATCATTCACCTATCATTTGCCGTGTCCCAAAAGTGCGTTGATACACCTGCGGGACTTTGAGAGCGTCTAGAATGAGCTTCGAGGCGAGAGGTCACACAAATCACTGCGAATTGGTGCAAAATCACGAATTCTTGGGGTGTAAAGGCAAATGTGCCACATTAAAAGTACCTGGACTACCTTCGTACATCATCCACCTATCATTTGCCGTGTCCCGAAAGTCCGTGGATACACCTGCGGGACTTTGAGAGCGTCTAGAACGAGCTTTGAGGCGAGAGGTCACACGAATCACCGCATATTGGCAAAAAATCATCAATTCTCGGGGTGTAAACGCAAATGTGCCACATTGAAAGTACCTGGACTACCTTTGTCCATCATCCACCCATCATTTGCCGTGTCCCAAGAGTGCGTGGATACACCTGCGGGACTTTGAGAGCGTCTAGAACGAGCTTCGAGGCGAGAGGTCACACAAATCACTGCGAATTGGTGCAAAATCACGAATTCTTGGGGTGTAAAGGCAAATGTGCCACATTGAAAGTACCTGGACTACCTTCGTCGATCATCCACCTATCATTTGCCGTGTCCCAAGAGTGCATAGATACACCTGCGAGACTTTGAGAGCGTCTAGAACGAGCTTTGAGGCGAGTCGTCGCACAAATCACTGCGAGTTGGTGCAAAATCACGAATTCTTCAGTTTATTCGTACGAATCCAGATCCAATGGTTGCCTCATTCTCCTTTCCCCGCCCCCTCCCCCCTCCCCAAGAAAATCATTCTCATGGGATTTTGTCTCTTTCATGGAATCCCCGCCAATATTCGTAAATTAGAACTGCGAAAATCGAAAGATCAAGAAATCCTACTCTAAACTACGTGTTGTTGAAATATTCCACAAATCTGAGTTGTGAGCTGGAGTTGGTGTATCACTTTCGAGTCTGAGTGAAGTATATGATGACCTCTAAAATCTTTGCAAAGTACTTTTGGAATCGAAACTAAGTATCTCCCCAGTTTTTATGAAATCTAGAGAATACCCATCCCGCGAATCAACTGAATATTGCTCGCAGTCAAGGTACATCTGTATCTATTTGAGAAAATTTGTAAAGGAGCTGCTTCACTTCCATCCTGAGTGCCCTCCATGGGTATCATAGTAGAATTCTGAATCAGTCTTCACCATCAAATTTCATGAATTGAGTCTACTGAATCAATAGGAAGGAAAAAGCAGTCATCAAGATTCCAGATCATGTAGTGAGCCAAACATTTCTATCTACCTAGATGTCTTTGCTCGCCTATCAATACTTTTGCCACTGAGGCTTGACCTTCATCCTATTTCATTATATAACATGAGTAGTTTTCATAGATATCTCTACTGTAGTGATACTGGAGGGCACTTGTCATGTGCTCAAAGTTAATCAGCAATTTAAAATCTAAATCCGAACTGATGCTGTACCATAGACTATTATTTGATATTTGAAAATGGTCCACACATGGAATATTCAAATCAAGGAATAGCACATGACATTCTATTACCCCAACAATGTTTTTGAATATGGAAACAAGTGTTATTCATTTATTGAAATGTACTTGACCATAGTGGGAACCTTGCTTTCCAAGTCGATAAGTGTAGCCAAGGTTCCAATTCATCCATCGATGGATGTTAAGTACTGAGCAATGTTCAACTCACTATTTCGCAGCTATGGGCAGACTCAGATTCGAAAAATTTATGGAGTGCTGAGGAGTTGAGTTGCTGATAAATATCACAATAATTACATCAGCGATGGATCGCTAAAATTATCTCGGGCTATTTTTCTCAAATCGGACCAACTTCTGAAATTAGGCGAGGAATTCAAACAGTTCACGAATGAGGAAAAAACATCCGCGTCGACTGTACATGAAAACCCTTCTGGGGGGGCGAATGGTTCATATGTGGAATTTCGGAATTTTACAGTAGAGAATACTGTAGCCAAGTCGGTGACGAATTAGAATACTACCTACTCTGCGGAACGCAGTACGAATCCCCTGGAAATCAATTTTTTTTCTTCCAATCATACTCAATCATTTTTCATGGACAATTTCATCAAGATCTCGTTCATGAACTATCCAATTCGAAAATATTCGTGTCAATCAGGACAGTTTGATACATTTTTTTTCGTTTGCAACAAATAACTGATCAATACGGAAAAACATCAAATTCCTATGGTGGAAATTATAACGTAAGTAACAAAATTGTTGATTCAAAAATCGAACCGAATTCCAATATTGTTCCTTCATTGGCGCTCTTCGAATCGCAAATTGATTGAGTGATCCACAAATGGATTTTTCAAAAAATGGCTCCAATTATCAACTCCCGATTCGACAAATTACAAATCAGATTTCCTTACTTGTTTGAGATAGAATGAATTATTTATTTGGATTGAGAGAATACAATAGAATTATTATTTTGGTGTTTTAAATCTTGGCCCAAAAGATTGCCTAGTGGGAACGCTACTCGAAGGATATAATACATCATGTATCGAGTTGCGGAGAATGCGTTGATTCAACGGAACGAGTGCTGGGACGCAGTAACAATACGAGTTTTATTAATGAACGCGTTTTCGGCACGAAATGCATACATAATTCTCTTGCTTCCAAAGGAAAACGCCTTTCTCGAGCCATTCTCGCTTCGGAAGAACTGGTCGGGAAAGCGTTTCGTCTGTTCCCAACAGAAAAATAGCGTATGCACCTCGTTCGAGGAGCGTCTGCTCCCGAACCCCGGTACATAATATACTATAATCGCTTTAATCAATTGTTGCCATGAAGAATTAATGTATAACAATATGTTATGATATATTATGATATGTTATGATATATATTCATATACAATGATATTTCTATAGCTAAGTGGAATGAGGACTGGCAGAGACTGCTTCATCCATCTCTATTTTGGGATTGATCAGGTTTGGTTTTCACCACGATTAATTGAAATTCTACTCATGAATACGAATATAAGTATATATAATAATATAAAATGATATATTACCCTCCGAGAATTCATGATTTTTCGCCAATATGCGGTGATTCGTGTGACCTCTCGCCTCAAAGCTCGTTCTAGACGCTCTCAAAGTCCCGCAGGTGTATCCAAGCACTTTTGGGACACGGCAAATGATAGGTTGATGATGTTCAGAGTCCAGGTACTTTCAATGTGGCACATTCGCGTTTACCCCCCAAGAATTCGTGATTTTGCACCAATTTGCAGTGATTCGTGTGACCTCTCGCCTCAAAGCTCGTTCTAGACGCTCTCAAAGTCCCGCAGGTGTATCCAAGCACTTTTGGGACACGGCAAATGATAGGTTGATGATGTACAAAGTCCAGGTACTTTCAATGTGGCACATTCGCGTTTACCCCCCAAGAATTCGTGATTTTGCACCAATTTGCAGTGATTCGTGTGACCTCTCGCCTCAAAGCTCGTTCTAGACGCTCTCAAAGTCCCGCAGGTGTATCCACGCACTTTTGGGACACGGCAAATGATAGGTGGATGATGTACAAAGGTAGTCCAGATACTTTCAATGTGGCACATTTGCGTTTACACCCCGAGAATTCATGATTTTTTGCCAATATGCGGTGATTCGTGTGACCTCTCGCCTCGAAGCTCGTTCTAGACGCTCTCAAAGTCCCGCAGGTGTATCCACGCACTTTTGGGACACGGCAAATGATAGGTGGATGATGGACGAAGGTAGTCCAGGTACTTTCAATGTGGCACATTTGCCTTTACACCCCAAGAATTCGTGATTTTGCACCAATTCGCAGTGATTTGTGTGACCTCTCGCCTCGAAGCTCGTTCTAGACGCTCTCAAAGTCCCGCAGGTGTATCCACGCACTTTTGAGACACGGCAAATGATAGGTGGATGATGGACAAAGGTAGTCTAGGTACTTTCAATGTGGCACATTTGCATTTACACCCCGAGAATTCATGATTTTTTGCCAATATGCGGTGATTCGTGTGACCTCTCGCCTCGGAGCTCGTTCTAGACGCTCTAAAAGTCCCGCAGGTGTATCCACGCACTTCTCGGACACAGCAAATGATAGATGGATGATGTACAAAGGTATCCCAGGTACTTTCAATGTGGCACATTCGCGTTTACACCCCGAGAATTCATGATTTTTTACCAATATGCAGTTTTTTCATGATTTCCCATCCCCAAGTGGACCCTAATCCTCAAAATAAGTGGTAGAAAAAATTTTCAAAACACATATTTCGACGTAAATTTTTCGTTCTTTCGGATGCCATAGTTCAAATTCCAAAATATCGGTGGTAACCCCCTCAAAAATGCAAAAAACTCCAAAAAATTGCAATGTTCAAAAAATCGCCCATAACATCAAATTTGTTTTCAAAAATGCAACATTCTTGTTCCTCGTGGAAATTTGCATGAATCGCTTCCCCTCCGAGTTAAACGCCTAATACTGCGTTTTTTCCTCATTTTCGCGCTATTCAGCCCACCATGGGCGTATGGGTCCAGGAGGCTTCTCGGGGGAAAAGGATTCGGATTCTACGATCAAAAAGCTAGAATTTCCTTGCTTGCAAATTTCCGATGTCGATTTTTCTCAGCGTAAGAAAAATTTTGGGCCCAGAGGTGTTTCGGAAACCTATGTGTGCCGTAGATATGGTTATGATCGGGATGCAATCGCGGAATCCGTGTCAGGTACTCGGACAGGAATGAGGACCGATCTGCCATAGGTTTTAGGCCAATCGAGAGTGCGGGGGCAGTTATTCTGAAGGTTATGAATCTGAACGACGCGATAGATAGGGTTAGGATCGGAATGCGTTCGCTAAATCCTTGTCAGATACTCGAGCAATCATGAGATTCGATCTGCCATGGGTTTCGAGCCGATCGAGAGTGCGGTAGGCAGTAATTTTGGAGGATATGAATCTGAACGACGACGTACATAGGGTAGGGATCAGAATGCGTTCGCAGAATTTTGTCAAATACACAAGCAATCATGAAGACCAATCTGCCATGGGTTTTGAGCCGATCGAGTGGGCGGAAGGTAGTCATATTCGAAGGTCATGAATCTGAACGACGCCATAGATAGGGTTGGGATCGGAATGCGTCCGTAGAGTTCTTGTCAGAGACTCAAGCAATCATGAGATTCGATCTGCCATGGGTTTCGAAACGATCGAGAGTGCGGAAGGCAGTCTTTTTGGAGGTTATGAATCTGAGCCACGCCGGAGATAGGGTTAGAATCGGAATTCGTCAGATACTCGGGCCATCATTGGGACCAATCTGCTATAGGGTTCAGACCGATCAAAGCTGCGGAAGACAGTTTTCTTCCAAGGTCGAGAATCTTGACCACACCGTGGATAGGGTTGGGATTGGATGCGTTCGCGTGATTCTTGTCAGATACTCGAGCAATCATGAGATTCGATCTGCCATGGGTTTCGAAACGATCGAGAGTGCGGAAGGCAGTCTTATTGGAGGTTATGAATCTGAACCACGCCGGAGATAGGGTTAGGATCGGAATGCGTCAGATACTCGGGACATCGTGGGAACCAATATGCCATGAGTTTTGAACCGATCGGAAGTGCGGAAGGCAGTTGTCTTACGAGGTGATGAGTCTTGACCACGCCGTAGATAAGGTTAGGATCGGGATACGGTCGCGGAATTTTTGTCAGGAACTCGGGCAATCATAAGAACCAATCTGCCATGGGTTTCGAGCTGATCGAGTGGGTGGAAGGCAGTTATTTTGGCGGTTATGAATCTGAACCTCGCCTGCGATAGGGTTAAGATCGCAATGCGTCAGATACTCGGGCCATCATGGGGACAAATCTGATATAGGGTCCAGACCGATCAAAGTTGCGGAAGGCAGTCATTCTGGAGGTTATGAATCTGGACCACGCTGTAGATATGGTTAGGATCGGAATGCGTTCGCGGGATTCTTGTCAGATACTCGGGCGATTTCGAGAACTAATCTACCATGGATTTCAGGCCGATCGAGGGTGCAGAAGACAGTTTCCTTCCGAGGTTATGGATCTGGCCCAAGCCGTGGATAGGGTTAAGATCGGAATGCGTCCGCAGAATTCTTGTCAGATACTCGAGCAATCGTGAGAACCACTCTGCCAAGGGTTTCGAATTGATCAAAAGTGCGGAAGGTAGTCATTCTGAAGGTTATGAATCTGAACGACGCCGTAGATAGGGTTAGGATCGGAACGCGTTCGCGAAATTCTTGTCAGATACTCGAGCAATCATGAGATTCGATCTGTCATGGGTTTCGAGCCGATCGAGAGTGCGAAAGGCAGTCTTTTTGGAGATTATGAATCTGAACGACGCCGGAGCTGAGGTTAGGATCGGAATGCGTTCGCGAAATTCATTCCAGATACTCGGGCAATCATAAAAACTGATCGGCCATGGATTTCGAGCTGATCGAAGATGCAGGAGGCAGTCATTTTGGAGGTTATGAATCTGGACGACGACGTAGATAGGGTGAGGAACAGAATGCGTTCGCAGAATTTCGTCAAATACTCGAGCAATCATGAGGGCCAATCAGCCATAGGTTTCAGGCCAATCAAAGCTGCGGAAGAGCGTTTTCTTCCGAGGTTGTGAATCTTGCCCACGCCGTAGATAGGGTTGGGATTGGATGCGTTCGTGTGATTCTTGTCAGATACTCGAGCAATCATGAGAACCAATCTGCCATGGGTTTCAAGCCGATCGAGTGGGCGGAAGGCAGTCATGTTGGAGGTTATGAATCTGAACAACGCCGGAGATAGGGTTAGGATCGATATGCGTTCGCGAAATTCTTGTCAGATACTCGGGCAATCATAAGAACCGATCGGCCATGGGTTCCAAGCTGATCGAGAGTGCAGGGGGCAGTCATTTTGGAGGTTATAAATCTGGACGACGACGTACATAGGGTAAGGATCAGAATGCGTTCGCAGAATTTTGTCAAATACACAAGCAATCATGAAGACCAATCTGCCATGGGTTTTGAGCCGATCGAGTGGGCGGAAGGTAGTCATTTTCGAAGGTTATGAATCTGAACGACGCCATAGATAGGGTTGGGATCGGAATGCGTCCGTAAAGTTCTTGTCAGATACTCAAGCAATCATGAGATTCGATCTGCCATGGGTTTCGAAACGATCGAGAGTGCGGAAGGCAGTCTTTTTGGAGGTTATGAATCTGAGCCACGCCGGAGATAGGGTTAGAATCGGAATTCGTCAGATACTCGGGCCATCATTGGGACCAATCTGCTATAGGGTTCAGACCGATCAAAGCTGCGGAAGACAGTATTCTTCCAAGGTCGAGAATCTTGACCACGCCGTAGATAGGGTTGGGATTGGATGCGTTCGCGTGATTCTTGTCAGATACTCGAGCAATCATGAGATTCGATCTGCCATGGGTTTCGAAACGATCGAGAGTGCGGAAGGCAGCAGTCTTATTGGAGGTTATGAATCTGAACCACGCCGGAGATAGGGTTAGGATCGGAATGCGTCAGATACTCGGGACATCATGGGAACCAATATGCCATGAGTTTTGAACCGATCGGAAGTGCGGAAGGCAGTTGTCTTACGAGGTGATGAGTCTTGACCACGCCGTAGATAAGGTTAGGATCGGGATACGGTCGCGGAATTTTTGTCAGGAACTCGGGCAATCATAAGAACCAATCTGCCATGGGTTTCGAGCTGATCGAGTGGGTGGAAGGCAGTTATTTTGGCGGTTATGAATCTGAACCTCGCCTGCGATAGAGTTAAGATCGCAATGCGTCAGATACTCGGGCCATCATGGGGACCAATCTGATATAGGGTCCAGACCGATCAAAGTTGCGGAAGGCAGTCATTTTGGAGGTTATGAATCTGGACCACGCTGTAGATATGGTTAGGATCGGAATGCGTTCGCGGGATTCTTGTCAGATACTCGGGCGATTTCGAGGACCAATCTGCCGTTGATTTCAGGCCGATCGAGGGTGCGGAAGACAGTTTCCCTCCCAAGGTTATGGATCTGGACCACGCCGTAGAAAGGTCGAAGATCCGGATGAGTTCGCAGAATCCTTGTCAGATACTCGGGCAATTACGAGAACTAATCTACCATGGATTTCAGGCCGATCGAGGGTGCAGAAGACAGTTCCCTTCCGAGGTTATGGATCTGGCCCGAGCCCCGGATAGGGTTAAGATCGGAATGCGTCCGCGGAATTTTTGTCAGATACTCGAGCAATCGTGAGAACCACTCTGCCACGGGTTTCGAATTGATCAAAAGTGCGGAAGGTAGTCATTTTGAAGGTTATGAATCTGAACGACGCCATAGATAGGGTTAGGATCGGAACGCGTCCGCAAAATCCTTGTCAGATACTCGAGCAATCATGAGATTCGATCTGTCATGGGTTTCGAGCCGATCGAGAGTGCGAAAGGCAGTCTTTTTGGAGATTATGAATCTGAACGACGCCGGAGCTGAGGTTAGGATCGGAATGCGTTCGCGAAATTCTTTCCAGATACTCGGGCAATCATAAGAACCGATCGGCCATGGGTTCCAAGCTGATCGAGAGTGCAGGGGGCAGTCATTTTGGAGGTTATAAATCTGGACGACGACGTACATAGGGTAAGGATCAGAATGCGTTCGCAGAATTTTGTCAAATACACAAGCAATCATGAAGACCAATCTGCCATGGGTTTTGAGCCGATCGAGTGGGCGGAAGGTAGTCATTTTCGAAGGTTATGAATCTGAACGACGCCATAGATAGGGTTGGGATCGGAATGCGTCCGTAAAGTTCTTGTCAGATACTCAAGCAATCATGAGATTCGATCTGCCATGGGTTTCGAAACGATCGAGAGTGCGGAAGGCAGTCTTTTTGGAGGTTATGAATCTGAGCCACGCCGGAGATAGGGTTAGAATCGGAATTCGTCAGATACTCGGGCCATCATTGGGACCAATCTGCTATAGGGTTCAGACCGATCAAAGCTGTGGAAGACAGTATTCTTCCAAGGTCGAGAATCTTGACCACGCCGTAGATAGGGTTGGGATTGGATGCGTTCGCGTGATTCTTGTCAGATACTCGAGCAATCATGAGATTCGATCTGCCATGGGTTTCGAAACGATCGAGAGTGCGGAAGGCAGCAGTCTTATTGGAGGTTATGAATCTGAACCACGCCGGAGATAGGGTTAGGATCGGAATGCGTCAGATACTCGGGACATCATGGGAACCAATATGCCATGAGTTTTGAACCGATCGGAAGTGCGGAAGGCAGTTGTCTTACGAGGTGATGAGTCTTGACCACGCCGTAGATAAGGTTAGGATCGGGATACGGTCGCGGAATTTTTGTCAGGAACTCGGGCAATCATAAGAACCAATCTGCCATGGGTTTCGAGCTGATCGAGTGGGTGGAAGGCAGTTATTTTGGCGGTTATGAATCTGAACCTCGCCTGCGATAGAGTTAAGATCGCAATGCGTCAGATACTCGGGCCATCATGGGGACCAATCTGATATAGGGTCCAGACCGATCAAAGTTGCGGAAGGCAGTCATTTTGGAGGTTATGAATCTGGACCACGCTGTAGATATGGTTAGGATCGGAATGCGTTCGAGGGATTCTTGTCAGATACTCGGGCGATTTCGAGGACCAATCTGCCGTTGATTTCAGGCCGATCGAGGGTGCGGAAGACAGTTTTCCTCCCAAGGTTATGGATCTGGACCACGCCGTAGAAAGGTCGAAGATCCGGATGAGTTCGCAGAATCCTTGTCAGATACTCGGGCAATTACGAGAACTAATCTACCATGGATTTCAGGACGATCGAGGGTGCAGAAGACAGTTCCCTCCCGAGGTTATGGATCTGGCCCGAGCCCCGGATAGGGTTAAGATCGGAATGCGTCCGCGGAATTCTTGTCAGATACCCGAGCAAACGTGAGAACCACTCTGCCACGGGTTTCGAATTGATCAAAAGTGCGGAAGGTAGTCATTTTGAAGGTTATGAATCTGAACGACGCCATAGATAGGGTTAGGATCGGAACGCGTCCGCAAAATCCTTGTCAGATACTCGAGCAATCATGAGATTCGATCTGTCATGGGTTTCGAGCCGATCGAGAGTGCGAAAGGCAGTCTTTTTGGAGATTATGAATCTGAACGACGCCGGAGCTGAGGTTAGGATCGGAATGCGTTCGCGAAATTCTTTCCAGATACTCGGGCAATCATAAAAACTGATCGGCCATGGATTTCGAGCTGATCGAAAGTGCAGGAGGCAGTCATTTTGGAGGTTATGAATCTGAACGACGCCATAGATAGGGTTAGGATCGGAACGCGTCCGCAAAATCCTTGTCAGATACTCGAGCAATCATGAGATTCGATCTGTCATGGGTTTCGAGACGATCGAGAGTGCGAAAGGCAGTCTTTTTGGAGATTATGAATCTGAACGACGCCGGAGCTGAGGTTAGGATTGGAATGCGTTCGCGAAATTCTTTCCAGATACTCGGGCAATCATAAAAACTGATCGGCCATGGATTTCGAGCTGATCGAAAGTGCAGGAGGCAGTCATTTTGAAGGTTATGAATCTGAACGACGCCATAGATAGGGTTAGGATCGGAACGCGTCCGCAAAATCCTTGTCAGATACTCGAGCAATCATGAGATTCGATCTGTCATGGGTTTCGAGCCGATCGAGAGTGCGAAAGGCAGTCATTTTGGAGATTATGAATCTGAACGACGCCGGAGCTGAGGTTAGGATCGGAATGCGTTCGCGAAATTCTTTCTAGATACTCGGGCAATCATAAAAACTGATCGGCCATGGATTTCGAGCTGATCGAAAGTGCAGGAGGCAGTCATTTTGGAGGTTATGAATCTGGACGACGACGTAGATAGGGTTAGGAACAGAATGCGTTCGCAGAATTCCGTCAAATACTCGAGCAATCATGAGGGCCAATCAGCCATAGGTGTCAGGCCAATCAAAGCTGCGGAAAACAGATTTCTTCCGAGGTTATGGATCTTGACCACGCCATCGATAGAGTTAGTATCGGATGCGTTCGCAAAATTCTTGTCAGATACTCGAGCAATCATGGCGACCAATCTGCCATGGGTTTCAAGCCGATCGAGTGGGCGGAAGGTAGTCATTTTCGAAGGTTATGAATCTGAACGACGCCATAGATAGGGTTAGGATCGGAATGCGTCCGCAACATTCTTGTCAGATACTCAAGCAATCATGAGATTCGATCTGCCATGGGTTTCGAAACGATCGAGAGTGCGGAAGGCAGTCTTTTTGGAGGTTATGAATCTGAACCACGCCGGAGGTAGGGTTCGAATCGGAATTCGTCAGATACTCGGGCCATCATGGGGACCAATCTGCTATAGGGTTCAGACCGATCAAGGCTGCGGAAGACAGTTTTCTTCCAAGGTTATAAATCTTGATCACGCCGTGGATAGGGTTAGGATCAGAATGCGTTCGCGAAATTCTTGTCAGATACTCGGGCAATCATGAGAACCAATCTGCCATGGGTTTCGAGCTGATCAAAAGTGCGGAAGACAGTTTTCTTGCAAGGTTATGGATCTGGACCAAGCCGTAGATAAGGTTAGGATCGAGATGAGTTCGCGAACTTCTTGACACATACTCGGCCGATCATAAGAACCAATCCGCAAAGGGTTTCGAGCTGATCGACAGTGCGGGAGGCAGTCATTTTGGAGGTTGAGAATCTGAACGACGCCGTTGATGGGGTTAGGATCGGGATGCGTTCGCGGAACCCTTGTCAGATCTCCGGGCAATCATAAGAACCATTCGGCCATGGGTTTTGAGCTGATCGAAAGTGCGGAAGGCAGTCATTCTGGAGGTTATGAATCTGAACGAGGCCGTAGATAGGGTAAGAATCGGAATTTCTTCGCGAAATTCTTGTCAGATACTCGGGCAATCATAAGAACCGATCGGCCATGGGTTTCGAGTCGATCGTGAGGGCGGAAGGCAGTCATTTTGGAGGTTATGAATCCGAACGATCCCGTAGATAGGGTGAGCATCGGGATGCGTTCGCGTAATCCTCGTCAAGTACTCGGACAGGAATGGAGACCAATTGTGACCTACGCGATACCTCGGATAATTAGGGTGGATGTATGCGTAGTCTATCCGGCCCTGGATCTAGGGGGAGAGCCGGATATCAGAGTTCATGACTTGATCAGAAGTAATCAAATGCTATCAGGGATAGGATAAGATTTTTAGGGTGATGTAATCGACTATCAATTCTCAATCCAATTCGGTGGATCAGAGCACCTCCTTGGGAATCTATAGTACGATCTCTGTATCTTTTATAGTTTTTTTCTCAGACTAATGGATGGATCAGGGCACCCATTAATTCCAAGAAAATCCTATAAATATATCATTACGGTAAGACACAGCCATCCAGTGGATCAGGGCACCTTCTTGAACTGTTTTACACGTAACTTTTATTTCGGTGGGTCTTGCTGATAACAAATACAGGGGATTAGGGCCCTGCAATATATCACCAGCAAAATCCAATGGTTTTTGGCCAACTATATAGTCACACTGTGGGTTCCATCATGCACTTGGAGCACTTAGGATTACCCACAGCAATGAGCACACAAAGAGAATATATGTATATATAATCGATTTTATTCAAGATTCCATTACAATCATAAAATTATATATGGAACCTTAGGACTTCGATTTATTCGCTTTGTGAGCTGATTTTCGACTGGAAGGCAGAATCCTCGAGCACCTGGCCAGGGCCCTATTTATACTCAGTCCTTAAAGTTCGAGAACATTCTGAAGATAATTTATTCATATGCACCGTACTTATTTATTAAAACTGAAAAGCTCTGTTAGTCCCACTATATACATATTTACAAGCTATGAAAATTGCATCGATTCCAACACATATTATTCCAAATGAAAATCTCAACTGAGTGTAATAGATAAAAGATAATTTTTCGATAATTATATAGAACTTTCTAGAAGTTGATCGAAGACACGTGTTTTATTGATGCACTCGTAAATTCACTTCGAAATGCCACAGAACTTTGGAATTTTCTGTATTATTCGTCAATAGTGACATATATGGTCAATATATCACCTTGAATTGACGATATATTAGGTTTTTCACAGTATTTCACGATAAAATAACCTTTTTAAATATTACTATCAAAATCGTTGATGAAAAATCTATATTTCATCAAAATAAGTCGAGATAACTACGTTCTTGCTTGATTCGTATTAGAGATATCAGTTAGTTTGAAGAAATCTATTTTCATACAATTTTACAAAAGCTTGAACTTCGTGAAATTGGATATTGCAAATAATGCATTGAATTTTAGAGTTTTTCCATGAGTACTATGAAATTAATGAATCCTAGAACTAGATGACAAAAAAATTTTTCAGAATTGATTGAATGAATTGCACAAAATCTTGAATAGAAAATCGTAGAATTTTCTATGTATAATCGTATATATGTATATGTAATTACGTATATATATATCCTATATATATGACAAGTGAGCTCGCGAGGCTCAGCTGGACTGGGCGGAAAACAGTGAGTGACACTATCGGCTTGTGAGCGCACACATTTTGAGATACTGTATGGAAATTATATGAAATTCCTTTTTTTCAAATCCTCAAAATAAATATCGAAATCTTTCAAGATTATGGTTGTCACACAATCTGCCATAGGTTTCGAGCCGATCGAGAGGGCGCAAGGCATACATTTTGGAGGTGATGAATCTGAACGACACCGTAGATAGGGTTAGGATCATGCGTCAGATGCTTGGGCCATCATGGGGACCAATCTGCTATAGGGTTCAGACCGATCAAAGTTGCGGAAGACAGTCTCCTTCCATGCTTATGAATCTTGATCAAGCCCTGGATAGGGTTAGGATCGGAATAAGTTGGCGAAATTCTTGTCAAATACTCGGGCAATTACGAGGACCAATCTGCCATGCATTTCAGATCGATTAGAGGTGCGGAAGACAGTTTTCTCCCAAGGTTATGGATCTGGACCACGCCGTACATAGGGTGAAGATCAGAATACGTTCACAAAATTCCTGTCAGATAGTCGGGCATTCATGAGAACAAATCTGCCATGGGTTCCGAGCCAATCGAGTGTGCGGAAGGCAGTCATTTCGGAAGTTATGAGACTGGACGACGCCGTAGATAGGGTTAGGATCGGGATGGGTTCGCGGGATTCTTGTCAGATACTCGGGCAATTACGAGTCCCAATTTGCCATGGATTTCAGGCCGATCGAAGGTGCGGAAGACAGTTTTCTTCCAAGGTTATGTATCTGGACCACCCCGTAGATGGGCTTAGGATCGGAATGCGTTCGCGGAATCCTTGTCATATAGTCAGACAATTACGAGGACCAATCTGTAACGTGACGGGCATCAGCAGGGGAAATTTCCTGAAAAGATGAACCAACCCAATGCTACCTCATTCATTTTAGGCTGGATCAGGTCAGGGCCAGGCACCCAGCGCCACGAGGGACGGGACAGTGGGGCGAATTGGGAGCACCCAAAAATCGCGAATATATTCTGCGGACACTGTATATATATATCGTATTGAAATAATCACTCTCCGGATTTACGAAATTACAAAGGGGATTCATTGCTATTAGGAACTCTCATTCCGAGGCACGCAGGCCAATCAACCTAATTACAACGCCATCTGTGGCGAAAACTGTCATTTAATCGTTCATTTGTCCAATAATTCAAAGAAAAATCACAATATCAAAAAGTCACTTTATAGCGGAAACACCCATGTACATTGGCGCGAAACTATTCACTGCACCGTTTCGGCGGAATCACCCATATACACTGTGGGCGGAGCTAACGCGAGGGGTGGGAGCTATTCCCCAGCCGGCGGGCCCGTCCCTCTCCAATTCTCCGTGCCTTCGTCTCCGGAAGTCAGAATGATTACACAAAATGGCCGCTATAAGGACCCGCGTGGCTCAGCATGACCAAAATGTGCATGCGAATATTGGCACGAGAAGTTGGAAGGACACGGTTACGACGCGATGGGTCGGCGGATAAGAAGGACACACCGCGTCGCGAGCTGGGGAGTAGGCCACCCGGTAGCCGTGGACACGACTCTCCGCCCGGGGGGGGGGGGGGCACGACAAGGGTGGATACACTCTGGGAAGACGTAAGGCCACTCACCGCGTCCGTTTACGTAGTCTGGGTGCCCGCGAAATAGGCTGAACTGCTGCGTGACTGCTGTTCTGCTACTCGAGCTGTTGTAGACCTGCTGCTGCAGCTCTCTCTCTCTCTCTCTTTCTTTCTCTCTCTCCCTCTCTCTCTCTCTCTCTGCCGGTGAGTACAACCACACGCTCTCTACATCGCTCCGTCTTGAATGTCTTTTCTCACCGACAAAACATCGTCCCGAGGGGCATATTTTTGCAGATTGGACTTCCTCTCGCAGGCTCATACCTTTGGAGCAACACTGCATGGCTCCAATCAGAGCCTGAGAGGAATTATTCCAAATTCTGCAACTCGACAATAACATCCAGTCGGCAGTTCTTGGCGCCGAAACCAACCATCCTGCGCATGCCCGGCGATCGTCGTCTGCTCCACGCTAACTATACACCTGTACTGCTGCTGTCTGCTGTCACGCGATGGGCGACACCACCTGCCACATATGCAACACCAACCTGCGTCATGGCAGCAAGCAATGCAGCACCTGCAAACGGTTCGTCCACACAAAATGTTCAAAAACATCGAACAACAAGTGGTTTTGCATAGCGTGTCACGAGGTGAGCAGAAAATCATACAAAATAGCGTCGCCGGGCGCCATTAAGCAGACGGCTTCGTCTGCTCGGCGCAGCACTACGAAGCACGTCAGAGAGAGAGAGATGGAGAATACCGGCTTGCGCACTAGTGTGAGTGGCTTGTCTACCACTACACAGACTCGGCTCAGCTCTCGCAGCAAGGTGGGGACATCTCCCCCTGCCCCGCGCACCATTACCACCGGCCGCGGCGAGAAGCCCCCTACCACCAGTGGCTCTACTCCCGTCGGGAGGACCGATGAACAGCGGATGTCGTCTGCTGCACCACCAACTGGCAGCGGTGGCAGCACCTCAGCGCTTACCGCTCGTGGCGCGCAAATTCAAACAGAAGCCATCGGCGCATCCCAGCCATTACTCTTATCAACATCTTCTGAGGATGGTCGTGGGATATCCCAAGACGGGAACGACAGAACACCAGTCCAGCCAACCACTCCAGCAACAACGCCAGCACCGGGAATTCTCAGAGATAAGTGGGTTTTGATTTCGCAGAGTACTCTGGATCTCTTTAAAAAACAAAATGACTTAACTCAGAACCGGCTCGACGAAATAATGTCCCTCTTAAACCGACGTGAGGCTGCCATCTCCTCTCCGCCACCCACACCAGCAGTGAGTGCGGAGAGTGCTCAACTGTTAGCGCGCATGTCGTCTCTGGAGGAACTCATAGAGAAGCAAAACTCCAAGCTGGAGGAGTTTCGCCTAGATCGTGAGCTGCTTCTTGAGGAAAATACTTTGATGAAAAGCCAGATCTCTTATCTGACTGATCTTTTGAAAGACGACCAGGGCACTCTGCGAAAATCTAATGTCAGTAATGAAATTAAGTCTTCCGTTTCTGAGCTTCCACATCAATCCTCCGGGCCAGATCCTCAAGTTCGAACGGATTTTTCTAACCATTCACGTGCTGGGCGGCGGAGCACTGAACTCAGGGGTGAAGGTCTTGAGTGCAGCCAACTAATTATCACTGGTGCTTTGAAAAAAGACTCTGCTGCCTCGGAGGATGAGGTACGTAATATTTCCTTCGCAGTACTCAAGTCCATTCTTCCCTCGCTGGAGAGGGAGAACATTTCTGATGTTCGTGTTCTGCAGCCCGGGCACGTGTCCGGAAGGACGAGTCCGAAACGTAACTACAGATCACCCGATTCATCGCCCCGAGCCTCGGTCATCCGCTCACGTTCTGTTCCATCCTGCGTAGTCCAACTCTCGTGCAGTCGTCTAGTCAGGGAGGTGATTAGAGCCAAGCGCTCGATCGCCAACAATTATTTCACAACTCATAACATCGAGCCCACATTGCTTGACCCTGAAGCGAAAGCCCATGTGCCGGACCGAAAGATTTACATCAACGAAATGCTACCTCGTGACAAATACAAGGAATATATTCAGCTGAGGCCACTTGCACGAGGTCTAGGCTTCAAATATGTTTGGCACAGCGGTGGACGCTTTTGGGTCAGGCGTAGAAATGGCGAGAGAGCGCATGCGTTCGAGTCCCTCACTGAACTGCATGTCATTCAAACGGCGTGTCGAACAGCCCCAAGACCAAATCCTGAGTCATCGGACAGTAGCCCGAAGTGCCCAACCGCTCCAGACCAGGCTACAGATTCTACAGCAGCATCAGCGGGGACTCCCTGACTAAATACGGCTGCCGGAGAGTCGAAAGGGAGTGGTAGTTCCTTAAAGGCGGGGTTTATCAACCTTAACTCCTTAACAGATAAGATTGAGCACCTGCGCCTGCTCGTTGCTGCCGACCCCTCCTACCATCTTTTCGGGGTAGCTGAGTCGTGGCTCGATGAGTTTGTGGATGACAGTCTTGTTCAGGTCCCAGGTTATTCGCTGTTACCGCAAGATCGTAACAGAAACGGTGGCGGGGTTGCTCTGTATGTTCGTAATGATTTCAAAGTGGAGAGGCTTGCCTCGTCTAATACTTCTGGTCCGGGGTGTCCTGGCATCCCCGAGTATTTGTTTTGCAGCGTACAGCAGGGTAACTCGCCATCGATTCTAGTAGGTGTGATTTATAGACCTCCAAAGGTTGCCATGCAGAAGGATGATGGGCTTTTCGGCTCATTACGCCGACTGTGTGGAGATTTTAGCCACAAAGTTATTATGGGGGATCTGAACGCAGACTTGTTGGACACGGCTCATTCTGACACAAAGACATTGACCGCACTGACCGAAGAACTGTCCCTTCAGATTGTGCAGCACGGTGCGACTCATCAACACAACCCCAATGTGTCTCATAAATGGATCGACCATATGTACGTAGATGAAAATGATACCGTCACCGACTTACAAAACAGACTACTGCCCAGTTTCGGCAAGCACGCGGTCATCGACGTCACCATCAACGTCTTCACTCCTGCTCCGCCTAAAAATTCCTTCACATACAGGGATTTTCGTAACATCACTCCGGAGCAGTTGAATGATTGCCTGCTTCGCTGTGGCTGGACAGCGCTCAACAATGCTGAAACTAGTTTGGAAGATGCGATTAATTGCCTCAATGAAAACTTGAAAGTTGTATTAGATGAACTAGCGCCTGAAAAAACGATTTGCCCTCGTAAAGGCGACGCTCCTTGGATTGGTCCCGAGCTGAAAGGACTCATTGAGAAGCGAGATGCAACACGTAGGCGCTGGGAGCGAAACCAATGCAACCAGCGCAAGTGTTCTGATCTTCAGAATGAGTTCTTCCGGCTCAGTGAAGAGGTCGACGTGCGTATTGAGAAAGATCGAAATTCCTTCATTCAAAGTCACCTTTCTGACGCTCTTGATCAACATAAAAACATTTGGAAGGAAATGCGTAACCTCGGCCTCTTGCCCAAGAGCAAAGAGGAGGAGCTTCACGGCTTCACCCCGGACGAGTTGAACGCTCACTTTGCGGGAGTCTCTGTCTCACCTCGCGAGGATATAGAAGAAGCAATGGACGATGTTATGGTGGCTCCAGAGGAGGGTTTCGAATTCAAGCCAACCAATTTGAATGAAGTAGTCCTTGCCATAAAACATTTCTCCTCACAGGCTCGCGGGGTAGATGGAATCCCTCAAAGCGTGATCGCGAAAGCTCTCCCGGCGATTGGTGATCTTATTGTACATATTTTCAACTCCTCTTTCGCTCACAGCATCTTTCCTGAGACTTGGAAGCAAGCACAGCTGATTGCGCTAAAAAAGACTGTAGCTCCATCATCAGTCTCGGACTACCGTCCTATTGCGCTCTTGTGCTTCCTCTCCAAGGTTCTCGAAAAGATTGCACACGACCAAATCACGGAGTACTTGAAGAAAGAAAAATTATTAGATGGCTTCCAGGCTGGTTTCAGACAACACCACAGTACCCAGACAGCTTTGCTGAAATTGACTGATGACATCAGACTAGGTATAGATAGGAAGAAGATCACCCTTTTACTACTCTTCGACTTCAGCAAAGCCTTTGACACGATATCACCAACAAAACTTCTGAGTAAACTGCGACAACTTGGTTTCTCGCGTTCGGCACTCCTGTGGATCAAATCATATTTACAAGGTCGCACCCAGCTAGTCATCTCCAAGAATGGTAAATCTGATTGGCTCGCAACCAATCTGGGTGTTCCGCAGGGTTCTGTTCTCGGGCCCTTACTCTTTAGTTTGTACGTCAATGACTTGCCTGGGCTACTGAACGGAAAGTCGGTAGATCATCTCTTTTACGCTGATGACCTCCAAATTTATCTCCAAATCGAGAAAAATAAGATCAGGGAGGGCATCGACCGACTGGGAGAAATCGGACGACTGGTTGCTGATTGGGCTATGGGCTCCGGCCTGCGTCTCAACGCTGGTAAAACCAAGGCAATCTTTTTCTCTTCCGAGAGGAATATCAAGGATCTGAAAAGGATGGATTTGCCAGGTGTTGAGAAACAGGATGGAGTTTTCGTTCCTTTCAGTGACACAGTCGTGAGTCTTGGTGTTGTATTAGACAGCGAACTATCGTGGAAACCGCAAATAAATCAAGTAACGAAGAAAGTCAACAGGGCCCTGTACGGTTTGCGGTTCTTCAGGGCATGCATCACTGGGACTCTCCGAGTTCGACTGGTCGAGGCGTTAGTACAACCCCATCTAGACTATTGTACGGTCGTGTATCTTGACGCCACATACGAACAGCGGCAACGGCTACAAAGACTAAACAACTCATTTGTGAGATACATTTTTGATCTTAGGAGAGACGAGCACATCACTCCGTTCAGGGAAAACTTGGATTGGCTGCGTACTGATTCGCGGCGAATGTACTTTGCAGGCATTATCATGTATAAGATCATGCACATGAGGGAACCTGGTTACCTGTCTGCAATGTTTACCAGGCACCAATCCGAGCGCCCCGTGCGGGGAGATGCACAAGAGCAGGAACTCAAGGTCCCCAAAGTGAGACTTGAATATGGAAGAAGATCTTTCCAAGTTCAATGCGCTCACTTCTGGAACTTTCTCCCTTCAGGCATTCGGCAAATTCAGAAGATCTCATTTTTCAAAGAAGCTTTGAAAGAGTTTCTCTTATCACAACCATCCCAGAGGATTGATGTGGATAACAAACAATACTTTAACCTCTGATAGGCTTGGGCTCTTTCCGATTAGGCTTTTAATTATAACTTAGTTATGCACATGGCCTTCCCGCCATTGACTGAAACATCTGTGATAATTTTCCGAGCCCACTGTCCTTTTATATGTACAAAAATGTTTTATATTTTCTTGCTCCTTTTTTGCTATCTTTATCTGTATAAGAAATAGTGTAATTTGACTTTCTACGCACCTTGCAGTGCTTCAAAATGACTAGTCACTTGATGTGATAATACAATGTCCTTGACCAAAACGACAAATTTCATGAATGTGATATATATTTATTATGAGTGACATATGTACCATATGTAACAGAATTTTTAATTTTTGCCTCTAAGCAAATAAAGGATATCAATCAATCAATCTCTCTCTCTAATAGCCCAGACCGGGTCACCCTCCAAGAGCTGCGTACCCTGGGCGAGATGTGGTCGTGTGATGGGCCACGTGTCAGCAGAAGCTGGCACAAGTCTTGGCACTCACACTTTGTTCACCCACACACAGAACTCCTTGCTCACCCGCGGCGCGATCACTGGACCCGTACTGGGTCACTACTCCTCGAGCACGCGGCAGATTTATGGGCACGATATACAGGGAGGTCTATCTAGGCCCGCAGCCATCCCAAGATTGCCGGCCGGCGATTCGCGGCGCGGCTCCCCCAAGCCCGCGAGAGCGCCGCGCCGCCCGGCTGGATGGGCTGGACGGTGCTGCCACCCCGCTGGTGGCGGGAGCCATCAGCCCGTTTGAAATGTCGTCGTCGTCTTCTTCTCGTCACCTCGGGCACCTCAACAAAAAAGTATACACACAAAAAATCAGACCTTGATCTACTTGGCTCGAGGTGACGACGAGAGCTTCTGTGGGGCGAGACGGAACGTGCTGCAACGTTCCACGTTGCATTACCCCCAGCTTTTCCCCCCAATGTCATGGGTGAGAAGAATTCGGAGTGGTCTCGTCTCACCCACATCCACCCTCATCGTGACTTCGGCGGAAATCATCATACATTGCTACTCAGAGGAAGAAAATCCAAATCATTCATTATCAATACAATTGAAATGGGGTACTCCTAGTTACCATGAAACCAAAACCAAAACATTCCTAGCTAGCATTCAAATCAAACATCTAACATTAAAAGGAAACAAGGATGAGGAATCAAGGGTCGCTATCTACCGGGTTTAGGGTACTGAGGAAATCAAAATTTTTCTCTTACTTGGCGGATTTCTTCGGCTCTACTGAGCCCGGCGGATCCTGTCAAAGAAAGCCGCATACATCTGTTCCTGCACGTTCTCCGGCATGGTCACCGACACGGCGACCAGCGCCCGGAACTCTTCATAGTCCGCGGGGGTCATGGCTGCCATCAGCCGTGCCAGACCCGGAATCGGCATGGTCATGCCAGACGAAGCCCAGCTGTTGTCGGTTGCAGCAGCGGTGTTGGGCTGTGGTGCGGCTGAGCCTGCGATCAGTGTGGTCCTCGGGGCCACTCTTGGGGCTGGTACCGGCGCGACTGTTGCGGGTGGTAGATCTGGAGCTGAGGCGGCGACCACCTCCACCCCGGATTGCTCCGCAGCTGGTGCTTCGAGACGCCTCACCTGAGGTAGCACAGGGAACGGTCGAGGTAGCGTAGTGGTCCCCTCGGCTCCGCTGTCCCGCACGGGTGGCAGTTCATGTGGCCTGCGCAGGAACCGCACGGGCTCTCCTGTGTCCCTGGTGGCGCTGCTAGGTGGTGGTGGAGTAGGTGACCTTGGGGGTCCCCGCTCGTCCTGACGCCCCGTCGTGGCGGATGGTGGTGGAGTCGAGAGAGGTGGGGAAACAGCGGCGGATTGATTGGGCTGTTCCCGAACCCCCTCGATCTCCATGGGTGTGGTCTGCCTTTCTGGCTCCTGTGGCAGGCGAGTGACCGTTGCCGATGGACCAAAACGAGCCTCGTGTGCGGGGCGACCCTCCCACAGCGTATACGCCGTGGCGCAGCGCGGGAAATTGTATGCAGCTACCCGGCGCCGACCGCAGTTGAAACAGTGGAACCACGGTTTCGGAGCCGGGCAGCATGCCGACCGATGGCCACGTTTCCAACATGGGAAGCAGGTGTGTGGCGGAGGGTCGTCCTCGTCCAGAGGTAGTGCCTCCAGCCACTGGAAACGCGTGCCTCTTCTTACTGGTCCAGGCCTTGTCGTCGGGGTGACGTCTCTCCTGGGCGCGGGGTTCTGTCGCTCCGGTATCGGTGGTCTCGCGGTGGCCGGGGGAGATTGGTCCTCCAATCTCGCCACCCGGGCAGCTTCATCGGCGAGGCGATGGATCTCCTCTTGCCATGGATCCGCGGAGGCCGGTAGAGCTCGGGCCAAGGTGGCGGGTCCCGGAGGTGGAGAGTAGTCGCGTTGCGCCGGTGCCTGGTAGTCCACGTGATCCTCCAGGGTCATGTGACGGTTGAGGTTGCGTCGACGGCGTTTAGAGGAGTCGTCGTAACGCAACATCGGCTCTTCTTGACGTTGTGGCTGCTGTTCCTAATGGTGCGGGCGCTCTGGTTCGCGGTGTCGGGCGAACAAGCGTTCATACTCGCGTTCCATCGCACGGCGATGGTCTCTGGCTTGGATCCGTTCCCTGCGGATCTGCGAGGTGACTTCCGGGGTCCACTCCGATCTGGTCCGTGTCCGTTTGCCTCTATAAGGCTGGGTGTATTGGACGGGCTGGTCCGGGCAGAGAATTCGGGCCGCCTCGTCCCTCCGGCCAAGGTATCCTTGCCAACCTCGCTCGGGATCCCAATTTTGACGCAGCTGGAGCTCGACGGCTGTTTCCAACTCGTGACGTTCCGAGGCTGGGAGGTTTGGTGGAGCGATGATGAGCGCGGGTTCGCGGAACTCATCGGGTGCAGCGACTCCAGCTGCTTTTCCACGGGCGGCGGAAGGAATCGGTTGAGGTATTGGTCTCGTTGGAGTCGTGGTGCGGCGGACAGATGGCGGAGATGGTGGCCACTCGTACTGTCCGGGGTCCACTTCCTGCCGGGTTGGAGCACCCCTAGGCTCCAACCAATCTTGCAGTTCCTGTTGAGCTCTAGCGGAGTCCGCCACTGGATCCAAGCCGGAATCCAGGGTCAGCTCCGCTTCCTCCGTGAGCACTGCGAGAGGTGCTGCCGCCGCACTATAGTCGTCACATTCCAACTCTGGCCAAAAATCGCTTCAAAACTGGTTTCAAGCTATCGGGATGAGCCAAACGGCATTCTCTTCGTAATCGACAGGGCTAGGAGATGTGCTAATCTGATTCTGTCTCAGACAGAGGGGGTAGGGGTGGGGAGGTGTTGAACGCGAAATGGGGTTGGAGATCGATATTCCGCCGGGATGAAACTCACGCGTGGCGAGTCAGTAGTTCTACTGCCGATACGCAACCACATGGAGTACCTTCTAGAGGTAGATGGCAGTATTTTGAACTCAACCCAAAGTCTGAGAATCACCGCAATCAGCTCTGAGATCGATTCTGAGCTGAGAAGAGGTGATAAATGCTGTGAATTAGTCGATTATACTGGATTCTGAGTCGAAAATGATTCTACTGCCAACTCTCAACTCTTCTCAAAACATTCCCTCATCGATTCTCGGAATTTTGAGTCTGGGCACAGCTCTGAGAACTGCTGCGGGGAGTTTTCAGATCGGTTCAGATTGAATTTGTGGCGGGATTGTCTCTTCAGATCTGAAGGGACTTTCGAGATGATCGATTTCAGCTCAGAATGCGATATGCTGCCAGATGAAAAAGACTTTGGGTGTATTTCTAGAGGATTGAACATAATTTTTAGCCTAATCTCAAGTCTGGGAGTTGCCGCAGAGGGATTTGAGATCAATATTCGTCAAGAAAAGGCTGTCTGGCCGCGCAGAATATTAGACGAATGGTAATTTCTAGGTGGAGAAAGAGTGTACTGCCGATTTGTAATAACTTGGAGTACTTTTTGAGAGTGGAAAGCAGTATTTTGAGTTCATCCTCGTGTATGGGAATCAACGCAATCAGCTCTGAGGTCGATTCTGAGCCGAGAAAAGGTGACGGGCCTTGATAATTGGTCGGGGATAGTGAATTCTGGGTCGAATCTAATCCTACTGCCAATTCAGGACCCGTTTCAACACATTTTCCCATAAATTTTCAGGATTTCGAGCCGAAACACAGCTCTGAAAATTGCTGGGGGAGGATTTGAGATCTATTCAGGTCTATTTTGTGGCAAAAATGTCTGTTGAGATATAATAGTCATCCGAGAATGACCGATTTTACAACGGAATTCGATATGCTGCCAGGTCAGGAACATTTTCAGTGGGATCGTAGGACATTGAATAGAATTTTGAGCCTAATCTCAAGCCTAGAAACTGCCGTGGAGGAATTCCAGATCAATATTCGTCAATAAAAAGCTGCAGAACAGTGCAGATTATTCAAGGAACGGTGAGTTCTAGGTGACGAATGAATATACTGCCGATCTACAATGACTCGGGGTACATTCTAGGGATGCGAAACAATATTCTGAGCAAAAACTCGGGACGGAGAGTCACCGCAATCGGCTCTGAGACCGATTCCAGACCGGAGAAAAGTGATGAACGCTGCGTATTCGTCGAAAATAGTGGTTCCTTAATCGGAATTTTCAATGCTGCTACCACATGAAGCTTCCTCGTGCATTTTACCATCACTCACCAGGATTTTGAGGCCGAGAACGGCTCTGAATATTTCCGTGGACGAGTTTGAAATCGAATTCGATCTCTTCCGAGTCGGGAAAGTCTTATTAGCACAGGTTTCGATCAAGGATGACCGATTTTAGCTCGGACTTTGATATACTGCCGAGTCGAACAAACTTTGAGTGAACTTCTCATGTGATGATCAGAATTTAGAGCCTTATCCGATGTCGAGAAATTACTGCCGAGAGATTTGAGAACGATATTCGCCCAGGAAAAGTTGTTCAGTAATGCAGATTATTTAAGGAATGATGATTTTTCGGTGAAAAAAATTATACTGCCGATCAAAAAAAACTTGCAGTACATGCGGAAGATGTTAGGCAATATTGCAAGCCCAACCCCGTGTCTGAGAATCACTGCAATCAGCTCTGGATTGAGTCTGAGCAAAGAAAAAGCAATGAAAGGCGCGTATTAGTCGCGAATCATGTTTTATAAGTCGGAGACAGTCCTGCTGCCACCCCAAGAATCTGTTTCATAGATTATACTACAAACCTCCGGATTTAGCTGAACTTCGACCTTAATCCATAGGCCAGGAATTGCCGCAAGAAAATTTGGGAACAATACTCGTCCAGGGAAGACTGTCGAGTGATGCAGATCATTTAAGGAATGGTGATTTCTAGGTGGAAAAAGATATACTGCCGATCCACAAATACTTGCACTACATGCGGGAGATAATAGGCAATATTCCAAGCCCAACCCGGTGTCTGAGAATCATTGCAATCAGCTCTGGATTGAGTCCGAGCAAAGAAAAAGCGACAAGTGGCGCGTATGAGTCGCGAATAATGGTTGATATGTCGGAGACAGTCCTACTGCCACCCCAAGAACCTGTGTGACGCGTTGTACTACAAATTCTCCGGAATCTGAACCCAAATGCGACTCTGAGAACAGCCATGCTTGAGTTTGACATCGATTCTTATCCAATTTCCTCGTCAGGCTCATATCTCAAACACTGGCATAAGTCAGAGATAACCGATTCTAGCTCGGAAATCGATATGCTGCCACTTCGAAAACACTTGAGGTAAATGTGTCGAGTATTTAGCTGAATTTTGACCTTAATCCGTGGGCCAGAAATTCCCGCAAAAAACTTTGGGAACAATATCTGTCCAGGAAAAGCTGTCGAGTAATGCAGATTATTCAAGGAATGGTGATAACTAACAAGGGGAGCACTTGAATTCCGGGTCACCAATCTTCCCCAAAATTTTTTTACCATTTGGTATCACCTAGAATATGAAGAATCCAGAGTAACTCCGTCAAATATGCCTCCCGTTCAAAGTTACAGCCTATGATGTTATCATTGCCGAAATAGGCCCATGTTAAAAAGTGAAATATATAGTTATACTCGCAATGCTAACGTTTTTGCTTGTAGCTCTGGACAGGAGTCCCATTTGACGGAGTTACTCTAGATTCTTCATATTCTACGTGATACCAAACTGTACAAAAATTTTGGGGAAGATTGGTGATCCGGAAGTCAAGTGCTCCCCTTGTAAGTGGAAAAAATTGTACTGCCAATCCACAAATACTTGCACTACATGCGAAAGATGTTAGGCAATATTTCAAGCCCAACCCCGTGTCCGAGAATCACTGCAATCAGCTCTGGGTTGAGTCTGAGCAAAGGAAAAACGGTGGATGGTGCGTATCAGTCTCGAATTATGGATTATAAGTAGGAGACAGTCCTACTGCCACCCCAGGAATCATTCGAATGGGCCAGGGCAAAGTGATTCTTCTGCCACTCCAAAACAATTCGAAATACGGTCTCGGAGCACTCAACAAAATTCCCAGTCCAATTTGAAGTCTAGTCACTGTTGCACTCAGATCCAGAAGAGATCTTGTGGCCTCAATACTCGGGTTGTCTTTGTGGTGAATTAAATCATCAATATAATCCTCAGAACCCTATGATTTCTGCATACGACTAGACATTTTACTGTGTATCCATCGAAAAGGTTTTTGGTTTTATACAAATGTAGGCTTGACGTTTACCCTTATTCATCCGTATTCTGGTTCAATAACACTCACGGGTCATAGTTCGACCCCAACATCGCCAAGATACAGCGGCAGATATGGGCATTCGCAACTGATCCATATGGTTTCGAAAAAATTCAACTCATGAAGGGGCGTATTAGTCAAATGATAAGATATGTTCCAATGATTTTCTCGATTTCAATACGTGTAGTACAAGCGTGAGAAATATTGACAAAGACTGAAATGATCATGAAGCTATGCCTCAATTTGTATTCATTGTGTACCTATATTAATTATATCCAAACTCTACTCGAAACCGTGTGGATCAGTTGCGAATTCCATTATCTGCTGCTAATCTTGGCGATGTTGGGGTCGAACTATGACCCGTGAGTGTTATTGAACCAGAATACGGATGAATGAGGGTAAACGTCAAGCCTTCATATGTATGAAACCAGAAACTTTTTCGATGGATACACAGTAAACTGTCTAGACGTATGCAGAGATCAAAGGATTCTGAGGATTATATTATGACTTGATGATTTAATCCACCACAAAGACAATCCGAGTATTGATGCCACAAGATCTCTTCTGGATCTGAGTGGAACAGTGGCTAGACTTCAAATTGGACTTGGAATTTTGTCGAGTGCTCCGAGAAAGTATTTCGAATTGTTTTGGAGTGGCAGAAGAACCACTTTGCCCTGGCTCATTCGAATGATTCTCGGGGTGGCAGTAGGACTGTCTCCCACTTATAATCCATTATTCGAGACTGATACGCACCATCCACCGTTTTTCCTTTGCTCAGACTCAATCCAGAGCTGATTGCAGTGATTCTCAGACACGCGGTTAGGCTTCGAATATTGTCTATTATCTCCCGCATGTAGTGCAAGTATTTGTGGATCGGCAGTATATCTTTTTCCACCTAGAAATCACCATTCCTTGAATGATCTGCATCACTCGACAGTCTTTCCTGGACGAGTATTGTTCCCAAATTTTCTTGCGGCAATTCCTGGCCTATGGATTAAGGTCGAAGTTCAGCTAAATACTCGACAAATTTACCTCAAGTATTTTCGAAGCGGCAGCATATCGATTTCCGAGCTAGGATCGGCTATCGCTGATTCATGTTGGTGATGGAGAGACGCTCCTGACAGGGAAATCGGATCAGAATTGATGTCAAACTCAACCACGGCTGTTCTCAGAGTCGTGTTTGGGCTCAAAATCCGGAGGTTTGTAGTATAATCTATGAAACAGATTCTTGGGGTGGCAGCAGGACTGTCTCCGACTTATAAAACATGATTCGCGACTAATACGCGCCTTTCATTGCTTTTTCTTTGCTCAGACTCAATCCAGAGCTGATTGCAGTGATTCTCAGACACGAGGTTGGGCTTGGAATATTGCCTAACATCTTCCGCATGTACTGCAAGTTTTTTTTGATCGGCAGTATAATTTTTTTCACCGAAAAATCATCATTCCTTAAATAATCTGCATTACTGAACAACTTTTCCTGGGCGAATATCGTTCTCAAATCTCTCGGCAGTAATTTCTCGACATCGGATAAGGCTCTAAATTCTGATCATCACATGAGAAGTTCACTCAAAGTTTGTTCGACTCGGCAGTATATCAAAGTCCGAGCTAAAATCGGTCATTCTTGATCGAAACCTGTGCTAATAAGACTTTCCCGACTCGGAAGAGATCGAATTCGATTTCAAACTCGTCCACGGAAATTTTCAGAGCCGTTCTCGGGCTCAAAATCCTGGTGAGTGATGGTAAAATGCACGAGGAAGCTTCATGTGGTAGCAGCATTGAAAATTCCGATCCAGGAACCACTATTTTTGACGAATACGCAGCGTTCATCACTTTTCTCCGGTCTCGAATCGGTCTCAGAGCCGATTGCGGTGACTCTCCGTCCCGAGCTTTTGCTCAGAATATTGTTTCGCATCCCTAGAATGTACCCCGAGTCATTGTAGATCGGCAGTATATTCATTCGTCACCTAGAACTCACCGTTCCTTGAATAATCTGCACTGTTCTGCAGCTTTTTCTTGACGAATATCGATCTGGAATTCTTCCACGGCAATTTCTAGGCTTGAGATTAGGCTCAAAATTCTATTCAATGTTCTACGATCCCACTGAAAATGTTCCTGACCTGGCAGCATATCGAATTCTGTTGTAAAATCGATCATTCTCGGATGACTATTATATCTCAACAGACATATTTGCCACAGGATAGATCAGAATAGATCTCAAATCCTCCCCCAGCAATTTCCAGAGCTGTGTTTCGGCTCGAAATCCTGAAAATTTACGGGAAAATGTGTTGAAACGGGTTCTGAATCGGCAGTAGGATTAGATTCCACCCAGAATTCACTATCCCCGACTAACGATCAAGGCTCGTCACCTTTTCTCGGCTCAGAATCGACCTCAGAGCTGATTGCGTTGATTCCCATACAGGAGAATGAACTCAAAATACTGCTTTCCACTCTCAAAAAGTACTCCAAGTTATCACAGATCGGCAGTACACTCCCCATCCACCTAGAAATTACGATTGATCTAATACTCTGCGCGGCCAACCAGCCTTCTCTTGCCGAATATTGATCTTGAATCCCTCTGCGGCAATGCCCAGACTTGAGACCAGGCTAAAATTTATGTTCAATGCTCTAGAGATACACCCAAAGTCTTTTTCATCTGGCAGCATATCGCATTCTGAGCTAAAATCGATCATCTCGAATGTCCCTTCAGATCTGAAGAGACAATCCCGCCACAAATTAAATCTGAACCGATCTGAAAACTCCCCGCAGCAGTTCTCAGAGCTGTGCCCAGACTCAAGATTCTGAGAATCGATGAGGGAATGTTTTGAGAAGAGTTGAGAGTTGGCAGTAGAATCATTTTCGACTCAGAATCCAGTATAATCGACTGATTCACAGCATTTATCACCTCTTCTCAGCTCAGGAACGATCTCAGAGCTGATTGCGGTGATTCTCAGACTTGGGGTTGAGTTCAAAATACTGCCATCTACCTCTAGAAGGTCTTCCAAGTGGTAGCGGATCGGCAGTAGAACTACTGACTCGCCACGCGTGAGTTTCATCCCGGCGGAATTTCGATCTCCAACCCCATTTTGCGTTCAACACCTCCCCACCCCTATCCCCTCTTTCTGAGACTAAATCAGATTAGCACATCTCCTAGCCCTGTCGATTACGAAGAGAATGCCGTTTGGCTCATCCCGATAGCTTGAAACCAATTTTGAAGCGATTTTTGGCCAGAGTTGGAATGTGACGACTATAGTGCGCCGGTGGACAATGCTGAGTTGGGGCTTCAGCTCCCACTGGCTCGGGCCTCACGCGGCGTCGTCTCTCTCGCGAGCGTCTCTCCACCATCGGGGCGCGCGGAATCGCTCCTAGGTGGCGCAACGGTCCACCGATGCTGGGAGACGCTCTGTCTTCTCGTGGAGTGAGCGGGCTGCTGTTGCCGCTGTCTCGTCTCTCTTCCCGCGCTGGTTGTGGCTGTTCTGCTCGACGAGGTTCCGGAGTGTCTCGCGAGGAGTGGTCGTCGCTCAGACCACTGTCTGACGTTAGCGGTCCACGAATCCCACTCCGCTCGCAAGATGCCCAGCGAGCCCGACGTACCTGTGAGTTTGACCTCCAGTCTGTCGTTGCCTCCAAGAGGTCGTCGGGTCTCGCGATGTTCCGGAAATCCCCCGGACAGGGTGAGCAGCTGCGGTCTCGAGGCAGATCTTCTGCCATGACTGCAAGAAAGCAGAACAAAAAAAAACTTTCTCATTACTCTTCGTTGAGGCGGATGGCGGAATTTCTACTCATGCGTCTAACCAGTCTTCCGGGGTGGGATCCAACGTTTGAGGTGGGAGATGTGGGTTGGGGCAGTCTGTTCGCCAGAGGGTCCCTCCATTACGTAAACGACCGGAGATTTCAGTTCTACTATGGTCAGCGGACCCTCGTATTTCGGAGCTAACTTGGCGTTGAACCGATTCGCGGCGTTGGACAGGAAATGCGATTTCCTTCCCACTACGTCCCCCACACTGAACGTGAAATTTCTCCTACCCTCGTTATACGTTTTGGCTTGCTTCGCTCGACTCTCAGCGTTATGGCGGACGACTAGTTCCCGCAACGCGTCTAAACGTTTCATTCTATCCGTCCAGTCTTGGACTCCCATCTTCTCGATCAATTTTTCACCCTCCAGTTCGCGACGCAGGCTTTTTACTGGAGTGGGATGACATCCGAAATTGAGAAACGCTGGCGAGACTTTCGTGCTGGATTGCACTGCGGTATTCATCGCATGGCGGAACTCATGGATGTGGTCATCCCAAGTGCGGTGATCATTCTTCACGAATTGAGAGATCATTGTTTTGAGCGTTTTATTGGAACGTTCCGTTGGGTTGGCTGACGGCCAATATGGTGACGTCTTGACGTGACGTACTCCGTGTTCTTCCAACATGGCGACTACACTTTTGTTGTTGAACTCCTTACCATTGTCGGATAGGAAATACAGTGGTGTTTCTCAACGAAAAAGGATAAATTCCTCAATCGCGGCGGCTACCGCCTTCCCCTCGACGCGTCTCAATGGCTTTACTTCCACCCAGCGTGTGAACAAGTCCTGGATGACCAGCAAGTACTTGAAACCCGTTTTGCTCGGCGGGAACTCCATTAGATCGGCGGAGATGACGGACCATGGTCGTTCGACCACTCTGTTCCCCATGTGGTCAAGCGGGCCTGTTAGTGGCATCTTTTATTGTTGGCACAATTGACACTCTTCCACGAATGTTCTCGCATCTGTGTACATGCCTTGCCAGTAGTAATCTCGAGCTAGTCGATCATACGTTTTCTCAATGACCATGTGACCCGACGAGGCGAGGCAATGAGCTCGCTCTAGAGCGTCACGTCTCCTATGGACCGGCACGACAAGTCTCCATTTTTCTCCCGGAAATGTGATTGGATCCAGAAGCGTGTTATGGCTATGATGATATATCAAGCCACTCACCTCCCTTCAGTCCTTGAACTGGTCCGGATTCACACGAATCTTTTCGGCCAGTTTCAAGTATTCGGAATCCTCCTTCGCGTCCTCGGCGGAGCATTGTATTTCGGTTACCATTGGATCCACGGCGTCTGTCGTTTCGTCTGCTGCTTCTACTGCTCCGATTTTGGCGTCTTCTGGATCGTTCATTCGAGAAAGGCAATCTGGCACTTCATGGAGCTTCCCACTCCGGTATATCACCTCGAAGTCCTAATTCTGGAGTTCGAGTGCCCAGCGAGCGAGACGGCCAGTCGAATCTTTCAGATTTTGGAGCCATTTCAAGGCACTGTGATCTGTTATCACTTGAAACTGGTACCCTTCAATGTAGGGTCGTAACTTTTCGATGGCTCAGACCACCGCTAGTATTTCCCTCTCGCTGACCGTATAATTTCGCTCTGCCGGCGAAAGACTGCGGCTGAGGTAGACAATAGGGTGCTCACCGTCTTCCCCTTCTTGGGTCATCACGGCTCCCAAGCTATAGGCGGATGCATCGGTCTGTATGGCAAACATTTTTGAGAAATCAGGTCTAGCGAGCACCGGCGCGCTCGTCAAGGCCTGTTTCAGTTTGTCGAACGCTTCCTGTTGTTCTTCACCCCATGACCATGGCGTATCTTTCCGGAGAAGCTTCGGTAACGGTACTTTTATTTCGGCGTCATGGTCGATAAATCTTGGGTACCACGTCACCATTCCCAGGAACGATCGCAATTGTCGCAGGTTTCTTGGCGGAGGGAATTCCCGTACGGGTGTTACCTTCTCGGGATCCGGGCGGAGGCCTCCGGAGTCCAAGATAAAGCCGAGATAATTCACCTCGCCGCAGCAAATTTGACATTTTTCCGGATTTATCTGGAGTCCGGCATCTACAAGTCGCTTCAACACTATCTTTAGGTATTTCTCATGGGCTTCATAAGTGTCTGTCGCGATAATAATATCATCTAAATACACAAAAACGAATGGCTCCAGTTCAGGGCCTAATATTTCGTCGATCATGCGCTGCCAGGTCGCGGGTGCGTTACAGAGTCCGAAGGGCATCACGCACCAGCACCAGGAGCCGACGCCCGGAAGGCTGAAACAGGTATACTCCTGGCACTCATCCGCTACCGGAATATGATGGTACGCGCTTTTCAAATCTATCTTTGACAGGTACTTCGCCTTCCGCAACTTATCCAAGATGGAGTCCATGTTGGGAAGGGGGTACGTGTCCTTTTCCGTCTTTTTATTCAAATCTCGATAGTCGATGCAGAAACGGTAAGTACCGTCTGATTTTCTGATCAACACTGGAGCACTGCTTCAAGCACTCTGACATGGGCGGATACGCTTGAGACCGTACCTGGCCTTGACCTCCTCCCTGGCAATCTCGAGCATCTTGGGAGAGAGGCGTCGCGGACGGTGGCGGACAGGAGTAAAATCTATCAGTTCAATTTTGTGAACCCCACGATTTGTTCGTCCGACTTTGCCCGCTGCCTTAGCGGTCGTTTCACGCACCACTTCTTCTAGGTGGGCTTTACCCCCCTCTTCCACTACTACCAGACCCGCACACTCGGCGTATATACGGTTTTCTGGTTCTTCCCTTCGACGCCCTACAAAATTTCGGTAGTTTCCCTGAAGTACTCTACATTGCCCATCGGCATTTCGAGAGTTGGATTTCCACGCGTTCATAAAGTCCATTCCCAGGACCATGTCGTACGACGTGTCGTGCACTGCTTCCATCACAATGGTTCGGGAATGTCCATCAATTTCCATAGTCATTTTCAACAGTCCCAACGCTTGGTTGAAATTTTTGCCCACGGCTCCTCTCAACACGCTTCGCTTGTGGAAAAGACCTTTCTCATAAAATGTTGCAATTTTTGGCCCGACGAAGGATACCTGCGCTCCAGGGTCATACAACGCCATGGATGACTTTCCTCCCAAGATGATCTCGACAAAATTACGAGGTACTGCTTGTGCGGCGGGTCCATCTGCAATTTCTTCCTGACTCCAAGTTTCCACTTTCGCCCTGATGGCGTCGGCTGGGACGTCCCCGTTCGAATTCCCTCTAGGCTTGGTGCGTCGGCGACCGCTGCCTCTCCGTGGCATGGCGTTTTCAGGTCAGTCTTAGGTACTCCGGTGAGGTGATCAGTCTCACGTTGTCCCTTATCTTCCCCGTCCACTCCTTTGTCCACCTCAACAGTGCCACTTCTTCTCGTTGACAGTGGGTGTTTGCGTATGGCTTCCATCGCTGGAGTCATCTCTACTTCGTGCCATTCCCTTGGCGGAGGCGGATTCAAGTCAGATTCGGCGGAATTGGCATGATTTCCCTCAGCATACAGGTCAGGCGTTTCTTCGTCGTCATCGCTAGTCGTCCAGTTGCTTGCCACCAGTCGAGATGGATATAAGTTACCAATCTCGCTGTTGACCTCCCTCTCGGCCGCGAGGGGGTCTACATCAAGCACCACTGGTGCTTCATCGCATTCGCTCTTCACTTCAAATTTTGGGGAGCAGGAGGGGCTCCCCCCTGCGCCCCCGTGGGCCCGTTTTCCCATTACTCCAGTGCCCATTTACAGTCTGGGCGTGTCTTAACCGAATACCCAACCTTGACGCAACCTTGGCATTTCTCATTTCTTTTTGGACATTCGTGCAAAGCGTGGCCCGTAGCGTGGCAGGTATGACATTGCCGGGTTGGGCACTCACGCGAGAGATGTCTAGTTTCACTGCAGTTGAAGCACGCCCCCCGTGTCAACTGTTCCTGACGTTTCTGCATACTCTCGGCGCTCGCAGGCCTCGCATTTCTCTTCATTCCAGACGCCCCTGGCATCCGCCAATACGACTATGGCGGATATCCCCACGGATAGCCCCATGGTCCCGCTTGTGGTGCGGGTGGGGTCGGTGGTGGAGGAGCGGAAGGTGTGGGCGCTGGAGCGTTGGCGGGATTGGTGGCGTTAGTCGTTACTGCAGCGGTCTCCGCTGCTTCCCCTGCACTCGTCCCATCTCCATTCTTCTTACCTCCCCTTCTTCTCCTTCCCTTGCCCTTTTGGCCGCCATTGGCGTTGTCAGGGTTCGCTGGGGTGGTGGCCGGCGGAGGCTTAGTCTCCGGTGCCTTCGCTTCGAGTTTATTCCCAATTGTCAATCCAGTGACCTGCCCGGTGGCTTCTTCCAACTCGGTGGTGGCCACTTTCCTCGGAGCGCTATTCGAGCCTTGGTAGGCCGCCCCCGGGATGCGGGATTCGTCCTGCGACGGCGGAGCTATATATCGTGCGTCCTACTCCAATTGTTCCTCGAACTTTTTGCCATAATATTGAATCTCCGTCAGCGTTCTCACGTCCTTGGTTTCCAAATATCGGCGAACTTCCGGTCTCAAATTGCGCATTACGATGTTGAAAACGACTCCGTCGCTCGGCGGATGCTTAAAGTGCCCTACGACGAGGCGGATACAAGTAAGATACGGCGCGGTTTGTTCGTTTTTCCCCTGCGTACGGCGATATAACTCTTCCATCGAATCCTGATGGTCCACATGCCCGACATACTGATCGCGAAACGCTTGTTTGAAGTCTCTCCAGGTCGCGATTCCCCTACGGTGGGTACGGTACCACGTACGCGCGCGATCGGTCAATATGTTCGGCATGGCTGCTAAGACCTCCGCGTCGGATGGGTCGATCGTTTCCATGCACTCTTTCACGGAGGCTAGAAACTCTTCCGCTTTATCTTTACGGCCTTTCGGTTCCCCATCGAACGAAATCTTCCAGCTGGCAAACGTCTTTATTACTTGTACAATGCGCTCCGACTTCCTCTGCTCCTTCGAAACTACACTTTTGCCCTTGGAGCGGGACCTCCTCGACGCCGGTGTCTCCATCTCCCATTCGTCGCTGCTGGACGAACCCGAAAACCAGTCACGGCGGGTGCTTTGGTCTCTGGCTTGGGAGTAGCGGATTCCAGGCGGAGCTTGCTCCTGCATCGAAGCTTGTTGCGTAGGCCCTGGCTGCTCTGATTCACCATGCATTGGCAGTGTAGTTCTCACCTGTTCTCGGCGATCTTCACATGAGCGCTGACGAGTCTCGCCAGCATACGCTCCTTGCGACGTCTCCTGAATCCTGGGGCCTACCAGCGTCTGGGCGATAGGTGGAGCTGGCGGGTTAGAAGGCACTTGGTTGTTGGTCTGGCTGCCACGCAGGTCCTGCAACCGGTCACGTTGTTGGCGGATATACTCAGCGTCGTCACCCGAACTGTCGTTACTTCTTCCCGCTGTCGTTCTCTGGTCTTGTTCTGACTCCGAGTCTCTTACTTCTCGTAATGAAGCTGTAGAAGTCACCTGCGGTGGCATGAACGGAGGCATGAACGGCGGAATGCTCCAGCCTCCCATCGCGGTTGGGTGTGGCAGCGTCGCATTAGCCCATCCGGCGAAGGGCGTGTTCTGGCACATTCGGCGGAAAGATTCGGCAGCGGTGACCCAATGCTGGTACCTGGCTGGCATCACGTGACCCGGTGTCGCGATTGACCCGTGCGAAACAGTTACAGTCGCGATCGCGGAGGTGCTGGCCATGGTTGTCACATTCGCACTCTGTGTGACCCCAGTAGTCGACGTAACGACCACGGGATCTTCCAGTTCGTACTCGAATTCTGCTTCAGGTTCGCTGTCGTCACCCAGTTCAACTCCATCTATCTCCTGTATCGCTCGCCTAGCCGCTGGCGAGAGTGGACTGGGTTCCTTCGGGAGCTCGTCGATCATGGCATCCCACGGGACTCATTCGCTAGGGTTGATTGTCAAAAGGTCGTATCGTAGCAAACGGAGTCTCGTCGCGTTAAGAGTGCCCCCTAGATTGAGCCCCGCTTCGCTCAGGCGGGCCATAACCCCTTCATAGCTAAGGTTCGCAACTAGCTTAGCCGCGCCTACATATCGTTGGTCGTTACCGAGTATTTCGGCAATCTCCGGTGTAATCGTCATCTTCCTCCGTTGACCCTCCGATGGGATCGACATCGGTGGTTTCTTTCCGACCATTTTGCTGCCCACGCGATGACGATCAACTTGTCGCGGAATAATTCAGGTATTGACTCCCTCGATGAGATAGGCGGATCCCCCAAAACCCACTGGCGGACCCTGCTGCGACGATTGTCTCGGCGGACTCCTTGTTGAGGTTTTGAATCCTCGACGGAAAATTTGGGGAATTGGCAAGGATAAGGATACGGGAGTCCCCCCTCCACCTCTACTTATTGTTACTATTACTAAAATGGCATGCAATGTAATCAGATGGGGATGGAGAGTCGTGTATCCTTCGCAGATGTCCGCATTTGGTGTGGTAACGTACTAGCTCCTCGAGTTATTCCGGGCAAGTCGAACAGTTCCCTACGATTTCATACATTACTCGACCTTGCTTCGCGATGTGAGAGCATGTCCCGTTGATCTATCCAATGAGAGTTGTGCAGATTCTACAGGAAATAGTCCGAAAACCCGAAAGCTCCGAAGCATATTGCCCCCAAGACGGAATCGGGATTTTCGGAGCCGCTCTCTACCGGTTTGATTAATGGAACAAATTCTTTGCCACGCTTATCGCAACGAGCAAATTCGTCGAAATCGAGTCGCGTGGTTCAATCACGTAATCGGTGATAAATCAGTGTAACTAAACTCGACGTCAAAACGGAAACGACTACTGATACAGGTGTTTCACGAGCTTCAGTTTGAGTACCCACATGGTGAGGTAAATATTAGTCGGGTCCCCCGGAGATCAATGGTGCCGAAGGGTGAAGCGGCAGTGCTACCCCCTATGGCGGACCGTGAAGTACTCCTCAAGAGCTATCCAACCAGTACCCACACGACGGGTGTTATCCTAAAGAGAAACTCGCGCGCGTGGTGGCGCTAGTGTGCGCCATGGTGGCGGAGCGCCTTCTATCGTCCCGGATGGTATTTACAAAGCCACGTCCAACGAGTACCCACACGGTGGGGTCCGCGTCGAAAAAAGAGCTCGCGCGCTAGGTGGCGCTGGTATACGCGACGATTGCGGAGCGCCCTTTAGCGGCCCGAAGAGTACTCGCCAAGAGGTTTTCAACGAGTACCCACACGGTGGGTTTCGCGTCAATAAGGAGCTCGCGCGCCAGGTGGCGCTAATGTGCGCGACTATGGCGGAGCGCCCTCTAACGGCCCGAAGAGTACTTGCCGAGAGGTTTTCAACGAGTACACACACGAAGGGTTTTGCGTCAATAGGGAGCTCGCGCGCCAGGTGGCGCTGGTGTGCGCAACTATGGCGGAGCGCCCTCTAACGGTCCGAATAGTACTCGCCAAAACGTGTTCAACGAGTACCCACACGGTGGGTTCCGCGTCAATAGGGAGCTCGCGCGCCAGGTGACGCTGGTGTGCGCGACGAAGACGGAGCGCTCTCTAGTGGCCTGAATTGTACTCGCCGAGAGGTTTTCAACGAGTACCCACACGGTGGATTCCGCGTCAATAGAGGGCTCGCGCGCCAGGAGGCGCTGGTGTGCACGACGATGGCGGAGCGCCCTCTAGTGTCACGAAGAGTACTCGTCAGGAGCTTTCAATCGAATACCCACACGACGAGGTATTTCCCGAACGTGTCACTGAGCGCGAGCGGGGGCGAATGCGCGGCACTATGGGGGCGTGGGGTGATGTCACTCGTTGACACAGAGTGCTCGGGAGTAAGCGCGCAGGATCGCAAGCAAATAATATTAAATCATCGGCATACACCGAGGGCCCGATATTCACCCTAAACTCGCGTAGTGCCGCGTCGATGCTCTCCCGCGCACGCACAGTGTTCGCAGATTCGTTCCGGATGCTCCCGGGCGTCAACCGTGATCCTGGCAGGATCGCCATGTAACGTGGCGGGCATCAGCAGAGGGAATTCCCTGAAAAGATAAGCCCACCCAACGCTACCTCATTTATTTTAGGCCAGATCAGGTCAGGGCCAGGCACCCCGCAAGGGGCGGGACAGTGGGGCAAATTGGGAGCACCTGAAAATCGCGAAAATATTCTGCGGACACTGTATATATATATATAATCGTATTGGAATAATCACTCTCCGGATTTACGAAATTACAAACGGAAGTTATTGCTATTAGGAACTCTCATTTCGAGGCACGCAGGCCAATAAACCTAATTACAACGCCATCTGTGGCGAAAACTGTCATTAAATCGTTCATTTCTCCAGTAACTCAAAGAAAATCACAATATCAAAAAGTCACTTTATAGTGGAAACACCCATGTACATTGGCGCGGAACCATTCACTGCACCGTTCCGGCGGAATCACCCATATACACTGTGGGCGGAGCTAACGCGAGGGGTGGGAGCTATTCCCCAGCCGGCGGGACCGTCCCTCTCCAACTCTCCGCGCCTTCGTCTCCGGAAGTCAGAATGATTACACAAAATGGCCGCTATAACGACCCGCGTGGCCCAGCATGGCCAAAACGTGCATGCGAATATTGGCACGGGGTGTTGGAGGGACACGGGTACGACGCGATGGGTCGGCGGACAAGAAGGACACATCGCGTCGCGAGCTGGGGAGTAGGCCACCCGGTAGCCCTGGACACGACTCTCCGCCCGGGGGAGGGGGGGGGAGGGGGTGACGACAAGGGTGGATACACTCTGGGGAAGACGTAAGGCCACTCGACGCGTCCGTTTACGTTGTCCGGGCGCCCACGAAACAGGCTGAACTGCTGCGTGACTGCTGCTCTGCTACTGGAGCTGTTGTAGACCTGCTGCTGCTGCAGCTCTCTCTCTCTCTCTCTCTTATAGCCCTTGACCAAAACAGTGATTCACTGAAATTATTATTATTATGAGTATATGTATATATATATATATATACATTATTTTCTATACACGATATTATATTTTCAACGGGCATATGTAATCATATGTAATCAGATTTTTTGTCTGCGGACGAATAAAGGACATCTATCTATCTATCTAATAGCCCAGACCGGGTCACCCTCCAAAAACTGGGTCCCCTGGGCGAGATGTGGTCGTGTGAGGGGCCGCGTGTCAGCAGGAGCTGGCACAAGTCTTGGCACTCTCACTTTGTTCACCCACACACAAAATTCCTTGTTCACCCGCGGCGCGATCACTGGACCCGTAATGGGTCACTACTCCTGGAGCACGCGGTGGATTTATGGGCACGATATACAGGGAGGTCTGTCTAGGCCGGCAGCCATCCCAAGATTGCCAGCCGGCGATGCGCGGCGAGCTCCTCCAAACCCGCGCAAGCGCCGAGCCGCCCGGCTGGATGGGCTGGACGATGCTGCCACCACGATGGTAAGTATACACACAAAAAATCAGACCTTGATCTTTTTGGCCCGAGGTGACGACGAGAGCTTCTGTGGGGCGAAACGGAACGTTCCACGTTGCAAATCTGCCATGCATTTAAGGCCGATCGAGGGTGCGCAAGACAGTTTTCTTACAAGGTTATGAATGTGGACCACGCCTTAGATAGGGTTAGGATCGGGATGCGTTCGCGGAATTCTTGTCAGATGCTCGAGCAATCATGAGAACCAATCTGCCATGGGTTTCGAGCTGATCAAAAGTGGGGAAGGCAGTCATTCTGGAGGTTAAGGATCCGAACGACGCCGTAGATAGGGTTAGGATCGGAATGCGTTCGCTCAATTCCTCTCAGATACTCGGACCATCATGGGGACCAATCTGCTTTAGGGTTCAGACCAATCTGAGCTGCGGAAGACAGTTTTCCTCCGAGGTTATGAATCTTGACCACGCGGTGGATAGGGGAAATTCTGACAAGAATTTCGCGAACGCATTTTGATTCCAACCCCATCTACGGCATGGTCAAGATTTATATTCTCGGAAGAAAACTGTCTTCCGCAGCTTTGGATGGCCTGAAACCCATGGCAGATAGGTCCTCATGACTGCTCTAAGATTTGTCAAAAAAATTGCGAACGCATCCCGATCCTAACCCTATCTACGGCGTCATCCAGATTCTTAACCTCCAAAATGACTGCCTCCCGCACTTCCGATCAGCTCGAAACCCGTGGCAGATTGGTTCGTATGATTGCCTGAGTATCTGACAAAAATTCCGCGAACGCATCCCGATCCTAACCCTATCCACGGCGTGGTCAAGATTCATAACATCGGAAGAAAGCTGTCTTCCGCAGCTTCGATCGGCCTGAAACCTATGGCAGATTTTTCCCCATGACTGCCCGAGTATTTGACAAAAATTTCTCGAACGCTTTCCGATCCTAACCCTATTTACGGCGTTGTTCAGATTCATAACCTCCAAAATGACTGCGTCTCGCACTTCCGATCAGCTCGAAACCCATGGCAGATTGGTTCTTATAATTGACCGAGTGTCTGACAAAAATTCCGCGGACGCGTCCCGATCCTAACCTTTTCTACGGCGTGGGCCAGATTCATGACTTCCAAAATGACTGCCCCCCGCACCTTTGATTGGCCTGAAACCCATGGCAGATTGGTCCTCGAGATTGCCCGAGTACCTGACAAGAATTTCGCGAACGCATCCCGACCCTAACCCTATCTCCGGCGTGTTTCAATATCCTAACCTCCGAAAAAAGTCGTTTCTGCACCTCCGATCTAGCTGAATTTTGTTTTCCATGTCATTACAAACTCAAATCTTCGTTCTTGTGGAATAAAAAAAATCCAGTACAAACTTGGTTCGGATCTGATCTCCATGTACATAGCTGCCAAAGAGTCTTTGAAGTTTTGAGAAGGCTATATACGTAGGGCTCACAGATTTCATTCTCGACATTCTTCTTTTGATTTGAGTGGCTACAAATCCACTTCAATCGCATCAAATAGACTTCCACGATAGGTCATTTTGAGGGAAATTCGAAGAACTATTGTTTAAACCTAGTTTCATGAGCCCAAAACCTAATGGGCATGCTAGTGTGGCCGTTTTCTGTTCAAAACTGTGCTTTGAAAATGATTTTTCAGTGTTTTGACGACTGTTAAGGACTGAAATGATTCTTAGGAAATACATTTTCGATGTAAAATGACTCGGAAAATACGATGACAATAAATCAGAGCTCTACAAGGAGTTCCGGCTCCATGAGAAATCGTTTTCCCCTTTTTTGACATTTTCACGCACAAAAAAAGTTCCAGGGAAGCCATATCTCAGAAGAAATACTTCAAATTTCTTTCACTTGTAGTGTGGAACAATATTAATGTAAATGAAAGTTGGAAAAATTTTTTGGGGGGGTCAAAAAAGATATGGGCTACACCGTGAATCAAGGATATTTTGAGTCTGGCAAGGGCCAGAACGGCTGATGAAGGCTTTGAGGGTGATAAATCGATAGGTTTCCGACCCCTCTTTCAAATGCCGTAAGCCGAATTGCGATTGGTGAGAATGGTCAAAAGTTATACGCAAATTGCCGAGGCAATGTTTCAAATCTTGGATCGATAGCAAAATGCTCATATGGACCCAGGTAATGCGAACAAAAGTTTTATGGCCCTATGAACTGTTGGAACTATCTTCTTTCAACCTCATGAAACAGGAAAAAGACCTATAGAGGGTTAGAAAAATGATCGGAGAGAAACTTGCTGAATTGACGTGGAATTACTCACAATCATTATCATTGAAACCCGAGCCACCATTTATAACCATACAATTAACGTGGCATGACTGAGCCCATTCGAGTGTGACAACTTCATTCTCTTTGAGCATGTTATCATCTATAGTGTTTTATCCCTCTAGGAAAAAATGAAGCTGTGGTGGTAGAATGAAATCTATCAACGGTTTTTCATGATCTCGAGGAAGAATAGGTTCGTTGATGCAATTCATGTAATTCTTACATAACTTCTCATTTGCACCGTGATCTTTCCATCCTTCACAATAGGCGCGAATTTTTGCGATCGTTCTGGATTCAAAACCGGTTTGTGATAGGCAATCTTTCGGAGCAAAGCACCATGTGCAAGGGAATGCAGAACTGTGGGGTCCTATCCCAGAACCCATGTTTGCAACTCTCAAATCAACAGCATATTCACCTGGGTTTTTCTCCAAACCAATTAACGAGCACAGCTTTGAAATTTTCTCGTAGTTTCCTTGGCATGACTCTACAATTCCAATGATGAATAATGTTCTTACGCCGGAATCGGAGAATCGTTCAGATATACATTCTTGCTCAAATTCTTTCGGATCAGGTTGATCCAGATTGTTTAGTAAGGGAGCGGGTGCACTGAATAACTTTGAAACCATACTTTAATTAAACAATTAAACTATATTAAATTCCAAAAGAAAGGGGCTCATTACATATTGAGCGAGGTGGTGCGGTCGGCTGCTGGACAGAAACTGGCGAGAGCAGCGGAAGGCGACGGCGCGGGCAGCGCGGGACTCGAGCGTGAACACAAAATGGCGGATGCGCGCGAAAATTCAATTCTTTTACAATAGATCATGATGAAACTAAACATACCGCCCACCTCGATTTATTACTATTGAAAGAATCGATAAATTAGGTAATTTCATTGTACATCAATGCATCAAAAAAGGACTCGAACCTAAGAGAATACAATTCAAGGGTGTCATATCCAAATTGGAAGTTGAGGATAAAGAGCAGTAGGCTCAAAAAACTTTTTGGATGAAAAATTCCAAAAATCGTAATAGATGTACCTAACAGTTGAATTTCCAACTGAAATCGAACAAAAATCAATGCGAAACCGTATGGCTCTTAATTAATTAATAATAAATTGTAGAATCTTCAACAACAAAATCTGAAAAGATTCAGTGAAAGTCCATTCCCTTTCTTGTGGAATAGATAACCAAAGAAATAGATCAAAATAAAATCACTTAGGTCCATAAGCAGAACCATAATCCGAAACGCTATTCACAATGGGATGATTTAGCTGAATCATCAAAGAAAAATCATTCAATCAACTTGAATTGTTAGGAATGCAACGAAAAATAGAAGAATGAAGCCAGAGCTTCAGTTAAATCATTCCACCATCAGGTTTAAAAATATACTAAGTTCCGGCTACCCGGGATCGAGTCCCAAAAGGAGGAACGTTCATTCCCTTGGGATATGAACGCCCTTGGCAACCGCGCAATTGACTTTAATTTTCGTATTGCGCTTTCATACACGCCAGACACTAACTTCCTTAGTGCTTTTGAGTTGATAAAACGCCCATACTACTTGAAAAATGACTCTACTTTCACTGATAAGTGGAATTGAGTTTACCCCAGACTCGAAAAGACTTCAATCTTAACACTAAATCACTAGTTGTCCAATACACGAAAGTTCAGCTCTCATCACTTTCTTCTCCTGAAGTCTCCGGAACAAGAAGTACAAGCTTGACAATCGGTCGTCGAAATGTTAATGTAGCAGTGCAAACGTCTACAACTCGGATCCTGCCATTATGGCCAGGGAATACTGCGGTGACTACTGCTAAGGGCCAGACAGCTGGAGGTCTGCAACCGTCGCGAAGCAAGACCACATCACCCAATCGATATGCTCTAGGAGGCCTTGATCACTCATGTTTCTCTTGCAGAGCTTGTAGATATTCACTGGACCATGATTTCCAAAATTCCTGGGCCATTTGAGTCATTCACCTCCATCTATTGTTGACTGAAATGGGCTTCGACGGAACGGTTGGTTCTGGAATTATAAATGATGGTCTCTGTATGAGGAAATGCGCAGGTGTCAGTGCAGACAATGCAGACGGATCATCTCTCAAAGGGGCAATAAGCCTTGAATTCAGACAGGCCTCAATTTTAGATAACAAAGTGGACATTTCTACAAAAGTAAGAAAATGGTTGCCAACTATCCTTTTCAAATGATGTTTGGCTGATTTGACCGCAGCCTCCCAAATCCCTCCGAATCGTGGTGCCGCAGGTGGGTTGAATCTGAACTCAGTCTTCATGTTGCTCAGCTCCACAGCTATGCCCTTGAATTCCGTAGAAGCTCCATCAAAACGACGTTGTAGTTCAGCATCTGCACCAACGAAATTGAGTCCATTGTCGCACTCCAACTTCCTGCAATGGCCACGTCTTGCCTCGAACCGCTCGAATGCAGCCATGAATGCAGGACTAGAATAATCCTCTACGGCCTCCAAGTGTATAGCTCTTGTGCTAAGACAGATGAAAACACAACCATAAGCTTTCATCGTACCATGACCTCGACTTTTAAACAACCGAATTTTAAATGGACCTTAGAAGTCCACTCCCGAGTGCTCAAAGGGATGAGCAGGTGTGACTCTAACCTTAGAGAGATCTCCCATCAATTGGGTTGACATTTTAGCTGAATATCGTAAACATACCGTGCACTTGTTGATCAGAACTTTTACCGCTTGTCGACCCTTGAGAATCCAGCACTGATTCCTGAGACTGGCCAACGTGAGCTGCGTACCGCCGTCTTGAGAATCCAAATGAGCTCTTCCCACAAGTAGTTCTGTTAACGGGCTCCTGCAGAGTAGAATTGGAGGATATTCGGCCGGATAGTCCAACAAGGCATGACGGAGTCTACCGCCCACTCTGAGTAGCCCTTGATCTAGAAAAGGTCTTAATTTCAATAAATTGGTATCCTTGATTTCTTTGCTCATCTCGAGGCACCTGAAACAGTCACCAAAGCTATGCCTTTGCTCAAGATAGATCCATAATAATTCAGAGTTCTTCAGCTCTGCTATATTTAGCAAACCGCCTGAGAACGCGCCCAAGTCGATGAATTCCAGCTTCAGGAATTGGATTTTCCCCTCCTTTTCCTCATCCATACGAAGACTCAGCTTCGTCAAAAAACGAAGACAGAGAGCCATGATTCGCAACAGTTTGGAAACTGTGGAATACCTGTTCACAAGATCATTTTGAGTCATGAAATCCGGACACTGACTCGCCGTGATGGCGTGAGAAGAAGTTTTCTCTCCAAGGGGTAAACTGTCAGATTCTCAGCCTCAGTGGTCCACGGATCACATGACTCTGTGAGAAACGTGGGACCTTTCCACCAAAGTTCGAATGAAGATAAACTTTCAGGACTGAAACCTCGAGGAACCACATCCGCTGGGTTGTCTTTTGATCTGACATGATGCCAATGTGCCTTAAGAAGCAATTCTTGAATTTGCGAACATCTATTTGCCACAAATGTATGCCACCGATTAGGCAAGGCTCTGATCCAAAACAAAACATCTTTCGAATCTGACCATGAATGAGTTGCTACTGTTCTAATAGGCATAATTTTCAAGAAGTGATCAGCAAGTTTTGTTAACAATAACGTCGCACAAAGCTCTAGTCGGGGTATGCTAACTGTCTTTATTGGCGCTACCTTTGATTTGGCACACTGCAATGAAACAATAACTCCACCATTTCTGATCAATCTCAGTTAAATTACAGCTCCGTACGCTTTAGAGGAAGCATCTGCAAACCCATGCAGTTCTATAGTCAACCCCTGGCTCTAATAACCTATCCATCGAGGAATTTTGATTTCTTCCAAACTCATCAGCTTTTCATACCAATCAGACCACTTTTCTGAATTTCCCCCGGGAAGCACATCGTCCCAATTGCACTTCAACAGCCAGAGAGATTGCATGAATATTTTCGCCCAAATTACTACAGGAGCTAACCATCCTAAAGGGTCAAAGATTTTTGCTGTAAGTGACAAAACGGATCTTTTAGTCAATATTTGACTGTCGAACACTTGAGGCTTGATTTTGAAATGAAAATAATCTTCTCTCGGTGACGAGAAAGTCCCAATATAGAAGTACAATTATCCGAATCGAAAGTCGTTGAGCCGTGAATCCTGTGATCCATCGCGCACCATTAGCTGCCCATTTTCTCAACTCAGAACCGCCCACCTTGAGAATCCCGATCAGCTGATCCTGTTTCTCTAGAGCTTCACCCAATGTTTCTCCCCCCGACATAAAATCATCCATGTATGATTCATCCTCGATGATTTTAATAGCGAGAATGAAGAGGTGACTGTAATCCTCAGCTAATTGTCTTAGTACTCGAATAGCTAGGTATGGTGAACATTTTAAACCATAAGTTATTGTTTTGAGAGAATAGAGTAAAATTTCTGAGTCTGAATTTCCTCTCCACAAAATCGTTTGCAAATGGCGATCTCGAGGATCCACCAATACTTGCCGGTACATTTTCTCAATGTCTGCTACAAACGCGAATTCATAGCGACGCCATTTTGAGATCAGATCAATCAACTCTGGGAGCAAGTTCTCTCCAGTGTAGAGGAGGTCATTCAAAGATATTCCGTGAATTTTATTTGAACCATTGAAGACCGTTCGTAACTTTTTAGAGCCTCGCAGGACTCCATGATGAGTAAGAACGTACACCCGATTTTTCTCCTCGACCGACAAGTTTGAAGCCTTTTCCATATGCGAGAGTTGTTCATACTCTAGCATGAATGTCTTGTATTTTGCCTCGAAATCCGAATTTTTCAAAAATTTCCGTCCCATTGCATACAGAGATTGAAGAGCGGATTTGTATGATTCACCGGGATTGAAATTCAAACTTCCGATCAAATCTGGCTTCACTGGCAACCGAACCACATATCTACCGCTCGGGTCTTGATAATGGGTTTTCTGAAAATGTTCTTCACATTTGAAATCGTCCTCAGAGGGCTTTTTTCCGGGCGTCACTACTTCCTCTTGCTTCCAGAACTTCTCGAGAATCGACTCTAGCTCAGTATCATCGACCAAATGGAAGTAAGATGAAGAAGATTCCGAATTTTGACCGACGCTAGAAGAAACTATCCAACCCAACTCAGTATTTGTAGCGATAGGTTGATTAGAAAGATCAAAGTTTGCCTTTTTCACGCCATCAAGTACAATCTGAGCGTGAACTTTGGCACCGAGCAACATATCGATTGATCTTGTTTTTAGAAAATTAGGATCAGCTAAAACTAGCTCTTTGAGATGATCCCATTTATCCACACCCGCCGAAATTGAAGTTTTATGGCCAGAAATCTCGGGAATTATGAACGCCTGCACCTCGCAACTCAAATCCGATGAAAATCGGGGAAACACTGTGAAGTTAGCTAAACCCCTCGAAGCACGAGTGTTGAGATCGCCAACTCCTTTGATTTGCACCTTAGATCTCACCCTTTTGATTCCTAGTTTCTGGCAAGCATTCTCCGTAATGAAAGAGGATTGCGAGCAGTGATCGACTAAAGCTGTGGAATAATATTCAAATCCGTCAGCTGATATTAGCTTTACTACTGCTGTAGGCAAAAGCACAAAACCCGAATTGTCTACCGAATTTAGACATGTTGTAACCGTCAAATGTGTGGTCGAGGAAGATTTTTGATTGGCCCCTGAACCTTTATCTTCACTCTGAGAACCCGAACCCGTTTTGTCCTCAGTTGGAGCGCCACTTGTAGGGTTAGCAGAATCCAGATGTATGAAACTATGATGTCTACCATTACACTTGCGACAAAATTTCGTTGACCTACAAGATTTTGCGCCGTGATTACCGAAGCAGATGAAACATGACCTCTTCTCTGTAACAAAAGCCCTACGATCAGCCACACTTTTAGCCTTAAAGGAATCGCACTGTGAGAGGTGATGAGATTCCGAGCATGAAGGACAAACCTTTTTGGCAGTGTTTGCATCCGTATCCGTAGCCATTGAGTGAGTCTTTCCAGATCCAGATGGCTTAGCTGGTTGACTATTGTGGGATTTTTGAATACTTTCAATGGATTCCAAAGTAGCAAGCTGATCTTTGATGAAATTCTCTTACTGACCTACAGAAGAAGGAACATTTGTTTTGCCCAAATGCTTCTCCCACTCTTTCCTAGTAGAAGGATCAAATTTGGAAACTGAGAAGAATACGAATAAGTCTTCACCCGTTGTTTCGACAGGACGATCTAAGCCTTTCAAAAAATTCAAAGTGTCGAACGAGCCAGCATACAATTTGTTCATCTCAGCCTGAGACTCATTTTTCATGTCCTTCAATGAGAAGTAAGAACCTAGAGACGAATTCACTAGCCTTCTTTTATTTTTATAGTATTCGCATAGATCAGACCAGGCCTTTGGATAATTTTCAGCATTTATCTCAATGGTCTTCATTTGATCTAGTGCTTCACCCGACAACTTTGTCCTCAAATGATAAAATTTGACAGCTGGAGCAATTTTATCCCTACGATGTACTAAAGTCTTGAATAGGTCCCGAAAATTTGACCATTCACTGAACTTTCCCGAAAAAATAGGAATATCAATTTTTGCCAACGAGTAAGAGTCTTCCGAGTTAACCTCCCTAAGAGCTACTGGAGCGACAGTCGCGTTGGCTTCCCTTTCCGCCCTCTCTAAATCAGCAAAAGAATCCGAAATCTCTTGGAACTCCGATTTGCTTGCAAGGTACGATTCTTCTACTAAATCAGGGAGATTATTCTTGAAGTAATCGTGAACAGCTTCCTTTGGCTTCATCGCGACAATTTTATTATGGTTATGACGAAAAGCTTGAAAGTTTGTTTCTAGATTATTGAATCTAGTCGTAGCCGCCGCTTTTGACATTTTCTCTTGGCCCAATTTCTTAAAATTGACGTACGAATTAGCAATTTTTGGTTGGAGATCTAACTGCACCTGATATAGAGCGTCCATTTTTATTCCAAATCCTAAAATTGGACGAAAACCGGAAGAAAACCGAATCGAAAAGCTGGTAATCCAAAATGATGCGTTTATTTGGCCCGAAATGCCAAAATCTAGCAAAAGGATTCAAACCGATGCCAAAATTCTCACCAGAATTAGGCAAACCCGACCGAGAGATGAAGAATTTTTTCAAACCTAAACTCAAGATTTGATGAAATCGCTTATCCAAAAAATTCTCCGAACCGTACTGAAAAATATTTACAAGTATTTACAAGATAACCTAAAAATGTATGAGCAACCCCCTGCGTTCAACATTTATAGGTTAGAATGCCCCAAAGTGAATTGAGATAATCTATGAATTCTCTAGAATCCAAGTCGAATTCAATATGACAATCTCATTCATAGACTATAACTCACTCGTTCGACCGTATAGGCAGTTGACTCACGATGATAGAAACCAAAGTAGTCCTGTGCTGAGCCGTTGTGATGTGCGTACGACGATGAGCAGGCTGGTAGACTGCACGACGGCACGATGTTGTCGTCACCGCGTGAAGCACCTCGCTACACTGCGCCGAGTGTCGATGAACAGCTGCGCGCCGCCGATGAGCAACTGCGGATGACACTGGTCAGCTGTGTTGCCAGATGTCGGAGTCAGCGCCAAGCCTCAGCACGCACACCAACTTAGGTCACACGTACGGCAACTCACTATAAAATCCAATAATTTCAGTGCATGCCCAAATGACATCAAGAAAGCTCATCACTGAAACTCTAAAGTGCCGATTGCACACACAAAATATTGTACGAATGGTACAATCTATTTTTTATTTGCAACAAGGTGTGCAAAATAAGCTCAATCCACGAGCAAAAGTGCTTTGAATTCAAATCAATATTGGAGAATTTTCCAAAAACTCAAAAAAACCACTGTGAAAGATGAAAATTATCAAATAAGAGAGCTTAGCCCAGTAATCCCACGTTGCCCAAGGACCCTCCTGGATCCCCAGGTCGTTTCCGTCGTCTCCAAGAGGTGCGGCGACTTGAGTCCTCGTGGCCGCTTTGGAGGTTAGCCTGCGCTCCGCTGCCGGTGGACCAATGCTCCGAATTCAGCAATCGAGGGAATGATAATCCCCATCCGCCGGCAGAAAACAGCTTTTCACATGCTGTTTGGCCCTGAGGAAGACGCCACTGGACGCCCCAGGAGACTGCCGACGACGCACAATCACCATGAAATCACCTCGTGGTGATGCGAATCCGTTCGCATCCCCGTGAATTCCACCACTAGCTCTGATCCGGTACACGAAGGACCATAAATGTTTAGTAAGGGAGCGGGTGCACTGAATAACTTTGAAACCATAGTTTAATTAAACAATTAAACTATATTAAATTCCAGAGAAAGGGGCTCATTACATATTGAGCGAGGTGGTGTGGACGGCTGCTGGACAGGAACTGGCGAGGGCAGTGGAAGGCGACGGCGCGGGCAGCGCGGGACTCGAGCGTGAACACAAAATGGCGGATGCGCACGAAAATTCAATTCTTTTACAATAGATCGTAATGAAACTAAACACAGATCACTATACGAATTTTGAATAGATGAGCAAACTTTGAGCGAACCTCTACCGCCATCGATACCATATTTTAACAGAACTTCAGTAACTGAACGATGACTTTTGACGAACTCAATCAAACCGGAGAGGTCGTGACAAAAAACGGCAACTCATTCAACCTCACCTCTTTCATCACCTCTGATTATAAAGAACTTCATTTTTTCGGCGCGAAAAAATCTATCTACTGGATGAATCTGAGCACTGAGTTTAGTTTTCAAATTAGACTCGGATATTCCTCTTCCGAGTGACTTTTCGAAGAGTTTTTGCAATCCTCAAGGTATCTTTTTGCGTAAGATTGAGATTATTTTGCATGGTTATCATAGCACTTGCGGGAATTTGTGTAAGAGACTTCGGATGAGCTTTAGAACCAACCGTGACTTTGACAGGTCTGCCTGATGTGCGAAGAGTCATTGAAGAACAAACTGGTTGCGATTCAGTACTTTTTCCAGCGCGTGACTTAAGTGATGAAGAGATTACCTTTCTTGCCGATCGCTTTGATGTTGATGCGAGGAGATCTTCCAAATTCTTCACTCGACTCTTCATTACACTGATGACCTACTTCTTTTGGAATTATTGATATGCAATATTTACACCTCTTATGAGCATCTGGATCTTCCTCACTTGAAATCGATACGGGCAAAGATTCTGTAATGATATAGTTGTGGGAGTTATCGATTTGGAATCTGCATGAACGTTAGAGAAGATGAGTGAATCGATCAATGAAGATTCTCATTTCGACAGAAAAACAAGCTTGGATGGAGAAATCGGAGTTATATGTACCTTTTCCCAATGTGACAGTAAGGACGTTCTGATGCGACAGATCCTGATACTCTTGATTCCTCCCTATCACACAAATTTGGCACGCGCATGTTTCATTATCAGATCGGAGATTCATTCTTGCAGACAAAATTTTGAAAAATCAGGCACATCTTTTATATCCAGATTTCCTTTCAACTCGTATAACTTGGTTTTGCACGAGCTGAAAGGTCCACAAGGTAGTTTTGAGTCGGAAGCATCGTAACTAGAAGATTGATTGATGAGCTTCACAGTTTTTCCTCCAGGATCTATTTGGAATAACTTCTTACTTGCTGGACTTTTCTTCAGACAAACACAACAAATTTTCCCTCGATTTTCGTCATGCGTGTGCACGGGCATGGTTTTTTGGAACTATCCACACAGCTAGTTTAGAACAATCCGTGTATATCTGAGGAGGAGAATTGGGAAAAAAAGCGATAGAGAAACAATAGGATATAGATGGAAGGGAAATCAGGAACCAACAGATGCTTAGATGAATGCCGAATATATTGTTTCTCAGAAGAATTTGGTATCCCAAATTGATATTAGAGTCGGCTAGAGGAAGAAAGAACAAATCACCATTCTACTCACCACAATTACGGCTTCCACAAGCACGAGCACTGCACAGATTCCGGCGTATTTTCGCACTTCAACACTTGCCGACTAGGGCACACTAACTTTCCGTAGTTAGTTGAATGGTAGACTCATGAAATATTGTCAACAACTACCATTAACAGGATCACTTTGAATCGGGTTGATTTTGACGTCACTACAGACATTAATCACTCACTATCTTAGTATGAAGACATCAATGATGGAATGCACAATCCTTGATTTGTTAGTAACAAATCGAAACCCCTCTCGTGGACAGTAATTACAGTGAGCCATCTGGTAGTCGATTTTAGAAACAAATACAATATAACAATGCATGATCGAGGTCAGTTTTGGTTTCAAGAGAAGGAAAAGACAGCTTTGCCACAATGAACTAAGGATAAATCGATCGAGATTTGGACATAGATGAAATCTGACTCCATCTCCTTAAAGATCGGAGAATTCGGCACAAAAAAAATTTAGTATCGAACCATGCAAGGATTCTGCACGCCCCAAATAATGAAGGGCAAAAGATGTAGAAAGATTCTCGTTTTGTCAAAAAGCAGTTTTTGAACTCGAAACCAAAAAATGGACTTTATTTCGAAAATCCCCGACGGATGATTTTGATTCTCTCGGGAAAACGATTGTGAATATACCCGGAAACACACCCTAAGAGAACTTTCCTAGTTTCTGCTACTTGACCTTTTGACGCCTTCCGATGCACCGTGACTTCTGACGAGTTTTGGGGGCAGATTTGGACAGCCTTTCGGAATTGAGGATTACGGCAATATTCTCCGCCTATTCGAGTCGCTTTTACCCACCGAAGCACGCGGTAATTACTCAAAATCAAGAGGGAACCCCGCCCGTGACCTTTACATCTCTCCATAGCCTCAACAAGCGGGCCTTTTTTATATCGTCTTTCGACATTATTGAAATAGGCGCTTTATTGATGCACTATCAACTTCAACAATCAGCAATCGACTTGCAGCGTCTAAGAGTCGACTTTCATTCGTCTTTCTTCAAATTGAATGTACTCTTACTCGCCCTTGGTGAACAATCCAGATGACAGAGTACGAAAATTAACCCAGTATCAGCGAATGCAAGAGTAGAAATGCATAAAACGAGCCCTATCTTGGACCACGTTGAAAGCGACTTCTGGCCTCTAATCTGACTCTTGAGACGGCCATTGGACACCGTAACTTAACTTTTCAATTATCATACTTACCCTCATCCGCAACCCGCGCTTCGAAAAATCTGCACAAATGCATACGAGCCTCGATACGGGCAATCATTCTCAGAAAACACGGACACGCGATTGGTCAACTGATTTTAGATGGGATTCGGCATTGTCTGAATTCGCCCCATCCAATCTGTCCAAAAATGCCCCCGACCCTTTTTTCGCGAAATTGCGATTACTCGTGTCCCATTGAACCGAGTTCAACACACAATGGCTCAAAATCTTTTTTTTATGATGTAGTTATTGATCCCTAAATGGTGATGAAGTCCACCCAATTATGCAGGAGCAGCGTAAACTCTTGCATTTTCAAAATAAACCTCGCGACACCCTCGGAAAGCACCCCTATGTCAGCGCGGACTCCCGGTATCGTTTCAGGTTGTCTAACCGCCATGAGAACCGTTGTCTGTGGTGATATTGAAAAAGAATCCACGCGGGGAAAGCCTAGAATCTATCGTGGCCTAGCTATCTCACTTATCCGATTTCGCTCTCGTCCAAATTCGCCCCACTCTCCCGTATGTGAGAAAATCTTTATCTCAATTATTCTGGAGCCAAAATTTCGGTCTGATTATCAGCTCTCCAATCCTGATCTAATTCGAAGATGAGAGACTAAAATCCCCGACTAGTCGGAACATTTATCCGACATTCCTGATAAATTCCCGACTTTTCCGGGTTTTCCCTCATGTAAATACCCTGGCCAAGCTGCCTTCAGATTGGTTGGACCCAAAAAGTTTGGAACTGGTTTTATTCTCTGACCCCTCAGCTGTGCAAAAGCGAGAAGTGAAAAAACTTCTTTGCAATTTTCTAGGACACGCAGAAATCATCCAAGTGAGGTACATCTCGCTTATTTTCTCATATCCTCATATGAAAAACGTAAGAAGAATATGCGGGGACGCCAACGAGTGCCCATGTCTCAGATCGGCATATGGGGAGGGGGGGCATGCTGGGTACACTTATTTCATACACCGAGTCGAAACCAACTGCATTGCCCAGGCTCCATTCATATTCAGGAATCCATGCCAGAAAAGGTATGCCTTGTAATTCCGGCGTTAAGTTTAGTGACCCTCGAGCAGCGCTATGAGATTTCAAAAACGGTGAAGGTACAAACTCAATAGCAAATCTTTGCATATACGGCCATAGAATTTTGCATGAGGAGAAGAGGCTGGAAGCTCATCCAGACAGTATCATGAGTAATCTTGTAGATTTTTCGTCCTTGATGTTTAATATATGAGTTGATTATTTGGTCTCATCGATCTTGAAGGACGGCGAGACCAAATGATCAACTCATACACCTAGACAGTAGTTGACTCTCCCGTTTCACTCGAAGAAAAATGAAGTGATGTCGAGTGATGAGTAAAATTCTCACTTCTCATCAGTTTTGCATCGTCATTTCCTCTAAAATATGGATAAAACTCAATTTAGCATAAAAGGAAAAATAGCGCATCACATTTGACGAGGAATTTAACTAGACTCTGAGTTTTGTCGATAGAAGACGAAGTTTGCTCTAAGGAAGAGTGCCACATATACGTTTTCCACCGATGTAGCTGCAATGCTTCGCCCATCTAAATCAAAAGACATTGACTTGATTGTCGAATATGGAAAAAATGAAATTTATTCTTCTTAAAATTACCTCAGAAATTTCACATGTGGAATGGGCCTGACAAATCAAGTGATATATCAACTGATTGATGAATCAGTTGATCAAGTGATATATCAAATGATTCATCAAGTGATATATCACTTGATATTTTTCGGCAGGGATGTATATATGAGTCATTTCGGAGCATTCCAGCCAGAGGCGTTACCAGGGGGGTCTGGGGAAAATCCCAAAAAAATTTTTTTCATCAATACTATGTTCAATGAGTACAAAAAGAATTTTTTGGAGATTTTTCCGAAGCCCTCCACGGGCCCTAGGGCCCACAGAAGGTCTATTTTAGGCCCTTTTTGGCCTATTTCTGGAAAATCATAGCTCCGACTAGACTCAATCTTTTTCTACGTACTTGGGCGCATTTTTTTTGGTAAGGGTGGCACTTTTGGAGAAAAATAGTCCAGAATCAATCATGCAGCCTGGTAACTCCTAGGAGCTATTTGCTGAGAGCAGATTTTAGCGATTTTTGGGCCTGCTTCGAGGTAATCTTGCTCCTACTAGACATGTGATAATCGACTTCTGCAGGTAGTCATTTTGGAGGTCTTGAAAAAATCTACAATTTGACCACCTGTAAAAGTCGATTATCGTACTTTTTATAGGAGCTATAGCCGATACAAGTTGAGCAGTTTTGTAAAAACGCCAAACTTTGGGCTCAATTTAAAAAAATTGTTTTTTCTCTTTCGACTCCGAACCTGCGCGAATATGTTCTTCGATACCGATGCTATCAATTAGAACAATAATCTGGGTGGACCATTTAATTTTCGATTTTATTCAGCCAATTTAAAACACTCTTTTTTGACTTTTTGCTGAAAATGATCTCATAGGTGTGGCTCGCGTTTGCCTCCATCTGAACTAATGTGCGTCAACCTGTGGGAAATCTTTCTCCAAAGTACCCCCAAATATGTGTAAGTACTCTTGAAGGCGAGCCTCAAGCCAGAAACGAGCTGGAGGCTCAAACCATCAGGTCCGAGATGGGCATTATTCCGTGTATTTCGGGGCAGGTGAGCGAGGTCTCGATTCCTCGTGTCCTTGCCCACAAACGAGGCGAGTGGCTAGAATAGGGATACAAACATGTTTTTCCGACTCAAAATGACAATCTCGACACAATTCTGGGGTCAATTTAGCCCTAAATTATCGTCATTTTGCAGTAGAGGCGCAAAACCTCCCGTCTATGCCTTATCTGCAGTTTCCATTTCAATCATTCCACCCCTACTATCCATATCCATGGCCACTCATGTTCCCAGGATATTCCCCCCCCCCTCCTCAATATCCTTCCGACGCGTATCAACGGGAGAAGTCCTTTGTATCCTCTCATACCCAGCAACAGTTACCCAATCTCACTGTCGCACAGCATTTGAACTCCCAGCCTGCCTGAAGTCAAGATCAGACCGGAGGCAAGCCGGCGAAGCCTTCGATCGAAATAATGAGCGTAGTTAATCACGAATTGCCAAGAGCCCAGGAATAGGGCCGATGATAAAAATTGTGCATGATATGCTTTCAGCAAATCAGACTTTAGTGTATCTTGATACCGGGGCAGATATTTGTACCGTTCGACTCACTTCATGTAGACCTGACATTGAAATGATATCTCACGTATCATACGTGCCACGGGAGTATCTGAAGATTTTACATTCTTGGATTGATTTAAACTTGCATTTTTTGTGAAGAAATCAGACTCCATGTCCTTCCTCTAGACTGCATAGTAAAATATGGCATCATTTTAGGATCAAATTAGTTTCGGAAATATGGAGCATGGATATTGTTTGATAGAAAATTACTGTCATTTGAGGGAGAGAGAGAACACCCCATATCCTTCTTTCCACCCAAACCTAACCTAGATTCCTCAGACGACGAGGAAGAAGTCAAAATCGACGAAGAAGAAATTTTCTCTAATCCGATGACGGATGTTATCATGTTCCCAGAAAAACGCTGACTCAACGTTACAGAGACAGATACAACACCTCTAGAGTTACGTAAGAACAATAACATCACCGTAACTCATGAACCACCCGAGGTAACTCATGAGCCTCAGAACTCAAATGAGTTACATGCTAACGCAACAATTACTCGCGACACTCCCACCATGGACCCCGTAACCCAGTCTAGTAAAGCTCGATGGCAGGAACTCCCTTATCAGGACAGTGATGCCAGCGCTGAAACAGCTCACGCAGCGAATATCTACTCGGTTACAATACCCGCGATGTCAAAAGCCCCCGTCAAAAGTTGGACTGACCTCCCTGACGGCGACGCCTACTCACCCTTTGTTTAAACAAAGAAAGGGATTTTTTCAGGAGAATGTACTGTTAAAGTATTGGATGGCATATGCTATGCCATAGCCACTAACACGTTAGACAGGGATATCACAGTGGAAGTACCTCCCCAAAACTTAGATCAATTTGACCTAGAACTTTTAGAGGACTACCTCGAATCTGAATCCGAACTGATGGAACCGACGAAACCATTATCTAAGTCAGAGAGAGTCAAGATCATAGTAAAGCTTCTATTGCGAACCCATCATTGTCGTCATGGTCGGAAGAAATCGAGACGGATAGCTCGAAAACTTCATCATATATTTATGTTGCCGGGAGACTCGCCACCAAGAACGAAATATATACATCATATTGTCACTCGAGATGACAAACCCACCACCTCCAAGCAGTACAGATACCCACCCAGCCTCCACGAAGAGATCCGCGAACAAATTATCAAATTACTACAAGATCATTCAATCCAACACTCTAACAGTCCATGGGTGAGTCCCTTGTGGATTGTACCGAAAAAACCGGGTCCTGATGGAGAGAGGCGTTACAAGCTAGTCATTGATTATCGTAAGTTGAACGAGAAAACCATTCCAGATGCCTATCCGTTACCCAACATTCAAGGAATCCTAGAATTGATGGGAAAATCAAGATACTTTTCGGTATTTGACCTCGTCAGCGGATTTCATCAAATTTAAGTTACCCTTCTGACCGTCCAAAGACAGCGTTCCGAACTCCGTATGGTTTATTTGGATAGCTAGTTATGCCTCTTGGTTTAAGTAATGGTCCAGCTTCTTCCCAACGAGTTATTGATAACGTAATGATCGGATTACAAGGCATTGAAATTTTCGTTTATATGGATGATATAAGAGTCTTTTCAGATTCGCTGGATGCTCATATAGAAAAAATTTACAAAGTCTTTCAACGGTTGTCGGATGCTGGTATGAAACTCCAGTCAGATCAGTGTGAATTCTTGTTGCCCGAAGTGAAATACCTTGGTCACATCATTGACAGACGCGGAGTTAGGCCTGACCCTTCAAAACAAGATGCCGTTCGGAATTTTACCACTCCTAAAACGACGCGCAACATCAAATCATTTCTAGGCCTCGCGAACTATTACCACCGATTCATTAATGATATCTCGAAGAAGGCGAAACCCATGAATGACCTCCTCTCCAAGGGCGCGAAATTCGAGTGGAAGAAGGAACAACAGAAAAGCTTTGGAACTCTCAAACAAGCCCTGTGTGAGGCTCCCGTTCTGATTCCTGCTGATTTCGACAAATCCTTCATTTTGACCTGTGATGCTTCCAACGGGGCCATAGGAGCAGTACTTTCTCAGGGAGGACCTGGCAAAGACCAGCCCATCGCATATATGTCGAAATCCTTATCCAAAAGGGGGATATTATTCTGCAACAGAGAGAGAGAGAGAGAGTGTGTCTGGCTGTCGTTCATTCCGTTCAACACTTTCGTCACTTCTTGTACGGACGCCATTTCACCATCTACGGAGATCACGAGCCCTTAACCTGGATCGAATCCATTAAAGATGCCATGAGTAGACTTAACCGTGGGAGGGCTGAACTCAGAGGGTATGATTATACCTTCAAATATAAGCTTGGGGTACAGAATACGAACGTAGATGCCCTTTCTCGCAATCCAGTTGAAACCCAGCCCTCTGATTACCCTGCACCTACGTTCGAAAATAATGGAGAGTGCTCCTGCTTATCATCTGAGTCTGAAGAGAGTTATCACTCTGATTCGTCCGTAACATCAGTAAAAATACTACCATTACGTACTAGACCGACAAACACTTCACAGGTGCGAGCTGAGAATGCCCGCAAACAATCGATTTCAGGATGATTATTGACAACATCAGGAGCTCCGCCTAAACGAGAAAGGAGGAAGGGTTCTGAGAACGAGCCACCCGAAAGACCTCCAATATGTCCGGAGGACAAGGGGATCTGGATGGCAGTACCATTGCCAAAAGATTTAGAATCAAGAAAAGGGGTGGAAAAACGCGAGACCCCAATCCCGGACTCTCGCGAGAAACAATGAAGAGCCCGTCTGACTCTCCTACCCCGAGTAAAGAATTTGAGGATATGGATGACTCTGGAGCGCCACCTATACCCCAGGAAAATAAATCATTTTTACCTGATCTCTTGGACAAGAATGAAGAATCCCATCTAACTGAATCATCATCTGAACGATCAGACTCCGAGGAAGAGGGGAATATAGATAAACCAGAGGGACAGGGACCACCCGGCATCATTGCACCGTCTCAAATTCCAACTCACACTCAGAAGGAGGATAAGACATACCATGTCACTCATGATCCAGACTCTTCTTCTTCATCCGATGAAAGTTTTTTTACCAGACGCACAATCTACAAAGAGATGGTCAAGGAATCTTCCAGAAGTTCCGAAACCTGATGAAAGTGAAACCTATTGGTGGGACAATCAACCTGTGAGTAAAGACACTACCCATTCGATAATTTCGGATCCGAACCTAGACTCCTCGAACTCTTCCTTGAATCAATCTACTGCATCCTTACCAGCCTATTTCGGCACGGAACCGGTATCAAATGGAATTGTGGAGGATTGGATAGCACACTTTTTCATACCCCCAGACACTAATCCTACACCGGAGGCTATGAGGACGAAAATGTATCCATCCAGAGAGATAGTTGCCAGATCAACAACCCTCACTCTGACTGGAAGCAAGAGAAGTGGACTCCCGAGCTTTTGGAAAACGGTCAGTACTATTGTGCAAGAAGGTAGCGAATCTGAAGATAATGTTCCTCCCATAGAATTTCAGAACTTCCCGCCGAATCCCGAAGTGAAAAAGCACAAACCATAAACAACCTTAAACCGATCAGATTGAATTCCAGTTCCCTTTCACCTCAAGCGGAGAAACCTCCCGATAGTCAAACACGGCCTAGTCCCACTCAAGAGACTCCACTCCCTGAAAGTATGCACCACACGCGAATGCCTCACATCTCTGAAAGATAATATAGTACATTTTGTCCATTTCATACCCGCAGACTTAGACTTAAGCTCTCCCAATAATTAATTATTGACTGATATTGGAACGATTGATTATGCTAAATTAAAATCACAGGATCATGAAATTGTCGAGGTTCTAGTAACTAAGAACCGGAACAGGTTCATTTATAGTCTTGTGATTTGTGACGAGAAAAGCAGTCCTATTATCCCCGGGAATGTGAAACTAACCCTTCCAAAGCTTTCCAAATTGATACAGAAGTCCGAAGTAGAATCTTTTCGCATTGCACGAGTTGGAGAGCTGACCGATGAACTTCCAAAGTCCTTTATCAAGGATGTTTTTCAAACTGGATTTTGAGATTCTCCTCTGACCATAACATTTTATTATGGTACTTGTGTCGTTCCAGCAGCCACCCAAACGGCAAAAGTCATTCAGGAATTCCATTCGACTTCATTCGGAGGACACCGAGGCATAGGGGAAACATATAGACGTATTCCAGAGGAGTTCTTACGGGCAGGTATGAAGAAGAACATAGAAAATTTTTTAAATAAATGCTCCGTCTGTCAAAAACAGAAACTAATAGGAATTCGAACAAAGGTCCCAATGATCATCTCAGACACACCTACGGAAGTATTTGCAAGAATCGCTATAGATACTGTACGCCCTCTGCCTACCACTCCCTCGGGTAACCGTCATATTTTAACCATGCAGTGTCTCCTTTCAAAATTCTGCCTTGCTATTCCTATTTCAGATATCCGTGCTGTTACCATTGCAAATGCAATAGCTTGACACCTCATAGCAAATTTTGGTGTGCCCAGAATGATTTTGAGTGACAGAGGCGCTAGTTTCAAGAATCGTCTTCTCAAAGAATTAGCAACGATTTTTGGCATCAAACTGATTACAACCACGAGTTATCACCCCCAAGGGAACGCTTCTCTCGAACGCAATCATGCCATGTTAGGAAGCTACATTACAACTAAGGCGGAGCAGAGACAAGATTGGGATATGATCGTGCTCTTTGCGAGCTTTGAGTACAATACCTCAGTCCACGCCTCCACAGGATTCACTCCCTTTGAGATTATTCACGGATGCAAAGCCCGGACAGTAGACAGATATCCTGACGAAATTGAACTCGAAACATACAGTTCATATCTGTGCAACCTGATTAAAGTTCTTGCGGATTTTCAGAGAAAAGCTATAGGAAATCCAATTGAATCCAACAATCGTACCAAATGTCGATATGACAAGAATGAGAAGCCTAAAGACCTCAAAGTGGGGATGGAGAAATATGTTCTTAAGGAGCCAAGTATGACTGGTGGTTATGGACCGAAAAATCGATTTTTTGGAAGTTTTTTAATTATATCCTTTGAACTATTTTGGGATGTTATCAAAGACTCCCGAGCCGTTATTTATATCATTTTCTCCTGAACGAGTGGCTTTCGATGTGCGAATTGACATCGAAACGAGGTTTGTTTCACTACTCTTCCAAACTATCGATTTCAAACTTCCCGGTCGACGGCCATCTTGTTATTCTAGGGTCCCTATATGATTCATGCAGGGTTTGTGGGCGTAAACTCATTATCGTAGAACTGACCAGTGATACTTTGACAGATGAGTGACCAGAATGGATCACATCAGGAAATTATCATTGAAAATGATTCTCTAAATATTCTAACTCAATTTTGATGCTAATGTTATCAAAGATGCTGGATCTTCTCTTGCCCACCCCAAGACTAATCTCCCTTCATATTCAACTCATAAAAATAAGTCTCTTACAAAATTGAAAGAATGCATGGAGGAGCTAGAATTGGGGAAGAGTGATATTTCTAGTATACATGGAACTAAATACAATCAGTTGAATAGTATGAACTTGTGCAGTTATGTCGGTCCGAATTGAGATAGTGGTCTTTGGGTTATTAGGCAAGATGCTCTAGATTTTGCCAAGGATGACTTTCAGTTTTGAAGTATATCAAAGTGCACTCAAACCTCAGAACATGATAAAAGCTTTTCTTCGAAGATAGTTTGATCGGTTCCTTCTTGTGTATCAACAGAGTCATGGATGAGCATGAGTTGGAGTTTGAGTGTGCCACTTGATAAGTTTATGAAGATCAAAAGCAATTATCAGGCTGTGTTTATTATAATATTGTTGTCATGAAGGAATTTAAGTGATGCCGTCAGCTGAATTTCTGATATTTCAATAATTGTCAGTGGGGATTAAGCCTTCCGTGGGATGATGATACATCCAGAATCTACAGTCTGGCATACTTATATACTTCCTTTCTGGCTTCTTTGTTGGTATAGAAGTCAGAGCAAACCAGAGGAACCACCCAAGATTTGAAGAAGGAAAAAATTAGGATCATCAAATGGCTCTATCCGCCTATCTTGGAAAAAGCCCCTTCTCCCACATACTGATTTTTCAGCCTTAAAAAGTTTTTGTGCGCATCAGATCTTAATGAACATGCCTCAACTTTTTTTTACACATTATTTGGAGTATTTGGAATGGAAGTTACTTATTCTGCTGAAAAGATTGACAACCCTGACTATATGTGCAGAATTTGTGTTCAGTAGAATGGGTGTTTTTCATTGTTTTTTAGGCTTGGAATCCTAGCCCGAAAGTAATTGCTTGCCAATAATAGGAAAAACATTGTATCACTAGCAGAATGAGGGCCTCCTGTTGGACATGCTGTGTACTATATGAGAAAAAAAGGCCATCTCTCTACTTGATAACTGAAAGCGCACAAAGAATTTCTTGTAACTATGATTTTGTTTGATTTAAAATGACAAAATATTGATTAGTCGGGCATAACTAGACGACTTAATGAGCTGAGAATCACTCAGAGTTCATTTTTTATATAGGTCTTGATGCTGGGTAAGTATGGAAGTCATAGCTGCCAAGATAAAAAAACTCTTTGAAACCACCAGAGTCATACTTTAAAGCATGTTGACAAGGTGAAACGCGCATATAATTGATAGCTATTCTTGTTTTATTGTCACAGGCATACGCGAAACACGAAGCAGAATGATACTCCTGATTTTCTTGTGGACTGGCGCCCTTTATTTCAGAGTTATATCTGGTAGTATGAACATAACTCATAGACTCACGCATATCTCGAAAAATCCAGGCATTTACTTTGAGTATTTTGGCGAGGGAAGAAGAATAAAATCAGAATGGAGACTCTCGATAGTTATAAATTGTGATAAATTATTAGAGAAAAATGATAGGAGAGAGAAACAATTGAAGGCTGTTAGAGAACAATATATTCGGAAGTTAGCGGGTTGTGACCGGTTCATCCCTTTTGCAAAGTTATAAACTATGTTACATGCCCTCGACGCTTTACAATCAGACCCGACAGATTACTTTCCCATTCCGTCAGTGCCACAACCCGATTCAGTTAGAGGGCACGATATAAGAAAGAGAGGCGCTCCTTTGGAAGTAGTGGGATGGGTGAACCGCGAATTATTTGGGACTATGGACGCCGACCTCCGTGACTCGATAACCAAACAAGTAAATGACTTTTATGACAGAAACCAGAACATATCATTACTCGCATCAGAGAGCACACATATATTGAGATCTGAATTAGATAACATTCACAAGTTCACGAATTTACAGGAAAATGAAGTAGAAATATTACACAACGAATCATCAAAGGATTTTGCTTCTTCAACAAACACTATAAACGAACTCACTCTCAGAGAAAATTTAGAGTTATGGGTGACGGAATTTGAAATGCCCCTACAGCATTCTATTTCTCCCTACAGAACTCTTGTCAATGCTGTTGAGGTAACATCAAGGGAACACTTACATCCACTGCTGTTGAATCACGAGCAATTACAGGATATTTTACATGACATTAACAATTACAGAGCCAATCATGTCTTACCATGGGACAAAGAGAAAATCACCCCAGAATACCTTTTTTCGATATCATAAACTTACGTACACGTAACACACCAAGGGCTTGTCGTAACTCCAACCTTCCCAATAGCCGATGCTACACAATTCATGCACTATAGAATTCACAGTTTGCCAACCCCGACAAAAGCAGTAAGAACTCAAAACTCATTCATTTCCATCATACCAGAATTCTCAGACAAAAAAAAGGATTCTCAGACATATTCGTATCAAAAAACTTTCGTATTTACATTCTTTTTCGAGAGAACCAATAACAAGACTGCATAGACCGGAAGCATACTACACTATGTGACGCTGTAGAACCGATACGAGTTAGTCACGCTGAGGATCCGTGTGAGTTTAAACTCCAAGCAAAAACCTCACCCGGCAACCTCAAATCATGTAATCACGTGGTAATGTCGGCAAACACTCCCCGCGTGGAAAAAAATCCCTGGGAAAATCATGGGAAAAATTCCCTGGGAAAACCATGGGAAACCCATGGCAAAATCCTGGCGAAAACTTGGCAAAATCATGGGATTTCGAACAGTAGGAATATTCAAATTAATTCTCCCCAAGGTTTCGCCAGGATTTTGTCAGGATTTCCCCATGAATTTGAAGATAATCCTTTGTATGGAAAAACATAGAATTTCACGTAGAGCAATGATCTCTTCATGTTTTGCCTGCTGATTTTGACACGGTTTCACCAGTGAATTACTGAATCTGCTATCAGATATTCTGCTCGCTCAGCCACATCCTTCGTGACCTTGATTATGAGACACTCACCTTGTCAGCGATTGCTCTACTGCTCGCCTCTTTCGTCTCATCACTCAGCAACGACGATTATTATCATCTCATTGTATTGTCATTAGATAATTAATCGAGAAGCCGATAGCATATCATTTCATTTACAATCGGAATATATATTCTATAAGCTAATTGAGCTCACAATGCGTAAGATATAATCTGTTACAAACTGTTGAAAACCATCCACTCACGTACACATTCATTCAAATTATGTGTAGAGCATAACCATATGGCCTGATACATGTGCTAGCTCTGTTATAGTATTCAACGAGAAAGATATTCGGATGAGATCATCATTTCTGTATCCGTACATGTTATTTCTCATTTTCCCCACGCTATTCTTCGATCAAGCTGACTGAATGAAAAAACCCAACGTTATCGCGGAATGGAGATGTGTCCTCTAGTTGCAAGGCTCATTCGTTCTCAATTGAATTGACAGGCTCCGAAATATACATTTTGCTTTCATCTAAAATCTCCATGAAATAACAGACACATTGAAGACTTCGCAAATCGATTACGTCTAACCGATTCGTCATTCACACTTCATAAATGTAGGATTTAGAGGTGCCATACCTATCACGCAGGACGTTATCGACAATTTCGAGCTCTCTTCAAAGTGCAAAAAATTCTCCTTGGCATGAACATTTTTTAACGCAAGTGCAATCAGATGTTTCAATAAAGAATCGAATGCCTCCATACCTCGTTTCTCCGTTTTTTATGTATTTTCATTCCTCGAACAAGTTTTTTTTGTCTGGTGTATAGCTCAGAAGTGTATAGGCAACTGTCTCTTAACAGTCTAGCAAAATGCAACACATTTTTCCACGAATCAAGGGAGCAAGAAATTCGTGATCTTCGCTTTCAAGAAGAATCTTTTTGAAGGCACCTACAAGATACAACGATTCGTCTATTCTTGTAGTTTTCCAATGTCTCGTTGGAGATGTGACTTTTTGCAGAGAGAAAAAGCTCTACTCCCCTCAGTCAAAGTATCTTTCAGATTTGCAGTTTGCATCAACATAAGCAAAGATCTAAGAAAGACACAAACAAAGCTTCACTGCTGTTAGCTAGATCACCCAGTTTTCCGTTAATATCCTCTCATGGAAAGCACGAGTGGGTCCATGAAGGATCTAATTGTAGGACATCATCTGCAAGATGCAAGGAAGAATAAAGATTTGAAGTCGCGTGTCTTACGCCATACAAGTCTTGGAATTGTTTGACAAATGCGTTCAGGACTTTTCTCGCATTCTCTACACCTCTGAGAGATACTGAAGACTGATTCAGGAGGTATAAGCTTAAAGAAGGAGTTTCATATTTTTGTAATGAATAGGTTGCATTATGTTTTTCAATATGACTGGACCAAAGTGAGAACACCAATTTTTTGATTCTGACATCTTCCAGTAGCTCAAATGCTTCTCAATTGACCGTGGGCGTCTTTGAATACTACATGGTGGTTTCATACTATCAAGACGAGCATCAATGAGTAGAATTTTATCCCTTAACGAGAAAATTTCTCCCGAGTAACTGACATCGAAAAATAATTGAGCAAGGTAAGTTGTGACTCCACCGAAATGAGGATACATTGTGTTAATTCCAGTACTGCGAATAGGCTGATTAACGAATAAGTGTATCAATGCGAATAGGCTGATGAACGAATAATCGATAGTCACTTGATACCAAATACAACTTCATTTCTTCTCATGGCTTGCAAGGCATGAGCTCTAGTCTCTTCGTCAGTCCTCAGTTTAGGACTTTTCTCGTATGGGTGTACCCAAGAGCCCTCGATTTTTAATCCTCTCAATAAGCACTTAATGCAGCCACATCTCCCGTTATACTAGTGCTGGCACAAAAAAGTGTCCTAGCCGGTGAATCTCCGGTCCTATTGGGCACTATCCTTCTGACCAACGAATTATCCTCGAGTCCTACATCTACACCATCGTATAATTCTTCACACTCATCTAAGATGGGAAGAAGGGACAAAGGACCCCGCTCCGAGAGATAGGATTTTGGGTTTAGGTAAATTTTGTCGGGGAAAAATATGTTGTAGAGCGAAAAATTCTGAACAAAAAGTTCAATGGGCTCGAAGACGGAAAATGGCTAGTTTTTTCAAGATTAATCAAATAAATACCGATAAATGGGAGGTTATGGGGTTATCTACAACAACAATAAAAGCTTGTCTGCGGCGTTCGAATCTGGATAACTGGAGATGTACAATTTGAATTTGATGTAGCTCAAGTGCCTTTTTGTTGTAATAGAAATATTTTATCTCAAACCTTCGACGATGCAAGCAAATTAACGCATGCGAAAGGAGTGATATGCGATTGACAGAGAAATCACAATGGCTCATATTCTTGAGGATTACTTTTTATGTCAATCAGTGTAGCAGCTAACGTTGGAGCTGGGCCATAAGGCTGTGCTGATTCGATACAACGAATACATGATCTTGAGAGTTCTGATATGGTGCGGGAGCGGCTTTTTGACCAGCATCATCGCATCACGTGAGTCTCGCTCTTTGAATAGTTGATGAAGAGTGTCCGATAATGCATGGCTGCGATCGAGTCAAACGAAATTAATTCAAATCAATCTTGAATTGCGTGAGACTGGTGTCTGCCAAATATTTCGAGGATATGAAGATCGAATATTACCGTGTTTCGAGATCATATCGCGTAGGAGGCTGCGGAGTCGAGAGCATGCATCAAGATTGAGCTCGAAAAGTTGAGTGGAGGGTGTTTTTGAGGTATTTCGAGGTCGCTGAACAGGAAAATCACGTCACCCTGCCTTCAAATCGTATTGCGTGGGTGGTTGCGGGAGCGAAGGCGTATATTGATCGAGATCCGAGTTCGGGAGTCGAGTAGCGGTGTATATGGGTATTTTGGAGTCCCTAAGCACGAATTTAAGATTACCCAGCCTGCGAATTGTCTTGCGTGGGCGGCTGCGGTAGTGGAGGCGCGAATTGACCGAGATCGAACTTTGAGACTTAAGTAAGGGTGTTTCTGAGGAATTTTGGAGACACTGAGCACAAATTTGAGATCACCCAGCCTCCAAATCGTGTTCCGTAGGTAGCTACGAGGGTGGAGGCGTGAATAGGCCGAGATCGAATCTCGAGAGCTAAGTGGGAGGGAGGGGATGTATCTCGGATATTCGGAAGTAGCTGGGAACGTTTATGGGATTATCTAGCTTTCAAATCGTGGTGCGGGGGCGAAAGCGCGGATTGACCGAGATTGAAGTTTGCGAATTGAACAAATGTGTTCTTGGGGTATTTTGGAGTCGCTAAGGGCCTCGGCGGGAAGTGCGTGATGCTCTTTTCTCCATTTTTTCTCCCATGTACAAGCATAGGCGCTGTAGTTGCTGTGACCGCCACGGGCGCGCAATAGCGCTACTTCCACGGGGAAAGAAGCAAGCGCCTATGCTTATACCCTGGGAAAAAGTGGAGAAAAAACATCGCGCACTTTTTGTCCAGGCCCTAAGCACGAATTTGAGATCACTCTACTTCCGAATCGTGCACTGTAAAAAATGTTGAATGAAATTCACCATCTAGCTTAGTAAAAATACAACTCTGGGAGTGGTGAGTTTCATCCCATTTCTTGTAACTTTACAAACGCTTGTAAATTTACCAGTCTCAGAGGGGGTAATAGTTGGACACCAGTCTCAGACTGGTAAAATTTTCTGTAAAATTCCCTCGCTCAGGCTTGTGAAATTCAGCTCAACCAAGCATGCGCGGATCTAAAGTTTGGTCTGCTGGGCCCACGCACAACTAACCTAAAAAGCTCCTCCGCGGTCGAGTGTTTATGTCTCGAGCGATGAGTTTTCGACTCGCACGGGTTTTTCACCCTTTTCAAAATTATCGTGGATTAAGATGCTTCATTCCAAGACTCCATTCCATTAGAAAAAGCCCCCGAGTAGCCCGTACGCTTCAGTTGAACAAGGTTTCTTCAGGTCTGAAATTTACCGTCAGCCGGTAAATGAAATTTACAAGCCACTTGTAAATTTACACGTCCCAGCGCGGTATCCAACTATTACCCTCTCTGAGACTTGTGATTTTACATACAAATTTTTTACAGTGTGTTGTATGGGCGGCTGCAAGAGCGAGGACGCATGTTGAACTAGATCAAGCTGAAAAAGTCTCGACGGGTCTGCGATATTGCGAAATCGCTGGACGCAAATCTCACATCAACCAACCTCGGAACCGCGTTGGGTGGCCGGCTGTGATGGTGTGTCCAATATATAGCTTCCTGATAATAATTATTGAGATAGAATCTGACCATGAGTTGTAGGCCGAATTAGGGCATCAAAAACCATTCCACGAGCATACCCACAAGTGTCTTTATTGACCGCCGGGGTATCGAGCAATATTATACTGATCGTAATTCCGATTCGATAGCGCTGTAATCAAAATTCTCGATGACGGAATGGACCACAAATTCTTTCGGACGTGAATCTAAGAGAGGGTGGTGACTGCCAGGAGATTCGACAGCTGGATCTCTATTCTGGCTAATTCTACAGGCAGAATCTCATCTCATCCTGCGAGAATCATGACTACCATACGACAACCATGAACATAGCGTGATTTGATAGCAGCGGGATCGGGCGATGACTTTGCGAGTGTGATCTTAAAATCTCAGCTCTGTAATAAAAATAAATCTCGAGAAGCAGTCGATTTTCATAGATTGACGGGCGTAAATCTAGATCTCTATAATAGAAAGGAGGAGATTAAACAGGCCAAATGAGCGAGAGTGGTGAATAAATTACAAGGTCAAAGGTTTCGCGTCTACTGGGTGAATCTATATATACGGCGAGGCGACGGGCGGAGGGGGCGGCTGATCTCGAGCAGACGACGACACTGCTTTTTCAACTGCTTTTGCGGGCTGGGATCGCCCGGATCGACGTTTGACGGGATAACTTGGGGAAAATCTGCACTGAAACCCTCCACGAGGCCAACAGAGGTGTCCAAATCACTTGCAGACGTAAACCGGGTGGTAGAAACCAATGTGCATACACGAGATTATCGCGAAACTCCGGCCCCTTTCACGTGACTACCCTATTGAAAAAAAATCATGTAATGCGCATGACATAAAATCGTGATGTCACGTTTTCTAAAAATCATGAGTAATAAACTTGTCAATTCGTGACATGAATCGGGGGGAGTAACATGACATCATGAAACCTTGTCATGAACATTTGTCATGAATTCTCGACACGATTTTCCGAATTTTCCGCTACCTGGGTCATCACCCGGTCTATGTCTGCAAGTGGTTGGAACACTCTGTTGGCCTCGTGGAAGGTTTCAGTGCAGATTTTCCCCAAGTGTTTTTACTGGGACAGGTAAATTATTATATTAAGAGACACAAGGTGCCTATTCCCTCACGGAATCCCTATATCAGGGTTGCCAACATAAAATCGAATCAGTGTTGCCAACTTGACGGCACGAAAAGTCCCTGGACCAGGTCAAATGTCCCTAGATTTTTCCGCGATGTATAGAACACGTGTTTGAGTGTCATTTACGTATTTTTGACGTATTTTTGAGTTTTTTATATGTATTTCCGATTTAGTTTATATGTATTTATACGTTGATATTATATATTCGATTTGCTGCTAATTCTTGCCGTGAAGACGGTCGCTGATCGGTCTCACGGAGCCCTTTCGAACACTGCCCAAGCTTCCGAATCCGTTGGCGAAGGTTAGGAGCAATCGATTTTTATGTGTTTCGTTTATCTATTTTCGTATTAAGTGCATGCTGGGAGTCATTTTATGGCGTATTTCAGTGAAGCGTATTAGAAAATTCGAGACACCGCCATTTTCAACATCGAAGGTAGCCGAGTAACTTTTTACGGTTGACAAGGCCGCCTCACTTTCAGATGTGAATTAATTTTGGTGTTCGAGTTAGCTTTATTTAATGGTTTTCATTCTAATTTTTTGTTAGAGATAGATCGATCCGCATGAGTATTGGTTGATTTCGAATGAAATAAGTGATAGAGTGACGATGAAGTCGAATCGTACTGACAAAGTGATGGAATGTTAAAGATCGAGAGGTTGTTATTCCGTTGATTTTGAATATATGATACATACGAATGGATTTCAAATTTTTGAAACTTTTTCGAATGAATTCGAGGAATTTTTTATTTGACTTTGAAGATGATGATTTTCGTATTTCTACTCATACCGAGTGTGAACCTACGTAATACTTTGGAGTTTTTAAATTTATTTCTATTTGGAGGAGAAATTAAACGTTCTTTTGAAATTCGAACTTATGAAAATATGAAAAGAGAAGCGGTTCACGTCTATCTCGCATGCTGATATTAGAGAACGTCATTTCATATGGGGGAGTGGTTGAGAGAATTCTTTTGATCAGTTTATGATCCAAGTGATTTTCATAAGATTTAGGGATAGATAATTGACATTGAGGAACGGTATCGTATAGAGTATTAGAAACGACTTTTGTAAATGAATCCAATATCACTTGCTTGATGCAATCGTGAGAGAAAAATCGAATTGATGCATTGTTATGGTTTTTGCTACGCGATCATCAAGATTAATTATTGGGAATTCATTCAACAGGGAAGTTCTTTGTTTTCATATTGAGCATTTACGTCGCAAGATTTGAATTTTTGAGAAGTCCCTGATTGGATGGAATGACCTCGATATTCATCATCCTCGTTTTGTGTTTATGATGTGAAATTGAGTTGAAACTGGGGAATGTTTTATGTTCAGAGTGAAAATGTAACTCTTTATCACAGAGGTTGAAGGAGACATGATCCGATGAGACTGACCCGTCGATTTAGTTTACCAGTGTCGGGACCAGAGCGGCGCTCAGATTAGAGGAAATCCAGCAACATGCTTCCGAAGAGTGGCGTTAGTATTGTGTTGTTGTTTTACAATAGCTGGGCAACAGGGAGTCACACTCTGTCGCACTCGGGAATGAGAAACCCAACTCCCATATGAACCAAGGCATCATGTGCTGTTGCAACTCGTAAAAGTGTGGTGTGGTATTTTGGAGTGAGTATGACGAGGATGAGTTGAATATATTTCTCATCAGAAAAGCTTTGAATTGGATCCTGTTGATAAAAATCACGTGAATGTATTTACTTTTTGATGAAATTGGGACAATGACTTTATTTTGTCAAGTGATAGTGGATTCATATTTATTTTCCCAAATGGTTCGTAATTTGATTCAATTTGAGCTGGAATCGGTTTTTAAAATTTCCCAATCTATTCAAAAATTCACTTATGCTTTTTCTGGAAATTTGTAGAAATCTAATGATGATTAGAATATTTTCTGACTTGAGATTGAAAGAATGTTCAATTAAAGATTGTATGTTTACATTAGAGGGCGTCATTTTTATTGGGGAGTGGTTGAGAGAATTCTCTGGACCAGTTTATGATTTAAGTAATTTTCATGAGATTTAGGGATAGATAATTGACATTGAGGAACGGTATCGTATAGAGTATTGAAAATGACTTTTATAAATGAATCCAATATCACTCGCTTGATGCAATCGTGAGGGAAGAATTGAGTTAATGCATTGTGATGGTTTTTGCTACGCGGTCATTAAGATTAATTATTGGGAATTCATTCATCAGGAAAATTCTTTGTTTTCATATTGAGCATTTACGTCGCAAGATTCGAATTTTTGAGGAGTCTTCGATTCGATGAAATGACTTCGATATCCATCATCCTCGATTTGTGTTTATGATGTGGAATTGAGCTGAAACTGGGGAGTGTTTTATGTTCAGAGTGAAATTGTAACTCTTTATCACAGAGGTTAAAGGAGACATGATCCGATGAGACTGACCCGTCGATTTGGTTGACCAGTGTCGGGACCAAAGCGGCGCTCAGATCAGAGGAAATCCAGCAACATGCTTCCGAAGAGTGGCGTTAGTATTGTGTTGTTGTTTTACAATAGCTGAGCAACAGGGAGTCACACTCTGTCGCACTCGGGAATGAGAAACCCAACTCCCATATGAGCCAAGACATTATGTGCTGTTGCAACTCGTAAAAGTGTGGTGTGGTAGTTTTGAGTAAGTATGACGAGGATGAGTTGAACCGATATGTCATCAGCAAAGTTTTGAATTGGATCCTGTTAATGAAGGTTACTTGAATGCATTTACTCTTTGATGAAATTGGGACGATGATTTCATCTTGTTAAGTGATAGTGGATTCATATATGTTTCTCTTAATGATTTGAAATTGATTCAAGATGAGCTGGTATCAGTACTCAAAATTCTTCAATATATTAAAAAAGTCAGTTATGCTCTTTTTGAAAATTCGTATGAATTTCATAATGAATAGCATATGTTTTAACTCGAGATTGAAAGAATGTAGAATTGAAGATTGTACGAAAATATCGCTTAATGAGTTTTACTTCTTTCGAATGCTTATTCTATAGTAAATGAATCGACACGGGGATGGTTGGGGCAATTTCCCCAACCATTTGATTTTATTTATCGAGTTTCAGGAGATTCAGATATTGATACAATCCATATTGAACATATTTACATATAGAGTATGGAACGTGATACTCTAAAGAAAAGTTTCATCATACATTATTACAATTATAGGCTTACATCCTGATTACTTATAATAGAGGGAGTAATGATATACAATCGTATGGGAGGCGTATGTTGCCGTTCTGTTGATAAAATTGAGTCATCGTACAAATTGAATGAGAATTGTCATAACAAAAGATTGAATATCGAGAAACGTATACGAGAGTCACTACATTGATCAATGATAATCCTCAATCATATTCGATAACAAACGAATATATTAATGAAATTATGGATATTTGATATACGATTCTAGGAACGCACTAATTTTAACAATACCTTGATCTATATTCTTATAACGACTGGTGATATTTGCGGAAGATTTTATTGAAATGAACAGAAATATCGATTTATCATCTTTGTTGTGTGATATGGAGTGGAATTGAGTGTGAATCGGTCCGTGTATATCGTTTCAGTGTAAATGTAACTCTCCATTACAGAGGTTGAAGGAGACATGATCAGATGAGACTGACCCGTCGATTTGGTTTACCAGTGTCGGGACCAAAGCGGCGCTCAGATCAGAGGAAATCCAACAACATGTTTCCGAAGAGTGGTGTAAGTGTGTTTTGTTGTTTTTTTGGAAGAATACCCTACATTTACAGCAGCTTGGCAACAGGAGATTGTAGTATGTCGATCTCAGAGATGATAGTCTCGATCTCTATGTGAGCCATGGCATCATACAGTCCTGTTACAACTTGTAAATGTATTCGATTGCACTTGGATATGTAAGAGATGTGTATTGTTGGGAATCATTTGTTGAGATGTGTGACGAAGATGATTTGATTTTTTTCGTAATTAAAATTAGCCTCAAATTAAATTGTAAGATCAAGGATACATTTGTGAGATATCATGCATACCAATTTAGTAAAGAAGTAAAGGCTATTATGTGCTTGCGTTCTCTGAAAAACTAATCAATCTAATGTTCTGACGAAGATTTCATAGGATCATGATATTCGAAAAATTTCCATAGAGCTATATCTAATTAAAATTCTATACATATTTTAGAATAAGGAGTGACACGGGTTGATACATGAAACTCACATTTGATGTCCTCGGAAGTTGATTCGATTCCAGAGGTGTTATGGATTCCCTTGTTTTATGTGATTTTTGTCATTCTCTTGTGCTTGGATCCATGCCATCTTACTGTAGTTTTGATTTTGTTAATCTTTCTGGAACGGTTGTAACACGTTGAGTTGAAAACTTTTTGTAAATCCTCCACTGGGTGATTCTCACATTTGATATCTGGATGCCTGTGGGATGATAGACCTTGGTATGAAACTGAACTCCCCATTGGGGTCAATTTAATGGATGAGTTGTCAATTCGACTGAATTTTGTGATATTGCAAGATATCTCTATTGTGGAAAAACTTAATAATTGGAATCGGAGAGCCCGGAAATTCTGTCTTTGGAGGTAACTCATCAGTTTCAATTGGGACTATGGAAATCTAATTCACTCCTCGATTTTATTTCGGAAAAAAATTGAATTTTTATTTATCATGTACATGATTTTATAAAATTTCGGAAAAGGTTTGTATTTTGATGTTTGGTTCTATTATCAATTTTAGAGAACATGGGAAATAATGTTTTGATAGATATTACTCACCTTTCCATTATTGTGTAGTAGAGGTCAATGTTCATGATGGTATTTTATAAGTTCTTCTTATATATCTACATAGGATTTTCTTGGACTTGATTTCCTCTTTGGCGTACGAATGTTCGTGACCGTGTAAAGGGCCATACTGTGGGCTGCTGAGAGAGCGCGTATCACCAATTGTCTTTTATTTTCCTGTTGACATGTTGTTTGATCTTACTCGTCGCCTATGTGTGTCTGTGCAGGCAGCGAGGGGAGAACTGCGGCTCCGGGAGAGAGCACGTATGCTTATGCGTCTTTTCCACTGGAACTGATTAGAATAAAGGCAAATTCAGGAATTTTCTCAGAGTGGAAAATTTCGCAAATTTTTGGGAACATTTTCCGAAAAAAAAAACAATTTTTTATATTTTCGTTTTTTTAAAATCCCGTAAAAATTTCGAATTTCTATTTCTTTTATTTTCGTTTTCGAAGCCCTAACTATTCGAGGAAAAACGAGTAATTGAATTAATGATCGAATTACTCACCCTTCAGCCATTCTATAAATGTTGTGTGTCGACGATGATATTCTGCAAGCTCACCTCATTTTTCGTTGACTTTTCTTATGATTGCCCAACCGCATAGAGTACGTGTGTTCGCGACGGGCTCCAGAGGATGACTGCGGGCCGTTGAGAGAGCGCGCATCACTCAGTATCCCCTCTCCTCTTCTGGTGTCATGACATGATCAGCGCGCGTCTGTGTCTGTGAAGGCGGGGAGGGGGAGAATGCGGCTTCTGTAGAGAGCGCGAATGCCTGAGCGTTTCTCTAACTGAAACTGATAAGAATTAAGGCAAGTTCAGCTTATGCCTCAGAGTGGGAAATTTTGGAAATTTTTGGGAAAATTTTTTGAAAAAAAGAAATAATTTTTTTTATTTTTGTTTTTTCAAAATCCCGTAAAAATTTCGAATTTTTATTTTTCATATCTTTGTTTTCGAAGCTTCGGACAAAATCTTGAAATTTTTTCAGTATATCTTCAATCTATTTCAATCACTGAAAATTCTTGACGTTTATGTTTTCATAACTCTAATGATTCAAGGAAAAACGAGTAATTAAATAAATGATAGAATTACTCACCCTTCAGACGTTCTATAGATGTTGATGTCCACGATGATATTCTGCAAGCTCATTCCATTTTATTCGACTCTTCTTATGATTGCCCACCTTCATAGAGTACGTGTGATCGCGACGGGCTCCAGAGGATGACTGAGGGCCGTTGAGAGAGCGCGCATCATTAAGTATCCCCGCTCTTTTTCGGTGTGACGTTGTCGTTTCTCGATGCGTGTGTCTGTGAGGCTATTTAGGGGAAAACTGCGGCTTCGGTCGAGAGCGCTTATGTTTGAGCGTCTCTTCCACTGAAACTAATGAGAATGAACTCAAGCTCATGATGTGTCTCAGAGTGGAAAATTCCGAAAATTTTCGGGAAAATTTTTCGAAAAAAAATCGATTTTTTATACTTTTATTTTTTCAAAATCCCGTAAAAATTTCCAATTTTTTATTCCTTATCTCTTCGTTTTCGAAGCCCCGGACAAAATCTTGGAATGTTTCCATTAAATCTTTAGTCTATTCAGATCATCAAAATTCTCGACGTTTACGATATTACAACTTTAACGATTTGAGGAAGAACGTGTATTTGATTAATGATGCAATTACTCACCTTCTAGACGTTCTATGAATGTTGATGTCCACGATGGTATTCTGCAAGTGTATTCCATTTTATTCGACTCTTCTTATGATTGCCCCCCTTGATAGAGTACGTGTGATCGCGACGGGCTCTAGATGATGACTGAGGGCCGTTGAGACAGCGCGCATCATTAAGTATCCCCACTCTTTTTCGGTGTGACGTTGTCGCTTCTCGATGCGAGTGTGTCTGCGAGGGCAGCGAGGGGAAAATTGCGGCTCCGATAAAGAGCGCGTATATCTGAGCGTCTCTTTCACTGAAACTGATGAGAATGAAAGCAAGTTCAGGAATTGTCTCATGGTGGGAAATTTCGGAAATTTTTGGGGAAAATTTTCAAAAAAAAATCAATTTTTTATATTTCTAATTTTTATATTTCATATCTTTGTGTTCAAAGCCCCGGACGAAATCTTGAAATTTCTTCATTGTATCTTTCATCTATTTAGATCATCAAAACTCTCGACGTTTATGTTCTCGTAACTCTAACGATTCAAGGAAAAACAAGTAATTGAATAAATGATCGAATTACTCACCCCTCAGCCATTCTATAAATGTTGTGTGTCCACGATGATATTTTGCAAGTTCACCTCATTTTCCGTTGACTCTTCTTATGATTGCCCAACCGCATAGAGTACGTGTGTTCGCGACGGGTTCCAGAGGATGACTGCGGGCCGTTGAAAGAGCGCGCATCATTCAGTATCCCCTTTCCCCTTCTGGTGTCATGACATGATCGGTACGCGTCTGTGTCTGTGAAGGCGGGGAGGGGGAGAATGCGGTTTTAGTAGAGAGCGCGAATGCCTGGGCGTTTCTCTAACTGAAACTGATAAGAATCGAGGCAAGTTCAGAATGTGCCTCAGAGTGGGAGATTTTGGAAATTTTTGGGAAAATTTTTAAAAAAAAAAAAACAATTTCTTATATTTTCGTTTTTTCAAAGTCCCGAAAAATTCTCGAATTTTCATTTTTTATATATTTGTTTTGTCGAAGCCCCGGAAAAAATTTTCAAATTTCATGTATCATATATTCAAATAATCTGAACCACTGAATTTTTTGACGTTAACGTTTTCTGAATTTCAACAATTTTGGAAAAAGTGAATTTCAAAATTGAGGTTGAAATGACTCACCTTCATGATGTCTTCTATGTATGTTGATCTCTTCGATGTCATCTTGCAAGCTGACTCTGTTCCGCGTAGACTTTTGTCATACCTGCTCGACTCCATAGAATACGCGTGTTTGCGCTGGGCACAAGAAGAAGACTGCGAACTGTTGAGAGAGCGCGCGATACTAAGTATCCCCTCTCCTCTTCTGGTGTCGTGATGCTTCTCGACGCGTGTCTGTGTCTGTGAAGGCGGGGAGGGGGAGAATGCGGCTTCAGTAGAGAGCGCCAACGCCTGAGCGTTTCTCTAACTGAAACTGATAAGAATTGAAGCAAGTTCAGCATGTGCCTCAGAGTGGGAAATTTCGAAAATTTTTGGAAATATTTTTTGAAAAAAAAACAATTTTTTATATTTTCGTTTTTTCAAAGTCCCGAAAAATTTTCGAATTTTCATTTTTCATATATCTGTTTTGTCGAAGCCCCGGAAAAAATTTTCATTCAATTTCCAAAATTTTTTGAATTTTCATTCTCCACATTTTCTTTTCATTGAGGGTCCGGAAAAAATTCCGAATTTCTATCCAATATATTTTCGTTCTATATTGATTTCAGAAATAACGATTAATCAAATTATTCATGGAATTACTTACCCGTACGATGTTTTTCCTAGATGTCGATGTCAACGAAAATATTCTGCAAGCTCACCTCATTATGTGTCAACTGTTTTTATACTCGCTCAACTTCTATGAGCACGTGTGTTCGCGACGAGCTTGAGAAGATGACTGCGGGCTGTTGAAAGAGCGCGCATCACTAAGAATCCCCTTTCCTTTTCTGGTGTCACGTTGTTTGATGCTTCTCGCGCGCGTATGTGTTTTTGAAGGCAGCGAGGAGACGACTGTGGCTCTGGTAGAGAGCGCGTATGTTTGAGCGTTCCTCTAAGTGAGACTAAGAAGAATGAAGGCAAGTTCAGGATGTGCTTCACGGTGGGAAATTTTGATAATTTCCGGAAAAATATTTTGAAAAATAAAATAATTTTTTATATTTTTGTTTTCTTAAAATCCCGAGAAATTTTTCAATTTTCATTTTTATATATTCGTTTTGTCGAAGCCCGGAAAAATTTCATCTCTTACATTTTCTTTTTTTCTGAAGGCTCGGAGAAAATTCTGTTTTTCTATTCATTATGTTCCTATTCTATTCGAATCACTCGAACACCTTCGACTTTTCTGTTTCCACAATTCTATCGATTTCAGAAAAACGAGTAATCAAATTATTGATGGAATTATTTGCGCTTACGATGTTTTCTTCAGATGTGAATGTCCACGATGATATTATGCAGCTCAGCTCTTTCTGCGTCGACTGTTCTTACACTCGCTAAACTTCAAAGAGTACGTGTATCCGCGATGGGCTCAAGCAGGTGACATTGGTGATATTGATCTTAGTACGAAGTAAGGCCCAGAATGAAAATTTTGAGTGTCACTTGTATATTTATCCCTGTAACCAACTGAGTAATTAATTCACGTCAAATCGATGTACATCTCTTTGGCCTACTAGAAATTTTATTTGAGCATAACGATATTTTACAACATCATATTTCTGAATTTCCGATAGAAAACTTCCGTATTTTTATAATTAAACACTAGCGTTATGTTTCGCGTTGCTCGGCCTGTAAAAGTCCCCGAGAAGCGTATCAGTTCACCAAAATGCTCTTTTAAATCAAATGAAAATATGTTCTGTACCATTTTCACATATCGAGTTATATAATGATAACTTTCATGGTCTTCATGAGTTCAGACCCATGTGAGAAACCGCCGCTTAACTAAATGTATAAAATTTTTGAAAAACGTACTCTCATTTGATTTGGAAGAGCATTTTGGAAAACTCATACGCCTATCGGAAACATTTACAAGCCGAGCAACGCGAGGCATTACGCTAGTTATTATATTAAGAGACACAAGGTGCCTATTCCCCCACGGAATCCCTATATCAGGGTTGCCAACATAAAATCGAATCAGTGTTGCCAACTTGACGGCACGAAAAGTCCCTAGACCAGGTCAAATGTCCCTAAATTTTTCCGCGATGTATAGAACACGTGTTTGAGTGTCGTTTACGTATTTTTGACGTATTTTTGAGTTTCTTATATGTATTTTCGATTTTTTTATATGTATTTATACGTTGATATTATATATTCGATTTGCTGCTAATTCTTGCCGTGAAGACGGTCGCTGATCGGTCTCACGGAGCCCTTTCGAACACTGCCCAAGCTTCCGAATCCGTTGGCGAAGGTTAGGAGCAATCGATTTTTATGTGTTTCGTTTATATATTTTCGTATTAAGTGCATGCTGGGAGTTATTTTATGGCGTATTTTAGTGAAACGTATCAGGAAATTCGAGACACCGCCATTTTCAACATCGAAGGTAGCCGAGTAACTTTTTACGGTTGTCAAGGCCGCCTCACTTTCAGATGTGAAGTAACTTTGGTGTTCGAGTTAGCTTTATTCAATGGTTTTTATTTCAATTTTTTGTTAGAGATAGATCGATCCGCATGAGTATTGGTTGATTTCGAATGAAATTGGTAATACAGTGACGATGAAGTCGAATCGTACTGACAAAGTGATGGAATGTTAAAGATCGAGAGGTTGTTATTTCGTTGATTTTGAATATATGATACATACGGATGGATTTCAAATTTCTGAAACTTTTCTGAATGAATTCGAGGAATCTTTGATTTGACTTTGAAGATGATAATTTTCGTATTTCTACTCATACCGAGTGTGAAACTACGTAACACTTTGGAGTTTTTGAATTTATTTCTATTTGGAGGAGAAATTAACCGTTTTTTTGAAAATCGAACTTATGAAGATATGAAGTGAGAAGCGGTTTACGTCTATCTCGCATGCTGATATTAGAGGACGTCATTTCATATGGGGGAGTGGTTGAGAGAACTCCTTTGACCAGTTTATGATTCAAGTGATTTTGATGAGAATTTAGGGATGGATAATTTACATCGAGGAAGGGTATCGTATAGACTATTAGGAATGACTTTCGTAAATGAATCCAATATCACTCGATTGATGCAATCGTGAGGGGAGAATTGAATTGATGCATTGTGATGGTTTTTGCTACGCGATCATCAAGAGCAATTGTTAGACATTCACTAATCAGGGAAGCTCTTTAATTTCATACTATTTTTAGTATTTACGTTGAAAGATTTGAATTTTTGAGAAGTTTTTGATTTGACGTAATGATTCTAATATTCATCATCCTCGTCTTTTGTTCATGGAGTAAAATTGAGTTGAAACGGGGCAGTGTTTTATGTTAAGAGTGAAATTGTAACTCTTCATCACAGAGGTTGAAGGAGACATGATCAGATGAGACTGACCCGTCGATTTGGTTTACCAGTGTCGGGACCAAAGCGGCGCTCAGATCAGAGGAAATCCAGCAACACGCTTCCGAAGAGTGGCGTTAGTATTGTGTTGTTGTTTTACAATAGCTGGGCAACAGGGAGTCACACTCTGTCGCACTCGGGAATGAGAAACCCAACTCCCATATGAGCCAAGGCATTATGTGACGCTGTTGCAACTCGTAAAAGTGTGGTGTGGTAGTTTTGAGTGAGTATGACGAGGATGAGTTGAATTAATGTCATTAGAGAAGCTTTGAATTAGATCCTGATAGTGAAGATTATGTGAATGCTTTTACTCTTCGATGAAATTGGGATAATGATTTTAATTTGTCAAGTGATAGTAGATTCATATATATTTTTCTAAATGAATCTGAATTGATTCAAGTAGAGCAGGGATCAGTACTTGGAATTTCTTAATATATTGAAAAATTTTAATTATGCCCTTTTTAAAAATTTGTATATATCTCATAATGAATAGAATATTATCCAACTTGAGATTGAAAGAATGCACAATTGAAAATTGTATGTTTACTCTAAAGGGCGTAATTCCATTTGGGGGAGTGGTTGAGAGAATCTTTCTCACCAGTTTATGATTCAACTAATCTGCATTAGATTTAGGAATCGATGATTTACATTGAGCGATGGTAATGTCTAAAGCATTCAAAATTACTTTTGTGAATGAATCCAATATCATTTGACCAATGCATTCGTGAGAGGAGAATCGAATCGATGTATTGTGATGGTCTCTGATACGTGATCATTCAAGAACAATTGGTATAAAATTACTATTAGGGAAGCTTTTCGTTTTCATACTATCTTTAGTATTTACGTTGAAAGATTTGAATTTTTGAGAAGATTTTGATCCGACGTAATGATTTTAATATTCATCATCCTCGTCTTCTGTTCATGATGTGAAATTGAGTTGAAACGGGGGAGTGTTTTATGTTAAGAGGAAAATTGTAACTCTTCATCACAGAGGTTGAAGGAGACATGATCAGATGAGACTGACCCGTCGGTTTGGTTACCAGTGTCGGGACCAAAGCGGCGCTCAGATCAGAGGAAATCCAGCAACATGCTTCTGAAGAGTGGTGTTAGTGTTGTGTTGTTGTTTTACAACAGCTGGACAACAGGGAGTCACACTCTGTCGCACTCGGGAATGAGAAACCCAACTCCCATATGAGCCAAGGCATTATGTGCTGTTGCAACTTGTAAAAGTGTGGTGTGATACTTTCAAGTAAGTATGACGAGGATGAATGAAGCATTGAATTAGACCTTGTTAATGAAGATTACGTGAATGCATTTACTTTTTGATGAAATTAGAAGAATGATTTTACTTTGTCGAGTGATAGTGGATTCATAAATATTTTTTCGGATAACTTTGAATTGATGCAAGTTAAGCTGGAATTAGTACTGGGAAATTCTCAATATATTAAGAAATTTCAAATATGCTTCTTTTGAAAATTTGTATGAATCTCATCATGAATAGAATATTTTTCAGCTTGAGATCAAAAAGAAGTACAATTGAAGATTGTACGGAAAAATTCATTTGATGAGTTGTATTCTTTTTCGAATGCTTATTCTATGATAAATGAATCGACACGGGGATGGTTGGGGACATTACCCCAACCATTTGATTTTATTTATCGAGTTTCGGGAGATTCAGATATTGATACATTTCACATTGGACATAATTACATGTAGAGTACGTAGCGGGATATCTTAAACTAAAGTCTCATCACACATTATTCTAGTTACAGGTTTACATTTGGATGTCTTAAAATAGATTGAGTTATATTATACAATCGTATGAGAAGCGTATGTCGCCGTCTTGTTAACAGAATTAGTTATTGTACGAATTGAAGGAGAGTCGTCACAACAAAAGATTGAATTCTGAGAAACGTGCACGAAAGTCACTACATCGATGAATGATCATTTTTTATCATACTCAATAATGAACGAATATATGAATGAAATTATCGAAATTCAATATACGATTCTAGGAACGAACTAATTCCAACAATATTTTGATCTGTAATTTATAACAACTCGTGATATTTGGTGAAGATTCTATTGAAATGAACAGGAATATCGATCTATCGTTTTCGTTGTGTGATATGGAGTGGAATTGAGTGTGAATTGGTTTGTGTACATTGTTTCAGTGTATATGTAACTCTTCATCACAGAGGTTGAAGGAGACATGATCAGATGAGACTGACCCGTCGGTTTGGTTACCAGTGTCGGGACCAAAGCGGCGCTCAGATCAGAGGAAATCCAGCAACTTGCTTCTGAAGAGTGGTGTAAGTGTGTTGTAATTTTGAGTGAGAATACCCTACATTTACAGCAGCTTGGCAACAGAAAATTGTAATCTGTCGATCTCAGAGATGATAGTCTCGATCTCTATGTGAGCCACGGCATCATACATTTCTGTCGCAACTCGTTAATGTATTCGATTGCATTTGGATATGTAAACGATGTGTATTGTTGGGAATTATTCGTTAAAGTGTGGGACGATGGATCGATTTTGTTCGTAATTAAGATTAGTCTCAAATTAGATCGTGAAATCAAGGTTACATTGGTGAGATACCATTCATGCCATTTCAGTAGAATAGTAAATGCTATTTTCTTATTTGTTTACGTTTTATGAAAAACTAATCAATCTAATGTTCTGACGACGATTTCATAGAATCATAATATTCAAAAAATTTCTATGGAGCTATATCTCATTGAATTTTTACAGATATTTTAGAATGTGAAGTGACACGGGTTGATACATGTAACTCACATTTGATGTCTTCGGAAGTTGATGCGATTCCAGAGGTATTATAAATTCCCTTGTTTTATGTGAATATCGTTATCCTTTCGTGCTTGAATCCATGTCATTTTACTGTAGTCCTGATCTTGTTACTTTTTCTGGAACGGGTGTAACACGTTGAGTCGAAAACGTCTTGTAAATTCTTCATTGTACGATATTCACGATTGATTTTTGGATGCCTGTGGAATAATAGAGCAAAGTTTGAAATCGAACTCTCCATTGGTGTCAAATTTGGTGAATTAGATGTTAATTCAACTGGATTTCATAATATAGTAATACATTCTCATGGAAGGGGAAATAGAGAATTAGAATGGCAGAGCCTGAAAATTCTGTCTTTGGAGGTAACTTATCAATTTCGTTTGGAATTATAGGGATTCAATTCATTTCTTGATATTATTATGTACTTGAATCTACAAGATCTCGGAAAAGGTTTGAATTTTATATTTGGTATGTTTATCAAATTCGGAGAACACGAAGAACTATGATTTGATAGATATTACTTACTTTTACGCTCTTGAGTTGTAGATATCAATGTCCATAATGATATTTTGTAAGTCCTCCTTATTTACATAGAATTTTCTTGAATTGGATCTTGTCTTTAGCGTACGTATGTTCACCACTGTGTCAAGAGCCATAATGTGGGTTGGTAAGGGATCGCGCATCACCAATGGTATCTTATTCTTTCGAAGACACGTTTTTTGATTTCACTCGGCGCCTATGTCTGTCTTTGAAGGCAGCGTGGGGTCGACTCTGGCTCCGGTAGAGAACGCGAATGCCTGGGCGTTTCTTGTAACTGGAACTGATAAGAATGGAGGTAAGTTCAGAATGTGCCCCAGAGTGGGGAATTTCGAAAATTTTTGGAAGAATTTTTCGAAAAAAAATCAATTTTTTATATTTTTGTTTTTTCAAAATCCCGTAAAAATTTCGAATTTATATTCCTTATATCTTCGTTTTGCGAAGCCCCGGACAAAAACTTAAGTTTCTATTCACTATATCTTTGATCTATTTAAATCATTAAAGATTCTTCACGTATATGTTTTCGTAACTCTAACGATTCCAGGAAAAACGAGTAATTGAATTAATGGAGAAATTACTCACCCTTCTCACGTTCTATAGGTGTTGGTGTCCACGATGATATTCTGCAAGCTCACTTCATTTTTAATTGACTCTTCTTATGATTGCCCAACCTCATAGAGTACGTGTGTTCGCGACGGGCTCCAGAGGGTGACTGCGGGCCGTTGAGAGTGCGCGCATCACTAAGTATCCCCACTCCTTTTCCGGTGTCACGATGTTTGATGCTTTTCGGCGCTTGTGTGTCTGTAAAGGCAGTGAGGGGAAAACTGCGACTCCGGTAGAGAGCGCGTATGCCGGAGTGTCTCTTTCACTGGAATTGATAAGAATGGAGACAAGTTCAGAATGTGTCTCAGAGTGGGAAATTTTGAAAAATTTTCCGGAAAATTTTTCGAAAAAAAAATTAATTTTTTATATTCTTGTTTTGTGAAAATCCCGTAAAAATTTTGAATTTTTATTTTTTATATCTTCGTTTTTCGAAACCCGGTCAAAATCTCAAATTTTTATTCTTTACATCTTTAATCAATCTAGATCATTAAAAAATTTCGACGTTTATGTTTTCGCAACTTCAACGATTCCAGGTAGAACGAGTAATTGAATTAATGGAGAAATTACTCACCCTTCTCACGTTCTATAGGTGTTGGTGTCCACGATGATATTCTGCAAGCTCACTTCATTTTTAATTGACTCTTCTTATGATTGCCCAACCTCATAGAGTACGTGTGTTCGCGACGGGCTCCAGAGGGTGACTGCGGGCCGTTGAGAGTGCGCGCATCACTAAGTATCCCCACTCCTTTTCCGGTGTCACGATGTTTGATGCTTTTCGGCGCTTGTGTGTCTGTAAAGGCAGTGAGGGGAAAACTGCGACTCCGGTAGAGAGCGCGTATGCCGGAGTGTCTCTTTCACTGGAATTGATAAGAATGGAGACAAGTTCAGAATGAGTCTCAGAGTGGGAAATTTTGAAAAATTTTCCGGAAAATTTTTCGAAAAAAAAATTAATTTTTTATATTTTTGTTTTGTGAAAATCCCGTAAAAATTTCGAATTTTTATTTTTTATATCTTCGTTTTTCGAAACCCGGTCAAAATCTCAAATTTTTATTCTTTACATCTTTAATCAATCTAAATCATTAAAAATTCTCGAAGTTTATGTTTTCGCAACTTCAACGATTCCAGAAGGAGCGAGTAATTGAATTAATGATGGAATTACTCACCCTTCAGACGTTCCATAGATCTTGATGTCCACGATGATATACTGTACGCCCACTTCATTTTCCGTTGACTCATCTTATGATTGCCCAACCTCATAGAGTACGTGTGTTCGCGACGGGCTCCAGAGGATGACTGCGGGCCGTTGAGAGAGCACGCATCACTAAGTATACCCACTCCTTCTTCGGTGTCACGATGTTTGATGCTTTTTGGCGCGCGGGTGTGTCTGTGAAGGCAGTGAGTGATTCTTTTCGAATCACTCGAACACCTTCGACTTTCCTGTTTTGTGACGGCCAAGTCAGTCCGTCTCCCTCTCCCCCTGGACCGAATATTGTAATGATAACATTTTGTGTTACAGCCTAAGCACGAGAAGAGTTGCTGCATAGTTTAGCCAGGTAAGAGGGAGAGAGACAGAGAGATGGCACCGTAGTAGGGCCCGCGCGCCCCATATTTTGAGCCGTCCCTGGCGCAAGCCAATGCTGCTCCGGCCAGCAACCTTTTACTATACATTCCGTCGTGACGTTTCGGAGCGCTCGCACGCGCCTATCGAGTTTATTATCGTGCGCGTTGTCCACGCCGCCCGGAGCCCGTCCTTGGCATCATTTAGCCGGGGCTCCGGTGCGTGCATTTCATTTAACCTGTGCTGTGGTCTATGACCAAAATCATCATCGTCTGGGACAATTGCGAGCTGCCTGATCGTCGTGAGCTGCGAGGGCCGGTGCCCGATTCGAGGTCGAGTGACCAACCTGCGTCAAGGCCATTGATATTTGTAAGTGCCTCTCGCAAATCTCTCTCTCCTCTTTCTGGGCTTGTAGATTGTATTTTTCCCTAAATGCGCCCTCAATAATCGTGCGTGGGCTAGATTTATTCTAACGGTCAGCGGACCATTTGTAAATAGTTTTCTTTGAATAAATGCCCTTTCATTCTTAATTTCAATCGAGCGTGTGCTCATTCAGTGCTCCCCTCTCCTGATTTCTTGAACAATTACAGCAATAGCTCACTCCCTGAGCCTCTCAAATAAAAGCAGGCTTCGCCTGCACGTGACGAGTCCACCAAAACCGTCACATGGCGCCCGACAAAGGTGCTGTATGTTCAATTAAAATGAGTAGAAATTTCTCCCAATAAGTTGGCGAGCCATTACATAGCGCCCAAATTTAGGTGCTGATTTCGGGAGAGAGTAGCACTCGAATGTTACTTCGTGTGTGTATTAGCATGTAAGTGTATTAGTGAGTGCAGTGTGATAAATTCCGTGTCCGGTGCGGATGAGTAAGTCAAGCCATCGCGCTTCGGACAATAGTTTTCTATCGTACTCCGTTTTGAGCGTTCGGACGAGTCCATTTTCGTGCGTCGGTCGACTCGACCCCGAAAATTTTTCACGTGCCGCCTTTGGACACTCATCTACATGTATTTTTCTTATTTGTTAGATGCACTCGGCTTATTTTTGATTTGCAATATCTTAGTGCTCAGCTGATTGCGTGCAAATATAATTTGACCGTTTCGTAAATCTTTTGGTCTGATTTTTGAAACTTTAAAAAATATTCAGTTAGCTTTTCGTGACATCTTGGCGCCCCGTGCTATAAGGCCGCTACACAACAGCTCGAGCGCGTGCCATATATGGGCATTGTTTACATCGCACGTACCTGCCGCTCGCGACCGATTGAGCTCATCTTTGCTTTGATTTTTGAATGCACGAGTGCGAGAGAGACAGACGCGTCAGCGTAATATTCCAAAAATCTTCTCTCTCACCCGTTTCGTTGCTCGATCGGCCCGTCGTTGATCGTTTGGTCATACGTGCAACACGTTTCTATGTGTGTGTAAATTGCGTTTGTGAATACGCAAAGTGGTGCGAGCGAAAAATAGTGATGTATATAGATATACAAAGATGTTACGGAGTGTCTGGGAACTTGAATTATAATTCTCGTGTTCTAAAAATTCAAAAAAATAGAACGATGGCTAGAAACTCTTGGACGTTGTCCTCGTTGGTCGTATAAACAATTGAAATTGTTCATTTTGTTTATTTGACAATAATTATTGCAAATTGAGTCACTTGGCAGTATTTTGACCGTTTCTCTTTCTGAGTACTGTATACAATTTTGGAAATTCTTTCATAAACACAGTGAATTATTGATGACTTTTGCACACTTTCGCACTGCAATATTTAATTGTTTATAACAAATTTCTCAACAAAATATCGATTTATCTGGAAAATTGGTCGTTTTGACCAGAAAATTCCAAAAAAAAAAAAATATGAGTTGATGTATTATCGACCAGAAATGATTTTTTGTGAATGAAAATGGTCTCACTTGAAAATACAGAATGTATATGTAGATATAATGACCATCATAGAGTCTAGCATTGCGCTACTGTGTGTGTATGCCTGAATTAGCGTGGGTGATGATAAAATAAGCTGCGCAAGTGCTTTTATGCAATATTCTTCATTTGATTGTTTGAAAAATCCTAACAAATTGCGTAGCTCTTTAGGAACTTATTCGACGTTAAATTATTAGAAGTTTAATACAAATTCATAAAAATTGGAAAATTACCAACAATTGGACATTCTGCAAATTTCAGCAAATTTCTGTCCAAACTGACTTTTTGGAGGCTCAAAATCGATACAGACCTACCTTTTTGTATTTTGATATCTAAAAGAGCTCTTTACTAATGAACTCACAATTCTTCTCAATAGAATTTTGAATCTGAAAATACTTATCAGGGATTCGGACTAATTTTGTCCATAAGATGAACCATACTCAAAAGAGTTTGTTCATTTTTTTCCTGAGTATGAACATCTAAGTTTAGTCATTTGACTGCTAGCTCAAAAATTTCTACCGTGTTATATACAACTCATTTGGACTTCATCCGTGGGCACAGTTTTCTCTCTAGTCATCGACTATAGACTTCGTCTTTTGTTTGATGCAAGGAGCACGTGGAGACCTAGAGCAAGTGGTCCATATGATGAGACATTTACAGTTAGAATCTAGAAATTCTGGAAATCTCATTTCTCTTTATCGCGATTGAAGGAGTACTTTGAAAATAATTCCATGATGTCTCCTAATAATATTTCGAGTAATCAAGTTCTCACATGGTCCAATTGGATTTGTAACCTCTCTGAGGATAAAATTCGAGTAGCGCTCGCAAAGCTTGAGCTGAAATTTGATAGTTTTGTGGCGTCCCAGACGACGCAACAGTTAAAATAATATTTCTCAACATGGAGGAATATTATTGACCAGCAGGAACGAATAAGCAGGTCAGTAAATCAGCAGAATCAAAGCATTAGCCAGTAACTGGATGATACACATGTTACATGTAACATGTGTAACAGACCATGAGAAATTAAACAAAGAGCTCTGCCAGCATTGTAACACATGTGTTACATGTGTTACAATCGAAAGTAGAACACTTTTAAAATCATTTTTTTCAGTCGAATCATCAAAATTAACTTGTGTCCGCACGTATAAATTGGAACAACAACATTCATTCTTCGATTTAGTCTGTGACAAAGCTCTGCCCGGTAGTGGGCTACGTACGTCTCAAAATTCACTCAACCACTCACCTAAGTGCGCGTAGAGAACGCATGAAAAAGTCAAGTTAAAAGTGCGGACACGTAAGCTTGATCTGATCCCGTCGAAAAGTAGGCCGACGTTATCCGCCTCAGCTGTAAAGGGCCAGCTCCGAATCTGCTCTCACCTGCTTATCAGTTCCTGCCTCGAAGAATATCATCTCTCGAGTAGTTCTGTAAGTTCGTCTGATTTTGAGTCACGCAAATTGTATTTAGATATTAAGGTACTATATTTTGTTCAAGACATTATAATTTGGTTTAGATGAATCCAAAACTCATTTGCTAATTATACGCTATTATTTTCTGAAGATTTTACAATCTAATATTTCATCTATATTGAAACTATTAAGGTCAAATTGATCATTCCTAAAAATCCAAATTCAATCAATTATTACTTCTGAAATCTACATTCCAAATTCCTAAAATCACTTCAATCATTTCTTTAAAACTACGATTCATTTGATCCAATTTTGATGAACAAATATCTCTCAATCTGGAATATTCATATATATACGCAACCAGAGACTAACAATATATATACATCCAGTCGGAAGCCTCAACGCAATAACAGAGAATAGGTAAGTGCAACTGGGCAGTCCGCCCGTAAGCTGTTCACACGAACTCAAATAATTTATTTGTTACCCCGAGCCCTCCGCTCGGGTCATAACATTTTGGCATCCCTTGTGGGGAACAGTTATAGTTGCACTTGGTTATTCCTGTTCATCAGCTCGACCACTTTCTTTCGGGCAATCTAGGTGTCGAGATCGCATTTTTTTTGTATTTCGCGCCAGTCTGACCGTCACTCTTTAGACACCACTATTCCATCCATATTTCAAAGGTCACACCAACTCAACTTCAGTATCTTATCATGGACGACCTAAATGAATCTATTCGCCAACTCAATCTCATAGACGACCCCAAAGCTCGGGAAGAAGCTTTGAGGAATTATATTACATTAAGAGGTATAGACAATCAAGAACATTTAAAACTCACATGTGATTCTCTATTAGACTCCTCGCAATCCGGTATTGTACGCGCTGCTCTTGAAAATATAAGAGATTATGACGGGACTACACCTTTAGGGGATTTCATACAAGACGTCAAAAACCTCCAAGACACTATACCAGCTTCTAAGAAAAAAACTTTTTACGAGGACTACTGACTAAAATTCGGGGAGATGCTCGGAAATGTCTAAGAGACGAGGACATTCAAACTTTTGACCGACTGGAAGAAATCCTGAAACTCAATTTCTCTCCTAGGAAACCGTACGACTATTATGTCAATGAAATTATGAATATCAGAATGAAAAAGAATGAAAGCGCGCGACAATTTCATAATCGAATAAAAGGGTTCATAAGGGGAGCAATAGCGGCCTTGAAAAGTACCGTGGACGGAATCGGTGATGACGTAGACTACAGACCCCAGCTAGAAGTATTAGGGTTGAACGCGTTCATTCGAGGTATACCGGATATCATGAGAAGCGGCATTATTTTTTCATCTCCTAAGACTATGGCTCAAGCTCTTGAATCCGCGGAAAAGGCAGAAAGTTTTGCAATAAGCTTCAATATCAGTAACGCGGACTTACAATACACAACTAGCCAGAACCCAGACGAAGTAAGCCGACCTCAAAACCTCGAGAATAACAGAAGTAGACCAAAACAGGTTACATTTTTAGACCGGAATGATCCGAGAATGTATGTTCGGAACAGTGTAACACATTATTACGACAAAAACGACGTTACTGGCCCTCCCCCTTTGAGGTATGATCAGGACGGAAGAATAATAGCACATCCCAACCTGAGGTATTCCGCTAAATCACCAGAAAGAAGATCTGATACAAATGGTGGACCAAATTCTCCTTCTCCTCGACCCAACTCTCCTTATCAACGTCCTACTTCGCCGTATAATCGCTCTACCTCCCCTTACAGGCCCCGATCTCCGTACCAAAGTTACCCACCTGTCCAATACCCTCCTTATCCTCCACAAGGATAAGGATCCATTCCATCCACATCCTTATCAACCACCAATGTATCCCAATTATTCCCCGCCTTTCCCATATCAGCCTCCTCGTCCAAAACCTACTGAAACTCAGCATTTAAACTCCCAGCCTGCCCGCAGTCAAGAGATGACCGCGGGCAAGCCTGTGCAATCCCAGATAAAAATCATGAATGTAGGAGATTACACACAGCCAAGAGTCCAGGAATCGGTCCTATGGTCCAGATTGATCATGACATCTTGAAATCCCGAACAGGGCTCGTGTACCTTGACACAGGAGCCGACATTTGCACAATTAGATTAACATCTTTGAAACGCGAAGTGAAAATGGACGTATCCCACATCATTAGGGTAACCGGAGTCTCCGCCGATCCAATTTTTACGTTAGGAGTCGTTAAAACTTGCATATTTGGTAAAGGAATCCGGCTACACGTCCTTCCTCCCGAATGTGTCGTGAAATACGACATAATTTTGGGGTCCAACTATTTTCGAAATTATGGAGCTTGGATATTGTTTGACAAAAATTTTGTTTCCCTGGAAGGGGATCGAGACAGCCCTATTCCTTTCCTGCCCCCTAAACCCAACCTTGACTCCACTGACGATGAGAACGAAACCGATAATGATGAGGAAATTTTCTTTTATCCCATGACGGACGCCATCATTTTACCTGGAAAACCTTCACGGGATTTCCCCACTGAACCTTCACCAAGGCTCACCCACCCTTCCGTGCACTACAGTCTGTCTGACTGTGCGTTTCATCCACTAATCCAAGAAACACCGGCAACACCTGCAACACCGGTAACACCCGTAACACCGGTAACTCCTGTAACACCTGTAACAACAGAATCTTTTTCTGACTCCTGGACAGAAATGCCTTATTACGGAATAGGCATCGAGACGTATCCAATTTTCACGCAAGATATTTATAAATTCATCATTCCCGCTAATTCAAAAGCACCAGTAAGAATAGTACCCACAAAACTAACGCCGGACGGTGATCATTATTTACCCAGAGTCAACACAAAGAAGGATATATATTTAGGTGGAGCGGTGGTGAAAGTCCAGAACGGTGTCGCTTATGCCCTGGCTATTAACACATTAGATCGAGATATTACAATCGAAGTGCCACCCCAAGAATTAGATACCTATGATTTAGAACATTCTGAAGATTATTCTGATTCTGAACTCGAAACAACAACACCAACGAAAAGGTTATCAAAAAAGGAACGTGTTAAAATCATAACAGAAATGTTATTGCGTTCTCACCATTGTGTCCACGGAAGGAAGAATTTGAAAAGAATTGTCCGGAGATTCCCTTACTTGTTTATGTTACCTGGCGACTCACCACCCCGGACCCGATTCCGTCATCAAATTCCCACTACTGATAATAGACCAACTGCTTCCAAGCAGTATAGGTATCCACCAGCCCTTCACCAGGAGGTCCGGGAACAAGTCACAAAATTACTTCAGGACGAATCCATTCAACCATCAAATAGTCCGTGGGTAAGCCCTCTTTGGATTGTTCCGAAAAAACCGGGTCCCGATGGAAAGAAACGCTACCGATTAGTAATTGACTATCGAAAACTGAACGAAAAAACCATTCCTGACGCGTACCCGTTGCCAACCATCCAAGAGATTTTAGAATTAATTGGGAAAGCAAAATATTTCACGGTCTGCGACCTCGTTAATGGATTTCATCAAATTTTGGTTGACCCTGAAGATCGCCCTAAGACAGCCTTCAGAACGCCGTACGGATTATTTGAATGGGTAGTTATGCCCTTTGGCCTTTGTAACGCTCCAGCTTCCTTTCAAAGGGCTATCGATAGTATAATGTCTGGGTTGCAAGGTATTGAAATTTTCATTTATATGGATGACATCTTGATTTTCTCAGAAACAATGAAATCTCATATGGACAAAATTACAGAAGTGTTCAAACGGTTGTCGGAGGCCGGCATGAAACTTCACCCGGAGAAGTGCGAGTTTTTAACCCCGGAGATAAAATATCTCGGCCCCGTGATTAATAGACACGGAGTACACCCAGACCCTGCAAAATTAGATGCCGTGAGAAATTTCCCTCCACCCAAAACTCCTCGAGATATAAAATCTTTCTTAGGGCTAGCCAATTACTATCGAAGGTTCATTAAAGATTTTTCCAAGAAAGCCAAGCCAATGAATGATCTCCTTTCGAAAGGAAAGAAATTCGAATGGAAATGCGAACAACAACAGAGTTTTGAGATCTTAAAAGCAGCTTTATGCCAAGCACCTGTGCTGGCTCCCATTGATTTCAATCAGCCCTTTACCTTGACTGTAGATGCATCAAATATAGCTATCGTAGCTGTACTTTCACAAGGTGAGCTCCCCCCAAGAAAAACCCGTAGCATATATGTCGAAATCCTTGAACAAAGCCGAGAAGAATTACGAATGTCTCGCGGTTGTGAGCGCGGTTCAACACTTCCGCCACTTTCTCTACGGTAAACCCTTTGTCATCTATGGCGATCATGAGCCTTTGACCTGGATAGAATCCCTTAAGGACCCCATGAGTAGACTGAACCGCTGGAGAGCAAAGCTAAGAGGTTATAACTATGTTTTCAAATACAAACCCGGCCGCCTGAATACCAATGCCGACTCCCTTTCCAGAAACCCCGTAGATATTACAGTTTCTGACAAGCCTTCGCCTCCTCCTCCCACCTATCACTGTTCTTGCACCTCTTCTGAAGGTCACAGTGAAAGTGATTCAGACTCGTCTACAACCTCGGCAAGACTCCTACCAATCATCCCCAAGCCAACGAAAACATCCCTACAAAGGGCAGCCAATGCTCGAAATAGAACCAACTCCGATTCATCATCCACATCTTCTCAAGCCCAGTGTATCAACCGCGGCAGGGAAAAGGGATCTCGAATAGAGCCCCCTGAACGGCCAGAGAACATGTCTGCAGGCCAGGGGGATCTCGATGGCAGCACTATCGCCAAACGGTTGAGACAAAGGAAACTACGCGTGGACTCGCAAGCCCCGTCTGCTATTTCTCCCGCGATCACTCCTTCCACTATCGATAAAAGCCCTTCAGAAACCTCCAGTAGTGACGCGGCGGAATCCGAGACCGAACATGAAGAACCTCCTATTCCCTCCAAAAACAGGTCCTTCCTGCCCGAGCTGATAAGCCAAGACAAAGATCTCCTATCCTCATCTTCCACTGATACTATTCCCACCAATGATGACCCTGAGACTACTGGAACAGATGTTGTTCCAGCCTCCGCGACCTCGAAATCCTCAGAACCTAAGATTCCCCAGCCATCTATTTCCAAAATCCTTGATAATAAAACTTCTGCACATCATATAATAAATGACCCTGACTCCTCTCCTTCATCCTCTGACGATGAATTCAAACCCAACGCTCAATCAACTAAAAGATGGTCCAAGGACTTACAACGGACTTCATCCGAACCTGGTACGTTCTGGTGGGATGACGAAAGAGAAGACAAAGATCCTACTCACCTGACCTTTTCCGACCTACAGCTAGATCTTTCACCTACGGGCTCCACCTCGTCGTTACCAGCTCATCTAGGGAACGAACCTGTACCTAATGATATAGTAGAACGGTGGGTAGCAGAGTCGTTTATTCCTCCAGAAACTACTCCAATACCTGAAGCTATGAGGACGAAAATGTCACCTTCCAGAAAATCTTTTGCCAAATCCACCCCCTTCCACTTTCCGGAAGTAGAAGAAACAGATTACCGAGTTTCTGGAAAACCTTGAGCACCATACCCCAGGAAAACAGTGACCCTGAGACTGATTCGTGCCCCTCACTAACAAAACGTCACTCACCGATTTCAAAAGATAGGGAACTAACTGCAAAAGATTTTTCTCCTAGACCTACCCAGAATCAACCTATTTCCCCTGTTCCCTCACCTTAATCACCCGTGAAGGACACCAATACTCCTGTACCCTCAATCATACCTAACGAAAGTAAAGAAAACCATTATGAAATGGGATCCACTATACAACCTGACTTAGACTACAAAGAGCCCGTGACATTGAACACATTGTCGACCAGAGAATGCATCACTTACATTAAAGACAACATTGTACATTTTATATCAGCTGATTGTGAAATAACCTCCTCAAATAACAAATTGCTCCGAGATATTGGAGCAATCGATCCAGAAAAATTGAAATCGCAAAATTTAAAAGTAGGGGATGTAATTGTTAATAACAGTCGCAACCGATTGATTTATAGTTTGGTCATCTCAGAAAGGAGTAGTAGCTCGATAACTCCGTCTAGTTTGGAAACGTGTTTACAAAATCTTTCTGAGTTGGTACAAAAATCGGATATCCACTCTTTTCGAGTCGGGAGGGTAGGAGAGTTAACTGACAAACTGCCAAAATCAGTAGTAAAAGATGCCTTTGAAAAGGAGTTTAGAGAATTTCCACTGACCATAACCTTCTGTTATGGGAGCTGCATTATTCCCCCAATTGAAAAAATAAATTTTATAATAGAAGACTTCCACTCGAGTTTATTTGGTGGACATCGCGGGTCTGGAAAATCCTACCGGAGGATTCGAGAAAGATATTTTTGGAAAGGAATGAAGCGGGACGTTGAAGAGTTCATCAGCAAGTGCTCTGTTTGCCAGGAACAAAAACTGATAGGAATCCGGACCAAAGTCCCCATGATCATATCTGACACGCCTTTAGGAGTCTTCTCGAAAGTAGCCATTGACACGGTGGGGCCGTTACCCCTTACTCCTTCAAATAACAAACACATTTTGACTATGCAATGTCAACTTTCTAAATTTTGCCTAGCAGTTCCTTTGCCTGACATTCGAGCTATCACCATCGCTGATGCTATAGCCCGTCATCTCATAGCTAATTTTGGAGTCCCCCGAGTAATCTTAAGTGATAGAGGTACCAGCTTCAAAAATCGGTTACTTGAAGAACTTGCAAAGATTTTTGGCATTAAACTCATAACAACCACTAGTTATCACCCTCAAGGTAACGCCTCACTGGAACGCAGTCACGCTATGCTTGGTAGCTACATACGTACAAAAGCAACTAAGAAATTAGATTGGGATACTGTAGTGCCGTTCGCGATGTTTGAATATAACACCTCGGTTCACAGTTCCACTGGTTTCAGCCCCTTCGAAATTATCTATGGGCGTAAGGCTCGTACCATAGACAAATACCCCGACGAATTTGAATTAGAAACATACAACTCTTATTTATGTAATCTCATGAAAACCCTTGCCGAAATAAAGAGAGTTGCTCGAGACAATTTGAAAGATTCGAAAGAGAAAACCAAGATTCAATACGATAAAAAGATGAAATCAAAAGACCTGCGAGTAGGAATGGAAGTTTATATTTTATTAGAACCTAGGAAAGGCAAATTAGACAAATTTTTCAATGGGAAATTCAAAGTCGTAGAAGTTCATCGAAACAACAATGTATTGTTAGAATCAGCTACAGGAAAAAAGTTTTTGAAACACGTAGATAAAGTGAAGCGAGCATTTTGCTAACGAGAATATATGTATCTTGGTTGTTACAGGTGCAACTATGACATCCTGCAACACGTTATTCTGGATTCTTTCATGGATCACCACTTACCCTGTGTATATTTTGGGTGTCATAAACACGACGCATATGATTAGGCCTATCGTTACAAATCCTGGTATTTATTATGAGTACGTCGGTGGAGGTAAAATAATAAGGTCCGAATGGAAAATTTCAATAACCATAGACTGTAGTAATATGATAGAGAAAAATGATTTGAAAGAGAGACAATTACTTTCCATGAGACAGAGGTGCTCGAACAAATTTCCCGACTGCGACCAATTGATTCCACGATCTAAATTGGACGCTATGATGCACTCATTTGAAATGTTACAGAAAGACCTGACAGATTTTTTCTCTTTTCCATCCGTGTCCCCTCCTAATACCTTGAACGGTCATAATGTAAAAAGAAGGGGAGCTCCATTAGAATTAGTTGGTTGGATTAATAGAAAGTTATTTGGAACTATGGACGCTGATGACCGAGAGCTTTTAACAAAGCAAGTGAACGATCTTTACGACCGAAATCAGAATATATCTTTGTTAGCTTCTGAACGGACCCATATTCTCAGATCAGAACTTGATAACATACATCAATTCATGAATTTCCAAAATCATCAAGTTGAAAAATTATACATAATGTTGTCCAAAAATTTGGCTTCCTCCTCGAACTCGGAGATTGCTGATAACTGGTGCTACTTATGCAAACACCACCACAACAGACCTCCAAGCAGGTGGTTAGCGTGTGTGGGTGGCTGCGGTAAGGCCAGAGCCGAATATGGATGTTTGAAAAAATTTGGAATCAGGCGATTCGCATGCATGAGATGTAAGAAGAATCCAACAAACCCATAAACACACACACGCAAAACATACGCACCAAACAGGCATATACTCTCGCCACACGCACCCACAATAATGATTCTAAGTAAGCTTATTCTAAGTGAGTGCCCAAATTTTCCTACCCCCTCGGCACATTCTCGAGACGAGAATGATCTAACAGGGGAGGTGTGGCGTCCCAGACGACGCAACAGTTAAAATAATATTTCTCAACATGGAGAAATATTATTGATCAGCAGGAACGAATAAGCAGGTCAGTAAATCAGCAGAATCAAAGCATTAGCCAGTAACTGGATGTTACACATGTTACATGTAACATGTGTAACAGACCATGAGAAATTCAACAAAGAGCTCTGCCAGCATTGTAACACATGTGTTACATGTGTTACAATCGAAAGTAGAACACTTTCAAAATCATTTTTTCCAGTCGAATCATCAAAATTAACTTGTGTCCGCACGTATAAATTGGAACAACAACATTCATTCTTCGATTTAGTCTGTGACAAAGCTCTGCCCGGTAGTGGGCTACGTACGTCTCAAAATTCACTTAACCACTTACCTAAGTGCGCGTAGAGAACGCATGAAAAAGTCAAGTTAAAAGTGCGGACACGTAAGCTTGATCTGATCCCGTCGAAAAGTAGGCCGACGTTATCCGCCTCAGCTGTAAAGGGCCAGCTCCGAATCTGCTCTCACCTGCTTATCAGTTCCTGCCTCGAAGAATATCATCTCTCGAGTAGTTCTGTAAGTTCGTCTAATTTTAAGTCACGCAAATTGTATTTAGATATTAAGGTTCTATATTTTGTTCAAGACATTATAATTTGGTTTAAATAAATCCAAAACTCATTTGCTAATTATACGCTATTATTTTCTGAAGATTTTACAATCGAATATTTCATCTATATTGAAACTATTAAAGTCAAATTGATCATTTCTAAAAATCCAAATTCAATCAATTATTACTTCTGAAATCTACATTCCAAATTCCTAAAATCTCTTTCAATCATTTCTTTAAAACTACAATTCATTTGATCCAATTTCGATGAACAAATATCTCTCAATCTGGAATATTCATATATATACGCAACCAGAGACTAGCAATATATATACATCCAGTCGGAAGCCTCAACGCAATAACAGAGTATAGGTAAGTGCAACTGGGCAGTCCGCCCGTAAGCTGTTCACACGAACTCAAATAATTTATTTGTTACCCCGAGCCCTCCGCTCGGTTCATAACAGTTTTTTCAACAATCATCAGGGATTAATGCGGCGTTCGATTGGCCAGTATGTAGAGGATGATTTTGTGGAGAATGAGAGTTCCTTGTGTGATATTGCGCTGAAACTACACCGGGATGCATTACGTAGTGACTTCATTGTGAGCGTCCAGAGTGCGTTACTTCTTCAAGAAATAGGTGAGACATACGCGCGCGCACCCAACACCACCGTTCCCGTGCAGCAGAATAATTCCAGTGGACCATATCCAGCTGACAATGGATGTCAGAATTTACCCACTCCTGCTAATATTGAGAGGTGGAGAAATGACATTTTAGCACTTGTGACTTGCGAGCGAGATTTGAAAGCGACCAATCAGTCCAATATTTCGTGTGCTACTGTCAATAATACCAAGACTTGCAATTTGCTCAATTGTGAAGATAAGGTGGCATCATTGCCAGTGTCTTCGAGCACGTAGCTTTCCTATTCAAATTTTTCCTCATTTTCTGATCCCATGATCAATTGCAAATCTCAGACTAAGCATCCCATGTCATTGACTAATTCTGAAAATTTGGATGACATATGTGAGAGCACTGATCCTGGCAATTCCTCTGAGGAGAATTTTGTGTCGTCAAGACCATTTCAGATCGCAAGACCGATTCAATCCTACTCTTCCCAAATTTTTGACTCTGACAGACAATGGGGGAGGGTTAGACCCCACTTATCATTGAAATTCTTCCAGAATACATCACCAGATCATGACTATTGGTCAAATATTGATTTCAACAGGCAAGATTATTACTCATCTGTATTGATGGGTGTTCACATGGCTCAATCTTGTGCTCGTCTTTCATTGCCAGGCATGACGTTTGTCCAATTTAGCCTTTCTGCGCATGAAATGTTGTACGAGCCAGAGTGGCTCTGTCTAAAAAATTCTTTTGATTTGGTATCTTCTCAACTGGAACGAGAAATAAAATCTTTCCATCATATCAGGGCAGAGAAACGTGGCAGTATTCCAAGAGAAGGTACATCTTTCGAGTCCTTCACGAATCCTCTGGATGTCATTGATTTTTATCGCCCTTGTAACCTTTTGAATCTGCATAACATCAATTCATTCCATTCACTACTACGAACATCCGGTCCCCCCTTGACAGACGCAGTCAGAATTTTAGAATTCGACAAGCTAGCGCGTGTTGTAGTGCTAACTTGTCTGCCTAATGAGATTGTCAAATTTCTTGGATCTGGAATTGCATCAAGACGAGAAATGGGCCTGATCAACCCTATTCTTTTCAATTCCGCCTCCCAGGTTCAGTATCATGTGACACTTTGTGGGCGTTTTGAACTTTTGAGTACTGACTTGCAAATCCTGAAGTTCAAAGTAAATTGGGACCGAAATAAGACATTTGATGGTCACAAGATCGATTCCAAATACTGGTCTGAGTATGAGGTCGTGTTCGAGCAATCTCGACCGACCAATGAAGTATTTTACCTCGTTTCAACTAAGATCGAGGCTGAACCCCATACTCATGATCACGATACGCGAAAATCTAACCACATCAATTCTTTCCACCTATGCACGAGCATTGTGCAAGTACCAGAGTACCAGTTTCAGGTACAACCCCAAATTTCAACATTAATAGAGCCTTGGCACGCACTTATATCTGATATGGCACCTTTTTCGCCTGATTGCAATACCTTGCAAAATTCAGTGTGCGATGGCCCAGCAAAGACTCTTGAATTTTTTGGCCTTAAGGCGATGCGGTCACCGTGCACGCTGAACTTTGTTCACAGAACTCTCAAAATCTTTCCCATTATGGGCTAAACGACGAGTTATCCAGGCTTTATTATCATCTAACTTGGCCTGGATAACTCTTCGTTTGGCCCGAATCGGACTAGATTTTGAGAGTTTTGTGAACGAAAATGTGCCAATTTGTAGGTTAGAAAGTACCCGCTGGCAAGTTATTCTCGTTTATTAGTGACAGTCTTGTGATTGGTGACAAATAATGAGTTGTCCACCACAATTCAAATGATAATACGTAATGGACAAATCGTCTCCAACTTTGTTTCGTGAAAATTGTTTGATTTACATCCAAATAAGATATAATTTCCGGGTTGCACGGTGACCGCATCGCCTTAAAGATCTGATCCACCATCTCAAATTTATTAGCCTACCGCACAGGACGAAGCTGTCCATGCAGTTAGAGCAATTTAACCTTGATTTTCATGAGCTATTTCTGACATTTTATAGTCGTGATATTAGGCTTCAATTTGATGCAACCCATGGCCATCGATCAGCTGATCGATTCCTCTCAACCAATTCGAGACACATGTGGTCAATACGACCGTGTCACGTCAACACGACAAATTTAGCTCGGAAGAATGGACCAGGAGGGGGGCATAGCGACACCATAGGCGCAGGAGCAGCCTAGTGCCCGTAGCAGACAACCACGTGCTACTGACTGCAGCCGAAGATCGACATCGTTCCAGAGGAAGATTCATCGATTGACAGCGAGGGTTGTGCGCGCGTGAGTCTCACTCAGTGGTTAGGTTGTGTCCGTACAATTTTGCGCGACTTAGTGTGTTCGATTAATGAAACGTTCCTGGACGTGAACGGCATTCATAACATGTGAGTTTAGTTCTCAAGAGGATGTTCTTTTTATTTTCATAAGCCCTTGGCCAATCGAATTTGAGCAAAACTCACGCTATAGAGATTGATGAATGAGGTCAAATGACCATATCGTATAACAATTTTAGTTCTGTATGAATTTATAAGTGTGCATTGAGTGAAGTATGGTCTAATGCTGAAGTATGGGCCATGGGACCAATGTCCAAGAGTATGATTTGTGTGTTGTATGCACAGAATGCTTACAAGTGCTCAATGATCAATTCAAGAGACCAAGTGAATTAGTGAAGACCGTGAAGTGAAATTTCCTGTAGTAAGGTGCCTCAAGAGCAAAAACAGTGCAGTGAAATAAACGCTCCCACAATTACTTAGAGTTCGAGAAGAACAGCTATGAATTCTATATAGACTGATTTAGTATGGGAAGTATGTTAGTGTGAGTGATCGCGTTTTCATTTTTCGAGGGAAATACAATCTCATTTATTTGGAATCCATATTTTCAACATCACTTCTAATTATCACTTTCCGACTGATAATCTTTTGATCAGAATATTTACTTTTGATTCAAATTTCTTGAGCAAATGGCTCTTTCCCTTTAGTTTTCGGCCCAGATTGAGAGAGGTAGGTTTTCGAGCTGGTGCGCCAGCCGGCTACCCAGCGTCTGGGGGAGGGGTGTGACGGCCAAGTCAGTCCGTCTCCCTCTCCCCCTGGACCGAATATTGTAATGATAACATTTTGTGTTACAGCCTAAGCACGAGAAGAGTTGCTGCATAGTTTAGCCAGGTAAGAGGGAGAGAGACAGAGAGATGGCACCGTAGTAGGGCCCGCGCGCCCCATATTTTGAGCCATTCCTGGCGCAAGCCAATGCTGCTCCGGCCAGCAACCTTTTACTATACATTCCGTCGTGACGTTTTGGAGCGCTCGCACGCGCCTATCGAGCTTATTATCGTGCGCGTTGTCCACGCCGCCCGGAGCCCGTCCTTGGCATCATTTAGCCGGGGCTCCGATGCGTGCATTTCATATAACCTGTGCTGTGGTCTATGACCGAAATCATCATCGTCTGGGACAATTGCGAGCTGCCTGATCGTCGTGAGCTGCGAGGGCCGGTGCCCGATTCGAGGTCGAGTGACCAACCTGCGTCAAGGCCATTGATATTTGTAAGTGCCTCTCGCAAATCTCTCTCTCCTCTTTCTGGGCTTGTAGATTGTATTTTTCCCTAAATGCGCCCTCAATAATCGTGCGTGGGCTAGATTTATTCTAACGGTCAGCGGACCATTTGTAAATAGTTTTCTTTGAATAAATGCCCTTTCATTCTTGATTTTAATCGAGCGTGTGCTCATTCAGTGCTCCCCTCTCCTGATTTCTTGAACAATTACAGCAATAGCTCACTCCCTGAGCTTCTCAAATAAAAGCAGGCCCTGCCTGCACGTGACGAGTCCACCAAAACCGTCACAGTTTCCACAATTCTATCGATTTCAGAAAAACGAGTAATCAAATTATTGATGGAATTATTTGCGCTTACGATGTTTTCTTCAGATGTGAATGTCCACGATGATATTGTGCAGCTCACCTCTTTCTGCGTCGACTGTTCTTACACTCGCTAAACTTCCAAGAGTACGTGTATCCGCGATGGGCTCAAGCAGGTGACATTGGTGATATTCATCTTAGTACGAAGTAAGGCCCAGAATGAGAATTTTGAGTGTCACTTGTATATTTATCCCTGTAACCAACTGAGTAATTAATTCACGTCAAATCGATGTACATCTCTTTGGCCTACTAGAAATCACTTTATTTGAGCATAACGATATTTTACAACATCATATTTCTGAATTTCCGATAGAAAACTTCAGTATTTTTATAATTAAACACTAGCGTTATGTTTCGCGTTGCTCGGACTGTAAAAGTCCCCGAGAAGCGTATCAGTTCACCAAAATGCTCTTTTGAATCAAATGAAAATATATTCTGTACCATTTTTACATATCGAGTTATATAATGATAACTTTCATGGTCTTTATGAGTTCAGACCCATGTGAGAAACCGCCGCGTAACTAAATATATAAAATTTTTGAAAAACGTACTCTCGTTTGATTTGGAAGAGCATTTTGGAAAACTAATACGCCTATCGGAAACATTTACAAGCCGAGCAACGCGAGGCATTACGCTAGTCTAGATTAAGTGATAAACACTCGAGTACATGAAAATACAAAACAGATTTATTCACTAATCGTATACAAATGCAAGGTACGCAAGCCGCGCACGCTCGCTCCGAACTGAGCCACCATGCTCTTCTCCGCGCCGAGTCGGCGATCGCCACGCCACCGCTATAACTCGCGCGCCGCCGTCGCATACAATTCACTTCACATTTTTGACATCCTCCCACCTTGAGCTTTTTCAAAGCTCAATCGAAAGTAACAAACAGTTGTAGGAGAATGAAGCACTGAAAACACTGGCACAAAGTCCAAATCACAGATCCAAACAATTTGGCCTTTTGACCACACGACCACTTCTAGTTGTCTTATTTTCTATAGTACACTGTACACTCTCACTTTCCTTATTTTCTACAACATTCGGTTCATCCTCTTCTACAAAATCAGAATCATTTTTATCATGAATCAAATCGTTCTTTTCAACAGTTTTCGTAAATGGGATTTCACACAGCTCATCATTCAGCTCCACACGCATACTATCGTCAACTTCGAGCGGATAGATGCGTTGGATCGGTCGCTTGAGCACCCCCTTAGCGGTTTTCAATTCTACAACGCGTACAACACCTCCTTCTCCACGTATCAGACTTATCACACGTGCTAACGGCCAAGCTATGCGTTTAGAACAATCATCTCCCATAAGAACTACGTCGCCGACTTGTACATTTCTTTTCTCGCGGGGGCTTTTAAACATAATCAAATTGCTCAAATATTCATTTCGAAATCTAGTTCTAAGTTGATCCATCAGATCTTGTTCGTACCTGAATCTAACACCGAGATCTTCTCTAGAAATATTATCAAGATCAGGAGTTTCAGTGAATTTTAGATCAATCAAAAACATTTCTGGAGTGAGGGGCTCCAAATTACTCGAATCATCAGGAAGATATGTTAAGGGACGCGAGTTGAGAGTGCGTTCACAGTCGCTTAATACCGTCAACATTCCTTCGTAACTCAGAGACGACTTTCCCAGAACTTTTCGCAGCAGACTTTTGAGCATTCCAATTAGACGCTCCCACCATCCTCCCCCGCGTGAAAATAGATGAGTCAAAAATGTAAGTCGTGACACGACTCGAATATACGAGTCGTCAACGAGTCAAAAGATGTTTCATTTTCATGAGTGCGCAAACGACTCGTGGAAACGACTCATGGAAACGACTTGTGTGGCACGCCAAACGAAATAGAAGCGTTCAGTGAATTTCAGCTCTTATTGCATTTTCGATATAGATAGACAAGCTTACGATACGAAAAAGTATGTTTGAATATGTTTGATCACTTTCCAGTTGGTCAATCGAAGAATCGCGTTAAACGACGTTCCAGTGATTATCATATGTGGAATGTGGATGGGTGACCGCCGGTCTGCGTCTGCCACGGCTAGGTCGCGTAAATTATTATCGTATAATTATTATGAGTATAATCGAGCGGCTCCGTCAGAATAGTATGAACGGTCATCTACTGACATTTTTAGCTCAGAAAACAAAGTTTGCTGTTTGTGAACTTAGAGGGAAAAAAAGTTCGGCTGTGGCCGCACGAGTATTTTTGGTCAATATCCAGGTTAAGCAACGTTTCCAAGGTATCGTATCCGGATGGGTGACCACCCTTCTTGGTTTGCGGAGCCTACAACTTGCTTGGGATTACTAATGAGAGGTGCTACCAGCCGCACCACCACCAGGTGGCGACACTCTCGATCGCAAGGGTGGCCAATGCTATTCCCATGGGCCACCCTTGCGATCGACAGTGCCGTCACCTGGTGGGTAGCACCTCTCATTGGCAACTGTATGACGAGCGGTTACCCATCCCGATACGATTCTTTGGAAACGTTGCTTAACCTGAATTTTGATATTCCGAATATGCGACTGATGTTTTTTTATGTGTCAATATAAATAGTTGAAAAGACTTAATTTCCGGACCCAAAGACTTCGACCGGAGACCTTCGCCTAAGTATCCATGTCACTAGTCGCATATTCATAACCTAGGGAGGGCATAACCACAGTACTCACAGCCGTCAAATATCCAACCAGCTGGTTGAATATTCAAACAGAGTGGTTGAAGTTTTGATTCAACCAACTGTTTGGAGTTTCTTTGAAAAGCTCTTACAGTGTACTACAAAAATACTAGACAGGTTTATTCTATTATCCGATCACAGCCCTCACAGCTTTTGCATTTCTCTCTTTAATCTCTCATTTTACGTAAATGAAAAACGAGGTCTAAACGCTGAGAGCGCTCTGAGCGACATAATGAAATAAATCTCATATGACTTGCAATCATCACTCCCGATCACAATGAGAAGTGGAAGAGTCATCACTGAAGCTGCGACTCTCGTTATCCAATCACATGAAGAAACACAATAAGAATGCTGCATCTAGAATCATAATTTATTAGTACTTTATATCCATCAGCATCAAGATTGTGAGGCAGGGTTCCTTGTATTGAATATCAACAATCTCATTATTTTGCACAAGACTCGCAGTCCTCGTGAATTCCAATTGGAACAAAAATGTACAATTCTTAGCTTATACATAAGTACCAACGTCAATGTTGTACAGATACTCTAGAAATGGTATTGAGTCTAATATGTATACATGAAAGTTCAACAGAAATTATTACTGAGAAGTGTAACTGCTGTAAATACAAAAACGGCATAATATTTGCGCTGCTTAATTGCGATAGAGGTTTGGTGGAGGAGTCAGGTACACCACGTCATCGATTCTGACAGCGACGCAAACAGTTCTGATATTGCTCGTATTTATGTATGCATCCTCATTGTTCTCGCAAACAATTATAACTGTTGGCAAATTCCGACCCATCACTGGTCGTACTTGCAAGGGCTTACAAACGGTTGTAGACCGGTCGAGATTTTCATCGACGAGAAATTCCACTATATGAATGAATGAGCCATCATACAGTTGGGCATAAGAGTCGTCCGATCTGACAGACTTTGCATGCATACTACGGTACAAACAACCCGCTTTCACCATTTTCCGATATATTCGCGCATTCTGTGACAAATTCATTCTATCGCGGTTTCTCCGCGATGGGACTCTGTAATACCCAAAATATCTCTCATTAGTTAGTTTCGTGGTTTTTTTGGCATCTGAATACTCCAAATAGTTAATGTAGTCTGTGACTGACGAGCTATCCATTGAAGCTACATGCCTTCTAAGTATCACTTCACTTTGTCGCATTGAAACTGATCTGCACACTTGCCGTGTTACACCTTTAGGAGAGTGTATTTGTTTCAAATAGTTGGCGTTATTGCTTTCAAAAGCATATCCCGAATGGGACCAAAGAGGCCCCCAATTCAATACACTTTGAGCGAGATGTAACAATTGATGTAAATTGAATGTCATAAATTCTTTTGAATATATTGCTTGCGTTTTAACTACAAATTCCTTGAATACTTCATGAGCGGAGAATACATTATTACGTGTCACGGTGTCTTTCATCAGCATGTAGTACCCTTCAACAAGTAAAGACCAGTGATCGGCTATTTGCGACATGTGTGGGAACGATCTAAGTATCGGGAGAGAGTAATACAAAATAAAATTTTCCCACTCTTGGGCTTTCCAAAATTTTCGATCTTTTATCGGCCGCGAAAGTCGTTGGATATTGTTAGGTACTTTAATTTTTTTCATGAAAGAATCTATTTTCCCTCGCTCGGAGGGCGTCAGCACGGTGAGCCACCTTTCCAAAAACTGTTTGCCTAGCCCAAGGTCTACGTGATGCATCGAATCAGGAACAAACCCCCATATTATGTTGAAACAGAATAAATTGATCAGCCAAGAGGCACACTTCAAACCACAAACGTCTTCCGTTGACGCGGCAGCTTCCCTCATGTGCTCCTTTGTCTCTGCTTCTGTTCTATCAGCTATGCCATCTAGACACACATATTTAACTGCACCTTTCTTACCAGGCCCAGGGGTAACATACAAACCAGGATGCAGGCACCAATTGCATCCAAAGTAGCCTGTACATAATTTCATACCTTGCATGGGACCTCTCGCCATTGAATCGACGCAACCACAGGGACAAAACACTCTTATATGCTCAATTGTTTCACCAATTTGGCATGGAACCCCCTCATCACTCAACTTATTCATACAGAGAACAAATTCTTTAAGAAATATTTGCATTTCTGGTTTATCCTTTCCGAACCATATACCGCATGTGACTGGAGATGCAGTTCGCACACGGTAAGGCAACTCGTTAATTATTGCCTGAATAGGCCAGATAGAATGATTCGATGATTTATACAAAGCTGCGCCATCAGCATTGAAGAGCAAAGTAATAAATTTGAAACGAATTTCTAATGGTAGTGAGTCGACCAATTCTCTATACATATCTCCATCAGTAAAATCAGAGTATATTCCCCTCGGCGTATCTTTCCGAAGTGTTTTTTGATACTCCTCCCAGTTCGATTCTAGTAAATTAGCTAATTCAAATCGGGGATCAATTATGGCGAAGAATTCGTTGTAAGTAGGGCTTCTCACATCAATTACAAAATTGCAATAAGAACAAGTTACTCGTTTCGTAGTTTGGTCAAATGTGGACACATATTTCTTACATTCTGGACAACAGGCGTGGTAAACAACGCCCTCAGTATTATTGAAGAGCTTATCTAACAAATATCTACTACTGGGTAGGTCATCGCATCCTAACAGCACGCATATTAATTTGAATAAATCTGCCACCGCAGTCTGGCTTAGTGAATACGTCAATGCATACTTCAAAACAGCAAGAACAATTTCACAATTATTGACATCCATACACGCATGTTTAATTTCATTATTCTCGTTTTTGGCGATAAAAGATCTAAGCCTCGGAAAACCACCCAGACGATCATTTCCAGCAACATTCAATTCATCCCCCTCTGCATGACTGTCGTTGTCTCCATTTTCACATTCACTGGCTGTCATGATTTGCTCGTGGGCGTCGCGATCCCAATGGCCCTGCAATTCAAGGACAACAAGTCTAGTATTTCGAAGTATTTATACTGTGTCGCGCACAAGTTCATTACAAACATTAGTAAACCTGCATGATGCATGGCTAAGTGGAATTGTATGTGAAATTTGGGAAACATCCTCATTGACGATACGAGAGGTTCGCTGAATTCAACAGCAATGGAAATAGAACATAATGCGAACCGTCTTTTGCCTACATTAAACCATGATAAATCTAATTGTTTCGACATCAAGCGATGGCTTACTCTCTAAAAGTACTCTATAAAAGTAGTAGTCTAGTGGTTTTTAGTTTCCAAAGCTCGCGCCACTAACCAAATCGAGCCAATTGATTCGCCTTCGAGTGAAAATTAAAGAAAGTGGCTCGCGATTCGAATGATTTTTAGTCACTCGATCGATCAAGTCATTGGAACGATTCAATCGAGTGAAGTTTAGTTGACATAACCCCAATCAACATCATCATCTGGACTCTTTTACGCATACGTTCTTGACTCGGATGTAGATGTGCAGTTCGATGAAAATAGGATTAGCCTTCCGGTTTTTCTATTTATTCCGTCCAAAATTTTGAATTTCAATCCGTAAGTAGTGATTATTCATGTCAAATTCTTTCATAGTGATGATGATAATTGTATCTATTTATGGGATTTTATGGGCATATGACACGAACACTCATTTATCCAAACTATTTCAAGGAAAAAAGGGAGAAATAGGCTCACTCACAGTTACAATAGACCACCTCTATCTATAAACTTACGATTAGTTATCTTATTAACGCCCTTCATGACTGTTCTCTAGTGTCTCATGACAATATCTCGAATGTCTCAGTTGGTTAAAAAGTTGTTACAAATATCACACAGCGAAGAAGGCTTTAATATAGAAATTTAGTTCTGATATCATCCGATAGTTAATAAATAATCAACTTTTCCAATACTGTAAATATATAAGCAACTCGATGATTGAGGGAAAAACAACTCGCTTCGAGTGGTTTGTTCACTCAGGTTGCCTTTCGATGGGACAAAAATTTTTCCAAAAGTAGCCCGCGGGGTTTGAAAATGCCTAAACTAACAATGAGTCCGAGAGAGACGGCGCGACTTCGATATCTCTCTTTTACACGTTGAGAGGGTACCCGCGCCATCTGCCATGGAAAGACAGCCTCAGTGTTCGAGCAAAAAAACCCTCGAAGCCGGGTTGCAATGCTGCCACTCGACCTTCGAATCGATAAAACACTCGCGTTGAGTGAAACTTTACTCAATTACTTTTAGAGAGTACATTCAGAAGATGGCTTGTCCTGGGAGGATGGATAATATTTTCGAAAAGGCTCTCGTATTTTAATGAAACGATGTGAACGATCAAAAAAAATGTTCAGCGACGTATCATTATCAGTCCTAATGAAACTTCTAATTTGTCAGCATCCGATGTAACGTAACGTATTCTGGATGTGGTAGTGTTAGTAGTTATTCCGATTTCATTTCACCACTCATGTTCGGAATAATTATTTCCTGCCTCGGTATATTCACCAGCCTATATTATCAAAATCGACCCTATATTTGTTATTCAATGAAAATAGATTGGGCTTCGGGCAACTACCAATTTTCTTTTGAATTTGCTACCGAAACATTGTAAAAATATTCGAAAAAAGTCAAAGCGGTACAGGAAAATGAAATTTACCCTATTCAAACCCAGCTATTCATCTGAAGAGCAAGATATCCTCGAAATACAAACAAACCTTATACGTGCGATAAAAAAGCACTAAATATCGATATGGGTAATCAATCTTCCACCACGAATATCTATGAACGTTATTGATAAATTCAATTTAGTGCATCGGTTACATTCGTCGGGTGTTTGAGAACCAAGGCTCAATAACGACGAATACCGAGTGGGAGATGACACCAACCTGATCAGACTCTTCTCTACCCTCTCTAGTCACGGCTGTTTTATTAGCGACAGTCGCAGTTGCCCTACCCTCGCCTGAATTTCAAAGAGGTAATGAACATGGTATAATTTTTGGACTCTCGCAATTTTATACGCGTGTGCGACACCAAAAATTTCTTTGCACGACTCGAATTCAGGATGTAAATTGATACGCTGACAGATAATTTTGATCAAAGTGGCTTTGAATAAACACACGTGTAATAGGGATTCCGAGCATCAATCAATAGATGTATAAAATATAGCCCTATCAACGTTCACACTCAATACGATGAATTTGTGGAGAATTAGACAATCAACTCACATTGAACAACTCATCCTGCGCTCCGCCGAGACGTACTTCACCTCTGTCTGAATTTGCTGAGTGTGTTGAACTCATATCCTGGAAAAGATAGTTATACAAATGATGTGACCTTTATAATCTCTTATGGATACCAAAGTCACAAAATTTGCTGCTGCTATTCAAGAACTCAATATTGATAATCATGGCAACATGATCTTGACATAATAATCTTGAGATAGTCTTGGCTAATTCGAACTTGATTTTCGCTTTGAACAGTGTCAATATGCAATGTGAACGTCCTGTTATGAATAATGAATTATTTAGTACGGAGATATGATTTATATGATACTGAAGATGGAGAGACAGGAAATTTTGAATTAGTGTTTGAAGAGCGTATGGTCTCAGATATTCAAATTATTCCAGATCATAGATTTTCTATTCCATCCTTGCTCATTTTTCCAGCTCAACATCACGTCATTAGTTATGTGCACTTGCAGAGAATTCATCTTTGGATCCATAGAGTAAAGAAAAGTATTGTTATTTCATGATATGAAAATTTCATAATCATTTGCTATTGACAATATGGACCAGAATCTCGCAAGTATTGAAGCAAGGAAAATTATTTGATCTATCCAAGCAATTACATGATTGAAATCTCAATTGACTAACTGCATTATGTAACAACCAAAGCCGGTAGCTAGGTCATAAATATTGAATTTGTCATTTATTCAAAATTATGAAGGTGAGAAAAATATATTGAAGGTCCATAAGGAATAACCATTGACTTTCTCTTGTAGACCATTTGATAGAGCTCAAGACATGGTATATTCCCATGAGATTTCTTATGCACATGTATGAGTCAATATTGTTCGCTTGAATAAGTACAGGAGACTGAGTCACTTATAATATAATGAGACTGTAGAAAAGCTTTGAAGGTTTGAGTATCTTTCAGATGATATTTCATCATTAAGGGTGGACACGAGGCTTGTGAAATGGTTGATCGAGCAAAATATTCAAGCAAATATTCGAGCAAATATTCAAGCTAACTTGAATGATAGGATTATCTATCATAATCACTTATCAAAAACCATTATCTATGGCTTGATGGATATACAAACTATGTTCAGGGACATTTTGTAATCATTTATGATCTGGTTTGGAAAAAAAAGGGAAAAAATACTGATCATGGTGGGCACAACGTAACCAATGATAAGATAATGACTCATCTGAATAAGATAGTAATCTGACGCACTTACAGATGCAGAACACCACACAGATTCTTCACCAAGTAATGATTGATCTTGGTTAGGCAAAACAATTGGTAGGTCATTCTGCTGAAAATAGATAATAATATTGTTCAGAGATAGACTGGGAACAAGGAAATTCTTTCATACACTAAAATGTATGTGCATCTCATTTGCACATTCAACATAAGAAATTTGACTAGAATTGATATTTTCAGTTTTTGGAGAGCTTCTCGCATCATGTCATGTAAACTACATAAGTTCAATAGCTAAATTGGTGAGATTATACTTTCATTTACCTGGGATATACAGGCTTCGCTCTCGTTACAATCATCACAAGTAGCGTTATCACTATCATTGAGTTTGCTTCCGCACGAGTCATTCTGATCTGGAACCTAATGGATAAAATTTCATCAGATTCTTGAGCATTTTGAGAAATTATCTATACTCACTGTGGCATTGGGTGTACTTGAACCATAATTAGATATGCTACTAGGTGGGTTCCTGTATTTTTGAGATCTTGATCTTTGTTCGTATTTGTCTTCCAAGTACCTCTTGTATCGTCGCTTCTGTTTCATTTTTCAATCAATGGTGAGGTTTGTGTTTAATCAAGTTATAAACAGTGAAGCCTGAAATTTGGGAGATAAACAAAATTATACAATCCAAAGAATTTCAAGTTGACCTGATGTATGTACATACATCTCACATCATCAGTATATAATTGGGATACAAAATTGAAATTACTACAAAAGTCGATTGCACTTTTTGGCTAAAAAACTTGCTGTTGGAAGAGGGATTTACCTATTTGTTCTTAACATCCCCTAAAGGTAAGTGTCAAAGAGCTGCCAGAAATTCAAAATTTCTCTAACCATAGCAAAAAACTTAAGCCAATCAGGGACGATTTTCTCGCGAAAGGCACATCATTTTGAGCAACTATTTAATGAAAATAGAGTCACAGCATTGACCATGGAGTACTAACCTCACTGCTTACTGATGATTGTCACAATGGGAAATGGGATTGTTGGGATTATCAGAGATATCTCACGTATTTGCAGAGGCTGATCATGTCGAAACGCCATCACATGCTGCCATAATTATTATAGCTCTGCATTTATACACTGACGACTGAGAGTAATGAGCTTGATTGTGAGACAGATGGTGCAGATTGGTGCAAATACCGCATTTCGTCTAAAGAATCTGCGGAGGAGATGGAGTAGGGAACGGTAGGCCTACTCGGGTAGGGTTGAGTCCTGATCGCTCTGATCATCACGCTGCAGCGTCCGTGGACACTCACACCTTGCACCAGTTCGCATGCGCGCCCGCTAAGCAACAGGTCCGCCGGTCCGCACTCTAATATGCTTGAATATGCTTGCGTATGTTAAGGTGTAAAAACCTCGGGTCCGGACGGACATGGATCCGTGAACCGGAGTTTCTCTCCTCGGAGTGCGTAACGAGAAGGAAGCGAGCTGCGCACGCATACTCCAAGATGTAACCTACCATTCCGCATTCACACAAGTCTGTGCTTCCATCAAGAGAGTTCCCACGCGTAATCGAAGATGTAAACTAGCATTCCGCATTCGTTCAGGGTTGCGTCTCGCAGTTGAGGGTGGCTCTCGAATCTCGAAGAATATTGAATTCTAATGACTAACCAATCATAAAACTAACGATCCCCATTGGTCCGAGGACACGTTGTTGATATAAGCTACGAGTCCCAAGCTGGGACTCATGATTTCAGAATATGCTGTGGACACACGACGGGCATGGGAGCCGTCAGTAACACGGTCGGGAGAGGCAGCGACACGGTGGCCGAAGAACGGGCGATCAATAATAGCAGCATACGTCATTGATATGACGTCTCCATACGCAGCACGTACCACACACGGCAACGTCGCATACGCTTGGCAACACCGATGCGCGCCGCCTGGCAACAACAAGCAGGTGCCCGCTTCCTCCCAGAGATGAACGGGTAAATGACGCAATCGCCATCGACCAATTGAGGAACGAGCTAATGACGCACGTATGCCAGCCGGGAGATGGACCCTCCTCCTTGGAATGCGCAGATGCACAACGCACCCGATCAATTATGGCCGCTAACGAATCGCGCAACAGAACCGCCCCTCGCACACGTTGGCCCCGCCCGACTCCATGATGGCGCGCTACGGAGGGATTGCGCGCGCAGCACTGAGAACCAATCAAGGAGTCTCGTAGGCGTAGCCACGCCGCTTGAGCTGTGACGTCATTTTGTCTATATAGGCAGCGCACCAGCGCCCAGAAGCAGCTTCGCTCGAGCACCAGCATACCGTCGACTTGCTACCGCTCTGAGCCTTATATTCGTCACCTTTTGTACTGTCATATGGTTGCATTCTGTCAATAAAGTCACTTCAATCATTGTCACTGCTTCCATTGCGCTTTAGCGCTTAACGAGTTAACGAACCCGACCCCATAATAACGCTAATAAAAGTGATAATAATCCGGACGCGTCGCGAGTGGTGAGTAATCCGACAGTTAGTCTTGCCGAATAGGCGCTTGAGCGCCCAGTTGCTCCCGCCTTCGCCGACCCTTCTGAGGTCGCGGTGAAAAATCTCAATCCAGTTCCAGTAAGCAGCAGCAGTGTGAATGAGCGAGACCGGAACCTCGACGGAACGGCCGACGAAAATACCACGAGGGGCTAGTTCCGCAATCGAGGCCGAATCTGAGGAACATCAACCTCCTCTGAAGGTCGCCAGATCCACCGAATCCACGCTCCGTCGCACTACAGAGGTAATTGATTTGACTAAGTACGGGATCGAATCGACGCCTGTGATCGATAAACGGCTATGTCCGAGCGCGACGGGCCCAAACGTTGCCCGCGCTGTTTGTATCGACTCCCCGGAGCCCGCCGAGCCGCAACACCCTACGACATCTACGCCCTACAGCAGGCCCGACAGTTAGCGCGCGCAGGCGCAGAAACAAGTAGGCCCCAGGCGATAAGCGGCGTTCTCCCGGATTCAACAACGGACGCAACCACTCCGACAGTGTCGGAACCTTCGACTTAGCCGCTCCGAACAGACATATTCATAACAGTTTTGGTGACAGCGGTGGGATTATTCGTGGAAGTAGTGCTTTGAACTCATCGACAAGTGAAGTGACAAGTGACAGACAGTGAACACCGAACATTTATGGATCAACAAACCTTGGCATTACTCCCAAGGCCAGGCTTACACGTCATCCCGTACATTCACCCTAGTTATCGCTGGACCCTCTACGACATCGAGACACGTTCTGAAGTTGGGAAATTGGACTGGACCATCATACAACCAATCGGAGCTGGATCTAATTTAGTGATCGTCGCCATACTCAAGGGACGAGCATTGAGAGAAACTATCTACGCCAAGTGCATCACCGCCCGAGAACCATTCCGGTACATTACTCAAGACCCGGTCCGCCTCACTCGAATTACTGCAAGGATCGAGACTATCAGTGGAATTTTCCTGGAAGGCGATCCAGATACCATCTACAATCAAACCACCTACATCGAACAAGGAACATTCATCGAACTCCGTTACCTACAACCCGACGAGAAACCATTCCCTGCAACGCGCTGAACGGCCGAATCTCCGATTTGCCGAAGTTCTCGATCTGCTGAATTCTGGAGTTGCCGAATCTACAAGTCCCCGAATCGACGATTGGCTGAACTTCTGAATCTTGAGTATAAGTTACGTATTTATAATCACTGATTTTCTTAGATTAATGGATAAACCTTTCGGATTGGTGATTGCTTCGCCTAGTGTATTTTTAACAATAGTGCATAACATAGGGCTACAGCCTGGAAATAATAATGACGATCGAGGTTTGAAACTAAAACCGGACCGTAGCGTGGCTGCCATTTTACAACATAAGTTAGCTCTACTTTGTGACGACTCGATCATTAAGCGGGTGGATCGCAGTGGTAGACGCTTGTACAGGAATTTTGATTTCGAAAATTTCGACACTGAAGGACGAGTCGTTCTGGTGAATCCTAGGGGCTTGAGATCTGCGGGCTTGGCATAATTTTACGGATATAAAATTAGGAGTTGACGTTTGATCGTCTTGGATGAGTACATTCTAGTCTTGAAAATTAACCTGTCTGTCGCTCTTGGAATGAGTGTTTTTCGACCCCAATAGTGTTCTTGAGTGATTGCGATCGTGATAACTAGACTAATATTCCTGCTTTCGGTGGTTGAAGGATCGCTCGCGATCATCAACCGACACCTCTCGCTCCTCTCTCTGTTACTCTAAGAAAAGATAGCAATTCCGACCAGGAGGGCTTGCTCGATGAATGGCGGACCCTTGCTCACCTACTTTAGGGAAGAATGGTTTGATTGTGAGTTGTGAGTCGATGGAATAACGTGTGCTTGAAATTGTGGGTCGAATCGTGTGAGTACAACGAGTGGTCGTGACAACTAACAACGAAAAGATAGCAACCCGACCAGGAGGGCACGTTCAGATCGCTCGATGAATGGCGGACCACTGCTCACCTAGTTAAGACTAACCACGAATGCTTTCGTCAGTTGACAGATCTTTCGCGACCATCGACTGACGCCCCCTTGCTCCTTTCCTTAAAATAAGGCTATTCATTGACTCTGTTGCAGCGCTTGAACTGGATAGATATTCTAACCAACGGCCGAACAAGTCTTTGAATTTAATTTAAGAACTTAGAAGTGACGTAATCCCGATCACTACGGCTAATACCCGGAAGACTGTGAGGTGGTCCAATAAGTAGTTGCTTGTAGAGAATAATTTAAGAACTTAGAAGTGACGTAATCCCGATCACGACGGCTAATACCCGGAAGACTGTGAGGTGGTCCAATAAGTAGTTGCTTGTAGAGAATAATTTAAGAACTTAGAAGTGACGTAATCCCGATCACGACGGCTAATACCCGGAAGACTGTGAGGTGGTCCAATAAGTAGTTGCTTGTAGAGAATAATTTAAGAACTTAGAAGTGACGTAATCCCGATCACGACGGCTAATACCCGGAAGACTGTGAGGTGGTCCAATAAGTAGTTGCTTAGGAGGTCCAAGAAGTAGTTGCTTGTTTAATTTAAGAAGTAGATTGATATCCGAACGATTGTGAGATGATCTGCTTTGAATAGGGAGCGATCTGGGAATTTTCCCATAAGAGCGACCGACCGATAATTCCAGAGCGAGATCAGTCTCAGTCGAGTACACTTTCGAAATAACGATAGCTTTTTGTCATCAACATGGCGGAACCTTCGAATGCCCAAAATCTCAATAACTCCATGGGAGACCCCGACGCTATCCAAGAGAATGGTAATGAGTTTCGTACGAATAATGAACGAGATTCGGAAGAACATAACGGCAGTCTCGATAGCATAATGTTTGAACCTTACCCCAATCCCGAGGCCAACGTCGATATTCTAGAACCGATCGTTCCCGATAACGGCCCCGAGGACGCTCCCGACCGGAATGTAACCACTGCGAATCCACCAGCCCACATAGAAGTGAATGTAGATTTGAGTCGACAAACCGTTCGACAGCCACTCGCCATGTCTAGACCCCAAGATTACTCGCTCAATACCAATCCCTCAACTTCTCGACAAGGATCATTGCCGAGTTCTTCTAAGAACAATTTGAAGGATAGTAACATTACTTCAAAATATATGAAAATCTCAGAGATTTCTCAGATCTTACCGGAGTTCGATGGCAGGGGAATTTCGGTGAACCGTTTCATCCGCGAGTGTCACGATGCCAAACATTTCGTTAACCCTCGTGAAAGAGCCTTCTTCTTAAGGCTTGTGAAATCAAAGGTCAAGGGCAATGCTAGTTCTTATTTACAATACAAAACTTTCGACGATTTGGACCAACTGTTAGACGAACTACGACGCACTTTCGCAAGTACGCAAAACTTACCCCAAGTTCAGGCTGAACTAGCTCGCGTTGTCCAACTTCCTGGCGAGCGTGTAACAGATTACGGCTTGAGAGTCACTTGCCTGTTACATAAAATCAATGAACTTTCGAATGAAAAATTTGGACGCGAGGTTGCTCGAAATATGGTTGAAGGATCGGTCTCTACTGCCATCCAATGTTTCATTATGGGTCTCGGACAAGAATTGTCACAAATCATGATGACGAAAACCCCAACGTCATTGGAGAACGCTATAAGCCTCGCGATAGAGACCGAAAACTATGTTCAACAGAGGAAATTCCTCCATAACGGTCGGGTTCCGCCGGTAGGGAATTATATTCCGCAAAGGAATTTCTTCCATAACGGCGGAAATAATCCACCGGCACGTAATTATGTCCAGAAAAATAACTTCTATGATAGAAACCATCAGAATCGGCGCGTTTTCGGATGTCATGCCATAGACGCCACTGAGAATCCCGTGCCATTGGACCCTCCCGCGCCGCCTAGAGATTCGCAACGATCGGGTCCTCCAAGAGACATGAGCGGGGTCCAATGTTATAATTGTGGAATACTGGGACATTATGCTAGGGATTGTCGAAGAGCCAAGGCCCAACGCGCACAACGACGCAACCCTGACTTGTACTGTCAATATTGTCACCGGGACGGTCATTCTTTCGACAACTGTAGAATGAAACCGCGAGACTGGCATACCGATAATTCAGTTACGACTTTAAACGTGAACCAAGTTCGCCAAACGGACACGATGGCGAGCTTGAGGAACTTGAATCGCCCAGTGTCCAGAATAGAGTCATCGTCGCAATTGGCAGAGCACTGAAATTAGAAACCCCGACTATCACCTTGAGAAGTAACGAATTAACAAAGGCGAACCCACTTTTTCTTGTGGATACGGGATGCGAACTCAACGTTGTCAAACAAAGTCTTCTGAAGAGTAATGTTTTCAAAAATCGTACCATTCTTTACGGTCTGAGCGGCATCAATGAGGGTCTGGTGGAGACCTTGGGACAGGCAATGATTATTGTGAATGATGACTATTCTTGTAGAGTCAATATTGTACCTGACGATTTTCCTATACCGCAAGACGGAATATTGGGCGTTGACTTTCTCCGCGAGCACCGCGCCTTGATCTCTTTTCGCGATGAATTTCTGAACTTTGGACACAATTTTGATGAAAGGGTTCCGTTCCTTCGACATCAAACCATTCGACTAGCGGCACGCACTAAGCAACTGTGTAAGGTCCGTGTCACTGAACACAGCGGATCTGAAGGATACATCGCTAGAATACCCACCGGTCCGGGTATATTCGCTGGGGAATGCCTCGTGAAGAACGATAATGGATATGCAAAAATCTTCTTCATAAATTCAACAGAGGAAGACGTCGATGTAACTTTACCCCCAATAGAACTCGAGGAATTCGAATGTAACATCTCGCCGGCACGTACAGTTCAGGTGACTAGCCGCGAAGAAGCCGAACGTAACAAACAACGACGAATAGTTGAAGTCATAGCCCAACTTGATTTGACCGGATTGAATGATGAAGAGGAGAGCTCGATCGTTGAACTCGTGAGACAGTTCCCGTATCAATTCCACTTACCCAACGACAAATTGAGTAAAACTACGGTCATTAAACATAGGATTCCCACCACCGACGACGTACCCATCAATGTCAAACAATACCGACATCCGCCTCACCTACGCGAAGTGATCCAAGAACAAGTACAGGACCTCCTTGATAACGATATCGTCGAACACTCCGAATCTCCGTATAATTCGCCTTTATGGATCGTACCCAAAAAGGTGGGCGCTGACGGTAAGAAGAAATGGCGATTAGTGATCGATTTTCGTGCCCTCAACGAGAAAACCATCGCGTCTTCATACCCCCTACCCAATATTCCGGAAATCCTGGACCAACTAGGGCGCTGTAAGTACTTCTCAGTGCTGGATCTCGCTTCAGGCTTCCATCAGGTCCCCCTGGACCCCGCTGATGCTGCAAAGACCGCATTTTCGACCCCCTTCCATCACCTACAATATAAGCGCATGGCTATGGGCCTCAAGGGCGCTCCAAGTTCCTTCCAATCACTTATGGACCGCGTACTGACCGGTCTCCAGGGCGTAGAACTTTTTGTATACATGGACGATATTGTGGTGTACGCTGTCTCCATACAGGCTCATAACGAGAAGATGAAACGCTTATTAGGTCGATTGAGAACGGCCAGTCTGACACTTCACCCCGGCAAATGTTTGTTCCTCCGGAGGGAAGTAACTTACTTGGGACATGTTATATCGGAAAAAGGGGTCAAACCTGACCCACGGAAGGTTCAGGCTGTGTCAGATTTTCCTCGCCCGAGGACAAAGAAAAATATAAAACAATTTCTGGGTCTCGCCGGATATTACCGACGCTTTATTTCCAATTTCTCTAAGATTTCACGACCGCTAACTCAACTTCTGAAGAACGACGTCGCTTTTTCGTGGCAACAACCACAAGATGAAGCCTTCCAGAGCTTGAAACAAATGCTATGCTCAGAACCCCTCTTACAATACCCTAATTTCAATGAAAGGTTCATAATTACATGTGATGCGTCCCATTTTGCTGTGGGAGCCGTGCTGTCCCAGGGTGATTCTATTGGCAAGGACCTTCCGGTCAGCTACGCGTCGAGAATGTTAACCGATTGTGAATTGGCCTATACCACGACGGAGAAGGAATTACTCGCTGTGGTGTTCGCTGTCAAACAGTTTCGGCCCTACGTCTATGGAAGGAAATTTCTGGTGGTCACGGACCACAAAGCTTTGGTCTGGTTACACACAATGAAGGATCCCATCTCGAGACTGGCACGCTGGAAGCTGAAGTTAATGGAGTACTCTTTTGACGTGGTGCATAAGGTCGGAAAAATGAATAAAAACGCTGATGCCTTATCCCGAAACCCTATAACAACTACTAATTCCCCGATTGCATGCGCAACTAACAACTCTTCTCAAGCTTCGGCTTCCCTCACACACGAAACCGACATTACCGACCTAAGGGGGCCAGGGGAGAGCGATATTGCACAAGTAACCACCACGAATAACGACCTTGGAAGAAAAGTGAACATTGACTTGAGAGGAAATGATAGTAATTATTTGAAAAGAAAGATGAACGACGATCTTGAAGAAAAAACGAGTTACTATCCAGAAAGAAAATTGATTGAGGGTTTCGAGAGAAGACCAATTGATGATTTTGGAAGACAAACGAGTAGTGATTTTGAAAGACAGATGAATGATGATGTTGGCGGAAAGCCGTATAAGTCAGACACGAATCATGCTTACGAAAAAGAGACGAATCTAATTGGAAGTGAGACGAACGATGATGATGATATCAAAAATGAGATGAATAAAGAATTGATGAAACCGAGAATTATTGCTTGTAAGACATTGAGAACGAAAATACGAATTGTCGCCAAACCGAGCGACATGTACGAAAACTCTCCTCGGGCCACCACCGCACCGTGTGGCCGCGGGCCTGAGGGAGAAGACCCTCAGGGATTTGAACGGTCCACAACCTCTCGGGCCATCACCGAACCGTGTGGCTACGGACCCGAGATGGTAAGTGACCGTCACCGAAATAAACGCAGGGGCGCCCCGGCCACTGAGGGTGGTTTGTCTTATCCTGGGGGTCAGAGAGATGATTGCAAGGAAAAGCAAGCAAGACTGACTGATGACAAAATGAAAGTTTATGAAAAAGACCATGATCGAAAAGGAAGGGTTTGTCTGAATGAAGATAATCATGATGATGATTATGATGATGATGTGACGATTGACGAATTGAGGAAGTCTGGATTGAAGGAATCGAATGATATTGACTCTAATGAAAAAGGTCGTACGTTGATAAACGATGAAAAGATTGTCTCGGAGTCGAGAGAACCCGAGGTTAAGAATTGCTCTTCTGGCCCCATGACGCTTGTGATGAACTCGCAAATATGTACACCGAGACCTTATCATCCACGTTGTCTGCCCATCGATGCTAATGGGATCGGCGTCAATGATCGTGTGAAGTTTTCACGCGATCCTTTAATGATGGGCCGAGAACATATTATTCACTTTATGTCCACGGATCTAAGGCCCTCCACAGACATATGTCAACAATTGCTTGATTTGGGCATGATGAATCCCGACGATTTGAGAACGCAAGACCCTGAAGTAGGCGACGTCGTCAAATCAGAACTTGAAAATGGTCGATTGATATTATTTGCATTCATTAAAGAAAAATATGATGATGTTCCTTCAGTTCCGACCGTTTGTCTTTGCCTCGCATTATTGCGCGATGCGCTGTTAGAAAAACGTATCGGTACAGTCAGTCTCGCAAAAACGGGTGGCGGTTTAGACAATATCCCCTGGGCCCCGATCGAAAATACGATTCGGACTCACTGGAATGTCGAAAATTTACGGATGATCATATATACAGGCGAGGTTGTCACACCACCCCTCACCGACCGCGAACAAATCGTGATGGAAGCACATGACTCCGTGATGGGAGGACACAAGGGGATGTATAAGACCTTTGAAAGAGTTAGAGAAAGATTTTTCTGGCCGGGGATGCGCGATGAAATCATAAGATATGTTCGAACATGTGAATTCTGTCAACGGCATAAAGTAGAAAGACACCCCACAAAATTGCCTATGCTAATCACAACCACCCCAAGTCGGGCCTTTGAAGTTTTGGAAATGGATATAGTCGGCCCTTTAGAAGAAACGTCCAGAGGTAACAAGTACATTTTGACACTGCAATGTAATTTGACAAAATACTCCGATGCCATCCCTTTACCAAACATTACCGCCGAAACCATTGCTATCGCGTTCTCGAAAGAGTTCATTTGTCGATTCGGGTGCCCGGATGTTATAAAAACAGACCAAGGTAGTAATTTTCAGAGTGCTCTGTTTGAAAGATTTGCATCCATCTTCGAGATACGCAGGTATAATTCTAGTGCGTTCCATCCTCAGACTATGGGTAGTTTGGAAAGAAACCATCATACGCTTGTGGAATATTTGGGAATGTTCATGAATCGACCCGACTGGGATTACTGGCTCAAATTTGCGTGTTTTTCATTCAATACTTCCGTAGCCTCACATGGATTTACGCCACATGAACTAGTTTTTGGACGTAACGCTATCATACCTTCAAGTTTTGGGAGAAAATTGACCAAACGAACTTATAGCGACCATCTTGACGACTTGTTTTATCACCTGAACTATACACAAAGAACTGCGAGACAAAAGTTAATCCTAGCCAAGGAACGATCTAAACGAGCGTACGATCAAAAATTACGGATACAAAACTACCAGATTGGAGACGTGGTTTATCTGTTAAAGGAGCCTAGGACAAACAAGTTCGATGATCGATACACTGGACCGTACGAAATAATCGAGCTAATCGGGGAACGCAACGCGAAACTTGATTTAGGGCGAGGGAGGACCAAGGTAGTACACATGAACAAGTTGAAAATAGCTCATTTGCGACCACCCGGAAACGACGATGAGAATGAACAACCTATAGGAGATGCCATAGCGGGATTAAGCCGATCGCTCCCGTCCTTCGAACTCCCGTAAAAAATCAAATCTGAGACGCTCCCTTCAGCAGTCCATGACCTACCTAACTTTCTATAAAAAGAAAAAGGGGGGGGGGTCAACAATCTGAGATCCTGGGACTTTTTAGAAGTCATGAATGCGATACTACTTACCACCTGTATTGTCGATAACGTTGAATACCATTACCGAAAGTAAGAGTCACAATTGTACTTTTATAATCATATATTTGTCCTACGCCATAGATCATAGATATACAATTTACCCTTAGACCTAAGTTAACTTCTCCTTAGAATATACCTTAGGATAATGCGGAATAATTAGGTAATAAAAACACATCATACCTCGACAGTATTATCCTATCACTGGGCATTATTTGGCTATTCAGGAAGTTGGGAAAATGTACGCTCTCAGAATTAAAATAAGTAGGTTCACGACGCATCAGTCGTGTATGCGAGGATGATGCAATCATGTAGTTCTATCCAACGAACGAGGCTATTCTAATTTATTCGTAATTCCGTAGACGTGTAAGACTCATAACTTAGTATTAATATCATTCATCCTTGCTAAAATTATTATTGGGCTTCGCGAGATCGGAACAGATGAGAATTTCGTCAATCCCGTCTCTTCTTATGTCAACTCAAGATTTAACTTAAGCTTTGTCTCTCCCTGTCGAATACAGGGTACCCACTGTTTTTCAAAAATAAGATGAGCGATACGAGATGACCAGAATACCGCGTGCTCTATTCGCATATTGCATTCGGAACGTATTCAATTTTTGTCCGTGTTCCTAACGCCGTCCAGGAAAAACAAGAACGAATCTTGGCATAACCTATGAAATAACATACATGAGTAAAAAGAGACACGGCGTAAAAGAATCATTCAATGAATATAATGTGTATCAAAATTAGAGGATTTCTTCATTTTTAGGCCACTGCGAACTCAATTACCCTATGAAAATATAACCTTGACAACGATCAACTCAATTGAGTGGTATCCACGATTCATTCTGCTGCATCATCATTCGAAGCATTCACGACATTTTGAACCTCCGAAGATTCGACATCATTGGCGCAGGAGTCGCGTCCTATACATAATCTCAAGTTCAAAGAAAACGACTATCTCGTCATAGTCCCGATCAAAATGTTCCGTTTTGTCCTTGGAAAAATCCTGGAAGTCGTGGAGCCCTAATTATTATATTACGATTTCATCATCTATTTTTGTTCCACGCTAGGTTAACATAGCACAAACTAGTGTAATTAAGCTACGAGTACCATTATTTGAATCTACTTATCGTTCACTATTGTTTTAGGGGTTAGCGCACCGAACCATTTGATTCTAACCAAGTATTCCTTGATTTCGTTCTGTGTATCACGATGCTCACTGTATGTAATCAGTATATACAATTGTACTATCATCTATGTAATCTTTCCCTTTTTGAAATAAAGAAAATTGATTTTTGAGAGCTGGGCTTACGGGGGGTCGAATAAAGCAAAAATCGCTTCAGACAATCTGTCTTTTGCCTGAAAGATGGCTTATCTAGGAGATGATTTTGCGAGAGAGGTAGCGACCTACGGAATGGAGCGTAAGGCGGAGCTCCATTCACCTCCCACTCTCAATGATTAATTTTTACATTATGTATATTTTTGGGCTACGCTATAACCATGAGCCGTCGCGAGATCTACGCAGAAGACATGTGAAACTCCGGGTCCAAGCAGATCTCGAAAGAACGACAACCACTGTCGAGAATCCGGCGCCAGAACGTGCAGATTGAGTTCCCCATCCGTATGACCATCACCCGGGGTCTCTTGATCGGATATGATGAACTTAGGCATCGGAAAAGCTGGAATGATACGAATGAAACTGAGATCCCGAGAACGTAGACCTTTTACCAGTACTCTCTCATATTAGATTGCCCCCTGGGTGAAGATTCAAGCATACAAAACTAAACAATCGAAAACACTTAAAACATACTGCAATGGACCCTTGCGCATGCGTGTTCATGATGAATCATCTCTTCCAAAACTATGCAATCGTACCGTGTTATATGAGAAAAACAGCAATCGGTCAGCATTATTGAAAATTGAAGGGGGGCACATTCGATTGAACAATAGGAAGCTAATTCCAACTCACTGCATATGCGCATGCGCGTCTTGAATGGAATTTAGTTTCTGCGCGATGCGATGAAGTGTCACGGAAACCTCGGAACAAATTACGACTGCGTACATGACGATAAGATAAAAGAGCGTACTTATTAATGAGACATAAATACGTTCTATGCAACATTAACCATCCCCTTCAAAATCAACTACTATTCTCGTGTATGGATTTTGAGATCACGCTGATGTCCGCCATTACCCGTTGATACGTCTAACGCATCGTTTGTATAATCCTGAAAATCCAGTTAATTCTCGAGAATCAGTGTCGATATTGTAATTATTTTCGGACTTCATAAGAATATATCGGAATAAGGATCTCGAAAGATCCTTCGTCGGGCCTCCAGCCCACGGGCTCCACCCGCAAGGGTCAATTATAGTGTGATAACCTAAGTTATTGTTGTGAAAACGTGGTTGGACTTTGATAGCCCCACAATGAGGCGTCAGAATAAGGTTGAAATTGCTCGTGCGTGTTCAAAACAGGACGAGAAAGACGCTCATCCAGAAATACCACCGACCTGGATGGGGCCGCGTCGTACACAAGCTAAACAGGCGGATGGTCGACTTCACCAAAAACAACGACATCGTTTCCCGGCCTCAGTGATAGTCTCCGCGCCCCCAAAACCTTTTTGTTCTGAGAAAACCTCCTCAGACTCAAAATGTCCAATTCTATCGGCAGCTTTGGGCCGAGCGCCAAGTTATGAGACAACGGACGTGTTGAATCTGTCCACAAGGGATTTTCCGCCCCTGCCATCCCAAATTAGCAGCAACACGCCTGACGTTCAGACCACATGGTGTGAAGAAAAACCCATCTTCAAGCAAGAGGATTTCCCTCCACTGCCGTCTCACCAAGAAGTACCGGATGCCCCAAAGAAGCGGGTCCAGAGGTACACCCTCTTTCAAGAAGAATCATCTCAACAACCTACTAGTATACAAACAACGACCACGCCTATACAGGGCTACAGGCCCAAGCATCACAAGAGGACACCATCCCCAGGTATGAGGATCTCACATAATCAGGATATGATTAATTGGCCACCAATGACCGAGATGCCTGTTTCCGCAGAGAGACACTTAAAAAGGGCCCTCGACGCAGAACTATGTTTCATCCAAAAGGATGAGTGTGGAGATATGCCTCCACCAGTCAAATCTATGAAAGTGATCACAGCATCTAGTCTGTTGCAAGAAGCCAATAAGAAAGCAAAGAATTACTCAAAATATTGGCCCAACGACCAAGCCGTATACCACCAGCAACCTCCAATGCCAGAGCGAAACTCTCCACCCTGGTCAAGATATAACAGGCCACCAGAATACCATGTTCTGGGACCAATCGCCTTGGCAAATTATGAGATCATGATGGAAAGGAAACGGATTCAGGACTTGGTAGACAACTCACAATTGAGACCAACTGCAGATGAGTGGTTTCCACAGTCCCATCAAAACATTCACCTGCCAACGGAGCCATACTTCAGCCCAACGGAGAGACTAGCTCCATATGAGCGTGCAGGCCTAACAAAACTACCACACTATGTACCACAATTTGGGATTGAACAGTACAAATTCCCCAAAGCACCCACAAGCCAAGAAGAATTCAACACAACCATAAAGCCAAGCATCATAGGATACCTAAGAGGAGAAGAAAAATTGATTTTTGAAGCAAGTAGCTGCGTTCAAGTGTCCATATGGATACCACCAACAACTGATTTCTGGGTATGCTATAAATGTTACAAATATGCTGCTGGGTGGGACTTGGTCCCAATACATAGGGTCGGATTGAAGGCTTACCATCACAACCCCCAATGCCCGGCATGTGGTGAAATTCCTTATAAAATACAAGAAGTAGTGAAATGTCGAGAATGCAAAAGAGTAGGACACAATCATCTGGATGACATAAGGGCAGGTGTGGTTGTAAGTTGCCATCCACCAACGACAAGATTTGATCTGTCATTGCACTCAATAAATAGTCAGTCACTAGAGGTGAGAAACAGAAACAAACCCAATCGCAGCCTCTCACGTTAATGAACAGAGATAAGGTCTGAGACACTATACAACAATAGCCGACCCATGCCGTAAGGTGCTCTACAAAAAGCTTCAATAAACCCTGCCCTCCTACGACTCATCAGATGAAGACACGCTCGACTGAGATCCATAAAGGAATCTGGAAATCTTCCTAGGTATATGATAACCTTGCACTCAACATCACCTGTATATATGTATTTATACCTTAGTATAGAAATCATTCAACAAAAGGAAAAGAATGAAAAGAAAAAAAAAACGCATCATCAACCATACATAGTAGATCATCTGTGAAATCTCATTCATCTCATATGCATATATACTTCATTACACTTTCACCTCCGTATAAATGGATCAGCCATAAAATCTCATTCATCTCATATGCATGTATACTTCATTACGTTTTCACCTCATCTTTGTAAATATGCATATATTGTTTGATTGATGTCAATGAAAACCTGTGTATGTAATAGGTATCTAATCTTATATGATAGAATAAAGAGATTGTGTATCATAATCAAGAAAGAAAGGGAAAATAACGAAAACACAAAAAAAAAAAAAAAAAGCGTAAAAGGAATAAAACCAACAGTAAAATATCAACTTCTAGACAACTAGATAATAGGAGGCCATATCCGGCATGTATAAATGTATGTATGTAAAAAAGATTATAATATAGTGAATTGTACATAAATCTGTAAGAATGATTTTATCACATTCCAATCCCAAAGATTATAGACAGTCTAGCCTTATTTTCATTATAATGAGAGTAATTTGGAAGTCATGTGAACTGTTTACCTGACAAAACGAGTAAAGATCCAAGAGACATGTCATCTGTCTCATCTTAACGTCAAGAGAACAGAAAGATCAAAACAAGATCCTTTCTCATTCATAAGTGCCCATAACAATCAAATTCAGATGATCTATTCAATCACTGAATTGAAAGGGACCAACCATTAAGGTGCTACATTCTAAAATAACGCAATATGACTTCAGACGTATTGACTTTATTTGGTTGTTTTATCTGTCACTGACTAATGAATGAGATGAGATGACCTTTTCTTTATTCAGATTTTGCTATATGAGATGAAGTATTACCACACTAGCTATTACTGAACATGATTTTAATGATTGGTCCCCGTCACAAGTTCCAACTACAACTAGAGTACCTCTGCCAATGCAATAAAAGTATTCCAGCTGAAGGAGTATGATAGGATACTTGAGCAACTAAGACCTTCACATAAGCTTATTATCCACCAAGAATACATTCATTTACTTCAAATTCCATCATCTTAATACTGGTTGATTGATATATGTACAATTGTTTTTTTTTTTTGGAGAAACTGGAGCCATCCTTGGACCTGAAACATTAATTGAACCACATAAGCATCTAGTAGCAGTATGAGTATATGAGCTGAAGGTATATACCTTACCTTTAACGTTATTGAATGGGGTACTCTACTCTGAGAATTTAGGACCCAAGGAAGGCCCAAGGACCCGTCATGGGCCCTAGAGACGCGCGCGATTACATAGGATTCATGAGTGAAATGTAAGCAAGATAATGACTTGCAACAAACTGAATCTGAAATAGCTATAGATGAGTGTCAATATACAGCAATAAAACATTGAGCCATATCTACAATAAAGGCATCATCAGTCGTTACAAAACGGTGAAGGAAACGCAATAAGGTCCGAGAAGGGAGCTCTACCGGGATTCTTGGGAAGTTCCAGACTCTACCCAACACGAGAAAGGTCTGACAAGTGTAATACCAAGGACTTGGCATTGTTGCATAGAAATTACTCCCTTCTTTTTGCAGTAACCAACGAGGGTATCCCCCGTATAGATTTACTCGTCCCAGAAACAAAAAAAAAAAAAGTTCGAGTCATGGACTCGAATTTTTCATAAGGGGAGGGCTGATATGGCATAGATAACTTTTTTTTCACTTCCGATATGGCACAAAGCACCAACAATACACGTCTTCTTTTCCTTCTCATTCTTTTTCCTTCTTTTACAATACATACACAACATCGAAGACACACAACATCGAAGCATTATCTGACCATGACTCAATGACCAGTATGTTACCCCTTAAGCCAAACCTATCAAATCATGACGACGTTTTGGAAAATACAAATCGAGAAACCCATTATATCAAGATGTCTTATACATCCACTTTCAAAAAACGAGCTCAGATCTTGATCCCTGGAAAAGTTCGAGTCATGGACTCGAATTTTTCATAAGGGGGGGATTGTTAAGGTGTAAAAACCTCGGGTCCGGACGGACATGGATCCGTGAACCGGAGTTTCTCTCCTCGGAGTGCGTAACGAGAAGGAAGCGAGCTGCGCACGCATACTCCAAGATGTAACCTACCATTCCGCATTCACACAAGTCTGTGCTTCCATCAAGAGAGTTCCCACGCGTAATCGAAGATGTAAACTAGCATTCCGCATTCGTTCAGGGTTGCGTCTCGCAGTTGAGGGTGGCTCTCGAATCTCGAAGAATATTGAATTCTAATGACTAACCAATCATAAAACTAACGATCCCCATTGGTCCGAGGACACGTTGTTGATATAAGCTACGAGTCCCAAGCTGGGACTCATGATTTCAGAATATGCTGTGGACACACGACGGGCATGGGAGCCGTCAGTAACACGGTCGGGAGAGGCAGCGACACGGTGGCCGAAGAACGGGCGATCAATAATAGCAGCATACGTCATTGATATGACGTCTCCATACGCAGCACGTACCACACACGGCAACGTCGCATACGCTTGGCAACACCGATGCGCGCCGCCTGGCAACAACAAGCAGGTGCCCGCTTCCTCCCAGAGATGAACGGGTAAATGACGCAATCGCCATCGACCAATTGAGGAACGAGCTAATGACGCACGTATGCCAGCCGGGAGATGGACCCTCCTCCTTGGAATGCGCAGATGCACAACGCACCCGATCAATTATGGCCGCTAACGAATCGCGCAACAGAACCGCCCCTCGCACACGTTGGCCCCGCCCGACTCCATGATGGCGCGCTACGGAGGGATTGCGCGCGCAGCACTGAGAACCAATCAAGGAGTCTCGTAGGCGTAGCCACGCCGCTTGAGCTGTGACGTCATTTTGTCTATATAGGCAGCGCACCAGCGCCCAGAAGCAGCTTCGCTCGAGCACCAGCATACCGTCGACTTGCTACCGCTCTGAGCCTTATATTCGTCACCTTTTGTACTGTCATATGGTTGCATTCTGTCAATAAAGTCACTTCAATCATTGTCACTGCTTCCATTGCGCTTTAGCGCTTAACGAGTTAACGAACCCGACCCCATAATAACGCTAATAAAAGTGATAATAATCCGGACGCGTCGCGAGTGGTGAGTAATCCGACAGTTAGTCTTGCCGAATAGGCGCTTGAGCGCCCAGTTGCTCCCGCCTTCGCCGACCCTTCTGAGGTCGCGGTGAAAAATCTCAATCCAGTTCCAGTAAGCAGCAGCAGTGTGAATGAGCGAGACCGGAACCTCGACGGAACGGCCGACGAAAATACCACGAGGGGCTAGTTCCGCAATCGAGGCCGAATCTGAGGAACATCAACCTCCTCTGAAGGTCGCCAGATCCACCGAATCCACGCTCCGTCGCACTACAGAGGTAATTGATTTGACTAAGTACGGGATCGAATCGACGCCTGTGATCGATAAACGGCTATGTCCGAGCGCGACGGGCCCAAACGTTGCCCGCGCTGTTTGTATCGACTCCCCGGAGCCCGCCGAGCCGCAACACCCTACGACATCTACGCCCTACAGCAGGCCCGACAGTTAGCGCGCGCAGGCGCAGAAACAAGTAGGCCCCAGGCGATAAGCGGCGTTCTCCCGGATTCAACAACGGACGCAACCACTCCGACAGTGTCGGAACCTTCGACTTAGCCGCTCCGAACAGACATATTCATAACACGTAATAGTATGACTGCTAGTGAGCCGTGGTCCGCCGCTCCGCGTCCCGTCGTGCCACCCTTTTTTCGCTATTGCGCATTCGCAGTTCGCACAAATTAGCACGAGTGGGAGAGCGTGAGAACGAGATCGCGTCCACTTGTTGCCATGCCTAATTACGCTCCATTATTCCCATTCGCGCGCACCTCTTTGCCCAGATCACATCTGCTGGTCCTCGTTAACCTATAACTTGGAGTCAACGTGCATAATTATTGTGTTTGGTTGCTGTTCAAAACTCTTGGCTGAAATCCGGAAATTATTCTTCCATCATCTGATCAGGTATGTAATATTTCTGGAATATCCCCAGCTCATAAGTGTAGCTTCGAAAAATGGGCATATTTTTCGCGAGAATTCTGTGTACCGTCGTTATTTTAATCTACGAGTTGCAACGGTCACGTGTTGCAAAGGCCGGCATGATTGCGTAACTCCTCATAAAAGGTTTTCTTGGCCATAATAATCTTCATGATCAGCATAGAAATAAAAATATGTTTTCTCAGCATAAAAGATCGTGGGTCACTCAGTAATGTATGTTTATTCGCAAAAATCGCGAAGACATTATCCGTGGGTACAAGTACACCATAACCTATATTCTCATTATTAACGGTGCTATTCCCTTTTTTCGCGACCGCTGACGCACACGTGTATAGCGAACGAGATTTTGTAAGAATGAGTTGCATGCGAACTCATTTTCATGTAATTTTTTTCAGAAAACCGTGATACCCGCGCATGTTATCGACATGAATAATTCGCCTGCACATCCGAGCGATGCCGAGCCCCCAGAAGAAGAACCCCCAGCATTGAATGAAAGTAAGGAGTGCCTTCATTTCTTCATTTCCAAATTGATAAACAGCCTCCAGAACGCTATTTCATATCTTTAACTCCAATTCAATCTTTTGTGAATTACTATTTTGTGAATGTTGATTTCATGAATCAAATCTCCAAGATTACTTACTCCTTTCTGTATCGTTCTGTAGATGACAATGGCAGGCATGACAACAGTGAAGACACTCTCGCTCTTGCTAAATTCTACAACCTAGAACCTGGGCTGCCACGCACAGGCATAGTGCCCATTAATCTCATTCATAAATTTGATAGAGCGAATCCATGTAGAGATTACTTAGTCCCACGGCAGGATGCAAAAGGTTTAATCTCGTATGAAGCTGCTCAAGTTCTGAAAACTGGCAGTGAGTAGTGTTGCTATGAATCAAGCTGTCTTGGACTGATAAAAATATTGGAATGCAACGTTAATTACATGAATTCTCTCCAATTATCATTAGGAACTCGTGAAGAACTTGCAGTACGCCATGATGAACCAATTAAACCAAAGAGAGGCAATATGAAAAGAGGTAGACCTTCAGATGTGTATAAAGATATTGTCCGACGAGATGGGCCAGTGGGCCAAGTACAAGAACAACAGCCCTGTGATGATAACGATTCTGCAGATGAGCAGCAACGGAGTGAACATGATGAGCAGGAAGAACATGAAAGTCAGAGGGAAAATGATGAGGAGCCTCCGAGGAGAAAAAGAAGACAAACTAAAAAGGTGAGTTTCCGACAAAATATAGTGGTTCAGCCAAGTGCATGTAGCTTAGTTACATGAAACTTTCCGGTTGCAAGATTGAACTAAAAATTCTTTGGTATTAATCATACTGCATTAAGCATGATTTTCTAGTAATTTGGAGTATCCTTATAAACATACAAGATTTTAAATACAAGTTCATCAACCAACAGGTTCCTCAGCCAAAACCTATTAGTGCTGAGGATATGGCAATATTGGAGTATCAGGCCAGAGAAATGCCTGGTATTAATTTGAGCCCAGAAGAAGATGACGAAACAAGGGAAATGAAGATACGATTGGTAACAAGTGAGAGTGCTCGGATTGAGCTCGAAGCTAAAGTGAATCAACTTTCACAAGAAAAGCGTATCCAGGATGAGGTGATAGAGCGTCTGGCAATCCGAGTGGAGCAGCTAGAGGAAACATCACGTGTAGCTCATCACCAAGGAGCACGCAGGAGCTTGAACATGGGTGTGTATCATTCGTGTGATACTTGTGTCTTTCCATGGTTTTATGAAACCTCTTAACGTACATCCCTCGTGTTTAATTTCATACAATCGCTGCAATATTTTCATATTTCATCACGGCGTCTGACCACATTCTATTGTACCAAAAGTCACTTCCCATACTCTTATGAACCGTACTCTCACAACAGAGCTTTAGGTATTGAATGTTTGCTGTTGGCATAGATAGCATAGCATATCCCAATAGCCTTTTGATGAACTCAAAATCATGCTTCTCGTGATTGTTATTGTCCTTCTTGGATGTGCTGGGGTTATTTACTGGCTCACCGATATAATCTCTAACGATATATTCTACTATGTCTTCATCAGATGAAGGTTCGGTGGCACCGTCTACGAGCAGGGACTCCGGAATTGTAGTCGAACGAAGGTCTAGGCCTGTGGCGAGAACCACATCCAGAGTCCGAAATGCAGATCGCAAGGATTTGGGGAATTTCACCCCAGGAGACTTCGCTACTTTTGAGTCCTACGCCAAATATAAACCACTTGAAAAGTGGACTTTCAAAGATCCAAAAACAGGAGAAGAGGTGAGGAGAATTTTTCCAAAATACACTGTTGGTTAGGGTTTCATGACATCAGGAAATAGTTGAAAAGTTGTTTTTCGAACTTGTTCTATATCAATTTTAAATATACAGTACCGTGCAAAAATTCCTGGACGGGGGTTTGAAATCCTCAATTGCAAAAACGTCGATTACTCGAGGCCAGATTAACGTAGAGGGATTTTGAAGAAAAGCATCTCAAAGATGAGAAAAAATGCTAACTTTTTGTGGATTTTAATTTTTCTCTCAGCCCTTTTTGGTACCTCAAATAGCTGATGTAATTTCAAGGATTTCGAGGAAAAAAAACCGTTTTTACTCTATCGGCTGTAATTTGGACGCGGATAAAAATAGAAAAATTTTGCAAAAAGCATCGTTAAGAGCGGAAAAATGCCATTTGCAATGATTTTTTGATTATTCCCTACGTCGTATGAATACGAGTGTGAGAGCTCTCAAAGTAGCCAAAACCGTAGTTTTTTGCCATTTTTTTGCTGTTTTCACACGTATTTCATTGAAAATCCGAGAATCTGGCTACTTTGAGAACTCTCACACTCTTATTCACACGACGTAAAAAATAATCGAAAAATCATTGCAAATCGCATTTTTTCGCTCTTCAAGATGCTTTTTGCAAAATTATTCTATCTTCATTCGCGTCCAAATTACAGCCGATAGAGTAAAAACGGTTTTTTTCTCGAAATCCTTAAGATTACATCAGCTATTTGAGGTACCAAAAAGGGCTGAAAGAAAAATCGAAGACCATAGAATGTTAGTATTTTTTCTCATCTTTAAGTTGCTTTCTTCAAAATTCCTCTACGTTGATCTGGGCTCGAGCAATCGACGTTTTTGCAAGAGAGATATACTCTGAAGCTCCTTTGTTCTCAATCCTCTCCGCCAATTTTGTTGCAGATTTTTCATGTCTATCATCTATATTGATGTGTCTATCATTTATATTGATATCGAAATATCATCTATGAATTGATTATCATGAAAATTGGAATTATTGATTTCAGACATTCTTGCAAACGAAACATTCAGAATTCTGCCTACTGCAGCATATTCACCTTACAATTATCCCATGAAATAGCTATCTAAGTTTTTTGATAGTAATAGCTTCATAAAAATGTAGTTATATGTTCCATTCTTAGGTCCTTATGCGACATCTATGGTTTGGCATATCCATCACGGATGAGACATGGCAGGCAATGAGATCAAAGGAACCAGCCGCTCAGCTGAGGATGGCAGCAAGAGCAATTTATAAAACTCTGCGAAAATTGTCAAACCGTGCTATTGACATAACAAGAGTTACCACGGATTTGGGCTATGACAGCCCAAGAAAGCCTGTGACTCCAGAAAAACTGGCTTGCTTGCAAAGTGAGTGTGTGGCAACAAATATTGAGCTTCTGACTGGATTTGATCGATTGTTTCAGTAAAATGACCATAAATCTGTTTGTATTTCAGAGCTCTATTATCGTCAAGTTGATCTGAAAGTTATTAAGGAAAAAAGACCTATGATGAAAAGGAAGTTCAAAGATATCGTAGGCTCAGCAATAAACTCTGCGTTCCAGATAATGAAGAACCGTATTGAAAGTGAGTTGATAATGTCATTATCCAGAAAATTTCGAACCCTCTTGAGTTGCATTGTGTTGCTGACCATGTACGAATTTTTACAGATTCCGATGTTGAATCTGTTCAGAGTGAGACGTCTATACTAGCCGAAGTTTTACCAGAAGACGCGACTGAAGAAGAGTTGAACAACGAAGTGCAACCTCGACCACCATCAAGGATGTCTAACACTCCCCCCTGTAGCCCACCGGCGCAAGATTCATTCCGAAATGACAACCTGTCTCCTCGGAATCAACGACCCCCGTATGCACTTCCACCTCACCACATGACAGTCCCATCTCCGAGCGGGAGCACTGCTTCTTATAGCAGATCGGCTTTTCATCGTAACAAAATCGCATCAAATGAATCACAGAATACGAATCGGCGACACGTGACTCGAAATTCTCCTAACTTATCGCCACAATTTCATCGATCGCAGTCCCGGGCATCATCGACACGAAGCCTATCGCGTAGAATTAGTCCATCCTTGGAGCGTGCCCAGTCTCAACGCCGTCATGACGATCTCGGATTTGTTCGGCATGAGCACCGCGAGGAAAATTCACAACTAAAAAGATCTTACGCTAATGGAACTCACAATGACGGTCATAGGCCCCGTTATCCGTCTAGTTCAACACACGCGTCGCGACATCAGTTTCGACCTGTTGAATATTCGAGGCCAGAGGCAGAACCGCTGTGTAGTGCGAGAGAATACCTTCATCGGGAAAAGTCTGTCACCTCCAGAAGTAATCATTCGTCTCATACCCTCGGGTCATCCGATGTGCGCCGGAGCAATGATAAAATGTCTTCAATTAGATCTGAACCAAGTAGCACGATAACGTCCCAATCCATTCAGCACAGTCCAAGGTTAGGCGGTGCACGTCATTACCGCGGTGCGGTTCACAACCCAAACATATTCAAATCGACCCCAAGCAGCACTTTCAAGCTCACATCGAAATCTTTCCAACGATCTTCAAACCGCTTATTTCAACATCCCGGCACTAACGCCCGTTACGACCAAATTGGTAACCGTTCCGAACGCAATCCGTCGCCTTCCGAAAGTCGAAAAAGAGCGCAAGTGAGAATACAATCAGAGACAGCACCGTTGCGCAGACGTAATGATCAGCTCACATCTGAGGAAACTCTGCCGTCAACTTCGAAGAGTTCCGCGAGAAATTCCGACTCGGACGCAATGTCTCCCGTTATTTGTAGAAAACGGAGTAATCAGCGCATTATATCTTCGGAAGAGGTATCACCCGTCAAAGAGCCTATGCCCAAGGCAAATTCATCTCGTAAAAACGGACAGTCGCCGCGTGAAAATGTGGAGTCACCATCTCTGCTGAACCCAATCCGGCGTAGACGTCCAGGTGGCTTCTTAGACAATGAAACTAAAAAATCATTCGAGTAGTAGCTTTTCACCATTCGCCGACGCTACCTCACAAATCGCTCCATTTTATTATTTCACAAGAAACTTTGCTAATTCTTGTTTTATGTTTATTTATCGGTGAAAGAGTGATATGCCTAACAAGTTTACTGCGTTCGACACTTAGATACATCATTTTTATCCCGTACTAACTATTTTTTCCGAGTGTCACAATGCAACGGAAAATTTTATACATAAGTTTACAATATGAACAAAGCAGATGAAGCCTTGAGTAGAGTTTTGGATGAAATTTGAAACAAATATTTTCGTTGTGCCGTATGTCACGTCTGTTGAACTTTGTTTGCCACACAGTTTTTACGCAATTTGACCATGAGCAGCTTCATGAACTTGATGCATGACACGGTTCTCTCTAATACACCCGCCATTATTTTGTGACTATCAATATGAGCCAGCATTAAGCATTTTCATTCTTGGATTCTGTATTTTCCTTATGAACAATCGAATTTTTCTTTGGGGCAGATGAATGGCATTGCTGAGAAATTGCGTCGAGAATGATGAGAAACCTCTTGTAAGATCGAGGAATCTTTTATGAAGAAACCACCTCACCTTTTGACATGTTAGGAATCATTCAGATGAATGAATAATGGTCAAAAATAGTTGTCTCCAGTACAAAGAATGAAAGACCACCAAATGATCCTCTCATTACAGAGATTGTAAACAGTGGCTACGATACCGGCGAAGAGCTGTTTTTTTTTAATATATAAGGACTCATGATCGAGCAATCTTACATTCTATTCAATATTTTAGCCAAATAAGATACTTTAGCAAAATCAAGGTCGACACTCACTTTTTTGCTAACTTTTCGTCTCGAGTCGCTGATCATATTTGTTAATTTTTACTACGGAAATCTTGTGAACTTTCATTTGAATTTTATTTTTTGCACGTAAGTCAAGACATTTCTCTGTAAATACATCATTTCTTGCGTAATTGCTTCTGGAAAGGAGAAAATTAGCACATAGCATCGGTCAGAGCGCTCTGCTTTCTGGACGCTTCAATTGATGCTAAGCGCTGGGCTTCTCGTTTCCATCGACAACTACTCAAAAAATAATGAAAGTAGAGGAAAAATGTCTCAAATGATTTTCTATTAAGATTGACAATTAGAACCGATTGTCGAATTTCCAATTGATAATTTACTTTTCAATTCTAAGTTTTACCAGATCGTTTTCAACAAACTCGATTTTCGTAACGGATGATGTAAATTATAACAATCCATTGAACACATTATATACATGATGTTGAATGCAACATTGTGTTCTTAATGCAACACTTTTTGTTCGAGCAATTTTCTTCCCCAACCACAACTTCTCAACTTACGTGCCAAAAAATTAATTTTCCAGTATTTTGTTGAAGATAGAAAAGATGACATAATTGTCTGACCAAGAATTAGATATTTGTATCAGACGAGTCAAGACGAATCGATCGCCAAAAAAAATTTAAAACGAGCTTTTATCATACTCGACGCCAGGTTATAAGTGGACCACTTCGATAAAACCATTTGCAAAGATTAACGTGCATTGCGGTTGGACTTGGTTGAAATTGAACTCTAAAGACATCAATTTTCTTAAATTGAATCGTTTGGGAATAGCATTAACCGGACAATGATTTCTTGTGTAATTTTCGACGTAGAAACCGAATCCGACCTTTTTTTGCGCGTATACGTCAGGATTTTAATTGGAATCGATGAAAACCGATTTTGGGTGACATTCCTTTTTTTGCATTGTTTCATTATTTTCACACTTGATGCTGATTTACTACATGCGTTGCGATTCATCGAAAGGATTGTACGAATAAGTATCTCTACAAAATATGTAAAAAAACAGATTTGTACAGATTTTATTATTATTCTTAACGCATCTAGTTAATCAACATCAAGTGCGAAAATGATGGAAAGACGACAACTTGTCTTTTACCCAAAATCGATTTTTATCGATTTACGAACAATACTGATGCGTGAGCGGACGCAAATCGGAGGTTGATTTGGTTTGTACACTCGGCGGGAAGGTGAACTGCAGTGCATCGAGATCTGCCGTCTCAGTCGCACTCATAGCTTATGGTACCCTGACCTATGAGTGCGAGTGAGACAGTAGATCTCGATGCACTGCAGTTCACCTTCCTGCTGAGTGTACGTCGAAGAAAACATAAGAAAATCATTGTCCGATTCATGCACTTTTACACACCAAAATCGCGTTTGCTCAGTGTTACAATCAAGTCCAAGTTTTCGATGTTTCTGTCGATCGTAATCGAGCAAATTGTTATGTTGAATATGCAAGTAATCAATTGTTTGTCAACGTTATTCAACTTTAGTCGACGTTAGTCAACGTTAGTAAACGTTAGTAAACGTGGGTCTAACAAATGAAGATCAAGAGAAGATGAAAGCAATCCATGTTTTTCGAGTGGTTCCATTCTGGTTACCCAAACTGCTCTCAGACCTAATAATTTGAGGTAATCTCTTTTAATCAGAATACTAACGACGTAGCGTAATTTTTTTATCTTGAATAAAATTAGGCTAATAAGGACTTTTCTAAGAAAATTTCTTTCTACGTACAAGATATGGGCTGTCACGGTCAAACAGAGGCAAATATCGATCAATGAGACATGAATGACAGGTGCACTGTTCAATTTAAAAACAACTCTGCTCTTTGCTAAAATCTCCAAGCTTCATCTGTGCAAGGATTACAATGTGTGATACATCCCGCTGGGCTCATTTTCTTGTTACTTTATGTTTATCTCCGTCATATTTCCGGCATCAACAACATCATGCTTTGTAAACAGTGTTTCCTGATGAACAAAATGAATGAGTGAAAGGTAAATATCTTTCATTGTATGTTTTTTCATGAAATGATTGTGACTCGCATTACAGTACCCGCCGAAATGGGTGGAGCACGAAATCTTTTACTGAAACAGCGATCACTCCAACGCCCTTGGGACTATGGCAATTTCCCAAGAAGCATTTGAAAGATGGGGAGGAGAAACTATCGATTTATTTCCTAAAAAAATTTTTTAAACCCAAAATCCATGGGTTAAGTTGGCTCCGCAAAGTGAGAAAATGTTCATTTCAATGAATCATCGATCATTAATCGGGGAATTACGATAGTGCAAAAATTCTTTCGAGATCTTGTAGCTTTTTCCAAGGCCTTCAAAATCGTGTTTCATACATTGCTTTACGATTTTTCACTCATTAGTCGAATCCAAGTAAAATCATAAATGTTTGGTTTAAAAACTTCTAAAGCACATCAATTGATGAATTTCTTCCTCAAAGTTGAGATGCTTTATAGAAAATTGCCGTATACCCAAGGGCATCGGAGTATTTGCTATTTTAGTGAAGGTATCCGTGTTCCATTCATTTCAGCAGGTACTGCACTTCCGAGCCATCAGGAGTGAGGGCGAAGATGAGTAAGTTTCACCGTTTCGTTCCTCGGAAAGCACTGTTTGTAATCGTGATGTGCAGGGTATTGCAATAATCTTGAATCAATGAATATGTACCTGTGCCATTAACGCTGCAAACCGACTATTCATTTGCAAGATTTGCAAAGTTTAATGTATGTCGTGCTTGTCTCTGCAGCGCGTTTCTGTGATCGATATGTTTAGTATTGACTGTGATACGTCAGGTCACATGAGTGATGATATGAATCAAAGTGAACTGAATTCACTTCAGAGAAGGATAGAAAAACAGTCCGAATTTTCCCCAAGATTGCACGCAAATGCCACAATCTTTGCAGAATGTTTTCTTCATATACGAAATGTGTTTAGTAGATGTCTATATTTTGCCACCAACGGCAAAAGAAGGCTCATATTATCTCATGTGACTGTATAATGTATTCTTTGACTTAAGAAATAGTTTCCGAGTGGTGATACACTCATGGTTATACACTCATGACTGCAGGAGGCCACAGGATGAAAAAATCTTGAAATCGAACATCGTCTCATTTCATTCTGAGCGACGTATGTACGAGTGCGTAGTCATATTTACATAGCGTAGTCTCAAATACTTTGATACCTTGTTCGACTAGGAGTTGAATTTCCAAGCAGGAGCGCGAAGTAACCTTGTAATGTGACTGGATTGCATCCAAGACTGTAAGTTCGCGTTTATTTGTATGCATCGGGAAAATCCATTCTGGTACCAAGTACAAGTATGTTGCATTTGCATCTGTGCGTTTCTTAATTTATCCAATAATAAATCCGTATATTGTATGAACTTGCTGTGACTGTCATTCATATGTTGATTCCCTCATTTTCCCATATCTCCAAAAATAGTAATTATATGGATCTCCCGAGACTGCCCTTTCCACTATAATATTCCAATAGGAGCGAACGTATGGGACAAATGAATTTTTCTCACCGGCACACATACTGTTTGTATTGCAAGTAACAGATACGAAACAGGGAGACACACTCGAAGCGGAAGGTAGGTATACGTATTTCGCTCGTCGCGGAAAGAGCTGGAGAACGTGCCGTGAATCTGGGATTCTTAATGAGAGCATTTGAAAAAGACTGTTCACCGTCATAACAGATTTTTGGTGAGCGAAAAAGAGAGAACAATGAGACCTTTGTGAAAAAACATCCTTCAAGTAGTAAAAGTCACAATAAATGATTTGACGAATTCATTGTACTCGCAACAAGTCATCTCCACAACCCATTGGAATGACTCGTTGATGACTCGTTTAAATGACTCATTTGACGCGAATCACGATCATGGAAACGCAGACAGATCGTGTTTAGATTCGGTGCGGGTATTGTTCTCATTAACCCGCTGAATATTTATCCCGTACCTCAATAATTATCTAAAATGTTGCTAACGTGCAACTGACCGAAGAATTTAAGTGAAAGTGATACAAATAATTATTTACACCAATTCCATAAAGATAATCAGAAGATGATGCTGACCTTCTTTCAGAAACATTATAAGTGAAGAGTACATGAGCTGAAATTCACCAAAAGTTGGCTACGCACGCTTCCATCTTATTTGACCTGCTCAAGTTTGCCCATCTCTTATGCCACACGAGTCGTTTCCATGAGTCGTTTGCGCACTCATGAAAATGAAACATCTTTTGACTCGTTGACGACTCGTATATTCGAGTCGTGTCACGACTTACATTTTTGACTCATCTATTTTCACGCGGGCCCCACCATGGAGCTGAAGGGGGGTTAAAACGCCAGTAAATCCGTTGCGCTGCACTGTATTTTGAAATAGCATCCCAGTCTAGTTTCTCAAAAGCATTGTCTGCTCCTTCAAAGTTTTTCGCGCAATCAGAAACAATAGTTTTCGGTCTACCTCGACGTCCTACAAATCTGCATAAACCTTCGAGAAATTTCGGAGTGGACAGAGAAGTAATTAATTCTAAATGGATGGCTCGGTAGACAGCACACGTAAACAAGCATATCCAGGCCTTCTCGCCTCCGCGAAGCAATATAGGCCCGGCAAAATCTACCCCTGTTACTTCAAACCGAGCTGCATCGCTGACTCGATTTCGAGGCAAAAGAGCTGGATCTGCTTGCATATGTTTCACATTTTGTTTTTTACACGTTGTACATTTTGTAATTACCGATCGCACCGCTTTTCTGAGGTGCAAAATCCAAAATCTCTGTCTCAACACACACATGATAGTTTGTTCACCTGCATGACATTCTTTTTCATGGGTTTCGCGGATGAGTAGTTCTACTATTTCATTTTTTCCATGCGAAATAATTGGAAATTTGAAAGGAAAATCATCGTCACGCTCTGAAATTCTGGTTTTGATGCGCAACAAGCCGTCAGCGTCAACAAACACCGCTAACTTATCTAGTTTATTGTCATTCATCGATTCGAACATTTTCTGCTGCAAAACTCTCAAAAACTTCAATTCAACATTTTGAATTTCTTTGTATGTAATTCTTTTTCCATAAGGAATTTCCTCTTTCAACTTAAAATTTTTAAATTTCAGCATGATCGTGAAAAACCGTATGAGTTTGTCATAAGAGGAAAACAAAGAGGCGAAATTCAGATCCGATTCCACATTCAATAAGCAAGCTTGAGCTGATTTTTTCAATTCACAAACAATGGCCTCCTCGTCTTGTTTTGGCTCATTATTTGGCCAATTTTCGGGACTGTCTCTCAACCAATCCGGCCCCTCCCACCAGCGCTCACAAAGTAAGCGCTTAGGCAAACGACCCCGAGACGGAAGATCTGCTGGGTTCAAATATCCCGGCACGAATTTCCATGAACCTCCGGTGGTCAATTCGCGAATTTCACGGACGCGATTCCATACGAACGTGCCGCATTGGAGATCTTTCTCGATCCACGCTAGTGCTGTTGACGAATCGGACCAGTAGAAAGCGGGTACTTCTTGATAACCAAGGGCGTTCTTGATTTCGCGAGCTTGTCTACTTCCGATTGACGCTGCCAAGAGTTCGAGACGTGGTATTGACGCCTTATTTGATGGAGATTTCTCTAGGTCGGATTTCGATTTTTTCTTACTGTTTAGCATGCTATCCGGAGCAACCCGCGATTTTGCAGCAAGAAATCTCAAATTTACGCCGTCATGGTTTTCGTTTCGAAGAAACGTAACCGCGGCATATGCAAGATTGCTCGCGTCACAAAACGTGTGGAGAGAGAATTTACCTTCCCCAATTTTCCTAGGAATCTTGACATCTTTCAAATACTTTAGTTGCTCAAACCAGATCAAAAACTCACTTCGGACGTCATCAGCAACTAGCGAGTCCCAATCAATGTTCGCTCTGTACACCTTTTTAAGGAGTAATTTAGGTATCAACGTGATAGGCGCAGTAAATCCAATGGGGTCAAAGATTTTGTGAGCTATTGAAAGAATCAAACGCTTACTCACAACCTCAAACTTTTCATTCATGACAGCTAATACATTGAGAGACAAAGTATCGCGCGTTTTGTTAAACAGAACCCCAAGTACTGATGTTGTCTCTTTTTCAGTGGAATCGTGAGTAAACTCCCACCCTCTCAGGTCGAAATCTCCGAGAGCCAAGACGTCTACCGCTGTTGTCATGAATTCTGTCAACTCTATCTTATTCTTCACACTAGTGACGCAATTATCTGCGTAAAATGATTTTGATAATTTTTCTACCACGGCCTTGAGCCATCTTTCTCCAACTTCTGAAATGATCAAATTTAAAATTTTCTCAATGTGGTACTCAATCACTGCACCCAGAAGAAACGGGCTGCAGTTCAGGCCAAAAACTAAACGTCCATGTCGTAGAACAGAGAGAACGCCATCTATAACCCACAAAAAACGCATGAAATCGCGATCTTTTGGGTTTATCTCGATTTGCAAAAATGCCCGTCGTATATCCGCGGTGACACCTATTTCGTGCTCTCGGAATCTGAGAAGAGAGGTTGGAACTAATTCAATCAAATTCGGCCCTTTTTCCAGACATTGGTTGAGAGAAGGAAACCCTTTCTGCTTGCACGAAGCATCGAAGACTGGTCGAATTTGAGTAGTACTGTTCGGTTTGAAAACAGCGCGATGAGGTAGGTAGTGACACGAAAAATTCAGCTCAGCTTTAGGCACGATCTCTACAGTACCGTCATCAAGCCATTCTCGGAAAACGTTGCCATAACCTTCGTACAAATTGTCAGTTTCTAACCTCTTAATGGTGTTCTCTAACCTTTTCTTCGCAATCTCGAAATTGTCAGGCAAAGGCGCGTGATCGTCAACCCAAGGCAGGTCAACCGAATAACGACCATTTTCTGTGTAAACGACTGTACTCAAAAATTGTTCCTTTGTCAACTGCTCCCGGATATTTTCTTTGGACTTCTCGATGGGATCTCTAATACCGAGACAGTCTAAACGCCACAAATCAGATACTTCTGCCTCCAAAGTAAACATAGAGAATACCTGCTCGGCAGTATCCACACAATCGCTGTCCGGCGCTTTCCCAAAAAGAACCCATCCCAATTTAGTACACATCGCGGTCAAGCCATTTTTCAAATCATATTTCTCTCCGGTCAAAAACTTTCCAAGAATATCTCCTCCGATCAGAATATCTATCGGATCACTAGAATACGAGCTTTTGAAACCAACATCACTGAAAGAAATTTTCTTAGGAATCAATTCATTGAACCACTCGACCTTCTGAATGCTGGGAAGATTTTCGCAGATGATAGGTTGCTCGAGCGCCTGAAAATTACATGCGAACGTACCATCCAGATTTTTCAATCGAACATTGTAAATTCTATGCACTCTGTCTTCGGTCGTCACTCCGCCGAAAAGCTTGTGCGTAGTATTCCGCGTACCGAGACACTCATATCCCAAGAACTTTGCTGTCTCAGACCGAATATAAGTTCTAGTACATCCGCCGTCAAATACAACACGAACCACTTTAGCATTCGAATCTGAGTAAGCCACAACGCGAAGCGTCTGCAGATACACGTCTGGGAAATCACACACATTCGCCATACTCTGTTCCGCGGGACTCTTATCCGAAGATTTAAATTTTGAAGCAACAGAATCGGCCGTCTTATCGGTTGACATGGTTTGTTGAAGTGCTCTACAGACTAAAATCGAATGATTTTTTCCCCACCAAGCGCACGACATTTCCACCCTACATTTATCAGACCGATGACCTCGCTTCACACATTTAAAACAGCACCCATTCTCTTATATAATCTTCACCCGCTAATCATACATCAAACGCTTCGCTGATTCACACAACGCATTCTCATGAAATTCGCTACAAAAAATACATTTGTTACGTTTTTCTTCGCCCGCAAAAAGGGCACTTGCCGATGGCACCTCTGGAGACGACGATGATGACTGCTTCCCGCGGCTATCTTTTGGCTTCTCTGAACGCTCACTTGCTTGTATCGAGTATCCGTTCCGAGCCATGTTGATTCTTTCTTCATTCTCGACCTCTGACTCCAAGAAATTCAACAGCTTTGTAAGCCGATCCTCGTTCGGGGTGCCGTCGGCCGTTATGTCGTTGTTTATCGCTGAGCGCTGCCAAGTACGCAGAACTTCCTCTGGTAGCGAGGATTCGACGAGCGGATAGAGCATTGTCGCACATTCCTTAGTTTTTACACCAAGCGTATCCAGAGCACGAACATGTGCGGAGACTCTGTCATAAATGTTCGCGACACTCATATTTTTACCTTTGGTAGTAGCATTTTGTAGCACGAGAGACAGCAACTCACGCGTATAATATTCTATCAGAATATCCGTACGCCCGAAGCGATTTTTGAGACTTTTGAGCGCCTTCTGGTAGTTTCCTTCGACCGTTGGAAATCCAGCTAAAACACTTTCGGCTTTTGATCCTTTTTCGACCGACTGCTTGAGAAAATCGAGTTTCTTTTCCTCTGCGATAGCAGTGTCGCGATCGATCTTTTGGAAGTGTGACCAGAATTGGAGCCAACCACTTACATGTCCGTTGAACTTTGGTATCTCTAGCGTCGGTTTCGTGAAAGGTTTTTCGGTTTTAGTCACAATGTGATTCACCGCACTCACTGAAGAAGTTGCTTCTGCTCCGGTTGTCGCGAAGCCCATGAGTTGAAATCGAGCTGTCAGGAATCTCTCCTTGTACTCTTCGTGAGAATTCATCTCGGCCTGAATCGCCGCTTCATCGATATCCTTCTCGTCTAGCATCAAAACAAGTAGTTGCGACTGAACGGTTTCTAACTCAGTCATCCTCGACTCGAGGAGCTGCAGAGCCACGTGCCTCTCAATCGGCGTCGAATTAGCATCACCACACTTTGCGTTAAAACGTGACAAGCTCGTAGTGAAAGCAGTCCGATGAGATTTCCGACACTTCTTGGCCGCGTCCATAATAACGAAGTTGCACGCGAGCGTGCTAGATTTATGTTAAATATCACTTTAATTACTCCCGACCTGTCCTGTCACGGTCGCCAGATGTTTTTACTGGGACAGGTCATGGGGGTAAATCTAGATTAAGTGATAAACACTCGAGTACATGAAAATACAAAACAGATTCATTCACTACTCGTATACAAATGCAAGGTACGCAAGCCGCGCACGCTCGCTCCGAACTGAGCCACCATGCTCTTCTCCGCGCCGAGTCGGCGATCGCCACGCCACCGCTATAACTCGCGCGCCACCGTCGCATACAATTCACTTCACATTTTTGACACCAAGTTATCCCGTCGAACGTCGATCCGGGCGATCCCAGCCCGCAAAAGACGCAAAAGCAGTTGAAAAAGCAGTGTTGTTATCTGCTCGAGATCAGCCGCCCCCTCCGCGCGTCACCTCGCCGTATATATAGATTCACCCAGTAGACGCGAAACCTTTGACCTTGTAATTTATTCATCACTCCCGATCATTAGGTCTGTTTGACGCCGAAAACAATTCTCGCAAATTCAAAGCTCTAATTTTAGCCCATAGACGTTGATCTAGGTGCAATATTCGGCGAGCGACGGACCTTGGAAGACGCGCATACTTTGACTACTGAAAAGGCGATTTTCTCAAAAAAGCAGAATAGGCAAATTCTGAAATTTTCCATACGATCAGAACAATTAGAGTCTTACCAGGAACAATTGTCTCATTTTGGTCCCGGTCCAAGTTGACGTAGGTCCCTCATGAGACAACTCGCAGTTGAGATCATCAGCTGCATCCACTGATTCTTTGATGAATCAATTGTTCACTTGAGATTCCATACATCTATGGCATGGTAGAGGAAATGTGACAACCAAATTGCAACACAGTGTCATCCATGAATTTCTATTTGTGATATTGAATATTTCCTCCACTGATCTCAGTTTACATGCCGGAGATATCATACAGTCTACAACATGTTATCATTATCCTATCTCTTACATTCCACGAAAAGGCCTGTGGTCTTGATTCCCAAACTGCGTGTGAAATTTCCATCATGTCCACTACATCACCTACTTCATTCACTGCAGCACCAATCTCGATCTTTGTCAAAGAAAGATTGGTATGCTAAGAATTTACATCTAAGACATCACCGTGATGTAGAGATTAAAGGCTCCCAGGTGCTCAACCTTACCCTCCTCAATCAGAGAAGACTTTGGATCAAGCCTCAGTCACCAGAATATTATTCAAATGCTCTTGGATATTGGTCTCTCATCTGCAGCGGAATGGTGTTCGTTGCAGTTGTTTTAGGTGAATATTCTTGAATAGTTTGAGTTTCACAGATGAGTCCTGATCCAGCACAGATTCTGATTGAGTTTCCTCAATTTGAGCTTCTTGAGTACTGCATGGATTTCATCCTTTCAAGGAGCTTCCCTAATTAGGTATCCTTTCATCATTTCTATGACCTCAAAGATCATCCATTGAGAACTGTGTGCACAATTCTCCATTTCCAAAGGTGATCAGGAATTCTCTTTTTCTTTAGTTGGCTATTATCCGCTTGCTTCATTGCAAGTATGTCTTGAGCCAGTCAAGGTTTCTAAAGTGTGACACCGGCATTCTTCGCTATTCAATTAAAGTTTGCTTCTGCAGCCAACAACACATGGCTGAATTAATGCTGCTGCGGAGATTGTAGCCAATTGTTACTCATGAAAATCATCATGCATAGAAACTATGATTGAGTAAGTTCATCAGAATAAAAGATTCTAAGAGAATTGTATAGCTCGCACCAGAGTTCCTATGTATCCAATTCGCCGAATGGCGGAAGAAAACATCAAGCTGGCTCATGGAGTTCTCCGGGACCCCTCGTCTCATCCCTGTCAAATCTTTGGATGAATCAGGGACACTTATTCCCCATGTCCCAATTTTCCTATGAGCTCATGCACGAACTTTCTTCTTGGTGATTAGTAGAGGAGAACTTCTCCTGGTAGGTTTGGAGATGCTCTAGTCCTGCCGAGAATAGTTTATGAGAGACAATTAAAATTCTATCAAATTTAAATGGATTGAATGGAGTCTTATTGATCCAATGGACCGATACAATAGAGCCAATAGAACATCCATTAAGAATGAATCAAACTCTATTCTAACATATCTTCAACCTTACCCAAAGGCGCCCAAAGATATTGAAGAATGGTATTCTGAAGGTTTCAATGCGACGTGTGACCATTGTACTCTTCCAAACAAAGGTGTAAGTGATTGATTGATTGATTGAATCCTTCCATTCGAACAAAGACTAGAGCTGAAAATACTATCATCATACATATAGAAAATATGTCACTCATAACATCTGGGCAAATCTCACGAACTGTGCGATTTAGCCGACCATGCAAGTTTTCTCGTTGAGAAAAGAACACTCGCACTGGGTCATTTTGAAGATCTACTCCCACCAAACAGTGAATGTTACCTCAACGTTTCTGGAATGTTGCAATTGCAACCTTGGAACGTTCCGTAAATAGTCGGAAACCCCGTTGGTGGAACGTTTGAGCAACGTAAAATGTCTACGAGATGTCTGTTGTCTCAACGTTTCCAGCACGTTTCTGGACGTTGCGAATATAAATGAATGAATGAATTGTTTTTTCATAAATTGTTGTTAATTGGCGCTTGTTGCATTTGAGCACAATCTCGCCGTTTTTCTTGGACTAAGTGGGTATGTTTCTGATTGAGCGCAATCGATGGGATTGAACGGGGATGGAGCTGATAGCTTGCGAGACACAGAATTTTAGAAACAATTTATTTATCTATTTAACAAAAAATTTTATGAGTCTTGGTTGCACAAGAATCATCTCGGAAACGTTTGTGCAACGTTTGAAAAACCGTTGAAACGTCCCAGAAACGTGCTGGAAACGTTGAGACAACAGACATCTCGTAGACATTTTACGTTGCTCAAACGTTCCACCAACGGGGTTTCCGACTATTTACGGAACGTTCCAAGGTTGCAATTGCTTCAAAGTGATTCGCAAGTATTTTATCATTGTTTGAGCATTACTTGGACCAAAAAAGAGTCCATGGGAGGTGTGCTGCCATTCTGAGATTCTCGAAATTTCAAAGTCGAAATTGCACAGTTCCTAAGATTTGCCCATACATATACTAGCGAAATTGCTTCGCTCGCTGATGCTCGCTACGCCCACAAGTTTTTTGAGAGTTACAATGGACTCATGGTAATACCCACCAAACAGTGAATGTTGCCACAACGTTCCTGGGAAGTTGTACTGTCAACCTTGAAACGTTCCGCCAAAGGTCGGGAAATGGGTTGCCGACACGTTGGCGCAACGAAAAAATGTCTACCAGATGCGCGTTGCCTCAACGTTTCCAGAACGTTTCTGGGACGGTTTCGAATATGAATAAATAAATGGATTATTATTAAAAAATTGTTGTTAATTGGCTCTTGTTGCATTCAAGCGTAATCTCCCCGTCTTTCTTGTACCAAGTGGACATGTTTCTGATTGAGCGCAATCGATAGGATTGAACGGGGATGGAGCTGGTAGCTTGCGAGAACGGGAATTTTATAAACAATTTGTTTATTTATTTAACAAAAATTATTCGAAGTATTGGTTGCACAGGAAACATCTCGGAAACCATCGTGCAACCTTTGAAAAACCGCTGAAACGTCCCAGAAACGTTCTGGAAACGTCGAGGCAACGCGCATTTGGTAGACATTTTTTCGTTGCACCAACGTGTCGGCAACGTGTTTCCCGACCTTGACGGAACGTTTCCAGGTTGACAGGACAACTTCCCAGGAACGTTGTAGCAACATTCACTGTTCGGTGGGTACTGATGAATATGTACATTGTGGAATCGAGTTTCGGATTCCCGGTAAAAAATGCTAAGGTGTCAATATCACATGATATTATCACGTGCGCAATCGACCCATCACGTGATAATATTATGTGATATAGGTGCTACTGAAATTGCGTAGTCGACTCTGGATCATGAATGATCATGTACTCGGATGGTCCCTCGACGGTATTATGGATACCTTGAGCTGTAAACAGTATTGTAGCGAGTATCCACGGCGAAAACCTGGTCGCGTCGGAGTGGCCGGGGATGCCCCGTCATGGCCGACGCTGCTGACTTGCGCACCTTTGAAAGCACTCGCACGGCTCCAAAATACTTTTTGCCCGGAAATTTGATCGCGGTCACCATTCATACGCTTGCTACGAACAAAGCAGTGTTGCGCAATGATTTCAATTATTCTCACCAAGCGTCTTATCACGTCATAATATCATTTTGGCTCCGTGACGTGGGCACCCGAGTTTGCGAAAAAATTATAGAAAAAATACTACCTAATTGTGCGTCTTGAGTGCGTTCAGATACCATTTGGAAATCAATTGTGGATGTGATGGTTTTTCCAAAAAGGAAGTTTTCGGGTGCTGGGAAACTCAACTAATTTTTTTCTCGGCTACCGTACACTGTGGGAATTGTGCGTTTAGAGCGGTCGATTGCGCGTAGTTTTTCCTACAAGTGAGTATTTTTACTTTCCAAAGATCACCATTATTTTGGTCGGTAATCAATTAAAACTGCTTCTCGGCAGGCTGCGGAGCAGAAGGAGGTGCAAGACCAGCGCATGCGTCGTAGCGCCTCTCTGCTATCGGCTGCTATGTGAACACGAAAATATTAATTGATTAGCCAAAATCTTGCTGAAATCTCTTTTATCTCCTCGGCGTTCATCTCCTAAGAGGGATGGTTTAATTTTTGAACGCAAAACCACTGTCTAAGCAAAGTTCTGTCATCTCCTCGGCGATCATCTCTCACGAGGGATGGTTTAGTGTTTGAACGCAAAACCTCCTTCTAGGCAAACTTCTGTCATCTCCTCGGTGATCATCTCCCACGAGGGATGGCTTAGAGTTTCAGCTGCATAATCGCTGTCCAAAAAACTATACTTTTCTTCTCCAAGAACTTCGAATTCGTCAAACACGAATCACCGGGTGGACGCCGTGGTTCGCCTCGCCACCGCATCGTCTGCTCCGCGACCGTGCAAAACCGCTGAAAATCTGTTTTCGGCAGTTTTTCACAGAAATAAGTTGTGTTTCGATGTACGCTGCTATAAGAGATTAGCAAAATGCTTTCTCTTAGCTGAATAGTCTGGGAGGTTCACTCGGATTGATGAGAAATTTGGAGAACTGATCAAATTCCGAAATCATGATTGAAATTCCCACAAAATAGTTTCATTTCTCCTGTGGTCCAATCCATTTCAGACGCAACTCATACTCAGAAGTAGATATGAGAAAAAATCAATTTTAGATCAAATTTCGATTGTATATTTTGATTTATTTTCTCGAGAAACACTTTTAGGGTGAGTGGGATGATCTAGACTCTAGTTTTACAAGTGAAAACAATCGTTTGGTCAAGGCGGAGTTTTGATATAGTTGGTTTATAGATGATGAAAATGGAGTTCTTGGAGGAAATTTCGATTCTTGGAGTGAAAATTGGATTTGAATCAGACTTGAACGTAGTTGAATCAAATTTGCTTCCAAAGAATTGATGTAGGATGCTGGAAGAGTACCTCCCTAGTTCATCAAAGGGTGAATAGATTAGTTGTAGAGGGAAATACGAGCAAAAAATGAATTTTGGATAAAATTTTCTTCTCGTATTTTTACAAGATTACCTTTCAGGGGAATTCAGATGACCTACACTTGTGTTTTCTGTGCAAGATATATCGTCTGGTTAAGACGAAATTTTGATATAGTTGGTGTAAAGATGATAGTAATGGAGTATTTTCAAAAAATTTGGATTTTTCGAGAATAAATTTGATTTTGATTGTACTAAAACACATTTTGAAGAAATTCGGTATCAACCAATCGATTTAGGATGACGAAAAAGTATCAGTTTAGTTTATCACAATTTGAATAGGTCGGTTCGAGGGGAATATATGAGGGAAGTATGAATATTGAAAAAATATTTCACTATATTTTGAGTTATTTTTCCGAGGAAGCTAGTTAGGGCGATTTGGGCTATCTGAACTGAGGTTTTTTTAGCAATGTCTGTAATTTGGTCGAGACGGAATTTTGATACGATCGGTTCCAATATGCTCAAAATGAAGTTTTTCTTAAAAATCGTTTTTTCTAAAAATTAAGGTTTGTGGAGATTAAATGGAATTTCGGTATTTACCAATCGATGGATCAAGCCAAAAAAACCATAGCCTAGGTAACCCAAATTACCGTAAGATCAAGTTAGAAAGAGATATTTTACAATGAAAGTGGACAATTTTAGCCAATTTACTTCAAAACACGTCTAAATCAAATTCAATTGGGAGAGGAGAGCAGCCAAATCACTGGTCTCATCTTTGAATGATTCTCCACAACTTGTAGAAAGGCAAGAATCGATAGAGTGGAATGTAGAAGAGAAAGCTTGGCGGAAAAGAACAACATACATACACACACAGACACATGCAAAGGGACGGAAAGATGAGTCCCTGGGACGTTTTGAAGGTTTTTAGGAGAGAAAATGTCACTCACAATAGTTAGATTTTGGCGAGAGGAACAAGATGGTTGAAGCATTTTTGTGATAGGAGGAATTTTGTTGAAGAAAATATTGAGTTTAATGGTGAAGTTGATCAAAAATTTGCTGTGCCGAAAACAAATCTTTCTCTTTAGAGAAAGCAAAAGTGACCTTGGGTTACCAACACTCCAAGTTATCATCGTAGAACCAAATATACAAACCGAGTATCATTGCCCCAAATACTCATGATATTATCCGATTCCATTGGAAATCATAGAATCAGAATGAAATATGTCAAAATCTACAAAAAATCACAATCTGTCGGCATTTTAAGCGAAAAGTCAGAAACTGTATCTTCGAACGTACGTAAAGAATCAGGAGATGATTTCTTCACCGATATTCTTCTTGATATTGTGAGTGCTTGTCTTAAAGAACATATTCGCATAGATTTGGGGTCGAAAAAAGAAAAACGAATTTTGTAATTTGAGCTCAAAGTTTGGCGTTTCTACAAAACTGCTCAACTTATATCGGCTATAGCTCCTATGAAAAGTACGATAATCGACTTCTACGGGTGGTCAATTTGTAGGTTTTTTCAAGACCTCCAAAATGACCACCCGCAGGAGTCGATTATCGCATGTGTAGTAGGAGCCAGATCGCTTTGGAGCAGGTCCAAAAATCGCTAAAATCTGCTCTCAGCAAATAGTTCCTAGAAGTTACTAGGCTGCATGATTGATTCCGGACTATTTTTTTTCTTTCAAAAGTGCTAGTCTCAACAAAGAAAATGCGCCCAAGTACGTACAAAAAGATTGAGTCTAGCCGGAGCTATGATTTTCCAGAAATAGGCCAAAAAAGGGCTTAAAATAGACCTTCTGTGGGCTCGAGGGCCCGTGGAGGGCTTCGGAAAAATCCCAAAAAAATTTTTTTGTACTTTTTAAACATAGTATTAATGGAAAAAAATTTTCTGAGATTTTTCCCGAACCCCCCTGGTGACGCCTCTGGTCGAAATGCTCTGAAATGACTCATATATTAGTTGTAGAAGGAGATATGAGCCTAGAGCGAAATTTAGATACAATTTTGTTGAGTTATTTTGAAGAGATTCGCTTTGAGGGGAATTCAGATGATCTAAAGTAGGGTTTTTTGGGCAAGAAATATCGTTTGGTTGAAGGGAAATTCTAATAAAGTTGATGTAAAGGAGATCAAAATGTAGTTTTTCGTGAAATTTTTGATTTCTGGAGGATAAATTGCTCTTTAATCGTATTAAAAGGAATTTAGGAAATTTCAGTATCAATCAAGAGATTAAAAATGTGGAAAAAGTATCAACTTAGTTCATTGGAATTTAAAAAACTCAGTCTGAGGAAGATGTATGACGAAAATATGAATATTGGAAAAAATATTTGTGCTAATACTGAGTTATTTTTTTGAGAAAGCTTGTTAGGGCGATTCAAGCTTTCTAAAGTAGGGTTATTCCAGGGTTATCTGGAGTTGGGTTGAAACGGAATTTTCATAGAATTAGTTTGAATATATTTAAAATGGAGTTTTTGGTGAAAATTTTGATTATTTCCTGAAAATCCGAGTATATGAAGATTAAATGAAATTTTGGTATTAACCAATCGCTAGATCAAGCCGATAAACCCATAGCTTAGGTAACCAAAATTGCAGTAAAACAAAGGAGGAGAAGAATATTTTACTATTAAAGTTCACAATTTTAGCGATTTTGTCTCAAAACGCCTCTAAATTTAATCCGACCAGGACGAGAGAGCTGACGAATCACTGGCCTTATCTCCGAATGATTCTCTACAACTTGTAGAAGACTAAATTTTGATTAGGTGAACCGTACAAGAGAAAGCGTGTCGGGAAAAAAAACGACACACATACATACACACACACACACACACACACACACGCAAAGGTACGAAAAGGTGACTCCTTCAGAAATCTTGAATGCCTCTGGGAAGGAAAGTGTGACCTACAATCGATAGATTTTGGCGAGAGGAACAAATTGGTTAAGGCATTTTTTCGATAAGAGGGATTTTGTTGAAGGAAGTATTGGATTGAATGGAAAAATTGATCGAGAATTTGCTGCACCAAAAAAAGTAAAAATACTCATTTGTGCGAAAAACTACGCGCAATTGACCGCACTAAACGCACAATTCCCAGAGTGTACGGTTGCCGAGAGAAAAGTTAGTTAAGTTTCCCAGCACCCGAAAACTTCTTCATTTTTTTTTGGAAAAACCATAACATCCACGATTGATTTCCAAGCGGATTCTGAACGCGCTTAAGACGCACAATTGGGTAGTATTTTTTTCATAATTTCTTTGCAAACTCGGGTGCCCACGTCACGAAGCCCGTTCGTTCGCTTTAGCGTTGAGAGATGTGCCGTCTCGAGCAAACGCACGCCTCGCGTCAAAATTTTTGACGCGGCCGCGTCTGGCCATCCTCGCCGATTCACGTGTGTTAGAGGGGCGCGTGGTGACAAGTCCGCTCCCGCGCAGCGCTCCCGCGTCGACTCGCCTCAGTCATCAGCTGCTCCTAGCCCGGCTCCGCACCCAGGTGTCGGCCAACACTCTCGGCTTCTCCGGGGTGAGAACATCGGAGGCCGATCAGTTTCGGGGTGTAGTGCATCCACCAGACCTTGGCGTAATCGTCACGACACGTACACCAGGTACTGATGAGCTCTCGCCAACGGACCACGGCAGGTCGACAGAATTGCTCCTTGTTCGAGCGCGCTAAGAAAGCACCCGGAGGTCGCGTGGTGCATTTTGGAGCAGAGCTCGTCAAGTCGTGCCCTCGGACAATCTCACCAGTTCTGTAATGAACAGAACGATGGTCGGGCTGGGTCGGAGTGAAGAAATAATAATTCAAAATAGTGGTAGATATCAAATATAATGTGACTGAAAAATTTTAAATATTCAGAACAATAATTTGACAAATTCAAAACCAGATTCAAAATAATTTCAAAACAAGATGGATGCTAGTGAGCTTAGGGATAATAATGAGGATTACGCACCGTGTACGAGATCAAGATGATGACTGCCGCGCGCCCGCTCGGGGTCGCGCCTTTTTACTATACTCGAGTATATGCTGCCCCTTCTTTAGGGCTCATTTTGGAGAAGTCAACGATGAGACGCATCGCCCGCGTGTGCAATGAAGCTTACGCTGGCTTAAACGATTTGAATGGCTTTGTTTCATTCCGTGATCTGCAAGTGCTTTTCCAATCACCATATTTTCATACCAGACGGGACAACTCCCGAAAGGTGCAACATGACTACCATGGGATTGTTGCTCCAAGAAAAGGCTTACGTTCACAACGTTAGATATTTTCAATACAACAATTCCTGGATTGAAATCAACAGTATCTCGCTAGAAAAATTCCGGGCGGGCCAGAACCAGAAATTCTCGTTATGCGGAAATTGCTGACTTTGGATTGGGGCTTGTTTGTTATGGTGATTGTGGCTTAGAGAGATTCATTCACACAATGCAAATCACGCTCTCAATTTTGCAGGAAATTCATCAATCCACAAATTTCAACATTGCAACAAATAAAGCTTGCTTGTCATCTATTATTCAAACATAATCTCATCGTTGATTCCCCCAAAATTGATTAACTTCTACGCAAAGACAATTGTTGGAATCTCCAAAAGACTTTCCCAAGTCTAATCAAATTTACAGGATCATTCTGCAATCTCTACCAATCAAATTCTTCCAATCACATCTCAAGATTATCATTCGTCCATTAACCTAATCACAAATAATCGAAGACTGCATAACAATGTTGCAAGAAAAATGGATACATAATATAATTTCACCGCTGCGCCACCGATTGTGCTGTGCCAGTATGTCTATATATATGTACACTTATAACTATATCGCATACGCATCCCGTGGAGCGCACGTTCCCTCGCAGACGAAATATCGCACTCTTGGGATTGCGCGCGCATCATTCCAACTATACGCATCTCGCTCGCCCTTACGCATAGACTTGGGCCGCACTACCTATACATGACTATGCCCCGCACTCACGCACGTACACCAGATATAACTACTCTAGCTGTTTGAGTCCGTAACAATTCTCCCCCCTGTGCGGGATTTCTATAAATTTCGCACACCCTTCTAATCCATTTATTCACAATCATTCACGCTCATTCACTGTTATCTGTCGTCGAGTCGAATCTGTTTGGTGCTCGGTATGGGATTGACAGTTGATGATACACATGCGCTGTGAACTTCCCTTGAAAAACCCTCGAGACTTGTCTGAGTCATTTGAGTATTCGTGTCGTTTCTGTAGGCAAGTCTAGTTCTTCAGTGCTTAAAATTCAGGCAATCTACTCTCATCATTCACGACCTCAAGTCAAGCATACAATGCATATTCTCACAGCTGATTCAATCACCCCTTTATTGTTTTTCAACCCATAGTGCCGAATTCGGAATTCCAGTTTCAAGTGCGATTAGTTTTGTCTCACATAATCGCCACTTCGAGTATTCTTAGTATCCAGCAGCAAATTTCGATCGGTATCTCGGTACAAAATCTCACATGAATTGCTACTTTGAGGGATCTAACATCGAGATGCACAAGTACCATAGCATGGCGTGGCAACCAAAACTATCCGATCATTGCTCGGGATATTGCACCAATATCGCTCCGGAACTCGATGCGATTTTCCCATTCACAATGAACAAACGTTTTGGAATCGAACACTCTGCACATGTAAAAACCTTGACTTTTCTTTCATCACTAGTTTCCGATTGCAAAGTGCCGATTGATTCATGATTCATGATTGATGCTTGGAGTTTTCGATGTACTTGGCAAAACGATGGATTCTTTTTCTTTAGTTCTATAAGATCCTCAAACTTTCATTGCAAATATCATTCTTAGATACATGGGCCAAAATAAATTGAACACCGAGCGAAATTGCTACTTAATTCTCATCTTGCGCTTCCTAAGAGACTAGTTTCAATCATTCTGAGATTGGTAATTTCGTTAAAACACAACATACATCATAAATTCATCAGATACATGGTCCTAAACCGACATAAATTCGCATTTTAGCATATCTGAGTTTCAAGCTGCTTGCGTGACTCGAACGTAAGCTCATCAAAGTGACGGAGTTACTTTCGCATTTTGGTGTTAGCAAATGAGCTTATTTGATACTTGGCTTCGTATGGATCGAGAAACACTCGGGAATTACATTATCCCGCGCACGCTGTTTTTTGGAGGTTTTTTCAAGCTAGACATTGAACATTTGAGTACAACATGTGATGAGAACGCACCGGAAAATGCCAGAAAACGGCGCAGCAGGCTCTAGTGCTATAAACGAAAGGAAGTTTATTGCTTGCACGTGCTTGGGTTCCGGCGAGACCTCAACGTGATGCATCCGGCAGCTAAGTGTTTTGAGGCATAACTTCCGTATTTTTCCTCAAGACCGTCGCACATCCTATGGAAATCTATTTGCCTGAATGCTATGAATTCAAGATTCCTACTCAGAACAGTTACCCGAACCCCACATTAGACACACAGAGCCAAGATCATCAAACACCCTTGAGAACACCCGCACTACTCTCAGTTTTGGTCCGCTGAACTACGGTCTGGCGAGAGCAGCGGCCTGCTCCTGCCAGCGCCTGATTCCCGGCGCCGTGGGAGCGTGTTGGCAAGAGCAACTGATTGCTCCTGCCAGCGCTCGATTCTCCGAATTTCGATTCTTGATCTCGCGACGCGATGGTTTATAGTGGTGTACATGAGTCACACCTACGCACTCTCCCGCGTACATGAAATGACTCTCCGAATTTCCTTGCTTGCAACGAGGCTTTCCCTCAATTTATCTTTCCCGAGCTTGAGTGCATAATTCCTATACAACTTGAGATTTGAGTTTTGGGGAACTAACTTTTCAAAATCGTTATAACAGCGGTCATCAGATGGAGTCTTTGCTATAAACTGATTGCAGCGAGAGTCTCATATCTTTCATTCTATCTTTGGACACTTTATGGCTAGTGTATATGAATAGTTCCAAGTAGCTATCACAATAGTTTATCTACCACCGAACTGATAAAATTCACGAAGTCTTGCATCTTCGACTCATCAGGATGCAGTTTACTGAGATTCTAGTTCCCGACAATAAAAACGCACAGCTTCGAATAAATCAACATGAGACCAGATGAGCCTACTCCAATTTCAAAATGCAATTCTACCAAACCCTCGCGGAAAAAGCGCGAATCTAGCCTATGGTTTCTGGTAAATATTCATCTTTCATCGCGATATCCAATTCTCAAGTATGGTGCAATCCGCCGATACTTTCCCATAGAAAATTGCGTTTGGAAATTCTCATTCATGACGCACAATACGGCTCTGCGCGCGCGCTGTATGTGTCTGAAGTATACCATACTCATCTCTTTTTTCGGGGTTTTCATCGATGTCGCGGCCACCTCGAATGGAAATGCCGACGCGCGCGTTATATCTTCGGTTACACAGAGTATACAGTTCGATAATTATGTTAAACAGCGATTCAAACTATACGGCGGCGGCTCAATTCTACATTTCTAGCATTTGTCGCACATGCATTACGAACTCAAGAGCGTGGCTGAATGCGTGAGTTCAACAAGCTATAGACTATAGTCAATCTCCAATTCCTTGTCTCTGCTTCTTACTTCCCCTCTCTCCGCTTCTCAAGTCAATCTCTAATTTCTAGGTTTTCGCTCCTCCGCCCGCGCGCGCATGCTATGGTGTAACGGTGGCGATGTCATCGCGTCATCGGAATCTCTCTCCCCCCTGTTCTGCCTGAAACTCGAGCCGCACCATGACTTTACCGTGCTTGACGATCGAAAATTCTATAAGCTTCTGATTCTTTCTTTGTTCTTGAGGGCCGAGGGCGTAGAGATGGAATTCGAACAAATGACTGATTCAAGCGAAGTTTCGAGTAATTATTTGCTGACACTGATTTTAATTTGGCCATTAAAGTAAGCTGAGTTGAATTCCGATCAAAGCATGAGGATGAAATCGGATACATGTCTATACGACACTACGGCTGATGCACGTTACGACAGGATCTTTGTCTGATTTTTACAGAAGGGGAAACGGCGCGTGCCATACAGATTTCATAAAATGCGTCGAACGCAGATCTACGATCGAATCACCAAAACGCGCATCCTGAATATTTTGGATGAATTTTCGCGCCTATTTTTGAGCGCCGACTTCATCGCGATTTTTTAGAGCAACACAATTACAATAGCCTACTGAATTTCCTCACGATGCCACATTGCATGCCTTCAAACTCACACACAATAGCACTCGGAACTCGCAGAAACATATCACCGTGCTCGCCAATTTCGTATACTTGGCACAAGCACAACGCAAAAATCGGTGGCACAAATACCTCGGAATGATAACGATGGTAGTTTGCTTGCACGTGGTCTGCACTGTTGTACACTCATCAGCAGCGTAGAGTCACTCTTGTTGATGGTGCTTGGGATAACGTAGTTTTGCGTGCTGACATTGGGTTCCAATCACTGAGTTGACGATGACGGCGTGGTGAGACGAGATGCTTCATTTCGGAGCACATGGCCGTTGAGAATAGTGCTCCGACTTAGCGCGTGCTCGTATCTTGTGAATACGTGTCTTCCTCGTAGCACACATATTTGCTCAGAAATCAAAAAGTCGGGAAAATTAGCCACATGTCGATCAACTAATCACTCCGGAACCCAGCCCGTTCCGGAAATTGATTCCCGGGTTTCGGCACCAGAAATTGTAATGAACAGAACGATGGTCGGGCTGGGTCGGAGTGAAGAAATAATAATTCAAAATAGTGGTAGATATCAAATATAATGTGACTGAAAAATTTTAAATATTCAGAACAATAATTTGACAAATTCAAAACCAGATTCAAAATAATTTCAAAACAAGATGGATGCTAGTGAGCTTAGGGATAATAATGAGGATTACGCACCGTGTACGAGATCAAGATGATGACTGCCGCGCGCCCGCTCGGGGTCGCGCCTTTTTACTATACTCGAGTATATGCTGCCCCTTCTTTAGGGCTCATTTTGGAGAAGTCAACGATGAGACGCATCGCACGCGTGTGCAATGAAGCTTACGCTGGCTTAAACGATTTGAATGGCTTTGTTTCATTCCGTGATCTGCAAGTGCTTTTCCAATCACCATATTTTCATACCAGACGGGACAACTCCCGAAAGGTGCAACATGACTACCATGGGATTGTTGCTCCAAGAAAAGGCTTACGTTCACAACGTTAGATATTTTCAATACAACAATTCCTGGATTGAAATCAACAGTATCTCGCTAGAAAAATTCCGGGCGGGCCAGAACCAGAAATTCTCGTTATGCGGAAATTGCTGACTTTGGATTGGGGCTTGTTTGTTATGGTGATTGTGGCTTAGAGAGATTCATTCACACAATGCAAATCACGCTCTCAATTTTGCAGGAAATTCATCAATCCACAAATTTCAACATTGCAACAAATAAAGCTTGCTTGTCATCTATTATTCAAACATAATCTCATCGTTGATTCCCCCAAAATTGATTAACTTCTACGCAAAGACAATTGTTGGAATCTCCAAAAGACTTTCCCAAGTCTAATCAAATTTACAGGATCATTCTGCAATCTCTACCAATCAAATTCTTCCAATCACATCTCAAGATTATCATTCGTCCATTAACCTAATCACAAATAATCGAAGACTGCATAACAATGTTGCAAGAAAAATGGATACATAATATAATTTCACCGCTGCGCCACCGATTGTGCTGTGCCAGTATGTCTATATATATGTACACTTATAACTATATCGCATACGCATCCCGTGGAGCGCACGTTCCCTCGCAGACGAAATATCGCACTCTTGGGATTGCGCGCGCATCATTCCAACTATACGCATCTCGCTCGCCCTTACGCATAGACTTGGGCCGCACTACCTATACATGACTATGCCCCGCACTCACGCACGTACACCAGATATACCTACTCTAGCTGTTTGAGTCCGTAACAAGTTCTCTCTCCATCAAATGTGAGTAATCAATTTAATGGCTTCAGGGAAATCTCAGTCATTCCTCATCTTGCTTCATTGTTGTGTGTGAGTTGATTGTAGGCAATAAATGCTGATATTCTGTAAATATTCTCCTTTTGCATCAAAATGTACTATATAATTCCAAAACTTTTTGTTGGGTAAATAGTTTTTGCTTCTCAGTAATTTTCCAAAACATTTGACGCTCTTGTCTGATCACATGTGAGACCATTGATTGGCTTAATAAAATGCAAAGACAGTGTTATGCAAGTATCGACTGGAAGAAGTAATGCCATCAATTACTCAATTATTCAAAGTTTACAATCTTATCCTCAACAGTAGAACTTGAACCACTAAATGCTACTGTATGAATCTCAGAATTTTTAGTAAACAATTGAATTTGATTAGGAATATCTCTTTTAGTATAAAGCAGTACAATAGAAAATAGTAAGTTGTCACTTTACATTGAGCGCTCTCACACAGATTCATTATATCCTCTTTCTCGCATCTCACATTGAGCTCCAATCATACATTACTCGTATTTTTCATACTTGATGGTGGTTCTTAGTGTACTCATACCCGGATATCTGCTCTGATCATGAACTGTTACATTTCTGATTCCCCTATCAATGGAGAGGAAACTTGATGGGGTGACGCCAAGTTATAACTGATTGTCAAGATTATCAGAATCAATATACGACATTTTAATAAAAGTTCTCACAGTTTCTATGGATCTCTTGGTCATAACTTATCTTCAAAGGTGGAAAGATGTGTGGATCAGTGAATGAATCAAGAAATTGTAGATATCAAGCGAAACCTCTAAATATCTTTTTTCTCTGGAATTGCATGGTCATAAAAATTTTGGTATACTCTTTTCTTTTTTCATCCATGATTTTTCATCCTATGGAACCTGTTATAGTTCTCTGATGCAGTGAGATTTTATGTATCACTATCATCTTTTTCTTATTTCTTCTCAAGGTGAGAATGTAGCTAACACAGGCATGGCTCGTATATGCTTCCACCTGAGTTTTTGTGCACCAATCTGGGCGGAATTACTCTCCAAAGTACTCCCAAATATGTGTAAGAACTTCAAGCCAGAAACGAGCTGGAGGCTCAAACCATCAGGTCCGAGATGGGCATTATTTCGTCTATTGTAGGGCAGACGAGCGAGGTCTCGATTCCTCGTGTTCTTGCCCACAAACGAGACGAGTGGCTAGAGTAGGGATACAAACATGTTTTCCGGGCTCCAAATGACCATCTAAACACGATTCTGGGGTCAATTTGTGCCTAGGATATCATCCAATCCTCAAACGGCGTTAAACTCCGTAATAACAGGTTTTGCGCCTCTCCTGCAAAATGATGACAATTTAGGGCTTCATTGAGCCCGGAATCGTCTTTTGCTTCTAGTTCCCGACAATAAAAACGCACAGCTTCGAATAAATCAACATGAGACCAGATGAGCCTACTCCAATTTCAAAATGCAATTCTACCAAACCCTCGCGGAAAAAGCGCGAATCTAGCCTATGGTTTCTGGTAAATATTCATCTTTCATCGCGATATCCAATTCTCAAGTATGGTGCAATCCGCCGATACTTTCCCATAGAAAATTGCGTTTGGAAATTCTCATTCATGACGCACAATACGGCTCTGCGCGCGCGCTGTATGTGTCTGAAGTATACCATACTCATCTCTTTTTTCGGGGTTTTCATCGATGTCGCGGCCACCTCGAATGGAAATGCCGACGCGCGCGTTATATCTTCGGTTACACAGAGTATACAGTTCGATAATTATGTTAAACAGCGATTCAAACTATACGGCGGCGGCTCAATTCTACATTTCTAGCATTTGTCGCACATGCATTACGAACTCAAGAGCGTGGCTGAATGCGTGAGTTCAACAAGCTATAGACTATAGTCAATCTCCAATTCCTTGTCTCTGCTTCTTACTTCCCCTCTCTCCGCTTCTCAAGTCAATCTCTAATTTCTAGATTTTCGCTCCTCCGCCCGCGCGCGCATGCTATGGTGTAACGGTGGCGATGTCATCGCGTCATCGGAATCTCTCTCCCCCCTGTTCTGCCTGAAACTCGAGCCGCACCATGACTTTACCGTGCTTGACGATCGAAAATTCTATAAGCTTCTGATTCTTTCTTTGTTCTTGGGGGCCGAGGGCGTAGAGATGGAATTCGAACAAATGACTGATTCAAGCGAAGTTTCGAGTAATTATTTGCTGACACTGATTTTAATTTGGCCATTAAAGTAAGCTGAGTTGAATTCCGATCAAAGCATGAGGATGAAATCGGATACATGTCTATACGACACTACGGCTGATGCACGTTACGACAGGATCTTTGTCTGATTTTTACAGAAGGGGAAACGGCGCGTGCCATACAGATTTCATAAAATGCGTCGAACGCAGATCTACGATCGAATCACCAAAACGCGCATCCTGAATATTTTGGATGAATTTTCGCGCCTATTTTTGAGCGCCGACTTCATCGCGATTTTTTAGAGCAACACAATTACAATAGCCTACTGAATTTCCTCACGATGCCACATTGCATGCCTTCAAACTCACACACAATAGCACTCGGAACTCGCAGAAACATATCACCGTGCTCGCCAATTTCGTATACTTGGCACAAGCACAACGCAAAAATCGGTGGCACAAATACCTCGGAATGATAACGATGGTAGTTTGCTTGCACGTGGTCTGCACTGTTGTACACTCATCAGCAGCGTAGAGTCACTCTTGTTGATGGTGCTTGGGATAACGTAGTTTTGCGTGCTGACATTGGGTTCCAATCACTGAGTTGACGATGACGGCGTGGTGAGACGAGATGCTTCATTTCGGAGCACATGGCCGTTGAGAATAGTGCTCCGACTTAGCGCGTGCTCGTATCTTGTGAATACGTGTCTTCCTCGTAGCACACATATTTGCTCAGAAATCAAAAAGTCGGGAAAATTAGCCACATGTCGATCAACTAATCACTCCGGAACCCAGCCCGTTCCGGAAATTGATTCCCGGGTTTCGGCACCAGAAATTGTAATGAACAGAACGATGGTCGGGCTGGGTCGGAGTGAAGAAATAATAATTCAAAATAGTGGTAGATATCAAATATAATGTGACTGAAAAATTTTAAATATTCAGAACAATAATTTGACAAATTCAAAACCAGATTCAAAATAATTTCAAAACAAGATGGATGCTAGTGAGCTTAGGGATAATAATGAGGATTACGCACCGTGTACGAGATCAAGATGATGACTGCCGCGCGCCCGCTCGGGGTCGCGCCTTTTTACTATACTCGAGTATATGCTGCCCCTTCTTTAGGGCTCATTTTGGAGAAGTCAACGATGAGACGCATCGCACGCGTGTGCAATGAAGCTTACGCTGGCTTAAACGATTTGAATGGCTTTGTTTCATTCCGTGATCTGCAAGTGCTTTTCCAATCACCATATTTTCATACCAGACGGGACAACTCCCGAAAGGTGCAACATGACTACCATGGGATTGTTGCTCCAAGAAAAGGCTTACGTTCACAACGTTAGATATTTTCAATACAACAATTCCTGGATTGAAATCAACAGTATCTCGCTAGAAAAATTCCGGGCGGGCCAGAACCAGAAATTCTCGTTATGCGGAAATTGCTGACTTTGGATTGGGGCTTGTTTGTTATGGTGATTGTGGCTTAGAGAGATTCATTCACACAATGCAAATCACGCTCTCAATTTTGCAGGAAATTCATCAATCCACAAATTTCAACATTGCAACAAATAAAGCTTGCTTGTCATCTATTATTCAAACATAATCTCATCGTTGATTCCCCCAAAATTGATTAACTTCTACGCAAAGACAATTGTTGGAATCTCCAAAAGACTTTCCCAAGTCTAATCAAATTTACAGGATCATTCTGCAATCTCTACCAATCAAATTCTTCCAATCACATCTCAAGATTATCATTCGTCCATTAACCTAATCACAAATAATCGAAGACTGCATAACAATGTTGCAAGAAAAATGGATACATAATATAATTTCACCGCTGCGCCACCGATTGTGCTGTGCCAGTATGTCTATATATATGTACACTTATAACTATATCGCATACGCATCCCGTGGAGCGCACGTTCCCTCGCAGACGAAATATCGCACTCTTGGGATTGCGCGCGCATCATTCCAACTATACGCATCTCGCTCGCCCTTACGCATAGACTTGGGCCGCACTACCTATACATGACTATGCCCCGCACTCACGCACGTACACCAGATATACCTACTCTAGCTGTTTGAGTCCGTAACAAGTTCTCTCTCCATCAAATGTGAGTAATCAATTTAATGGCTTCAGGGAAATCTCAGTCATTCCTCATCTTGCTTCATTGTTGTGTGTGAGTTGATTGTAGGCAATAAATGCTGATATTCTGTAAATATTCTCCTTTTGCATCAAAATGTACTATATAATTCCAAAACTTTTTGTTGGGTAAATAGTTTTTGCTTCTCAGTAATTTTCCAAAACATTTGACGCTCTTGTCTGATCACATGTGAGACCATTGATTGGCTTAATAAAATGCAAAGACAGTGTTATGCAAGTATCGACTGGAAGAAGTAATGCCATCAATTACTCAATTATTCAAAGTTTACAATCTTATCCTCAACAGTAGAACTTGAACCACTAAATGCTACTGTATGAATCTCAGAATTTTTAGTAAACAATTGAATTTGATTAGGAATATCTCTTTTAGTATAAAGCAGTACAATAGAAAATAGTAAGTTGTCACTTTACATTGAGCGCTCTCACACAGATTCATTATATCCTCTTTCTCGCATCTCACATTGAGCTCCAATCATACATTACTCGTATTTTTCATACTTGATGGTGGTTCTTAGTGTACTCATACCCGGATATCTGCTCTGATCATGAACTGTTACATTTCTGATTCCCCTATCAATGGAGAGGAAACTTGATGGGGTGACGCCAAGTTATAACTGATTGTCAAGATTATCAGAATCAATATACGACATTTTAATAAAAGTTCTCACAGTTTCTATGGATCTCTTGGTCATAACTTATCTTCAAAGGTGGAAAGATGTGTGGATCAGTGAATGAATCAAGAAATTGTAGATATCAAGCGAAACCTCTAAATATCTTTTTTCTCTGGAATTGCATGGTCATAAAAATTTTGGTATACTCTTTTCTTTTTTCATCCATGATTTTTCATCCTATGGAACCTGTTATAGTTCTCTGATGCAGTGAGATTTTATGTATCACTATCATCTTTTTCTTATTTCTTCTCAAGGTGAGAATGTAGCTAACACAGGCATGGCTCGTATATGCTTCCACCTGAGTTTTTGTGCACCAATCTGGGCGGAATTACTCTCCAAAGTACTCCCAAATATGTGTAAGAACTTCAAGCCAGAAACGAGCTGGAGGCTCAAACCATCAGGTCCGAGATGGGCATTATTTCGTCTATTGTAGGGCAGACGAGCGAGGTCTCGATTCCTCGTGTTCTTGCCCACAAACGAGACGAGTGGCTAGAGTAGGGATACAAACATGTTTTCCGGGCTCCAAATGACCATCTAAACACGATTCTGGGGTCAATTTGTGCCTAGGATATCATCCAATCCTCAAACGGCGTTAAACTCCGTAATAACAGGTTTTGCGCCTCTCCTGCAAAATGATGACAATTTAGGGCTTCATTGAGCCCGGAATCGTCTTTTGCTTCTAGTTCCCGACAATAAAAACGCACAGCTTCGAATAAATCAACATGAGACCAGATGAGCCTACTCCAATTTCAAAATGCAATTCTACCAAACCCTCGCGGAAAAAGCGCGAATCTAGCCTATGGTTTCTGGTAAATATTCATCTTTCATCGCGATATCCAATTCTCAAGTATGGTGCAATCCGCCGATACTTTCCCATAGAAAATTGCGTTTGGAAATTCTCATTCATGACGCACAATACGGCTCTGCGCGCGCGCTGTATGTGTCTGAAGTATACCATACTCATCTCTTTTTTCGGGGTTTTCATCGATGTCGCGGCCACCTCGAATGGAAATGCCGACGCGCGCGTTATATCTTCGGTTACACAGAGTATACAGTTCGATAATTATGTTAAACAGCGATTCAAACTATACGGCGGCGGCTCAATTCTACATTTCTAGCATTTGTCGCACATGCATTACGAACTCAAGAGCGTGGCTGAATGCGTGAGTTCAACAAGCTATAGACTATAGTCAATCTCCAATTCCTTGTCTCTGCTTCTTACTTCCCCTCTCTCCGCTTCTCAAGTCAATCTCTAATTTCTAGATTTTCGCTCCTCCGCCCGCGCGCGCATGCTATGGTGTAACGGTGGCGATGTCATCGCGTCATCGGAATCTCTCTCCCCCCTGTTCTGCCTGAAACTCGAGCCGCACCATGACTTTACCGTGCTTGACGATCGAAAATTCTATAAGCTTCTGATTCTTTCTTTGTTCTTGGGGGCCGAGGGCGTAGAGATGGAATTCGAACAAATGACTGATTCAAGCGAAGTTTCGAGTAATTATTTGCTGACACTGATTTTAATTTGGCCATTAAAGTAAGCTGAGTTGAATTCCGATCAAAGCATGAGGATGAAATCGGATACATGTCTATACGACACTACGGCTGATGCACGTTACGACAGGATCTTTGTCTGATTTTTACAGAAGGGGAAACGGCGCGTGCCATACAGATTTCATAAAATGCGTCGAACGCAGATCTACGATCGAATCACCAAAACGCGCATCCTGAATATTTTGGATGAATTTTCGCGCCTATTTTTGAGCGCCGACTTCATCGCGATTTTTTAGAGCAACACAATTACAATAGCCTACTGAATTTCCTCACGATGCCACATTGCATGCCTTCAAACTCACACACAATAGCACTCGGAACTCGCAGAAACATATCACCGTGCTCGCCAATTTCGTATACTTGGCACAAGCACAACGCAAAAATCGGTGGCACAAATACCTCGGAATGATAACGATGGTAGTTTGCTTGCACGTGGTCTGCACTGTTGTACACTCATCAGCAGCGTAGAGTCACTCTTGTTGATGGTGCTTGGGATAACGTAGTTTTGCGTGCTGACATTGGGTTCCAATCACTGAGTTGACGATGACGGCGTGGTGAGACGAGATGCTTCATTTCGGAGCACATGGCCGTTGAGAATAGTGCTCCGACTTAGCGCGTGCTCGTATCTTGTGAATACGTGTCTTCCTCGTAGCACACATATTTGCTCAGAAATCAAAAAGTCGGGAAAATTAGCCACATGTCGATCAACTAATCACTCCGGAACCCAGCCCGTTCCGGAAATTGATTCCCGGGTTTCGGCACCAGAAATTGTAATGAACAGAACGATGGTCGGGCTGGGTCGGAGTGAAGAAATAATAATTCAAAATAGTGGTAGATATCAAATATAATGTGACTGAAAAATTTTAAATATTCAGAACAATAATTTGACAAATTCAAAACCAGATTCAAAATAATTTCAAAACAAGATGGATGCTAGTGAGCTTAGGGATAATAATGAGGATTACGCACCGTGTACGAGATCAAGATGATGACTGCCGCGCGCCCGCTCGGGGTCGCGCCTTTTTACTATACTCGAGTATATGCTGCCCCTTCTTTAGGGCTCATTTTGGAGAAGTCAACGATGAGACGCATCGCACGCGTGTGCAATGAAGCTTACGCTGGCTTAAACGATTTGAATGGCTTTGTTTCATTCCGTGATCTGCAAGTGCTTTTCCAATCACCATATTTTCATACCAGACGGGACAACTCCCGAAAGGTGCAACATGACTACCATGGGATTGTTGCTCCAAGAAAAGGCTTACGTTCACAACGTTAGATATTTTCAATACAACAATTCCTGGATTGAAATCAACAGTATCTCGCTAGAAAAATTCCGGGCGGGCCAGAACCAGAAATTCTCGTTATGCGGAAATTGCTGACTTTGGATTGGGGCTTGTTTGTTATGGTGATTGTGGCTTAGAGAGATTCATTCACACAATGCAAATCACGCTCTCAATTTTGCAGGAAATTCATCAATCCACAAATTTCAACATTGCAACAAATAAAGCTTGCTTGTCATCTATTATTCAAACATAATCTCATCGTTGATTCCCCCAAAATTGATTAACTTCTACGCAAAGACAATTGTTGGAATCTCCAAAAGACTTTCCCAAGTCTAATCAAATTTACAGGATCATTCTGCAATCTCTACCAATCAAATTCTTCCAATCACATCTCAAGATTATCATTCGTCCATTAACCTAATCACAAATAATCGAAGACTGCATAACAATGTTGCAAGAAAAATGGATACATAATATAATTTCACCGCTGCGCCACCGATTGTGCTGTGCCAGTATGTCTATATATATGTACACTTATAACTATATCGCATACGCATCCCGTGGAGCGCACGTTCCCTCGCAGACGAAATATCGCACTCTTGGGATTGCGCGCGCATCATTCCAACTATACGCATCTCGCTCGCCCTTACGCATAGACTTGGGCCGCACTACCTATACATGACTATGCCCCGCACTCACGCACGTACACCAGATATACCTACTCTAGCTGTTTGAGTCCGTAACAAGTTCTCTCTCCATCAAATGTGAGTAATCAATTTAATGGCTTCAGGGAAATCTCAGTCATTCCTCATCTTGCTTCATTGTTGTGTGTGAGTTGATTGTAGGCAATAAATGCTGATATTCTGTAAATATTCTCCTTTTGCATCAAAATGTACTATATAATTCCAAAACTTTTTGTTGGGTAAATAGTTTTTGCTTCTCAGTAATTTTCCAAAACATTTGACGCTCTTGTCTGATCACATGTGAGACCATTGATTGGCTTAATAAAATGCAAAGACAGTGTTATGCAAGTATCGACTGGAAGAAGTAATGCCATCAATTACTCAATTATTCAAAGTTTACAATCTTATCCTCAACAGTAGAACTTGAACCACTAAATGCTACTGTATGAATCTCAGAATTTTTAGTAAACAATTGAATTTGATTAGGAATATCTCTTTTAGTATAAAGCAGTACAATAGAAAATAGTAAGTTGTCACTTTACATTGAGCGCTCTCACACAGATTCATTATATCCTCTTTCTCGCATCTCACATTGAGCTCCAATCATACATTACTCGTATTTTTCATACTTGATGGTGGTTCTTAGTGTACTCATACCCGGATATCTGCTCTGATCATGAACTGTTACATTTCTGATTCCCCTATCAATGGAGAGGAAACTTGATGGGGTGACGCCAAGTTATAACTGATTGTCAAGATTATCAGAATCAATATACGACATTTTAATAAAAGTTCTCACAGTTTCTATGGATCTCTTGGTCATAACTTATCTTCAAAGGTGGAAAGATGTGTGGATCAGTGAATGAATCAAGAAATTGTAGATATCAAGCGAAACCTCTAAATATCTTTTTTCTCTGGAATTGCATGGTCATAAAAATTTTGGTATACTCTTTTCTTTTTTCATCCATGATTTTTCATCCTATGGAACCTGTTATAGTTCTCTGATGCAGTGAGATTTTATGTATCACTATCATCTTTTTCTTATTTCTTCTCAAGGTGAGAATGTAGCTAACACAGGCATGGCTCGTATATGCTTCCACCTGAGTTTTTGTGCACCAATCTGGGCGGAATTACTCTCCAAAGTACTCCCAAATATGTGTAAGAACTTCAAGCCAGAAACGAGCTGGAGGCTCAAACCATCAGGTCCGAGATGGGCATTATTTCGTCTATTGTAGGGCAGACGAGCGAGGTCTCGATTCCTCGTGTTCTTGCCCACAAACGAGACGAGTGGCTAGAGTAGGGATACAAACATGTTTTCCGGGCTCCAAATGACCATCTAAACACGATTCTGGGGTCAATTTGTGCCTAGGATATCATCCAATCCTCAAACGGCGTTAAACTCCGTAATAACAGGTTTTGCGCCTCTCCTGCAAAATGATGACAATTTAGGGCTTCATTGAGCCCGGAATCGTCTTTTGCTTCTAGTTCCCGACAATAAAAACGCACAGCTTCGAATAAATCAACATGAGACCAGATGAGCCTACTCCAATTTCAAAATGCAATTCTACCAAACCCTCGCGGAAAAAGCGCGAATCTAGCCTATGGTTTCTGGTAAATATTCATCTTTCATCGCGATATCCAATTCTCAAGTATGGTGCAATCCGCCGATACTTTCCCATAGAAAATTGCGTTTGGAAATTCTCATTCATGACGCACAATACGGCTCTGCGCGCGCGCTGTATGTGTCTGAAGTATACCATACTCATCTCTTTTTTCGGGGTTTTCATCGATGTCGCGGCCACCTCGAATGGAAATGCCGACGCGCGCGTTATATCTTCGGTTACACAGAGTATACAGTTCGATAATTATGTTAAACAGCGATTCAAACTATACGGCGGCGGCTCAATTCTACATTTCTAGCATTTGTCGCACATGCATTACGAACTCAAGAGCGTGGCTGAATGCGTGAGTTCAACAAGCTATAGACTATAGTCAATCTCCAATTCCTTGTCTCTGCTTCTTACTTCCCCTCTCTCCGCTTCTCAAGTCAATCTCTAATTTCTAGATTTTCGCTCCTCCGCCCGCGCGCGCATGCTATGGTGTAACGGTGGCGATGTCATCGCGTCATCGGAATCTCTCTCCCCCCTGTTCTGCCTGAAACTCGAGCCGCACCATGACTTTACCGTGCTTGACGATCGAAAATTCTATAAGCTTCTGATTCTTTCTTTGTTCTTGGGGGCCGAGGGCGTAGAGATGGAATTCGAACAAATGACTGATTCAAGCGAAGTTTCGAGTAATTATTTGCTGACACTGATTTTAATTTGGCCATTAAAGTAAGCTGAGTTGAATTCCGATCAAAGCATGAGGATGAAATCGGATACATGTCTATACGACACTACGGCTGATGCACGTTACGACAGGATCTTTGTCTGATTTTTACAGAAGGGGAAACGGCGCGTGCCATACAGATTTCATAAAATGCGTCGAACGCAGATCTACGATCGAATCACCAAAACGCGCATCCTGAATATTTTGGATGAATTTTCGCGCCTATTTTTGAGCGCCGACTTCATCGCGATTTTTTAGAGCAACACAATTACAATAGCCTACTGAATTTCCTCACGATGCCACATTGCATGCCTTCAAACTCACACACAATAGCACTCGGAACTCGCAGAAACATATCACCGTGCTCGCCAATTTCGTATACTTGGCACAAGCACAACGCAAAAATCGGTGGCACAAATACCTCGGAATGATAACGATGGTAGTTTGCTTGCACGTGGTCTGCACTGTTGTACACTCATCAGCAGCGTAGAGTCACTCTTGTTGATGGTGCTTGGGATAACGTAGTTTTGCGTGCTGACATTGGGTTCCAATCACTGAGTTGACGATGACGGCGTGGTGAGACGAGATGCTTCATTTCGGAGCACATGGCCGTTGAGAATAGTGCTCCGACTTAGCGCGTGCTCGTATCTTGTGAATACGTGTCTTCCTCGTAGCACACATATTTGCTCAGAAATCAAAAAGTCGGGAAAATTAGCCACATGTCGATCAACTAATCACTCCGGAACCCAGCCCGTTCCGGAAATTGATTCCCGGGTTTCGGCACCAGAAATTGTAATGAACAGAACGATGGTCGGGCTGGGTCGGAGTGAAGAAATAATAATTCAAAATAGTGGTAGATATCAAATATAATGTGACTGAAAAATTTTAAATATTCAGAACAATAATTTGACAAATTCAAAACCAGATTCAAAATAATTTCAAAACAAGATGGATGCTAGTGAGCTTAGGGATAATAATGAGGATTACGCACCGTGTACGAGATCAAGATGATGACTGCCGCGCGCCCGCTCGGGGTCGCGCCTTTTTACTATACTCGAGTATATGCTGCCCCTTCTTTAGGGCTCATTTTGGAGAAGTCAACGATGAGACGCATCGCACGCGTGTGCAATGAAGCTTACGCTGGCTTAAACGATTTGAATGGCTTTGTTTCATTCCGTGATCTGCAAGTGCTTTTCCAATCACCATATTTTCATACCAGACGGGACAACTCCCGAAAGGTGCAACATGACTACCATGGGATTGTTGCTCCAAGAAAAGGCTTACGTTCACAACGTTAGATATTTTCAATACAACAATTCCTGGATTGAAATCAACAGTATCTCGCTAGAAAAATTCCGGGCGGGCCAGAACCAGAAATTCTCGTTATGCGGAAATTGCTGACTTTGGATTGGGGCTTGTTTGTTATGGTGATTGTGGCTTAGAGAGATTCATTCACACAATGCAAATCACGCTCTCAATTTTGCAGGAAATTCATCAATCCACAAATTTCAACATTGCAACAAATAAAGCTTGCTTGTCATCTATTATTCAAACATAATCTCATCGTTGATTCCCCCAAAATTGATTAACTTCTACGCAAAGACAATTGTTGGAATCTCCAAAAGACTTTCCCAAGTCTAATCAAATTTACAGGATCATTCTGCAATCTCTACCAATCAAATTCTTCCAATCACATCTCAAGATTATCATTCGTCCATTAACCTAATCACAAATAATCGAAGACTGCATAACAATGTTGCAAGAAAAATGGATACATAATATAATTTCACCGCTGCGCCACCGATTGTGCTGTGCCAGTATGTCTATATATATGTACACTTATAACTATATCGCATACGCATCCCGTGGAGCGCACGTTCCCTCGCAGACGAAATATCGCACTCTTGGGATTGCGCGCGCATCATTCCAACTATACGCATCTCGCTCGCCCTTACGCATAGACTTGGGCCGCACTACCTATACATGACTATGCCCCGCACTCACGCACGTACACCAGATATACCTACTCTAGCTGTTTGAGTCCGTAACAAGTTCTCTCTCCATCAAATGTGAGTAATCAATTTAATGGCTTCAGGGAAATCTCAGTCATTCCTCATCTTGCTTCATTGTTGTGTGTGAGTTGATTGTAGGCAATAAATGCTGATATTCTGTAAATATTCTCCTTTTGCATCAAAATGTACTATATAATTCCAAAACTTTTTGTTGGGTAAATAGTTTTTGCTTCTCAGTAATTTTCCAAAACATTTGACGCTCTTGTCTGATCACATGTGAGACCATTGATTGGCTTAATAAAATGCAAAGACAGTGTTATGCAAGTATCGACTGGAAGAAGTAATGCCATCAATTACTCAATTATTCAAAGTTTACAATCTTATCCTCAACAGTAGAACTTGAACCACTAAATGCTACTGTATGAATCTCAGAATTTTTAGTAAACAATTGAATTTGATTAGGAATATCTCTTTTAGTATAAAGCAGTACAATAGAAAATAGTAAGTTGTCACTTTACATTGAGCGCTCTCACACAGATTCATTATATCCTCTTTCTCGCATCTCACATTGAGCTCCAATCATACATTACTCGTATTTTTCATACTTGATGGTGGTTCTTAGTGTACTCATACCCGGATATCTGCTCTGATCATGAACTGTTACATTTCTGATTCCCCTATCAATGGAGAGGAAACTTGATGGGGTGACGCCAAGTTATAACTGATTGTCAAGATTATCAGAATCAATATACGACATTTTAATAAAAGTTCTCACAGTTTCTATGGATCTCTTGGTCATAACTTATCTTCAAAGGTGGAAAGATGTGTGGATCAGTGAATGAATCAAGAAATTGTAGATATCAAGCGAAACCTCTAAATATCTTTTTTCTCTGGAATTGCATGGTCATAAAAATTTTGGTATACTCTTTTCTTTTTTCATCCATGATTTTTCATCCTATGGAACCTGTTATAGTTCTCTGATGCAGTGAGATTTTATGTATCACTATCATCTTTTTCTTATTTCTTCTCAAGGTGAGAATGTAGCTAACACAGGCATGGCTCGTATATGCTTCCACCTGAGTTTTTGTGCACCAATCTGGGCGGAATTACTCTCCAAAGTACTCCCAAATATGTGTAAGAACTTCAAGCCAGAAACGAGCTGGAGGCTCAAACCATCAGGTCCGAGATGGGCATTATTTCGTCTATTGTAGGGCAGACGAGCGAGGTCTCGATTCCTCGTGTTCTTGCCCACAAACGAGACGAGTGGCTAGAGTAGGGATACAAACATGTTTTCCGGGCTCCAAATGACCATCTAAACACGATTCTGGGGTCAATTTGTGCCTAGGATATCATCCAATCCTCAAACGGCGTTAAACTCCGTAATAACAGGTTTTGCGCCTCTCCTGCAAAATGATGACAATTTAGGGCTTCATTGAGCCCGGAATCGTCTTTTGATGGTCATTCTGAGTCGGAAGACATGTTTGTTTCCTCATCCTAGCCACCAGCACATTTGTGGGCAGGAACACGGGTAATCGAGCCATCGCTCGCCTGCCTCAAAATAGAAGAAATAATGCCCATTTCGGACCTGATGGTTTGAGCCTCCAGCTCGCTTCTGGCTTGAGGCTCGCCTCCGGAAGTTCTCGTACATATTTGGGGGTACTTTGGGAAGTAATTGCACCCAGATTGGTGCTCAACACCTCAGGTGGAAGCATATGCGAGTCATGCCTATGTCGGCATTTTGAGCAAAAAGTCGAAAAACTGTATTTTTGAACGTACGACAAAAATCAGGAGATGATTTCTCCATCATGATTCTTCTTGATATTGTTAGTGCTTGTCTCGAAGAACATATTTGTACAGGTTTGGGGTCGAAAAAAAAAACGATTTTCGTAAATTGAGCTCAAAGTTTGGCGTTTTTACGATACTGCTCAACTTGTAACGGCTATAGCTCCTATAGAGAGTACGATAATGGACTTCCACAGGTAATCAAATCGTAGGTTTTTTTCAAGACCCTCAAAATGACCACCTGCAGGAGTCGATTATCACATGTCTAGTAGGAGCTAGATCGCTTTGGAGCAGGCCCAAACATCGCTAAAATCTGCTCTCAGCAAATAGCTCCTAGGAGTTACTAGGCTGCATGATCGATTCCGCACAATTCTTTCCTTCGAAAGTGGTAGTCTTAACAAAGAAAATGCGCCCAAGTACGTGAAAAAAGATTGAGTTTAGCCGGAGCTATGATTTTCCAGAAATGAGCCAAAAAGGGCCTAAAATAGACCTACTGTGGGCAGTCCGGAATCAATCGTGCAGCCTAGTAGCTTCCAGGAGCTATTTGCTGAGAGCAAATTTCAGCGATTTTTGGGCCTGCTTCAAAGCAATTCAGCTCCTACTAGACATGTGATAATCGACTTCTGCAAGTAGTCATTTTGAAGGTCTCGAGAAAACCTACAATTTGATCACCTGTAGAAGTTGATTATCGTACTTTTTATAGGAGCTATAGCCGATACAAGTTGAGCAGTTCTGTAAAAACGCCAAACTTTCAGCTCAATTTAGAAAAATCGTTTTTTTTCGACCCCAGACCTGTGCGAATATGTTTTTCGATACCAATATCATCAATCAGAACAATAATGTGGGTGGGTCATTCAATTCTCGATTTCATTCAGCCAATTTAAAACACCCTTTTTTGACTTTCTGCATAAAATGCCAACACAGGCATGGCTCGCGTATGCTTCCACCTGAGTTTTTGTGCACCATTCTGGGTGGAATTACTCTCCAAAGTACTCCCAAATATGTGTAAGAAGTTCCGGAGGCGAGCTTCATGTCAGAAACGAGCTGGAGGCTCAAACCATCAGGTCCGAGTTGGGCATTATTTCGTATATTGTAGGGCAGGCGAGCGAGGTCTCGATTCCTCGTGTTCTTGCCCACGAACGAGACGAGTGGCTAGAGTAGGGTTACAAACATGTTTTCCCGGCTCAAAATGACCATCTTAACACGATTTTGGGGTCAATTTGTGCCTAGGATATCATCCAATCCTCAAACGGCGTTAAACTCCGTAATAACAGGTTGTTTATCACGGATAGTGGTGTCTGAGATAATTTCCACTCGGACACATTTTGTAAGTGAAAAAAACAACAAACTAATTTATTGCCTATAGCTACATGCTAAATGGCGAGGTGGTGCGGACGAGCTATGGACGAGAACTGGCGAGAGCCGCGGAAGGCAACAAACGCGACGTCGAGAAGCTTAAGCGCGAGCGCAAAATAGCGGTAGCGCGCAAAAATTCAAATAGTATAACATAGATAGATATGAAACTGAACATACCGCCCACCTCGATTTGTTACACTTCAAAAATCGATTACTTAAGTAGTTTCATTTTGCAATATAATTCAATAAATCGGCTCGACTCGAAAGGAATACAATTCAAGGGTGACCTGGCCAAAAATCAAAATTACGAACAAAGAGCAATAGGCTCAGGAGCTATCTTTGCTCTAGAATTCAAAGAAAAAATCATAATGAATCAACCGTTTATCTCGACGGTGGTTAAATTGATCAAAGCAAGGAAACGTTTGGACTGATGAAGGCCAATGAAACAATAAAAATCATATGTACAGAACAAATCTGCTAAACTACCGGGAATAATATCTTAATTTCAGAAGATCGGAATCAAAGTTGAACAATTACCATCTCGGTTCTATAAAAGGTAAACTAAGATTCGGTCATCGGAGATCTAGTCCCAGAAGGAGGCGCATTCATTCCTTAAGGATATGAATGTCCATGGCAACCGCGCAAGGGATTCTCATTTCATATAGTGATCGTACGATCACAAAACACTAACCTAGTGATTGCGTACGGACGAGTCTCTGATACTACTTGAAAAGACTCCAAAATTTGAGAACCTAATGATTCTATGCTCATGACTCTAAACCCTAAATCTTCTTTCAACTCCATATAACTAAGTATCCATTAAAAGGATTCAATCCTCATCACTATCTTCTTTCGACGAGTCATCAGGAACAAGCAGCACCAGTTTGACTATAGGTCGAACGAATGTAGAGGTGGCGGTGCAAACTTCGACCACCCGGATCCTTTCATCAGCACCAGGGAATGTTTGAGTGACAACCGCCATAGGCCAGAGTGCTGGTGAACGACAGTCCTCCCGAAGCAATACCACATCGTTCATCCGGAAAGCTCTGGAAGGCCTCGACCATTTGTGTCGTTCTCGTAGAGCTTAGAGATAATCCCTTGACCATGACTTCCAAAATTCCTGGACCAATTGAGTCATCCATCTCCAACGCTTATTGACCAGGATTGATCCTTTTTGTACAGAAGGCTCTGGAATTATGAATGAAGGTCTCTGTATCAAACAATGAGCGGGTGTGAGCACGGCAAAGTCAGAAGGGTCATCTCGGAGAGGAGTTATTGGTCTCGAATTCAGGCAAGCTTCAATCTGACATACCAAAGTAGAGACTCCATTAAAAGTAAGGATATGGTCACCAACTATCCTTTTGAAGTGATGCTTGGCGGATTTAACCACTGCCCCCCATATTCCCCCGGAGTGCGGCGCCGAAGGTGAATTAAATCTCCATTCCGATCCTAGATTTGTCAGATCTACAGCAAGGTCCTTGATTTCCTGCGATGCCTGATCAAAGCGTTGACGAAGTTCCGCATCAGCACCAGTAAAGTTGAGCGCGTTGTCACTCTCTAATCTCGAACAGTGTTCTCGCCTTGCAGTGAATCGTTTGAAAGCAGCGAGGAATGCTTCCGAATAAGGAACAACAGCCCCCAAGTGCGTAGCTCTTGTACTAAGACATACAAAAATACAAAAGTAAGCCTTCATGGTCCCTTTCCCTTTAGCTTCACCAACCGTATTTTGAATGGACCGGCAAAGTCCACTCCCGAATGTTCAAAGGGGTAAGCTGGAGTGACTCGATTCTCAGGCAGATCTCCCATCAATTGGGTCGACATTTTAGCGGAAAATCTGAGACATACCGTGCATTTGTCGATTAGAACCTTTACAGCTTGTCGACCAGTGATAATCCAGTACCGATTCCGCAAATGAGCCAAGGTTGAATGCGTCCCTCCGTGCTGAGTTTCTTCGTGAGCTCTCCTGGTAAGCAAAACCGTCAAAGGGCCCTTGCTAGGCAGAATCAGTGGGTGTTTTGCGGTGTAGTTCAAATTCAAGTGGCGAAGTCTGCCTCCAATCCGCAGAAGTCCTCGGTCTAAAAATGGTCGTAATTCCGTTAATTGTGTGCCTTTCAACTCTTGGTTCTTCTCAAGACCTCTGAAAATGTCCCGAAAGTTGTGTTTCTGTACAAGATGAACCCATAGCGATTCAGCATTTCTAATCTCGGCAATATTCAATGATCCTTTAGAAACTGCCTCAAAATTCATAAACTGCAATCGCAGCAATCCAACCTTTACCCTATTTTTCTCGCTTAGACGAGAACCAAATTTCCGCAAAAAACGAACACAAAGCGCAGTGATCCGAAAGAGCTTATTAGCAGATGAATATCTATTAAGCAGTTCGTTGTCAGGTGAATCATCCGGATACTGTAACGCAGTGGCATGAGAAGTGGTTCGCTCTTCGAACGGTTCGACCTGCACATTCTCCGCCTCAGTAGTCCACGGTTGACTCAACTCTGAAAGAAACAAAGGACCTTTCCACCAAAGATCGAATGTGGATAACAACTCAGGACTTAAGCCTCGCGAAACCACGTCAGCAGGGTTGTCCTTTGATCTGACATGGTGCCAGTGAGCCTCAGGAAGCAACTCTTGAATTTGCGAACACCTATTTGCAACAAACGCTTGCCAACGATTTGGCAGAGCCCTAATCCAATACAACACATCCTTCGAGTCTGACCATAAATGAGTAGATGTTATTTCAAGAGGCATGATTTTCAAGAAGTGATCAGTGAGTTTTGCTAGTAATAACGCCGCGCAAAGCTCCAGGCGAGGTATACTAATTGTCTTAATTGGCGCTACCTTTGACTTGGCGCACTGCAATGACACATTAACCTGACCATTTCTGATCAATCTTGAGTAAATTACTGCCCCGAATGCCTTTGAAGAAGCATCTGCAAACTCGTGAAGCTCTATGATTAACCCCTGACTCGAATAACCTATCCACCTAGGTATCCTGATTTCTTCCAAGTTCGTCTGCTCCTTATACCAATAAGACCACTTTTCTGAATATTCCTCCGGAGGAACATCATCCCAATCACTTTTTAGCAACCAAAGAGATTGCATGAATATTTTAGCCCAAATTACTACAGGGGCTAACCTTCCTAGAGGGTCAAAGATTTTTGCCGTAAGTGACAAAACCGATCTCTTAGTCAAATTCTGACTGTCAAAAGCTTGGGGCTTGATCATGAAATGAAAATAATCCTCTCTTGGTACCCAAGAAAGGCCCAGTATAGGGGTACAATCATCAGAATCAAACGTCGCCGAACCGTGAATCCTATGATCGACCGGAATATCTTCGATCAATTGAACATTATTGGCTGCCCATTTTCCTAGCTCGAATCCGCCCACCTTGAGAATTTGTATCAGCTGAGATTAATTCTCTCGTGTTTCATCCAAAGTTTCTCCCCCCGACATAAAATCATCCATATAAGATTCATCTCCGATGATTTTAATAGCAAGGACGAAAAGGTGACCATAATCTTTCGCTAACTGTCTCAGCACTCTGATAGCCAGAAACGGTGAGCATTTCAACCCATAAGTAACCGTTCTGAGTAAGTAGAGCAGAACTTCTAAATCCGAATTTTCTCTCCACGAAATCATTTGCAAATGTTGATCTCGAGGATCTACCAATATTTGCCTGTACATTTTCTCAATGTCTGCCACAAACACGAATTCATAACGCCGCCATCTTAGAATCAGATCAATCAACTCTGGGAGCAAATTCTCATCAGTGTAGAGGAGATCATTCAAAGACGTGCCGTGGATTTTGTTCGAACTATTGAAAACCGTCCGTAACTTTTTAGAGCCTTGGAGAACTCCATGATGAGGGAGAACGTAGCCACGATTTTTATCCTCAACCGACAAGTTTGATGCTCTTCCCATATGCAAAAGCTGTTCATACTCCAACATAAAGTTTTTGTATTTAGCTTCAAAATCCGAATTTTTCGCAAATTTACGTTCCATAGAATAGAGCGTTTGAAGGGCTGATTTATATGAATCACCGAGATTGAAATTCAAACTATCCATCAGTTCTTTTTCACCGGTAATCGTACAACGTATCTACCACTTGGGTCTTGCCTATAGGTCATCTTGGAAATGTTCCTCGCATTTACGATCGTCTTCTGTTAACCTTTTACTGACTGTAATGATTTCTCCTTGCTTCCAAAATTTTTCAAGTATCGAGTCCAACATTGAATCATCAACCAAGTGGAAATAGGAAGCCGCAGATTTCGAGCTTTGATCGATGCTAGAGGATACAACCCAACCCAAAGCAGTATTCGTAGCAATAGGTTGATTTGATGGATCGATTTTAGCCTTTTTCATCCCATCAAGCACGATTTGAGCGTGAATCTTGGCTCCCAGCAACATATCAATCGATCGCGTTTTGGAAAAGTGGGGATCAGCTAAATCCAAACCCTTGAGATGATCCCATTTTTCCATACCCAAAGGAATAGAAGCCCTGTAGCTAGATACTTTAGGAATTATGGAGGCCGTCTTATCACAACTAAAATCAGAAGAGAATCAGGGTTGCACGACAAAGTTGGCGGTACCTCGAGAAGCACAAGTATTGAGGTCAGCAACACCCTTGATTCGTACCTTCGATTTAGTCCTTTTATTTCCTAATTTTTGGCAAGCATTCTCCGTAATAAAAGAAGACTGAAATAAAAGAATACTTCATTGGTGCACTACCGTCTTCAGCAATCGGTAATCGACTCGCGGCTTCTGAGAGTACATTTCCTCTCTTGTTTCTTCATATAGGAGGTGCCTAATGAGTGCCTATTCCGATAATTTTAAAAAATGATACAAAAATGGCCCGCTTGTTGAAGCTTCGACAGGATGTAAAGGTCACGGGTGGGGTTCCCTCTTGATTTCGGGTTATTATTACGTGTTTCGATGCGTGGAAGCGACTCGAATAAGCGGAGAATGATGCCGTATACCTCAATTTTGGAAGGCTGTCCAAATTTGCCCCCAAAACTTGTCGTAAGTGCCCCCAAGCAGAGGGTGAATTTGGAAAGATTAATTTTCTTCAACTTCAAGGAAAAGTATGAATGCTGAGACCCAGGGGTCCGGAAATTTTCTTTGTTGCATGACACATTTTTACATTGCTGAGCTGCATTCGGATCGTTCAACCCAAAATCTCAAACTCGAAACAGAATAACGGTACAGCCCATTCAATCATAGCGATAGCCCGTTGGCCGAATGAAGTCCTTTTAAAACTGCGGCCGAGACGAATCTTACGGTCTCGAGTTCACGCGTATATTCGCAATATTGAGAAGTAAAAGTGATTCCACGCTCCGAGACCGAACGGAGATGCTAATACACTCTTCCACTTGGGTCCAGTATAGTAGCCGACAAATGAGAAGAAGAGAGAGAGACAGAATCTCTTTTGTTGCGGTAAAACGCGAACGTGTGGAAGGAGATAATAACTTCATGCCGAAGGCAAGGTAACGGAGTCGTGTTGTATAAGATTAAGAAGTCAGTCTAGAGTAAGACTCGCGAGCGGGACGGTAGAGCTGGAGCCAATAGGCCAGCCCCGATCCCAAAATTGTGGAATTCAAGTAATTTAGTGAACAAACGACAGTGAAAATAGTTTGATTTAAAAATCAGTGATAACATTTTGAGTCCAAGAAAGATTAATAAGGCTAATCAGATACCAAACTCAGTGACGAATGAAGAGTGTTAAGTGAATCAGAATAGAGAGCAAGGATTACGTATAGCGAATCACCAGCCAGCCTACTACGAAGGAGTATCGTGAGTCGGATTCGAGCGATCACCCGCCCAGTCCTTTCGAACTATATTCTTCTCTCTCTCTCTTCCTTTTCTCTACCTCTCGTTCACCACGGCTCGACAGTCAAAGTACCTGTTCATTCTCGTAGAATATATCAACCGTATTTATTCTTGATACAAATAAAACTCAAATAAAGCTTCGGTACTTGACCTAATTACGCCGGTGTAGTTATTTGCCTTCAGGAAATCCAGACTGTTCACGCACGCGGCACCCTTTCCCGATCCGGTGCCGACGTGAACGCATCCGCACGGGTATACATCAGAAACGATCCCAAATCTTCTTGCATTTATCCACCGCGCGGGTCTCTATTCCCAGGTACCCACCGAAAATAGAGTGGTAGCAGATCTGCTGAGTTAGATTCTTCCCTGATCTTTTAAGGAAGATTAGAGTAGAAACCTAACATAACTAAAACTGGTATCCAGAGCGTGGTTACTAAGTAGCTGGATTCCAGGTGGAATAACGCAAGGAGTAGAATCTAGAAAATGACCGATAGAGAGCGAGTCGACCCCTTTAAACGCGAGAGAATAACGAAACCCCAAGTGACAATTATAGTCACCCTCATCAAACGAACGATATGCGCCGAAACCAGGAAAACTTCGAGAGAATAATTTCAATTATGAAGTCTCAACGTGCGAATGGCTCTTCCGGGCCACAATAGTCACAACTATAGCGATGTTGTCCGCAGAATCAATAACCCAATCTCCGCCCTTCCAGTTACATCAAATTTCCGAAGGAAGTGGTATTTATTTTGAATACGCAGGCACGCTGAGAATTGTACGGTCGCATTTCGCGTATCAGATAACCCTAGATCCCACAGATTTTCACGTGATCAACAAAGCATACAAACTCCGAATATCAACGATCGCTGACACATGCCCAAATACATCAAAGGGATGCCGAATCTATATAGATGAACTACAGGGATTTCTTATGAAAATAGATAGGTTAGAGACCCACCTACGAATTATTCAAGAATTTTTCCCCGAAGATAACATAGTTGTTCTCAACGAAAATTTCAGTTCACAAGAGATTAGACGGCCCAAAATCTATAGAAGAGCCCACCAAGCAGCCATAACCTCATCCACCCCCATAAAACGAGAAATACGTAAACATTCAACTACAGCCGAAATTTACAACCTTCTGGGCTCACTCAAAAATTTGAGTAAAATCATGGAAGAAAAATACACCGACATTATTTTGTCAAAAAACCCGGACGAGTACTTTAGGGCGGCGGAAACTTCGGGATATGCGTTCGAAGCCACGGAAGCTCTCCAAACTTTCATTTATAGTTACATCACGGGAATACTTGAAACAATGAGGGTCGGAAAGTTATCATTGCTGTTGTTAGGCCAGACTAGGCGTCAAGGTTTCGGAAAATTCATGAAAAACGTGTACCCAGGCGAAGAATGGGACCTCAACGACGAGCTTTTACAATTCACTATCCAAAGAAGAAATAAAACGATCGTAACCAATTTGAAAATTCCATTACTGGATAAAGAACGCTACCAAATGTATAATACGTACCCCCTGGAATTCAGGCTTTTATCGTCACACCATAAGCGTCGTCTCTTCGAAAATTGCATATATCGGATTAAACGCATGGGGAGAAATCATTTTAATACCACTACGAGACGAATTATGTACTCGCACCAATACGGGAGCCGCGTGTCACGGAGTAACTCTGGCAGAGTCACGGATGACTTGCGAAGGCGGGATCCTTACAGGAATGAATACCACTGATTTGTGCTCCACAGAATCGCGTGAATCACGAGAGGCGCAGGTCACATTCCTCAAAAGGTCCAACTCCTGGCTCGTTTCTGCCCCGAAGATTCCCGTGGGTATAGTGACATGCGAACGAGAAACATCCGAAATATACATGTTGCCACACAGCGCAGTAATTCAATTGAGAGAGGACTGTCGGCTAAGGGTCGACAACACCACTTCAACTGGTACGGGATATCGCAATTTGCCCTTAATTGAACCAAAAGTTCAAGTCAAAGCTCGTGCCGGAGAGTCAGTAAAATCCACCCTCCAATCATTTTCTATCATTCCAAACAGTGAGTTCCGTTTCCATAGTCATAGTAGTGTCATTAACTATCTACACCCTATTAGCCGTGATTAAGCTTCAAAAGCGGGTTTCCGAACCAATCACTATCGAATATACATCTATACGCGAGAATCATGCGACGGAGTCGCCGAAATCACCGTCGCCACCGTCCGCTGCTGCGCCGGGCCATCGCACCTAAAGCATGTAATAATGCAGAATAATATTTTTGCCGAGGTGGATGCCGCGAGCGGAGCAGCAGCGGGAGTCAGCAGAGTATCAGAGTCAGGAAGAGGGAGGAGAGTCGGTATGGCAGGTTACGCCAAGAGTGGGCGCGGCGTGGCAGCACTTACTGGACGTTGGAGTCGGAAGCAGAAGATCATGCGGCAACGAGGCGGGCTCGCGCGGGAAGTGGGGAGAGAGAGATAGAGGATGAGCAGCGTCGGGAGAGTGAGAGAGAGAGAGAGATAGGGTTTTGCGCACGGCACGCTCGTGTGGGCAGAGTTGCAGTGGAATGAGAGAGACGGAGCCGGTTATGTGAGGGAGATCATGCGAGTGAGAGAGACAGAGACAATTGGTGATATTAAATGCACGTGGCCTGACGTGATGGTGGAGTTGCTGTGAGATACGTGATTATTACGGGTAGTGCGCATGTCACACGGGTGGAGGCACGATTCAGTAACGTAGGTAAAATGCAGGGCTCTCGGGTGGAGTGTCGGCGCGGGATTTATATGAAATTCCAGCATCATGATTCAGTGTCTTCCGTATCTCGCGGGTTAATTTCCCGGAAGTTAGTTTGATTAATGAGGGCTCTGTGATCGCGTCGGGTGATCGAGGAAGAAGAAGAAGACGAGGGAAGTCGGGCATTCTTGGAAGTGACTCTGTGAAGTACGGATCAGTCAGTTTTCGCGAATTCCAGGAACCATATTGTTACTCCATTTTTCCCGACGAATCCAAGTTGTATCCGAAGGAAAATCATGGAAAATAACAGGGACGGATTAAACGGGGAGAATTGGCTAGTGATCGACGGTGAGTGTGATTGCCTTTTTCTCTGAAATACTCTCTCTCTCTCTCTCTCTGGCCCCGATCCGCCTTCTTTTCTCTGTGACGAAGACATAGACTGAAACATCTCGCCCTTGATTGGGCTCGAGATCTTCGAGGGTGACTACCCAGGAATCTGCGCGACCCGGTGAGCCATAAGAATTGGGAAATTAAGTGCGCGTGTGAAACTTTGATTGGACTAGTGAAAAAGGTGTACGGAAGCCATTATGGCTCCAGTGGCCCATGAGGCAAAGTGAATAGTTGGACACATTTTACAGACGCTTGGTGCGCATTCTCAATACCTCTTCGGTTGTGAATTTATTGGTCGCGTTTTTGAGGGCTGTAACAATATATATTAGTATAGTTCGAAATGAACTTCCATGTCGTTATTATTTCATGAGAATCAATATTCGTTCCCTCCCTCTTTCCCAGCAGCCCGGTAGAAGCGCAGGTAAGATTTCAGGCATTCGTCCCCTCAATTTGGCAGGGGAATTTGGATCTTCGGCGAAAAATAAATTAGTTGGACGTAGAGTCAAATCTCACGTTACAATCAGTTCACACACAACGTATTCATCGACTCTAGAAATAATGCCCGAGAACTGCCTCAATTTATTTCGAAGAAATGCAGGCCACGGTCTACCATATATGATGTACCCAAGCCTCCTGTGCCGGTCATAAGTTTCAAGTGGGACGAAAACCTCTCAATAGCTGAAGTCCCCACGGAAGCTTCTATCGAAAACATTCCTTTAGTCGAGTTACAATAAGAAATGCATCCGCAAAGAGAGAAAAATAATTTCTTTGCTTCAAAACGACAGTTTCTCGATCACGCAATGCCTGCATCCCGCGCGCTGAACAATGAAGTCTCTTAGGTGATTAGGCACGCTCCGACTATAACGCCCAAGTAAAGGCCATGCAGGCAAATCTCCGATACCCATCCAGTATCAGATCCCTGGAGCAAATGCGTGTTGAGCAGGCTGCTTCTCACATTTTCCGCTATTCCGCTTTTTTACCCCTATCTTCGAAGCCATCCGCTATTCCCCCCTATTTTCTGAAACTGTCTGCTATTCCCCCCTATTTTGCGGAACAGCGGTAATTCGAAAGCATTTCGACGAACTCGTTCGTTCAAACTATGCATGCTAATATAACTCGCGATTGCAATATCAAGTCCACGGCTATTCGAAGTAACACGATTGCTTGTTATGGCATGATCTTGTTATCGCATGAGTATCAAGTGTCGGTTGTCGTTCTGGCATGTATACGACGTGGTGAGATGAGAAACGAAGCGCGTTGCCGCCTATTCTTCCCGAGTTTTATCGCGGCGCTTTATTTTATTCTCGGGCTTACGGCATCAGCGATTCCTTGCTCGAGATATAAACAAATTTGAGATCTCGATCTGCGACACCATGACTTGTCGGAAGTTGAGGATCTCGATATTCGAAGTGAGCTCGTACACCCTCTTAGCTGTAGTCGATGACAGTTCGTTACGGTTCGTCCGGAAGAGAGCACATACTCATGTGGCTCTTTCTTACGCTGCTGGCAATCATCGAATCTCAGTCCTTCGAGTCGCCTAATGCATTCTACGAGAGTTCTGCGAGGTGGAGTGAATCGCTCACATGCTGATCTACGAGAGAGGATCGAAGAATTGGTGTAAATGACAGTGAGTAGATGGTCTTTATGCTTTTGATAATACGATAATGGGCACTTTGCTCAAAATTCGCCAATCCGTAAAAGAGCCGCTCTGAGGTGCGAACAAGAACCAATCTGCTCGCTACAATCTCGACATTGCGGTCAAAATAGCGGTGATTTTTATGTACGGTTTGATTGTGCGTTGAATCTATCTATACAAATCCTGAATGAACAGTGAATTTCGTACAAGCTACTGAATCGCGTAGATGCCATTCCAATGAACAGTTTTTGTCAACTCGCTTGTCAACATGGACATAACTCTGTACTATAGTATTACTTTCACGAGATCGTGAGATCCGCATTCTCCTAAATTTTCAAGGATCACCATTCCGGAACAATTCGTTTTGCTGGAATATTCCATGCTCATGAATACCAAATTGTCCAATATAAACTAAGTGGAATCACCGCCATCGTGTTCAAAAATGGGTTCATGAAATTTTTCAGTGAAATACTCTTCAGACCCTACTTTAGCTAGGGATGCATGTTTCCAAGCTGAAATGGAGCGCAGAATTGTTGGATCGTTTGAAAAAATTGTAAAAATCGGTGTTCGTTCCAAAACAATTTTCAATGAGTAATTTAAGGTATTTGAAACAAAACGTTACACTTGTCGATCTTCTCTAGAAGCCGTCATTTCTGAGCTATAGGTGTTCTAAAAATGAAGAAATACAAATTCTGCTATTTTTGACGTTGAATGAAAGCATCAATCAAAGGAGAAATCAACGTTCATAGCATGCAAATCTATTCTCTAGAATGTTCTACAAGATCCAAAAGCAGTAATGATGTTTTCGTCCGGGAACCACTTGTTTTCCGAGAATTTTCAATGCTCAGTTTCCTGATGAAGTTCGTATTGACTATATATGGGCCATTTCGGAGCATTTCGACGAATGCCGTCACCAGGGGGGTCTTGAAAAAATCCCAAAAACTTTTTTTCCATTAGTACTATGTTTGAAAAGTACAGAAAATTTTTAACAGATTTTTTTCAACCCCTCAATGGGTACTAGGGCCCATAAAAGGTCAATTTTAGGCCCTTTCTTAGCCTATTCTAAAAAAATCATAGCTCCGACAAGACTCAATCTTTTCGCACGTACTTCAGCCCATTTTCTTCGTGAAAACTAGTTCTTTTGAGGAAAAAATTGTCCGGCACCTATTATTGAGTCTAACGATTTGTAGGAGCTATTTGCTCTGAGCAAATTTTAGCGATTTTTGGGTCTTCTTCCAAGTGACCAATGTCTATAGCTCGGAACTGATGACTTCTAGAGAAAAACGACAAGAGTAACTTCTTGTTCAATATACCTGGAATTACCCATTGAAGATTGTTTCAGAACAGAATTCGTGATTTTTACAAGTTGTTTCAACAATTTTGGTTTCAACAATTTTGCACCCGATTTCGGCTTGGAAACATGCATCACTGACTAAAGTAGGGTCTTCCGGAGAGGATTCCAATAAAAAATTCCATGAACCTTTCTTTGCACAACGATGGTGGTAATTTCGCCTGGTCTAATAAAATCGTTAGCGTAATGAGAACTCCCATATCACAAACATTGCTCATTTGCTGAGCGGAATTTGGTATTCTTACTTCAGATCATGAAGGCTCTTTGTATATTTCCTATCACGTGCCTTCGCATAATTGCTAATATTGTAAGCTATCATGAATAATGTAATAGTAACAGTACGGAGATACAGTCTTTTAATTCTTTGCAGGTGGAATACATCTTTCTGCTTCAAAATGACACATAGAACTAAATTTCAAGAGAATTGGTTGAGCCGTAAAGACAAGCATGGTGATCTCGTCTCTTCGTGGTGTCAGAGAGAAGAGAACATCTACTCATTTTTTTGCAAGATATGTAATTCGTCATATTCATGTGCAAAAGGATTTGGTGCTCTCAGCCAGCACTCTGAAACGACTAAACATGAGAAGAACAGACCCAAAATCGCTGGCGGGCAGCGAGTATTAATACCACCCACAGCCATCGTTCAACCCACGGCCACTACTCAACCGATGATCAATATTCAGCCTTCAACTGATAAAAATAGCCAGCAACAAAAATCTAACGCAACACAATCACAAAAATCAGGAGGAAACCAGAATGTGATTTCAATGTTTAGTCTGGAGGATGAATCAACACGAGCTGAACTTTTCTACATCATGGACCTTGTCGTGAATAATGGGTCTGTCAATGCTTGCAATGATAAAAAGTACCTTTTCAGAGCTATGTTCCCTAGAGGTGTACCAGAGTCATTTTCTCTAAGCGCAACTAAGGTTTCATATAACATGACAGATGCATTAGGGCCTCATTTTTTAAGTCGTTCGCTAGTTGACCTTCGGAGACCTAACACGAAATTCGTGTTGCAGTTTGATGAATCGCCTAACTCAAAGAAGAAGAAAGAACTTCAAGTAAGAGTAAGTTTCTGGTCCGAATCTTTAAATAGAATAGTAAATCGCCACCTAGTCACTTATTTCATTCCTCGAGGTGATGCTAAAACTCTTTTCGAGTTTCTCAATAAATCTCTCTGTGACCACGACTTATCGTTCCTATCAGTTTTGACCCTAGGTTGTGACGGCCCAAATGTTAATAAGTCAGTAATAAACTTGTGTAATACTAAAATGAGAGAATTGGGCCGCAAAGAAATGATTAACATCGGCACTTGTCTTTTACACGTGGTGAATAATACCTTTATGAAGGGTGTAAATAGTCTTCCCTTAGATGTGAGTGATGGTGTGATCAAATTGTACTATTTTGTTGATCACAGTGAACTTAGGGTACAGAACTTTGAAAATGTACAAAAGTCAATGAATATGACCGTCTATCAACTCGTGCATCATTGCACTGTAAGATGGCTCACACTTGGAGAAGCAGCAGAAACAACTTTGAAATTGTGGCCAGCGATAGAAGAATTCATTCTTGTTTACATCCTCAAAAATGACAAAGATACAGTAGGGAAACAGAATTATAAGGAAGTGCGTGAATTTGTGAATAATCCTTTGACAAAACCATCGCTGGAGTATGTAGCCTATCTATCAAAAATTTTTACCAGGGAATTCACCTTACTCATGCAAAAAACTGAGCCTTTGATACACATTGTTCATTCCCAGTTAACAAAATTAGTCCACATCCTACTGAAAAACTTCATAAAGCCGTCGAGCATACCTAATGATGTTTTAGATATTCCGCTTATAAAATCTCTTGAAGATGGAAACGTTTATTTACAACTGGAAGAGATGAACTGCGGTACTGGTTGCTCCAAGTAAGTACCGGCTTTGAGCAAAATAGATAACTCAACATTCTTGATTGGAGCGAAAAAATGTTATAGAGCCATGATAAGCTATTTACTCATAAAAGTTGAAAATTTATCTCACTTGAAATATTTTGAGTGCTTTGCTCCCGAACAAGTCAAAAGTTCTAGAAGTTTGAATCACATTCGTGAGATCGCAAAACTATTGCCTCTCGAGTATGTTGATATTGATATCCTTTCAATTGAATGGACACTATTACAAGTGGACGAAGATGTTTCTTTTTCTCCAAAGCCAAAAGAAAGGATAGATGTTTATTAGAGTAAAATCTTCGCTTTCAAAAGTGAGAACCTCCCTAGGTATCCAACTATTGCTCCTATCGTGAAAGCAAGTCTCTCTCTTGTCCACGGAAGTGCTGACGTAGAACGTGGTTTCTCAGTCTCTGGGAGAATTCTGACTAAAGAAAAAACTAGAATGTCCGACAGAACTCTGAATGCTAAATTATTGATTACTGAAGGTCTCAAAGAATTTGACTCGAAATCATGGACTTTTCCAATAAACAATGACCTTATGAAACTTCCTCGTGGAGCACGTTCATCTTATGCACTTCATTTAGGAAATGAGAAAAAAAAAGCTGAAGATGAAGCAAAAAAGAAAAAGTCCAACTTGGAGTTGGAGAAGAAAAATAAAATAGCTCTGGAACAAATGAAAAAAGTAGTCAAAAGCATAGAAAATTTGGAAAAAGAAATAGAGATTGCTAGAACAGAGTGTGATAAAGCTTCACAGGATGTTGATCGGATCGAAGAAATGCTCCTTGATGCAACCAATAAAAAACTTAGTGTGAACTTTATCCAAGAGATCACAAAGAGTCTGAAAAATTTGAGAGCTAAAGAAAAAAGTCAAAGAGCGACACTAGATAATTTGACCCGCGAAATAGAAAAACGGAATTCCAAAGTACGTGACTCTGTGATGAAAAAGAGAACGTGATCACGTATGCTAGAATGATTTTTCATTCATCATCACTTCATATCACAGCAGGTTCCTAAACCAAAGTGACTTGACTACACTTTCCGGAATGCAGAAAGAGGGTTCTGATCGAATGTACCATCAATTATAATTCAACCATGACTTGTTGAATTAGATCTGAAGTTTATTGAATAAGGTGCCGATTAACAGTTTTGGGAGGATATCTCGAGTAGAACTACAATAACTAAGAAAATCTCTGAAAAATTCACTCACTCCATTTTACTTTGTAATGTAAAAATACTTCGTCATTATTCCGTCAACTAGTGCCATAACCTATTCTGAACTTCGACTCTCATGCTATTTTCCGATTGATAATGAAGATTCTGAATAAACACCTTTCAAAAGATACGTTGAGTTCGTTATTGAGATTTCCGCTATTTTACCCCTATCTCTCCATCAAAGCTTCCTCTATTCCGCTATTCCCTACGAAATAGGGGGTGAGAAGCCTGAATTATTCGAGGAAACAAGAGTTCCGTTTATGCTCGCACCTGTGTGCAAGTTGCTCTAGTTTGAAGTCAATAACGAAATGTTTAAAACAAGAAGGAGGGGAAACTCATGCATCCGTGCATACCCAACAGTCAACCCCAAGATAAAGGCAGCAACCGACACCCAAAGACACAGTTGAATTCTAGTTTTGGTCGAGTGCACGTCAGCTAGTCTCAAGTGACACGCGTATAGTGATCCCAAGTGTAGGGCCCATATACTGCAAACATACTTCAATTTACAAAATCACGCTGCAGGCGGAGTTGATTGATTTATCCACAGCCAACTCTGCCATTATCAAGTAAGGTTCAATCAAGTATATTCCAAGATCAATTCAACAACACACTCTGCATTGAATGAAGAATTCTGAAGTAAATGCTGTGAACATCATAGTAATTATAACCATAATATTCAATTTTGTGACAATATTTTTACTTGAGCTTCGAGCATTTATGAATTGGATCCTCGATATAGTTGAGAGTGAATACTGAATGGATTTCAACTTCGAATTTTTACTTTCGGGAGTAATCTTTGCATTACTGACACTAAATTATTTATATTTCAGTTTTCTCAATTTTATTCTCGTGAAATATATCGTCGACATCTTATTACCCAGTCAAATTTCGAGTGAAAACAATTTCGAAAGCAAGCCTTACGAAACGGCATAGATTGAAGAAGCTATCCCCCTAGTGCATTAACTTGCACAGGTTCACGTATACCCCTAGACCTATAAGTATTTTTACCCCTTAGTGCATTAACTTGCACAGGTTCACCTGTCCTATGCCCCAGTGTCCCGTAATATCGAAACGTCCATGCCCAGAATAAGGCAAGGCTCTGCTTTAAAATCCAAAAGGCAGCGCGAATTTAAGATCCTCCAGAAATACGGATGGACAGTGGACGATTTTTATAACATACTGGAAGAACTCGACCAATCTTCAAAACACATTCAAGAAACCAACGCTCAACTAGCTCGGGACTCCGATGGAGCATCTACTCTTGATCAGGAGGATCGAAATTCTAGAAAGACTTGTACTATCGCAAAACTGCGAGCTGAATCGACTTCAAACCAAACTTAGTCAACAAAGCGATGTTTTGAGGAGGCACTCTCTTTCAATTTACGAAAACAGCTCGGTGGAACTTCGTCACCTCCGTCGTGTAGAACGAACCGAACGGAAAACCGATAGAATCCTCCAAATAACGGACGAACTGTGCGAAATAGTCAAAAAGGAAAGTTCCAGCATAAGAGAAAAGATCGCTGATCTCGACCGAAATCAGTAGAAAATAGAGAGGCTCGAAGGCAGCAAATCATACAGCAAATTAGGGGAAGGCCCACTATGGACGCTGAAACTTCAAGAACCTTGGCAAATGCCATCACTCACAATTTCTCGCTGCAGTATGCGGTGCAAAGAATCCCTCAGTTCGACGGTCGGAATATGTCTTTGAAAGAGTACGTGCAAACCATCAAAAGCGGAGAAGCGTGGGTGAAGGGAGACCAAAAACCTGATTATTTGCAAGCGGTGAAAGGCGAACTTAGAGGAGCTGCTCGAGACAGTGTAGCCGGCAAACAACTCGAGTCTTTAGATGCTTTACTCAAGCATTTGCGAGATCGGTTTGCCGTGGGCCGCGATTACAGTTTTTACTGCAGCCGAATTCCATCTTTACGAATGAAACAAAATCAGACTATTGGAGAATACTATGACTACTTGAATTCACTCTTATCCAGCGCCGAAAGGGCCTTAGAAGAGGAGTTAGGCAACGATTACGTGGCCACAATGATCAAACCCCTCAAAAAAACGTCCGTAGACGCTTTCATTCGTGGATTACCACCTGACCTCAGTAGAGGAGTAGATCTTTGCCGCCCCACCAAACTCGAAGATGCTTACAACGAAGCAGCTAGATTAGAGTCTCGAATGGCTGCAAAAATTATTCCAGACACTCGGCCGCGGTATTTTTCGGACAGGCACCCCCCATAGGATTACCAAAACACACTAATCAGAATTTTGCAACGTGACAAGGAATCACCAAGAATTCACCGTGACCGAATTGGCCCGGGTTCAACATCTCGCACCAGCACCCGTTTTGTGAATACTTCAGAGATGAATCGCGATAGATTCGGGGCACCCGTTGAAAATCCCAGATTTCACACAAATTATCCTAGAAGGAACGATTATTCCCAACAAAGGTCGTTTAATCCCCAAAGTGTGTCCAATCGTCAAAGAGAAAATTTTAACAGCAATTTCTGTAGAAGCGATTACAGAAACGAATCAAGAGATCAAAATTTTGGAGCCAGCCAGCGGAACCAAAATTTTAGGGACGACAATCAAGGAGACCGTTTAAACTCCTACGGGGCTCGTCGCACGAATGTGGCGAGCCACTCGCAGCCGCAATTCAGGTCGTGCAATCACCCACCCCTACAGAACCAGAACCAACAAGACAGGGCACCAGCCCTAGCCCCCACGAACATTCCTGCGACAAACAACCAGATCACGCCCCAGAATTCAAGACCCAATCCAAATTTCCCACCTTTCAGGACTCCGAACAGCCAACCCGGCCCATCCAGAATGATGCTGCTTCGACGACTAACCAATGGGTCCCAAAAATTAAGTCGTGTTGGGGATCTATGATTCCCGGTGCGGTACATGAAGAAGAAACCATCGTGCGAATCAGAGTACCCGAACTTATAAAACCCTGGGCAACCTTCATGTTGGATAACGAATCCGATGTGAACGTGATCAAGAAGGGGGTATTGAAACCCGATCTTGAGATACTGAAAAAAGAAGCTGAATTCCGGGGAATCGGCCCTTCAGATGTGGTGAAGTCTTTAGGTTTCACTTATATCTCGGTGAAAGGAAAATTAGAACCTTTTTTTATAGTCTCAGATGATTTCCCCATAAAAACTCAGGGATTGCTGGGACGTCAATATTTTTGGGACGCAGAAGCCGTTATAAATTATCACACGAAAGCCATGGTGGTCAACTCCGACGTCATGCATCCGATGCCTTTCTTGCTGAAAGACAAGCCCGAGAAAAGGAAGAAGAAAAGGAATGCCGCAAAAACCATCAAACAAGAATTTTCAACAGACGAAGAAAATGACCTTAAAGACGACCCCTATTTTCTCCAAACCGAGCAAAACAGTGATCAAGGATCCGATAAATCGCCTAGCGAAAGTGAAACTGACCCTCACAGTTCCAGAGTAACAAGACACGTCATACGAGGAAGGACTCGGCAAATTATCAGAATCAACCTTACAGAAACCACGTTGAAAGGAGGCTATTCACCTCGAATCCCGACTATAGAAGGAGTTTACTTTGGTGAAGGTTTGGTCATAAATGACAACGGGCAATGCAATATCATGGCCATAAACACTAGGGAAGACGATGTTTGCATCGACATCGATCCAAAACAAATACTTGATTACGAGTACTACGTACCATCTTTCATGTCGGAATCCTCAACCGATAGTAGCCTGTCTCCCGTACAAGATTCACGACTCAGGGCCGAGAAAGTGAAAGAATTGATACGCAAAGATCACCTCAACCCCGAAGGGCGACAGATCGTGGAAGAATTGATCGAGGAGTTCGCTGATGTATTTTTATAACCTGGTGACCTACTACCTTGCACTCATGTAGTGGAACATGAAATACCCACTGTCGATGATATACCTATTCACGTAAAGCAATACAGACATCCATCAATTCACCGTCAAGTCCTCGAAGAGGATATAGCAAAGAAATTGGAAAGCGGCATCATACAACCCTCCAATTCACCTTATAATTCGCCATGTTGGATCGTACCTAAACACCCAGACAGCCAGGGCAGACCGCGGTGGCGAGTTGTCATCGACTTTCGCGAATTGAAAAAGAAAACAATAAGAGATGCTTATCCCTTACCGAACATCGCAGACATCCTGGACCGATTAGGTGGCGCCATCTACTTTTCGACCTTCGACTTAGCCCAAGGATATTCGCAGGTACCCTTAAAACCCCCTGATAGACATGAAACTAGTTTGAGCACCCCCCGCGGGCACTTTGAATTTACCAGAATGCCAGAGGGGCTCTGTAACGCTACCGCGACCTTTGAAAGAATGATTGAAAATATATTTGAATTTTTACGGATTGTTGGCTGCATCTGCTGCTGCTGCGAATTGCTGTAAAGGGGCAAGTTGGCTGCGCGGGTAGAGACTCGGAAAACGCGTGTAATAATGGCGACTTTGATTTATTGGCGAAAACGGCGAGGTGGTCGGATTAGTGTGTGCGCGGCGGCCGCCGGTTGGCGGTGAACTAACTCAAAGAAGGCGGAAGGCGGGAGCGAGCTCTTGGACGCTCGTCGTGCCGCGCGTGGCGCTGATTGAAAACTCAAATACGCGCGAATATTCAAACTAATAACGGGGTGAATGTGTGTGTGTGTGTGTGTGTGTGTGTGTGTGTGTGTGTGTGTGTACATTTGTGAACATCCTCCCACCTCGAACAAAGAAAATTTTCTTAACCTACAAAAAGTGCAATTTTTGAACTGTGAAAAATTCAGTTATTACAATTAAATCAGAATATATAGATTCACATAAACCAGAATACTCATAGTTCATCATTCAAAGTCCTTGCTTTGTGGAGATTTCAGAGTCATTATTTTTCAAAAAATCACTTTCACTCTATTTGATCACTGCTGCTTCCATCGTCGAAGTGAAGTATCACCAATTTGGTGATAGGTCTCTGCAGCGTTGTGGTGGCGGTGCGTACAGTCACCGCTCGGACATATCCGTCTTTGCCGGGATGGACGTCGTCAACGATGCCCATGGGCCAGGAACAGGGAGGCGTGGTCTCACCACGTATGAGGACTACATCGCCTATTTTAACATTAGGCTGAGGGGACAACCATTTGCCTCGTTTCTGCAGCTCCTTGAGGTATTCGTGAGACCACCGCTCCCACAGCATCTGCACCAGTTGTGAAGTCCTTTTCCAGCGTTGCAACAGCGGTACCTTGACCTCAACCAGACGTGGTTGGACCAACAACATTGTGGGCTCACCGATGAGAAAGTGAGCTGGGGTCAAGACCGACAATTCATTTGGATCGTCTCCGAGTGGCAGCAATGGGCGGGAATTCAAGCACGCCTCAATTTGGCACAGGATGGTGGAGAATTCCTCGAAAGTTAATATGGAGTCGCCGATCGCCCGTTTCAGATGGTACTTGACTGCTTTTACCCCAGCTTCCCAAATACCGCCGAAGTGAGGGGCGGCAGGTGGGTTGAAGAGCCACGAAGTGCCATGCTGGCTCAGAATTTTGCTGACAAAATTAGAGAAGTCAGCGCCCTTTTTGAACATTTTTCTCAGCTCCGCGGCTGCTCCTTTGACATTGGTCCCTTGATCACTAACTAAAGTCGTGCATATGCCACGACGGGAGACGAATCGCTTGAAAGCGGCTAAGAAAGTGTCTGTGCTGTAGTCAGATACAGCTTCTAAATGGATGGCACGTGTGCTGAGGCACACGAACACCAGAAAATAGCCTTTATAGGATTTTTGTCCTCTGAGTCGGGATGCGAGGATGTTGTACGGGCCCGCGTAGTCCACACCGGCGCACTGAAAGGGTCTAGACGGTCGCACGCGATAGGAAGGCAAGTCCCCCATGAGTTGGTGAGATTGAGCAGCCCGGTATCTCTGACATGGGACGCAGTTGTTTATGAAAGATTTTATCCTCATTTTCCCCTTCACTATCCAAAACATACGAGAGATGCAGAGAAAAGTCAACTGGTTTCCCCCGTGTAAGGTCAAATGATGATAGTATCTAATCACAAGAAGTGAGAACTGTGCCACTCGCGGCAGGATGACCGGGTGCTTTTCGTCGTGACTCAATTGCGAGTGTTCTAATCTACCCCCTACCCTAATTAATCCGTCTTCTAGTATCGGATTCAGTCGCTTGAGATAATGAGCGAGCTCTTTCCCTTGCTGCAAAGTATTTCTTTCCTCTTTAAAATATACAAGTTGAGTTAAATAACTCCAGATCAGTTTAGCTTGCCTAACTTCACAGCTTGTAATCAGATCTACTTGTGAGAGAGGAAAATTTCTTGAAACAGGTGAAATTTTACCAAGAACTGACGTCTTATCCAAGACCTTTCGAATGAAACGCATCACGTAAATTGTAATGCGAACTAGCTTAGACAAAGTCGAGTATTTTTCAACAAGATCCCACATTTTTGAATCGTGATTCTCCGACGTATTCACGTGAGTTACTTTGGACCTTGACTTTTCTTGAGCTTCTTCGCTTAGAGAATGGATTTTGGCAATGTCGTCCAGATCGCTACGGTTGATCCATTCGACATTTTTACTTAATCGATCAGGACCTTGCCACCAGAGTTTTTTGTCAATTAACTCGTCCCCTGTACAGCCCTTGGAAGCTATGTCAGCAGGCATGTCTTCTGATTCTATATAGTGGAAAAACCCTCCCCCAACTAGCGCCAAGACCTGTGTGCACCGATTCACAACGAATACGGGCCACCTATGAGGGTCCCCGTGTAACCAGTAGAGGACGTCTTTTGAATCAGACCAAAGATGTATTTGTTGATTGGGAATTTTCAAAACATCAGCGAGACGTCGAGTGAGTTTGGCCGCAAAAAGTGCTGCACAAAGCTCGAGCCTTGGAATTGACCAAGGTTTAATTGGTGCTACTTTAGATTTTGCTCCAATCAAAGAAATCGTTACTGCATCATCGATCACGCGTAAATATACAACGGCAGAATATGCTCCTTTTGACGCGTCTCCAAATCCGTGTATCTCAATTTTTTGAGAAAACGACTTGACACCTAAGTATCTGGGTATTTTGCATGAATTTAGTGCTTGAAGTGAACTATACCAAGCATTCCATTGATCCGTAAGCTCTTCTGACAGGATTTCATCCCACCCACTACATGTCTTCCAGAGCACACGCATGGAAAGTTTAGCTTGCACTAGTATGGGTGTGATCCAGCCAATAGGATCAAAGATTTTAGCTATTTTAGAGAGCACGGATCTTTTTGTTACCCGATTCTCCCTGACTGTTTCCGGAAAATTGAAAACAAAGTGATCATTTGTGGGTGACCATTGAATACCCAACACCGAAAACGTTAGGTTTGATTCAAGTGGATTCGCAGTTGACAACCCTTTCGTCAGGAGACCATCAAGTAATTCATGGGTATTTGCAAGCCACTTGTGCAATTCAAATTTCCCTTCGCCCAGTAACCCTATCACTTGGGATTGTTTATCAACCGCTTCTTGGATTGAGAATCCCCCCGACATCCCATCATCCATATACGTCTCATCTTCGACGATCTCAACAGCCTTTGGATATTTGTATCCCTCATCTTGAGCTAGTTGTCTGATCGTGCTATTTGCCAAAAATGGCGAACTGATGAAACCGAACAAGACTACTGTCGCAAAAACAAGGAAATTTCATCCGATGAGCTTTCTCTCCATAGCATTGCTTGGAGATGGTGATCATCGGCGTGTACCCCAATTTGCAAAAACATCTGTTTGATGTCAGCAACAAAAACATAGGGGTAGCGACGCCACTTTGTAAAAGAATCTGGAATTTCTGGCAACAAATTTGGCCCAGCATGTAGGTAATCATTGATCGAAGTACCTTTGTTTGTCTTTGCCGAAGCATTATAGACTGGTCTGAGTTTTGTAGTAGTACTACGTTCCTTAAAAACTCCATGGTGTGGAAGTACAAAACAGTGATTCAAGTTCAACTGTTTGTCAAAAATAGGACGAATATACCCCTTATCAATAGAATCTCTCTTCGATTTCACGTACAACTCTCTGAATTGAGGGTTTTTCTCAAATCTTCTCTCTAAACTGTGAAATTGAGCAAGAGCTATACTGAATGAGTCACCAAGATTTCCGTCTGATGGAATATTTGATTTCCTGGGAAGTCTAACCACGTATCTACCATCTGGTGTCCGTGAAACTGTGTCCTTGTAAAAATCAATGCAATGTTTTTCATCAGATGTGAGAGCTCTCTGCTCCGGGATTTCAAAATGATCAAAATACGCTTGCAGAGTCGCGTTCAGATCTTGATCAATATCTTGTAAACAGACATTGAATTTGAATGTTTGAACGGGACGTTGCTTCGTGGGGCCTGATACAATCCACCCGAGACGCGTTTTCAGTGCAATTGGAGCCTCAACCTGCTCACTTTTGCGAAGCCCTTCCTCCAGAATCAACGCATGAATTTTTGCGCTCAACAACATGTGCACTGCACCAGGTTTATCGAAACTCGGATCAGCTAACTGCAAATTTTCTAAATGAGACCAATTTTCTTTGAGATCATCAGATGGTTCGTAGCACGTGACTTTCTTCAAAACAAATGCGGTGACAGGGCACTCAAAACTTGGATCAGTCCTAGATTTGATCAAAAATTCTACAATACTCGTCCGAATAGTCGAGACTAGCCCTCCCACCCCAGACGTATTCAACTTGAATGAATGCTTTTTCAAATTTAGTGATTGGCAAAGCTCTTCTGATATGAAACTCGATTGAGCGCACTGATCAACTATGGCGCGTACGATACGCTGTTTCCCGGTCGGACCTTGGACAAAAACTTCAGCAGTCGCGAGAAGAATTTCCTGATTTAGATCGTCATTTTTCAACTCAACAGCTAAGCTGTGTGTTTCTTGAGAATTCACAGCAGTACAATGACTGGCAACAGATTTCAAATTTGGAGCTCCGTGCAAAGACGTGTGATGGTCGTCGTTGCAAACCATACACCTGTACGTAGACTTGCATTCTGTTAAGGAATGCTTTGACGAGAAGCAAGACAAGCATAATTTTTGAGACTCAACAAAAGCTTTCCTCTCTTTCGGAGATTTCGATTTGTACTGATCGCAATTGTTGAAAAAATGCTCTCCTTTGCAAATGAGACAAGTTGGTTTGAATTTCTCTTTCCCCTTAGAATTGACATGAACTGATTTAGCATTTTGCTTTTGATTCGGCTGCCCCTTTTTATCCCCTGCTGGAGTTTGGCTTTTCTCCTTATTTTTACTATTGTCTCGCAACTCTTTCGAATTTTCTAACTGCATGAGAGCCAATCTCTCAGCATCAAGAAAGCTTTCGAGGTCAGCAAACGAGGGACAAACCTTAGGGTCAGGTGAATTAGCAATCCGCTCTTCCCATTTTCTTTGAATCATGGGTGGCAGTCGAGCTACAGTTTGAAATACAACAATGGGATGCCAATGCTCAATCTTACAATCAAGCGCTTTGAGGGCTGCGAGTATGTTTCTTGTACAAGTGGCTATGCGACCTACTTCACGAGATGACGAGTTTTGCATCGGTTCGATGGTAAAGAATTTTGTGAGAAGCTTATTTATCAGGGCTCTGCTATTTTCATAGTAGTCATTGACTGTCTTCCGAGCAGTTCCAAAATTATCGCCCGACGCGGGGCACTCGTCAAGTAATTCAGCAGCTTCACCTTTCAAAGTTTGACGAAGCACAGTGATTTTGTAGATGTTAGGGAGAGCCTGGTCTTTCACAACCATTTCCGAAAAAGTGTCCCGATATCGAGGCCACTCACGAATATCGCCCGAGAAATTAGGAATTTCCATGCGCGGCAATTGCTTGTTGTAACTTTGCGAAGGCTCTTGTACAGCGCCTTGCTGAGCTACGGTGCCTTGAGTTTTTCTCAACTTGATCAAATATTCAAGAAATTCCCCTTTCCTTATTATGAATTGCTCCTCCGTCGCATCAAATACATGATTTTTGAAATAGTTATCAGTCGGATCAGCTTCCTCATCTTCCTCAAGCAACCCATGATTCTTCTCAAAATTTGTCCAGTACTTTCGGAGATTGTTCAATCTACTCTCTGCCGCCCCTTGCGTCATCTTCGCTCGGGTTAGAGACTTGAAGTTTTGATAAGAATTTGCAATCTTGGTCTGCAGCTCGAGCTGCTTCTCAATCAATTTATCGGACTTCATTTTGGAAACTCAAATGATGACCTATCGATAGAGAATGAAATATTTGACAGGTAACAAAGTTGCTTTGAAACCGTTTGTCTATCCGGAATAGCCCAATTCGTCCTGGCGGAAGAGCAAAAACCACGAAACCAGAATACTGCGCAAGTATTTGGGGTGTGCAAAGCACGTAGGCTACCGCCTAAATTAAATTGGACCCACTTCACAGAAAGAAAATGAAAAGTTCCGACCACCCGGGAATCCGAGCCCCAAAAGGAGGCGAAAACTCACTCCACTTGGATGTGAGCCGCCTTGGCAATCGGCCGTCACGCCCTGACGGAGGTCATTGACTGACTCGAAACTTGACTCTGAAATGGGTTTCAGTTCTCGTAGAACTGGTAAACTGAGTAACGTACACAAAATGTCTCTATCTTGTGCAGTTATAACTCTCCCACGTACAAAACGAGAGAGTGCAACTGAAAAAGGATTGCTTGTTAGCAAAAGAACATATTCTCATTGCTGCTCGAATCCCGAGAGCCGTTGAAAAAATCTATGAAAGAGAATATGATCGAATAAAAAAAGAATGGGCTGATTCTTCCAGAATTATGGAAAATATCATGAATGAGAAATAGATCTATAATTTATATAAGATCAAACGATTTTCAGAGGGATTGCTTGCCATGAAAATAAACTGAGATGTAGTCCTACAACCGAGCGTGTTCAAAAACTGAAGAGAAAAATACCTCGAGAAACCTAGTGGTTGAAAATGAGAGAGGAATAATCTCGTGAACTAGCTAGCCATGAAGAGCTACGAGAAAGAATTTATGCTCGCTAAGCTAAGCGCTGTGGAGCAAAAACAGCTATGGATGAAAGCACTTATGTCTATTTACTCACACAAGAGCGTTCGGAAAAAGATATGTTCCGCGGGCGAGTTGCGTTACGAAACTGTTGAATGCCTCAACGTACAGAGCTAAATTACACCCCCCGAGCTGCGCAGAAACCACGTGCGCGCAGAGCATCCGGAAAACTCGCGAGTGATAAGCGCCTGAAGGCAGGCAACCCGTCTCACGCAGCGATAAAAGATGTCGCGGTACCGTCCCGAGATTCAGCGCGCGTGTGTGGACTACACGGTATCGTACGCAGGGAGAGGGAGGGGAGGGGGCGGGGGACGCTGTTGAGTAGCGTCAGCATATATACATACATATGTAATAGTCTATATACATACATACATGAAAAGGGCATGGGACCCTTGGACCTTTTGCGGAGCAGCCTATAATGGAGAGAGAAAAGTTCTCACGATACCTGCACCGGTGAGCCCGATATAGCTGAATCGTTGACAGGCATGCCCTCGCAATGTGCGCGACAGCGTCGCTGCACGCCACCAGCTCAAGATGGCCACTCTGCTGTGCTGCTAGCGCTGCTCACTCTTGACGGTCGAGCAGGAACAAGCGTCGTCCAAGATGGACGCCACGCGAAGCCACGCGCTGCTCCAAACGACGAGCGCGAGCGCGTGCTGATATACTGCAGCACAATATGCCGGCCGGCTTGGCGATGATAAGCCTGCCGCCGTAGGAGTGTCTCAACCTAGCAAAAGCACGGTTGATCGACGAGGCACTCTGCACACACTACACAAACACGTGTACACCATACCGCACCACCTCGAGTCGCGTCCCGCCCGTGGCAGCCAAAAGACGAGCTGCCGCGATGCCTCGCGTTATCTCACCCGCGAGTTGAGTGTCCACAGCCGCAAAATGCCGTTGCTTGAAGGACCAATGAATTTTTACGGGTTGTTGGCTGCATCTGCTGCTGCTGCGAATTGCTGTAAAGGGGCAAGTGGGCTGCGCGGGTAGAGACTCGGAAAACGCGTGTAATAATGGCGACTTTGATTTATTGGCGAAAACGGCGAGGTGGTCGGATTAGTGTGTGCGCGGCGGCCGCCGGTCGGTGGTGAACTAACTCAAAGAAGGCGGAAGGCGGAAGCGAGCTCTTGGACGCTCGTCGCGCCGCGCGTGGCGCTGATTGAAATCTCAAATACTCGCGAATATTCAAACTAATAACGGGGTGAATGTGTGTGTGTGTGTGTGTGTGTACATTTGTGAGCAATATTGAAGGGACTTTTGGACTCTGAAATGCTAGTCTATCTTGATGACGTCATCATCTATGCTAGTTCACTTGCGGAGCACACCAGGAAGGTAAGACTACTCTTTGAGCGATTAAGAGCAGCCAATTTGGTATCACAACCCGACAAGGTCGAATTCTTGCGAAGAGAAGTCGCGTTTTTGGGACACATAGTCAGCGAGAAAGGAGTCAGTCCCGACCCGGAAAAGATTACAGCCGTTGAAAATTTCCCCACCCCTAAATCACAAAAGAACGTCCGCCAGTTCCTTGGTCTCGTAGGATACTACCGCCGCTTCATAAAAGATTTTTCAAAAATAGCCCGTCCCTTGTTTGAACTCACAAAAAAGGCACAACACTTTTTCTGGAAGGAAGAAGAAGAGGAGGCTTTCCAATTCCTCAAGGAACAGATGTGTCAAGCGCCTATTTTGCTAATTCCCAATTTCGAAAAGCCCTTCACCCTTACCACTGACAGTTCAGACTACGCTATAAGAGCCGTACTCAGCCAAGAAAAAGATGGTTTCGACCATCCTGTAGCCTATTTGTCCCGAATACTGAATAAGCACGAGAAAAATTATGGAACCACGGAAAAAAAGTGCCTAGCCGCCCTCTACGCCATGCACCATTTCCGCCCATATTTGTTGGGAAGGAAATTTATACTGCAAGGAGATCATGAGCCTTTGACATGGATGCACAGCAGGAAAGATCCAGGACAAAGACTAATGAGATGGATGTTTAAATTTACAGACTTTGAATATACATACGTTCAAATATAAACCCGGAAAGCAATGCAGATGCCTTGTCACGCAATCCCATACACGAAGACGAAACCAACAAAGAATTATTCCTCACACGAGTACTCATGATAGCTCGAAAGGCTGCTAAAACTGCCACAAATACGCCACCTCCCACTCGACCCCGCCTCACTAGATCATCAAGCATGAGAGAACAAGCAACGAGAGCCAAATTGGAACAAAAATCCCCCATACCTCATCCATCCAGACCCAGATCACATACTACCAGTGGAGGAACACAACCTAAAACGGCAGCTAAAGAGGCCAAACACAAGAAGAAGGCGGTATTGTTGGATCAAAGCGCCATCGCTTGCAGAATCCGATCTAAGAGAACAGCGGCTGTTGAAGTTGGCCTTCCTACCGAACAAATGAATTTACGAGCCGCGCCAAAAGCTCAAATAGATTACAAAAGAGAGAAGCTCGAAAGCAACCAGTCAATGGAAGCAGTGATTGGATCTAATGATTCTTTATTATCCTCAACCGCAATCGATTCGCCAAATTTAGAGGCACCCCTCTCAGACAATCGCTATAAAGGCTTACAAACCCAAGAAACCGTAGAAATTTCAAGCGAAGACGCAATCCCACCAATACCCATTGAGGCCCCCCCACCAAGTGACACGCAAGTGGATTCCGAATTCAGCGGTAGTTTGACGGACCTCAAATCTGACTTTGATGACATGTGCAAGAAGGCCAGCGTAACTCGAAAAGAAGTAGAAGCGATGAGAGCTCGACTTCGCGAAATTCAAGATAGACGTTCCAAAAGTTTCATAGATCAGGACAACAGCTCTGACGGAGAAACGTCCGACCAATCCTCCAACGACAACCAATCCGCAACACCCGAACACATAGCATCAGACAGCGAGATAGTCAAGGAAAAAAATACTTTACACGACACTTGTTATTCAGAAGGCCGTGGACCCGGTGACAGTACTCAAGAATTTTTAACCGACGCTGGCCCGTACGACGGACAAAATTTCAATGACGATACTATGCGCGATAGAATTGAGAAATTACTGATAAAAACCCAGTCGGACATCGAAACACGAGAGGACGATGACAATGATGAAATTCCCAGCACCATGAATGTAGGCCCCTCTCGTGCCATCTCAGTAACACCCAATATCACTGAATACGCGCCAATAGCGAAAAACACCCCTTTGCGGACCGAAGCACCCCAATGACCTCCAAAACGGGTAGGCCTACCAGATATCACTGAAAAACCCGAAAGCTCTTCGATCACTTTACACTCTTCACAACCACCAGAGCCAGACATCACTATGCTGGTGCTCCTTATACCATTTATTTCACCGGTTAATCGCAAAACGTCAGTGGTACCTACTCAAAATAACTCTAGCAGTAGCGAAAAAATGTCACCCGTGAATCAAGCCAACATCGAGAATAAAATCACATCGTCCAGACAATGCCTCACTTATAAACGAGACAATATAGTACACTTCATCACTCGAGATTGCTCACCAGTATCATCGATTATCCGACTGTTGAGTGAAGTCGGAGCCATAGAATTAATCGGATTGAAACTTAGCAAACCCAAAATTGGTCAAATCATGACCACTCCATATAAAAAACATACAATTTTCTCTTTAGTCATAGGAGACCGGTATCAAGATACAATTAACCTACAACAAATCAAAATAACCTTGGAAAACTTGAAAATCCTCTTGAATGAAAAGGAGTGTACAAGCTTTCGAATCTCCACACGTGGCAAAATAACCGATTCCTTAGTAACCGGAGTGCTAGCTGAGTTATTGGGGGAAACCTTCAAAGACACAGGGATAAGAGTCACCATTCGTTACGGCAAAGCAGAATTCCCCAAGGAAAAGGAGAGGCAAGAGATTATGAATGCATTACACGACACGCTCATCGGTGGGCACAAAGGTATCAATCAAACTTATCAGAAAATCAGGGAAAGATACTATTGGCCTGGAATGAGGAACGATATATTAGATTACGTCAGAAGATGCACCACCTGTCAGGAAAAGAAATTAGATCGTACAAGGACCCGAGAACCAATGATCATCACCGATACCCCCATAGGGGCTTTTGACAAGGTATCCATTGACACAGTTGGGAAACTTCGAACCACTCCGAGAGGCAATTGCCATTTGCTCACCATGCAATGCAATTTGACCAAATTCGTCATCGCCGTACCCATCCCCGATCTGCGAGCCAGCACCATAGCCGAAGCCTTGGCAAAACACCTCATTTGCAATTTTGGAGCCCCACGAGCCATCTTATCTGATAGTGGAACTAGTTTCATGTCTGACCTAGTGGAGGCCTTATTGTACACCTTCAAAATCAATCACTTAGTTACCTCAGGGTACAGGCCCCAAACGAACGGGTCTTTAGAAAGAAGCCACGCACCCCTCGTGGACTTTATCCGTGCTCACTCCGATAAATACGACGACTGGGATCAACTCGCCCTTTTTGCAGCTTTCACTTTCAACTCTAGTATTTCCACCTCGACAAACTTCACGCCTTTCGAATTGGTCTACGGCAGGATAGCCAGGCTTCCACTACGCATACCCAGTGAGGAAAAATTACGCACGTATAATTTGTATTTGCAAGATTTGATATCACGCTTATCCGAAATGAAAACCTTAGCTAGCGAAAACCAAATTAAATCTAAAGTAAAGTCGAAAGAAAGGTATGACAAGAAAGCAAAACCTTTCAAGGGCGAAGCAGGACAGTTTGCTTGGATAGTCAAGGAACTGAGGACTCACAAATTCGACAACTTTTACAATCAACCCCTTGAAATAGTAGAAATATTGGGTAGGAAGAACGCCATTCTCCGATTACCCAACGGGAAATTACTACGGAAACATGTCGACAAATTGAAAATTGTCCCGCGAGAAGTTGAGAACTAAAAGAACCATATTCTCGATTACAGACAAAATGTGGACACGTTGGATAGTTATCATCCTGCTCCTACGGTCCTCCGATCAAAAAAAAGGAAGTTCCCCCGGCCAAAATTATGAGGTTACTCACTTGAAGCACAGCCCCGGACTGTATTTCGAACATGTCAATCGGATGTATCTATAGAAAACTACATGGCAGATAATAGTCAATTTGGATGTGGAAGACTTCATCAAACACCACTCTTTCGACACAACTTTCAACAACTTATTGAAGGCATGCACTACCATAGTAGTGTCAAGCCGATTCGCGCCCAGTTGCAAACAAGATTGCAACAACTGGACAAGAGGATGTTATGCCGCCATTGACCCCAAACACTTCAAGAAGTTAGCTCACGTGCTCAACAGGAAATACGACCAGATTCGAGACGCCGCTGGTTCCATTTCACAAAAACCCATCGAGGAGATTTGTGTCCCACGCAGCATCTCAAAAATGGTACCTCTAGGTATCGTAGGCAAGGCGAGCAAGAGCTTATTCGGGTTACTCACCTTAGACGACGCAGGAACTATTAACCAAAATTTGGACACCCTATTCAAGGATGAAAAGGAAATGATAAGGATACACAACAAAAGTCAACACATATTTTCCGGAGCCCTCAAAGAGTTGTACGACGTCACTACCATACAGCGTGAAATGCTAATGGATATTCAAAAAGAGCTCAAAAACATCGAAGCTATTGATTGGACAGATATGGTAAGAATGGTAGCGTTAGCTAGAGAAGGAGAGCGAAGTGTGAACGTAATGATCGAATCATGCGACAATTTCCTCGCTATACTACAACAATTAAAAGAAAACAGAATTCACCCGACCATTTTCACAACCAGCATGCTGCATAGCGTAAGTCAAGATATCAACAACCATATAAAAAACCACGAATTCCCTCTACCCACGAAACACCTCAGAGCGGAAGAACTGATTAGAATATCCGAAGTAGATGCCGTATACCACGACGGTAAAGTGTTCGTATCAATCTATATGCCACTAATTAGCAGAGCCCATTACCGAATGTACCAGATGCATCCAGTACCCGTGCCTCAGCAGGAAATCCACGAGCAACGAGCGGCTTTCATTAAACCCTCCAACGATAACTTAATCATGAGTGATACTCAACAGCACTTTTTCATGGTCGACAAAGAAGATCTTTCAGAATGCAAAAACCTGCATTATGGTTACATGTGTCCCACCAATCACCCGTTAATAGAAGTTTCGACCAGTGATAATTGTGAGCTGGGACTACTCCTGACCAATACGCAAAATGTGAGTAACTGCGACATTGGCATAACTTCCGCCAAAAATTATTGGAAATTGCTCAAATCTGACGGAAGTTGGCTGTTCTCCGTAGCACAGCCGATACTGGCAAGCATCGTTTGCGAAGAAAGTCCTGATCAACAAGTATTGCTAAACGAAACAGGCCTGCTGGAAATGAGCAATGGATGTAAATTAAAAACTCGAGGGACCACTATTCAAACCGAAGCCAAAGGAACTAGTGATATTCGATATATATATGAACCTGAAATGAGTCTTGATCTGAACAAATTCTATCCCACGTTGTTAGCTAAAACTCAACATTCAGAACAGAAACTACCAGTGCTGAACAAATGGGAGCCTAAAGAGAGATCCCTTCTAGAGCTCATCACGGAAATGAATCTTATGAACAAACATGAGTGGTTAAAATCGAGGTCCACCTGGCTCATCGGAGGGAGCTACACGATCGAATTAATATTGGTAATGTTCCTTGTGATAGCTTTCTTCTACTGTCGTCACTTGCGGAACAGAAGATCCCACGCCTTAGCAGCTTCGGGTCCCACCACCGTGGTGTTGTGTGAGAGGTCCTGCGAAACCAACACTCTAGAGCTACCAGAAATAACCTCACGGAGAAGACACTCACTACAAGGGAAACAAGGGCCAATCAACAGACAACCCATCAACGCTGACACTACTTCATCCTCGATCACCTTTGTCGAATGTTAAGGTCCCCGATTTTTGTTTTGGTGTTACAGGTCCCCGCAATGGCCGGAGTTATGAAGGTCCCTATCACGAATCCAATCCTCCTACAAGAGACATTGACCGAACACACCGGAGCCGGAAATAAGGCGATTAAGATCACCCAAGAAAATGGATATTGGATACTCGAAATTGAAGGAAAAAATAGTCCCGAGAGATGCCAAAATCTTCCTACACCTCGCAGCACAGTCGCGAAATTACGACCCCGCATGAGATCGGAGGTACATCAAGTCAATAATCCGCGAAAAACAGACCCACACAGGCTATTCTGTCAACTACCATACAGGGATCCTGAACATCTCAGGGAGAACTTATTCGTCCATCACTTTTCACAATTTGGCCCCCTCGAATACCACGAGGTAGTGACAAACACGCAAGGATGGCTCGCTTTTGGATTCGTGAGGTATTTCAACAAGGATCATGCCCAAATAGCATTGAATGCCTGTGACCTTCGTTACCGCGCAAAAGAAGCACCACCCAAGAGATTTCCTTTACATTATCGTGCTCAAAAGAAACTTCACAAGAATTGCGAAAGATACATTGAAAGTCACGTGTATCATTCACACGATAAAACATGTAAAAAACAATACCCAAAGCCGGCAGCCCAGGACACCAAAAATCTGAGAACCGCAATATCTCCAGCAAAATCAGAAGACAGCCGAGACGTTTTGGAATTATCTGATTTAATGGAAATGAATTGGGCGGATTTCATACTACAAGCCACCGAAGAAATACGAGCGAGTCAAAGCAAACCAATCACCGCTGATCCATAACAGCCGTCACAAAACTGACCCTCGCCGAAGCAATCCCAGAAGTCCCACGAAAACCCATGTTACCCAATCCTACAAACCACATCCAAAACAACTCTACCCTGATTATTATCCAAGGCCCCAATGAAATCACAAGCTTTGCCTGTTACAGCCTCATTCGAATACAATGGAAAGAATAACCTGAAGAACTTCCATCTTTCGCAAGAAAATGAAGCTGTGGTGGATCTCGAAAACCATCGCTAATCGAGTCATCATGGTTATGGACGAGCCATCAATAACAACAACGGTGGAGGTTTTGAGGAGATTCGGTAACCTCACCGAATTTTCCATCATCTCAGAACCTTATTCCAGGATCGTAAAAGTACATGCAACGTACAAATGTTTCGGAGCGAGAGGGGCATTTGAGCGATTTCTGGAGACCACTGGGGAATCTTTATATTTTTGGGAATCCAGAAACATCCCAATTCCAAAGGAAGACGCGCACCGGCTGACCATCGATGAGAACCTCACCCTCCAACAACACGAGCAAAACAGCGAAGACGAAATCGACGTAGGATCAGCCGAAGATCTTGTACCCCCGACAATAGAACCTATTACTATCGAGATTCCGGAGTACGAGAATTCCGAGGAAAGGAATCACCAGGTCCTCTAAGCCAGAACGGGTCCCCAGAACGAAACCATAGCAGAGATAAGGTCCCATATACAAGTAGGCAAACCGGAATCCCAAAGCCTACAATTCAACCAAGAAATTATATCCAGGTCCATGAAGCAGACTTCAGGTCCCACGAACAATGTAATAGGAGTAAGAGAAGGTCCCAAATACAATCCAGGAACGAGCTTATCTACGGCACCACTTCATCCGCAACGAGGACGTTTTTGCGATCAAGTGGGGGAGGAATTACTTATTCAGATACCAATTTTTCAACGTTTTATTTCAGTATCCAGCACGCGAATAGAATTAGGGCATCATATCAGCACTATGGGATGAATATAAACAGCAATCCAAAGTTAGGCATTAAATTCGCCAGGTCAATAATTAACTCAGAAATTAAAGACAACACTATCCTAGCATCCAATAAGCCTATGATATATTTGGATATTATATACTCCGACAATAGACTTTAGCTGTACTTCTTTTTTTCCGTTCATAACACATAAACGCATTAAAAGAAAAAAAAATCACTTATCATATGTCCGTATCCACTTTCTCAACAGTTTATCACAGCATGAGGTGTAACAATCAGTAATCTTTAAAATCATTTGCCAATTCCTACCACAAATCAAGGTATCTCATTACACTAAGAAAAGCCACGCTTAGAGCTATTTCATTCGCCCCTACTGTCCATCCTTCCACACTCACTCAAACCCCCCCCCCCCAAAAAAAAGTGTTCACGCACGTTGCCCGAGACCATGAAATTTCAAGGCCCCATTCGTCAATTCAGGCAGAACAAATGTATTCTGGCGAATGTAAGCCCAGGATGGATTACGCCCTAAAAGTATTAACCTCATAAGTCATGTTTTGCACGAGTTTTGTAGACATACACGTCCGAGACCAAAATTCCGCGAACAATGATTTGAGGAATATTTTCAAAATCAGACCCACCAGCCTAATGAATGACTTCATTTCTTTGGAGACATAACGAATGTACTTTGGCAGTTATTATGTAAGACCAGAGTGGATTACGTCCTTCTCGACCAATTGAGTCGAAGTTGAATTTCCCAGACATAACAAATGTACTTTGGCAGATACAACGTAAGAGCAAGGTGGATTACGTCTCTTTTCCATTATTTCAGAGAAATCTCTTGCTCAAGAGAAAGCCTCCTGATCGTGTAAAATAACCCACTAACCAGTCTTTGCAAGCCAAATCCTAACTCCCTTGAATGAGAACCGTTTAACCTTTGTTCACTGACCTTATCCCACGCCCCAAACGTACGCTCGCACATATGCAACGAACTTCGACATCATGCTACAGGCATGCCTCAAAAAAAAAAAAAAAAACAAAGTACATATGTATAAAACCAGAGGCCAATTTTAGCCTCTGACTGCCTATTGCAGTAAGAGAGCGGGCTGCTGTTGTAACGTTTTAGGCAACTAGCCGCTTCGAAACAAATGATACCCTAACTATCATAATCAATCTATTTCCCTTTTCACTACCCAATTCCTACAAGGTCGAGAACGCCACACGCCGGCTTTTCTTAAGGTGATGGGAACGCCTAAACACGAGTTAGATCTAGTCAAATCGTCACTTTATCGCATTTCATGATGATAGAATTTTTGATGCAATAATGCTAATGGAAACATTTCTATTATTTGCTCACTGCTGTACTCAAATAATTTGATATAATTTGAGCCTTAGATGACCTGGCGACTATCATTACAACTAATTTCACGTTCCTTAGAGATTAATTATGAAACAATATTGTACTTCCACCACCCTACATCGTAATGAGGACATTACTGAAACCAAGTGGGGGAGGATGTTGCATGACACATTTTTACATTGCTCAGCTGCATTCGGATCGTTCAACCCAAAATCTCAAACTCGAAACAGAATAACGGTACAGCCCATTCAATCATAGCAATAGCCCGTTGTCTGAATAAAGTCCTTTTAAAACTGCGGCCGAGACGAATTTTACCGCCTCGAGCTCACGCGTATATGGGCAAATCTCACGAAGTATGCGGTTTGGCCGAACAGGCCTATTTTCACGTTGTCAGAACAACAGTCGCGTTATTTCCGCCGCTCGCATTAGATCATTTTGAAGATCTACTCATATTTAATAGTTCTGCATCATTCAGAAGTCTAAAAATTGCTATAGAAAGGTACTGGGAGACGCTTCTTCGTGACAAAATCACAATTTTCGACCGAACAGGGCCATAGTTCTCTCACGCCTTAGCTCGCTACAGGCGGGGCGGTTCACCGATCGGTCTGAAAATTGGATATGTGATGGATTATAATACATAGAAACATATAATTTTCGCCCGAGGCTGTGCCTATCAATGCGTCGGAGTGCCGATGATTCGTTGGAGCGAACTCCGATTCTACATTTTCTCCTGTATCGCTCTTCTAATGGATGCAGCACTCGGGGCGGTGAATATTTCGTATCTGTAGAAACGACATATTATTCTACATCCAAAAACCTACAAATCTAGCCCAAGAACGATAGTGTGCTCGATTCCGCACGACGATGCGGCTTGAAATGAGAAAAGTTATTTTCGCGTAAATGGGGTCAAAAAAATCGTTTTTCGTGTAGCACACGAAAATTTCGATTCCGTTGGGATGGAAACCACGTGTAAACTGATATTTATACCTCAAGAAATGCCTATGAGAATCGCCCCTACTACAGCCTCATATCGGTCGCGATGCGAGGCTTGTGAGGATCGACAAATGACGAAAATGAGCGTTTCGACGGTTGAGGCACATCTACATTTTGTACCACAGACCTTCAGAAAACACTGTAAACCATTGAACTCATCTCTTTTCTTCTATTCCAACACCAAGGATGCCATGTATTCACATACACACGAGCCAATTAGAATTACGAAAATATGAGGGTCCCACGCAAATACATGGGAAAAACTTCTACACCCTCACAAATCCACGGCGGGGCTCCAAAATGATTTACGCAAGTATTTCATCATTGTTTGAGCATTACTTGGACCAAACAAAAGTTTATCGGAGATGTGCTGCCATTCTGGAAATTCTCGAAATTTCAAAGTCGAAACCGCATAGTTCCTGAGATTTGCCCATATTCGCAATATTGAGAAGTAAAAGTGATTTCACGCGCCGAGACCCAACGGAGATGCCAATACACTCTTCCACTTGGGTCCAGTATAGTAGCCGACAAATGAGAAGAGGAGAGAGAGACAGAATTTCTTTTGTTGCGGTAAAACGCGAACGTGTGGAAGGAGATAATAACTTCATGCCGAAGGCGAGGTAACGCAGTCGTGTTGTATAAGATTAAAAAGTCAGTCTAGAGTAAGACTCGCGAGCGGGACGGTAGAGCTAGAGCCAATAGGCCAGCCCCGATTCCAAAATTGTGGAATTCAAGTAATTCAGTGAACAAACGACAGTGAAAATAGTTTGATTTGAAAATCAGTGATAACATTTCGAGTCCAAGAAAGATTAATAAGGCTAATCAGATACCAAACTCAGTGACGAATAAACAGTGTTAAGTGAATCAGAATAGAGAGCAAGGATTACGTATAGCGAATCATCAGCCAGCCTACTACGAAGGAGTATCGTGAGTCGGACTCGAGCGATCACCCGCCCAGTCCTTTTGAACTGTATTCTTCTCTCTCTCTCTTCCTTTTCTCTACCTCTCGTTCGCCACGGCTCGACAGCCAAAGTAGCTGTTCATTCTCGTAAAATATATCAACTGTATTTATTCTTGATACAAATAAAACTCAAATAAAGCTTCGGTACTTGACCTAACTACGCCGGTGTAGTTATTTGCCTTCAGGAAATTCAGACTGTTCACGCACGCGGCACCCTTTCCCGATCCGGTGCCGACGTGAACGTATCCGTACGGGTATACATCAGGAACGATCCCGAATCTTCTTGCATTTATCCACTGCGCGGGTCTCTATTCCCAGGTACCCACCGAAAATAGAGTGGCAGCAGATCTGCTGAGTTAGATTCTTCCCTAATCTTTCAAGGAAGATTAGAGTAGAAACCTAACATTCTTACAATCTATCCAAGAGTTGAACTTCGAAGTTCCATAGCGCGCCTTTCCCCAAGTATCGCCAAATAGCCCCACTGCAAAATCCGTCCAATTTTGCCCCACTCCCGTTATATACGAGTCATTTCGGAGCATTCCGACAAATGCCGTCACCAGGAGGGTTTGGGAAAAAAATCCTCAAAACCTCTTTTCCGTTAGTTCTATGTTTCAATAGTACAAAAAGTATTTTTGGATTTTTCCGAAGCCTCCCGTAGGCTCTAGGGCCCAGTAGAGGCCCATTTTTCTACTCTCTTCAAGCATGTTTTCGAAGAATTATAGCTCTGACTAGACTCAATTTTTCTCGACGTACTCGAGCGCATTTTCTTTGTTGAAACGATTACTTTTGGAATACAAATGACTCGACATCGATAATCCAGCCTCGCAACTTCTAAAAGCTTTCTACTGAGAGCATATTTTAGCTATTTTTGGTACTTTTTTCAAGTGACCCAGCTTTTTCTAGCAAAATGATGATTGACTTTTACCGGTAGTCATTTTGAAGGTCTGGGGAGAACTTACAATTTGACCACTGGTAAGAGTCGATCATCGGATTTTTCAAAGGAGTTACAGTCGATACAAGTTAAGCAGTTTCGTAAAAATGCCAAACTTTGAGCTCAATCTAGAAAAATCGCTTTCCTTTTTTCTTCATCCAAGCAATGAGGATATGTTCTCGAAGACAAGTATTATTGATTAGAACGATAATCTGGGTGAAATAATGAAATAATCTGGGTGGCTTTTTTGGTTCCTGATTTTTGGTAGACGGTTTAGAGTATCCTTTTTGACTTTTTGCTAGAAATGACCTCATAAATATGGCTCGGATATGCTTCCATCTGAACTGATTGGCATCAATATGTGTGGAATTACTCCTCAAAGTAGCCCCAAATATGTAAGGAAACTTCCAGGGGCAAGCCCCCAGCGAGACGCGAGCTGGGTATCCGAGCCAACGTCCAAAATAGGCATGATTTGGTCTATAAGCGGCAGACGAACGTGAGAGGGATTTTACATTCTCGCTCACAGATGAGACGAATGGCTAAAATAGGGACATAAACGTATTTTTCCAACTCAAAATTACCATCTGAACACATTTCCGTTGTCAATTTGGCTCTAAATTATTTCCATTTTGCTCTAGAGCCACCAAAACTCTGATAACCGGGTTTACCGTCGTTTAAGCGATAGATGATTTCACAGCCAATCTGACCCCAGGACCGTGTTTAGATGATCATTATGAGTCGGAAAAATATGTTGGGATCCCTTTTTCAGCCACTCATCTCGTTTGCGAGCAGGAACATGGAAAATCGAGACCTCGCTCTCCGGCCCCATAATAGTCCAAATCATGCCGGTTTTGGACCCGTTGGCTCGGGTACCCAGCTCGCGTCTGGCTCGGGTCTTGCCTCTGGAAGTTTCCTTACATATTTGGGGCTATTTTGGAGAGTAATTCCACACATATTGATGCCCATTAGTTTAGATGGAAGCACCTAGAATGTTACAGGTGTATCGACGAATGGCAGCAAAGAGAAAGCACGCACACCGTAAGTCGTTTGAAAAAAAGGGAGATAGAAGACGCGCACGCGCGCCACAAGATGGTGGACTAATCAGGAGATAGCTCGCGTTCGCGCTCGCGGAAGAGACGACGAGGCCAGCAGACTGTCTTGGATCGCGTAACCCTTCGCCTCGGGAAAATAACCTCGTTGTCGGTTCGGCTCGTATTGAGGAGCCCCGCGTCGCGTGTGCTCAAGGTGTACCTGACGTTCTCCCCAGGACACGCTAACATCTCGCGACGGCTGGGCATCTGGATACCTTGCCATCGAGTAGGATGAATGGATGAATGAATAAATGTCTTTATTTCTGACTAGGGACTCAGGGGTCCATGATAGTCCGTACATAAACGTCGTGTTATAAAAAGATTCACGTGACATAGATTGCACGAGGAATCAAAATTCTTTTGCAGAGCAGTAATAATATGAAAATATAATATACTAAACCTGATAAACTAAAGCTGGGCTCAACCTAATTAAGATAAAGTCATCACATACATAAAATGAAGACGTAGCACTAAGGATGATAATTTCATCTATACATCTCCCCGTAATAATAACAGGTCCATACATTTAGCCCAACGAGACTAGTTCCAATTCTCACCTTCCGATAAATAAATCTCTAACAGCAGTTTGAAACATGGCTTGGAAAACTTTTCACGGATTTTGGAAGGGATTCTATTCCACTCCCGACAAACTGACATGGTAAATGAGTTTCCAAACGTCGATGTACGGGCAAAGCGGATCATTAATTCTAGATTGGACGTGCGTTTGGAGCCAATCTTGTCTGGTGGACGGAAACTGAACTCTTGTGCGAGATAATCGGGCTCTTTTGACTTTAAAATATTAGCCAACAAACACATGCTCAAATATACGCGTCTTTGAGAAAATGACATGATTTGATTTTCCGCATACGCTGGAGTAATGTGGTCAAACTTCCTCAGCCCAGTTGCGTACCGGAGGGCTGCATTCTTACATCTACTCAACTTCAAACGTGACTGGAGCTTGAGCATTGACATCTGGATGACGATTTTGATAGATCTTCACCATGCTAAGGACTGCGATTATGTACATGAAACTTGTATCTAGAATTTGAGTTATTCGACTTAGAAAAGCTTGTGATAATAGAGCATTTAGAGTCTAAGATATTCTTACCCAATTGAAAATTGCTATGGTTTGGACAGAGATGATAACTACCAAAAAGCATACCTTCCATCATCGAAGCAGAATCACTATCTGCTAGGATTAAATCATTTCAGGCACTCCTCCACCTGCTGGCTCTCATCTGTTCGAGCAAAAACGGCAAGGCTCGACCCTCTGAGCCAAGATGAGAGGATTTCGCCTGACCAAGTCTACCGATCATCACGACTGATCATCGTCGCCATCTTACCAATGGTATTCTTCACATAATAAACGAGCATATGGTTCCAAGGTACGAGAACGCATCATCACCTCTAATTGCGACCTGTTGAGTCCATGCCACAGAGCTGTTTGATGGTCTACCAGTGCATCCAGCTGCAGCGGTGCATCCCATTAGTGTGGTGTAGTGAGTGAGAAAATTGATGTTTCGATTTCACGTCGATGCCGTGTCTTATCGTGCCGAATTTTGTTTACTTATACAGCTAGAAGAGCTAGCATTCGTGAGTTATCGTGTAAAAACTCCTTGTATTTTTGTGCGAATCGGAGAACACTCACTGGATATTTTTGCATTCAGCTTTCCGCATTTTGCATTTATATTTCTACATACGCGCAGGTGTTCATATGTATTTGAATATAGTCAACCGTACTCGATCCATCATTGCGGTTACTCTTTGTTTACATCGTGGCTTCAGAAATGATTGAATATATATATATATTTAATCGCATCGCTGTAGTAGAGGTTTGAACAGGCATTTCAAACGCAAGGATTAAGACTCTCGCGTGACGGCAATATAAATACCACATGCCATTTCTCTTAGCTCAAACGTGTACACCTACTGATAATCTTTTCGCTCGGTATGAATGATCGTGTATGTCCTGCATGTAACACTGAAATCTCGCGGTCAGGATCTTATCTTAGATGTGAATCGTGCGATAGAATTTTTCATCAAATTTGCCTCAAAGACGCTTGGGTTTGGAATCACGACCTTTATCAGTGTGCAATCTGTGATAAGCCCCAATCCCTGAATTCCTCGGTATTAGAGTCAAGTGTCATTCAGCCTACCGCGTGAAGTCAAGACCTTGTTTGCGCATCTCCAGAGAACTATCCTACAGAAAATTCACCTACACGTCCACAAAATTCACCCGTTGTCTCATACTCTGAAAATAGTCGCAAGCGCTTACCAGCTGAGTTGACTCCACCATCACCGCCTAGGACACGTTCTGTGGAAGTTTTCTGTTCAGATTCTACAGCCACGGATCAGATGCCAGAGTGGTTTTCTGCATGGAATCGGGACCAGTTTCAACCCTTCAAATCGTCCATTGATACTCAACTTGGTGAATTGTCGAATCGACTAGACAAACTTGAATCCTCTACTTCTAAAGCTGATGAAGAAACCAAAAATCAATTATCTGAAGTTCGGAATACTCTAAATCGCATCTCTTCAAATGAAATTCTGACTGATACGTGTGAGATCCGTGTATCAGGGATCCCTGTAAGTAATGCTAATAATCATTCTCTGGCTGTACAGAATGTTTTCTCTGCTATGAATAGTCAAGAGCACCTAAAATTCATCTCCATAATTAGGCTCTGGCCTTTTCCTCCGACACGTACAATAGTTTCTCGTTCGCAAGATTCAAATGCATCTAATTTTCTATCTTTGGTAGTCAAACTCATTTCCCCGTACCTTTTGCTGCTGGTCATGATCTGATTAGTCTTGAGTTGGATATCCCGTCACTATGTGTAGAACCGAAAACTTTGTCAACCAGATGTCTAAAAAACTTGTGTATAGATGCACTGCACAATGATTTGAACCGAAGATATGCTCACGTCGGTAGATGCCTCGCAACCACGACATCCACTCCTCAAGTCTCGGTGTCAATGATGGCGCGCGCCTTCACTAGCGCAACTTTGGATAGTTTTGATCTTCATGCGCCAAAGCGAAACATTACCATTCGACCAAATCAGAAACCGTGGATCTCTAATGATATCAGATCGCTCATGCGTACTCGTGATGGTGCATACAGGAGGACAAAAAAGTGGAATAGACCAGCTGATGTTTTGTGCTCTTATGATAGCTCAGGTCAGAAGTGAGTAATGAGATCGACACTGCTAAGAATAAACACTTATCATCTCTACTAGAAGGATCCACAGAGAGTTGGAAATGCTGCAAACAGCTGAGTACAATGGGGTCACGAGACCAAAACCCCCATCTCCTCTAAAATATTTCTCGCCACATGTGCTGAATACTCACTATGCTGCTATTTCACGTAGTTCCCCTGCACTTCTTCCTACTGAAGTTGATGACATACTACAAATTCCTCTGAAGAATAGTATACCGAGTCAATTTGAATTTTCTCCCATTTCTGGCGAAGACATTGATGAAGCACTCGCTAAAACTACTAAAAACTGTACAGGCACTGATTCATTATCCACCTCCATGTTAAAGGCAGCTTATCCAATCCTCCTCCCTCACCTAATTGAACATTTCAACACATCTATTGAAGAGGGAGTTTTTCCTGATTGTTGGAAAATAGCATCCATCCTACCATTATCGAAGTCTCATCCACCCTCTTCTCCATCAGACACTCAACCCATCGCCATACTATCTGAGCTATCCAAATTGTTCGAGCGGATTATTCACAAGCAATCGATGACATATCTCACAGCCCAACGCCTACTTGATGACTTCCAATCTGGTTTCCGGCCTCAACACTCGACACAAACTGCGCTCCTTAGGTTTACTGAGGACGCCCGTATTGCCTTCGATCGTTACATGGTCACGCCTTTGATTCTTTTTGATTTTTCGAAAGCATTCGATACTGTCTCGCACAAACTTATCTTGAAAAAGCTTCGATCACTAAATTGTTGTGACTCAGTGATTCGATGGTTTGCAAGCTACTTGTCTGGACGAAGTCAATCGGTGAGGGATGAAAATGGATGTCTCTCTGAACCCATTCAAACCTTTGCTGGTGTACGACAAGGAAGTGTTTTAGGCCCGTTACTTTTCACCATCTTCATCAATGATCTTCCCCAGGTATTGAAACATACTAAACATGGCATTTACGCAGATGATACTCGCATATATACTCATTGCCACGTATCAGATCTAGACGAATGTGTGCGCAAACTGAATGAAGATGCAAACAGGGTATACCAATGGGCTGAGAACAACTTCATCAAACTCAATCCTGACAAAACTAAATTTATAATTTTAGGGAGTGCATATTATACCGGTCGCATAAATTTTTCATCACTTCCACCACTGGTGATAAATGGAGTCACTATTTCTCATACTGACCACGTTCGTGATCTAGGTGTCCATCTTGAGTCTAACTTAAATTGGGAAAAACATGTTAACTCGATATCAAGTTGTGTGCATGGGGCTCTCTATAAGCTCCGTTTTCATAAGCACGCATCGTCACGGAAACTGAAACAAAAACTTGTTGAGGCCCTTATATTCCCATATTTTGATTATGCATGTGCAGTTTATAACGACTTCTCACAATCATAAAATCTGAAACTCCATAGTATTCTGAATAAATGTATATTCTGAATAAATGTATTCGCTTTGTTCACGGTCAGATTCCATGGCTTGCTCCAGTGACTCCATACCGACTTGCATTAGGTTGGCTTGATGTTCAAGATCATCGAAAAGCTTTGACAACTTCTCTTGCTTTTGGTATCATATGAACAAACCAGCCCTCTTACTTAGCGAAACATTCTCAACTAAGAATTGACGCTCCAAACATTCGAGTCTCCACTCGGCACACACCACCGCCCCTGCTATATGCAACCCCCCGCACAGATACCATGAAAAACTCTTTCCATATCACAGCAACTTCCTTTATGAACTCAAATTGCTCTGATGTGGTCTTTCAAGTTAAAGTTTCAAATAGTTTCAAATCTTCGGTTCGTAACAAGCTTCTATATGATGACGTTTTGAGATGGCAAGAAAGAGCAAGGAGAGATGGCTTTGTTTTCAATCCTTTGCCGAACGAATGTTTTCTGGAGGACTTACTGAATGATGACTGAATGTCGGGCTGAGTAATTGTAACTCAGCTCACTAGCATGTGAATCACTCTCATTAACCTGATCAGATTATTATTAGTAGGTAAGATAGGATGAACGAATTATTAATTCTTCGAATATCTACGTGACCCTTCTAAATTCGTATCATTTACATTGTTACTCTTTCATGCTTCATCTTAAGTAGTACTGCAAATACTGTATATCAAATGAATCACTCATCAGTTACTCTTTCCATCAGTCATAATCATTAGTATGTCAGTATGAATTAACTCATTTCTGTATGAATCTCATCAGGGCTGAATAGGGTTATACCCAATAGCCTCAATAAATATTTAATCAATCAATCAATCAATCAATCTTCACAACAAGTTGATCCGATAAATCCCAAAGAAGACCCACGCAGTAGTCAAGATAAGGGAACACGAGTGACTTGACAAGGATCAATTTAGTGTCACGTGGTATACTATCCTTGAATTTTCTCAATTTAGCCAGAGCTGCAAATGATTTGCGAGCAGTAACGTTGCACTGTTCTTGCATCATTAATTTGCTGTCAAGTGTAACACCTAGGATCTTAATCGTATCACTGTATGGAATGACTTGACCATTTACGCAAACAGATGAAGGTGGGTGAGCTTTGAGACGTTTGATGAACGCCGGAGAACCGAACCAACAAGCTACTGTTTTGCCTTCGTTGACTTTCAATCCATTCGAAACGGCATACTCTTAAACGTTTTTAGATTCTTCGTTTACCGTACGTAGAATACTTTCTACCTCACTGATAGAACCAGAGTGATAAAAAGTAGCATCATCAGCGTAGAATTGGTGGTAACAGTATTGCAATACATCCCGAAGATCACTTATACTCAACGAGAAGAAAGGAGGACCGGCCTTAGTTCCTTGAGGAATGCCCGAATTTTTCCTGGCTAATGTAGACGATTTTCCACTTGACGAAACAACTCTTTGAGCTCGATTACTCAGAAAAGAATGAACCCACTGACATGCTGAGTCAGAAAAACCAAGGTTTTTCAGTTTCATCACGAAGAGGCTTATGTTGACCATATCAAATGCTCTCGAAAAGTCAATACCCATCATTAGTGTAACCATTTCATTATCGATAGCTTCGGGAATGTCATCTGTGATTTTGATCAGAGCGGTATGCGTACTATGATTTTTTCTGAAGCCTGATTGGAGCGGATCTAGAAGTTTTTTATTTGATACAAAGCCATGTATTTGCTTCAACACGACTGATTCGAGACATTTAGCTATAGCACTTGTAATATTGATCGGTCTCCAGTCACTAAAATCTTTAGGCAAGGAACATTTCGGGATAGGTCTTACAATTGACTCTTTCCATTGAGCTGGAAATACCCCAGTTTGCAGAGAACAGTCAAAGATGTGGGCAAGAACTGGCAAGATAACGGGAAGGCATTCTTTCAAAAAGCGCATAGGAACATCATCTGGTCCCCAAGCATTTGTTCGCGTGGTTCTGATTGCTTGGATAATATCGTCCATCTCCACATGTGTGAAATAAAATTGATCATCTGTTGATATTCTAACTGTCGGTTGTGTGTCACACAAGGGAGTAGGATTAACGTTACCAGCAAAGTACTTGTTCAAGCCATCAAGGTCTGGTGGTAGTGGAGCAGTCGCTTCAGATCGCGATTTCAGTCCTAGTTCATCAACACATCTCCACATTTCGGCTGATCCTTTCGCTTGGGTTATTGTATTCTCATAATATTGTGATTTAGCATTTCGGTTTGCCTGTTGAATTTCATTACGGAGTTTATTATAAGCTACTCGATCAAATGGCTTCCGCGACTTCTTCCACTTGCTCCAGGCACGATTGCGAGATATCTTAAGTTCTTCTACATGCAATGTAGACCATGGGTGTTGTTTTGGTTTGGCAATGAAAGTTACGTACGGGGCATGCTTGTCATATAGAGCAATCAGATTGGCAGTGAAAGAAGTTACTTTGTCACCAACAGTTTGCAAGGAACAAATCGGGCTCCAATCAATATTTTGAAGATCAACTTGGAAACAATCTGCATTGAAATTTCTAAAATCTCTAACGCGAACCAACTCTGTGCGCTTTGTGGGGATAACAAAACGGAACTCAGCAACGATAAGATCATGTTCTGAGATTTCAGGGTGACGGCGTTCCTCATAACTAGTCATCTTCGATACATCAGACGTGCATATATAGTCAATACACGATCCTCTGCTTACATGATGAGTTATGCCGAAAGGTATGACTTCTAGACCGAATGCCTTCAGAGAATTGGACAGTTTTTCCCGCCTCGGAAATCCTACACTGTCCCAATTAATATTGAAATCTCCTGTCACAATTAGATGATCATACGAGCAGTTACAGTCGAGAATAGCTTCGTCAATGTCGGACCAGTGCCCACAAGACGGGGGACTGTAAACGACACATGAAAGCACTTTGGTACGGCCAGCATGTAACAGAACCAGCAGAAATTCAGGTCTCATATCGCATTGTATTGAACTATCTAAAACACGAACGTGAATCGAAGAATGAACGTGGACAGCTACCCCACCTCCACCTTTAAAAAGTCGGTCATGCCGTACTAGGTTGAAATCGTGCACATCATATATCTTGGAGGAAACTTTTGGTTCAAGCCAAGTTTCACTCATAGCTAATACATGAAGACTATTTCCACTAATAACCGAAGAAACATCTCCGAAGTGCGGATCGAGAGACTGAACATTGATGTGACCTATCCTGAGCATGTTTTTATTACTATCCATACTTGATGAACGTGACCTTACGCTCAATTTTCTTCCGCAAGATGGAACATTTTCCTTTATCCATTGCTAAGTGGGCACAATTTCCCACCTTCGCGTCATGGCAATTGATGCATTTCAACGTATTCTTAGACTTGCACTATTTACTTAGGTGATCTCCCGCGCAGTGCCCGCAACACACATTATTTCTACAATTCTAAGCTATGTGACCAAATTTACTGCATTTGTAACATTGAACTATATTGACATGGTCAGCAACTCTACATCTAATCCACCCAATATTGATCTTTTGTTGGCCTAAGAGGACCAATCTATTTTCAGATGAAATTTCAATTACACAGGAGCGAGATTCTTTTTGATCGCGAACAGGAAATAGATGAACTATTTTCACGTCATCCAATGCTGCATTTGGCAAATTTTGTTCGACAATGCTCTCTCTGATTTCTTCCCCTGTCATACTTTTTGGTACATCGTGGACTATAAGACGTGGATTCATTTTGCGATTATCTTTGAATTCTAATCCAATCTCGGCAAACTTGGGAATGTTGCGGAAACACGGCGATTCGAACCCTTCTCCCTCCAAAATGACTGAGCTATCCGGGCCATAGTTCACACGATTGATACGGATTTTCATCCTAACTGGATTACTATTAGCATGTAAGGCTGTTTTTGTACTCAATGGAGTGGGATAGCGCGATTTAGACAATTCGTTTGGGCCAATAACAATACGTTCCGCAGGTTCACTTATATTCACAGATCTTCCACGACTACCAGAAACTTTATTCGATACTTGTTTATCAACCGAGCTTGCTAAGTTGAGTTTCAATGCATTAGAGTAAGCACGCGGGGGATCAGCTGGCTGTACTACATCAATCGCGCAAATTTTTTCAGTAGCTCGCTGTATACTGTCACACGCCTGATTGATGGAAACCTTACATTCCGCAGCGGATTCATTAACAGCTACTCTGCTCAAGTACGCGCTAGAAACTTTCATGTACGCATCAAACATTCCCAAAACAGCCGAACGCATTGACTTTCTAGCATCAGAATCTCTACCGGCCATTAAAAAATCGATTAACTTGTCGCGATGTTATGCAACACTGTTTGTAATTCGGCTTACTCCATCAGCTGTCAGCTCAGGAGTCGATGTTGAAAAAAAGGATGAGTGCGGAAGGAGTCGATTCCAGTGGCGAGCGTCCGGGCAGCGTGCCTCAAATTTCCTGCGACATCACATGGAGTGAGTACCGGCAGAATCTCTCTTTCTCTTTTTTTTTAAGATGGTGAGAGGGCAAAATCTGCCTCAAGATCCTTCGGATCCGTCCCCAGACACCGGACTGATTCAGCATACGCGAACTACGCATAGCCCACGCAGGCCATACCAGGCGGGACACGGGTTTGGGTGGGGCCCACCGAGAGGTGGGCCCGGCCGTGTCATATCCCTCTCCCCTTGATGTCCGATACCTACGGCAACGGGCAATCAAGAAGGAGATCCACCTCCATTTACCATCTCAGCCCGGAACCGCGTGAGCATTACTTCAGGATGAGTGGCATGTCTTGCGCTCGATCGCGAGCGTTCCTCTTCTCCATCTTCTCTCTTCGGCCACTTGTCGGCATTTTCTATCTTCATTCTTCATTGTTCCCTCTCTTTCTTCTTTCTTCTCTCTTCTTTCTTCTTTCTTCCCTCTTCAGTGCATCACATTCCTCCTGGATTCATTTGTACCTCTTCTGTATTAATCGGCAGACTCACTGTAATTCGCCTGCATCGAGGCGCCTCACTTCCCTCTCTTTCTCCTCCTTACGGGTCATCACCAGCTTGATGTATCCGGTGACTCTATTCCATGTCTCCTGATTGCGGAGCAAGTACGAGCCGAGGTTCTCAGGTATTAGTTGAGCACCCAGCCATTCATCCAACTCGGCGCGCTCGCTTCGGGTGTCACTGCACTTGAACAGAGCATGCTCAGCATCATCTCAGTCGTCCCCGCATGACTGGCATGCTGGGGTTGTCCTCTTCTTGAACCTGGTTAGATTGGAGCCGGAGCAACCATGATCGCTCAGTGCCTGAGTCGTCCAGTAGTCCATCTCTCCGTGGGAACGTTTCGCCCACTTGGCTACGTCACGGATCAACCGGCGCGTCCATCTGCCATTCGCAAATGGCGGATCCCACTCAGTTTGCCACTGTTCGAGGGTGGTCTTCTTCTCGTTGTCGCGGATGATCTCCTTCATCGTCGGAGTGAGTACTCGTTCGGCTCCGATCACTTTCTCAAGGTCCCAGATCCTCACTCGCTCCGCGACGAGCAAGTGGATGGGCGGAGTACTCGCCAATACGTGCCGCATCTCCTGACACGGTGCGGCAGGCACAGATACTCCTCAGGGCCGCTCTCCAGTAGACAGGCCCCATTCTCTTCTCGATGATGGTCTACTCCACTCTCTTCCCTCAACGGATGCACCGTACAGCATGATGGAGGTGGTGACGGTGTTAAAAAGTGCGCGCCTTTTTTCCTTGGGTCCTTCGATATTCGGCCTAAGCCGCTGAAGCGCCGCACTGACCCTGCTCGCCTTCTGGGTGGCTCCCTGGATGTGCTTCTTAAACGACCACTTGTCGTCAAGCCATACACCGAGGTATTTCAGCTCTGTCCTCCGTGTGATCTCTTGCCCGTTGATATAAAACCGGGGTAAGTCAAACTTCCTCCGCCTTGTGACCACGATTGCTTCGCACTTCTTGACAGCGAGCTCCAGAAGCCTGTTGATCATCCACTCGTAGACTCGGGCCAGCGCTTCGTTCGCGCGTCTACTCAAGAGTTCCTCGTTGCCGGCCCAGACTATGAGTCCCGCGTCGTCCGCGAAAGCCACAATTTTCACTCCTTCTGGCAGTTTGATAGACAGTAAGCTGTTGTACTGGGTGTTCCAGTTGAACGGCCCGGAAACCGATCCCTGTCCGATTCCGGCGGACAGTACCCGAATCTCTTGTCCCTCGTCGGTGTCGTACACGAGGGTCCACGAGGGTCCTGTTCCGCAGGTAGTTACTCGTGACGGCTAGTAGATAGAGGGACACTTCACCTGCTTGGGATTGATAGACTCGCTCCCAGCTCGCGCAGTTGAACGGGTTTTTCATGTCCAACGCAATGATGGCACAGAATCCTCCTCTTCCTTGGTATGGGTTCCCTACCGACGCTTGAACCCGTTCTTGGATCTCCTCGATCGCGTGCACAGTGCTCCGTCCCTTCCGGAACCCGAACTGCATTGTTGATAGCCCACCGCCTTCTTCGTAGGCTCTCTTCACCCTGTTGAGCACCATCATCTCATACATTTCCCCGATATTGTCGAGCATGCTGAGAGGGCGTTGACCTCCTTGACCCTTAAGTATCAGGACCAGCTTCTGGCGTTTCCACTTGTCCGGGAAAATTCCCGCGCTCAGACAGATGTTGAAGAGGTCGAGGAGTAAATCTGGCTTGTATTTGAAGACCAGTTTCACAGCCTCGTTTGGAATGCCGTCCAGGCCAGGAGCCTTGCCGTTGGGCAGCCTCTTTGCCGCTGTGAGTAGCTCTTGCATAGTGAATAGCGGGATGGGATCTTCGCTCTCCGGAGGGAATGTCACTCTGGGTTCTCCTGCTGGGAAGAGGTCTTCCACGATGCTGCGCAAGGTTGCTGCATCGGTCGGTGCTGGGTTGCCCCTCCGGGTTCGGACCTTTGACATGACCACGCGGTATGGCGTGCCCCAGGGGTCTCCGTTAACCATGTCACCCAATTCACCCCAGCATTTCTCCTTGCTCCTCCGGATAGCTAGAACAAGAGCCTTCTTTGCTTCTTTGTACGCTCTGTCATCTTCCGCTAGCGATGGTCGTTGCAGCTTCCTTGATCGCCACGTGGTCCTTCTTTTCTTGTTGCTCGATCTTCGTAGAGCCCTTATCTCACCTGTGATCGAGTACTCTGGTTTCCTCCAGAAGCATGGTGTTGTCTTGCAAGGCATGAATGCGTGACAGGCTCTCTTGATGGTAGTCTTTACCATATCCACAGCCTCTTCCGCGGTGGAGTTCATCGGGAGATCCTCAGCTGTTTCTATCGATTCCCGGAATTTTCCCTCGTCCAGCTTGCGTACCTGCCACCCCGTTTGTCACGGTCTGCGTGTCGCCTGTCTCTGTCCGTCAGTCCTAAGCCGAAAATGGATATGTCGATGGTCACTCAATGTTCCCGTGTCCAGAACCTCCCATGATGTCATACGTCCCATGAGTGACGGGCTCATGAACGTCAGGTCGAGGACCGATGACGAACCTCCCTCCCGGGACCGAGTGTCGTGGCATCGGCGAGTATTACTCCCCGTCTATCGCGCGGCCCCCCGCTCCAAGTTCTCTCTCTCTCTTTCGCTCTCTCTCTCGCTTTCTTTTTCTTTTTTAGGTGGTTGTAGGGTGAATACGCTGCGACGTAGCCACAGAGAGGTTCCGGACGGACGATTACGCCTGGCCGATACTTCTCAAGGCTTCCGGGCTGGATTTCGCATCGATGCGGCCATCCGTACCAGATAGACCCTCTCTCCCTTCCCCTTTGGCGCTGGCCATCGGACAAGGGAGAGATCCACCAACTTACCAATCCGGACCCGGCAACGCGTGAGCATTACTCCAGGACCAGCGGCGTCTCGCGCTCAGGATCGAGCGTCTCTCTTCTCACGACTCGCAGGTGTTGTTTCTTCTTCTTCGATCTTCTTCCATCTCTTCATTCTTCTTTCTTCTTTCTTCGATCTCTCTTCTTTCTTCGATCTTCGATCTTCAATCTTCTCTCTTCTTCCTTCCCTCTTCAGTCCATCATATTCCTCCTGGAACCATTTGGACCTCTTCTGTATTGATCGGCAGACTCACTGTAATTCGCCTGCTTCGAGGCGCCTCACTTCCCTCTCTTCCTCCTCCTTGCGGGTCATCACCAGCTCGATGTATCCGGTGAGTCTATCCCATGTCTCCTGGTTGCGGAGCAAGTACGAGACGAGATTCTCAGGTATTAGTTGAGCACCCAGCCATCTATCCAGCTCGGCGCGCTCTCTCCGGGTGTCGCTGCACTTGAACAGGGCGTGTTCGGCGTCATCCCAGTCGTCCCTGCATGACTGACATGCTGGGGTCGTCCTCTTCTTGAAGGGTCGTCCTTTTTTTTTTTTTTTTTTTTTTTTTTAAGGTGGTTAGAGGGCAAAATCTGCTTCAGGATCCCTCGGATCCGTCCCCAGACACCGGACTGGTTCAGCTTACGCGGACTACGCATAGCCCACGCAGGCCATACCAGGCGGGACACGGGTTTGGGTGGGGCCCACCGAGAGGTGGGCCCGGCCGTGTAATATCCCTCTCCCCTCGATGTCCGATACCTAGGGCATCGGGCAATCAAGAAGGAGATCCACCTGCATCTACCATCTCATCCCGGAACCGCGTGAGCATTACTTCAGGATGAGCGGCATGTCTCGCGCTCGATTGCGAGCGTTCCTCTTCTCCATCTTCTCTCTTCGGCCACTTGTCGGCATCTTCTATCGTCATTCTTCATTGTTCCCTCTCTCTCTTCTTTCTTCTCTCTTCTTTCTTCTTTCTGCCCTCTTCAGTGCATCAGATTCCTCCTGGAATCATTTGGGCCTCTTCTGTTTCAATCGGCAGAGTCACTGTAATTCGCCTGCTTCGAGGCGCCTTACTCCCCTCTCTTCCTCCTCTTCGCGGGTCATCACCAGCTTGATGTATCCGGTGAGTCCATCCCATGTCTCCTGGTTGCGGAGCAAGTACGGGACGAGATTCTCAGGTGTTAGTTGAGCACCCAGCTTGAAGGGTCGTCCTCTTCTTGAATCTCTCTCTCTCTCTCTCTCTCTCTCTCTCTCTCTCTGCGGCGCTGGTGAGTTGAGACCTCACGTACTTCATATCGTCACCCAGAGAATCTCAATTACAATACGTATATCACTCCCCTGAGTGGGAAATTCTCACAGGGTGGACCTCTCCTGCAGGCTCAGCCCTTGGAGCATCAATTGTCTGGCTCCTTTAACGAGCCTGGGTGAGTTAGCCACCTTCGAAAAATCGACTCAGCATATTCATCATCACCAAGAGTGCCAACATTGCTCGCGCGCAGAACTACGCAAGTGCGCATGCTTGGCTTGCCATTCTACCGCATTCCTCCCGTCCTCTGCTACTCTGCGCTGCCAGCTGCCACCCGCCCCGGTGTCGTCTGCTAGCCAGCACCTTTGCTTGCTGCAAGCCACAACATCTCGAAATGCGATTCCCGTAACTTGCTGCCACCAATGACGTGCTGTGTCTTCAAATTAAAGGATAGTTGAGTGTATGTGTCTTTGGTGTCGTCTGCTAGCCATCAGCTGTGATGACTGTGAGCCACAACATCTCGCATCGCAACCAGCATATCTTGCTGGTACCAACAACGTGCCGTGTCACCCAAGTATAGTTTCTTGCAAGTGTCTTTGAAGTGGTGTATGTGTCCTATAACTGATTCTTTGTGTAATTCAGTAAGCAGCGGCATCTGGCATTCGATATCCACCACCTTATTCTAGCCTTGTGAAACTCTGACAAAATTTATGCTAAACGCACATGCGCACATGGTGCCCATTCGCGACGGCCTTTTCCGAACACCTGCTAAAGCAGGTGTTCTAAAGACAAAGACACACATAATCGCCGAATGCCTGCGTGTGCCAAGTGCCTGAGACCCATAGCGGGGGAATTTATTCTCTGCGAAGCTGACAACTGCACGCAAACATTCCACCCGGGTTGTGCTCGTGCTTACGCAAGCTATCGCTCAGCAAAGCCTCGCTGCGCCCTCTCTCTTACGGGGTCGAAACACTACCACAAGACTGTCGGTATGGAAGGAACCGGCACCAACCCGACGTCTATAGTAGAGGGATCTGCAAACCAGATCGCCTCAGCACAGTAGCAACAGCTGACGAGCAACACTCCCATTTCTACAGGCACATCAACTGATGCCCACTCTGCAGCAGGCTTTACCACGAGTCCGGGAACGCCGCTATACACTGGCATGCATCAGCAGCTACCGGAGCCTGATCCTGCTCTTGCGTCTATCTCAGTACGGATCGAACGAGGATTCAAAGCATTCTCTACCCGCCAAGAAGAGCGACTCCAAGTCATGGAGACTAAATTTCATTCGTCTATTGACGCATTGAACAAACGCGTCGACGATCTGAGTGCCATTAACACCAGACTGGCTGAGCATGACCAACAAATCAGCAACCTAAGCGAGAAGATGGATCAGGGTCTTTCATCGATACGTGATGAACTACAAGTCATGCAGAATAATGCACTAGCCAATAGTATTCCAGCCATCGGACCATCTAACGTCGTCTACAGAGAAGAAACAGATCTGGTTGCATCTGGAATTCCACAAAACGTAGATAAAACTCCTTTTAATCTAATAAAATTCATTTTGATAGCGTTAAATCTAGCACACCTCGTCGGTGACATACTTGATACGAGAGTTTTCCCCCGTGAATCCAAAAGGAAGAACAACGGTTCGCCCATAGCCTCAGCAGCCAACCTAATGTCCAAAAGTATTGTTGTGAAATTTAAATCTGCGCAGATTCGTGATTACATTGTATCAACGCGCATTAGCACCCCTAAATTCATTGCTGCTGAGGCTTTCGGAGAGGCATCATCTAGTGAAATTTTCATTCGCCCTCTTTATCCCAAACCCCTTTATGAGCTGCTACAGAAAGCGAGGGCCAAAGCCACTGAACTCAAATATCTGCCCCCTCGAATCATTGACTACACAATTTCCATGCGCAAAGATGCCAACTCTCCTCAGATTCAAATCAGATCTCATCTAGATCTCGGCGCACTTCATTCCTAACATAAGTAATCACCATCACCAGCACCCGTTGCGCGATTCCGCAACAGTAAATATCTCTCACGCGAATGTTAATGGTATTCTGGCACACTTTTATGAAATAGAACTCTTTTTGTCTGATAACCCTAAACATATTTTTGCAGTTACTGAGAGCAAGCTCACGTTGCAAGATACTGACACATCGGTGCATCTTTCAAACTATACCATTGTTCGCAATGACCGACTAAAATGCGCTGGTGGTGGAGTAGCTCTCTACATCCATGAGTCCCTATCTTTCAAAGTTCTAGTTGAACCTGATAGCTCTCGCACCAAGCAGCCTGAATATTCAATTGTCGAGATCACGGTCGGAAATAACCGGCTTCTTGTTGCCGTCCTTTATCGTCCACCTCACGGCCCTCCGCCAGAAGAATTTTTTAATGTTCTGTCGAAATTTCTCCCTAAGTATGGGTATATTGTTTTAACTGGTGACTTCAATGTTAATATGTGTGTGATAGACTCAGAGTCTAATTTTATACGGAGGCACGCTGGGAATCTCTCCCTTGAAGTAGTACAATCGGATCCCACGCATCACACAATAAATGCCCGAAGGCAACTTTCTCATACTTGGATAGACTTGTTTATTGTCAATTCACTGTCCATAGTCGATTCCTACGTGAAGTCTGACGCACCATTTACTTCCGGTCACGATAGAATCGATCTCAATGTAAAACTTCATCCACCCAGTCATCAAAATCGTACATTCATTAAACGCGATTTCAAGCGGTTTGACCGATCTAAGTACTTAAATGATGTACATGTTGGAATGAATCATATCGACGCTCACACGTGTCTTGAGGATAAAGTCCAAACTTTTACTGCCTCATTGAAAACTGCGTTGGACAACCATGCGCCCCTGCGCAAGGTCACAATCTCCGATTTAAAAAAACCATGGGTGAGCTTTGAGATAAGGCAGCGTATGAAACACCGTGATGAGGTTCATAGAGAGGCAAAACAACTCAATAGTCCTGCCCTGAAAGAAGATTATCGCCTTTTACGTGCTGAAGTGAAAACCGAGTTAAGCAAAGCCAAAAACAGTTACTATGCAAGCCAGATTAATGCAGCCAAGGACATGAACAAGCTATGGAGTGCTCTCGATAGACTCGGCGTGATCAAATCCCGTGCTCCTTCGCCCTTCACCACATTCTCACACAACGCCATGAATTCGCATTTTGCATCCATCTCCAGCATCCAAACATCAACTCCATCTCACAACCCCTTCCCCAACTTCACTCCACCTCATACGCCAACACATCTACCCATCTCACAATTTACTCTTCAAGAAACATCACCACACGAGATCTACTACGAAATGCTTGAAGTCAAATCAAAATCATCCGGTATCCATGGATTTAGCATCAAAAATCTCATCACGTCATGCCCTGAAGTTCTCTCACCCCTCGCAAGCATTTTCAACTCATCGATCTCATCAGCATTCCATCCAACGCTTTGGAAACGCACGCTCATCACACCCATTCCCAAGACATCTCAGTTATCCAACTTAGCAGATCTCAAGCCCATTGCCCGCATTTCTGAGTGCTCAAAACTTCTCGAGAAGATTGTTGCAAAACAACTGACACGTCACCTGGAAAAAAATCGACTCCTTGACCCTCGCCAAGCTGGCTTTCGATCAGTACTCAAACTGCATTACTCGGTGTTCTGGATGATGTAAGGCAAGCGATCGATAAGTCTCAATACACCGTCCTCGTACTTTTTGATTTTTCCAAAGCGTTTAATAAGATTCCTCATCACATCCTCATCCAAAAATTGCGCTCGTACCAAGTCGATAATGACACCATCAAATGGTTCCTTTCCTATCTAGCTGACAGATGCCAAGCCGTTATAGACGAGGGGGGTACAGTTTCTGATTGGCTCGGAATCACTGCTGGTGTTCCCCAAGGATCTGTTTTAGGGCCACTTCTCTTTTCGATCTTTATCAATGATCTACCTCAAGTCCTCAAGTTTAGTCACTACATGATTTACGCCGATGACACACAGATCTACAGGAGTTGCCAACATTTCGATATCATGGACACACTGAAGAAAGTGGAGTTAGATGCTAACGCCATTAATCAATGGGCCGTCGCTAACGGTCTCATGCTGAATTTAAAAAAGACGAAAGTAATGATCATGGGCAGCAACGAAAATCTTCGTCTTTTGAATATGAGTAATTTGCCCAAACTTCAAATTCATGGCACTCCTGTCGACTATGTGTCTGAGGTCAAAAACTTAGGAGTCTGGATAGCAAGTGACCTAAGCTGGAAAAAACAAGTATCGCATATCTGCCAACAGGTTTTCGGTACACTACGTCAACTCAGGTCGTATTGTCACGCACTTACATTCTCCATCCGCAAAACGCTTGTTCAATCACTTATCTTGCCTTTCCTTGATTACGCATGCTTGGTATACCATAATCTAGATAAGGGATTGAACCTAAGGCTTCAAAGAGCCCAGAATGCATGCACACGATTTCTCTATGGTAACATCCCATGGAGCGAGCATGTCACTCCATACCGAAAACAGCTGGGATGGCTTCCTGTCGAATCACGTCGAGAGTACTTTCTAGTGAGTCAATTTTTTCAAATTTTGAAGACCGATACACCATCCTACCTAACCTGCAACATCACTAAAGTCTGCAACACTACCCTTCATAGATCCAAACGACTACAAACGGGTGATCTCATTGTCAAATCAGCCAATACCAATGCATTCAAGAACTCATTCCAGATCTCAGCAGCAAGATCATGGGACAGCCTACCCAAAGCTCTTTCCTCACTCCCTCGGGACACAACGTCGACTGAAACCTTCAAAAAACATCTATTTGCCCACTTATTTAGCTTAGGAGAAGACATTGAGTGATAATAATCACAATGTATGCGTGGGATCCACATATGAAGCCCTCAAATCAATCAATTTGTTTCCAATATTCCCACTGTCATAATGTTGATGTGAGCTTACTATTTTATCAAAGTTTCAACTTTGGCTCGTCGTAATCTGTGATCTATTGATGTACCCATCCATTTATTTATCTATCCGCTGGTGTTGAAATGTTACATTCACGCGCTGTTAGTCTATAAGAAATTGATTTGAAATCCTAGTTGTTCGTCATGTTATATTTAATGAATGAGCAATGAATTCATTCATTAAATGGAATTCATCAAATTGAGAGATAGAGCCAATATATCGACAAGATCTACCTTACCGGTATAATTTGAATGTTACATTATACTCTGGATACGCAATTTACTGTTCTCAATAGAAAGGATCCTCAAATCTCAACATCCAGACAAGCATTATGTATATATTTATTTTTGTATTTTGTATTATAAGATATGTATCGTTCATTTATCGTTTTGCCCCATGGGGCTCACTGTCCCCGGGCTAATAAAAACTGAATCAATCAATCAATCAATCAATCTCTCTCTCTAAAAATGTGCGGCGCACTACAAGAAACCCGGGAATTTCTGTGCCACTAAATGCATGTAATCATATCGTATACTCACTAGGGTGGGCCGAAAATTCAAAATTTCGGAAAATTGACATGCTTGGGGTTGCAAAAGTTTGGTTTTTACTAATAGATATGGAAATTCCTTCGCTGGACGCTGAGAAATAACATCTTCAGTTGCGGCAAGAGCCATCAAGGTCTTTTTTTAAATATCATGCGTTTAAATGGGGATTTGCGTAATTGGCTCAATTCACTCCACTGTTGAACAGATAACTCTGGCGCATCGCAACATTTCTTAATGTACTTTAGCTCATTTTGAAGCTTGTTTCAAGACCTTCAAAATGATTTAAGCTCAATTCGATTTTAACCTGATGAAGCTGAGCTATCTTATTTTTCTCGGAAGAAATTTTTATCGAAAATACCAAAAATATGCAGTTAGTTGTTGTATGTCGAAATTCCCCCACGAGGCTCGACTTATTTAAAAGTGCGTATCGATCCCTCCAATATAAGCTTGTCACATGCAATTTTGACCAAGCAGAGCCAAGTTATACTAATTTTACACAACGAGTAAGTAGCTCGATCTATTGGAAACTTAAAATGTCTCCTGGAATATAAAATAGAAGCTTCTCGTGGCTGTATCTTCGACGTATTTCTCGGAGTATTTGGGTTCATTTTGAAACTTTTCCCGAGGTGTTTGAGATGATTCCATAAATAACTCGGGAAGCATAAGTAGAGCTGAGTTGATTTCACTCTATATTCTGTGGCGGTCAGACTAAGGGGCGTAAGTCCAATTTTCATAAAATTTGAGTTGAGGCATCTACGATGTTCCACTGGATCATCTCCATCACTTAAGACTCCTTCCGGACCAAAATGTTGCATTGCTGGCAAAAAATTCCATCCGTAAGAGGGCGTAAGCCCACTCTCCTGTATTATAATGATAGCATTCAAACGCATTTTTCTCGATTTTCATTCAGATGGACCTACGCCCTTTAGTCCGACCGCCACAGGTATGACGAAAGACCGTTGAGGGAAATTCGAAACACTTCTTTTACTATTATACTCGAAAATGCTAACACCTGTATCTCTGGTATATCTTATTCCAATTTATGCCAGTCTATTGATGTCACGGGTGTTGCACCAGCAATCACACTCAGACTGGTATTTATAGTCGCGAGTGAAGTTAACTGATCATAGATATAGGTATAGTAAAGAACGCTTTGGCTATACCTAATCTATACTGAATCAACTTGACTCGCGACTATGAATTATTGACTGCCGCAGGAAATTTTCGCATTAGTTCTGCGCCCCACCGGTAGATGGCTGATGAGTTGAGCGCTCCATTACTGACTTGCGGAGTCTCGCCGTGTTATACCGGTGTCAATTTTCAGACATTACTTCAGTAGATCAGCTCGTCCTCGCATTTGATGCGAGTTCACGAGTGTTCGTGACTTTGATCCCGACATCTTCCAACCTCATCAAGGAGTCTCACCTTCTTGTTGATTCTCCCGCTCTTGGACATCCACTATGAAGCAGAAATTAGGGTCTCGTTGGAGTTATTCGAGTAAACATTACCGATGTCCTATCTTTGGCTCGCCCCGCAATCTACCTTTGGATACTCTCCCTACATTGCAAGACGTTATGAGAGATGTTGTAATCGAGCAACGACGTCTGAATAATCAACAGAATGGTAAACATCCCTCCATATCTCTAATAGCAAAATTTGTTGAATCAAGAGTGGAAAATATTTATAGCAACTGTGGAATTCCAACCGTCTGTCGCGAAAGAATAGTTTCGCTCATTGTGAATTATGATTCACAGTACAGGAATATGAAAATAATAACCAAACGCGTAGGTCGGAGTGCGCACACAAACGAGAAACTTGAAAAATTCAAACTAGACTCGATGAAATTTTTCGATGTGGCTGCCTGTAAGTGTCAGGCGGCCGTACGCTGTCACTGTCCCAAGAATCGGAAAGTGCCACCTTCAATGAGAGCTTTCTTACACGATCAACGCACAAGTAGATGTCTTGTTATGAGCTCTACTGCTCTTGATAGATCAAGAAACCTCAAAAAAAAGTTAGAGAGCGGCGTTGAACGCCCGTCGAATAGTAAGAATTTGCGTTCATCTGAAAACGAAGAGGTCGCCCTGCCTTTATCAGAAGAAATGAGTTTGCACGATACGCCCGATTTAGAAGAGTTTTTTCAACCTAGTACGAGCACCGGACGTAGAATGTCCTCTAGTACTCATGTTAGGATTGACTTACGAAATACGGCTGCTCTTAGTCAAAGATACGGCGTATCAGATAGAGCTACCGCTGCCATTGTTACCGGCGTGCTTGCAGACATGGGGCGAGCTACAGATACCTCGGTCAACCCTGTCGTGATTGATCAAAACAAGTTGAGAAGAGAAAAAACGAAGTTTGCTAATATTTTGAGGTCTGAAAGGAGTGAACATAGTCTAATTCGTGGGTTGTACTTCGATGGACGTCGTGATAGAACTAAATGTACGTTGGAGAAAGAATGGAAAGTCTTATAAAAGCGAGATCATCGAAGATCATTATTCCGTAATACAAGAACCAGGATCAAAATATCTCACTCACGTGGTTCCGAGTTTAGGTACTGGTGCGGGAATCGCAAGGTGCATCATGACATACCTTGAGGAAAATCACCCCGATACGATCGATACTCTCGAAATAGTAGGATGCGATGGCACTGCTGTGAATACAGGTGTCAAAAATGGGGTAATCGCTGCGATTGAATCGAGAATCCACAGGTCGATTCAACGATTTATATGCCTCTTACATTTTAATGAGTTGCCACTGAGACATCTCATTCAAAAATTAGATGGTACATCATCGGGTCCTACCTCTTTTACTGGCGCCATCGGTAGAAAGTTGCCCGGATGTGAGAACTTGCCGGTCGTGAGTTTCGAAACTCTTGAATGTATTCTGCCTGATCTCGATGCTGTCGATCTAAGCAGTGATCAAAAGTATTTGTACAATATCTGTAAAGCTATCAGTTCAGGCGATTGCAGCGCAGATCTTGCAAATCAAGATCCGGGGAATCTTAATCTTTCTAGATGGCTGACTGCCTCCAATAGAGTTTTGAGGCTGTATGTTTCCACGGAAAATCCAAGCTCAGAGTTCAAAGTGATAGTGAACTTTATCCTGAAAGTATACGATCCAGCTTGGTTTAGAATCCAAAAGCGCAAATCTATTAAGGATGGACCCATACATCTCTTCGAATATATTCAATCTTCTCGATATCTTCCGAAGAAATACTTAGACATCATTGACCCAGTAATCCAAAGAAATGGATACTTTGCAGCCCCAGAGAATCACCTCCTCAGCATGCTAACTGATGAGAATGTCGATACCAAATTTTTAGCTTTGGAGAAAATTCTTCAATCAAGAGATAGAGGTCCAGACAACACGCAAGGTTTTGAAATCCCCAAATTGAATTTCGGAGCACAAACGTACGTAGGTATGATTAACTGGACGAATTGTAAGATAAAATCGCCCCCGGTTCTGCGCCACTCGAGTACAGAAACTATCCAGAAATACCTTGAGAGCAAAGACGTTCCTTTGGAATGTGGCTTCAGCGAATTTCCTTGTCACACTCAGGCCGTAGAGTGAACGGTGAAGTTAGTTACAGAGGCATCATCAAAAAATTTTGGCAAAAAAAGAAGAGAAGACTATATCATTACAACTCTCCGGTCTCGGGAAGCTATGCCGAGATTCGATTCAAGAAAAGACTTCAAATCCATTTAGATCAGTCTGGTTTTGATTACCAATCAACTGGACTCGGATGAGGATTTTATTCTTCATTCGAAAATTGAATACATCGAATAACATAATTTACGAGATACAAGACGAAGAACAGGTAAATTGAATACATGAATGGAGCGAAAAAAGTAAAAATGATGAAAAAATTTAAAAACGGAGAATGAAAAAGAATGAAAAAAATGAAAAATAAAAAACAAAAAAAACCAGGAAATATAAAAAAATTAAAAAATGTACAAGAAAGTTACTCTGCCGTTGACGGTCCCCAGCACGTATGAGAGAAGAGGAGGGCTTTTTCATAAAATTGGGCTATGAAGATTTGTCGAATGAGAATGTTCCGATTGAAAAAGCCTGACAAAGAGCTTGGGAGTGTGCTCAAGTGCGTAAAAAATCATGAGAATGCGTTAAAGATACAGCTTGGAAGGAATTTCCAAGTCTTGGAGAGTCGTGCTACTTACTCGCTGTGTAGAATTAGTATGACTTGGCTCTGCTTGGTCAAAATCATATGTGACAAGCTTATCTTGAAGGGATCGATACGCACTTCTGAATACGTCGGGGAATTTTGACATACAACAACTAACTGCATATTTTTGGTATTTTCGATAAAAATTTCTTTCCGGGAAAAATAAGATAGCTCAGCTTTATCAGGTCAAAATCGAATTTAGCTTAAATCATTTTGAAGGTCTTGAAACAAGCTTCAAAATGAGCTGAAGTACATTGAAAAATGTTGCGATGCGCCAGAGTTATCTGTTCAACAGTGGAGGAAATTGAGCGAATTACGCAAATCCCCATTTAAACGCATGTTATTCAAAAAAAGACCTTGATGGCTCTTGCCGCAACTGAAGATGTCATTTTTCAGCGTCCAGCGGAGGAATTTCCATATCTATTAGTAAAAACCTAAGTTTTGCAACCCCAAGCATGTCAATTTTCCGAAATTTTGAATTTTCGGCCCACTCTAATCATCATGTACGGATGCACCAAATCAACTGGAGAAATTACGCACAACATCACTATTCATGTAGAATTTGATGCTGAATCTGAATTCGGTATCATCTTGGACGTAGACAGGGTTGAACTATTCAAAATTGCATTTGTAGGCAAAGGAATCCTCTCCACTTACAATTTTCCCTCATTCCCCTTTGTACTATTGGACCAAATTATCTCGAAGAATCATGCTCAACATCATTATTCATGTAGAATTGGATGTTCAATGTAAATTTAATATCATCTTGGACGTCGAGTTGGGATGGGTCATTGGAAATTGGAATTGAGGGGGTGCGTGGAAAAAGGGCGTAACTACAAAAGGGTCATTTCGAGAAAATCAATAAAAACTTGATAATAACCATCCGAGGCGTATTAGGACGAGTTGACCCGACTTATTTCGAAGAAGTTAGCATTCTCGAAATATCAGTTGAAGCCTCGTGAAATTAGAGTTGATTCCATGGATTTTACAGCCATTTCAAGAAATGCTGTTACGCCCTTTCTCCGAATACAGGGTCAAATTTCGGCGCACCTTCTTCACAAAAAGTGGACTCAAGTCCCGAAATCAAGTCCAATCCCTCTCAAAATTCACAAGCATGCTTATGGGCACCTACTGAAAGATATTTCATAGCGGTGAAGTCGTTCCACCCACGCTCAAGAGCCATGTACTCGCGGAAAGCTCAATATGGACGCCCGAAAATATGGAAGTTCTAAAGTCACTATATCAATGTTCAGGAACTTATTTTGGAGGTAGAAAAACGTGTTCTGATAATAAAAATGAAATTCCGTGCCGAGGGGAATTGTTTGAAGAAATTTTCGTATAGAATTACGCCCTTTTCCCGAATCGCGCCGAACTTACGCCCTTTCTCCGAAAAGTTACGCTCTTTTGATTTCGGTTACTCAGCGACTCACGCCCTTTCGGAATTTGAACATGTTAATTACGCCCTTTTTCAATATTTTCGGGAAGTGATTGGAAAAGTTCTGAGGGCGTAATGGCGTTTACGCCCTTTCGATTTTTTTCCTGCAGTTACGCCCTTTTGAATTTTTTTTTCTGCATTTACGCCGTTTTTGGGAATTGGTGGTGGAGTACACCGAAATGAACTTTCAAAAGTTGCCAAGTGATTTTTTTCATTTTCGGGTATTTAAAGGAGTTCTCCACAGTTGTCTTGCTGGCAATTTCTTGAGCCAAGATAGAGCTATCCTAAGAACTCCATCAACAAATTAAGATATTGGATGGGTTGCTGTATTTTGCTCATAACTTTCAACTACTTTGGCTGATTTCGATTTTAAAAACAGCATTCGAAAAGTGGCTCAGAAAACTATCGGCATGCTTTTGGTGGAAACCCTCCACGTTTTTCCTCAACACCTCCTGGCTACGATACTCACAGGTCGAGATTTTGATGTCTCTATCATTCTTTTCTAAACTGTATGATAATAAACCGCATGTATGTGAGTTTTCAATCCCTGTTCATACTCCTCGAGCACCTTGGGGCTTTTTTACCCCCAAAAAAATCTCAATGACCTGGAAGAAGGCGTTTCTCTCTACAAAATTTCCTCATGTAGAACTGCGCGATCACATTATACTTGTGGGACTAGATCAATCGGAAATGACTCTTTCCAGTATGACTTTGAAAACGAATGCTCAAATATGAATAGGAAATTATATAAAGAGCGAATTTCGTATCAGTAATCAGCATCTACTCGCAGAAGATGCTTATCACGTAGATACTTAGGTAATATAATAGCACATAATACAATAGCACATGCAACTTTGTCTGCGTCTCTGGAACTACTTTGGATCGATGGCTGGTCTGCTTTTTGCGAAGAACTTCTTTCGCCGAAGTGGATCCGGAGCATTTGGACTGGAGTGGTAGCTGAGGGATGATGGTTCCGAGTTATTTAATCTGTGAATTCTAGGCTAGCTGAACAATCCCTCCACGATTTAGATGCATACGTCTCTGGTCCCATTGTATCAAATTGAGCCAAGCAAGAAATGATTCTGAAGGGATTGAATCGGTCACCGATTGTAAACTGATTTTGGCCCAAAATCTACGTATAGGCGCATAAAATTCACGTGTATGGGCCATCCATGCAGATTTCAAGCATTGGAAGTAGTTAGAATAGATAGATTAGCCGGCTCCGAAATTACCACTTGTTGGAGTCAATATAATACAGTAGAACCAGAGACGTACGCAGTCAAATGTTGATTGGGTCGTCGAGCAGGCCTCGGTCTCACAGGCACTATACCTTGGAAATTCATCTTTTTTCTCCTCTCTACGGTTCAACTGCGCTAGATTAGTATTGTCAAGAAAAATTCTTAGAAATTCAGACAAGTTATCGAATAATAATAGTTCGAGAGACGTAGAGTGTTGCGCATGTGCTGAGAATATGAATAATTGAATCAAAACTTGCATTCAAAATGACGTTTTACGAATTCGAATTTCCAATATACTGATAAGGGAAACTGCAAACAATCTTTTTCAATGTCGAATGATTCGGGAAAGACAATACAATGCGTAGCAGGGATAATGGATGTGATCAAACGCAGTTGAGGCTCTTTCAATAATTAGGCAAACAGACAGGCAGATCATCGATATATGTATGTAATGCGTGAGCGACAATCGAATAATTTTTAGACCCTTGCTATTGTCGTTCGTTAATTTTTCATGACTAACCCGTTTGATTAGGATGCAAAAACTTCCCTGGGAGATTTTATGAATAAAGTGCCTTATGAAATACGTATCCTCCCAATACTGTCGAGATGGAATATGGTTCTGCATTAGTGAAAAATGATGAGTTTAGCGCGATGTTACTCAACGCGCTCTGTTTAACAAGATCTAAGTGATTTCTTGCTTCACGATATCCGTTGAATATATGATTCTAAACTTCTGATATCAACGATTTCTAGTGGTTTGATCCACTGCAGGCTGGAAGGCATTCAAACTAGTATGAAGATATGTAAATTCGGAAAAAGGGCGTAACTCACATAATTTCATGGATAAAAGGGCGTAAAGGCGTTTACGCCCTTTTGTCAAATCGCAGAAAGGGCGTAATGGCGTTTACGCCCTTTTCAAGATCTCGAGGTTCGTAAACATTTTTTTCAAAACGGACTTCATGGGTGTTTAGAACACCCCTCAGAGGGCTCAAAAAGCGAGAGGCTGGAAAAAGGGCGTAACCGCCATTACGCCCTTTTTCCACGCGGCCCCTCAATTATATGAGGGGGAGACTTTTTTCACACTATTTCCTCGCTCTTCCTCGTACTAACGGACCAAATCATTTCAGAAAAACACGAAAAATATCATCACTCGTCTGGATTTGCACGCTGGATCCGATTTCAGCTTGCATAGAAGAGTGGTGAGGATGGTCGACACTGCGATTTTATGCAGGACAACTCACTTTTTCCACTACTTGCCTCCCTTGTCTTCATGATCGAGGATCGTCATGGTTCACAAATTACGAATAATTGATTCTCATACATTCGATAAAATGAAAGTGGGCATACGTTCTGTTTTGGGGTTTTAGTATGTATAGAAGAAACTGATGCAAACGACATGAGAGAAGCTTGTCCCTCGTGGGCTGAGTCAACCTTGATTTGTGAATGAACCTGCAGTAGTGAGATACAGATGCCTGAAAGTTTCTAAGATCCGTGAGCGCAGCATATCATCTCGTGCGGATTTCTACATCAAAATCATCCCAGTTCAGAAGTGCGTGGTAACCACATTTCACCAGGGCCGTCCACGCATATCTTTCTTTCTCAAACCGTGACTCCTCTTGTGTCTTTTCACTGGACACAAACTGAGTCTCCCAAATTCACTCCAGCCAGAAACTGAGTCATTCTACATTCATTATTGACAGTTTTCGAATATTGGGAATGCAATCAGTTTTGTATGCGTTAGTTATCAACTACGCCCCCATTGCAAGCAATTCGAAGAACTGAGTTGGCTGCAAAAAAATTGAGCCGCCTTCATATTCGTGGAATTCGCTTAAATGTATAGTTGAGTGATAATCATCATACAAGCATCCAGGTCACCTGCCAAGGTAGACTCAAGTCACCTACCCAGGCCACCTGTCGAGCTAGACTGATCTAGCTTCCAGGCATTTGCATCTCGCTACTACTGGTACATTTACAGTACCCTTCAAAATCATTAGATCATGCATAGTATTACAGGGTCGACGATAACACTGGAATGATCTTTTGTACGGAAATTTTGAGGGGAGCATCTCCAAGATCACAAAAAACCGATCGATTTAAAATTTTCCCAAGAATTTTTTCGTGCTGATAATTGATGCGGAAAATTGGGAAAAAATACCTGCAGCTATCACTTGTAATTCTAACGAGAGCTGTCCGATCTCAGAAAGTCCAATGGGATGTTGTAGATCGTCCAAGGGCCTACAAGTTTGTCATCGTGAGTTTTCTCTACGACCTTCCTGGTCCCGGGAAGGGATTTCCGTGATACATAGCCCCTCATGGGGATACTAGACCACTCGCTAACTCCACTTGCTCAAGCGCTGTTCTAATGTCAAGAATCGCCCCAAGAGTTATCGGGTTTCGACGTAAGAATGTCTAGATTTTCTAAATATGCTAACAAATTCTCGCCTAAATGTGACCTGGAGGAGCTCATATGGAATTGACTCAGTTGTTAGAGTAAAAGTTACAAAACTGTTGATCGCATCCAAGCGAAAATCTGTTAGCATATTCGAGGATTTCAGACAATTCCACGTGAAAACCACGCAGTTCGATAACTTTCGGGGTGGTCCTTGACTATAAAACAGCGCTTGAGTGAGTGGAGTTGGCTCGTGGTCGAGTATCTCCATAAGGAATTATGCATTAGAAAGTTTCCTTCTCTGAGCTCGTGGTTTGGACCAGGGAAATCGTAGGAAAAAACTTCTAATGGCGAACTCGTAGGTTTTGGAAGGATCTACAACATCCCGTTGGAATTCTCGTGATCGGACATTTCTTGTTGAAATTATAGGTGATCCGCTGCAAGTATTTCTTCCTTCGATTCTCCGCATCGATTATCGGCTCGAAAAAATCCTTGAAAAAATCTTCTGAACCGCTCAATCGATAGGTTTTTCCATGATCCTCAATATACTTCTCTGGAAATTTTCATACGATAGAACATTTTGAAGTTATCATCAATTCTGTAATACTATGCATGATCCATTTATTTTGATGGGTACTGTACATGTCAAGATTAACCCAGCCTAGAAGGGACAAGTTTCTTTCACGTCTTTTCCATCGGTTTCTTCCATTGAAAGGACGGAACCGCTCATTTGGAATGTTTATCCAGTTTCACAAACTTATAGACGGGAGAAATGGGGTAAATGGTGTAGCATCATATACCAAGACTCCCAAACAAAATGTATACCCACTCTTATTCGGTCAGATGTGTAGGAACCATTTATCCGTGATTTGTCAACAATGACAACCCTCTAGCATGAAGGAAAGAAAGGCAAGTAGTAGGGAAAAAGAGTTATTCTGCTCGAAATCGCAGTGTCGACCATCTTTACCACTCTTTTATCCAAGCTGAAATCGGATCCAGCATACAATTCCACACGAGTGATGATATTTTGCGTGTTTATTCGGAATAATTTGGTCTGTTAGTACGAGAGAGAGCAAGGAATCAGTATAGAAAAGTTCTCTTCCCATTCATAAAATTTCGATTTTCCAATGCTTCAGCCCACCTCGACGTCCAAAAAGATATCAAATTTGAATTGAACATCAAATTTCATATGAAGAATGATGTTGAGCATAGTTTTTCGACATGATTTGGTCCGGCGGTACAAAGAGAAGCGAGGGAAAAATTTCAAGTGAACAGGATTCCTTCGCTCAAAATTGCAATTTTGAATAGTTGACGACACTTTGACGTCGAGGTAATACCGAATTTGGATCTGGCATCAAATTTTACATGGTAGATAATGGTTCGAGGAATGTTTTCAGCTTCTTGTGAGTCCTCCACAGTTGTAATACCATGCCCAGCGAGAATAGGCAAAAAGGAAATTCTCGGCTCAATCCAGAAATATTTCGGCTCTTCACGGCACGGTTTAATTTCCTTTTCCGGGACCCGGTGGGGTGGCAATCGTATTCTTTTGTCATTTAGAAACGAGCTAGAGGGTGCCCGTAAGTCTAAAAAAAGGTCGGTATATAAGTGCCACCCTAATATGTATGTATATATACATACACACACTGATCCTTGTGTAAGTTATATATCATGATCTTACTACAAAGTGTGCTAATATTCAGAAACGATCCACCTTCGGTATATCAGGAACATCGATTCTCACTCATGTGTTGTTGGTTTACTTACTTGTGGAATGGATGACGTTCATCCCAAGGTTGCTCTACCGCCTTACACACACAGCAGTATCGAGACATCTTTAATATGAGAGGCACATCGCATGCATCGGCAGCAACGCACTTCGATTCCACGTGCGACTAGAGATGTTGTGTCAATTCTCTCACTATTCACGTTGAATATCATTGTAACAACTAGCATTATGATCTGAAGTAAAAACTAAAGCCCGAACATATTCACGAGTACCCATGCGCAGCCATGTCGTGAGCAAGGCGAGGAGAACTGCACGTGTACGCTGCTACGTGCGGCAGCTGCGGAGGCTTTGATTTTTGAATGCGAACGGTCAACTCAAGTAAAAGTAGTAGGGAGAGCATAGTGAGAATTACATGAGGAGAGGCAAGCTAAAGCTGCGCAGCCACTCGACATTTGGACAGAGACGACAGCGCAACTCGACCATCTCTCTGATTGAGCGCCGTCCCGCTGAAAAGGGGCCCATGCCTCCTCTTAGAGTAATGAACGAGCAATGAGATATGAGCTTAGTTAGGCGTTGGAAGATCAGGAAAAACCCAACGTTCGTACTGGCTCCACATCGAACTCAGCACAAATACCCATATCTCCGCCCGAAGTTGCTGTACGGGGTTGATCAAAACGGAATCTGAGAACAATGAATATGAGCTAAGTAAGGTTCCGATACGTCGACAAAAACTCCATGTTTGTGCTGACTCCACATTGAACTCAGCATAAACACTCATACCCGTGCCACAAAATGCTCTAAAGAGATGATCAGAACGGATTCTAAGAGCAATAAATTAACAATGAAATATGAGCTAGGTTAGGTTTTAATAGGTCGACAGAAACCTGATGTTTTTGCTGGCTCGACACGAAACTCAGCACGAACTCCCATAACTCGAGAGAATGAAGAGCAATGAATCCCGCAAAACAGCAATGAATTAGCTATAAAATATCAGATGGTTCATTTGTGTTTGTGCGGAAATATTTGGGCTGAAGGCACCCTCATATAACTTCACTCTTCATAATACTGATCATACTTGGAGGTCGCGGACATCTTGGCATGGATTAGTCTCCAATGTCTGTACGAAGACTGTATATGCACGCAGTCCCGGGTAGTCTGGACCTCAGAGTTCGGAGTCGGATAAATGTGTCAATATCAATATCAATCTCGTCGTCGTAGGAGACCACCAATCTCCTGAAAGTCCGAAGGTTGTGACTCACTTGGTATGGGTCAGATCGCGTGAGGCATAACTATTACAGCAGTCACATTTTCTCCGGCCGCCGTCATCGTCGTCGAGTCAGCACCTCGAAGCGAGTCGTATTTCAGGTGTAAGCACGTGTATCTGAGGCTGGTGGCTCGAGACGTGACTTCCCCAGAAGAGTGGTTGTGACGGTCTACCCGTCACAGTACTGGGGATCATTCATGCTTACAACTCAGGCCTTCGTAGATAGAAGGATGGAAGGCTTTGAGTTGAGACGTCCTCGATGAACGAATTCCAGTTCTTAAGTTCACGTTGAAACGGTTCGAGAAACACAAACTCGCCATCGGAAGGTTGAGATAGTTTTACGTGGATCATCACTATTATCATTTCAATTGGTCCAGAATACCCATTTGCAGGAAACTGCATACAATTGCCCATCTTTACGCTCCCCACCGTCCCATTCCTGATGAGAATCATACATCTCTGTTTTTTCGATAAAATTTGGATGGAGAATTGATTGATCTTCGAGAAAAATGAGATAGGAACGGGAAATACACTGCGAATTTGGAGTAGTATCACTTTTGAACTCGAATGCCAATTTTTGAGGTAATCTTGACAAAAAATTGAGGAAAGAATACATCGGGAACGATATTTCTGACTAATGTCTGGACTGGGTCCATCACCTTTCTAAATGGCCCGGAAGTGCATGTGTGGGCATTCCCAGAGCAGGCTAGGAGAGTTGACAGGAATTGCCTAATACATTCGATAGATGTGCTCACCAAACAATCATGAATAATCGGCGAAACTTGCACGTATTTCTGTCAACCGTCCTAATAGTCAATCCATCAACCGTTCTCCTGAGTTTGATGAACCACCTCTGCATCATTTGAGGGGAGCACAATTAAGAGAGTTCCACTGATTATTCTCGAATTCAGCTGTTTGTGTTCCTGAGCAATCGTGTGCTAACGTTCCTCATGTATTTTGCAGGTGGCGTCACGAGATTGACTGAATCTGGGCTTTCAATGGTGTCATGGTCTGTTCTTGGAGAGAAGATTCCGATGAATGAAGATGCATGGACTGCTGAATTCGATAACTACAAGAAATTCCCAGAATTCAGGCAGTAAGAAGTTTCTACCACTACGATTGTTCTCGCGGAGTTAGGAATCTCTTGCCGCGGAGCTCCCCTTGACTATTTCAAGTAATCGTGGTTCATCGGTTGAAGCCAAATCGACTCCAACCGGATTCTGCGATCATTCCCGATCGATTCAGAGGTATCTCCAGAATAGTCCCCCCACGTACAGATAGCAAAATGCGCGAATCGCAACTTCATCGAGTATGATGAGTTATCCTTAACCAAATGCGCCCATCAGCGTGATTCAAATGGGACATCTCCCAACAAAAGTTTCATAACTCCAAATTTCTGACTGCCTCAACTCATTCGAATCCCTGAGAAGACTCTCGATAGCGTCTTTATGACCTATCGATCGACGTCTTGCATGCATTGTATGGAGCTCGTTAAACCATACTCGTACTTCAGGTACTCGAGGAACGTCGATCCGCTCAGATATTCTCAGGCAAATATTTCAGAATCTCTCCTATATCTTTCTCATTCCTTTTGGTTGCTCTAATGCAAGTTAACTGATGGCGTCATGAGGGAATGACATCTTGTTGGGGAATGCTCAGTACCCTGCAGAAATGATGGATAGCCTTCAGAAACAGGATTTGGGTTACGGGAGGTCCCCTCTGGGAGTATATGATTTCTTGATGGATTCTCAATGGATCGGAGACTGAATGTGACCTTCGTCTTCCCCCTATACGTCAAGATCTCTCCAACGCAGAACACAACTTTTCCAGGCAATGGCGCACAGTTGGGCCAGGGAACGATTCAGTGACGAGATTCAGCGCCACGCAAATGCTGAAACTCTTGACGTCATTCGAACGGGATTTGTTCCTTTTCCTACCACTCTACAAGATGCTTTACCGGAGATTCTAAATTGGTTGGCTCTGAAGGTACAGGCTAGTGTTTGAGAGCAATCAAGATGGGAACCAAAATATCGCGTGATTCATAAATAGATAGTAAGTACTAGAATAGTGATTTATATTTCCTAGCAGTAGTCATAGTATATTCATGAAGCCGTATACTATTTCTTCCAATCTCTCACTTTTATCAGAAAGGTTTTGTTAAAAATTCTGTTTCAATTTTTCAATCCTGAACAGTAATATCAGAACTTCAGTGTAATATTCAAAATTATATTCAATCATTGAAGTTATATCATATAATCTGATCAACTCTCTGAAAAAGCTTTGAACTATTTTTCATAACAAACTGGAAATATTTAATGTGTACGTTAAATTTTCAAATTACATTTGTGATCTTCAAAATTGATTAGAGTTGAGTGAATAGTTGTAATAATCAAGTACCAACATATGAGTGGAAAGTGGATAATATTAACCACATAACCGTATCAAGTGGAGAAACTCTCCTCCGAAAGCTAAACTATGAGAAAATTCTTTCGAACAGCTACACATAAGAAAGGCAAGTATCTAAAATGCTTGAGCGCAGTGACTCATCTGTTCGTCCCTTCACTTCGCCTAAATGCCTAGATCGTGTGTACTATGCCTAGACTGTGTGTATTGTGGGGGTGATGCCAACAAGTGAAAGGGACGCATTTCGACATTTTCAAAATGGCCGTCCCTCTCTCTATTCCTGTTCACAATGACTTCACTCAAAATTATTCTTTCATCATTTTCACGCTCACTCATTATTCTAGAAATGTTTCGAATCCCGTTTGAAAAACCTTAATCACGAACACGGAAAAATCGCGAGGTCACGTATGAAAATAGCTGGGCTTACGCTTTGCGACGATGCAATTTTTTGGGCCAGTTGCAGTAGCGGCGCGTCTCTTTGGGTCCGGCTTGGCGTCGCTCCGAGTTGCGGGGGCGGCTTGGCTTGGCGCGTCGTTCCTTCTTCTTCGTTATTTAAACCTATTTTCTAATCAATTTCACTCACACTTCCCTGTACTCGGGCTGGCAGGATCGCCACTTTGTTACGTACTAAATCTAGGGAAACAGTACGTATTTGATATTTGAATTGAAGAATGAATAAGAATGAGTTTAGCTCGAATGATCCACTTTTAAACAATGATTTTATGTTTGAATTTACCTTTTGGTTCGCCGACGCGAGTAGGGAGAAGGGTGAATGACGTATACACAGAGTTATGAATAAACTATTTGAGCTATATCGTTCAGAATGATCAAGACTCGAGAAATAGATGAAGCGTGAAGCACTTTGACAAGATGATGTGATCTAGCCGAAGGCCAGTGTAGCTCTGATGGCGGGCCGCTTTGCTCGTCGATGCGGCAGTGGCGTGGGCGTCGGGCCCTTCCGACGGGCCTTGTTGCTGTCTCTCTCGCACTCGTGGCTGCTTGGCTAGCGAGAGCGTCGATCGATGTTTGGGAGGCAAATCTTCATAGGTTTCAGAAAGGGGTGGCTTGTATTCAATATCCTTAAGGGGGTGCCGAAGCTCTACCTTTACCGACCTCGGTTCTCAGCACGAAGAAATTTATTGCTCGCTAAATACTCAATAGTATCAGAAATCTCGTCTACAGGCATCTCCGTAGGAATTAGAGCCACCTTCTCCCCAATTTTCAGGTTGATTCCTTTTATTTTGGAAAAATGCCATGGAACCTTTGTCTATGTTCATAGAGTAGTGAAGGTAGATCCAATAAATGCACAACACTTGAATCTGGATTTTAGTGTAACTTGAATGAAGTTTTGACAGATGCCTTTCATTGCGCGAGAGGCTACATCATTATGCGTGTGCACTGTTCGACGGTTGTCGGAAGAGCGAGAGAGTGGTGCGAGCCACGAAAGCTCATACTCGAAAAGTTGAATTATCCAGGTCACGCGGGACCTGAGTAGGCAAATATGAGCTTGGGACAGTTTTGTACAACATCGCTGGTTACAGTCAGAAATTGCTGACTATTACACAATAAATTTATTTGAAATTGAACATTCCGCCCACTTTTTTCGGCATGGTAGAAAAAAATTCATTAATGTATCGTAACAATATGAGGCATAGTAAGCTAGAGAGGAATAAGAACATAATTCCACAACCAAATAGAACAATATGGGTATATGAATCAATAAAGTGAATGTTCATCATTATGCGTTATCCTTATCAGTTGTCTTGACTGGATAACAGAACCAGTTTATGAATTGGTCGCATCAATTGTGAAGAGCTGTTGGTACGGAGGGTAGCGACTCTGGTGCGCTCATCTTTTCCAGGATGCACCTTGATCACTCGGGCTAGTGGCCACCGTGCAATGGGCACTCGTTCGTCTTTAATGAAGACCAAATCATTGACTTTGATATCAGGTGTGGGCACCGCCCACTTGTGACGCTTCTGGAGGGCTTGTAGGTACTCCGTAGACCAACGTCTCCAAAAGTTTTGTTGTAATTGCTGAATCAATCTTCAACGCTCCAATGGTGGGATCCGTTCCTGAGTCGAATCTGTTCCTGGAATAGTAAATGAGTCAGACTGAATTAAGAAATGAGCTGGGGTCAAAGGATTCATGTCGTTTGGTTCGTCTGAAAGAAGGGTGAGAGGACGAGAATTCAGAATTGCCTCTACTTGGCAGAGGAATGTGGAAAGTTCCTCGAACGTCAATTTGTTTTCACCAATCACGCGATTCAAGTGATGTTTGACGGATTTAACGGCCGCTTCCCAAAGTCCACCAAAATGCGGAGCTCCTGGGGGGTTGAAGTGCCAGTTAGTCATCATTCCGGACAAAGTGGTGATTGTTGAATTAAAGGCAGTTGAGGCTTTCGTAAACAATTGTTTTAGCTCGCGAGCGGCTCTTATGGAAGTGGTGCCTTGGTCGCTGTATAAGTCTGAGCAATGACCACGCCGGGAGATGAATCTGATGAAAGCTGCTATGAAAGCTGCCGAGGAATAATCTGAGACGACTTCAAGATGTACGGCACGTGTACTCATACATACAAATACGACTATATAACCCTTTTGTGCTTTATGACCGCGCCGGGGTGAAGTGCGTACCCATATGGGGCCAGCATAATCCACTCCAGTTTTTGAGAAAGGACGTGAGATTTGGACACGGTTTTCGGGTAACTGTCCCATCATTTGATTTGTTGTTGCAGCGCGATAACGCACACAAACCGGACATTGATAAATTGTTCCTCTTACCGCATTGCGACCTCGCACGATCCAAAATTCTTGGCGCAGAGAGGCGAGAGTGATCTGAGTACCTCCATGCAAGGTGAGCGCGTGAAATTTTCGAACTATGAGATGAGTGAAGGGATGGTCGTAAGGTAATATTATGGGGTGTTTCTGATTGACATTGAGATTTGAGTTTTCCAATCTGCCCGCGACTCTCAGAATACCATGAATGATGATGGGAGAGAGTTTACGAAGTTCGTGGCCGTTTGGCAAGGGCCGATCGTTGGAAATCAATTTAATTTCTTCACGATATACTGCATGTTGGATCGTATGAATCCAAGAGAGTTTAGCTCGTTCCTTTTCTTCATATGTTAGTGCTCCCTTGGGAGTGGGTAACTGAGCCCAGGGCTTATCTTGGATCAAATCTGACGTTTCACAGACAGAAAAAAGGGTGGGCCTCAGAATTGAAATGAATATGAATAGTAAGCAGTAGCATTAATCATCTTGGAATACGATGATTGGGTCTCTAGCATATTCAAGCAAGGGGTGAGTGAGCCTCTGGATACAACAGGATTTGTTGTCATATGTATAGTAGGTACTGATGGGGATGAAGTTGATGCATCAATATACGAGTGTTTGGAAACTGATTTCGATTCAGGCCATGACGCAGGGGGTGATGATAACCATTCAGACCCATACCACCATAGCGTTAGTTCGGCCATTTCATCGGGAAAACGACCTCTGCTTCCTATATCAGCAGGATTGTCTTCAGAGCGGATGTGTTTCCATTGAGTCCCTGGTAACAAGTCCATAATCTTGGAACACCGGTTAGCTATGAAAACTGGCCATCGAGATGGGTGATCATTGAGCCAATGCAGAACATCCATTGCGTCAGTCCACACAGAAACTTGAAGATTTGGGATTTTCAATGCAGATTTCAAATGATTAACGAGTTTGGCTAGTAGAAGTGCAGCGCATAACTCTAATCTTGGAATTGAAATAGTTTTTACGGGTGCGACTCGAGTCTTAGCTTGTGAAAGCTTTACGCTAATATTTTCGGATGAAGTCACCCTGAGGTAGACGACAGCACAAATAGCAAGTTTTGAAGCGTCAGCAAATCCTTGTAACTCATACGAGCAACTATCCCTCGTGTAGTTTAACCACCGAGGGATTTTGAGCAAAGAGATAGCTGCAAGATTTTCATACCAGCGAGACCAAACCAAGGTATCTTCCTCAGAGAGCTCTTGATCCCAATCGTAACCGGCTATCCAAAGTTTTTGCATGAAAATTTTGGAAGTGATAACCATTGGCGCAAGCCAGCCTAGTGGATCAAAGACGCTAGCGATTCGAGAAAGAACTGTGCGTTTTGTCCATACCTCCGATGGATTTGGGTTCAAGCATTTGAACTGCAAAACATCTTCACGGGGTAGCCATTTCAGACCGAGAATTGTGAAAACCGAATCGTTCTCTGAATCGAGAGAAATCGGGGACGATACCGCAGGGTTTTTAGCTACCAATTCGTTTGGAAGATGAGATAGTAATTGTTTGTTATTAGCTACCCATTTACGGAGATTGAATCCGCCCACTTTGCAGATATCGATGAGCTCCAGCTGTTTCTGACTGGCATTTTCAATCGAATGATCACCTAATACCACGTCATCCATATAGGTTTCTTCTTCAAGGGCTTCGGATCCCATATAGGGAAATTTGTACGTTCGTCTCGAGCAAGTTGGATACGTACTCGATTGGCATGAAATGGGCTACTTCCAAGTCCGTAAGTTATTGTATTAAGTCTGAAAATTGAAACTGGGTGAGAAGGATGATCACGCCAGAGGATAGACTGCATATGTCGACCATCTTCGTGGATCCAAATTTGTCGGAACATTTTTTCAACATCGGCAGTGAAAGCGTACCGATAAAGTCTCCAATTCGACAAAAGTGTGGTGATTTCTGGAAGTAGATTAGGACCTATGAGCAAATAATCATTGATTGACTTATTTGATTTGGGACGGAAAGATCCATTGAATACGGTCCTCAACTTCGTGGTCGTGCTACTTTCTTTCAGAATCCCATGATGGGGTAGAAAGAAATCATTGGAGAAATCAATGTCTTCAGGGCCAATATTCAGACGAGTCATGTGACCAAGTGATTCATACTCAGGAAGAAAATCGTGGTAAGCATCGAACAATTTCTTCTCCTTTGCTAGCCTACTCTCTAGCTCGTAAAGGAGCTGTTTTGCAGTGTAGAATGATTCGCCCAGATTTGATGGATGAATATTATTACGTGAAGGTAACCTTACAGTGTATCGCCCACCGGATCCTCTAGTATGGGTTTTCATGGAATGATCCTCACAAGCTTGTTCATCTGGAGTGAGAAGTGGTTTCGAGCTGATCATCTCCTCTTGGGTCCAGAACTTCTGGAGCAGATCACCTACGTCTACATCTGCTGAACAGTGCAAAGCAGTAGGTTGTAACATCAAGTGGTCGCTGTTGTCAGTTGGTCCTGACAAGATCCATCCAAGTTGAGTTTTTGTGGCGATGGGTTGATCTGGAGTACCTTTGATTAGGTCATTCTCCACAATCAAGGCATGAACAGATGCACTCAGTAAGAGTTCGATTGGGTTATCTTTCATGAATTGTGGATCGGCTAATTGTAATCCTGATATGTGATTCCATGATTCGGTTGAGCAGCCGATCCTTGGTTGATAACCCGTGACATCCTTGATGACCAGAGCGTGAAGTCTGGCCGTGAATGATGATTCAAATGCAGGATGAATTGTAACTTCAGCTAATCCTTTCGCGTACGATTGTTTGCCTCCTAGGGCTTGTACTGGTACTGAAACACGTTTTTTATAGAGATTGAGTCGTTGACATAGTGATTCAGCAATAAATGAGGTTTGAGCACATTGGTCAATTAGAGCACGGGCAAAAACTACTCCGCCCTTGGCATTTGAAACTTGAACCCAGGCAGTAGCTGAAAGTACTGTATTGGGTTTTTTCGGGATAGAATTCATAGCAGCAACATGGTTATGTAACGGAGAACTTGGTTGAAACGGTGTAGATGTTGCTGAAAGTTGAGTGCGAGGGACATAATTGGTTTCTGCTGCAGTAATCGGCTTGTCAAAATGAAGAAGGGAGTGATGTTTTCCTCCACACGATCGACATTTGAATGTAGATCTACAGGTTTTAGAATCATGATTCTGTTACGGGACTAGGTCCGTAACGATTCATTGACCGGTAGAGAATGTGCAGGCTTCAGGTACGTCATGAGTGACCTCAAGCGAGTAATTGAAACATAACCTCTTTGATTGAATGAATTCTCGGCAAGAATCAATACTCATTGCATTGAATGCGGGACAGTTTCGCAAAGAATGATCTTGTTCGCATAATGAACACTTTTTTTCTTGGGAATCAGGTCAGATTGAGACGAATGAGGAACTTTTGCGCCTTGTTTCAGAGCATGAGTAGAGCTTGACCTTTGATTACTTTGGTTGCTCTTATTTGATTTGGGATCAGTGATGCTCGAAGGAATGCTCAGTTGAGAACTATTTTCTATAGACTCGAGTGTGCTCAATCTTGTATTGAGAAAGGTTTTCATTCTTGCAAAGGTGGGAGGCTCGGAAGTTTCTCCAAGGGAAGTTTCCCAAAGGGTTCGGGATTTTTCATCCAGACGACTAGCAGTGATAAAAACTATCAAGTCGTCCCAATGATCGGTAGCTCTATCAAGTGATTTGAGAACGATGAGAGGCTTGACAGTGCCATTGATCAATCTTCACAATTCGGAGGCTGTTCCTTTTTTGATGGGAGAAACAGAGAAGAATTCTTTCAGTTGGTCATTGACCATTCGGCGAATGTTCTCATACAGCTTGCTTAGTTCATCCCAAGCTCGTTGAAAGTTTCCTCCCTCGAGAGGGATACCTTGAATTTGCAAGGCAGCATCACCTTTGAGATGAGCTTTGAGATAGTAGAATTTTACTGCGATTTGAGAACGATTTGCAATTGATAACAGTTGCTGTGAATAAGTCACGAAATTTTGGCCAATCATTGAATGCCCCATCAAAAGGTTGGATTTCTATAGGCGCTAGTCGAGCCGATTCGAATTCCGACATGACAATTTGAGTGGTTTGATTACCCGAGCTGGCGCTCCCTACTGCTACATGTGATTCATTGATGAGAAAATCTTTGAAGTCGCTGAGAGCATCTATGTAGATCTCTTCTGCCTCAGCGAAGTACTTTTTCTTGATATAATCAATTTCAAATGTGAACTGTTCATGAGATATGATTTTATCATGAATTTTTCTCACCTCGGTAAACCACTCTTCTATTTCAGAAATTCGAGTTTCGGCTCCACCAGTAGTCATTTCCCTCCTACCTTTCCTCTTAAAATTGGTGAAAGAATTGGAGATTTTGTCTACTCTCGACAAATGCAGAACGACAAGGTCGTCTAAAGACATTTTGTCTAAAGAGGTCATGATGATTGGACAAGTAACTGTTACGAGGAGTGCAAAATTGGAAAGTGTATTGCACCAAAATCTGAGTTGCTAGAATTACTTGATCTCCAAAAATCCAGGAGATTTAATTCGGGTGTGAGATTGAATTTGAGATATGGGTATTGCTAGCAATGAGCAATGAACTTGAAATGGATCTCAAATTTGACATATGCTTGGTTGAATGTATTTGATGGCGTGAATGCTTGAGTGGCATAACCACAAATTGAAGAGCGACAGTTGTGACTCGCAAAATCCGTACGTTAAGAATTCGTCTTATCGCATGTGGTTCAACAATAGCTTGAGAGCAATATTGTTGTCATAGGGATACGCATCAAAAGATTGAAGAGCGTTTCATCAGAACGATCTTACTTGTAGTTGGGTGCACACGGTATCTTGTCTTATTCCCAGGAATATCTGGAAGATTCGTGCTAATTTGAGAAATGGGTGTTGCTATAATGAGCAACGAACTCGTAATGATTCTCAAATCCGAACATGAAATCGAAGACCCAAAAGAATTTGATAGCATAACTGCTTAGGGTAATCACTCACTGGAGAGCTGAGCTTGTGACTCGAGAAGTCAATACAAGAGGGATTGCTCTTTAATCAAGTGATTCAACGATTGCTTGTAGGGCGAAATCGTTGTCATATGTTGATACGCTAGAATTATTTTGGTATGATTGGAGCGATCTTACTTGACATTTCAAGCACTCGTCGTCATTTTCAGTTAAAGCAGAGCTGGATATGGGTATAGTTGACCTCATCGGCCTTGCATCGTCAGCAGTTTAGACCTGGTGGAGATTCCTTGTCGCTCCAATTTCAGCTGCATTGGAATGTGACACGATGACAGCTGTGCCACGTCCTTGATATAGGTGGAGTTTTCAGCTACTTGCTGTTTTCGTAGAGTTCACTTTGTTGGGTGTGACGACTCCAGCAGATAGTGTATTGCTGCATTGGTCGAATCTCCGCATATGCATCGACATACTCAACAATACTCCGTGCACACAAAACTCCACAATTACACTTCCGTGGATTCACGTAAACTGCACTTTTAGGCGTGGATCCGGGTTCGAAGGACCAAAAAATGTTCATAGAGTAGTGAAGGTAGATCCAATAAATGCACAACACTTGAATCTGGATTTTAGTGTAACTCTAATGAAGTTTTGACAGATGCCTTTCATTGCGCGAGAGGCTACATTATTATGCGTGTGCACTGTTCGACGGTTGTCGGAAGAGCGAGAGAGTGGCGCGAGCCACGAAAGCTCATACTCGAAAAGTTGAATTATCCAGGTCACGCGGGACCTGAGTAGGCAAATTTGAGCTTGGTACAGTTTTGTACAACATCGCTGGTTACAGTCAGAAATTGCTGACTATTACACAATAAATCCGTTTGAAATTGAACAGTCTACAAAGTGCTAGCTGCCGTACGCAGGTTCCACCGTTTTCCCTCAAAACCAAAATCAATCGACCCAAAAATCTGTTATCAGGTTAGATTTGATCCACATGAAGATGCCTGTAGAGTCCTTTTTCCACTCAATTATCTTTCAAGAATTATGAAAAATCAATTAGTATCAACACTACATCGAGACTCAAAATGTAAACAAACGCGTGTGAGCTGGGCGTCTCGCTTCCTGCTAAACAGCTGATTGCAGCTCATTGAGATATTTGAAAGAGACACGCCTTCATCACGTTTTCAGCTTAACAAGAGAACTAAAAGTGTTTTGTGAAAACATGTACTTAATCTGCCAGCAAAGAATTTTCTTGCCGGCTTAGCCCTCGTGTCCGTGTGGCTTGCGTACCAGCCAACTTCAGCATGCAGCTTGCTGTTTCTGATTGTTCATTTTCGGCTGGCATCGCGTAATGGTTTATGGCCTCCAGGTGCCCTAGCGAGTGCCCTGGATGTGTTGACTAGTGTGTACAAGCACTCCGGGTGGCGGTGATTGTGTATTGGGCCAGTGAAAAGTGAAATTGTGAGACCTTATCGGCTCGTATCGGTGTCACCCATGCAACCATCAGCAACGCCCGGTCAGCGTCGACTGCTTGCATCATGCATGCCGGTTTCTTCGCACGTGAGTTTCGAAATAAATCGCACATTTTTTCTGAAAATGATGCACGTCGGTCATACCTGAAGTCATTGTGAATCTATCACGCCCAAAACCAACTACCTAGGTCGTATACTTTACTCATGCGCGAGGTTATAAGTCGGCTGCTATTGCTGTGTAATTGAATGGTGCTAGATGTCAACACTTCGAATTTTGGAGATTTTCCTCGTGGATCAGCCCTCAACTAGAAGTTTTCGTATTCAACAGATCATGAAAATTATGATCTTCCTTATAGAATTGGTTTGAGTTGTCATTAAACACATTTTCTTGATTTTTTGTTATTCCCAGGACCTCGGAGTTTGAGATGAAGTTCTACGTTCTGGCTCAAAACTCATCCAGAGTTTCTGGAAGTCTAACTGCACTCTTCAGGAAATTAGTGTAGGTTCATAGCAACTTTTTGAGCAGTCCTTGGCCACCCTTGGAGAATTCCAAGGTCCATATGGTGTGTTTGTCCAATTAGACAATATGCTACATTCAGTATGTACATTCAGTAAGAGTACAGTGAGTTGGCCGATCAATTCATGCTCTGAACTGCCTATGTATGGTAAGATTGACCTGATTGTTGTGTTGTAATAAGCTTCATGGCTTTCAGTTATTCTCTAAAGAATATCCTTAAACTTGATCATCAGGTTATTTACTACAAAAGTTGCAGGACCATGCACGACTGAAAGCTTTTAGCTTTAATGAATCATACCGAGCCTGACTCATGCCTTCACCCTATTATATATGAGAATTGGTTACTTAAACCTTGAGAAAATTTCTGCTTCAAGGTGCATGCAGAACTTGATCACCCGAGTCAACTCTTGGCCTCACATAGGTGCTTCCTTAGAGGTCAATCTATTCCTCTCCACTGTCCCGAATACTCACGGTATTTAGGAATCATACAACTTTTCAAGTGTTCAGATTGGGTAAGTATCAGATCTCTAATCTACATTTTAAGGTCTTATAAGAAGGCCCAAATTTGAATCGTTGGAGAAAATCATCTCCAACAATTGACATTTTCCAGAATCTAACAATAAATAAGTTCCAAAGTGATGCAGAATTCACCTCTGCGAAATGATGTGGACTGGATACTGTTCCTGAATATTATCTATTACATACTTTCAGATACTTGTCTGTTGATGATGGGACGCTTCATCGATGGAAGCAACCCTACTCAGTATTCAGAGCTCAACTGCCTTCTTGCCTCAACGGATACCAGATCCTGGCATTTTTGAGGTATAGAAGTGAGCAGTAATGAAGATTTATTTGTTTTGAAATCTCTATTTGGACAACAGCAGTGTTTGCCTTTCCTCCGCTCACAGTCGAATGTCTTGGTTCAGCCATCTGTTTGTTCATATCACCTCATAACAAATGCACCCGCTCTTTGGGTGCATAAAAAATGCAAGATCTTGAACTAGAATACCAGGTTGAGGAGGAATGGAGATTCATCTGTTCTGAAATCTCTATTTGGATAACAGAAATGTTTGGCTTCCCTCCGCTTACAGTCGGATGTTCTGGTTCAGCCATCTGTTTGTTCATATCACTGCATAACAAATGCACCCACTCTTTGGGTGCATAAAAAATGCAAGATATTCAACTAGAATACCAGGTTGAGCAGGAATGAAGATTCATCTGTTCTGAAATTTCTATTTGGATAACAGCAGTGTTTGCCTTCCCTCCGCTTACAGTCGAATGTCCTGGTTCAGCCATTTGTTTGTTCATATCACTGCATAACAAATGCACCCACTCTTTGGGTGCATAAAAAATGCGAGATATTCAACCAGAATACCAGGTTGAGCAGGAATGAAGATTGATTGGTTATGAGGTCTCTATTGGATACCAGAAATGTTTGCCCTCCCTCCGCTTAAAGTTGAAATGTCCTGGTTCTTGGGTGCATATAAATGCAAGGTATTTAAGTAATATACATATCTAGGCATGCCAAGATGCACATTTACGGTGTAATTCTGAGGAAGATGGATTAAAACAGTATCCAAGGTGCAGTTTTGGAAAGTGTGCTGCAGTATTGTATTTAGGAATTTAAATCTCCACTGATGCATGCACAATGCACGTGATTGCATATAAAATGCTAAGTATAACATTGCATCAATTCATAGAGAGAATTTTCAATTCCTCTGCATAAATTTTCGCACTTAGAAACACACACTTATGTGTGTAACAAACAGCAAAGAAGTTCATTCTAAGACAGTGACCAGCTGTGACAGAGATAAATATATGAATATCAAACCATAGAGATATCACACCAAATCTCTATGGAACAAATTCATCTCTACTCGTGTCAGGCTGTCGAGTGCTTGAGATAGATGTCTACGAATAGACACCACCAAGTCACGTACAAGTCTTTAGACCCAGCTCGCATGCGGTTCCTTGGGTCGGTCAAAGTAGAGCTTCCGAACCCCCTCAACTAATCACGCTGTCAGCTATAGTGGCCATTTATATACGGTGATTTGAATCGGGCGCGGATCTTATACCATATTGTCAGTTATCTACTTTATCAACATATCACCTCGTTACACAAGGATCAACACCTGGAAGCTCTCCAGGGTCCGACTCTCAAGTCGAAGAAGTTGGCTTCAACCACTTTGCCGGTTCTGGAGCTGCGCATCGCCGTCGGCTACTCACCCAGCATCTCGCAAGCTCCAGGTCTTCCCTGAGCTGCAATCCTGGCGCCCTACGCAACAATTCTTGCCACCATGAGCCGACGTAAGTACTAATTTCTTGAGCATCATGGTAGAATAAAATGCCTTTCCTTTCCTGGGTTACCCTATCCCTGTCACTTGTAGTGATCAGAGGAGGCCGCAACGAAAGAAAGCACGCTGATGCCTGGAGCTAGGTGCGCCGGTAAATCGTAGCATTCGGGTACCCAAAATACCTCATCCTTTTTTCCTGCATTGATCAAACCATCACGTTTCTCCGAGATTTTTGATCGACGAGAAAGGCAATTATTTTCGAGTCATGGCTCTTGCGGTGATGTGATGAGAAATACCTGTGATTGATCTTCTCATCCTCTTGCGTTAGCGGTGGAAATATCCCCGACTAGATTTTCGGAGGAGACGCGTGGCTCGTGTGCTGGTGGCGATCTAATCGTAATATCACGTACGTAGAGCTTTGCTGCCGCATCACTTGAGGATTATTCCAAGTTGTATTTTATAGCAGATCGAGTGCGAAAGCACCCCCGCGCGCGCAAGTAAATTTCTCTGTGTGCGGCACGCGGGCCTCTTTCTCTAATACATGCCCCGTGAGTAGTTTCCTTGGAATCGGATCGCTGCCCCAGTGGGGGAGTTTTGTGATATATATACATATATATCACAAAATTGTATATACATATACAAGTTTCTTGCAGGCGGATGAATTCTCTACCGCGTCGCGTCTACCCTTTCGGTTTGAAGGTCGACCGTGCGACTTTTTCTCGCTATTTTGAAGCGGTGATCACTAACAATTATTTGACGATTTCGGGCGTCTTATATTCTTTTGACGTGACATTTGTTTTCCAGATAAGAGTTCATTTCGTTGAATTAATGGTCGTTATTTTCTCCGTTTGGTTACAAGTGTCGATATGTCATTAAAAATTCTGGTAATGATTTTTCGTGATGTAATAGTTTGAGTATTATAAAATCAGTGTTCTTCTTCCCATTCATTATCCAGTGAATTCATTCATGGTCAAAATAAATGCTCGACCACATGTCTAAAAATACAATAATTTGAGTGATGAATTCCTCAATAAAAAGTGATTAGATGTAATTTGCATCTATGCTTGTTATTATTTCTTGACCCACCCAAATGCCTATCCCCAATGAGAGTCGAGAACCACAAATAATATAATATAATTATATGGTAATGAATTTTCTCTTGAAAAGTGAGAGTCCTTTGCTGACTTTACTTTTGAATTCATCAAATATTCTCATTTCATAATTTCCTCTCTTGCAAATTCGCTGTTAGCATCTATTCACCCTAAAATATTCTTACAATCAAAATTGTAATAAATTAATGAATCAAACGAAAAATCTTCTGATTCTTTGGAATGAATATAAAATTTTTGACACAATATTCAGAGAATTTGAAAGAATTCTGAGATCATGGCAAGGTAAGTCACGTCAAGCTGACGTACAGTTGAATTTTGAGTGAAATATAACAGTTTTAGGAAAATAGAGGAAGGCAAGGAATGTTGCATCCTTGCAACTTCAAATATAACTATTTTTCGGGCTAACTAATTTGCAAATTTCCAGCCTCTTTGTGGCACTGAAATTGAAATTTTTAAGATTTTCCAGGTAAAAAGTGGAAGTTCTTGAAAACTGAAACGTTATTCTTAAACTGCTTTGAATTGAAAGTTATTTGTCGTTATAATTAGACTATGAATCGTTTGATATTCTTTGCAATTTGATGACCTTTCCCTAATGTGCCGGGTAACTCTTTTGGCAACAATCCTTCCATTCGAGGCTCAAGGCTATTCCGAGAATTCTCAATCAATTGTCTCTGAATCGAATTAATAGATATAGGACTAAATCTCTTCAATGTACATTTATCTCCAGGCTCCTCATATTTCGTACTTTACCAGATCCACATGGATGAAATCTTGGAAATCGCATGCTCTTAATTTTCGACTGGAATTTTTCAACATGACTTGGTGACTTTGTATTTGATAGTCTATCAAGTTGTGCAAAAAATTCACGTTTGGGAAAGATTCGAAAGTACTTTTTCAAATAGATTGCTTTGGCAGAGTCATATTCTTTCATCTCACCTTCCACAGTTCCTGCGATTCTGATTGTTGCTTCAAGTGTCTTTAGAGGTCGTTCTACTATATCGACGCTAGCTTCCGATAACTTACTTTGTATCGATGGATGTGAGTCTGCTGAAAGGTTCTCAATCAATTTCTGCTCATACAACCATTCCCACGATTTTCGATCATTCTCGGACATTTCAAGGTTGTGATCGATATTTTCGTCATACAGATATCTCAGCCGAAGCAACGTTCCTCCAAATTAAATACCAATTGCAAATTTGTATCCATTTTCAGCAATTTACTAAGTCTCAATAATTAATGCATCTAATCTGTATGAGAGTCCATGAATCATTTCCTGGCTTGCGGGATTTGGAATAACCATCAGGCGCTTAATGTTCCGCGTATTCCTTAATAATTATCAAAAACATCTATTGACTTGGTCACAGCCGGAATCATTATATGATGGATTCCACGCCAAAGCGACCTACGGAAAGGGGCCATCTCTCAGATCCTTTTTTAACCTTTTTCATTCGATTCTATGGCCCAAAATAGGAACTTTGAGCCGCCTTTGAGGTCCAAAAAAAATTTCTCCTCTCCATTGCACGCACATCCGTAAACAGACCGAAAATTCATCGTGTAAAAATCGATGCTCTTTTATTCACGAAAATGGGAATATTTCGAGTTTTTGAATAGCTATCGATTTGCGGATTGCAGCATCTGAAAGGGCATCAAAAATGCCTCCTCTGTGATTTGGAGGCCTCCTGGAGGCAAGAGAGTGTTTTTCACTGAAATGTTAATTTCTCAAAAAGCCATTTTTTAAATTTCTTTTAAATCATATAGTTGACGTAAAATTTTGCGTTCTTCCGAAAAAATGGGTCTCAGAGAAGTTTGGGGCGATCCAAGTGACTTATCAGCCATTTTTTGAAAATTCGATTTTTTCGGTTTCAGAAAAAGGCGATTTTCTGCGCATGCGCACAAATGTAGACTTTCGGCGCCATATTCAATGGAAAGCTGACAAAATTTCCTATAAAATGACTACCCGCAAAGTTGAAATTCATGCACTGAAACGGGATCTGCAACGATTAATTATATCGAATCAAAATCACATGAAAATTCAGCCCATTGGCGCCTTCGTGGCACCTGCTAAGATGACACATTCACGAGATCTTCTCGGAACTCAATTTCGAGTACGAAATCGACCTGAAAAAAATTCGGATCACATGGTTTCAACTAAAATTGTATGAACTTTCAAAATATGCGATAAAAACCCCCGTTTGAGGCGAACTCGAGGTGTTACATTCAATTTTTCGCGATTTTCAATAAGAAATTTCGTATTTTCTGGCAAATATTGAATGTACCACCTCGAGTTCGCCTCAAACGGGATTTTTCATCGCATATCTTGAAAGTTCATACAATTTCACGTTGAAACCATGTGGTCCGAATTTTTTTCAGGTCGATTTCGTACTCGAAACTGAGTCCCGGGAAGATCTCGTGAATGTGTCATCTCAGCAGGTGCCACGAAGGCGCCAATGGGCTGAATTTTCATGTGATTTTGATTCGACATAATTAATCCTTGCAGATCGCGTTTCAGTGCATGAATTTCAACTTTGCGGGTATTGATTTTATAGTAAATTTCGTCAGCTTTCCATTGAAAGTGGCGCCGAAAGTCTACGTTTGTGCGCATGCGCAAACAATTGCCTTTCTCTGAAACCGAAAAAATCGAATTTTTAAAAAAATGGCTCATAAGTCACTTGGATCGCCCCAAACTCCTCTGAAACCCATTTTTTTCGAAAGAACGTAAGATTTTACGTCAACTATATGATTTAAAAGAAATTAAAAAAATGGCTTCTTGAGAAATCAACATTTTAGTGGAAAACACTCTTTTGCCTCCAGGAGGCCCCCAAATCACAGAGAAAGAATTTCCGACAACGTTTTCGATAGGTCTCTTGATGCCCTTTCAGATGCCGCAATCCGCAAATCGATAGCTATTCAAAAACTCGAAATATTCCCATTTTCGTGAATAAAAGAGCATCGATTTTTACATGATAAATTTTTGGTCTGTTCAAGGATGTGCGTGCAATGGAGAGGAGAAATTTTTTTGGACCTCATAGGCGGTTCAAAGTCCCTATTTTGGGCCATAGAATCGAATGAAAAAGGTTAAAAAAGAATCTAAGAGATGACCCCTTTCCGTAGGTCGCTTTGGCGTGGAATTCATCATATATGTCTTGTGCCTTCCCTATCAATAAGATTGGATTAGGAATACGCATATACATATGATGCCTCGCAGCAACTTCGCAAAATACTCCCAAATCACTGCAATAAATCATCAAAATCGGGTTCTCCCAATCTCATGAACAAAAGCCATCATTTTCACTGATGCATTCCAAGTAGACTTCAGTAAATGTATCATTCGCCATCGAAATCTTTGCTTCATAACTTGAGAAATACGTCAAATTATGAATTCTCAGTGTGCATAGAAATCACTCATGAAGTTTGAATGGCGGAAATACAGTACTTGATGGTTACACGTCCAAGGGTCACAGTTTCTTCCACTTCGTGTGTAGATATCGAAAAGCGAATTTCCGGGACCTGTAGAATGATATCTTGGTGTGGAGCAAGCTCCCGAAGATTTTTCGAGAATGTAAGAAAAACTGCAATCTCGACATTATTTTCGAAACTGATCACATAGAGTGCAGACCGTTTGAGTCATCTCAATCATAAAGCTAACAAGGGGGGACAACCATAGAGATATTACAGATAGAGGAGGGAAGCGCAGCCTACAAGTTCCTTCGCGGAAGAGTGAGAGAAAAGACGAGGAGTCCTCTCTCTTTCTCTCTCGCACCTGCGCGTCCCATTGCGCAGTCGACACCAAGACACGGTTCAGCGGCTCACCGCCAGCGTTATCCCCTCTCCGACGTGCCTATTGTTACGTGGGTATTTTCTGTGACACGAGCGGGAATGTTTGAAAGTCCAAAAGGATGAATGGATTTAATAAATAAATTGAAAAGTCAAAAGTTATAAGAGATGATGCAATATATTCGAGAAGAACTCCGAATACAAGCAGCTAAGCGCGACGAGAGCCAAAGCTGTAATGTAATGATGATTTGATGCGGCCGGATCTGCTGCTGGATGTTGCGATGAGCGAGAGCAATGATGAGTCCGAGAGCTGCTGCCCTCTTCCAGCTATGGTATAGTAGATATAGGTATAGCGCAGTACGTGTGCCGGTCTTCTATGTGTTGGTGCGTGGGAGAGTGAGCCGCTGAGTTGGGCACCCCTCGCCACCGAAGTTTTTTATACACGCTTTGCTTTAAAATTCACTCGCTGGGAAAGCGACATGAGATCGTGCACAGAGTCGCGCTCAAGATGTGTCTATTTCCATATATGGGCATTGAAATTAGGGGAGCTCAAGGCTCTTGTTTTTGGGCTGAATCTTCCCATTCGATGACGTAAATCGTGGCCTAGATAATATTCTCGAAACTTCTATGTTTTACTAGAATAACCTTGGGTGACCCATTTAATATTATTTTGTATGATTGAATTTCTGATCTGGAATAATATCATTTCTTATAATTTAAATCCGCGGCTTTTAGTTTGAATAGGTGTAAATGTATGCGTGCCTGTATGTATGATTGAGTATGTGTGTATTCGTGTTTTCTCTCTATAATATAGTAAATTTAGTGACAAATTCGATGTGCTATACGACACTATGTGTCTTGGTGTCGACTGCGCATTGCGCCCCACAGGTACGAGAGGAAAAGAAAGGGGACTCCTTGTCTTCTCTCTCTCTCTTTCGCAGAGAAAATCCCACTTACAGAGAAGCCCACCTCTTCCCTCCTCTATCTGTAATATCTCTATGGGGACAACGGGGTCCGGGTCGCTAATCTCCCCTAAGATTTTTTTACACTTTTGTACCACCGAAAAGATGAAGAATCCAGAGTAACTCCGTCAAATGGGTCTCCTGTCCGAAGATACAGCCACTGAGATTAACATTGTTCATATAGACCCATGTTGAAAAGTGATGTAAGGTAAGTGTACCCAACTTGCCTCTGTACCCAACTTGCCCCCATATGCCGATCTCAGAAATGGGCGCTCGTTGACCTTCCCGCAATTTTTCTTTACGTTTGTTATGTTAAAATATGAGTAAATACGTAGTTTTCATCGACCCCGGATCATTTCTGCGTTCTCCAGAAGATATAAAGTGAGTTTTCCATTTTTCGTGTTTGCACGGCTAAGAAATCACCGAGGAAATCGCGTTCACTAAAACCGGTGCCAATTTATTTTTATTCAACCAATCTTGAAGTACCTTAGCGCATTCGATTCCTTGTCTCAAGACCTTTGAAATCCGCTCTTCAGGGTTGCAGAACTCTGATTTGGTGCAATTTTATGTACAAAACACAGAGATGATTTGAGAATCTAGAAGGCCGACATTGGAGTGTACCCAACATGCCCCCATATGGTTATCTCAGAAAGGCGTGCAGTATGGCTTTTCTTACCACTCAGAACGTATTTATCAGGTCAAAATAGGTCGGGAACGATGATTCGGGCCAGCTAAAAACTATAAATGTCGCTACACGGTGATCAAAACGGATCAAAGCGATTCTATTCACTTCATCGCCGACCTACATTTTTTTAAATGATGGGGGCAAATTGGGTACACACTTTTGTAAACTCTCAAAAATCACCTTTTGGGAAAATTTAAAGAGCTCGGCTCCACTTCATCCAAATTGGACTTATCTTAGCTCATTTTAAAGGTCTTGAGACAAGCTTGAAATTGAGCGAGAGTACGTTGGAAAATATGGAGATTGGCCAAAGTTATTAAGAAAATGGCTTAATGGGGGCAAGTTGGGTACACTTACCTTATATAGATATACTGGTAATGCTGACGTTTTATTTGTAGCTCTGGACAGCAGGCCCATTTGACGTAGTTACTCTAGGTTCTTCATATTCTAGGTGGTAGCGAACTGTGAAAAAATTTTGAGGATGATTGGCGACCCGGACCCCGTGGTCCCCCCTTGTGAATATCATTCCTCATATTTTCCCAGCCTCGAAGATCGAGAACGAGGTCCGCTCATATCTCAGAGGTCAAGAATCTTCGTTTAACGTGAGAAGAAACCCACTACTCCTTTTATGAGTCACTTAGCAAAATTTGGCCAGATTAGTCCCAGGGGGGTCTAGAGAGAATGCCAAATCACTAGTAATATGTTGCAATGGTGTGAAGGGAATTCTTCTGGTTTAGTTCTGAAAGTTTCAACGTGCTCTAGGCCCTATGGAAGATGTATTTTGAGCTACTTTTAAGTCGATTTTGGGACAATCGTTCCTCAAACTTGCCTCAACTCTTCTCGATGTACTCGTGAAGCCTTCCTTTGTCACGACCAGTACTTCTTGGGGAAATCGTCTGAACTTGATAATTGAGCCTAGCAACTTGCAGGACTGTTTGCTGAGAGCATATCCTATAGACTTCTGAATCTTCCGCGAAGTGATGTAGCTTCTTATAGGGAAATGATAATTACCTTTGTCACTGGTTGAACTGAAGAGCTTCGAAAGTAAAATGAATTCGCTACGAAATGAAGGCAGTCATCTCTTTTTCTGAAAAGATCTGCAACAAACAGGGTTTGAGCAATTTTGTAGGAATGCCTAACTCAAATTTCATCTTAGAATCACACTCGTACACCTATTGTATTCACTAATCTGCTTTGTGTGCAGGAACACGTGAAATTGCCCACTCTCTTCCCCGTCCTCGAATAGATGAACTAACCCCTAACTTGGACATTAGATAGATCCTTCAGCTCGCTTCTGTCTCGAATCTTGCCCCCGGAAATTTTTCACACATGACTATACCGTCAAATTGGGTAATTTTGGTACGATTCCGTTACTTCTTATATTGTTTGGCTCAGAATTTTTACATACGTTGACAAACCCCATATTAATTAGTAGTCAATCGAAAGCTTACAGTCTCAGCTTTCAATTGATGGGCTACAAAGTCCAATTTGATGTGTCTAAGCAGGAGCTGTTAGCAGTTTTGTAAGTGTACCAAAGTTAGACCCCGACTGAGCAACTTTGGTACAAGAAATTTCAATTTTACTCACCACCATGCTAGTGAATCAATTTAAATCATTCAGAAGTCTCATCATTATCATTATCATCATTTTTTTTTCGTCTGTTCAACGGTCGTCTCCGGTCAATGGACATATTACAACCGGGGCGGATCTCGTGGGTTTAACATTTCGTGTTTTATCATGGCGTGTTTGAGATCCAGCCACTCACCCTAACCTGATTCTCGCCGCATTTGACCGGGAATCATGCCCGTGGAGCGAGGGAAAACTCCTGTGGAGAGGAAACCTGCTCCGGAGAGTTCGGCACATTTATCATGCTACCCTTACAGTGCTCGTGCCAAATTTCGTGAGCATGAACACCACAATTGTAACATTTCGTGCCTCCCGCTCACGTTGCTGAGGTGTGAGTGTCAACTAATCGATCAGAAAAGTCAGCTCGTCAATGTTGATTAGACCGAGATGGGCGGTCACCCATCCAAGTACTAACCGCGCCCAACGTTGCTTTACTTCAATGATCGGCCGAGCTGACACCCAGCGACCCCACCAACTGTGTCGGTCAAAAGTTTTATTCTAAGTTGTTTAAAACATTTTAAGACCTCATAAACCATCACTCGACCTGAGATGATATGAATAGAAGCTGTCATAGGAGGGCGTATTGAAGTCACCCTATACTCAATGGGTATCACTCATGCTTCTTACCTAGAGTGGGGTAACTTTGGTACACTTTTCCATGGTTTTCGCCTTCTCTAAAGAGAAAGCTTTGTTTTTGGTTCAGCAAATTTTTGATCAGTTCTTCCATTCAATCCAATATTTCTTCAACAAAATCCCTCTTATCAAAAAATACCTTAACCAATTTATTCCTCTCGCCAAAATCTATCGATTGGAGATCACACTTTTCCTCCCAGAGGCCTTCAAGATATTTGAAGGAGCCAACTTCCCGTACCTTTGTCCGTGTGTGTGTGTGTGTGTGTATGTGTGTTATTTTTTTCCCAACACGCTTTCTCTTGTACGGTTTAGCTAATCAAAATTTCGTCTTCTACAAGTTGTAGAGAATCATTCGGAGATGAGGCCAGTGATTTGTCAGCTCTCCTGTCCCGGCCGAATTATCGATTGGTTTATACCGAAATTTTCTCAATTCCTTTGAATATCATTCAAATTGAACTTATCCTCGAAAAATCAACAATTTTACAAAAAACTCCATTTTGATCATTTTTACAGCAACTGTATTAGAATTTCGTTTCAACTAAACGATATATCTTGCCCAAACAATCCTTCCCTAGATCATCTGAATTCCCCTGAGAGTCAATCTCGTGGAAGTAACTCAACAAAATCTTATCTAGATTTCCTTCTAGTCTCATATCTCCTCCCACAGTTATCCTATCACCTTCCAATTAAATAGAGAGATACTGTACATCAACAAAGGGAGTGGGTGGAAAAGGGGCGTAACTGCAAAATGGTCATTTTGAGAAAATCAATAAAAACTTAATAGAAACCGCTAGAGACATAATTGGACGAGTTGAGCTCACTTATTTCGAAAGAGATAGCATTCTCGAAATAGCCCAACCCGAGTGGGGGGATGGAATTTGATTTCGAGCTTTTTCCAGCAATTTCAGAGAATGCAATTACGCCCTTTTTCCGAATACAGGGTCAAATTTCGGGTCTTTCTTCCTCACAAAAAGTGGAATTGAATATCGAGATCAAGTCCAATCATCTCCAAATTTTCTGAAAGTGTTCTTGGCCATGTTTTGAAAGATATTTGACTGCTACACTGAGAGAAAAAAATCAGGAGTAATTCCAGAGTCATTGAGATCCGAGTGTTGCGAACGCATTTCTTCTGGAATTATTCCATTTCACTCGGGAAATTTTCCAGATCACTCTAGAAAAAGTCCTGATCCTGATCAGGAGGATTTGGTCTTGGGAAAAGTCCGGACTTGATCTGGAGTTTTTCCTGATCTAGACTTGAATAAGTCCATAGGCTTTCTTGAATCATTTCAAAACATTACTCTGCATAATTTTACTCGGATGGTCTTGAAAGATTCCGCTGTTACTCTGAAAATTTGGCCGAGTATTTTCTGGAGAGAATACAGAGCCATTCGGTTCTTTCTACCGATTCTCACAATGTTCATCTTTACCTGAAATATTCCTGATGAGAAATGGAGTAATCACTGATTCACATCAGGAGTATTTCCACTGCGAATGAAATATCCGCTCTACATATACGAGGAATACACGCCGTTTGGTGAATTGCTCACTCAATTGATTCAGTTGTAGCAGAAACAGTCAAATTAGAGTCTTCGAACGAACAACAGCTGGAGAGAGCAATCAATACAATCAAGGGCCTCGTGAAATGGAAAGTAATGAAGTGAGTGTTGGGATGTTTTTGTGTATTCGTTTTTCCAAGTGTGTGATTTTTCTAAGTAGGTGAGTCTAACATGAACCAATTTTGTTCAGTATCAAGCAACAGATGAGATTTCATCGTTCGCGAACGTAATTTATTACTCGATCGGCAGCACCCTAAGTCAATCGTCCGAGTTCGCGCAACTGGAAACAGCACTTCGGCATGAATCACAGCAGGTATGCATTTTTTTCTTTACTGGATTCGAAAAGAGAGCTGTTTTATTCGAGTAACGCGAAGATTCGTTTGACTAGTGTCGAGAAACCGGAGCACACCAAGGCTCAGAATCTCAATTTTTGGCGCCGAATGCCGGAGACGCGTTATTGACCGGGCCACATATCGCTCCCGACAGCTTACCGGTGTCAGCGAATGTAAACAAAGAGCCTCGCAAAGATCCCATCGTTCAAGACGATGTACCAGGCTCAGCAACGAGTTCGACTTCAAGTGAATCTAACAATGTGAGTGAATGTCAATATTCCTTGTTACTACTCATCTCATTGTTACGCCCTTTTCTCACTGATTTAGAAAAATTCTCGTGCCGATCCTCTCACATCTGGAATCACCGTAAAATACGAATCAGGATCGTCGGGTTTAAACAATGCCATTGTAGTTATTGAAGCCGATAAATCTAGTGACAGTTATGAGGTAAGCCCCAGTTTGTTTTCGCACACACATACATACATATGCATATCTCAATCCACATTGATACTATGAATTTTACATTTATATCGTATATTATAGAGCACCTACCAATATTTACTTGATGATGTTGACGGCAAAGCGATATTGAATCAACATGACCGACAGAAATTCATACTTCCCAAACAGAGAAATAAGGTATGCCGCATTCTCCTCAAGAGAGAATTTGATAGAGGTTTTCGTGGCTTGAAGCGAGGAGAAAAATTGAAAAAATTCATGTAATACTTTTCTTTCATGTATACTGCAAATAAGTTATGGGGATTCAATCATCACGATCTCAGTTATGACACTCACATTTCAGAATCGACTCATCTCGACTGTTACAATTAGCCAATTTTCATCAAAAGACATTTAATGAAAACTATACTCTTGCGTACAGCCCGCGAACCCGTGAAGGCAAGAAAGTGACTCCAGTGAGTGGTGCTTTGCAGGAAGGATTTGAGTATATGAGAAGTCTATATAGGAAAAGCGGAATATTAGCCGAAACGGAGAAAAAGCAAGAAGGTGTCGTTGTAACCATAAAGGAGCCATCCATTGAAAATCCTGATGAAGGTATATGACAATAATTATGCCATTTTAGAATACCTATCATACGTGATTCATCACAATCATCAATTTTAGAGCAATTACTCGAAGAATTATCAAAGCTCACTAGCACCTCGAAGAATTTACTGAAGCGGTGAGATGAAACTTACACACCTCGTCTGAAATATTTATCACGACCAGGTGTTACTGTGAATGATTATGTCAAAAGATTCTCATTCCTCAAATCACAACGTGGACCAGAACTGGTGAGGAACTTTTAATCCTGCGTATTGCTTATGATGTACTAAAAATAATTCTATATGAATATTCTCAAGGTTTTGAGAAACTTCTCGATCGGCTATTCTGGCAAAGAAAAGCTCTTACATGAACGGTGGATTGCTATAAAATCAGCCATAATCCAAAAAGTACGACAGATATCTCCATTGAATACTAAGGATGAAGCTTTGTTGCTGAGTTACGAATCACTGACTTCTGGTACATTTACTGAATTACAATCTTGGCTTGTCTCAACGTCCCAAGTTATCCTAATGAAATCAATTCTTTGTAGAAAAGCAAGATTTAGTGGCCGTGCATCTCTTTGTTCATGCCATAGGTGCACGTCGAGGGCCTCGAGGGGTCAAGCGAAATCGAGAGTCAACAGATCCAAGTGGAAGCCCATCTTCGTCGGGAAGGTTGTCTATTCAAAACAGGCGAGATTCTTTTGTGCTGGATGTTCAAGTAAGGATGCAGCAACTAATGTGCTTGATATATTTTCAAGAAATCACGATTTGTTTTCCATCATCTTATATTTACAGGAAGCGATAGATCTAGAAATTTCTATCAAAAGTCTCAGAGACACACTACAGCAGAAGAAAGAAACGCTCCAGCCTCTCATCGTCTTTTTGGGGAAAATTCCGGATATTACTCAAACGTTTGTAGTGTTCGACGATGTGAGATACGAAGCAAAAAGTTGTCTTGAAGCTCTTGATTTGGCTTTTAAGATATTTTATGTATTTGATTGTAAGTATCCCGGACTAAGTGACGAACTATGATACTTCATTCAAACAGCTGCTTATGATATCGAGAATTTGTTGCATGAGGTTTGAAGCAATGCATGCGAGGAGTGAGATTCCGGCCAAAGTTTCCCGCAATCGTACAAACGTAGCACGGACTATTTGCGTGAGGTACCAGTTATACCTGAATTACCTTTTTTTGAGCAAGAGTCGCATGGAAGGAGCGCTTTTGGGGTCGCAAAAGAATATTCAGTTGGACAAACATAAATTGTTTCCCAAATTTCAAAGTGTTATACCGCAAAATCTTCCTTCATTTGTGAAATCATACGAATGGATCCGCGAGAATGGATGTTTAATCAAACCTGGCAATATGATTGTCAAATTCGAGGATGAGGGACCGCAGTTTGATCTTATTCCATTGATTTTCGATGGAGATGATGGCAATTTCTATGTTTTATGTAATCGCCTCCAAGATCCCAACTGTAGTATGCACCACCAAACATATTATGTGAGTGATACAGAATCTTTCGAGTGGGTCTTGTATAACAAAGATGATATCATTGATTGTACCATTACTCATTGTAATGAACTGAAAGACGGCTTCTTCATAACGAAGACATGGATTTGAAATGAATATCGAGACTCTCCGCCAGGTGGCTAACGCTCCAAATCACAGCATCGAAAGTTTCTCGCAAGTGCCTAACCAAAACCATGATTCGTATATAAGATCACAGAAACTGCACCAACTTATGTGACATGAATGTATTATTACTATAGATATATATACTTAAGGAATAACTTGTAAGCCACCGAATATATATATATTAAGGATAACTAGTACTATACCTGTAACTTGAATGCAATATCATCCCTTTCCCAATGAGATAAAATTGCAGCGTCACTGCCGAAACACCTCCATTCATGTCATTTCAGGTCAGGCCTTTCCCGTATAATCCTGTTCAGTGTCGTAAATCCGCTCATTATTTTGCTTCGTCACGCTGTATCCGTGAACGGATGTAGAATCCATCCGGACTATTTCGTGACTTTTTGTTCTGAATCCACTCAGGAGAAACTCCCGACGCGTTCAGGACTATTTCCAGATCGCGACAGGATGAATTCCTGATTTCCTCGTGAAATTTTCCAGAACAGGCTTGAGGAGTATTTCCTGAGCACATGCGTTCGCGACACTCGGAATTCAATGATCTCTGGAATATTTCCTGATCTCCTTTGGTAATGATTCCATATCAGTTCCGGAAAAACTCCTGAGTCATACGGGAAACTCTCCCGATTTGCATTTCTGAACGGTTCAGGAACAATTCCAGAACAAATACGTTCGCAACACTCGGATCTCAAAGCACTCTGGAATTACTCCTGATTTTTTTCTCTCACTGTAGGGGGTGGTTCAATTCATGCTCCACGGTTCTATAGACTCGAAAAGCTTCCATCAGCCGTGTGAAAATGACGAGACATTTTCTTCACTAGGGAAAGGTGTAAATACTCAATTTGTAGGTGAAACAACATGCTTTCATCGTTATATCAGGTGGAAAAACGTTTGCAGGCTCTGGAGGATTCTTATAAAATTTTTCCTCGGTAATTAGGCCCTCATTCCAGATCCGCCGTCACTTACGCCCTGTCACAGAGTAATTACGCTCTTTCATATCTTTCCAGTCAGTTACTTGAGCCCTTTTTCCAAATCCTGTTGGGCTGAGCGCAAGATGAAGCCCTGCTTTTGACAGCAGTTACGCCCTTTTATTATTCTATCATTGCACTTACGCCCTTTCATCTTGCAGATGAAAGGGCGTCATGGCGGTCACGCCCTTCTATCTGCCAGACGGTTTTTGGGGTCTAACGAACAACGGATTTCGAGGGTTGGTAGATTGGTATAGGGGCTAGGAAAAAGCGATGTCCGAAAAAAGGGCATAACGGCGATTACGCCCTTTCTCCACCCACCCCCTCACTTGGTTGAAACCGAATTTCTTGCACCCAAAGTTGAAATCGCTTCAAAAAGATATATGGGAAAGTGAATGAGAAATTGTCACTTGATAAATTACATCCTCCCTGAGTTATCGCACATCTCGCTAAGAGAAAATTTTTTGCTAATCTCTTTTAGCAGCGTACTTCTCGTGTTCTTCATTCATTGAAATTCCAAATGCTGTAAATACCCCCATCGATGGTTTCTTCAATATGGTGATATAAGAGGAAATCCCAGGAACGTTTGACTCTTACTGTCACTCCACCATCATTTGGGCTGTGTGACGTGTAATGAGGTCTAGTCAGTCAAATCTCTTTGTTTGGATGTCTTGAAAGTGGACACCATTTGGAGTTGATTGGTGGGTGCGGATAGATACAACAGCCGCTCAAGTGCGAGAAATTACCCGAAAGTCGACAAGATGACGTGTCACTCGCCCCAACTCTTAAAATTCGTTAAGCTCTCGTGGTTTCAGCGTACCACAGCACTCTCTCAGCGCGAATCAGCTAGGGTAGCTGGAAATCAGCTATTGATAGCTGATTTCGTCAGCTAACGTGAACGGATTTTCACTGATTGAATCAGCTAATACACAGGGTTATGAACGATGATATACACCGTTCGGGAATGTTTTTCCCTGCGCACTGGGTGTCTTGTGATGAATTTTTGGCTCTAGTATTAGAATCGTTCGTGCAGTGCAGTGGGATCCATTCGATTACCTGATTTTTAAGTCCCAAGTAGTGCGTCAAAAGTGGGCCACGTGGATCGAAAGTGGCCCACCTAGATCGAAAGTGGGTCACCTAGATCGAAAGTGGGCCACCTGGATCGAAAGTGGGCCACCTGTATCGTAAGTGAGCCACCTGTATCGAAAGTGGACCACCTGGATCGAAAGTGGGCCACCTAGATCGGAAGTGGGCCACCTAGATCGAAAGTGGGCCACCTATATCGTAAGTGAGCCACCTGTATCAAAAGTGCGCCCCCTTGATCGTGCAACGGTTCAAAATCTTCACAAAATTCTGAAAATTCTGATTATTCTTATGAAGTCTAATTTGTTAGATTCAATTATGTTTCTACCTGAATGAAGTCTTCTTTTGTTAAAACTTAAGTTATCATGAAATAACAAAACAATAATCAGTTGTTCTGTTTGATTGGCTTTTATTGATTTTTTTTATAAAATTGAACAATCAATTTTTCAAATTGAGCCATGAGGGTCAAAGTCCTGAAAAAAAGAAAAGGAATCTATTAGTTCAAGAAAAAGATAACAAATAGTTGAGTTCAATCATGGAAATTGATTAAGAATATTTAATTGGCAAAATATCTTGGTTGTGCGAGATATGGTAAACTCACACAGATTTTGGATTGATTTGATCCCTCGACGAAGGCCAGTCATTTCTTTATTGGTCGATCAAAGGTCCATTGGCCAACATTTCCTAGTTTTGTTTTCCAAGTCCCGTAAAAATCAAAAGAATTAGGGCTCTTATTTTCATTTCAGCCTTTGCCACCAAATTGGCAAGGACCATAATCTGTAAAAAAGGGTGAATTAGGTTATATTTTCCTGAAAAGGGAAATCATTCTCATTATTATCATTAACCACTAAGTTCAAGTAATATGAGTTCAAGAAAAAGTCTTACCTTGAATTCTGAAGTTGGTTGCCCCACGACGGATTCCCTTGGTACACCCCTGGAGGTGGTTTTCACATTTGGACTCGCCCCACTGGTGTTCCTTGAGTATCCAGGTAGACCTAGAAAAAGCACAAAGTTAATCAGAATCATTTTGGTATATTATTTCATTCATGTTGATCAAATCCGAAAGAGACTTTCTTATAAAACCGAAACCCAGACCACTCCAAGGAGAGGTTCCCCATAGTGAATATGGGCAATTCAAAATGAAATATCACTCAATAGGTATAAATGAGGCCTTACATCATTGCTGGAGACAGGTAAAAATAGTGGAGTTCATTACCCCACCTCTGAACACCACCAGACTAAGTTCGTGGTATAGCCCAGCCTCCGTTTCTTAGTTTCCGCAGTACCTGCAACAAGGAAAATATTAGATATAATTAAGCTAGCTACATGTGGGTTAGTTCATTAAAAAGATTGGATTTTTTATAGTCATTCAAGTACAAAAAAAGTTACACACCCAGTCCCAAATTAATGGGACTGATCAAAAAATTAATCTCTGTTTACATGCAGCCCATGCTAATACATGGTAAAACAGTGCCCTGTTGCAACACAGAATACATTGTGAGCAGGGTTGGTAGTCCATAACACGACACCTTAACTTTGCGATGTGTCACACATCGCACGATGTAGTTTTGACGCGGTGCGCGTGCGCGGGCATCTGGCTTCGAGATGAACGATGCGCGCCGAGAGAAAAGCAGATGAGATGACAAACGAAAGGCGAAGGCATCGCCGGCTCGGCAATCAGATGAATATTTGCATTTGTATTCGAATTGAATTTTTGATGAACTCAGAGTCATGAAGGGATATTCTCTGAGGACATGGGAATCGATTCATGCATTGACTTCGAATCGAATCATGAAATTCGATTTCCGTGCCCACATCCAAGGAGGAAAAGGCAACTTTTCTCGATGTCCGGACTTGGTTTTCGACGCGGATTTTTAAAACTGTCTCGACTATGAATGCTTTTATCATCCCAAAGTGATAAATATAGGTTCTTTATCATTATAAGGCGCCATTCATACAATGATTCCGAGTCGGCTGCTGAAATTCGATTTTTGTTGCCACATACAAGGAGAAAAAGTCACATTTTTTTGGCGTCCCAACATGGTTTTCGACGAAGATTTCCCAATCTGACTCGAGTAAAAATTTCTTCATCAACCCAGAGAGATAAATATAGCTTCTTCATCATCATAAAAAGCCATTTATGCATTTATTCCGAATCAAATCATGATATTCGATTTTCGTTGCCACATACGAGGAGGAAAATTCAAATTCTCTCGATATCCCGACTTGGTTTTGGACGCGGATTTTCTAATTCCACTCGAGAAAATATTTCTTTATCGTCCCAAAGTGATAAATATGTGTTTTTCATCACCGTGAGGAGCTATGGATACATTTATTCCGAATTGGCTGATGAAATTCGATTTTTGTTGCCACATACAAGGAAAAAAGTCACATTTTTTTGATGTTCCGACATGCTTTTCGGCGCGGATCCCTCAAACTGACTCGAGTAAGAATTTCTTTATCAACTCAAATCGATAAATATATCTTCTTCGTCATCAAAAATGTGACTTTTTCTCCTTGTATGTGGCAAAGAAAATCGAATTTCATCATTCGATCCAAAATAGTTGTATAAATGGGTTCTCATGATGATGAAGGACCTATGTTAATCCTTTTGGAATGATGAGAAAATTTTTACTTGAGTCAAACTGAAAAATCTGCGTCGAAAACCAAGTTGGGATATCGAAAAAATTTCCCTTTTTCTCCTCGTATGTGGCAACGAAAATCGAATTTCATGATCCGATCCGAAAAGAATGTATGAATAGCTCCTCCCGATGATGAAGTCGGGTTATCGGAAGAATATCACTTCATCTCCTTGTACTCCGCGCCAAAAATCGAATTCCATGATCCAATTTGAAGTCAATACATGAATCGATTTTCATGTTCTAAGAGAATATCCCTTCATGACTATGAGTTCATTGGAAATTGTAATCGAATACAAATGCAAATATTCTGAATGCCGAGCCGGCGATTCCTTCGCCTTTCTTTCGTTTGTCATCTCACCTGCTTTTCTCTCGGCGTGCATCATTCATCTCGAAGCCAGATCCCCGCGCACGCGCACTGAGTCAAAACTACATCGCGCAATGTGTGACACATCGCAAAGTTAAGGTGTCGTGTTATGGACTACCAACCCTGATTGTGAGTATGACGTTCCCAGTTTTCCCAGGGTACTTATGTTGAAGAAGAAGGCCTAGCGCAGGTGCTACGACCAATAATTGATGATTAAATTATCAATCAAAAAATTACTCACGATGTAAACACCTCGGTTTTGGTGGCTCGAGCAGACGCTGGTTGTCTTGCTGATAGCTCACGCCCCGTTCCGTGTCACGCCTCGGCGACGATGCTGCAGGTTCCTAATGGTCCACAGCACACAATTACACACCCGGAACACTCGAACACCACTCCACGACGTAGCGCGAGCACCAGGAAGCCGTGTAAACAACCTGTTGCAAGGGGCTGGCGGCGGCCATTTTGAATTCCGGTAAAGCATGCTTGGCTGCTATATCAGCGTGCGCAGATGCGCGCCGCTTTGAAAATTACATGCTACAGTACTTGTATCATATTTTATTTCAATAATAAGTGTAATTAATTATAATAACTTGTAAATATGTACATTTTATCCCGTATTCCAACTACGATATGAGGGGAAATCACTATTTTTCGTAATTTTACCCTACCACTCGACAATTGGAAATTTGAAAAATCAAAGCTTTTCTTTGACCTCGACGCTGATTGGTCGAGCGTACCAGGAGTGGGGGGAGAGAAGCTTAATTCGCGGGAACCGAGCTTATGTGCTTGGGAAAGCTGCAGCGGAGCGGCATTCTTGTCGATTTCATCCAAGGATCAACACCTGGAAGCTCTCCAGGGTCCGACTCTCGAGTCGAAGAAGATGGACTCATCCATTCTTGGAAATTGACGGCTCGACTCACCATGCTCTTCGCAACAGGCGTTCCTGAGCTACAGCCCTGATGGCACCCTCCATAGCAAGAGCATTGTCAAGAAGTCGACGTAAGAAGAGTGTCAACGTGTCAAGTGGTATATGATAAAATTCATTTCCTTTCCTGGGTTACCCTATCCCTGTCACTTCTAATGATCAGAGGAGGCCGCAACGAAAGAAAGCACGCTGATGCCTGGAGCTAGGCGTACCGGTAAATCGTAGCATTCGGGTGCCCAATACCTCATCCTTTTTTGCCCACCTTGATCAAACTATCACGTTTCTCCGAGATCTTTGATCGACGAGAAAGGCAATTGTTTTCGAGTCATGGCCCTTGCGGTAACGTGATGAGAAATGCCTGTGATTGGTCTCCTCGTGCCCTTGTGCTAGCGGTGAAAATATCCCCGACTAGATTTTCGGAGGAGACGCTTGACTCGTGTGCTGATGGCGATCTAATCGTAATATCACGTACGTAGAGCCTTGCCTCCGCATCACTTGAGGATTATCCCAAGTTTTATTTTCTCAGTAGATCAAGTGCGAATGCACCCCCGCGCGCGCAAACAAATTCTCTGTGCGCGGCGCACGGGCCTATCTCTCTGTAATATATGCCCCGTTAGTAGTTTTCTTGGAATCGGAATCGCTGCCCCAGTGGGGGAGTTCTGTGACATATATGTATATACAAGTTTCTTGCAGGTGGATGAATTATCTACCGCGTCGCGTCAACCTTTTCGGTTTGAAGGTCGACCGTGCGACTTTTTGGAACTATTATTGCTAATAATTATTTGACGATTCCCGGCGTCTTATATTCTTTTGAAGTGACATTCGTTTTTCAGATGAGGCTTGATTTCTTTGAGTTAATGATCGTTATTTTCCTTCGTTCGGTTACAAGTGTTGATTTATCAATAAAAATTCTAGTAATGGTTTTTCGTACTATAATAGTTTGAGTATTGTAGAATCAGTGTTTTTCTTTTCATATGTCATCCAGTGAATTCATTCACGGTCAAAATAAATGCTCGACCACATGTCTAAAAATATACTAATTTGAGTGATGAATTTCTAAATAAAAAATAATTCAATGAAATTGGCATTCATGCTTGTTATCGTTTCTTGACCCACCCAAATGCCTATCCCCAATGAGAGTTGAAAACCACACATAATATGATATCATTATATGATAATGAGTTTTCTCTTAAGAAGTGAGAGTACTTTGCTGACCTTCTTTTTTTAATTCATTGAATATCTTCATTTCATGATTGTCTCTCAAATTCTTTCACCGTAGAATATTCTTACAATCAAAAGTGTGATGAATTAATGAGTCAAATAAAAATCTTTCGATTGCTTGATATGAATATAAAATTTTTGACACAATATTGATAGAATTTGGAAAAATTCTGAGTTCAATGGCAAGGTGAGTCACGTCAAGCTGACATACAGTGGATTTTGAATAAAGTATAACAATTTTAGAAAAATAAAAGAAAGCAAGGAATTTTGCATCCTTGCAATCGAGAGTGGGCCACGTAGATCGAAAGTGAGCCACTTGGATCGAAAGTGGGCCACCTGGATCGAAAGTGGGCCACCTGTGTCGTAAGTGAGCCACGTGTATCGAAAGTGGGCCACCTGGATCGAAAGTGGGCCACCTGTGTCGTAAGTGAGCCACCTGTATCAAAAGTGGGCCACCTTGATCGAAAGTGGGCCACGTCGATCAAAAGTGAGCCACTTGGATCGAAAGTGGGCCACCTGGATCAAAAGTGGGCCACCTGTATCGTAAGTGAGCCACGTGTATCAAAACTGAGGCACCTGTATCGAAAGTGGGCCACCTTGATCGAAAGCCGGCCACCTAGATCGAGAGTGGGCCACCTGGATCAAAAGTGGGCCATCTGCGTGCCGTAAAAAAAGCGGCGTGCCATGCCGCTTTCCACCGCTCGGAGGCGCTGAAACTCATACTTCCCATAGCACGTTATACGCCACAACCTCACCTTCCGAGCAGGAAATAAAGATCTCTCGATCTCCATATACTCATGTTGTCGTCATATTAGGCTCCTTCTCAATATATCTTCCTTCGATCCAATGCTGATCTCGACACTGTATAGTGTATACGGCACAACACGGATATCGTTGAGCCGAAAAATCAGCTATATTAGCTGAGATTCCAGCTATGTTCGCTGACTGAATCAGCTATTATAAGCTGATTTTTCAGTAAACGGTTTTTTACTGACACGAATAGCTACTGTAGCTGAATTTCAGCTACATTAGCTGGTTTTCAGCTACAATCACTGATTTATAGCTGATTATAATCAGCTATATAGGGCCTCCCGTGGCACAGAATGAGTGAATATCGAACGAATACGCCTTTGTTCGTCGTGACTTGGTCTGGAAAAGTCGTTAATGTGTTTATGGCGATATTGGAACCCGGATTTGTGTAGTTACTTCATCAGAATTATCGATTTAAGCGTGATTTTTGTGTTCGCTGATTTGAGCAGCAGTTTTACGTCCCATGGGAGTAATAGCTGATATTTCAGCTATATAATAGCTCATTGATGCTGAGAGACCAGGTTCTGTCGTTTTGCAGGCATGTTTCTCATGATCCAAAGTCATAATTTTTCTCATCCAGGAAGATGTACATCGACGTGCTCAGCCGTGACACGCATTGGACGGTCTGTGACCCCATTTTGATGAAAAATCATTACTCCTGTTCTTAATCTCAAGCTCATACACTTTTCTGGGTATTCTAGAGAGACTCCCCGATGAACTCATTGTGTTACTCACGCAAAAACGAAGAACTCGACCTATTGCAGGTCCATGTGCATCAACTGGGAGATCAAGGAATTGCGTTCAACCGGGATGAAATTAACGTTACTCATGGTATATTCACGCTGTTCTCTGCGGTGTACAGTTGCTGAAACCAAGGGATGCATTCCAAACTACCGAGAAATAGTCGATGATAGTACCAGAAGACCATATCCACTTCGCGACGCTCAGACTCTAGCGCATTTGAGAGTACTAGCTGTTTGAATGGGGCCAATTGAAAATTTTATATGGACGAAGTCGTCATGAAACGTTCCAAAAATCTTTCAAAAAGTTCAAAGACACTTCGGATCTGTATGAAAACGACTAGGATCGTATTTAATATTCGCATCTTGTATGTCAGTGGATGATGGGATCTGGTAAGACCGAGACTCTCAAATATTTGGTGTGTTTTTGCCACCTTTGGATAGGTCCCAAGCCTCCATTATTTCCATTGAGCGATCCTAATCAGGATCTCTAAAAGTTGAGAATCTTTGACATCCATTCAAGTATTCTATAAGAAATTCCCAGCCGACCTACCCCCGACACTCACCCAATCAATGACAATTTCGGACCAAATTTTCAAAATATTCCCAAAATGTGGCTGCGAGACTTTGTTCTGTGAGTCGTTTAGCGAATTTTTCAGATGATCCACATGAGAGATTTTGTTTTTGGAGCCCTCAAAGAAGTTGTATGGAAAATTTCAGAGATGTACTCTCTCAGCATCAATCAGCTATTATATAGCTGAAATATCAGCTATTACTCCCACGGGAGGTCAAACTGCTGATCAAATCAGCGAACACAAAAATCACGCTTAAATCGATAATTCTGATGAAGTAACTCCTTAAATCCGGGTTTTAATATCGACATGAACACATTAACGACTTTTCCAGACCAAGTCACGATGAACTATGGCGTATTCGTTCGATATTCACTCATTTTGTGCCACGGGAGGCCCTACATAGCTGATTATAATCAGCTATAAATCAGTGATTGTAGCTGAAAACCAGCTAATGTAGCTGAAATTCAGCTACAGTAGCTATTCGTGTCAGTAAAAAACCGTTCACTGAAAAATCAGCTTATAATAGCTGATTCAGTCAGCTAACATAGCTGGAATCTCAGCTAATATAGCTGATTTTTCAGCTGAACGATATTCGTGTTGTGTCGTATACACTATACAGTGTCGAGATCAGCATTGGATCGAAGGAAGATATATTGAGAAGGAGCTCAATATGACGACAACATGAGTATATGGGAAGTATGAGTTTCAGCGCCTCCGAACGGTGGGAAGCGGCATGGTACGCCGCTTTTTTTACGGCACGCAAATGGACCACTTTTGATCCAGGTGGCCCACTTTCGATCTAGGTGGCCCACTCTCGATACAGGTGGCTCACTCACGATACAGGTGGCCCACTTTCGATCCAGGTGGCCCACTTTTGATCTAGGTGGCCCACTTTCGATCTAGGTGGCCCACTTTTGATACAGGTGGCTCACTTACGATACAGGTGGCCCACTTTCGATCCAGGTGGCCCACTTTCGATCTAGGTGGCCCACTTTCGATCTAGGTGGCCCACTTTCGATCTAAGTGGCCTACTCTCGATACAGGTGGCCCACTTTCGATCTAGGTGGCCCACTTTTGACGCACTACTTGGGACTTAAAAATCAGGTAATCGAATGGATCCCCCTGCACTGCACGAACAATTCTAATACTAGAGCCAAAAATTTATCACGTGACACCCAGTGCGCGGGGAAAAACATTCCCGAACGGTGTATATCATCGCTCATAACCCTGTGTATTAGCTGATTCAATCAGTGAAAATCCGTTCACGTTAGCTGACGGAATCAGCTATCAATAGCTGATTTTCAGCTACCCTAGTTGATTCGCGCTGAGAGAGTACACAGAGATGTACACTCGTCGGACAAAATATCTGTACAAGCCATTTAGTGATTTCTACTTTTTGGGTTGGCACGGCCTATCTCATTCCGTGCTAAGGGAACGCGGAAAATGGAACGAATGCATGGCGATACCAACCTAAAAAGTGAAAATCACTAAATGACTTGTACAGATATTTTGTCCGGCGAGTGTACACACGCGTTTTTCAGCATTCTCACTTTCAGGGGCCAAAAGTAAATGGTATCTGGGATTCCTTCATATTTGGTGAAGATGTAGCATTATTCACCCGTAGTTCTTTCGAGAACAATTCTTGCCAGGTACGCTAACTGGACCACTTGAAGAAGAATAACAATGCTGTTCATGAAAAAATCAATGCCGAAACTGGGGCACCCGTGACCAAGACTGAGCTACTCCTCTGTGTGCAGATATGTGATTACTAGTGAGAAAATGACTCCATTCATAGACTCTAGACTTGGAAGACACTGGTATAAAGGTTTTCGTAAGAGGAATCCATGTCTCAGCACACGCATAGCTCAAAATCTCATTACTGCCAGATCAAATGTATTCAGAGAGAACTCGGCTGAATGGTTTGAAGTAGTTGGCAAATATCTTTCGGACTGTGATTTGTTGAATTTGCCAGCAATAAGTAATTCAAACTGTGACGAAACCTATGTCCCATTATCTCCCGGAGCTTCCAAAGTTTTGGCTGAGCAGGGCATGCGAAATGTGCATAGGATTTCATAAGTGATTTTGGTAGATTTTTTCGTCCTTGATGGTCAATATACAAGTTGAACATTTGGTCTCGTCGATCTTGAAGGACGGTGGGGAACTAAATAAATTCCCAAAATTTCATGATGGAAATTTTATTGCAACGTTTACTTGTATTGACAGGAGCCAGACGTTATGTCTGTGCCCTATTATAAGATCGTCCAAAATATCATGACAATCTAAAGAATAACGAACCTGAAGCCTAATGAGGTCCACAAAACCTAGTGGACGAAACGTTGCAATAAAATTTCCATCATGAAATTTTGGGAATTTATTTAGTTCCCCACCGTCCTTCAAGATCGACGAGACCAAATGTTCAACTTGTATATGTGCATAGGATTGTGGATTAGAATGAAAGGAGAGTTTGACAGTTTTGTTTACATATTGTGCTGATGGCACTCGGACAACCTCGATGGTTCTTCATCCAGCCAAAGAGAATGTTCCCGAAGAGGTAGTGTCAAAGAACCCCGCTCCGAGAGATAGAATTTTGGGTTAAGGTAAATTCTGTCGGGGGGAAAATATGTTGTAAAGCAAGAAATTCTGAACAGAAAGTTCAATGGTCTCGAAAACGGAAAATTGCTAGGTGTCTCAGGAGTAATTGAATAAATACCGATATATGGGAGGTTATGGGGTTATCTAGAACGACAACAAAAGCTTGTCTGCGGCGTTCGAATGTGGATAATTGGAGATGTACAATTTGAATTTGATGTAGCTCAAGTGTCATCTTTTTTGTGATGAAAACATTTTATCTCAGACCTCCGATGAAAAAAGCAAATGCACGCATGCAAAAGAAGTGAAAATACGGGATTGACAGAGGAATGGTAACGGCTCATATTCTTGCGGATAACTTCTTATGTCAATCAGTGTAGCAGCTAACGCTGGAGCTGGGCTATAAGGCTGTGCTGACTCGATGCAACAAATACATGATCTTGGAGAGTCCAGATATGGTGCGCGTGCGGCTTTTTGACCACCATCATCGCATCACGCGAGTCTCGCGCTCTGAATAGTTTATGGGAAGTGTCCGATAATGCATGGCTGCAACAGAGTTATACAAAATTAATCAAAATCAATCTTTGATTGCGTGAGACTGGTGTAAGCCGAATATCTCGAGGATATAGAGATCGAATCGCCATATCTCGAGATTATGTCGCGTGGGAGGCTGCGGGGTCGAGAACAAGCGACCATCAAGATCGAGCTCGAAAAGTCGAGTGGAGGGTGTTTTTGAGGTATTTAGAGGTCTCTGAATACGAAAATCACATCGCTCTGCCTTCAAATCGTAATGCGTGGGCATCTACGGGGGTACAGGCGCGAATTGACCGAGATCGAAGTTCGAGACTTGAGTATTAGGGTGGGCCGAAAAAGGGCTTTTTTCGAAAATCGATACGCCCTAGCGTGGAAATGTTGTGTTTGTACATATAGATGTGAAAAAAATTTTGCTTAACGCTGAGAAATGAGATTCTAGGTCCCAGCAAGAACCATTAAGCTTTTATCAAAATTGATGCAGGTTTAAATGGGAATATGCCTAATTCGGCACTTTTTCTTCCTAATTATGCTCGCATTTCTGGCGCATCCAAGCATTTTTCAACGTACTTTAGCTCATTTTGAAGCTTGTTCCGAAACCTACAAAATGAGCTAAAGTCCGTACAATTCCGAGTAACCCGAGCCAATCTATCTCAAATTGTTCAAAAGGTGATCATTATTGAAAATCATGAAAATAGGGCGATTCTCCTTTCAAACTTTGCTTGTATTTCTGGTGCATCTGAATATTTTTCGACGTACTTCAGCTCATTTCAAAGCTTGTTCCAAAACCTACAAAATGAACTAAAGTACGTCCAATTTCGACTAACCCGACCCAATCTATCTCAACTTTGCCATTGCAAGTTTTGAAAGGAGTGAGGCGGGAGGGGGAAGTCGCTTATTTTCGAATTGCTCAAGACTAATCACTTTTTAGGAAAATTAAGATAGATTGGCTCGGATTAGTTGAAATTGGACGTACTTTAGCTCGTTTTGTAGGTTTTGGAACAAGCTTGAAAATGAGCTGAAGTACGTTTAAAAATGTTCAGATGCACCAGAGATACAAGCAAAGTTTGAAAGGAGAATTGCCCTATTTTTGGGATTTTTAATAATGATCACCTTTTGAAACATTTGAGATAGATTGGCTCGGGTTAGTCGAAATCGTACAGACTTGAGCTCATTTTGTAGGTTTTGGAACAAGCTCCAAAATCAGCTAAAGTACGTTGCAAAATGCTTGGATGCGCCAGAAATGCGAGCAGACTTAGGAAGAAAAAAGTGCCGGATTAGGCACATTCCCAATCACACCTGCGTTGATTCTGATAGAAGCTTGATGGCTCTTGCTGGAACCCAAAATCTCATTTCTCAGCGTCCAGCAAAATTTTTTTCACATCTATATTCACAAACACAACATTCCCACGTTAGGACATATCGATTCGCGAAAGAAGCCCTTTTTCGGCCCATCCTATTCAATATGGGTGTTCCTGGTGGACTTTGGAGACGCTAAGCACGAATTTGGGATCACCCAGCCTCCAAATCGTGTTCCGTGGGTAGCTACGGGAGTGGAGGCGTGAATAGGCCGAGATTGAATTTCGAGAGCTAAGTGGGGGGGGGTGTATTTCGGATATTCTGGAGTTGCTAAGAACGTTTTTGAGATTATCCAGCTTCCAAATCGTGGTGGAGGGGCAAAAGCGTGGTTTGACCGAGATCGGAGTTCGCGAAATGAACGTGTTCTTGGAGTATTTTGGAGCGACAGGAATTACGCGATGCTCTTTCCTCCATTTTTGCCCCCGTGTACAAGCGTAGGCGCTGTAGTTGCAGTGGCCACCACGGGCGCAAAATAGCGCTACTTCCACGGGGAAAGAAGCAAGCGCGTATGCTCATACACCGGGAAAAGCGGAGAAAAGAACATCGCGCACTTTCTGTCGAGGCCGTAAGCACGAATTTGAGATCACTCTGCTCCCGAATCGTGTTGTATGGGCGGCTGAAAGAGTGAGAACGCATGTTGATTTAGATCGAACTGGAAAAGTCGCGGAGGGTCTTTAATATTTCGAAATCGCTGGACGCAAATCTCACATCACCCAACCTCAGAACCGTGTTGGGTAGCAGCTGTGATGGTGTGTCCAATATATATATTATTCATTTATTGAACCTTGCGGTTATAAAATTACAAAGTAATCATAAACTAGTATGCTAGACGTATAGCTTCAACAGTACATAATCTGCATGTGAAATAAAAAAATAAGTCTTTCGTTGATTGTATTTGCACTTTGTGCTTTGTACTGTAGATCTACAAACTGAAGGAACTAAAGGAACTAAAGTTAATTTTGCTTTGTTGCTGCCTCCTTTCCATGGCCTCCTTGTCTTCTTCTCTTTTTCTTGGCTTCTTCCTCTTTCTACTGTCTCTTCACCTCCATTCTTGTCTCTTAGCTTTTACATCCTCCTTGCCTCACTTATTGGTGTGCCTGTGTATTGTTTTTCTTGTTCGTTCCACACCATTCTATATGATTGGTTGTTTCTCTCTGCATATGAGTCATTCTTTTTAATATCGCCAGGTTTTGTGTCGGGGGGTCAGGGATTTTTCTGTAACTTTGAGTACATGTTGTATATGATGAAAGAAGATAGAAAGCACAGTTTTTAGGTCCCGAAAGTCATCCGCGCGAGTTTGGCGCCCTATTTTCGTTTTCAAAATTCGTGAAAAATTCGATTTTTCAACTTTTTGATTGATTTCTCACCAGTATGGAACCCAATAAAAAAATGATCCAAGACACATATTTCGACGTGAAATGAGCTGAATTTTACGGAAAGAATACTCTCAGATCCGTCAAAGATGAACATAACCTCAAAAAAGTGATTTTTTTTTTCAGAAAAACCCAATTTTCAAGCCTTAGGCCCTATTATATCTCAAATTTGACATTTTCATCGGATTCCTCGTCAAATTTTACGTCGAAAACCGTTTTTCAAAAGTTGGGCTGAGGATGGGTTTGGCCACCATAATAATAACTTTAGTAGCAGGACCGTAAAAATAGGGCTAAATTGTTCCTTTCTGGAGGTACACTTATTACACTGGACAACAAAATATTGGGTCAGAAGTAGCGCATTGATCAAACAATGACTTTTTCGTATATTTTTCGACGTAGAAACCGAATCCGAAACCAGTTTTGCACCTAGACATCAGGAATTTTTTTAAACCGCAAAATACTGAGCTTCTAAAAAACTGCATTTCTAGCGTTTTTTGATGATTTTGTAGATACATGATTTTGATGGTGCAACCTTGCAGCAGGCTTTGAGCGTCCCCGGACTATGATTTCTCACGTATTTTGACCTGCTAAACACGATGAAAGTTGTTTAAGAGGGCTAGCATGCGTTCGAAACAAATGACAAGCTGATTTTTCGTGTTGCTATCAGGAGAGTTTGGACGATTTCGTGATAAATCTCAAAGTGATCACGGAATAGATCAGAAACACCCTCTGCAATACCACGAGAGCGCATTCTTTTTCTATTTGCACACACACTAAGGGAATGATGTTTGCAGTCGCCTAAAAGTAGATTAGTTGAATATACATGAGTCATTCTTCTTAATATCGCCAGGTTTTGTGGCGGGGGTCAGGGATTTTTCTGTAACTTTGGGTACATGTTGTATATGATAGAAGAAGATGAAAAGCACAGTTTTTAGGTCCCGAAAGTCATCCGCGCGAGTTTGGCGCCCTATTCTCGTTTTCAAAATTCGTGAAAAATTCGATTTTTCAACTTTTTGATTGATTTCTCACCAGTATAGAACCCGGTGAAAAAATTATCCAAGACACATATTTCGACGTAAAATGAGCTGAATTTTACGAAAAAAATACTCTTAGATCCGTCAAAGGTAAACATAACCTCAAAAAAGTGGTTTTTTTTCAGAAAAACACAATTTTCAAGTCTTAGGCCCTATTTTATCTCAATTTTGACATTTTTATCGGATTCCTCGTCAAATTTTACGTCGAAAACCGTTTCCAGAAAATTGGGCTGAAGATGAGTTTGGCCACCATAATAACAACTTTAGTAGCAGGGTCGTGAAAATAGCGCTAAATTGTTCGTTTCGGGAGGGACACTTATAACACTGGACAACAAAATGTTGGTTCATAAGTAGCGCATTGATCAAGCAATGACTTTTCCGTGTATTTTTCGACGCAGAAACCGAATCCGAAACCAGTTTTGCACCTAGACATCAGGAATTTTTTTAAATCGCGAAATACTGAGCTTCTAAAAAACTGCGTTTTTAGCGTTTTTTGATGATTTCGTAGATACATGATTGTGATGGTGCAACCTTGCAGCGGGCTTTGAGCGTACCCAGACTATGATTTCTGACGTATTTCGAGCTGCTGAACACGATGGCAGTGGTTTGAGAGGGCTAGCATGCGTTCGGAACGAAGGACAAGGTGATTTTTCGAGTTACTATCAGGAGAGTTTGGACAATTTCGTGATGAATCTCGAAGTGATCACGGAATTGATCAGAAACACCCTCTGCAAACCCACGAGAGCGCATTTTTTTTCTATCCGTACATACAGAAAGGGGAATATATTTGCAATCGCCTAGAAATAGATGAGTAGAATATACGTGTATTATTCCGAAAAGAAACTTTTGATTTATTCCTGAGGTAAGCTCAAGCTTTCTCGTAATGAGTCAAAGCAGTTTCCTAGTCTCATGTGCTTCTGAGAACATATAGGTAGCCGTTTGCAACCAGCCCAAGATGGTACATCTGACGCTGAATATTCTTATTCACTCCCCTGCAGAATAGAATCATTGGAGTGCCCACATTGGCTTAAGGTGAAAAACGATGTAACTAGGTTGATGACATATTCATGGTTTGTCAAGGTACGTTCCGTGACCTAAACCGAGTTTAGGTCTCCGGGACTTCTGTACCGTATCCTAGCAACAAAATGACATTGTTTCAATAGTTTGAGTGACTTCTACGTACAAATACTCGAGCTTTGATCCAATACGAGGAGGCTTGAACTCACTCGAGGAATAGATCTCGAAATAGATCAAAAGTTTCTTTTCGGAATAATACACCTATATTTTACTCATCTATTTCTAGGCGATTGCAAATATATTCCCCTTTCTGTATGTACGAATAGAAAAAAAATGCGCTCTCGTGGGTTTGCAGAGGGTGTTTCTGATCAATTCCGTGATCACTTCGAGATTCATCACGAAATTGTCCAAACTCTCCTGATAGTAACTCGAAAAATCACCTTGTCCTTCATTCCGAACGCATGCTAGCCCTCTAAAACCACTGCCATCGTGTTCAGCAGCTCGAAATACGTCAGAAATCATAGTCTGGGTACGCTCAAAGCCCGCTGCAAGGTTGCACCATCACAATCATGTATCTACAAAATCATCAAAAAACGCTAAAAACGCAGTTTTTTAGAAGCTCAGTATATCGCGATTTGAAAGAATTCCTGATGTCTAGGTGCAAAACTGGTTTCGGATTCGGTTTCTGCGTCAAAAAATACACGGAAAAGTCATTGCTTGATCAATGCGCTACTTATGAACCAACATTTTGTTGTCCAGTGTTATAAGTGTCCCTCCCGAAACGAACAATTTAGCGCTATTTTCACGACCCTGCTACTAAAGTTATTATTATGGTGGCCAAACCCATCTTCAGCCCAATTTTCTGGAAACGGTTTTCGACGTAAAATTTGACGAGGAATCCGATAAAAATGTCAAAATTGAGATCAAATAGGGCCTAAGACTTGAAAATTGGGTTTTTCTGAAAAAAATCACTTTTTTGAGGTTATGTTTACCTTTGACGGATCTAAGAGTATTTTTTTCGTAAAATTCAGCTTATTTTGCGTCGAAATATGTGTCTTGGATAATTTTTTTACCGGGTTCTATACTGGTGAGAAATCAATCAAAAAGTCGAAAAATCGAATTTTTCACGAATTTTGAAAATGAGAATAGGGCGCCAGTTCGCGCGGATGACTTTCGGGACCCAAAAACTGTGCTTTTCATCTTCTTCTATCATATACAACATGTACCTAAAGTTACAGAAAAATCCCTGACCCCCGCCACAAAACCGGGCGATATTAAAAAGAATGACTCACATGTATAATCCCGAAAAGAAACTTTTGATCTAATTCCTGAGGTAAGCTCAAGCTTTCTCGTAATGAGTCAAATTTGCAGTTCCCTAGTCTCATGTACTTCTGAGTGCATATAGATAGTCGTTTGCAACCAGCCCAAGATGGCACATCTGACGCTGGATGTTCTTATTCACTCGCCTCCGGAATAGAATCATTGGAGTGCTCACATCAGCTTAGGGTGAAAAGCGATGTAACTAGGTTGATTACATATTCATGGTATGTCAAATTACGGAACGTACGTAACCTAAACCAAGTTTAGGTCTCCGGGACTTCTGATACCGTATCCTAGCAACAAAATGATTTGGTCTAGTAGTTTGAGTGGCTTCTAAGTACAAAAACTCGAGCATTGATCCAATACGAGGAGGCTTGAACTAACCCGAGGAATAGATCTCGGAATAGATCAAAAGTTTCTTTTCGGGATTATACATGTATATTCGACTAATCTACTCTTAGGCGACTGCAAACATCATTCCTTTGGTGTGTGTGCAAATAGAAAAAGAATGCGCTCTCGTGATATTGCAGAGAGTGTTTCTGATCAATTCCGTGATCACTTTGAGATTTATCACGAAATCGTCCGAACTCTCCTGATAGCAACTCGAAAAATCAGCTTGTCATTTGTTTCGAACGCATGCTAGCCCTCTTAAACAACTTTCATCGTGTTTAGCAGGTCAAAATACGTGAGAAATCATAGTCCGGGTACGCTCAAAGCCCGCTGCAAGGTTGCACCATCGAAATCATGTATCTACAAAATCATCAAAGAACGCTGAAAATGCAGTTTTTTAGAAGCTCAGTATTTCGCGGTTTAAAAAAATTCCTGATGTCTAGGTGCAAAACTGGTTTCGGATCCGGTTCCTACGTCGAAAAATATACGAAAAAGTCATTGTTTGATCAATGCGCTACTTCTGACCCAATATTTTGTTGTCCAGTGTAATAAGTGTCCCTCCCGAAACGAACAATTTAGCCCTATTTTCACGGTCCTGCTCCTAAAGTTATTATTATGGTGGCCAAACCCATCCTCAGCCCAATTTTTGAAAAACGGTTTTCGACGTAAAATTTGACGAGGAATCCGATGAAAATGTCAAATTTGAGATAAAATGGGGCCTAAGGCTTGAAAATTGGGTTTTTCTGAAAAAAATCACTTTTTTGAGGTTATGTTCATCTTTGACGGATCTGAGAGTATTCTTTCCGTAAAATTCAGCTTATTTTACGTCGAAATATGTGTCTTGGATAATTTTTTTACCGGGTTCTATACTGGTGAGAAATCAATCAAAAAGTCGAAAAATCGAATTTTTCACGAATTTTGAAAACGAGAATAGGGCGCCAAACTCGCGCGGATGATTTCGGGACCCAAAAACTGTGCTTTTCATCTTCTTCTATCATATACAACATGTACCTAAAGTTACAGAAAAATCCCTGACCCCCGCCACAAAACCGGGCGATATTAAAAAGAATGACTCACATGTATAATCCCGAAAAGAAACTTTTGATCTAATTCCTGAGGTAAGCTCAAGCTTTCTCGTAATGAGTCAAATTTGCAGTTCCCTAGTCTCATGTACTTCTGAGTGCATATAGATAGTCGTTTGCAACCAGCCCAAGATGGCACATCTGACGCTGGATGTTCTTATTCACTCGCCTCCGGAATAGAATCATTGGAGTGCTCACATCAGCTTAGGGTGAAAAGCGATGTAACTAGGTTGATTACATATTCATGGTATGTCAAATTACGGAACGTACGTAACCTAAACCAAGTTTAGGTCTCCGGGACTTCTGATACCGTATCCTAGCAACAAAATGATTTGGTCTAGTAGTTTGAGTGGCTTCTAAGTACAAAAACTCGAGCATTGATCCAATACGAGGAGGCTTGAACTAACCCGAGGAATAGATCTCGGAATAGATCAAAAGTTTCTTTTCGGGATTATACATGTATATTCGACTAATCTACTCTTAGGCGACTGCAAACATCATTCCTTTGGTGTGTGTGCAAATAGAAAAAGAATGCGCTCTCGTGATATTGCAGAGAGTGTTTCTGATCAATTCCGTGATCACTTTGAGATTTATCACGAAATCGTCCGAACTCTCCTGATAGCAACTCGAAAAATCAGCTTGTCATTTGTTTCGAACGCATGCTAGCCCTCTTAAACAACTTTCATCGTGTTTAGCAGGTCAAAATACGTGAGAAATCATAGTCCGGGTACGCTCAAAGCCCGCTGCAAGGTTGCACCATCAAAATCATGTATCTACAAAATCATCAAAGAACGCTAAAAATGCAGTTTTTTAGAAGCTCAGTATTTCGCGGTTTAAAAAAATTCCTGATGTCTAGGTGCAAAACTGGTTTCGGATCCGGTTCCTACGTCGAAAAATATACGAAAAAGTCATTGTTTGATCAATGCGCTACTTCTGACCCAATATTTTGTTGTCCAGTGTAATAAGTGTCCCTCCCGAAACGAACAATTTAGCCCTATTTTTACGGTCCTGCTACTAAAGTTATTATTATGGTGGCCAAACCCATCCTCAGCCCAATTTTTGAAAAACGGTTTTCCACGTAAAATTTGACGAGGAATCCGATGAAAATGTCAAATTTGAGATAAAATGGGGCCTAAGGCTTGAAAATTGGGTTTTTCTGAAAAAAATCACTTTTTTGAGGTTATGTTCATCTTTGACGGATCTGAGAGTATTCTTTCCGTAAAATTCAGCTTATTTTACGTCGAAATATGTGTCTTGGATAATTTTTTTACCGGGTTCTATACTGGTGAGAAATCAATCAAAAAGTCGAAAAATCGAATTTTTCACGAATTTTGAAAACGAGAATAGGGCGCCAAACTCGCGCGGATGATTTCGGGACCCAAAAACTGTGCTTTACATCTTCTTCTATCATATACAACATGTACCTAAAGTTACAGAAAAATCCCTGACCCCCGCCACAAAACCGGGCGATATTAAAAAGAATGACTCATATATTACTTCACCTACTCTTTCTACTTCAAAACCATCACTTATCATACTTTCTATTGCTTTCAGCTTGCAGCGTTCTTCCCATCTTTCTTCTGCACCTTTGAACTCTTCCACAATAAACTCCTTTCCACCTGTTGTTTCCATTGTTTCCATTATCTTGCGTATAACGTCTGGGTTAGCTGATTTCAGTACCCAGGCGTTGTTTCTTTGCACTGCATCTTTCTTTGCTAGACTTTCTATCCACCATTCTTCCCTGTTCACGTTGCAGTCAATTTTTTCCATTCCCCATTGCTCCACCCTCTTTCCTCTGTATGCCACTCCTCTTCTCATCACTGCTGCTCTTATCTCTTGCCTCCTTTGATACTCAGCTTCATACTCTTCTGTGCTCATTTCACTTCCACTGCTACTTGTTGCGTTTTCTAACCTCTCTGCTTCCATTTTCTTCAGTCTTCTCTGTAGTTCTCTATTGGCTTCCTGTGTTCGCCGTAAGTTTCCTTCTGCCCTTTGTCTTCTCCTTCTTCCCTCTACTAGGGCTTCTCTATAGTTTTCCATCTTTGTGGTGGAGTTTGCGTTTGCTTTACGGCGTGGGCTCTTTCTTATAATATCTCCTCCACGTGTGGCGGCAGCCGTCTGCTGTGTCTCCGCGTGCTTTCTCGCGTTCCTGTTCCTGCATTCCTGTTCCAGTTCCTATTCCTCTCTCCTGCTTATTCAGACTTCTGCTATCTGTTTACATCTTGCGTGTCCATCCTTTTTCTTTTCCATTCTATTTCTTTTAGCCATCCTACTTTCCTCCAGTCGCCCTTTAGAATTTCCATCCAGCCACTTCCCTTTTTTGTTGCCTCACATTCCTCAAATACATGTCTCATGGTTTTTCTCTCTTCTTTACATATTCTACAGATTTTGTTCTCTACTTCTACCCAGTATTCGTTCCTTCTTGCCTCATTACCCAATCTGAATCTTGCGATGGTCTGATGTTCTTCTTGATGGAGGTTGTGGTTGAGTGGACGTAACCTGTGGTTCTACTGTCAATTAGCCATTCTTCTAGTTCCTCGCAGTACTTGGAGTTTCTCACCTTGCTTAAAGCGTTCTGTTTGTCCTGGTCCTTTTTGCTCTGTTCTAATATTTTATATCTCTCTTTTCTGTCTTCAATCCTTGTTACCAATTCATTTTCCGCCCAGCCTTTGTCATTGAACCATTTTTCCCTCGTTTCTTTCAATCTTTTATCAGCTTTACCTTCTTTGAGTTCTCTCCAGAGTTCTTTCCTGATGCTACCATCCACCTCCTCTTCTAATTTTTCTTCATATTTCAGGCACCTAGTTCCTGTTTTTACTGCCAGCTTGTTCCTGCCGACCTCATTCAAAATGAGGTAGTTTGGTGTGTGCCTCTGTATCTTCAGTACCCTTTTAATGTATTTCGTCTGTACATTCTCTATCTCCTTCCATTCTTTCCAGCCCCAGATTTCCACACCGTATGAGAGTATGCTCACTATGAGTGTCCAGCAGTTTCATCCTCTTATCCCATTCGTTTTTGAAAAGTCTCTCTCCCATGCTCCATACTTTCCCTAGTGCTGCGTTTGCTTTCTTCGTGATATATCTAATGTGGCTTTCGTCTTCGTTGTTTCTTTTTAGTACATATCCTGAGTATCTGAATTCTTTCACCTGTTCTATTTCCTGTCCTTCTAGTATAAAACTGTATTTCTTCTGTCTGCCTTTTCCTTTTCTGCATATCATAATCTTCGTTTTCTTCACGTTGATCTCTAGGCCTTTTTCTTTGACGTACTTTCCTGCCTTTCTTAGAAGTTCTTTCAGGCCTTCCTCATTGTTTGCTATCAGGCATATGTCGCCTGCGTAGCTTATACCCCATATTTTTAGGATTTTCCCTATTCTGCTTCCGCCTTCTTGTACTTTTTCCATCTTTCCGAATAAATCTACAAGACCAATGTTGAATAGTATCGGGCTTAATGGACAGCCCTGTCTGACGCCTTCTGTGGTGTAGAATCCCCCTATTACTTCGCCCTTTATTCCAATTTCACATTTTGTTTCTTCGTAGATCTCTTCTATTCTCGTTCTTAGTTGTTCGCTTACCTTTAACCTCTGTAGGTTCTTCCATATGCATTCTCTTTTCATCTCATCGAAGGCTCCTTTTAGATCTATGAATAGTAAAAATGCCTTGCCTTTCTCCTTCTCAATTTCTTTTCCGATTAATCTCTTTAGGGTGTATATTGCGTCTATTGTACCTCTCCCTTTTCTAAATCCCATCTGTTCATCCCTTAGCTTGCCTCCACTTTCCAGTTCTCTTTCCAACCTGTTTCTAATTATTTCAGCGTAGATTTCATATGCTGTGTCCATCATAGTCAGACCTCTATGGTTGCCTGTCTCCTTTTCGTCACCTCCTTTGTGTATGGGTATAACTTTTCCTCTTTTCCATTCCTCCGGGAATTCTCCCTCCATCCATACTTTGTTAAGGATCCCTTTTAGCTCTTCTCTTGTTTCTCCTGTGGTGTATATCCATGCTTCATTCTTCATTCCCTCCGGCCATTTCAATTTCTTCCGTGGTTATTTCGCCTTCCTCTTCCCATTTCTTTTTTTCTTTTATTCGTGCCTTCCTTGGTTTTTCGTCATGGACCCTGGATTGCTCCTTAAAGTGTGCCAGCCATTCTTCATTTGTGATATTCTTATCCAGCCCCTCTCTCTTTTTCTTCTTGCCATTCATCATCTTCCAGAATTTCTTTTCGGATTTGTCCTTCAGCATTTCTTCTATTTGCCTTTCGCTCTCTTCCCTTTTCTTTCTCTCAATCAGCTTTCTGTACTCGTTTCTACTTGCGTAGTAATCCCTCCCTCTTGCTTTGTCTTCTCTCACTTTATGGAATAATTCCAACACTTCCTCTTTCTTCTTCCAGCATTCTTAATCCCACCAGGTTTGTGAGTCTGTGATTCTTTCTTCTATCTGTTTCACGGATGTCGCTTGTTTTATTCTGATCTTTAGGTCTGCCCATTCACCGCTCCTTGTCCATTTTTTTTTACTCTTGTATGTAATTCTCTCTTGCTTCTTCATCCCACATCTGTATAGTTCTGCTGGTTTTCGAGCTCTTTCCTATTTCCTCACTGAGGGTGATTTCTAGTGGCAAATGGTCCGATTTTGTTTTCGCTCCTATTTCCATTTTCTCTATTTTTTCCATACCTTCCATGTTGGCGATGGCGTAGTCAATTACCGTGTTTCGTCTGGCTCCTATGTACGTATATTTCCCTTCTTCGTCTCCGCTGATTCCTCCGTTGAGTATGATAAGTCCCACCTGTTCCAGCTTTTTCAGCATTTTTTGTCCTTCTGTATTTTCCACTGTGTCCTTGGAGTTCCTTCTTTTTCCTGGAATGTCGCTGCCTCCCTCTCCCCCAGTCCTTGCATTCATGTCCCCCAGAATCAGTATGTTTCTCCCTGCCTGGTCTTCAACCTGATCTTCTATACACCTCCAGTTGTCTTCTTCCACCTTGTTCATATACGTCAAAATGATGCTCCATTTTTCTTTCCTGGTGTTCACCTTACAGTTTAGTGTCTCATCATTCAGTCTTTCTATTTTTGCTTTCAGCTCTTTTTTGGTTGCTAGTAACATGCCTCCGCTAGCTCTACCCTTTTTGTTCTGTCTCTTTGCCTCAATCATGGTTATGTCATATTCCCATATTTTGATCCTTATACCTGTCTCCTCCTTTCCTTCCAGCCAAGTTTCTGCTAAGAAAATGACCTCAAATTCTTTCAAATATCCCCATGCTTTGTGGCTGATGTTTTTGGCCCCCGCTGTGTTCCATGCTATAATCTTCATTTTTTTCTCTGCTGCTTGCTTCTGTCCTCTTCCACTCCTTGCCTGTTTGAAAGGGTTTGTTCTCCCTTTCATTCCATCTCCATATTATGCCGTCTATTATTGCGTGAGTGTCTCTCACCAGCGTTTTCTTCCCTTTTCCTGCTTGTTCCTTGGCAAATCCTACTAGTTTCCTTCTTATTTCTCTCTCTTGCATTGTTAGGTCTTTCTCAATGAACACATCTGTTCCTTTCAGTTTACTTTTGTTGGTCATGATCTCTTTCCATTTTTTGCTGCTTTTACATTCTATACCAATCATCTCTTTTTTTGGGCTTCTCATTTTCCAAGCTCTGATGACTTTGCAGGAGACCTGCAGTTGCTCTTCTAGCCATTTCTCTACTCTTTCTTTCAATCTTGTTTGTTCCATCCTCTTGCCAATTATTACTACATTATTCCTCTTTGCCCTTCTTCCATTCTCTTCTAGCCTTCTTTTCAACTCTCTCCATTCTGGGTTGGATTGGGCTTGATGCCCTCCTGTTGTGTATGTACCCCCTTCTTCTGGTAGGAGTCCTTCCAGATGTTCTAATCTTTCTTCTATTTCTTTTTGGGCGTCTCCTCTCTCTCTCTTTCCTTGATCTCTAGGTTTGTAATTCTTTTGTCCATTTCTTCTGCTCTTCTCTCATTTTCTGTTTTTAATTCCTTTATCAATGTGTCCATTCTGCCCATCATCTTTCCTTCCATATTTTTCATGTCTTCATGCATGCTACTTATAAGCTTCGTTAATTCCTCCATATCTTCTATGTCCTTTTGTTGTTCCTCTTCTGTTTGTTTCTGGTCTTTGTAAATGTCTTTCTCTCGTGCAAATTCCCTTCCTGCGTTAGACTTGACTATGTATTTCTTTTTAACTATTGTATCAACCTTGCTTTCAGGTGACCTTTCCTGCTCTTTCCTTTTGCCACTCGTTTTTACCTGCATATAACTTAGAATGTCCTTGCTGCTTGCCCCTAGGGATGCAACTCTCCTTCTTGTGAATTTTGGGCTGTTTGTTGGGCTCGTATCCGCGCTAAACACTACCTCGCGCCACACTTTTCGCACCGCCACGTGCCTTCCTAACCTCACTTTCCCCGAGGGTGGTGGGAGTCTCGATTTTATTTCCACCTCCTGTTATTCTCACTGTTTTTATTACTCAATTTGTTTCTTACACCTTCCTTCGTTGAACTCTATCTTTCCTACGTTTGGTCTTTAATTCTATCCTTTTGTTTGACTATTTTAAATTCACTGCGTGCGTTATACGTCTATATGCCATAGCGGCCATTTTGAAGCTCCATGTCCAATATATATATATAGTTTCCTGATGATGATCATTCCTTGAGATAGAATCTGATCAGGAGTTGTAGGCCGAATTATGGTATCAAAAACCATACCACGAGCATACGCCAAGTGTTTTAATTGACCGGGGGATCGAGCAATATCATACTGATTGAAATCTCGATTTGCTGGCGCTGTAATCACAATTCTCGAGCACGAATTCGAGATCGAACAACTTCGAAATCGTATTTCGTGTTGCGTGGATGGTTACGAGGGCGGAGGTGCGAATTGACCCAGATCGCAGTTCGCAAGTTAAGCAAGGTTGTGTTTTGAGTGTTTTGGTATCGCTAAGCACGAATTTGAGATCACACAGCTCCCGAATCGTGTTGCATGGGTGGCTGCGAGAGCAAGGACGCATGTTGAACTAGATCGAGCTGGAAAAGTCGGGCAGGGTCTTTGATATTTCGTAATTACTGGGCACAAATATCACATCACCCAGTCTCGGAACTGTATTGGGTAGGCGGCTGTGATGGTGTTTTCGATATAGTCTCCTGATGATGATTATTCCCGGAGATAGAATCTGATCAGGAGTTGTAGGCCGAATTATGGCATCAAAAATACCACGAGCACGCGCTGAGTGTCTTCATTGACCGAGGGATCGAGAAATATCCTACTGATCGAAGTTCCGCTTCGCTGGCGCTGTAATCACAATCCTCGATTACGGAATAGACCACAAATCGTTTCGGGCGTGAATCTAAGAGAGGGTGGTGACAGTCAGGAGATTCGACAGCTGAATTTCTATTCTGGCTAATTCTACAGGCAGAATCTTATTTCATCCTGCCAGAATCATAACTACCATACGACGACCATGACCATAGCGTTATTTGATAGCAGCGAGATCGGGTGATGACTTAGCGAGTGTGATTTTAAAATCTGAGCTCTGTGTTCAAAAATCTTGATAAGCAGTCGATTCTCATAGATTGACAGGCGTGAATATAGATCTTAATAGTAGCAGGGAGGAGACTCGAGTGTTCTCTCGACGAACCCGAACATCTCCACGGAATGACTCCGATCTCGAGTTGTGGAGAGACTTACGGTATCCGGTTCGCATATTACGAGCCCAACCCGACTGTGTTTGTTGGATGGAACATCTAGCAATATCCTAGTGATTGAAACTCTGATCCTTTAGCTTTGTGATCACAATTCTCAATGACGGAATGGACTACAAATCGTTTCGGGCAAGTATCCACCAGAGGGTGGTGGATGCAAGGATATTCGAGCGTTGTATCTCTATTCTGACTGTTTCCACAAGATAGATCTGATGTCATGTACCGAGAAGTATGGTGACCATACAACCGCCCAGAACGAACACGTGATTCAATAGCCAAGGGATCGGGAGATATCTTAGGACGTGCAACTCAAATCTCAGCTTTGTGATCAGAAATCTTGAGAAGCCGTATATTCTCATGGATTCTTGGCCGTGAATCTACTACTCGATAGTAACGGGTAGAAGATTTGAGCGTTCTCTTGCTGAACCTGGCCATCCCCACGGGTTGAATCCGATCCCTTGTAGTAGGATGACCTACGAGTAATTCCACGCAAAACAGACCGACGAAAAAAGGTCATGTCTCGGATCTTTTTCCAAGTATTTTCAATCGATTCTATGATCCAAAACATGCACTCCAACCTTACTATGAGGTCCAGAAAAAATTTTTTGGGCCCATGGCGAGAATTTTTGAGAATGATTTAAAATCCTGTTTCCCGTAATTCCAGCAACTTTTTTCCACTAAAACGCGATTAAGTTGAGTTTGTTCGCAAATAGAGACACGCGGTTCACGGCATTCGAAAGGTCTCCAAGAAACCTATCGAAATGCATTTCTAGAACTTGATTTTGAGATTACGTACACTATTGTCGAGCAAAAAGTCGAAAAACACGAAAACATTGATTCTCGAAAAGCCATTCTTTTTATTTCTGAAAGTTTGATATTCGATGTAAAATTTTGTGCCCTTGCAGAAAAAAATGGTCCGAAACACTTTTTTTTGAGTCCTAAAGTCTATTCTTGCTATTTTTCTCAAATCAGTTTTTCAGGCGATGGGAAATCGTTTATTCCGTGCGCATGCGCAGGAATTTGGGTTCTTGAAACCCATTGCATCAGAAAGCCAAGAAAATTTCCTTTGAAATGACCACTTGACAGAGTCAATTCTATCAATTGAGACCGAAGCTACAACGTGCAGAAGACCACTGAATGTCGGCAACGACCGAGAGGAAGTCGAAGACAGCAGTGACTGAGATCCGCGGACGATGGCCTTTGCCTATCGATGCACTCGGGCTGAAGCTTCATCTCTCATACGTTGTTGCTCCGAGCCAAATTGATGGAATTGACTTTGTCAAGTGACCATTTTGAAGGAAATTTTCTTGGCTTTCTAATGGAATTGGTTTCAAGAACGCAAATTCTTGCGCATGCGCAGAAAACACACGATTTCCCATCGCTTGAAGAACTGATTTGTGAAAAATAGCAAAAATAGAGTCGAAGACAGCAGTGACTGAGATCCGCGGACGATGGCCTTTGCCTATCGATGCACTCGGGCTGAAGCTTCATCTCTCATACGTTGTAGCTCCGAGCCAAATTGATGGAATTGACTTTGTCAAGTGGCCATTTTGAAGGAAATTTTCTTGGCTTTCTAATGGAATTGGTTTCAAGAACGCAAATTCTTGCGCATGCGCAGAAATTACACGATTTCCCATCGCTTGAAGAACTGATTTGTGAAAAATAGCAAAAATAGGCTTTAGGACTCCAAAAAATGGTCGGGACTATTTTTTTCTGAAAGAGCACATAATTTTACATCAAATAACAAATTTTCAGGGATCAGAAAAGATGGCTCTCCGAGAAATCAATGTTTTTGTGTTTTTCGACTTTTCACTCGACAATAGTGTACGTAACCTCAAAATCAAGTTCTAAGGATACATTTCGATAGATTTTTTGAAGATCTTCTGAATGCCGTAAACCGCGTGTCTCTATCTGCAAGCAAACTCAACTTCTTTGCGTTTTAGTGGAAAAAAGTTGCTGGAATTATGAAAAAAAGGATTTTACATCATTTTCAAAAATTCTCGCCATGGGCCTAAAAAAATTTTTCTGGACCTTATAGTCAGGTTGAAGTGCATGTTTTGGACCAAAGAATCGGTTAAAAATACTTAGACAAAGACCCGAGACATGACCCTTTTTCGTCGGTCTGTTTCGCGTGGAATTACTCTTACGTGATTCGGCCACCATACCACGAACCTAAGCCAAGTGTGTTCAGCGGTCAAAAGTTTGAGCAATATTCTAGGGCTGGTAATTACGATCCGCTAGCTATGTAATCACAATCCTCGATAACCGAATGGACTGCAAATCTTTTGTGAATCTAGGAAAGGGCGATGACAGCGAAGAGATTCAAGCGTTGAATCTCTATTCTTGCCATTTTCACAAGCAGAATCTGATCTCATGTATCGAGCAGCATGGTGACCATACAACGGTCCAGAATAAATACGAGATCCAATCGCCTAGGGATCGGAAGATATCCCAGGTCGTTGGATTCTGAGATCTTCGCTCTGTGATCGAAAATGACGAGATGAAGTCGATTCTAATAGATTGACGAGCGTGAATCTACCACTCTATGGGGGCGGGTAGGAGATTTGATTATCCCTTTACTGAATCTGGACATCCCCACAGATGGAATCTGATCCTAAGTCGTAGAATGACTCACATTAGATTCATCTCATTATGTTAGTTCGGAGCGCTCCGATCAGCACATTCGGATAAACCGGTTATCTGTCACCATACCTCGAGACTAAGCCAAGTGTGTCTGGTTGTAGAAAGATCAAGCAATATTCTAGAGATTGGAACTACGATCGTCCAGTTATGTGATCACAATTCTTGATATTGGAATAGACTACGAATGTTTTCGGGCATAAATCTACGAGAGGACGGTGATTGCAAGAAGATTTGAGAGCTGAATCTCTATCCTGGCCGATTTTACTGGCAGGATTTCATCGCATCCTGCAAGAAGCATGACTACCATACAACGACCGAGGCTAGAGTATGATTTTATAGCAGCTAGATTGGGTGATGATTCAGGGAGTATGATCCTGAAATTTTAGCTTTGTGATCAAAAATCTTGGGAAGGAGTCGGGGAGATTCTCGAGTTTTTTTTATCACAGAGCTAAGAAACCAGAATCGCACGTCCTGGAATATCTCCGGATCCCTAGGCTATTGGATCATGTGTTGATTTTGGACCGTTGTATGGTCATCATGCTTCTCGATACATGAGATCAGATTCTGCTTGTGATAATGCCCAGAGTTGAGATTGAATGCTCAAATCCCCTTGCAGTCACCGACCTTTCGTAGATTGACGCCCGAGAACATTTGTAGTCTCTCCTGTTAGCAAGAGTTGTGATTGCATAGCTAGAGGATCGTAGTTTCTATCCCTAGGATGATGCTCGATCATTCGACCACCAAGCACACTTGGCTCAGTCTCGTGGTATGGTAACCGGATAATTTGAGTCTTCCCACTACTTGGGATCAGATTTCATCGGCGGGGATGCCCATATTCAGCAAGGAGTCACTTGAATCTCCTATCCGTCACTATCGAGTAACAGATTCACGCCTATGAATCTATGAGAATCGACTCCTTCTCGAGATTTTCCATCACGGAGATGAGATTCTAGAATCGTACTCTCAAGGACATCACCCGAACTCGCTGCCACCAAATCACGCTATGGTCATGGTCGTCGTATGGTAGTTATGATTCTGGCAGGATGAGATGAGATTCTGCCTGTAGAATTAGCCAGAATAGGAATTCAGCTGTCGAATCTCCTGACTGTCACCACCCTCTCTTAGATTCACGCCCGAAACGATTTGTGGTCTATTCCGTAATCGAGGATTGTGATTACAGCGCCAGCGAAGCGGAACTTCGATCAGTAGGATATTTCTCGATCCCTCGGTCAATGAAGACACTCAGCGCGTGCTCGTGGTATTTTTGATGCCATAATTCGGCCTACAACTCCTGATCAGATTCTATCTCCGGGAATAATCATCATCAGGAGACTATATCGAAAACACCATCACAGCCGCCTACCCAATACAGTTCCGAGACTGGGTGATGTGATATTTGTGCCCAGTAATTACGAAATATCAAAGACCCTGCCCGACTTTTCCAGCTCGATCTAGTTCAACATGCGTCCTTGCTCTCGCAGCCACCCATGCAACACGATTCGGGAGCTGTGTGATCTCAAATTCGTGCTTAGCGATACCAAAACACTCAAAACACAACCTTGCTTAACTTGCGAACTGCGATCTGGGTCAATTCGCACCTCCGCCCTCGTAACCATCCACGCAACACGAAATACGATTTCGAAGTTTTTCGATCTCGAATTCGTGCTTGGCGACTCCAAAATATCCCATATACATCGCTACTCGACTCCCGAACTTCGATCTCGATCAATTCGTGCCTTCACCCCCGCAACTACTCACGCATTACGATTTGAAGGCAGAGCGATGTGATTTTCGTGTTCAGCGACCTCGAAATACCTCAAAAACACCCCCCCCCCCCCACTCGACTTTTCGAGCTCGATCTTGATGGTTGCTTGCTTTCGACCCCGCAGCCTCCCACGTGACATGATCTCGAGGTATGGCAATTCGATCTCTACATTCTTCGAAATCGTTTGGGCTGGCTAAGGACTGACACACGCCGGTTGTACTTTACAGCCCTCTTGATGTATGAAATTATCAACTTGAAAGAGCCAGGTTACTTAGCGGAGTTGTTTTCGAAGTACTATCCCAAATATCCTAAGCGGGGTGAAGCAAAAGATCAGGACCTTGTCACCTCTTTCTTGCGGACCGATACTGGGGGCGCTTCCTTTCAGATACAGGGAGCCAAACTTTGGGATTCTATACCCCCCTCGATACGCTATATTCCATCCTTAGCGGCATTCAAGAAAGCACTTCGCGTCCATCTCTTACAGCAAGATCAATAGTTTTCGTATTGATAGAGAGTTCTCAACAAAACTTGCTATTTCAAGCACTTGTTGTGCAATATGTTTGCTAATAGTTATACTTGTACAAATTGACCTAATCTCCTCCGACCGTACTTCTGCTCATATGTACCTTCTGTGATACACACACGCCATGTGTGTCTAATTTGACACCTCGACCAAATTCTATGTAAAGACCTGTGATACACCATGTCACGTGAAAGACTGATAATATTATCGTTAATGGAGGTGTCCGAGAATGATATTATGTATTCAGATTCTTGTCATAAGACGAATCAAAACTATTCTGTTCTATTCTATTATTTTCCTCGCAATATTTGGCTTACACCAATCTCACGCAATCCAAGATTGATTTTCCCGGTGCTATTCTCGATCCTCGCGTGTGAATTTATGAAATACCATGTAATTTGTTCGGTTCACATCAAATAGTTTTGCAACAGATTGATTGTCAATAGCCTCGACAATTTTGAATCTTGTGATGATTGAGTGCTGAGTGCAATGTAGAGTGTGTTCAACTGTGACCTGAACGCCCAATGGGTCTTGCAGAAGCCACTCGAAAGAATGGTGTTTTCGGTTACTTTGAGGAAATTGCGATGTATCACTCCCATCTAGGAGCCAAATGGAAATATTTGAAGTAAAAAAAAAAGAAATCACTTGTCCTTGATACCTTGGGGGCTAGAGGGTTAATATACTTGATACCACTGACACTCTATTTTCTTGCCTAGCTTCGACTGTTGAAAATATAGTTTCCTCGGTATTCATTTCCTTATAATTCGAGTCTTGTATCACGCAGACTTTTGGCCCATAAAAAATGTTGTATCACATATTCAATCTGTTGAGAGTCGAAATACTATGATGCTCTAGAGGATCATTCTTGAGTGTCCCATGATACGGATATCAGGCGTGAAACAGCACGTACATGGCTGGAAAATTCTGTCTCATAATAGGGAAGTAGTTAATGGGCCACTATTGGCCGTCAAAACATTACCTCTGGTGAGCTCGCATGACTCATATTCTCGACCGATCTCATTTCGCGAGATCGGAAAGGTATGAGTCATGATTCACAGAGATCGTGTTAGACGGCACATAGTGACCCCTTGTAATCTAAAGGTATACAGTTTTGGAGCGGGTCCTCTCTCTCTCTCTCTCTTTTTCTTTTTTTTTTTTAAGGTGGTTGTAGGGCGAATACGCTGCGACTTACGAAGGAGAGGCACCGGTCAGCCAAACACGGCTGGCCAGCACCTCCCCAACAGTCCCGGGCTGGAATCCGCATCGATACGGCCATCCGAACCGGGTAAACCCTCTCTTCCTTCTCCGTTGGCGCCGGCCATTGGACCAGGGGGAGATCCACCAACTCTCTCTCTCTCTCTCTCTCTTTCTCTCTCTCTCTTACTCATAGAGACAGTGGTCCAGTTGGTGTACCTGGCAAGAAGTGTTCCAGAACGAACTTCGAGTGAATAACGCTACTTTTCGACTACATTTGTCACCAAATTAAAGAAACCAACGTTACATGGCGTATTTGAAGCATTTGGAATTTTAATGAATGAAAACAGGGGGAAGAACCACGAAAAAACGTACCAAAGTTATCCCACTCTCGGTAAGAAGCACGAGGATAGGGTAAGTTCAGAACACCTCCCTCTGACAGCTTCTCTTCATCTCATCTTGAGTCGAGTGATGGTCTTTGAGGTTTTGAAATGTTTCAAATAGCTTAAAATAAAATGTTTGAACGATTAAAATCAATTCACTCGCATGGTGGTGGTTAGGATTGAGATATTCTGTAAGTGTACCAAAGTTGCCCCATCGGGGTCTAACTTTGGTACACTTCTTCAATAACTAAAAGCTCCAGCTCGGGCACATCAAATTGAACTTTGTAGCCCATCAATCGAAAGCTGAAACCGTAAGCTTTGGATTGACCACTAATAGAAGTGGGTTTTGTCAATGTATGTTGGAATGCCAAGCCGAACAAAATAAAAAGCACCGAAAATGTACCAAAATTATCCAATTTGACGACAGCTGAACAGTTTCTTAGATATTTATTGGCATCGACGCGCGTACAGTGGGAGCTCTCTCTCTCTCTCTCTCGCTCGCTCGCGCGCATTATATCGCACATATACACGGGTCACAGAATGTTTCCACCCTGACACAGGCAATGAAGAGACCGAAAAAACACAAGGAGGAAAATGAGACCGTTTTCTCAAAGTAACGACACATTAGGGTCAAAGCGGGAAGAGCTAGAATGGATTCTTTGTGCTCGACTCGCGATTTCGACCGATGGCTCTTGTTATGACCGGACCTGATGGGTCCGGGTAACAAATATATTTATTTTAGAGTGGGTTTTTGGACATTGAAGGGCGGACTGCCCTGTTGCACTCACCTTATTCAAAAATGTAGACAAATAGACAATGTAGAAAAGTATATATATATATATATATATATATATATATATATATATATATATATATGAGTCATTCTTTTTAATATCGCCAGGTTTTGTGTCGGGGGGTCAGGGATTTTTCTGTAACTTTAGGTACATGTTGTATATGATGAAAGAAGATGGAGAGCACAGTTCTTAGGTCCCGAAAGTCATCTGCGCGAGTTTGGCGCTCTATTTTCGTTTTCAAAATTCGTGAAAAATTCGATTTTTCAACTTTTTGATTGATTTCTCACCAGTATGGAACCCAATAAAAAAATTATCGAAGACACATATTTCGACGTGAAATGAGCTGAATTTTACGAAAAAAATACTCTCAGATCCGTCAAAGATGAACATAACCTCAAAAAAGTGATTTTTTCAGAAAAACCCAATTTTCAAGCCTTAAGCCCTATTTTATCTCAAATTTGACATTTTCATCGGATTCCTCGTCAAATTTTACGTCGAGAACCGTTTTTCAAAAGTTGGGCTGAGGATGGGTTTGGCCACCATAATAATAACTCTAGTAGCAGGACCGTAAATTTAGGGCTAAATTGTTCGTTTCGGGAGGGACACTTATTACACTGGACAACAAAATATTGGGTCAGAAGGAGCGCATTGATCAAACAATGACTTTGTCGTGTATTTTCCGACGTAGAAACCGAATCCGAAACCAGTTTTGCTCCTAGACATCAGGAATTTTTTTAAACCGCGAAATACTGAGCTTCTAAAAAACTGCATTTTTAGCGTTTTTTGATTTTGTAGATACATGATTTTGATGGTGCAACCTTGCAGCGGGCTTAGAGCGTACCCGGACTATGATTTCTCACGTATTTTGACCTGCTAAACACGATGAAAGTTGTTTTAGAGGGCTAGCATGCGTTCGAAACAAATGAAAAGCTGATTTTTCGAGTTGCTATCAGGAGAGTTCGAACGATTTCGTGATAAATCTCAAAGTGATCACGGAATTGATCAGAAACATCCTCTGCAATACCACGAGAGCGCATTCTTTTTCTATTCGCACACACACTAAGGGAATGATCTTTGCAGTCGCCTAAAAGTAGATTAGTCGAATATACATGTATAATCCCGAAAAGAAACTTTTGATCTATTCCGAGATCTATTCCTCGGGTTAGTTCAAGCCTCCTCGTATTGGACCAATGCTCGAGTTTCTCTACTTAGAAGCCACTCAAACTACTAGAATAATGTCATTTTGTTGCTAGGATACGGTATCAGAAGTCCCGGAGACCTAAACTTGGTTTAGGTTACGTACGTTCCGTAACTTGACATACCATGAATATCAACCTAGTTACATCGTTTTTCACCCTAAGCTAATGTGGGCACTCCAATGATTCTATTCTGGAGGCGATCGAATAAGAACATCCAGCGTCAGATGTGCCATCTTGGGCTGGTTGCGAACAACTATCTATATGCACTCAGAAGTACATGAGACTAGGGAACTACAAATTCGACTCATTACGAGAAAGCTTGAGCTTACCTCAGGAATTAGATCAAAAGTTTCTTTTCGGGATTATACATGTATATTCAACTAATCTTTTAGGCGACTGCAAACATCATTCCCTTAGTGTGTGTGCAAATAGAAAAAGAATGCGCTCTCGTGGTATTGCAGAGGGTGTTTCTGATCAATTCCGTGATCACTTTGAGATTTATCACGAAATCGTTCAAACTCTCCTGATAGCAACTCAAAAAATCAGCTTGTCATTTGTTTCGAAGGTATGCTAGCCCTCTAAAACAACTTTCATCGTGTTTAGCAGGTCAAAATACGTGAGAAATCATAGTCCGGGTACGCTCAAAGCCCGCTGCAAGGTTGCACCATCAAAATCATGTATCTACAAAATCATCAAAAAACGCTAAAAATGCAGTTTCTTAGAAGCTCAGTATTTCGCGGTTTAAAAAAATTCCTGATGTCTTGGTGCAAAACTGGTTTCGGATTCGGTTTCTACGTCGAAAAATACACGAAAAAGTCATTGTTTGATCAATGCGCTACTTCTGACCCAATATTTTGTTGTCCAGTGTAATAAGTGTCCCTCCCGAAAGGAACAATTTAGCCCTATTTTTACGGTCCTGCTACTAAAGTTATTATTATGGTGGCCAAACCCATCCTCAGCCCAACTTTTGAAAAACGGTTCTCGACGTAAAATTTGACGAGGAATCCGATGAAAATGTCAAATTTGAGATAAAATAGGGCCTAAGGCTTGAAAATTGGGTTTTTCTGAAAAAATCACTTTTTTGAGGTTATGTTCATCTTTGACGGATCTGAGAGTATTTTTTTCGTAAAATTCAGCTCATTTCACGTCGAAATATGTGTCTTCGATAATTTTTTTATTGAGTTCCATACTGGTGAGAAATCAATCAAAAAGTTGAAAAATCGAATTTTTCACGAATTTTGAAAACGAAAATAGGGCGCCAAACTCGCGCGGATGACTTTCGGGACCTAAGAACTGTGCTTTCCATCTTCTTTCATCATATACAACATGTACCTAAAGTTACAGAAAAATCCCTGACCCCCCGACACAAAACCTGGCGATATTAAAAAGAATGACTCATATCCATCGTTCAAATTTTGAAAAATGAAATATGCATATTAATCATCAGGGAGAAGGTCAATTTAATTAATGAATATTTATTTGAGAATAATTCCATTTATATGCTAATTTTGAATTGGACAATACAAAGGTAAGAATGATAGATTTAATATACTAAACATGAATGGTAGATTTTCTTAGACTTACAATTATGTTGATACTAAATTCTACTCGAGGATTCCCAGCTCTGCGGGTCAGGATATCCTGGAGGCTGATAGACAGGTTGATTAGCTCGTTCTCGGGATGACGCCGGAGATACGCGGCGGGATTCAGTCGACTCAGTCTCTCACTCAGAAATTTACTTTGTCGTGCTCAACACTTGGGTAAAATCTGCGCGTGAGTTTAAGAGTAACGTTTCAAGACTGATCAATTAACTGCTGTTGACACTCAATTTTTATAGCTTTGTGGTTATGAAATTTGACCTGTTTTTTGGCCGTGCGCGTAACTCGGAGTTGCTGTGGGTTACGCGCACGGCGACAACAATGCGCTGAATCAACCTGTCTTCATAATTCTGATTGCTTAATTAAATGAAGATTACTCAAAAGACAAGCAATCCTCAATCGCAACTCAGCAATTCACAATTTCTTTGGGTAATTGGAGCACCTCGGGATGGCGGGACGCCACACTCTTGTCTTCACACGAATATAACTTACTCCATCAATTGAAAGTGATGAAGTTGTGTCCTCTATGACCATGGAAAACAGTAAATGTAGTAATTTTCGATTGAATCATGACATTTTGTGAATAAAAGTAGAAGGAGACAAAATGCACATTTTTCGCATGCTCGACTCGTTTCTTGGTCCAAGTTTTGATCCTGAATCATGTAAGATTTTTTCCATCAAGTAAGAGCGATAGAAACGTGCCTTTCACCGAATGAATCCTGATTTGAGGAACAGAGTGGAAGAAGACAGAACGAAATTTTTTCGCACGCTCTACTTGTTCCTTACCGCATGTTTCTCACCCCATATTTTCATCGTGGCTTATGTGGAGTTTTTTTTTAATTTCATCATAAGAGCGATGAAAATGTCATTCTCGTAAACATGAGGAGCCAGTCCTATATTAATTTCCAATCTAATCATCAAGTTGGATCTGTGGATCAAAATACGAGCAGATGAAATGGCATTTCTCCGCATTTTAAACTCGTTAACCTCCATAAGCCGTCCTGCAATAATTTCTGATTCGTGGATCGAAGTGGAAGGAGACCGAATAGAACTATTTCCCGGCCCAAGTTTTTATCCTGACTCAAGTATGAAATTTCTCGTCAACTAAGAGCGGCGGAGATGTGATCCCCATGAGCATACGGAGCCATCCATACCAGAGTCTTGAATTCAATCATGAATCTCGATTCGTGGATCAAAATCCAAATAGACAGCTTGAAATTTCTTCGCATGATCGACTTTCATTCCCATCATGTCTTGGGTTTTTCATTTCAAAGTGATGAAGCTGTGATCTCTATGATCATGGAAAGCAGTCCATGTAATGACTTTCAATGGAATCATGATTCGATTTGTGGATGAAAGAGGGAAGGAGACGGAACTGAAATTTTTCGCGTGCTTGACTGACTCATTTCTCGGACCTAGTTCGCCAGTGATGAAGATGTGATTCTCATGATTGTAAGTAGCTGTTCATTCAATACTCTGATTGAATCATGATGAGAGATCTGACCCTGAATCTGAGCATTTAATTACTTCCCACTGAGCGTTGGAAGAGAACCCAGAGGAGACGTTACTCGGTAAAATCCACGCGGGTTAATATCTAGCTCGATTGCTTTGGGCAGGAATTCCATGAATTGCCAAACCAGTGTCAAGTGCGGAAGACCTCTCTGACATTGTGAGCGTTTGAGCTTTGTGAGACAGGGTGCAACGCATACTGACTACAATTCAGCGTCTCAGCACTGAATTTACGAGCTTGACTCCTCTATGAAAGCTCAATCTTCTGAGATGTTGCGATCCCGTGGAATACTACGCTTCTGATGAGTACCGCGGCGAGTTTTAGGAGCTCATATAGAATATCCACGACTCTGGAACCATCGAAGAGCTCCATTCCTCGCGAGGCGGTGAGTTTATAAAATTCTGCGGTTCGGGGGGGGGGGGGGGGGGCGTCACGTAAGAGTTCTATAAGCTCACGATCAGATCCGTGACGGCCACCCGAACCGCAAAATTTTATAAACTCACCGCCTCGCAAGGAATGGAGCTCGTCGATGGTTCCAGAGTCGTGGATATTCTATATGAGCTCCTAAAACTCGCCGCGGTACTCACCAGAAGCGTAGCGTTCCACGGAATCGCAACATCTCAGAAGATTGAGCTTTCATAGAGGAGTCAAGCTCGTACATTCAGTGCTGAGACGCTGAATTGTAGTCAGTATGCGTTGCACCCATGAGAATCGCATCTTCATCACTGGCGAACTAGATCCGAGAAATGAGTCAGTCAGGCACGCGAAAAATTTCAGTTCCGTCTCCTTCCCTCTTTCATCCACAAATCGAATCATGATTTCATTGGAAGTCATTACATGGACTGCTTTCCATGATCATAGAGATCACAGCTCCATCACTTTGAAATGAAAAACCCAAGACATGATGGGAATGAAAGTCGATCATGCGAAGAAATTTCAAGCTGTCTATTTGGATTTTGATCCACGAATCGAGATTCATGATTGAATTCAAGACTCTGGTATGGATGGCTCCGTATGCTCATAGGGATCACATCTCCGCCGCTCTTAGTTGACGAGAAATTTCATACTTGAGTCAGGATAAAAACTTGGGCCGGGAAATAATTCTATTCGGTCTCCTTCCACTTCGATCCACGAATCAGAAATTATTGCAGGACGGCTTATGGAGGTTGAAGAAAACCAATTTTCATCTCGTTCACTCGATGAGTGTTCATTCTTGAGCTAGGATAAAGAACTTGGTCCGATAAACGAGTTGAGCATGCGAAACAAAATTCCATCTTGTCCCGTCTCACTTTGTTCCACATATCGATATTCAGAATTCCATTGAAAATTAATGCAGGTATGGCTTGGTATGACCAGGGATCAGATCTTTCCTGCTTTTAGCTTATTATAAAATATACCCCCGGGACAGGATGAAATAGTTGGACCGTGAACCGAGTTCAGAAAGCGAAAAAATGTCATTCCGTCCCCGCGCACTTTGATTTACTGTCCGAATTCATATAGATTGAAATTTTGGCATGGATAGTTCTTTATGTCATAGAAATCACATATCCATCGCTTTCAGGAAAACAACTAAGTCAGTATGAATGGTCCGAGAAACGAGTCGGGCGGGCGAAAAATTTCATCTTGTCTCCTTCCACTCTGTTCCACAAATCGAGATACAGGACTCGATTGGAAATTATTGCACGGGTGGCTTGGTATATACATGGGGGTCACATTTCTATCGCATTCAGTTGATCAGAATATATACACCCGAGACAGGATGAAAACTTGACCGAGAAACGAGTTCAGAACGCAAAGAAATGTAGTTTCGTCTCCTCGCATTTTGATCCACGGATCCAAATTCATAATTGGAATTTTCGCATGGATGGCTCTTCATGTTCATAGAAATTACATATTCATTGCTCTTAGTTCATGGAGCCAAGTCAGGATGAAAATATGGTCCGAGTAACGAGTCGAGTCTGCGAAAAAAGTTTATTTTGTCTCCTTCTACCGTGTTCCAGAAATCGAGATTCAGGATTGGATTGGGAATTATCGCACGGATGGCTTTTCATGTTCATAGGGATCACATCTCGTTCGCTTTGAGTTGATCAAAAGATATACCTCCGAGACAGGATGAAAACTCGGACCGGGAAACGAGTTTAAAATGCGGAGAAATGCCATTTCATCTGCTCGTATTTTGATCCACAAATCCAACTTGATAATTAGATTGGAAATGGATATAGGACTGGCTCCCCATGTTTACGAGAATGACATTTTCATCGCTCTTAGTTAATGAAAAAAAACTCCACATAAGCCACGATGCAAATAGGGGGTGAGAAACATGCGGTGAGGAACAGGTTGAGCGTGCGAGAAAAATTTCATTTTATCTCCTTTTACTTTCATTTACAAATCATAATTCATGATTTGATTTGGAATGTGCATGGAATGCTTCTCACAGTCATAGAGATCACAGTTTCATCACTTGCAGTTCATGAGAATATTCATACTAGTGTCAGGACGAAAAACTTTGGTTGGATTGTGGATTGAGAACGCGGAAAAATTTCGTTCTGTCTTCTTCCACTCTGTTCCTCAAATCAATATTCATCCAGTGAGAGGCACGTTTCTATCGCTTTCACTTGATGGAAAAAATCTTACATGATTCAGGATTAAAACTTGGGCCAAGAAACGAGTCGAGCATGCGAAGAATGTGCATTTTGCCTCCTTCTACTTTTATTCACAAAATGTCATGATTCAATCGGAAATTACTACATTTACTGTTTTCCATGGTCATAGAGGACACAACTTCATCACTTTCAATTGATGGAGGAATTTATATTCGTGTGAAGACAAGAGCCATCGGTCGAAATCGCGAGTCGAGCACAAAAAATCCATTCCAGCTCTTCCCGCTTTGACCGCTAATGAAATTTACCGCATGCATGGCTCGCCACGTTTAAACAAATCACGTTCCTATCACTTTCACTTGATGCAGAAGTTCATACCTTGGACAAGATCAAAACTCGGACCGAGAGGAGAATAGTCGCTCATGCAATAAATTCCCATTTCGAATTTTTCTACTCTGATCCACAAATCGACATTCATGATTCAATCCAAAATTGTTCCATCGGTGACTTCTCATGTTCTTAGGAAACACATCTCTATCACTTTCACTCGTGGAAAAATTGAATTTTGATTCGGGATGGAAAAACTTGAGCCGAAAAACAAGTCGAGATGCAAAAAAGCCGTCTCCTGGACACCGTCTTCCGGGATATCGAGAGGGTACTCCTACAAACCGCACCGATTGAGCACAATGTTCTCGGATTGTGCGAGACGATCATCTGCCTCCTGTATGCGCGAGTCCACGGCTGCGAAGTGTTGGTATGACTGATTACAACGTGTGTATAGACATTGTTTGAGAGAGGAGTGGAAATAGTCATAGAGGGAGATTGCTTTCGAAAAACGCTGAGCTCTGCACATAGCCCACTGTTGCTTTCTTCCCTCCTCTCGTGCGCGGAAGGAAGACAAATCATGATCGTTCATGAACACAATGTAGATGACTAACGGCTGTTTTCACGGCTGATGCTCCCTAGAATGGTTTAATTTTTATCGAGTAAAGCGAAAGAATGCGATGCAAGCTCAGCTCTCTCGTGGTCTTGTGGAGCTCATCTTTCTATCATGAGCTCATCATTTTGCAGTTATGCAAGCTTATACGAAATCACTCCGTTTCTCTTGTTCTAGGTAGGAGAGGGGATTTAATTCACAGGAAAAAGATTACACATAACTCATTGATTCACAGAAGCGGAGAATCTCCCCAGATAGTCATCCTTTCCCCTCTCTTCGAGAATGCTCAACCACATTGTTAGACAGTACAACACCCGTAAACAGTCGATCATCTGACACGGTGTAGAAGTCGTCGAGGAGAAGTGGTGCGACTCAAAAGAGTTTCGATATCCCCACAGACAATGTCCAGGAGGCGAGTAGCAGATGCGAATGGCTATATTTAGTCCCTCTACCTTCACGTTTCAATTTCAAACTGTAAATATCTTCACGGTGTTCATACAAAAAATGAAGTTATCCGGTGTGCTTGTGTCCGGTATGGGTGATCCCTAATGTGTCGTTACTTTGAGAAAACGGTCTCATTTTCCTCCTTGTGTTTTTTCGGTCTCTTCATCGCCTGTGTCAGGGTGGAAACATTCTGTGACCCGTGCATATGTGCGATATAATGCGCGCGAGCGAGCGAAAGAGAGAGAGAGAGAGAGCTCCCACTGTACGCGCGTCGATGCCAATAAATATCCAAAAAACTGTTCAGCTGTCGTCAAATTGGATAATTTTGGTACGTTTTCGGTGCTTTTTATTTTGTTCGGCTTGGCATTCCAACATACATTGACAAAACCCACTTCTATTAGGAGTCAATCCAAAGCTTACAGTCTCAGCTTTCGATTGATGGGCTACAAAGTTCAATTTGATGTGCCCGAGCTGGAGTTATTATCAATTGAAGAAGTGTACCAAACTTAGACCCCGATGGGGCAACTTTGGTACACTTACAGAATATCTCAATCCTAACCACCACCATACGAGTGAATTGATTTTAATCGTTCAAACATCTCATTTTAAGCTATTTGAAACATTTTAAAACCTCATAGACCATCACTCGACTCGAGATGAGATGAAGAGAAGCTGTCAGAGGAAGGTGTTCTGAACTCACCCTATCCTCATGCTTCTTACCGAGAGTGGGATAACTTTAGTACGTTTTTTCGTGTTTCTTTCCCCTGTTTTCATTCATTAAAATTCCAAATGCTACAAATACGCCAATGTAACGTTGGTTTCTTTAATTTGGTGACAAATGTAGTCCAAAAGTAGCGTTATTCACTCGTAGTCCGTTCTGGAACACTTCTTGCCAGGTACACCAACTGGAATACTTGCGTATCGCTGCTGAATCAACCTATTGGAGAAAACTTCGATGAACGACTACAATCATTTACACGGGATCTACGATGGCTTAACACATTTGTTTAGAACGGGAGCGGGTGCACTTAATGAATTGTACTCCATAGTTGAAATAAACAATTAACCTATATTGTAGAAACTAAAATAGGCTCATTACATATTGAGCCAGGTGGTGCGGTCGGCTGCTGGACGGAAACTGGCGAGAGCCGCAGAAGGCGATAATCGCATTGGCGCTGAACTTGAGCGCGAACGCAGAATGGCGGCGGCGCGCCAAGATTCAAATAGGTATAAGAGCAATGAGTATAATACTAAACATTCCGCCTACCTCGATTGATTATAACTGAGCCATCGATAACTCGAGTAAATCCATTCCACAAGAATATCAGTGAATTGACTTGAATGCAAAAAGGATATAATGCAGACGTGGCACTGCCAAAAAAATAGAAATCGAAAAGAGCAATAGGCTCAAGAGCTATTTCGCTCTGAATTGAAAGAAAAATCATATCTAAAGAAACAAAGAAGTTCAGTATATCTCAACTGTTGGTACTTGAGAGTACCTTCTGACTGATGAATATCAAACATTAACTAAGGCTATTATGTACATCGGAAATCTTCCTGCTGAATAAACAGAAAGGAATATCTTTATCATCGAAAAAAGAATTAAAGGAAAATCGAGCATTTTATCAATTCGATTGCACAGAGGGTATGCTAGATTCCGGCTACCCGAGTCAGCAGACTCAAGAATAAAATAATTTAAAAAAACATTTTAAAAATTCGCTTTTATGTGAACCGTTAAGCATAATTGCATGTCAAAATTTGAAGTAAATGAAAACTGTTATCTATGTTTCTGTCATAAACAAAGAGTAAGTCAGTTGACGTCCAGCTTCACGAATTCCATAATTTCAAGATATCAAAATGGTAAAAGCGTGGGTTGATTGGTGAAAACTACTCTTGATGTGTCAAGTTTACAACCCACGCTTTTACCATTTTGATATCTTGAAATTATGGAATTCGTGAAGCTGGACGTCAACTGACTTACTCTTTGTTTATGACAGAAACATAGATAACTGTTTTCATTTTCTTCAAATTTTGACATGCAATTATGCTTAACAGTTCACATAAAAGCGAATTTTTAAAATGTTTTTTTAAATTATTTTATTTTCTCAATTTTAGTTTTATTCTAATCGCTTGGAATATAGAACACGAATGAAGGATATTAATATCAGCCAGAATGTTGAGATATTATTCTTAAGATTTTTTGGGTATTCATTTTTTCTTAAGCGCTTCAGAGTGCAAATTGATAAAAAGTGGAATAAATGAGTCAGCTATGGTTTACCAGAAATAATTTCTCATCTCATGTTGAGCATACCCATAATGCTGAATTAATTCACAAGCTACAGTCAAATCACATTTAAGAGGCTGTGTTACCCTTATTACTAGAATATGAAGACATCCAATGATATATTAATTTATCATCAGGACATCTCCATCCGTTAAGATCATATGATACATCACATGCCAAAGCTCGAACATGGATGATCATATTCCTCAATCAGTAGAGTGAAATTTATTAGAAATGGAATGAGTCTTTAGGCCAATATAACATGGTATGCTACACTTTAATGGCTGGACCCATGAAAATTCAACCGAAAGAGACTGTTGAATCTCTGTGATGCATCAAGAAGTGACAGGAAGCATCCTCAATGGTTCAAATAAACAAGTTCATAACGCGTAGAGCCACTGTGACTATTTTACTTTTGAATGTAGTCCATTTCGTCATTCATCTGAAGTTTCTTGGAGCATACGATACTAAGAGTGAGGAGAAAGTCTGAATTCAATGACAAATCAAGAAGCACACAGTGTCTCATGAAATATCATTCATCACCTTGATTGTGCTTCATGATTTGAAGACCAGGACTCTGGCTCAGCGCGCTTACTGTACATACACCACAAAACTTGATTGCACACTGAGGCCTCAACTTCCTCTCTGAGCTTGCAAAAAGATGAAACGATTCAAATCTCAGAGGTACCCATTATTTTTCATCTGCTAACACTAATCACAAACTTATTGGTCACACGTGGTGGAGAGAAACTTTTGATAAGACCATGGTATAGCGAGGTCGCATGCAGAAAACTAGTAAGAATCCAATAGTTAGGCGAGATCGACCGCACTCTGAAAACTGTTGAAAACTGAGAAACATCAAATCATCACAATAACAGCACTAAATAAAAAGCAGCAACACAGCCAGCAGTAGTTTAGGCTTGACAGGACAGCATCGCGTGGCAGTGGCAGCACTTCGAGGAGGTTATGGGTCCTACAGGCAGTTGTTATACTTGTTATAGGATAGGCATCTCATTTCTATTTGTTGATAATCATTACGTTTTGATTAATCAAAACTAGAAAGAGTGAAATTTTTAGGGTTCGCAAAGAATTGACGAGTTGCGTCGCACATTAGTAAACATTTCACGTCTGCTCAAACAATTTTTATTACTCTGAAAACGTGCGATTTCGGAATGTATCAAGGGGGGAAATTGTAGCTTTTGACATGCAGAATCCGAATCCTTTTCCCTCGAAGAGCCTCTCCAACTCATACGCCCATGGCTAGCGAAAAACCGCAAAAATACTGCAAAAACAACAGTATTAAGGCCAGTCCGTAGTGCTTACACTTGCTCACTACTCCATAGATGGCGCCACGGTGATTTGCATAGCGTAATTCCAACAATATTTAATTTCTAAATAGTTGCAAACACTTTTTGGACCAAATCATTGAGTCAGCGCGCTTCCCAATAAAATTTCCAATCATTTGAGCTTGGTCGCGTCTCAAAACTCGCGATATATTTTGCGAGATTTGGAAAATGGCAAAGTGCATGACAGCGTGGTTCCTACGATGCGGCAGCGACAGCTCAAGATTGCGGTTTTCCAAATCCTGCAAAATATACCACGAATTTTGAGACGCAACAAAACTCAAATTATTGGAAATTTCATTGGGAAGCGCGCTGACTCAATGATTTGATCCGAAAAGTGTTTGCAATTATTTAAAAATTAGATATTGTTTGAAAACCTGCATGTACTCCGGTGCGTGTCTGGTTGCAGTATTGCGGGGACTACGGACTGGCCTTAAGGGTTTAACTCAGAGGGGAAGCAATTTGAGCAAATTTTCATGAGGAACAAAATTGTTTCATTTTTCAATACAAAATCGATGGTATGGTTGATTTTCCTGAAAAAGCCAATTTTTTTGGTTTTTTCTCATTTTGGAGGCTTTTCCGCCCGAATTTCGGAATGCACATTGCGGCAATCGAAAGAGCGGAAAATTTTACGTCGAAATATGTATTCGAAAAATTTTCTCTAAATTGACCCAGTGTGACGTGAACTCGAAAAAAGAAGCGAAAACCTAAAAAACGCTTGGGAGACCACAAAAAGCTCTTGTAGCTCAGAAAAGAAGCAAGTTACGCAAATTTTGATGAGGAACAAAGTTATTGCATTTCTTAGTATAAATTAGGCATTTTATCTGGTTTTCCAAAAAAAGCCATTTTTGGGGGGTTTTGGCCACTCTTGAGGCTTTTTCAGCCGGATTCCAAAATTTCGACTGCGGCAATCGAAAGAACAGAAAATTTTACGTCAAAATATGTATTTCAAATTTTTTTCACATCCACCCTGATTGCCGAGAACCAGAGGAATGAAGAAAAAATGGGAAAAAAGGCATGGGAGACCACAAAAAGCTCTTGTAGCTCAAAAAAGAAGCAATTTACGCAAATTTTGATGAGGAACAAAGTTATTGCATTTCTTAGTATAAATTAGGCATTTTATCTGGTTTTCCAAAAAAAGCCATTTTTGGGGGGTTTTGGCCACTCTTGAGGCTTTTTCAGCCGGATTCCAAAATTTCGACTGCGGCAATCGAAAGAACAGAAAATTTTACGTCAAAATATGTATTTCAAATTTTTTTCACATCCACCCTGATTGCCGAGAACCAGAGGAATGAAGAAAAAATGGGAAAAAAGGCATGGGAGACCACAAAAAGCTCTTGTAGCTCAAAAAAGAAGCAATTTACGCAAATTTTGATGAGGAACAAAGTTATTGCATTTCTTAGTATAAATTAGGCATTTTATCTGGTTTTCCAAAAAAAGCCATTTTTGGGGGGTTTTGGCCACTCTTGAGGCTTTTTCAGCCGGATTCCAAAATTTCGACTGCGGCAATCGAAAGAACAGAAAATTTCACGTCAAAATATGTATTTCAAATTTTTTTCACATCCACCCTGATTGCCGAGAACCAGAGGAATGAAGAAAAAATGGGAAAAAAGGCATGGGAGACCACAAAAAGCTCTTGTAGCTCAAAAAAGAAGCAATTTACGCAAATTTTGATGAGGAACAAAGTTATTGCATTTCTTAGTATAAATTAGGCATTTTATCTGGTTTTCCAAAAAAAGCCATTTTTGGGGGGTTTTGGCCACTCTTGAGGCTTTTTCAGCCGGATTCCAAAATTTCGACTGCGGCAATCGAAAGAACAGAAAATTTCACGTCAAAATATGTATTTCAAATTTTTTTCACATCCACCCTGATTGCCGAGAACCAGAGGAATGGAGAAAAAATGGGAAAAAAGGCATGGGAGACCACAAAAAGCTCTTGTAGCTCAAAAAAGAAGCAATTTACGCAAATTTTGATGAGGAACAAAGTTATTGCATTTCTTAGTATAAATTAGGCATTTTATCTGGTTTTCCAAAAAAAGCCATTTTTGGGGGGTTTTGGCCACTCTTGAGGCTTTTTCAGCCGGATTCCAAAATTTCGACTGCGGCAATCGAAAGAACAGAAAATTTCACGTCAAAATATGTATTTCAAATTTTTTTCACATCCACCCTGATTGCCGAGAACCAGAGGAATGAAGAAAAAATGGGAAAAAAGGCATGGGAGACCACAAAAAGCTCTTGTAGCTCAAAAAAGAAGCAATTTACGCAAATTTTGATGAGGAACAAAGTTATTGCATTTCTTAGTATAAATTAGGCATTTTATCTGGTTTTCCAAAAAAAGCCATTTTTGGGGGGTTTTGGCCACTCTTGAGGCTTTTTCAGCCGGATTCCAAAATTTCGACTGCGGCAATCGAAAGAACAGAAAATTTCACGTCAAAATATGTATTTCAAATTTTTTTTCACATCCACCCTGATTGCCGAGAACCAGAGGAATGAAGAAAAAATGGGAAAAAAGGCATGGGAGACCACAAAAAGCTCTTGTAGCTCAAAAAAGAAGCAATTTACGCAAATTTTGATGAGGAACAAAGTTATTGCATTTCTTAGTATAAATTAGGCATTTTATCTGGTTTTCCAAAAAAAGCCATTTTTGGGGGGTTTTGGCCACTCTTGAGGCTTTTTCAGCCGGATTCCAAAATTTCGACTGCGGGAACCGAAAGAGCAAAAAATTTTACATTGAAATGGGTTTCTCAACATTTTCCTTCCAACATCAGGGTGGATGTGAAAAAAATTTGAAATACATATTTTGACGTGAAATTTTCTGTTCTTTCGATTGCCGCAGTCGAAATTTTGGAATCCGGCTGAAAAAGCCTCAAGAGTGGCCAAAACCCCCCAAAAATGGCTTTTTTTGGAAAACCAGATAAAATGCCTAATTTATACTAAGAAATGCAATAACTTTGTTCCTCATCAAAATTTGCGTAAATTGCTTCTTTTTTGAGCTACAAGAGCTTTTTGTGGTCTCCCATGCCTTTTTTCCCATTTTTTCTTCATTCCTCTGGTTCTCGGCAATCAGGGTGGATGTGAAAAAAATTTGAAATACATATTTTGACGTAAAATTTTCTGTTCTTTCGATTGCCGCAGTCGAAATTTTGGAATCCGGCTGAAAAAGCCTCAAGAGTGGCCAAAACCCCCCAAAAATGGCTTTTTTTGGAAAACCAGATAAAATGCCTAATTTATACTAAGAAATGCAATAACTTTGTTCCTCATCAAAATTTGCGTGAATTGCTTCTTTTTTGAGCTACAAGAGCTTTTTGTGGTCTCCCATGCCTTTTTTCCCATTTTTTCTTCATTCCTCTGGTTCTCGGCAATCAGGGTGGATGTGAAAAAAATTTGAAATACATATTTTGACGTAAAATTTTCTGTTCTTTCGATCGCCGCAGTCGAAATTTTGGAATCCGGCTGAAAAAGCCTCAAGAGTGGCCAAAACCCCCCAAAAATGGCTTTTTTTGGAAAACCAGATAAAATGCCTGATTTATACTAAGAAATGCAATAACTTTGTTCCTCATCAAAATTTGCGTAACTTGCTTCTTTTTTGAGCTACAAGAGCTTTTTGTGGTCTCCCAAGCGTTTTTTAGGTTTTCGCTTCTTTTTTCGAGTTCACGTCACACTGGGTCAATTTAGAGAAAATTTTTCGAATACATATTTCGACGTAAAATTTTCCGCTCTTTCGATTGCCGCAATGTGCATTCCGAAATTCGGGCGGAAAAGCCTCCAAAATGAGAAAAAACCAAAAAAATTGGCTTTTTAAGGAAAATCAACCATACCATCGATTTTGTATTGAAAAATGAAACAATTTTGTTCCTCATGAAAATTTGCTCAAATTGCTTCCCCTCTGAGTTAAACCCTTAATACTGTTGTTTTTGCAGTATTTTTGCGGTTTTCCGCTAGCCATGGGCGTATGAGTTGGAGAGGCTCTTCGAGGGAAAAGGATTCGGATTCTGCATGTCAAAAGCTACAATTTCCCCCCTTGAAACATTCCGAAATCGCACGTTTTCAGAGTAATAAAAATTGTTTGAGCAGACGTGAAATGTTTACTAATGTGCGTCGGCTGCTGTGATATAGCGAGGAGCGAGGCTCTTGCTCTTGCTGATCGCGCGGATAAACCTTTATGATAAATATGCAATGAGAAAGAGAGAGAGGTCCGACGCTGCGCACAAACCTATTTGCATTTACACAAATATTGAATCGCGCAGAGCTCGGAAACCCACACGAATACACGGGATACCACGCAATTCCACGTCAGTGACACACTCACACGAAGAATTCGGTGGCGCGGCCGCGGCCGAGTTCAATAAAAGCGAATAAAAAGGCACGTCCATCCTCGTAGGAGTGAACGTCCTTGGCAACCGCACAAGGGACTCTCATTTCATATAGTGATCGCCAGATTGCGAGACACTAACCTAGTGCTCACGCACCAACGGGTCACTGATACTATTTCACTAAATGGCTCTAAGTTGCAATCTGAAACGAATTTGAACTCGCAAACTCTACGTTCTGAAATCTTCAACAGAATCAATCACTTAGTGTCCTGTAATTGAGAATTCAATTCTCATCACTTTCATCTCCGGATGCTACAGGAACAAGTAGAACGAGCTTAACAATTGGTCGAGTGAACGCAGATGTGGCTGTACGAAGCTTGACTACTCGAACTCGTCCATCAGAACCAGGGCAGGTTTCTGTGATCACAGCTAAAGGCCAAGAAGCAGGTGCTCGGCACTCATCCCGAATCAAGACGACATCTCCAACTCGATAAGCTCTCGAAGGTTTCGACCATTTATGTCGTTTCGGCAGTGCTCGCAGATAATCCTTGGACCAAGACGACCAAAATTCCTGAACTAGCTGGGTCATCCACCGGTATCGCTTGCCAACCGAAATTGGCCCTGATGGAACGGATGGCTCTGGAATTATGAAGGAGGGCCTTTGTATACGAAAATGCGAAGGTGTGAGCGCAGCGAGATCAGAAGGATCATCTCTGAGAGGCGCAAGGGGCCTTAAATTTATGCATGCTTCGATCTGACTAAGAACAGTAGAGAATACAACAAAGGTTAATACGTGACCACCAACTATCCTTTTGAAGTGATGCTTTGCGGACTTGACAGCCGCCTCCCAAATGCCTCCGAAGTGAGGAGCAGACGGTGGGTTGAATCTCCATTCAGTTCCCATGTTGGTCAGATCGATCGCAATCTCCTTGGATTCTTCGGAAGCCTCGTCGAAACGCTTTCGGATCTCGGCCTCTGCACCAACGAAGTTCAGCGCGTTGTCGCACTCCAATCTCGAACAACGCCCTCGTAGTGCAGTGAAGCGTTTAAAGACGGCAGTGAAGGCTTCTGAAGTGCAATCCTCCACAGTTTCCAAATGAGCGGCTCTTATGCTTAGACATATGAAAACACAAATATAAGCTTTCATGGTGCCCCTACCGCGAGTTTTCTCAAGACGTATTTTGAACGGACCAGCAAAGTCCACACCAGAATACTCGAACGGATAAGCGGGAGTGACCCGTACCTTGGGAAGATCTCCCATCAATTGAGTTGACAATTTCCCTGAATAGCGGAGACATACCGTGCATTAATTTATTGCGACCTTCACTGCTTGCCTGCCCTTAAGTATCCAAAACTGATTACGTAGACAAGTCAATGTCAGTTGCGTCCCACCATGCTGACTCTCCGCGTGCGCTCGCCTAATGAATAGAACAGTCAGTGGACTGTGACATGGTAGAATCAAAGGATGCCTTGGCTGGTAGTCGAGAGAAGCATGCCGAAGTCTGCCACCAACTCTTAGTAGCCCCTGATCGAGAAATTGCCGTAACTTTAGTAGGTTGGTATCCTTGTGTTCCCTCCCCTGCTCGAGGCCTCTGAAACTATCACCAAAACTATTCTTCTGGTCGAGATAAATCCATAGCAATTCAGCATTTTTGAGTTCTCTAGGTTTCAACAAACCCTCTGAAATAGCGTCAAACTCAATGAATTTCAACTTCAAAAATCTAATTTTGTCCCTTCTTCCGTTGCTCAGACGGAGGTTTAGCTTCGTCAGAAAGCGGAGACACATTGCCGTAATCCGTAGAAGCCTTGTAACGGTAGAGTACCTATTTACCAGATCGTTCCGAGTCATGAAATCCGGAAACTGACTCGCCGTGGTGGCGTGAGAAAAAGTTCTCTCTTCAAGAGGATCAACTTGCAGATTCTCAGCCTCAGTGGTCCACGGATTACATGACTTTGTAAGGAACGAATGACCTTTCCACCACAGTTCGAAAGAAGACAAACTTTCCGGGCTCAAACCACGAGGAACAACATCCGCTGGATTATCTTTGGACCTGACATGGTGCCAATGAGCTTGAGGAACCAATTCCTGAATTAACGTGCAACGATTGGCAACGAATGTCTGCCACCGACTCGGCAGAGCTCTAATCCAATACAGAACATCTCGCGAATCTGACCACAAATGAACCGAAGAAATCTCTAACGGCATAGTTTTTAAGAAATGATCGACGAGACTAGCTAGTAAGTGAGCTGCGCAAAGCTCGAGGCGAGGTATGCTGATAGTTTTGATTAAAGCCACTTTCGACTTAGCGCACTGCAACGAAACTATAACTTGTTCATTCATGATCATCCTCAAATAAATGACCGCCCCAAAAGCTTTCGAAGAAGCGTCGGCAAACCCATGCAGTTCAATTGTCACGCCGTTACCTGAACATCCTATCCACCGAGGTATCCTGATTTCTTCCAACTTTGACAATTTACTGTACCAATCAAGCCACTGATTTGAATAATCATCTGGAAGGATATCATCTCAACCACATTTCAATAACCACAACGATTGCATGAATATTTTCGCCCAGATCACCACTGGAGCCAACCAACCCAAAGGATCAAATATTTTAGCAGTGAGTGATAAAACTATTCTTTCAGTCAACTTCTGGCTAACAAGGACTTGTGGCTTTATATTGAAATGGAAACAATCCTCTCTCGGAGCCCAGGAGAGGCCCAATATAGAAGTAGAACTATTTTCAGAATCGAAAGTTGCCGAACCGGTGATTCGATGAGCGACAGGAATTTCCTCAATCAGCCTAGCATCATTTGCTGCCCATTTCCTTAGATCGAAACCGCCCACCTTGGAAATTTCGATCAACTGTTATTGCTTCCCTCGAGCTTCCTCTACTGTTTCTCCCCCCGACATAGAATCATCCATGTATGATTCATCTTGAATGATTCCAACAGCTGAGGCGAATAGGTGCCCGTAATCTTGCGCTCATTGCCTTAAAACCCGAATGGCTAGATATGGCGAACACTTTGACCCGTACGTGATTGTTCTTAGAAGGAACAAAAGAACTTCTGAATCTGAATTCTCTCTCCAAAGAATCATCTGCAAATGACGGTCTCTAGGATCAACCAAAATTTGCCGAAACATTTTCTTTATGTCAGCAACAAAAACAAACTCATATCTACGTCACCTCAAGATCGGATCAATCAATTCTGGGAGCAAGTTTTCTCCAGTGAAGAGTAGATCATTCAGAGACGTACCGTGAATAGGATTTGACCCATTGGAAACAACTCGTAGCTTCTTAGAACCTTGAAGTACGCCGTGATGTGATAGGATATGACAACGTTTCAACTCTCCAACTGACAACTTTGGAGATCTTTCCATGTGCGCAAGTTGCTCATACTCTGCCATAAATGCACTGTATTTCGCCGCAAAATTCGGATTTTTCTCAAATTTTCGCTCCATGGAAAATAAAGTTTTCAAAGCTGTATTGTGAGAATCGCTCAAGTTGAAGCCTGAGTTTTGATATAAATCCTCCTTGACCAGTAACCGCACCATGTCACGACCGTCAGGGGCTTGTGAATGAGTTTGCCGAAAATGTTCTTCGCATTTGCGATCATCTTCCGACAATGTTCTGCGGACCGGTGCAATATCTTCTTGTTTGAAAAACCGATCAAGAATGGAATCCAATACCAAGTCATCTACCAACTGCAAATGTGAGGATTGCGGCTCTCTGTTCTCGCCCACTGATGAAGAAACAACCCACCCCAACTCCGTATTCGTAGCAATTGGTTGATTCGAAGGATCGAATTTTGCCTTCTCCACTCCCTCAAGCACTATTTGAGCGTGAATTCTGGCGCCGAGCAACATATCGATCGATCTAGATTTTAGAAATTGAGGATCAGCTAATTTCGAATTCTTAAGATGATCCCATTTATCCTTCCCTAATGAGACAGAAGCTCTGTAGCTTGGAACCTTGGGGATTATGTGCGCTTGAACGTCACACGCGAATTCCGAAGAAAACCTGGGCCTCACAGTAAAGTTAGCAGTACCTCTCGAGAAATACGTGTTGGTGTCTGCTACCCCTTTGATTTCAACTTTAGATTTCAGTCTCCGTAAACCTAACTTCTGACAAGCATTCTCCATGATGAAGGAAGATTGCGAGCAGTGATCAATCAAAGCCGTGAAATAGAAATCAAAACCGGCAGCTGATATCACTCTCACTACCGCAGTGGGCAAAAGCACGAAACCCGAACCTATCACAGGAGTAAGACAAGATGTGGTTGTTGAGTGAGAATGCTCACCCGTTCCCGAACCCTTCGATCTCCAGGGGAGGCAGAACCGACCCCTTTTGGAGCACTTTGAGGATCACTTCGCTTCTGAGAATTCTGATGTATGAAACTATGATGTTCCCCGTTACATTTGCGACAAAGTTTCTGGGATTTACAGAATCTTGCGCCGTGAGAACCGTGAGAAACATAACCTCTCTTCCGTAACAAAAGCCCTACGATCAGCCACACTTTTAGCCTTGAATGAATCGCACTGCGAGAGGTGATGATTCTCCGAACAGGAGGGGTAAACCTTCTCAGCATGGTTGGAATCCGTATCCGTAGCCATGGAGTTAGTCTTCCCAGATCCCGAGGGCTTAGCTGGTTGACTACTATGATGTATACTCTCAATTGATTCTAAAGTAGCAAGCTGATCTTTAATGGAATCTTCTAGCTGAGCTACAGAAGGAGGAACGTTCGTTTCGTCCAAATGCTTCTCCCACTCTCTCCGAGTAGCTGCATCAAATTTCGAAACCGTAAAATATACGAACAAATCCTCTCCACTTCTTCCAATAGGACGATCTATACCATTCAAGAAGGTCCTCGTTTCAGAAGAACCCGAAGAAAGATTCTTCATTTCAGCATGTGAATCCGTTTTCATGGGCTTCAAAGAGAGAAAAGCACCGAGCGATAGATTCACTAATCTACGTTTATTCTCATAGTAGTCGCATCAATCTGACCAAGGTTCATTGTAATTATCCCCAACTATCTCAATCCCTTTAATCTGATCCAGGGCTTCACCCGAAAGTTTGGTTCTCGAATGATAGAACTTCACAACTGGTTCCATTTCCCTGCGATGGACCAAAGATTTGAACAAATCTCTAAAATTTGCCCATTCATTAAATTTCCCGGGAAAAACGGGAAGATCAACTTTGGCGAGAGAGTAGGAATTTTCCGTATTTACGTGCTGTACAACGGGAGCAACGTTGTTGACAGCCGAAGCATTTGCCTCACGTTCAGCTCTATCTCTATCAGCAAATTCATCTAAAACCTGTCGAAAATCCGATTCATTTGCGACATATGATTCTTCTACAAAATCCGGGATTTCAATTTTGGAGTAATCATAGTCTAACAATTTGCTCTTACTTGCCAAGATCTTATTGTGATTTTGAATGAAAGTCTGATAATGAGTAACCAGATTATCCAATCTGGTCGTGGCACTAGCTTTAGTCATTTCAGCTTGACCTAAAGCCTTGTAATCGCGGAATGAATTTCCAATTTTAGCCTGTAAATCCAGCTGTTGTTGATAAAGAGCGTCCATTGTGAATCAAAATGTCACTCTAACAACTCGAAAACCGATCCAAAATTAGGAACAAAAATCCCAAACCGAAGAACCGAGCCGATATTCCGAAAAAATCTCAAATTCTGCACATCTAGCCCCCAAAATGCTAGAGATTTTGTCCAGAAAGATGGATGAAAAATGCCAAAATTCTAAACAGAATCAGGCAAAACCGAACCCGAGATAAGAAATTTTTCAAATCTATCAAAGATTCGATGGGAGCACCAATCCACAAATTTCTCCCGACTATTTAAAATTATTCACAATATTTACAGGAAGAATGAAAACCTCTCTCCTTGAATAACGAGCTGATCATTTTTGAGGTTATCAAACTCTAGAAAAGAAACTCGAAATGGGATAACCTAAACTCGAATTATTCAAGCCGAATATTCATATGGTTTATCTCATACATCAAACCTCTTACTCACTCGTACGTCTACATCAGCTGACGCACGGCGACGAAGATTGCCGAAGTCGACAACGTGTGATGCGCTGGAGCGCGGCGGTGTATGATGACGAGATGCTTATGGGAAGTCGACGACACGTAGCAATCGCACTGTTGTGAAGCCCTCGCGTCGCTGAGTGCCGTTGCCCCGCTGCAGCTGATGAACAGCTGCGGATAGCTCTGGCCAGCTGTGTTGCCAGATGTGGAGCTCAGTCGCCAAGCAACACGCACACCAACGTGGGTCACACACACGGACGACTCACTACAGAAATCCAACAACTTCAGTATATGCCCATTTGACATCAAAAAATTTGCATCGCAAAATCGAAATGGATGATTTAGAAAATTCGAAAATGTACAAAGAGGACAAATCTGATATCAATTGCAACAAAGTGTGCAAAATAAACTCAATATTTGAGCAAGAAGAAAACTCGGAATTTTTTTTTCAAAATTGACAGAGGCTAAAACGGCTGTAAAAACGAAAATAATCACAAGAACAGCTTATCCCAGCGATCCCACGATGTATCCCTCGTTGCCCAAGAATCCTCCTGGATTCCCAGGTCGTTTCCGTCGTCTCCAAGGGGTGCGGTGACTATTTCCTCATGACCGATATGGAGGTTAGCCTGCACTCCGCTGCCGGTGGACCGATGCTCCAGAATCAGCAATCGAGGAATAATCCCCATCCGCCGGCAGAATACAGCTTTTTATATACTGCTGTAGGCCTTGAGGAAGACGCCGCTAGTCGCCCGAGGAGACTGCCGACCACACACAATCACTATAAATTTCACCTCGTGGTGATGCGAATCCGTTCGCATCCACGTCAATTTTCACCACTAGCTCCAATCCGGTACACGGAGGGCCAAAATGTTTAGAACGGGAGCGGGTGCACTTAATAAATTGTACTCCATAGTTGAAATGAACAATTAACCTATATTGTAGAAACTAAAATAGGCTCATCACATATTGAGCGAGGTGGTGCGGTCGGCTGCTGGACGGAAACTGGCGAGAGCCGCAGAAGGCGACAATCGCAACGGCGCTGAACTTGAGCGCGAACGCAGAATGGCGGTGGCGTGCTAAGATTCAAATAGGTATAAGACCAATGAGTATAATACTAAACAACATTGTTCGTGTGTGTGTAAAAAGGGAAGAATGAGTTTCAGAGTAATAGAATCATTCACTTTGCCGAATGCAGCTTTGAAAGTCATTTTTCAGGGGTGTACCGAAGTTGCACCGACTGTACCAAAGTTACCCAATTTAACGGTATGTATAGTTTTTAAGGGGTCTCTATGAGGCGTGCGTGCGAGCGAATGAGAGAAAGAGTGAGGAGAGAGAGAGAGAGAGCTCCAGCTGTATGCACACCTAACAATATCCACGCAAACTGTTAATCTTAATAAGCGTGAAATCCGATCTCCACGCACGAACAGTGTGAAATTGTAATGCGCATTCAGATAGAGCAAAATTATTGCTCGCGTTTTAATGCGTGCGAAAGGGAGAGAGAGAGAGCCGATAACTATAAACACCCAAAAACTGGCTATGTACAGTTCGCAAGGGGTCTCTATGAGCAAGAGAGAGAGAGAGAACCCGCTCCAAAACGGTGTACCTATAGATTACAAGGGGTCACTATGTGCCGTCTAACACGATCTCTGTGAATCATGACTCATACTTTTCCGATCTCGCGCAATGAGCTCGGTCGAGAATATGAGTCATGCGAGTTCATCAGAGGTCATGTTTTGACGGCCCATAGTGGCCCATTAACTACTTAGGGACATGCTCTCTGGCCAGATTCTTGCTCAATATAAAATCAATCTCGGACTTGGTTAGCGGGAGTGGGTGTGATCGGTCGCGTGCGAGGTGGCTCTACCTAATCTCATGTGTAGTGTGGTGAAATTATTTGAGTGTGGACTGAAAAGTGGTGAAAATCGAAAAAAAGGATTCAGTGAATGTATGGAACAATAAATTAGAGACCGCTAGTGTATAAGAGTGTGGAAATTGAAGCGAGAAAGAGTGCGGGGAGTTTTGAGGTTAGGTTCGCGTAACGCACGTGTGTTTTAGCAGCAAGGATGGGGGACGACGGTAAGGGAAGGCACTTGAGATGCGGCAGCGTGGATAAAAATGAAGAGGGCAAAATCAACAAGAAGGGCGGAATTCTGAAGGGTCAAATGACTATGGAGAAAGCGCTGGGTAAGAAAATCGAATTCAAAGATGTGGGGGACAGAGCAAAAATGGAGGGGAAAATCAAGGCGCTACAATCAGAGTGGGAAGCTTTTAGGAACGAAACGCAGGGTAAGTTACGAGAAATAGTCAGAGAGAGAAACGCAGTGGAAAAATGCAAGTTAGAGATTGAAGCAAAGATAAATAATTTCGGCGAAAAGATTGATTTGTTGACAAGTAATTTTGCAGCGCTGGAAAAGGAATGGAGAGAGGCTAGGTCGGTAAGAATGGAAGGGGACAATACCGACTATGAATCTGAATTGGCGGCAGGTGATGGCACAAACACACGCCAGGGGTCACTTTGGAGTCTCGGAAGCGGCAAAAGCAGAGCAAGTTGCAGAAGCACTTTTTCTGAAGCAGAAGTGAGGAAAATGAGGGGGATCATAGGGGACCAAGAAAGGAAGGATAGGATGTGTAATGTGGTGATGAGAGGACTTGGAGACGTCAGCAGCAGTAACCTGAAGGAACAGGCAGAGAAATTTTTTGAGAACGCTTTGAAAATCCAGGTGAAAACCGAAAAGTCTGGATGAATGGCAGAATTGTAGTGGTGAAGTTTGGAAGCGTGGAGGTGAAAAGAGAGGTGATGCACAAGAAGAACATGCTGAAAGGGTCCAAAATTTTTATAGAAAACGACTTGTCATTTGGAGAGAGAAAAAAGCAGGAGGAAATCAATAGATGGATAAGGGACAAGAAAGCAGAAGGTTGGAGCTTGCGACAAGGACAAGGAAAAGTGCAGTATAAAAGGGAATGGGTGAGGTGGGAAGATAGAGGAAGGATTGAACAAGACATGCAACGGAATGATAGAACAGGAGGAGGAAAGAGAGGAGAAGATATGCAACAAGCACTGAGACAGAAGGATGTAGCAGGAGAGGGCAGCGAAGGAGACAGCCAACAAGCAGCGAGGCAGCAAAATGAAATGAGGGAGGAGTTAAACTACGAGTGGCCCAGGAATACAGCGTGAACACAGGTGAGCAGATACAAAAGGCAGGACATCGCCAGGTAACGAGGAAGCTTATATTCTGGAATGTTGCTGGTATATGGAATAAGGACCTTGACTTCTGGAAATATATAGAATTGGGAGATTTTGTAAGCTTGTCAGAGAGTTGGGTTGAGGACAAAGATGGCAAATATTTAAAGGATAAGCTGCCCGGTTGCTTCCACTGGAAAATTGTTGGAGCAAGGAGAGAGCACAAAAAAGGTAGAGCTAAGGGGGGGTTTCTGATAGACGTTAAGAAAGACTGGTGTAATAACGGGTTGGACTCAATAGAAGTTATGGGGGAGGGTATACTTAGAGTCGAATTATGCACGATGGAAGGGGGATGGAATATATGGTCAGTATATAACTCTGGGGACGAAAATTTTTGGAAAATATGGGAGGATCTTGACTATCTAGGAGAGGGTAGGCTCATTATTGGGGGGAATTTCAACATAAGGACAGGAGAAGAAGACTTTCAAGTCGACGAAGAAGACACAATTAGAAGGAACAGGGACAAAGTATGCTGCAACGAAGGTAGGAAAATGGTCAATTTAATTGGTCGGAAGGGGTGGAAAATTTTGAATGGAAAGACAACAGGGGATGAAAACGGGGACTATATGTACATCGGGGCAAGGGGGAACACTGTCATAGATTATATTGTGGTGAATAACGATACTAACGATTTTGTGGACACAGTGGAAAATTAGAATCGAATCAGACCACGTGCCCGTGTATTTATACATTGCTACAGGAGAAGAATCACGCGAGGAAGAAGAAACTCAGGATAATATTCAGCTGGGAGCAGGAGGAGAGGCAAAAAAGAACAGATTCAGATGGACGGCAGAGGACATAGAGAATTTCAAAGAGTCGACGAATGAAATGACAGAATATGGAGGAGATAATCAGAACAGATGGAAAAACATGAAGAAGAAAATATACGAAGCGGGGAATGTGGAAGAGGTGAAGACAGTGAAGAAGTGGAGTCTAGGCATGAATGAAAAAGATGGTGGGACCGGGATTGCTCAAGAATAAAAAGGAAGGCAAGGAAAGCGTATGCCGACTGGGAAGAAGGTAGAGCTGGGAAAGAAGAATACTGGAGATTGAGGAGAGAATGGAAAGAGACGTGCAAGAGTAAGGAAAAAGAGTTCAAGAAAAGAGAAGAAGATGAGCTCAGACGAAGTAAGAAGGAAAGCGATGTATGGAAATTTCTAAACAAGTATAGGAGTAGACGCAAAAACATAGAAAACCACATAAGTTCAGAAAAATGGAAAACACACTTCAGAACTCTATTACAAGGGTCAGAGGAGAAGATTGTAGGTGAGGGAAGAAAGGTGTCAGGAAATGAAGAGGAAGAAGAGCAAATCCAGACATACGAAATGAAAAGGGCTTGGAGATCGATGAAAAGAAACAAAGCAGCAGGGATGAACGGCATTCCGAATGAGGTGTGGATCTACAGCGGGCAGGGGTTAAGGAACGAGATGGAGAAGATGCTGACGAGTGTGTGGAATGGAGGAGGAATACCAGAAGACTGGATAACAGCGATCATAGTTCCCATACACAATAAAGGTGACACAGAGACGACGGATAACTACAGGGGAGTCTCTTTACTTACCTCGGCACAGAAAATGTACAGTGACATTATCCTGCAGAAATTGGAGGAGGAGGTGAATTTCTTAGATATTCTACCCGAAGGGCAAGCAGGTTTTAGGAGAGGAAGGTCGACAATAGATAACATTTACGTTCTGAACCATCTAATACAAAAAGCAAAAATAAGGAACACGAAACTTTACGCGACTTTTGTAGACCTGAAGGCAGCGTTCGACACAGTAGACAGGAAGAAACTTTGGGAAATCATGGAAAAGGCAGGGATCAGCAAGTATTTGATAGAGAGGATTAAGGAACTATACCAGGAAACAAAAGTGAGGGTTAGATCTGGGGCTGGACTAACAGACGAATTTTGGACGGGAAAGGGATTAAGACAAGGTTGTGTATTGAGTCCATTACTCTTTTGCATATACATCGCGGGGCTAGAAGGAGAATTTGAGAAGAGAAATGTGGGAGGAGTAAGGATAGCAAACAAAAGGGTATGGTCATTAGCTTACGCGAACGACATCGTGTTACTAGCAGAAAACAGAGAGGCCATGCTTGATATGCTGGACACATTGAAGATTTTCCTCTACGATAGAAGTCTAATACTGAGTGTGGAGAAAACCAAGATTTTGGTATTCAACAAGGGAAGAAACGGGAAAAAAAAACCTGGGGCTGGAACAAGGAAAGTATAGAAGGAGTGAGGGATTTCAAATACTTAGGCTACGTTTTCAACAAGGAAGGGAATCATAAAGAGCACATAGCAGACAGACAGAGAAAAGGAGTGGTAGCTGCGAAAAAAACATGGGGATTGAGGGAAAGACTGTGTAAGAACGATTTTTAAAGGAGAAGGAAACTATTCGAGTATCTAGTAAGGAGCGTGATGGAGTACGGCGTGGAAATCTGGGGCTGGGAGGAATGTAGGGAGTTGGAGAAAATTCAATTGGACTATTTCAGGTGGGTACTTAGACTAGACTTCTGTACACCTAGATACTTGATCTACGAAGAAACAAAAATCGAGAAGCTCGCCACACAGTGGGGTAAAAAGGCGTATAGATTTGAAAGCTATGTCAGAGATCTAGGGGAGGAGGGATTAGTAAAACTTTGCTATTTAGAAAAGAGAAACGAGGGAGATCGAGGAGAGTTTAACGCGTGTAGAACAAAATTTTTAGGGAGTTTAGGCTTAAGCCAAACTGAAATAGAGAGTATGGAAGCCAGAGAAAAAGATGTAAAAGGGGAAATAGATAGGAGGCATAAGGACATAGTCAGACAGATTACAGAGTATAAGCTGAGAGAGGCAAAGTACAACTTAAGGTACAGATATATCCGTTGCGAGCAAGTACCTAAATACCTGGCAAATAAAAAGGAAGGTATTCAGATAGATGTGGTTGCGAGAATCAGGTGTGGAAATGAGGAAGAAAAGAACAAATACTGGATAGATGAAAAACGAAGAGTCTGTGTCTTGTGTGAAAAAGCTACAGGCTCGCTAGAATACTTAATAGGGGAATGCGAAGTAACATCGGTGTGGATCAAGGAACTACCGGGGGAAAGCAGCGAAGCTAAACTACAAACTATCACGGGTGAGATAGGAGATCGAAGGGTGTGCAGAGTTTTCAGAAAAATAAAACAAGCTAAGGAGGGTAAGAGAAAGAGGGACGAAATAGAAGTAAGGAACCGACGAAACAGGTAAAATAAAATGCAAGTAGAACCACCACGGTATGGAAGTCTGAAAGTAGGATGTGTGTATAAATATAAAGCTAAGTGTAAATAAATGCAAATAGCGTGTAAGTAGCAGATAAGGGTACAAAGATACAGGGTTAGGGCAAGGGGGAGAGTAGGAAGGGCAGTAAGGGTCAAGGGAAGCCGGGGAGGGAAGGGCCAAGAGGGTAGATAAGATTTCAGTCGTAAGCCATAGTGAAGACGTGTAAATTATAGGTTACGGAGTGATTCCCAGGCCACCGAAGGACAGGGTCCCTCTACGAGTGCTGTAACCCAACGACAAGGACTTCAGGCAGGAACGAGCACATTGGCAACAGGAACAACGAGAGACACTAGAAGGAACAAGGTATCGTATGCACCCGAGCTGGGAATTTTGAATAGGAATACAGTAAGGTGAAGAAGAATCGCCAACAACAACGAACTTTTGGGAAATACAAATAGGCATCATATGCACCAGAGCCAGAAATTTACGATCAATGGATGCAGAAAAGCATAACTACAAGAGCTACAAGGAACCAAACCGACTCTCATTAGCGAGAGAGGCTAGAATTAGTAAGGAGCAAATTTCAGTAAGGCGAAGAAGAAGATATCGCAACAACAAATTTGTGGAACCATAAACAGGAAACTATTATACATCACGCAAGGTACAGGAATATATGCAACAAGAATTGACAGGAACAACACGGACACAGGATCTACAAGGCAGGGTTACTGCAAACTTGAGAGAGGGAACTGAGGACGACGGTGGGCGAGGTTTCACTCCAAACCTGATATAGCTATTGTAAATAGTAATGAAAAAGCTCTTTTAATTTTAAGTGTATGGATTAGGATGAAAGTATGAGTGGAAATAAGAAAACTTGCTGTTGTAAACCAAGTCCATTCCTGGGCCTCACGGCTGAAATAAAATACTACTACTACTAAAATCAATCTCCACTTTTTCCAGACTGATACCACACTTACTCGGATCTTTATAACACTTCCCAGCCACTTGTGAAGGAAAACAGGCACATTTTGAGATTCATTGTTGAGAAATCGATAAATCATCTCGTGCTTCCGGATCGAGGTGTTTCGTAATATGGACAGTTACCTTTTTTCATCTGGAACTCTTGCGCAATCCTCTAGACAAAAGCAATAGCAAAATACTACTAGAGTAGATTGTATACTGCGTAACGCTGAGCTCCATGGTTTCCATTTGAGGACCTCGCTGACTGTGGTCAATTCTCTGTGCTATTCAATCCCAAGTAAATACTCAATATAGCCTACGAATTGTACGCAGAGCTTTGTCTATGAACACTTATTGATCGTTACTTGCGGACAAAATTACAATAGAAATGGATGAATGTTGATATCTTTTACAAGTGAAGTCGATTTGAATACATTTCCAAAAAATTGCATCCTTTTGACTTCATCAGAATAAGTATAACATGCCTTGGTTAGAGAGTGAGTGAGGGGATTTGGATCCTGATGAAATAATATTTAAAAGTATCCTGTTGATCAAGTCCAAGATTGACATTCTGAAGGAGAGCGGATAGATATCATTCACACGTGAAGCATTGCAATGTCTCACGTGTCTTCTTCTATCACCTCATGTTTGAATGATGAAGAAAAAAAAATCATTCTCCGCATCGAACCCGGGCCTCCCGAGTACCAGGTACATTCTTTGCTAGAGAGCCAGGGCTTGGACGTGAACATGAGACAATCAGACGTCATACTTCACCTGTTGGCCCACATGTGGGCTTTAATCAGAAAACAGTCATGAAATATACTTGAACAACTTGAGATATGCAGTTTCGATAGGATTCGATCAAATATTTCCAAAATTCCTTATGAAATTGACGGAAAAAGAATTTTTGCGATAAATTGTTGAGCAAATTATTTAAACAAATTGATATGTCCATAACAAATATTTTTAGTATACTTGACTACTATCGACGCCTCCGTAATATCTTACAGCACTTGAAGATTCTTTCCATTCGCGACATTGTATCAAGAGACAGAATTAGTGGCTTCCGGCTAATATTGTTCATTTCATGATATGCTGATTGCAATCGTGATTTACGTCGTTGATTACAGATGGTCTGGGCTTGGATATCCGTTCCGAATCGCCGGAGAAAATCAAATCGTCTCCGAGAAATATCCTAGATACCACGATTTCACCTCAGTTTCTCGTAGTAACCCGCATCTCAAAATCTCTCTGCACTGCAATATAAGAGTTACGAGAATCAAGAGGTTCAAACGAGATTGAGATTAATGCACGCATAGCGCGTTTTGGTGCTGCGGCAAGCGAGATCTCTCAACACGATGGTGGCGGATTCTCTCCTATACTGCGGCGCCTGAAAGATCCTAGACAAGTTGACGATCTCTGCACCATGGCTTCCGGGATACTATTGTCTCAACTCTCTCCCTTGACGATTCCTTGAAGATGTCACTCAATTTTGGAGGTACCTGTAACAGAGACAACACACTTGTCGAGACTTCCCTACCGGCTCCCATTCATGAAGGCTTTCTCTTTGTTTGGAGTTATTTTGCACAACGTGCTATCACCACGCCACCAAGGAACGTTATAAGGTATTGGTGGAGGGAATATTGGATGGTTAGATCTGCTTTCTCATAGCCTAACCTGACGAGAGGACACACGCCACTGGGGTAACACTCTACTAATGTGAAAAACTTCGGAGGATATCATTCGCTCTACTCTCTTTCTTCGAATAAAAAACAGCTATAGCTTCCGAGAACGTGGCTTCATCTTGCAATGAATAGCAGATCTATTCACAATCATATTTCTGAACAACAAACGGGATATCAATCCCCGTATCCGGCCAAGACTCTTGATTCCTCCAGGGAGGGTCATGAGATGCAGAAAATTAATGGGGAGAAGAGCTTGTGTACACAGAGGCGGACGCGCCTCACTAAACCCCCCCCCCCTTTATCAATTGAGGAATTAACATCATCCCCCCTCGCATCTTACGACTTTGGACCAACAATGGATGTCAATTCCAGCTGCAACAAGGATATGGAGATGGATGATTTCAAATGGATCTGGTGGATGGAGTACATACATAGAATGTGGGGACGTCTGATTGGCTTCACATTTGTCTTGCCTGCATCTTATTTCTGGTTCAGAGGAGCCCTACAACCAGCCATCAAAAGGAGATTGTTGTTGTTGGGCGTACTGATAGGTTTTCAAGGATTGATGGGCTGGCATATGGTGAAATCAGGATTGGAAGATCAATTCAATGAACCTTCTGATGTCCCAAGAGTGTCACAATACAGGCTAGCTGCTCATCTGAGTCTAGCTCTCCTCATCTACGCAGGATTGCTTCATATATCTCTAAATCAGCTACTATCCACCGAAAACAGACTTGAACTATGTTCTCATGCTGCTACATCGCCAAGTCAACTACGTGGCTTGCGGCAATTCCAAATTTGTGCTCGTATGAGCAAAGTATTGATATTTCTCACAGCAATCTCTGGGGCATTTGTGGCTGGACTAGATGCAGGATTGATATACAACTCATTCCCGAAAATGTCGAATCAATGGATACCAGATGACATTGTTATGTTCCATCCAGTGTGGAAAAACTTCACGGAAAACCCGTCTCTTGTGCAATTGGATCACAGAATACTGGTAAGTTGGTCTATTGTAAAAGATTCTCCATGGTCCATAGACCATAGAGTGAATATACCGATCCCCTACCAACCTTACGATAGGAGCTCCACTCACTCCAATCATAAATGAGACTGGCCTCCACGTATCGCTACATACGACCGATTGAAGCATTGAAGTTTGATTCACAAGTTCCTATAACGGTATTCCATGGAACCGTTCGGGATCACTCCATCGGACACGTTGGTTGCTTTGATATACGTATCAACACGGATAACTGTTCCACCTTGTGACCGAGGGATTCCCTAGAGGCGGGAGAGTAGGCTCCAGGCTCATTCAGTTCCCCGAAGGGTGGCATTGAAGAAGGTCCACCTGGTTGAGGAAATATAGGTGGATTCCGCTGGGATTGCGTGTACACATTCGTTGTGATGGTATAAGAGCTATATCCGAATTTCGAAACACGAGAGTATCTGTGTGCCGAAAATTTGATCAATCTCATATTTATCAGATTTAACACGGCCGCTTATAGAAATCGCGTATTTCTTGAGCTCGTTTCATCATTCAAAGTTTGTCCTGGCAGGTAGTTTTTGATGAGAGTTCAGCACGTGTTAGATTGAATACCGATGAATCATTCACGCAAATAAAGAGTTGAGCTGGATATTTGTGCGTCGTGTAACATTATGGAGTTTACGAAAAGATCTTGCGTCGACTCGAAATTGTGAACAACACGCTTCATCAACACACGGCGAACGTAGAACAAAGAGGAGAACCGATAATGAGCTCTTGGCCATTAATGGACCAGAGAGACTTCGTATTCGAGGTGAGGTGGCATCTTCGAGGGATCATACCAGATGAACCTCCTCAATGAAAATATTATGATCCTGAATGAGGAAATATGTGCAAATTAGACTCAATGATGAATGTTTCCTACTGCTCATAGATTCGGGGATGTGAACACACGATCTCCTTTCTCCGATATAACGATCATCCAGAATCCGTGCGTCGTCGAACGTTTTCAGCCATGCATTTCGGAGACTAGAAAGGGAGGTCGCTTCTGGAGATGATTTTACCGATTCTTTGATGTTCTTGACGCTGATGAGAGTTTGGAGATCCTTGAAATCTCCTTCTTTCATTTGAACAACTGCAGTTCCGTTGTCAACAAACATACAGCAATTCTGCGGATGGTATCTTTTAGAGCGGATAAAATGCTGTGTTGCTGGAAATAGCTGATGAAGATTGATTCACTTCGAGAATTGTGAGAATCGTCATTCAAAATGGTTCTTGCCCCAAAAGATGTCATTCGTAGCATTATCAGACCTCTGCTTGCTCCATAAGGCCAAGTGTATCAATGAGAATAGAAACGTCGAGGGTCACCAACTTCTCATCAGCATCTGAGACTCGAGGAAATCGATGAAGCTCATCTAAACCTCACAAGAGTGAGCGTTTCTTGCTTTTTTCAATGCTTTCCCTACCATCGTTCCACGATGGATGGAGACCGAGATATCACTATTTTGAGGGAGGGTGATCCGATCTTCTTTAGATCACTTGAAGGAGGAACTCCAACTCTCTTAACAAAAAACATGAGACTAGATGAGATTTTCTCGATGTATTTCATAGAAGATGATATCGAAGATATACGATATAGATGCACACGTTTGTGAAGCACGTTCCTCATATGGTGCAATTTGAGTCAACTGTCCTAGCCTGCTTTCTCAAGGGTGCAATATTCACATTTTGAACCATCTGTAGAGGCTGTAGACCCCATCTAGGGAGGAATCAATGACGTCATTTCCGACAGTAGTGGCGCTACACGAAAATCCAACAATCTTAAATTCAATTCGATACTTTGTCCACTTAAAATACATAGAGAAGCCGTCTGAGCGAAAAGCATTGCAGGTACAGGCGTCCCTCGTTCAACGCGGGGGTTACGTTCCGGGAGCTTACCGCGTTGAACAAAACCGCGTTGAACAAAGCATTGCTCTTATGGGCGAATGGGGGATGCGTTCCAAGACTCATGACGTACCCTTCGAGATTGGAAATTTTTCATCGATATAATATTTTATTCGAGACTTCTAATGATGAAATCATTGTAAATTTGTCTCAATAACTGTCAATTTCCATAAACCATTGTAAATTTGTATAAATCATTGTAAATTTCCATAAACCATTGTAAATTTGTATAAATCATTGTAAATTTCCATAAATCGTTGTACATTCGTATAAATCACCCATCACGTTGCTTTTTTCTCGAAAAACTCCGTTACTTGAGACTGCCTTGTGCGTCTAACGAGATCTTTGTAAATTTCCTCGTACGGCCGAATCACTTGTTCGATTTCGTGCTTCAATCGGAGGCTGCGATTCATGATTGGGTCGATGGCTAATGCTTTGTCCACTCCTGCGTGGAAATGGTTGAGAACTTCTGCGACAGCCTTAGCGGTAAGAGTTTCCTCTGATGAAGTTTCCTCATCATCAACTTCATTCGTGTTTTGAGGTTCTTCCATCATCGCCTCAATCTCCTCCGGTGACAGATCTTCGCTTTGAGGTCGCACAAGCTCCAATATTTCCGCATCGCGCATGTCGGAGAAGCCTTCTCCACCAATCTGAACTGCCGTAGCGACCAACTCTGGGATTGCTTGCTCTAATGATAGTCCGGAAACCACATTGCCAGAGTTCTCTGGCCACAGTTTGTTCCAGCTTCCTTTTAGAGTTGACTCTTGGATTTCAGCCCACGATTCAGCAACAATGTCTCTTGAATCTGCAATTGAGAAGGATTTCCAAAATGTCCGCACTGTCTCAACCCTCGGTTCGCGAAGGGTAGCAGGTCGATTCAGGAAACCGAGCATCTGTTTCATAACTCTTCTCAAATAATAAGCTTTAAAAGTCGAGATAACAGTTTGATCCATTGGCTGCAATAATGATGTTGTATTGGGAGGGAGGAACAAGATCTCGACATCTGGATCAGCTGTTATCAGTGTCCTAGGATGACTAGGAGCATTATCTAGCAGTAAGAGAACTTTAAACGCCAAATTCTCTTTCCTCAAGAATTCCTTGACCTCTGGAATAAAGGAATGAAAAAACCATTCTTTGAAAATTACTTTTGTGACCCAAGCTTTCTTGTTGAATTTCCAAAAAACTGGGAGGTGCTCCTTCCTCTTATTTTTCAGCGCGCGAGGCGTTTCAGACCTGTAAATGAGCATTGGCTTACACTTCAACGTCCCTGAAAGAGTGCAATGAATATCTCTCATGAAACAAAAATGGACTTAGGACTATAGCAGGATTCGGCTTGATCAAAATTTACCTGCAGCGTTGGCGCACAAGAGTAAGGTGTATCGATCTTTTGCAGCTTTGAAACCCGGTGCTTGCTGCTCATTTTTGGTCAAAAAAGTTCGGTCGGGCATCTTTTTCCAAAACAGCCCAGTCTCATCGCAATTAAATATTTGTGATGGAACGTATCCTTTTTCCGCAATTAATTCTTTGAAATCTTTCGGGAATTGAGAAGCTGCCTCGTGATCTGCTGAAGCGCTTTCGCCCGTAAATTTGACATTATGGAGAGAAAATCTTGTTTTGAATGATTCGAACCACCCTTTGCTGGCGGAAAACGACTCATCTCTTGAAGATGAACCATGTTTATCACAATTGTAGTCATAAAATTGGAGCGCCTGTTGTCTGATAGCAGCGGTGCTCAATGGAACGTGCTTCTGATTTTTGTCTTCGATCCATACGTACAACATTTTTTCCGTCCGTTCGAGGTTACTGTCTTTGCTTCTCTTACTCAATTTTGCTGCAGGTCCTGCTACCTTAAGACTTTCTCTGATCTTCTCTTCACTCTCACGAATAGTTCTGATTGTCGATTCATTTACGCCAAATTTCCGTGCGACTTCTGCGACCTTTGTACCTGCTTTCAATAGGTCCAGTATTTTCAATTTCTCTTCCAAGTTCATCACTTTTCGAGGTTTTTTGGCAGCGGGTGAGTTTTTGCTGGGTGATGTCTGCTTTCGTTTCTCAGACATGATTCAAAATACTTGAGAATTTTGCTATTTTTTTGAGATTTTACTTTGTAAAATGAGCAGCCGAAATTGATGTCAACAAAAATTTAGAATGTTTGGTTAGGGAATCGAACAACCGAACACGTATGAATACATTCCATGTTTATTCGTTATGCATTGAAGACAATATCGATCCGTTTACCCAAAGGAACACTGGGAAATAGAATTTTTCCAAATTCGTCTACGTGTGATGGCGAACTTACGTATCGACTTTGATGTGAATTGTCCCATTTATTCAAGAGATATCGGGGAAATCAAAATAATCAATCAACGAGCTATAAAGAATGAAGAGGAATGAATGAAACGTATAATAAAAGTCAAAGGGCCCGTGGAAAAACTTTCTGTGAAGTCATTCGACTTGCTGGTTCAAAAAATTTCATGCGCAAAACCGCGTTGAACAAGTCGTGAACCGCGTTGAACGAGGGAGAGGTGGCAATTCCAAAACCGCGTATAACCAAAACCGCGTTGACCAAAACCGCGTTGAACGAGGGATGCCTGTATACGAAAATCACACGTTGAAAATGCTCCGCCCCCTCTCCAACGGCCCCCCTTTCACAGCATGCTAGGCAGGTCATGGTATATGCAACACCAGGCTCTGCAGACCAACGTGCATCCAGCATATATATGCTCTGCATACCACGGTGTTGCATGTATCCAGCGATTAAGGCTATATCAATGTATGTCGGGCAGACCGAGGCTTGAATATCCGTGGCTATACAGCTGTTTGAGGATTCACCAATTCGTTGCCGTCGTTGACCTCCACAATGAGTTTGCTGCCGCCCTCCTCCTCCTCATCGCAGTAAGTCATCGTTCTTACGTGTAGCCACCGCGACCGTTGCCTTCGTCCTCGCAACAAGTTCTCGCTCCTACATATAACCACCGTTACCCGCATCACTAAATCCTCTCTCTTTTTTTTTTTTTTTTTTTTTTAAGGTGGTTGTAGGGCGAATACGCTGCGACGTACGAAGGAGAGGCACCGGTCAGCCAAACACGGCTGGCCAGCACCTCCCCAACAGTCCCGGGCTGGGATCCGCATCGATACGGCCATCCGAACCGGGTAAACCCTCTCTTCCTTCTCCGTTGGCGCCGGCCATTGGACAAGGGAGAGATCCACCAACTTACCAATCCGGCCCCGGCACCGCGTGAGCATTACTTCAGGGCCGGCGGCGTCTCGCGCTCAGGATCGAGCGTCTCTCTTCTCACGACTCGCAGGTGTTGTTTCCCTTTCTTCGATCTTCTCCCATCTCTTCATTCTTCATCCTTCTTTCTTCTTTCTTCGATCTTCGATCTTCGATCTTCTCTCTTCTTCCTTCCCTCTTCAGTCCATCATATTCCTCCTGGAACCATTTGGACCTCTTCTGTTTTCTCTCTCTCTCACTCTGTCTTTTTTTTTTTTTTTTTTTTTTTTTAAGGTGTCTAGAGGGCAAAATCTGCCTCAGGATCCCTCGGATCCGTCCCCAGACACCGGACTGGTTCAGCTTACGCGGACTACGCATAGCCCACGCGGGCCATACCAGGCGGGACACGGGTTTGGGTGGGGCCCACCGAGAGGTGGGCCCGGCCGTGTAATATCCCTCTCCCCTCGATGTCCGATACCTAGGGCATCGGGCAATCAAGAAGGAGATCCACCTTGTGACGTGGCAAATGAATTTACCTATCACACTCATTTATATTATCAGGACTCTTAACCTAAGATCGCAGATTTCGCGCAATAATCGGCGAACGCAACTTTAAAATTACTCAGGAACACAGCTTCTCTCCAAATCTCGTTCACCTACCGTATATTTACCTAAAATTCGGAAAAGAAAGGGGAGGGATAGCTCACACTCGAAATAATAATCGCAATTTATAATAAAATAATCTCGGCAATATATTCTATACACGCTGCTTCTACGCGGTCGATACAGCAATCTACATATCAAACTCTTCGCGACAATATACTCGCAGAATGACTCTAAAATTCGCTCAAAGATTCATAATTATCAAATATCAAATTGTTCTCAAAATGTCTCTCAAAATTTCCTGAAAAATACACGAAAATCCACTTCACTAATTCGGCACACTTTCTCGGCAAACTCTGACAAACTCGGGCTCCGAAACTGAGAGCGAGCACGCTGCTCCAAAACGCACCTAAAATGGCTGCTCCGCGGCAATTTCCCACGCCACGAGGCAGCTATCTCTTTGTCTTTGCACAGATTTTCCACCCTTAAATTGGGGGAATCACGACACGCCCGCGACTGCTGGGGTGTGCTGGAGTCTCGGCAATTTTGTCAGGGTGCACTCCAGCACCGTCAGCCTCCCCAGGAGTCCGGTTCGGCAAAGCCCGACGATGGCTAATACGCGCGCACGAGGCTCTCGAGGGACGCGCGAGAAAATTCACCAAGTATTAATAAAGATCAAAACCACTCACCGCTGTGATGCGACATCCTGGCAAGTTCCAATAAATAATCCTTGATTTCCTTTGAATAATTTGGATATTCGACCCTTGTCGTCGAGTGAACAACCCTGGACTCCTGGGGGGCTCACGGCAAAACTCTGGAGCACGCGACAAAAGCACAAGAAAACGTCCGAGCAACTCTGTGGCAATCCAACAAGTGTCACAATGGCCGGCTTCCTGCCGGCAAAAGCTCTTCTTCTTCCTCAATAAACGAAGCTCTCTGATTGGTCGGCAACAACAATTTTAATTGGCTCTCAAAATCTGCAAAAAGCCAGCATCGCCCTCTGGTGGCCGTGGCGCGGCAAATTATGAAATATGCGTTCGAGCGCAAGGCAGCAAATCGGCAGCAAGATACAAAATTCACGGCAGAAATCTACTTTATTGTGGGTACGGCACTGTTTTCTTGCCTCCACCAATTGCCTATTCCATCTCACTCGCACCCACGGCAAGCATACGTAAACGTGGAGGCTCTGCGCAACTCGATATTGCCTCCACTCTTCGTACTTTCACTGCATACAATCCAGTACACGAGTATATGTATATCTATATATACTCGTCACGGCAACGCTATACCTATATGTGTACTGACCACGGCAGCGCTATACCTATATACACGATGGCAGGCTCACGGCATACCAATATCCATTCGTACACTGCCTAGGCAATGTCTCATATACGCACACATACGCATAATGACATGCGTGTGGTGTCTGCTGGCTGAATTTTCCACCCAGCAGTCGATGTCCGGGTATCATCAGGGTCCCGGGTCGGCAGAATGTGGTATAACCTACCCTGAGGTAGGTATACCCGTCGGCAGCGCCCTCGCGCCGGCAGCAGCAGCACGGCAGTGTGTCGTCTGCGCGAGCCCGCGTGCACATCGTCATCATCGTCGTCGTCGTTCTCGGGGTCACCCGGGTGGCCAGGTGTCGTCGTGCGTGCTCGTCCGGTGTGGGTAACACCCCTAGGTGTGTACGCGATCGTGTGTGTGTCGGCAAGGAGCTGGTGCATCTCGGGTGCATGCAACAAGTGTTGCATGCACCAATAACCTAGCATCAGCTGTGCAGTGCGGCATGAGGGGCTATTTGTATATGGGGCAGCTGCCCGGATGACAAATAGCCCTGGGGTGACTCCCCCAGGTGTGCAGCATCGTCGGCAGTGCTCCGGTATCCTCTCGTCGGCATTGTCTACGCGGCATTACCCTGGCGCACCCGGGACGGCAGCGGTGTTGTGGCCTCGCGGGGCATGCGGGTGTAAAGTGCACATCGGGTTGGTGCACTTATTATCGTGTGCATAGATGTTGGGGGTGGGCTATGGATGCAGCACGGTGCTTGCGGGCACCGGCTGTTACCATTTTCCACCCCAAACATCGCATGTTAGTGCAAAAGTGCAGAATCCTGTGCGTAAATCACGTCTGCCCTCGCTCACCCGGGAGCGAGGGCCTCGGCAAGTTTTCAGCATCCTTAGTCATCCTGGCACGGGCCCCGGGCCCCTCCTGTGGTGCCGCGGGGTATGTGCGTGACGTGCTGGGCCCTACCAGGGCAAAACCGCATCTCGTTGTCCGGGTAGCCCGCCCTGGGCTCAATCAGCTGGCATTGTTGTGGGGACGACCACCAGCCTCCTATAGGCTGGTGGTTGCGGCTAACACGGGTGTAGGCCGGGTTGCCTGCCCCCAGGCATACCCGCATTAAGTGCTGAATGCGGCATCGTCGTTGTCTCGAACAGCAGCACCTCGAAAAGAAGACGTATTTTACGTAAATACGTGTTTTTCTGGGAGGCTGCTGGCTCGAGACACGACGAGAGAGATTCGCTCAATTTCTCACGGCTGTGACGGTTTCACCGTCACATTACCCCCGGTTTAGGGGGGGGGGGTCCTCCGGAAGGGAGTGGCCTTGATCAAAACTTAGGTGGCGCATTCTCGCCTAGAAGTGAACTCTCTCGCCGTAGCCTCGACCCGGCAGTTCGTAAATCAAATATCATCAATATTCATATGTATTAAAGATTCATCATAGTGGAATCACCCATCCACTCTCTCACACAATCATGCTGAAGGGACATAACTCTACTGGGGTCCTACATCTCAAGGATCTAAATAAAACGTCTACTGGGGAGGGAGAAAGGCCCCACCTGGGCCTCAAGGACATGGACAACTTTCTGCATTCGTTCGCTGAAAAGGGGAAAAATCAAAATAAAATAAAACCATTAGCATCTTACTTTTCGGCAAAGCGTCGTCCCGCTTATGGTTATGGACTCTTTCACGGCAACATGACTAGCTTCGGCAATCTGTTTCTTCGCCCTGACAAGGGCGCCCCGGCATGGCACGGCTGCTAACCGCCGACCCTCGACTGGCAGGTCACGACCTGCGGTGGGCCCTGTCCCCTCCCGTTAGCAGGAGGGCCGAGGTGACAGGGCCAGGACCACTCGAACTTATCGGGTGTCGGGAGGTTGGCCCGGTCTATTTGCCGCAAAGAAGGCCTGCATGAAGGATTGGCGGTCCTCGGGAGCCATCTGTTGTGCCATCCCCCACGCCTGTTGCATCATGTCAGCAAACGAGAGCGGCTGGGCTGGTTGTGGGAGGCCCCGTAGTGGTGGTATGGCTTCCGCTGCGGCGCGTATCCGGGCCTCTTCTTCTCTTCGCTGAGCACGGACTCGCTCCTCTCGCCGTGTGGCTGCCTCTTCGTGGTCCCGGCGGGCCCGTTCGGCAGCTTCTCTAGCGCGCGCTTCCTCCTCTAGAAGCCGGGCATGGGCAATCCGGGCCCGATGGGCCTCCTCCGCCGCTTGCCTGGCAAGATCTTCTGCCTCCCGAAGGGTCGCAGGAGATCGGGCCCGGGCTGGGTTGGCCGGAGCCTCTTCGGGCCTTCGCCCTTGTCGTGGAGCTCCGCTACTCCGCGGTGGGTGACTCGGCACTGATTCTTCGGCCTCCTGGCCAAGGTCCTGCTGCTGTTCTCTCTCTCTCTCTTCTCTCGTGGTCGCCTCGGCTTGGCGACGTCTCCCACGCCTAACCTGCCAGGCCATCCAGGCTGGACGGCATCGAGGGCATGTGGATGCATGTACTCCACGCCGCCCACAGTTCTCACAATACCGCTGCCTGGGTCGTGGGCAGCGTGCGGACGTATGTCCACAGTCCTTGACCCAGCAATTGAAACAACTGAAGGGTGGGGGGTCCAGGGTGGCGTTCGTCTCGATAGGCAGAAGGCCCTCGAGGAACAGGCCCTTCGTCTTGATAGGCAGGGGCCTGCTTCTGCCAGCTGTCGGTGGTCTTGGAGCGTTGGGTGGGGGCCTAGCACTGCCTGTGGTGAGTCTCGCGGCAGCATCACGACTAGGTCCAGCTGGACGCATTGGACTCCAGGACCGTGATGGCGAAGTCTCTTGGGGTCTGGCTGAGTTATCTCCTGGTCTCCGATCGCCCAAGCGATGGGATAACGCGGCACGTTCTCTGGGGGAACCAACACTGTTGCAAGGTCGACTCTCCCGGGACGGACCCCCGCGTTCAAGGGAGCCCCGTCCCCTCGGCACGTTGACCACCTGAGGTCGCTCCAACGGCAACCGGCGCACCAGCCGGTCTGGACCTAATTCCTCCACGTCCATCGTCTCTTGGTAGGGAGGAGGCCCTCCCTCGTAATCGTCCATGGTCAACTGTCTGTTGGGGTTGTACGCCCGACGCTTGCTGCCTGTGTTGTGACGAAGGCGCGGCAGATTTTCCAAATTCGCCCTTGCTGATGGTGAGGGCTGGGCTGCGGATCTTCCGTCCCACATCGGCGGTGACACGGGCCGGAACTCAGGTTGGCGCCTGGGAGAGCGGCTTCTAGAGGTTGCGGCCGCCTGTGGAGGGTTCGGGGACTTCATCCTGGGTGGTAATCCTTCGGCGCGAGGCATTGGATGGACGACCTGACTGCGGGTGCCGTCATTTTGGTATGCGGGCGGAGGCGTCGCAATCCGTCTCAGGTCTTCCGGTGTCAGACGGTCTTCTTCCGGGATCCCATCATCGGGACCAAGGTCCTCGGTCCAGTCTAAGACCAGGCCCTCTTCGGGCTGGCGCGAACCTCTCGACTCGCTAGCGGGTTCGGTTGGGGCCCCGGGAGCCTCCTCGGCAGGTGCAGTTGACTCGACCTGGCGCGGTCTCTGCGGAACTCGAGGGATGGCCCCTCGAGCCCGGTGGGTCGCCAACTCCTCCTCCGATAGAGGCTGAAGTACAACCTTGGGTTCGAGGACCTCCACCCGAACTTTCTTTGGTGAGCTCTCTCCGCTCTCGGTCGTCGGTGGTGCTGCCACGTCGGTAGTGACGGCACGAGTCGGGACTGTACTGGGGAACCCACTGGGTTCACAAGTGGGAAGGGGGCACGCCCCTTCCACACTCGTCTCGGCATTGCGGGACTCCGCCTCAACCAGCGAGGGCTGGGGACTCCCACTGATCTCCATCCCGGCAACTCTCGCTGCCACCGAGCTGGTAGCGCCATCGCTGCGAGCGGGGGAAGTGGGTGGAGGACCACGCGAGTTCACTGCGGCATTCGACTCTGAGTCGGAGGTGGGCCCGCCTTGCGGTGCCGGGGGTGGGCTAGCCGTGCAACCGCCCCTATTCTTGAAAAATTCTCGGCGACTAGCCATGACTTCCACCCAGGCGGCCCACTCGTGCAAGGCATCCATCCGCTCCGTGGGGGTCGACAGATCGTGGAGCTTGGGTGGGGGTGGCAGCACTTCACCCTTGCTGACTGCTTTCACGGTCTCCCACAAGCTCTCGGCCTCCATGTAATCCGCCGGGTTGGGGAAGAGTTCGAAGAAGTCTGGTTTGCCTCCCTCGACCTCTTCTTCAACCAGCAGCTCGGGCTGGTTCTCGGCAATGGCAGGAACGTCCTCGTCCTCCAGGTGGATGATCAACTCATCATGGTGGTCCTCGTCTTCGGCCTCCCGGCCTGGTCGAGGAGGCTCATCCACCTCCATCGGTAGGTCAACCCTCGGAGCTTCTTCGGGTCGCCTTCCCCCAATCTCGGCAAAGTAACGGTCCATCTCGACCCGAAACTCGCCCAACTCGGCAATGGTGTCGTCTTCATGTTGAGATCCTGAAACAAACAGTAACATCAGACCCATTCACGGCCTCATTACGGCATATAACACGGCATGCACCATCACCAGGCAGATTCATTTCCGGGGTGGGATCCAGCGCTTGAGTTGGGAAACGTGGGCCTCTGGCAGCCTCCTACCCATTTCCCCTTCTAACACGTAGACTAACGGTGACTTCACGGCAATAACCTTGAATGGACCCTCGAATTTCGGCGCAAGCTTCCTAGAGAACTTATTCGCGGCATTAGACAGGAAATGAGTTTTACGGCAAACCATATCTCCTACCTGAAATTCCGCGTGTTTCCGACCCTTATTGTAATGCTTAGCCTGCTTCTCACGAGCTTTGTCGATGTTTAACTGTACTAGATCCCTCAACGCATCTAACCTTTTCATCCTATCCAACCACGCGGCCTCATCAATTCTCTCGACAGGTTTCCCGGCAGTTACCTCGCGGCGCAAACTTTTGACGGGCTTCGGATTCCTACCATAATTCAGGAACGCAGGTGACACTTTGAGTGTCGACTGAACGGCAGTGTTCACGGCATGCCTGAACTCATGGACATGTAGGTCCCAATCGCGGTGATCGTCCTTCACGAACTGCGCAATCATGGTCTTCAATCCACGATTGGCCCTCTCGACAGGGTTGGATTGGGGGTGGTAAGGGGGGGTATAGGCTATTTTCACCCCATACTCGGCCATCCTCTCGACCAAGAGTTTGTTATCAAACTCTTTCCCGTTATCCACGACCAGGTAGTCCGGCGTTTCCCATCGGAACAAGACCAACTCTTCTACTCCAGCTAGAACCGACTTACCGTCTGCTTTACGCAGCGGTCGAGTCTCGATCATGCGCGTAAATAAGTCCTGAAATACCAGGAGGTACTTGAACCCCCTCTTACTCGGTGGAAATTCCATTAAATCGGCAGATACGGCAACCCACGGTGCTTCTACGATGCGAGACCCCATTAAGCCTTGTGGTCCAAGTTGAGAGACTTTGTACATCTGGCAGGTCTGGCACCGCTGGATGAATGATACCACATCGTGGTACAGTCCCGGCCAGGAGTATTCACGGGCAATTCGGTCATACGTTTTCTCCACACCTAAGTGTCCGGCAGAGGCAATGCAGTGGGCATCTTCCAGCACTCTCTTGCGCAGGGTCGCTGGCACGACCAACCGCCATTTCTCGTGTGGCGAGGTTATCGGGTCTAACATCACGTCCGTGCGGAAACGATACAATCGACCGTCTTCCACCCTCCAATTTCTCCACTTCTCTGGAGCAGCTTGTACTTCTTGCATCCTCTTAACGTACCATGGGTCAGAATCGACTTCCATCGCGGCAACTTCCGGCCCCTCGTCGGGCTCGGCATCGGCAGGGTCATGTAACCTAGACAGGGCATCTGGCACCCTGTGGAGCCGCCCGGAGCGGTGGGAGATTTCGAAGTCCCACTGCTGAAGCTTAAGGGCCCAGCGAGCCAAACGACCGGTGGGGTCCTTCAGACCCCTCAACCACTTCAATGCACTGTGGTCTGTGATGACCTTAAAATGAGACCCCTCGACATAGGGTCGCATCTTCTCTATGGCCCATAAAACGGCCAAATTTTCACGTTCTGTGGCGGTGAAGTTTTTCTCGGCAGCCGTGAGTTTTCGGCTACAATAAAGAATGGGGTGCTCACCATCTTCACCCTCTTGCGTCAGCACGGCTCCCAGGCTATGCGCGCTTGCATCAGTCTGTATCGTGAAGACCTTTGAAAAATCAGGTCTCGATAACACCGGAGCAGACGTCAACGCTTCCTTGAGCTTCTCGAATGCCTCCTGTTGTTCGGGTCCCCATTTCCACGGCTGGTCTTTCTTGAGCAATTTTTGTAACGGCACTTTTATCTCGGCATCATGTTCTATGAACCTTGAGTACCATCCCACCATGCCCAAGAACGATCGGAGCTGTTTCAGGTTTTTAGGGGGTGGGTAGTCCCGCACTGGAGCAACCTTTTCTGGGTCAGGCCTCAGCCCCTCGGCATCGAGCAGAAAACCCAGATATCGGACCTGCTGGCAGCAAATTTCGCACTTTTTCCGATTCACTCGCAACCCGGCTCCAATCAAGCGTTCCATGACAAGTTTTACGTACTTACAGTGATCGGCATAGGTGTCTGTCGCCACGATTATGTCATCCAGGTAGCCGAAGACAAATGGCTCCAGTTCAGGCCCGAATAATCGATCTATAAGTCGCTGAAAGGTCGCTGGAGCATTGGTTAAGCCATAGGCCATGGATCTGAATCTCCATGCTCCGACGCCTGGTACTGAGAAGCTTACATAGTCCTTACTGTCCTCGGACATTGGGATTTGTAAATACGCTTCTTTTAAGTCTATCTTTGAGATATACTGAGACTTTCGGAGCTTGTCTAGTATGGCATCCATATTCGGCAAGAGATAGGCATCTTTCTTCGTAACTTTGTTCAAATCACGGAAATCTATGCAAAACCGGTAGGTTCCATCGCTTTTTCGGACCAAAACTGGCGCACTGCTCCAGGCACTCATCGACGGTTCAATATGACCAGCGTCCGCTAAACGCTTCACTTCTTCACGTGCTACCTCTAGCATGGCAGGGGCCATCCTTCGATACTTGTGCCTGATTGGCGTGGAGTCCGTGACCTCGATTCGATGTTCAGTCAACGTAGTCAACCCAAGGCCATCCCCGGCAGCTTCGATCATATCCTCGACTATCTTCTCCAGGGCAGCTTTTTCATGTGGCTTCCCTACAGCCAATCCGGCACACTCGGCAAAAATTCGATTCTCCGGGGCCTGGCCCACCCCGATGAATTCCTTATATTCTCCTTTCATGACTCTCCAGCGACCATCGGCATTCTCGGAGTCCGATTGCCAGGCTTTCATGAAATCCATTCCCAGGACCATATCATGGTTGAGCTCTTTCACCACCTGCATCACCAGAGGTCTCGAGACTCCGTCGATTTCCATATTTACTCTCAGCAACCCGACCGCTGGAGTTACACTCCTTCCAACTGCACTTTTGAGGTAGCCAGTCTGTCTATAGATTCTCTTCTCGTGAAATTTTGAAACCTTAGGACCCACCATGGACACTTGGGCTCCTGGATCATAGAGAGCGGCAAAAGACTGACCACCAAGAACTACCTCAACGTAATTCCTCGGCACAGGCTCCAGCTTAGGCCCCTCGGCTAATTCCGGAGCAGTCCACGGCAAGACCTCGGCAACTACACGGCTTCCCGGGTCCACGTGTTCGAATTGTCCATCCTCGAAGCTCCGAGCTTCGGTTACACCGGCTTCTTCAGAGATTTCGACGGTGGATTCAACCGCGTCATCCTTCATAAACTTCAACCAGGCCCGGTAATTTTTGACTGCTTGGCTAGTTTCTCCCGTTCCAAGGCATGTATTAATGTCAGGCTGGGTCTCCACTAGGGGTTGAGTCTCGCACTCCGGCACGCCCGGGTTCTGCTCCGGGGCTGGAAGCTCCGGCACGCTCGAGTTCAACTCGTCGTCAGCAGCAGCTTTCAAAGCCCCCAGGATGGAGAATTTCTTCGCTTCGCGCAAACCCACAAGAAAATCATCACACTTGGCTCCGGTATACACCTTCCGTGTAATCTCGGTGGTCTCGTCACCACGTTCCACTTCTACCCAACGCTTCTTGGGGAATTTCTGGTCCAGTCGCTTTCTCAAGAGGTCTTTAGTTCTTACTGCCCACGGCTCCTCAACTCTCAGCCCCGTCATACCTTCACAAAGGCGCTCAGGTACCTCTACCCATGACGTCACTGACTGCTCTTCCACCATACCTTCACAAAGGCGCTCAGGTTCGCTAACCCATGGTGTATTTGACCGTTCTGCCACCATACCTTCACAAAGGCGCTCAGGTTTGTTAACCCATGGTGTATAAGGTCTCTTCTCTTCCACTTGGCCACTCACAAGGCTCTCAGAATCCTTAATTCGCTCTCGACCCTCCGACTGGACTTCAAAATTCCCACACGCAGCATCACTCTCTTTTTTCACATTCTCGACCTCTGGCAAGGCCTCGTCTAGGCCCCCAGGTTCCTCTTTTGCCGCCACGGGCACGCTTATTTTGGCGGGGACGCAGTACCTGGGTTTTTCTGGGCCCCCGCTGGGCCGTTTCCCAAGTACTCTAGCTTGAACTTGCAATCTGGGCACGTCTGTGCTGTCACCCCAACTTTGCTGCACAACTGACATTTTTCCACGGCTGAAGCGGCAGCACCGGCAGGTGCAGTAGCCTCCGGGCACTCACTGGCAGTATGACCCAGAGCAGAGCATTTGTAGCACTTGCGTGTCGGGCAACTATGCGCAAAGTGGCCCGGCTTGTTGCAATTAAAGCAGAGGCCCTTGTCGATCTGGTCCTGCATCGGCATCCGATCTCCGCCTACCCTTGCGCGACCCGTGACTGGTGGCCTACGTTGTCCATACCCGGCATACGGTGGGTAGGGATACATCATAGGGTACTGTGGCCATCTTCCGGGAGCTGGCATCCAGGGCGCCATCGCGGCAGGTTGTGGCTGAGTTGTTGGTGGTGGAGTACTGGGCTGAGGTTGACTCGTCGCAGGTGCGCTCGTTGTCGGAGGGTCGGCAGGAGCGGCTTGAGTACTCGACTGAGTATTCTTAGCACCATTTTTACCACTCGAATTTCTGTTGCGATTCTGCGGAGCATTCACCCCTGGTTTGGGGGGCTCGGCATCAGTAGGCTCTGTCCCAGCAGTCTCATTTCGCCCCGGCTTACCCCGTGGAGGGGCTTGGTTCGATCCTTGGTATGCTGCACCTGGTATACGCGACCTCTCTTTGGGAGGCGGTGCAGTATAGCGAGCGTCTAGGTCTTTGCTTCTCTCAAATTTTTGGCCATAGTACTGTATGTCTTCTAACGTTCTAACTCTCTTAGATTCCAAGTACTTGCGCAGTTCTGGCAATAAATTTCGACGCACAATCTCAAACACATCACGGTCACGAGGTGGTCTCTTGAAATGACCCAAAATTATTTTTATGCACGTCAAATACTTGGCAACCTTTTCACCCTTTGCCTGGGTGCGATGTTGGAGCTCGTCCATCACATCTTGACGGTCCAAATGTCCGACATACTGATCTCTGAAGGCATGCTTGAACTCTGGCCACGTCTCGAACTCGTCTCGGTGGGTACGATACCAGCTGCGGGCATCTCTAGTCAGCGCGGCAGGCACGGCAGATAACATCTCGGCATCCGTCACGGGCAGCATCCGCCGGCAGTCTTTGAGGTTGGCCAGGAACTCCTCTGGGCCCTCTCTGTCTCCCCCACCGAAGCTAATCTTCATACTCTGCAGCATCTTAATGATTTGAAACGTCCTCGCGTTTGCCTGACCCGCCTGACTCCAGTTAGAGTCATCATCTGAGGTATCATACTCAGATTCGCTATTCTCACGACGTCTGTGATTTCTGCGTCTTTCGCGGTGACCATCCCGAGAATCTCGTGACCTACGTCGCCCCCCTCGTCGCCTAGACCTATCCGAGTCCGACCCTGAACGTCTATCACGGCGTGAGTTCCGCGGAAGAGAATTATCGGACGAACTATCTCGACTATCACGGTTAACCTGGCGACTATCACGCCACCTATTAGCATCCCGGGAATCTCGGGGGTCCCTGGAGCGGCGACGGTGCACTTGGTCCCCTGAAGTTTGTCGTTGACCAGTACGATCGGTTTGCGATGAGCACCGAGGCTCTCGGTTGGAGGTTGGTGGATCAACATGACTGCGGGAGCCCTCGGCAGGATAGTCGCGTTGGTGCGGCACGGCCCTCGAGCCGGCACGTCGGCTCTCCGCTTCTTGAGAGCGACCTGGAATCACCCGCTCTTGATCCGGCACAACACGATTTCGGCAACTGTCCCACGATCGATCACGCAGATGTCGGTTCACATTAGTGTCTGTTCGCTGAGGCTGGCGCGGGGGAGATCGCTCCCGCGTCTCTGGAACTATTGGTATCGGCTCGATACGGCAGGGATGGGTGTCTACTACCCGCTTCTCGGCCTGAACTCCACGGTCACGATGGCTTTCACCCGCTCCGTCGTGTGGTCTTGGTTTCCAGTGACCAGCTGGACTTCGTCGGGTGCTATAGTTTGTGTAGGCAGGAGGTGGGTCTTCGTCACTGGAATCGTCACGACGATCACGTTCAGCGTCGTAATCCCGACACCCACCGCGGCCTGGGCCCGGTTTCCTCTTCGGAATTGCCCCGGAACCTAGTTGCTCGAGATCTCCGTCCCACCACATCGTCTCCCCGCGTGATGGTTCGGGGTTGGCCCCCAACCGCCGCTCTATCGACCGGTAATCAGCGGCTAAACCTCTATCACTCGGCGTCACCGGCGGTCGCCTTGGCACAAACGCTGCTGGGATTCCGTACTCTCTACTCGGCCGGGGACTCTCCCGAGTTGAACTCTCGCACTCGCTCTCTGATTCCGACCGATGGTTCACGGCATCTCTCTCTACTCCCCGAAGATCGGCCATGGCGGTGGTCACTCTATGCATAGCAGCCCGCGATTCAGTGATCAAGGAACCGTGTGAACCGGCTCTCACGAGGCCTTCAACCGGTGGCAAGTCGTCCGCTATAGGTGTTGGTCTATGGGGTTGTCTCCAACTCGGCAGTGGCCTGTCAGGTGTAGAAGTTCCAGCCAGCGGAGACCCGGACTGGTCTCGCAGTCGTGGCATCCACCGAAGGCCCATTGGAACTGGTTGGAAATGATATCCAGTCGTCAGTGGGAATGAAACTCGCCCAGCAGCGGGTGAGGTAATTGGGCCTGACATACTAGTTGTTACTCGGAGCGAGGAGGCAGTACTAGTCAGGACCGGAGTAGTGACCGTCGTACTGACGGACGTGGGCACCAAATTCATCGCCGCTGACGTGTTCGCAATCACGGATGCTATTAGCGACGCCGAGGTGGCCCCGATCTCTGGGATCGCGGATACGAGCGGTCCCACAGGTAGTCCGGCCGCAAGAGGGTGATGCTGAGCAGAGGTGAAGGGTATCGATTCTCCCACTGCGGCGTCAGGTATCCTCCACGGCCTCGAGGCTTCGTCCTCCGTGCCCGAAGCGCGACGCGAATCTCTCCGCGAAGCCCAAAACCGACGCCAGGCTACTGGGTCCTCGTGTGGGATCAACCCACCGGCCTCATCCAACTGCGGATCCCACGGCACCTCTTCATCCGGGTAACGCTCCCGTAACTCTGCTCTTAATAGCCTTGAACGAGTTCTCCCTCGCGTTCCCCCGTCATTCAGGCCTCTTTCGCGAAGCCGATGAGTGATCTCATCACCATCCCATGCGAAAACCGCTCTAGCTAATTCCTCATACCGTTGATCGCGACTAATCAGTTCGATGATATCCATATCAGCACCCTGAAGTTCCCCCGGCAACACGATCATTGGTGGCTCGACCTTCCCCTTACCTCTGGCCATTGTTACTTTTACTCCGAGCTGTCAATTACGAACGAAAGAACCCTAACTTGGCCTAAAATTTCCCAAAGTCTACGCCCACGCGTCACTACACTCAGTTAACTGAGTCTCGACAACTCCCTAATCGATCACTCCCAAGTTTCGTACGGCAACCCGAAAAAGTTCCCACAAATGCCCTGCCAGAGACCACAATAAGGATTGGAGACAGGAGAAATTCTTTAGAATTTCCTCGGCAAGGATAACAGGTACTTTCAGGAGCTGCAGGAAAATCAACTCGGCAAGATTCCAAATATATTCAAGTAATGATATTCAGAAGATATTCACACACATGCAAGGGAGGATAAGTCAGCGTACAAAGGCAGGGAGAAATTCCCTGTGTTCCGGGGAACTTCCTACGGGACCAGTGAACCTCAATAAGATGCTATGGTAGCTCTACGTGAGACTCAAGTCTCACCAGAAGTGATTTGACTGGGTAACTCTACCAAATCCTAGGCATCAGGGCTGCAGATGGGGTACAAACTATTCAAATCAGGGAGAAGTATTCGCTTTCACTATGACTATGGTGTGAGAGAGGGTACTACACTACTACTACACGCGGCGAGCCTCGTACGCACGCAAGAATACGCAAAAACCAACGAATTTTCCCAGTGGACGCACTTGAACAACTCCTTCGCACGCCTAGCCTGCACTGTTACAATCTGAAATTCGGCAAAAATCGTTCAGTAACTCTCAAAAGTGGCAAAAGTCCACTGGAAAATTTTTCAGAACGGCTAGAATGCGTTCAAAAAATTTTTCCGAACGGCAAAACACGTCCAGAAATTTTCAAAAGTGCCTAAGATGCACTCCGAAAATTTTTACACGCGGCAAAAGTCGTTCAGAAATTTTTTAAAGTGGTAAAAGTCCACTGAAAAATTTTTCAGAACGGCTAGAGTGCGTTCAAAAATTTTTCCGAACGGCAAAACACGTTCAGAAATTTTCAAAAGTGCCTAAAATGCACTCAGAAAATTTTTTATTCACGGCAAAAGTCGTTCAGAAATTTTTAAAAGTGGCAAAAGTCCACTGGAAAATTTTTCAGAACGGCTAGACTGCGTTCCAAGATGGCTAGAGCAGCTAGAACGCACCCAGGAATTTTTGGAGCCACCCCAAAATCACGGCAGTACGAGCTACGGCAATAAAATCACAGTACAGAATTTTCAAAGTCGCGTGAGTCCTGTCACGGTCGCCATTGTGACGTGGCAAATGAATTTACCTATCACACTCATTTATATTATCAGGACTCTTAACCTAAGATCGCAGATTTCGCGCAATAATCGGCGAACGCAACTTTAAAATTACTCAGGAACACAGCTTCTCTCCAAATCTCGTTCACCTACCGTATATTTACCTAAAATTCGGAAAAGAAAGGGGAGGGATAGCTCACACTCGAAATAATAATCGCAATTTATAATAAAATAATCTCGGCAATATATTCTATACACGCTGCTTCTACGCGGTCGATACAGCAATCTACATATCAAACTCTTCGCGACAATATACTCGCAGAATGACTCTAAAATTCGCTCAAAGATTCATAATTATCAAATATCAAATTGTTCTCAAAATGTCTCTCAAAATTTCCTGAAAAATACACGAAAATCCACTTCACTAATTCGGCACACTTTCTCGGCAAACTCTGACAAACTCGGGCTCCGAAACTGAGAGCGAGCACGCTGCTCCAAAACGCACCTAAAATGGCTGCTCCGCGGCAATTTCCCACGCCACGAGGCAGCTATCTCTTTGTCTTTGCACAGATTTTCCACCCTTAAATTGGGGGAATCACGACACGCCCGCGACTGCTGGGGTGTGCTGGAGTCTCGGCAATTTTGTCAGGGTGCACTCCAGCACCGTCAGCCTCCCCAGGAGTCCGGTTCGGCAAAGCCCGACGATGGCTAATACGCGCGCACGAGGCTCTCGAGGGACGCGCGAGAAAATTCACCAAGTATTAATAAAGATCAAAACCACTCACCGCTGTGATGCGACATCCTGGCAAGTTCCAATAAATAATCCTTGATTTCCTTTGAATAATTTGGATATTCGACCCTTGTCGTCGAGTGAACAACCCTGGACTCCTGGGGGGCTCACGGCAAAACTCTGGAGCACGCGACAAAAGCACAAGAAAACGTCCGAGCAACTCTGTGGCAATCCAACAAGTGTCACAATGGCCGGCTTCCTGCCGGCAAAAGCTCTTCTTCTTCCTCAATAAACGAAGCTCTCTGATTGGTCGGCAACAACAATTTTAATTGGCTCTCAAAATCTGCAAAAAGCCAGCATCGCCCTCTGGTGGCCGTGGCGCGGCAAATTATGAAATATGCGTTCGAGCGCAAGGCAGCAAATCGGCAGCAAGATACAAAATTCACGGCAGAAATCTACTTTATTGTGGGTACGGCACTGTTTTCTTGCCTCCACCAATTGCCTATTCCATCTCACTCGCACCCACGGCAAGCATACGTAAACGTGGAGGCTCTGCGCAACTCGATATTGCCTCCACTCTTCGTACTTTCACTGCATACAATCCAGTACACGAGTATATGTATATCTATATATACTCGTCACGGCAACGCTATACCTATATGTGTACTGACCACGGCAGCGCTATACCTATATACACGATGGCAGGCTCACGGCATACCAATATCCATTCGTACACTGCCTAGGCAATGTCTCATATACGCACACATACGCATAATGACATGCGTGTGGTGTCTGCTGGCTGAATTTTCCACCCAGCAGTCGATGTCCGGGTATCATCAGGGTCCCGGGTCGGCAGAATGTGGTATAACCTACCCTGAGGTAGGTATACCCGTCGGCAGCGCCCTCGCGCCGGCAGCAGCAGCACGGCAGTGTGTCGTCTGCGCGAGCCCGCGTGCACATCGTCATCATCGTCGTCGTCGTTCTCGGGGTCACCCGGGTGGCCAGGTGTCGTCGTGCGTGCTCGTCCGGTGTGGGTAACACCCCTAGGTGTGTACGCGATCGTGTGTGTGTCGGCAAGGAGCTGGTGCATCTCGGGTGCATGCAACAAGTGTTGCATGCACCAATAACCTAGCATCAGCTGTGCAGTGCGGCATGAGGGGCTATTTGTATATGGGGCAGCTGCCCGGATGACAAATAGCCCTGGGGTGACTCCCCCAGGTGTGCAGCATCGTCGGCAGTGCTCCGGTATCCTCTCGTCGGCATTGTCTACGCGGCATTACCCTGGCGCACCCGGGACGGCAGCGGTGTTGTGGCCTCGCGGGGCATGCGGGTGTAAAGTGCACATCGGGTTGGTGCACTTATTATCGTGTGCATAGATGTTGGGGGTGGGCTATGGATGCAGCACGGTGCTTGCGGGCACCGGCTGTTACCATTTTCCACCCCAAACATCGCATGTTAGTGCAAAAGTGCAGAATCCTGTGCGTAAATCACGTCTGCCCTCGCTCACCCGGGAGCGAGGGCCTCGGCAAGTTTTCAGCATCCTTAGTCATCCTGGCACGGGCCCCGGGCCCCTCCTGTGGTGCCGCGGGGTATGTGCGTGACGTGCTGGGCCCTACCAGGGCAAAACCGCATCTCGTTGTCCGGGTAGCCCGCCCTGGGCTCAATCAGCTGGCATTGTTGTGGGGACGACCACCAGCCTCCTATAGGCTGGTGGTTGCGGCTAACACGGGTGTAGGCCGGGTTGCCTGCCCCCAGGCATACCCGCATTAAGTGCTGAATGCGGCATCGTCGTTGTCTCGAACAGCAGCACCTCGAAAAGAAGACGTATTTTACGTAAATACGTGTTTTTCTGGGAGGCTGCTGGCTCGAGACACGACGAGAGAGATTCGCTCAATTTCTCACGGCTGTGACGGTTTCACCGTCACAACCTGCATCTACCATCTCATCCCGGAACCGCGTGAGCATTACTTCAGGATGAGCGGCATGTCTCGCGCTCGATTGCGAGCGTTCCTCTTGTCCATCTTCTCTCTTCGGCCACTTGTCGGCATCTTCTATCTTCATTCTTCATTGTTCCCTCTCTTTCTTCTTTCTTCTCTCTTCTTTCTTCTTTCTTCCCTCTTCAGTGCATCAGATTTCTCCTGGAATCATTTGGGCCTCTTCTATTTCAATCGGCAGAGTCACTGTAATTCGCCTGCTTCGAGGCGCCTCACTTCCCTCTCTTTCTCCTCTTCGCGGGTCATCACCAGCTTGATGTATCCGGTGAGTCTATCCCATGTCTCCTGGTTGCGGAGCAAGTACGGGACGAGATTCTCAGGTGTTAGTTGAGCACCCAGCCATTCATCCAGCTCGGCGCGCTCTCTCCGGGTGTCGCTGCACTTGAACAGGGCATGTTCGGCGTCATCCCATTCGTCCCCGCATGACTGACATGCTGGGGTCGTCCTCTTCTTGAATCTGGTTAGATAGGAACCGAAGCAACCATGATTGCTCAGTGCCTGCGTCGTCCAGTAGTCCATCTCTCCGTGGGTGCGTTCCGCCCACTTGGCTACGTCACGGATCAGCCGGTGCGTCCATCTGCCGTTCGCAAATGGCGAATCCCACTCACTTTGCCAATGCTCAAGGGTGGTTTCCTTCTCGTTGTCGCGGATGATCTCCTTTATCGTCGGAGTGAGTACTCGTTCGGCTCCGATCACTTTCTGGCGGTCCCAGATCCTCACTCGCTCCGCGACGAGCAAGTAGATGGGCGGAGAACTCGCCAATACGTAAGCCGCATCTCCTGACACAATGCGGTAGGCACGGATACTCCTCAGGGCCGCTCTTCGGTGGACAGACCCCATTCTCTTCTCGATGATGGTCTTCTCTAGTCTCTTCCCCCACACGGGTGCACCGTACAGCACGATGGAGGTAGTGACGGTGTTGAGAAGTGCGCGCCTCTTTTCCTTGGGTCCTCCGATATTCGGCATAAGCCGCTGGAGCGCCGCACCGACCCTGCTTGCCTTCTGGGCGGCTTCCTGGATGTGCTTCTTGAACGACCACTTGTCGTCGAGCCATACACCGAGGTATTTCAGCTCTGTCTTCCGTGAAACCTCTTGCCCGTTGATATAAAACCGGGGTGAGTTGAACTTCCTACGCCTTGTGACCACGATTGCTTCGCACTTCTTGACAGCGAGCTCCAGAAGCCTGCTAATCATCCACTCGTAGACTCGGGCCAGCGCTTCGTTTGCGCGTCTACCCAAGAGTTCCTCGTTGTCAGCCCATACTATGAGTCCCGCGTCGTCCGCGAAAGCCACTATTATCACTCCTTCTGGCAGTTCGATAGACAGTAAGCTGTCATACTGGTTGTTCCAGTTGGACGGCCCGGAGACCGATCCCTGTCCGATTCCGGCGGACAGTACCCGAATCTCTTGTCCCTCGTCAGTGTCGTACACGAGGGTCCTGTTCCGCAGGTAGTCACTCGTGACGGCTAGTAGATAGGGGGACACTTTACCTGCTTGGGATTGATAGACTCGCTCCCAGCTCGCGCAGTTGAATGCGTTCTTTATGTCCAACGCGATGATGGCAGAGAATCCTCCTCTCCCTTGGTATGGGTTCCCTACCGACGCTTGAACCCGTTCTTGGACCGCCTCGATCGCGTGCACAGTGCTCCGTCCCTTCCGGAACCCGAACTGCATTGGTGATAGCCCACCGCCTTCTTCGTAGGCTTTTTCCACCCTGTTGAGCACCATCCTCTCGTACATTTTCCCGATATTGTCGAGCATGCTGAGAGGGCGTTGACCTCCTTGACCCTTAGGTATCAGGACCAGCTTCTGGCGTTTCCACTTGTCCGGGAAAGTTCCCGCGCTCAGACAGATGTTGAAGAGGTCGAGGAGTAGATCTGGCTTGTATTTGAAGACCAGTTTCAGAGCCTCGTTTGGGATGCCATCCAGGCCAGGGGCCTTGCCGTTCGGCATTCTCTTCGCCGCTATGAGTAGCTCTTGCATAGTGAAGAGCGGGATGGGGTCTTCGCTCTCCGTAGGGAATGTAACTCTGGGTTCTCCTGCTGGGAAGAGGTCTTCCACGATGGTGCGCAATGTTGCTGCATCGGTCGGTGCTGGGTTGCCCCTCCGGGGTCGGACCTTTGACATGAACACGCGATATGGCGTGCCCCAGGGGTCTTCGTTAACCATGTCGCACAGTTCACCCCAGCACTTCTCTTTGCTCCTCCGGATGGCTAGAACGATAGCCTTCTTTGCTTCTTTGTACGCTTTGTCATCTTCCGCCAGCGATGGTCGTTGCAGCTTCCTTGATCGCCATGCGGTCCTCCTTTTCTTGTTGCTTGTTCTTCGTAGAGCCTTGATCTCATCAGTGATCCAGTACTCTGGTTTCCTCCAGAAACATGGTGTTGTCCTGCGAGGCATCGACGCGTCGCAAGCTTTCGTGATGGCGGATGTTACCATCGCCACAGCCTCGTCCGAGGCGGAGTTCATCGGGAGATCTTCGACTGTTTCTATCGATTCCCGGAATTTTCCCTCGTCCAGCTTCCGTACCTGCCACCCCGTTGGTCGCGGTCTGCGTGTCGTCTGTCTCTGTCCGTCAGTCCTAAGTCGAAACCGAATATGTCGATGGTCACTCAGTGTTTCCGTGTCCAGAACTTCCCACGATGTCATACGTCCCATGAGCGACGGGCTCATGAACGTCAGGTCGAGGACCGATGATGAACCTCCCTCCCGGGACCGAGTGTCGTGACGGTAATAGGTGATAACCCCCGTCTCGTTCGCGAGCACTAATCCCAATGCCTCCATGGCATCAGCGAGTATTACCCCCCGTCTATCGCGAGGCCCCCCGCTCCAAGTCGGTTCCTTGGAGTCGAAATCTCCCGCGATTATAACTGGGCCCCCCCCATTGCCTCACATCCTCTTCTAGGTCGTGGAGCTCGTCTTCAAATTCGTGCGTCTTGAGCGACGGCGAGTAGTAGCAGCTGTATACAGCTGTTCCCCCTATGGTCTTTCGAGCATAACCGCGGCCACTAACAGCTGGTTCAGTCTCGCGGATCGCGGGATTCGTGATCTGAATTACAGCGGTCCCCCAGTGATCGAATGTGGAACGGGAAAGTTCGCGCTCCCGAGGCGGTTCGGAGATGATCAGAACATCGAAACCCCCTTCTTTGGCGGCAGTGTGTAGGAGGTCACAAGCGTCCCCGCTCCTCCTGAGGTTGGCTTGGATGAAGTTAGCCATTCCCCCCCCCCCTGCGTCTATATGTCGCCCTCGCGTTTTGGTAGGCTGTGCAGTTGCTGGAGCCCGACCTGTGGTCAGATCTGGTTCCGATAGCCACGCAGCTGAGGCATTTTGGTTTCTCTTTACAGGTAGCGGCGAGGTGTCCTGGTTCACCGCATTGGAAGCAGAGTTTCGGTTGACGTTCCTCTGCCTTCTCTTTTTTGCAGCCTGAGGCCTTGTGGCCATACTCTAGGCAGTTATAGCAGCGTGGGATGCCTCCCTTCTCGCGGATTCTCACTCTGCTCCATCCCACCTTGGGTTCTTTCCAGTCCAGGAGGCGGTGAGTGAGCCTCGCTGGGATGGACACAACCGCTGTTTGGGTGCCTCGGGAGGCGTTTCGCAGGCTCTTGACTATTATGGCTCCATCCTCGTTTTCTGGTAGGGCCTTCGCGAGGTCCTTCTGCACTTTAGTTTTGTCGACATCGTAGTCGACTCCGAGAACCTCGAGGGTCATGCTATTTGCGAGGCAGTGGACGGCCCCTTCTTGCCCGACGACTGGTGTCAGAGCCGCTTTGATGGCTGCAGCATCGGTGCCCTTCCTCAGTTCAATGAGGATTTGTCCTTCCTGTGTCTTGCGGATGCCCGTGACTTTAGAGCCCACTTCTTCATTAAGGTCATCCGTCTTCATCTTGCGCAGCATATCTGCGTAGCTTAACCCACCTTGGTTTGCCGTGACGAGAACGGCGTCGGATTTCGCTCTTCTTGGCTTCATCTTTGCCTTCTTTCCAGCGGTGTCACTTGATCGACCGCTTTTCTTTGCCCTTTCTGTATTTCTCTTAGAGACCACTTCCTGCCAAGGCCCGTCCTGCTTGGGCCTATTAGGAGTCGATGTCGAGCGCGGTGTTTCGAGGGCTCCCGATGGATGTCCGCGTCGCGTCCTCTTCGTATCGTGCTGTTTCCCTTGTCGCGATTCCGGTTTATTCGCCCCCCTTCCCTGTACGCCGCCTCCCGACGCGGCTGGCCCAGAGGGCTGCGCACTCCTCTTCATTTTTAGGGTCTTCTCCGCTTCGAGAAGTGTGGTCCCGAGAGCCGCTCTCTTCCCTTTGTCTGCCGCAAGTAGGCCTTCGAGAGCGTGGCCAATCTTCTTGAGCTCTTCCATGTCGCCCTGAGTTTCTTCTGGGATGTTGGAGGCAGACTCGGCTATCCCTATGACCAAGTTCAGGTGGTCGGGGAGAAGATGAGTCTTCTCCTCCATCTGTTCTCGGCACATTTTCAAGTCCCTCCATCCTTCCATTAGATCGGGGGCCTTGTCTCCACTTCTTTGTCGACTGGCCTTCTCAGGTGTGGGGAACCGATCGATTCCGGTGTTTTTTGACCTTTTTCGAGTCCGCGGTCACAGTCCTTGGATTTCAGGGTGTCTTCTGACTTCTGGGACTCCGTGGTGGTGTTAGAGTCCCCTGAATCCGAGCTGGAATCGGCGGTATCGTCTCCCTTGTTCTTGTCTTGCGTAAGCTGGATCTTGATCGCGGGGTTGATCTTCATCAGCTTGTCTGCCGCCGCTTGCGCTTCTGCAGCAACCTTCGCGTTCTTCTCTTTTTGGCTCAAGAATATGAGCTTCGATTGCTTCAGCGTTCGCTTATCTACTTCCTCACCCAGACCCTTTCTCTTCCTGCTGTTCGGGGTGAGGTCTACTCCTTTCTGGTGTTGGTCCTTTCCTCCAACTATCTTCGCCAGAGGCGTATTTCCATCGCTTGTAGCTTCACGCGTGAGTCCACCAGCCAAGTGTGCCACTGGTAGCGCGCTTTGCATCGTTGGCCCCCCCCCCCCCCAAGATCCGAATGGGGCCCCGCTTTACTCGGGGAATTCTTGCCGTCAATGCTGGACATCTTCTTCTTTCTTCTTTGTCCAGGGCCTGGAATTGCATGCTGGCCGACCCCGGACGAGACCAGCACGGGTGTGGTGTGTTGTGTGATGCGTGTTCTGTATAATGTTGGTATGTCTGTGTAATGCTTGAGCAAGCGTAAGTATGATGCGTGTAGAGTGTAGTTTGTGTGTTAGTGTAAGTGTAGGACTCGGGTCCGGAGGGGCGTCAAGCTCCAAGTGCAACCCTAAGGTCACTCCCAAAGCCCCCTACGGGGCTCTCTCTCTCTCTCTCTCTCTCTCTCTCTCTCTCTCTCTCTCTCTCTCTCTCTCTCTCTCTCTCTCTCTCTCTCTCTCTCTCTCTCTCTCTCTGATCTGCAGGTCATTCAAACGGCCTGTCGAAGTGTTCCAAAACGTACTCGTGCGTCCTCTAACAACAACCAGAGCTGCACATCGTTCCGGAGCAAAACGGGGTTCCGGCAGCAGAATCAGTGGAGACTCCTTGACTAAATACGGCTGCTGAGGAGCGACGAGGGAGTGGAGGTTCCTTAAAAGCGGGATTTATCAACCTTAACTCCCTGACAGATAAGATTGAGCATCTACGCTTGCTCGTCGCCAACGATCCCTCCTACCATCTATTTGGGGTGGCTGAGTATTCTCTGTTGAGACAGGATCGAAACAGAGAGGGTGGTGGGGTTGCCTTGTATGTACGCAATGATTTCAAGGTAGAGAAGCTAATTTCGTCTAAAACTTTTGGCCCAGGAAAACCTGGTGTTCCTGAATTTCTTTTCTGTAGCGTACAGCAGGGTAACTCCCCTCCAATTTTAGTCGTGGTAATTTACAGACCCCCGAAAATCGCCATGCAGAAGGATGACGGGCTGTTTGGCTCGTTACGCCGACTGTGTGGGGATTATAGTCACAAAATTATAATGGGAGATCTGAACGCGGATCTGTTAGACACTGCTCACCCTGACACCAAGACACTGACTGCACTGACAGAAGAACTTGCCTTGCAGATAGTGCAGCATGGCCCGACTCACCAACACACCCCCAATACATCTCATCGATGGATTGACCACATTTACGTAGATGACAATGACATCGTTACAGACTTTCAAAACAGACTCCTGCCCAGTTTCGGCAGGCACTCGGTCATAGACGTCACCATCAACGTCTTCACTCCCACTCCGCCAAAAAATTCCTTTACTTATAGGGATTTTCGTAATATCACTCCGGAGATGCTAAATGACCGTCTGCTTCGCTGCGACTGGACAGCTCTTGAAAATGCCGAAACCAGCTTGGAAGACGCAATTCACTGCTTGAATGAGAATTTAATGACTGTTATAGATGAATTAGCGCCCGAAAAAACTATCAACCCGCGAAAAAATGATGCTCCTTGGATTGGTCCTGAGTTGAGGGTGCTCATGAATAAGCGAGATGCGACGCGCAGGCGCTGGGAACGAAATCAACGTAACCAGCGCAAGTGTCCTGAGCTTCAAAGTGAGTATTTTCGGCTTAGCGAAGAGGTCGACTTGCGCATGGAACAAGAGCGTAACTCCTTCCTTCAAAACCATCTATCAGACGCTCTTGATCACCATAAGAACATCTGGAAGGGAATGCGCAACCTCGGCCTCCTGCCTAAGAGCAAAGAGGAGGAACTTCACGGTTTCACATCGGATGAGTTGAACGCTCACTCTGCGGGAGTTTCCGTTTCACCTCACGAAAATATAGATGAAGCAATGGACGATATAAATTCGGCTTCAGAGGAGGGTTTTAATTTTAAGCCTACAGATTTCAATAACGTAGTCCTTGCTATCAAACATTTTTCCTCGCAAGCCCGTGGGTCAGACGGGATTCCCCAAAGCGTGATCGCGAAGGCTCTTCCGGCTATTGGTGATCTTATTGTACATATTTTCAACTCCTCTTTCGCTCATAGCAGTTTTCCCGAGGCTTGGAAGCAAGCACAGCTGATCGCACTGAAAAAGACTGCCACTCCATCAACGGTCTCGGACTTCCGTCCTATAGCGCTGCTGTGTTTTCTCGCCAAGGTCCTGGAAAAAATCGCACACGACCAAATCACGGAGTACTTGAAACAAGAGGAATTACAAGATTGCTTCCAGACTGGTTTCAGGCAATACCATAGCACCCAGACAGCTCTACTAAAGTTGACAGATGACATCAGAGTAGGCATTGACAAGAAGAAGATCACCTTGCTCCTGCTTTTTGACTTTAGTAAAGCTTTTGACACGATATCACCATCTAAGCTGTTGAGTAAACTTCGAAATCTTTGCTTTTCGAGATCGGCACTTCTGTGGATAAAATCATACTTACAAGGTCGCACCCAAAAAGTCACTTCAAAATCTGGTAATTCTGATTGGCTTGAAACCAATCTGGGTGTTCTACAGGGTTCTGTTCTCGGGCCTTTACTCTTCAGCTTATATGTCAATGATTTACCTGGTTTGCTAGACGGAAAGTCGGTACATCATCTATTTTATGCGGACGACCTCCAAATTTATCTCCAAGTCGAGAAAACTAAAATCAGGGAGGGCATCGCTCGGCTGGGTGAAATAGGACGACTAGTTGCCGAATGGGCCAAGAGTTCCGGCCTGTGTCTCAACGCTGGCAAGACCAAGGCAATCTACTTCAGCTCTGAGAGGAATATCAAAGATCTGAAGAGAATGGACTTGCCAGGGGTTGAGATACAGGATGGAAATTTCATCCCGTTCAGTGATACGGTTGTGAGTCTCGGTGTTACACTTGATAGTGAACTGACGTGGAAACCGCACATTGACCAAGTTACTAAGAAAGTTAACAGAGCCCTATACGGTTTGCGGTTTTTTAGGGCGTGTATCACCAGACCTCTCCGGATTCGCCTAGTCGAGTCATTAGTTCAACCGCATCTAGATTACTGCACAGTCGTGTACCTCGACGCCACGGACGAACAGCGGCAACGGATACAGAGACTGAGCAATTCATGTGTGAGATTCATCTTTGATCTTAGGAGAGACGAGCACATCACCCCGTTTAGGGAGCGATTGGGTTGGTTACGTACTGATTCGCGGAGAATGTACTACGCAGCACTTTTAATGCATAAGATCATGCATTTGGGAGAACCTGGCTACCTTGCTGCGATGTTCACCAGGTACCAATCCGAACGCCCCGCACGCGGTGATACAGAAGAGCGGGTACTCAAAGTTCCCAATATGAGACTTGAGTATGGAAGAAGATCTTTCCAGGTTCAATGTGCTCATTTGTGGAACTTTCTCCCTCCGGGCTTTCGGCAGCTGGGGAAGATATCGTTGTTTAAAGAGGCCTTAAAAGATCTCTTGATGACACAGACTCCTCAGAAGATTGATGTGGAGAAGAAGCATTATTTTAATCTATGATAGGCTTGGGTTCTTATTTTTAGCTTACGATTAGTTTTACGTGACCTTCTGTCACCTGACTGAGACAAACTGTGATATTTTCTCTTTGTGAACCCATGCTCTCAGATCTTAGACATACGCGAATTCGCAATTGTAATGACTAGTCACAATTTGTGATATGTACCTGTCCTTGACCAAATCGCTTGTGTTATATATATTTTACACCTTTTCTTTTTATTTTTGAATTTTTGAATACTCAATTATTTCTAGAATTGTGCAACATATGTAAAAACATGTGGGTTACATTTTGTCTTATGACGAATAAAGGACATCAATCAATCAATCAATCTCTCTCTCTCACTCTTTCTTCCAATATTCACTCTACCACCAAGACGAGTTCTCTTTACCTCTTCCGCTCACTCTTGCTGCTCGAGACTGCTAACATTCATTTCGTTAGAATGGAACTTTAAATGTAGAGGAAGTATTATACTTCAAACTGCACCAATACCTCTCTCGCCCACTCTTTCTGTCCCGAGACGGTCAACATTAATGCTGTTAGAATGGATTTTGGAATGTATAGGACGTATCATATTTTAAACTACACCATCTCTATGATATCTTATATGGAAGACGAATGCAATTCCTTCTCCTCTACAGGGGGGAAACCATATGTTGAAAAATCCTTTTTGGAGTATTCAGTCGTCTGCCAGATCTCTGTTCGTTCGCTGTGCTCTCTTTCTGTCTCTCCTTGTGTATCATGTCTGCAATCAAAATGATTTGTGTGTGTTCCATCATGGTGTTGACCAGGTACTATTGTTATTTATATCATGGCCAGTCAATAGTTCAACTGTTTGCCAAGGAAGAAGAACCTGTGGAAGTGAAAGTTGATACCACTTGGTTTTATTAACAGTGTGCGTGCACACTGATTGTGGTTCTAAGTTTTACGATGTGTTTGGAGAATATAGTTGAAAAACGCAAGAAACTCGGATAAAAAAGGGACTTGTGCTCCTTCAAGAGAGGATGATTAATTATGATTAGAAAGTGATGCACCGCTCAAGGACTTAGGACACGAGGAACCTCTGTCGGTAGCAAATAATGATAGATTTGTGCTGTTCCCAATCAAATGGTCTTTCATCTGGCGACTCTACAAAAAAGCAGAGGGATCCTTCTGGGCTGCTGAGGCGGTGAATGTTCCCAAGGATCTATCTGATTGCAATGAATTAAATGAGAGTGAAAGAAACATCATTTCTCATGTTCTTGCGTTTTTTACCGCCTCAAACGCTACAGTGAACAAAGATTCGATTCTGAACTCATGTAAGAAAGTTCAGATCCCAGAGGCGAGGTCCTTTTACGGTTTCCGATTAGCCATGGACAATATCCACCATGAGATGTACGCACCGCTTCTGGATACGTATGTCACTGATGACATATACAGAGAATCCCTCCACAACACATCACGTATACAGAGGTGTATATCGATGAAGATGGAATGGAGTTTGAAGTGGATTAACAACTGTTCCACATCGTTTGCTGAGAGGTTGGTTGCGTTAACAGCCCTCAAAGAACTCTTCTTCAGCAGCAGTTTTGCAGTGATTCTCTGGTTTGAGCATAGAAATCCCCTACCAGGTCTTTCACATGCAAATAGATTTATTCACAGAGATCGTGACTTGCACAGTCATTTTTCATGTATACTTTTCAAGAGTCTTGAAAGGAAACCATCGGAAGCGAAGGTTGATAAAATTATCATGAGTGCTGTGGAGGTGGAGAAGAAATTCATCCATGAACTTCTTCCGATAACATCAGTCGGAATGGATAGAACTCTAATGAATAAACATCTTGAATATGTTGCTGACTGGTTACTGATAAATTCGGGGGATATGCCAGCCTCTGGTGGTGGAAACCGCCTTGCATTCGTCAAATCGGTTTCCTTCAAAGGGAGAAGCCGTACATTCAACATTACGGTACCAGAGCGTGAGGGGTGGAAATCCAATGGAGGGTCCACAAAGTTTACCATCGATTCTGACTTTTAAAAAAATTACTGCTAATGCTTCAAGTATATGGAGAGAGGGGGAACAGTATATAAGTTAGCATCAGCACATATAAAGTGCTAGTTCAACAATGTTCTCAATAGGAAGAGACGGTGAGTGTTACTTAAAAAATATTTAAACTCTCTCTCTCTCTCTCTCTCTCTCTCTCAGGGGCATTGCTCAGCTGGGAGAAATAGGACGACTTGTTGCTGAGTGGGCCAGAAGTTCCGGCCTGTGCCTCAACGCTGGCAAGAGCAAGGCAATCTACTTCAGTTCTGAGAGGAATATCAAAGATCTGAAGAGAATGGACTTGTCAGGGGTTGAGATACAGGAAGGAAAGTTCATCCCGTTCAGTGATCGCCTTGGTGTTACACTTGACAGTGAACTGACGTGGAAACCGCACATCGACCAAGTAACTAAGAAAGTCAACAGAGCCCTTCACGGATTGCGGTTTTAAAGGGCGTGTATCACCAGACCTCTCCGAATTCACCTAGTCGAGTCATTAGTTCAACCGCATTTAGATTATTGCACGGTCGTGTACCTCGACGCCACGGACGAACAGCGGCAACGGATACAACGACTAAGCAATTCATGTGTGAGGTACATTTTTGATCTTAGGAGAGACGAGCACATCACCCCGTTTAGGGAGCGTTTGGGTTGGTTACGTACTGATTCGCGGAGAATGTACTTCGCAGCTCTGTTAATGCACAAGATCATGCATTTAGGAGAGCCTGGCTACCTAGCTGCGATGTTCACCAGGTACCAATCTGAACGCCCCGCACGCGGTGATGCAGAAGAGCGGGTACTCAAAGTTCCCAATATAAGACTTGAATATGGAAGATCTTCCCAGGTTCAATGTGCTCATTTGTGGAACTTTCTCCCTCCGGGCTTTCGGCAGCTGGGAAAAATGTCATTATTTAAAGAGGCTATGGAGGATTTTTTGCTCACACAGTCTCCCCAGAGGATTGATGTGGAGAAGAAGCATTACTTCAATCTCTAAACTTTGAAAGGCTTGGGCTGACTCGTTGCTTGATTCGTTCATCTAGAATAAAATTATAAGTATACGTGTGACCCTTCGTCAATCGACTGAACTTTTCTGTAATATGACTGTGAGCCCTGCCATTTCTTTTTATATTTTTATATTCTTATATTATTCTATGAAGTTTGTGAATCTCCTGAGTGCTACCTGACTAGTCACACATTGTGATATACTCAAGATTTGTCCTCGACCAAATGACTTCATTATTTTTATTAATGTGCACTATTGATCTGTGATATATATTACCATATGTAACTGATTATTTTTCATTTTGGTCCTCGGACGAATAAACGGGCATCAATCAATCAATCTCTCTCTCTCTCTCTCTCTCTCTCTCTCTCTCTCTCTCTCTCTCTCTCTCTCTCTCTCTCTCATTCTCAATCAGGAAAACACTAGTTCAATCTCTTATCATGCCTTTCTTCGATTACGCTTGCCTTGTTTTTCATAGTCTTGATAAGGGATTGGACCTCAAACTCCAAAGAGCACAAAACGCATGCACACGCTTTATCTTTGGCAACATCCCCTGGCGCGACCATATCACTCCCTATCGGAAACAGTTAGGATGGCTATCTGTCAAGTCTCGTCGAGAGTACTTCTTGGCTAGTCAAACATTTCAAATACTGAAAAGCGGCACCCCCAGCTACTTGGCCTGTCACATTACTGAAATATGCAATACTACCCTACACAGGTCAAAGCGATTGCAAACGGGCGATTTGCTTATCAAAACAGCTCGCACTAGCACATATGAAAAATCATTCAGAATTGCAGCTGCTAAGTTCTGGAATAAGTTACCTCAAGTACTTTCATCTCTTCCTCGGGACGCAACAACAGTTGAAACGTTCAAAAAACATCTTCTAGCTCATCTGCACAGTCAAGATGAACTCGTCGAATCGTAACACACAGCTCGTTCATATTCTCGTCGAAAGTGGTCCATACCAATCGTCTGACACTGGTGTTTTTGCTACCTGTGCTCATTTACCGTCATCCCTTCTCACAGTCACGAGTTGATCAATGTACCTGTTACTGTTATTTAGTGTTTAAGTAGTGGTTATATAATGCATCGAGGAGTACGATTGCTGAGCATATATCTGCCTATTTTATAAAAATTTTATAAAATTTTATAAAATTTATGTATCCATTGTTTCTCGTTTTGCCCCATGGGACTCAGTGTCCCCGGGTTAATAAAGTTAAATCAATCAATCAAAATCAATCTCTCTGGCGGTAAGTGCCACTGTACATATCTCCTGATCGCTCTCTTGGTTTGACACTTTTTGCTGCCTAAAAGTGCCCACGGGCCTTTCATTTACAGATCCTTGCAAGCTCAATTTTGCAAATATTCACCGGATCCATTAATTACTGTGGACTGGTCAGTTCTGCAAAATCTTCGTCTGTTTTTTCTACGACCTGCTGGATTTTAAGAACCTCGTGCTAACTTTGACCAGTATTGTACTTCCATCGGGATCATCTAGATGGCATCTACCTCAACCGGCTCCCTGCATTATCAACTTTGAAGCCTGATTCACACGTGGCTCGACTTGAGCTGAACCTGCTTATCCAACCCAATCTACCTGCCTTTTGCGTGTCACGGATGTCATAGTGTGAGTGCCGGGAGTGATAGTTTGTAAACAAGATACCAGCTGACTTCCATCGTGAGAACTTTTGAGTGCTGTAAATTTAGATATTTCGTCTAGCCATGTCTGATTTGCCAGCCGGTTGGAAAAATTTTGACCACTCTCAGATGCTCGCTGCTTTGTATGTTTCAATTCAATCGAATGCATCAAAAACTGAGGGTAATATCTTACGTTTGATTGACCAAATCAATGTTCTCACTGGTGCGTTGAAAAAACAGTCCGAGAGAGTTACTGCCCTTGAAAATGAAAATCACTTGTTACGGCGTGAAGTAAACCAGCTGAAAGATATGCGCGTTAATGCAAACCCATGTTCCGAGTTGAAAGTGACCGGAGTACCTCAGTCTTGCAAAATGTCATTGAATGACATAACTGAGACAATTCTCGATGAGTTAGGTATACCTTCATTTTCTCAAGATGTTATCGAGGTTCGTGAATTTAAGTGTAAAAGTCCCAAACCCAAAGATTGTCATAGCTCATCACTATTGAGTACCGATCCACGCAATGATACTTTTTCGTATGTGATAAAATTCAAATCCGTAATCGTGCGCGACCATGTGCTCAAAATCAAACGCCAACACGGAGACCTGAAATGTGATGTTTTTAAAAATAATTGTCTCATTCCTAAGATATGCATGCATGAGATTTTACCTCCATCAGTTCATCAATTATATCTCATAGCCAAAGAGCGAGCAAAACAGGTCAAATTCGAGTACGTATGGGTACGTGGCGGTAATATTTTTGCACGTAAAGATGATGGTACTGAAAGGGTATCCGTTTTTTCGGAATCAGATCTTGATAAATTGTCATGAGCTTTGGGATTGTTTAGTTATCTTCTGGCACGTATTCTGCTTGGATATTTAATGCTACTCATTATCATTACCGTTAGCTATTTGAAAAATTTGTTTAGTTGCACCTCGTTCTCCGCACCTGAACATAAAATTTCAAATTGATACCGGAGAACATATTCGTTTTTCGCATTCTCTCTGTCGTTATTCCATCCTTCGGTGAATGATTTTACATAAAAATTGCATCGGATTGTTACATTCTATTTTGATATCAGAGAGTGCTTATCTATTCTATTTTTGCTTATCTATTCTTTCTTATAACCCCTACTCGCTTATGAACTGTACTACTCACTATTTATGATTTGAACATTTGTGTTAATTCTGGTATACATTGTACAGCAATTTGCCATACGGTCTTCGAGACCACGGCATGAATAAACCATTAATCAATCAATCAATCTCTCTCTCTTTAATGAAATTTCCTCTTCTTTCTAGGGCAACTAGAAATAATCAACGCGCTCATAAATTATGAGCGAGATTACGTTTACGGCGATTCATTTATCCACTACTGTATAGCATATCAACATTTCAACGTCTCACACAGATTTTCAATTGTGTTTGAGCTAACTGGCGGACATTCAATTCTATCAGTGTTCACTTACCACAGACTTGACGATGGAATTTTTGAGATTGATGAGAACACAAATGGCTATAATAGATGCTTACCAAAAACGTACGACAAAATTGGGAACAATGAAGAAATTGCTGGTTTCATCTGGCATTGCAGACACCACCTCTCAAACATCCAAGTGGTTGATTTGAAAAGCAGGTAACTTGAATGGATGATGACGATGAGTGCGGCGAATGATATTAATATTTCCATTCAATCATTCTAAGTTACAGATTCAACCAGAAAGATAGTTGGAATAGCTCAGTGGGAGAGTATATGACTGAAGATCGTAATGTCCTCGGTTCAATCCAGAGTTCCAACAGTCGTCGAATGAGTTCCGCAAACAAGCTATGAGCTTTACCAAAGCCGAAATAGCTCAGTTGGTAGAGCTTACGACTAATAATCATGCGGTCCTCGGTTCGAATCCGGGTTTCGGCAAGAAAAATTTTTTATTTTCATTCTTTTTCCTTTCTTCAAGAATTTTTTTGATTTTTTTTCAATTTTTTTTCCAATTTTTCAAAAAAAATTTTTTTTCCTTTCCCTCCTTGATATCTGTTACGAGTGAAAATATGTGAAGTACGTTTGATTGAATGAAGAAATGCTGTCATTCATTTTTGAAAAAGTGTGATTTTCCTTTATATCCCAAATAATTCATAAAAATGATTTCTGATCTATCCAACTATTCATGGATAAAGGTAGGCCCCACCATTTAACGAAGGATTTCCCTATTCCCCTCCTCAATATTTTTTCCACTAAATAGACATTGGGATCATGCACCTTGGATAATTCTTGTGAGTAAAATTGACCTGATATTGGATCATCTTTATCATCCACCAGATGATCTGTAATGGGCCATGCATTATGATTTACTCGAGCAATTTTGAAAATTTCAGCTGTCCAGTTGGCCGTATATCCTTTTAAGAAGATGGTTTTATATTTTAATACTCGCACATGATCACCCTCTTTGAATTCAGATTCTTTCGAGAGATGTGGTTCACTAGCATATACAGTAGGGTGTCCGTTATTCCCCAAGTTTCTCCAATCCTCCGTGCCACCCACCACAACCTCATCATTTGTTGAGATAATGCGATAAAAAAAATTTCGTGGACCTAGGTGATGTTTAAGTGCTGTCCCACCTGGAGCGTTCTTGTCTCAATTATGGCCTAAAAACGAATTTTGATTCAGTAATCAACGTTTCTTGCAAAGGTGCGTGCTTCTATATCTCTAAAAGCATTTCCGAATGATTGCCAGTACGATTTCCTTTAAGATGACCACTTGCTGAAGTCGATTAGATGGAGAAGAACTAGAGTTATGACTGTTTTTGAAACATAAAAAATTCAAGGTACCCAATCCGTGGAACACGGTTTTCCTCGAAGAATCCAAAAAATGCGAATTTTGATTCGATCTGGTTTAAAGATGAGAATATGTGTTTTTGATGTAGTTTTGAACGTAGAAACGGGATTCGTGCTCAGTTTTACCTCTAATCGTCAAGATTTTTTCACTAGACTCGAAAACCCGAAAAAACAAAAAACGGTCGTTTTCAGTCACTTTCATGTTTTTGAGTTGGATGATATGCGAATGAGTAGGCTACCTACGGTTCTGCTGTATCAAATCGAATGTTTCAGGTAGTCATTCTGAAGAAAATTGCACTCGCTATCGATTGAAAACACTTTCAAAGACGTAGAAGCAAGTGTATGCGCGGTAAATGCAAATCATTGACTCAAATTTCTATTTAGGAGGGTACATTTCAAATAAATAACGCTCCAGGTGGGACTGCACTCAAACTTCACGTAGGTCCTTGAAAATTTCTTTCTCGCAACATCTCACCAAATGATTAGGTTGTGGGAGTGGCATGGGTGATCGGGGGAACTTGGGGAATAACGGACACCCTAATATACAGTTTTCAATAATCTCGATTCAATTTTCGACTGGTTGGTGGATCTTTTCCACACCTATATAGGTTTCATACCAATAGTTCTATGTACATCATCGTGATTATACTGGTGCACCAAGTCCTGTATAATAGCAATCCAACGATAACTCCCTCTCAGTGAAAAGGAACGATATATCTTTCCCTTGATTGTTCTCATGAAACGTTCGACAATTGTTGCCTTACAAACTGAGTACGAGGAATAATGATTGATATTCCGATCTTTCATCAGCTGTGAAAATTTAGAGTTGTGAAATTCACTGCCTTGATCACTCTGTAAGTTTTTTGGCTTCCTATTCTCTCTGTCCAAGATTGATTTAAACGCTTCAGTGACGTGTGAGGCTTGTTTTGTCTTGATTGCAATGCACCATGCATACTTGGAAAATACGTCCATCACAGCGAGTATATACTTATAATTTTCGTTAACTTTAGCGTAATTGATCATAACCACTATATCAATCTGCCAAGTGTCATCAATCCCTCGTGCATCTACTCTCCGACGAAGGAAATTCTTCCTCGCTGGAGCGTTCGCAGCTCCTCAACCAACTGTCTTTTTTGTAAACTATATTGATCCATATTTGTTTTAGAAGTATGTATACTACCATCTCACTCGTTCGACTGAGCTCAACGTCCAACAAGATAGTTACTTATACTATATTGTAGTGAGAAATAGGGATGTAGAGGAGGGGGTGGGTCTTATTAAGGAAAAAGGTCAGATTTTTATTGTATATAATTTTTTTATTTATATATAATCGAGTTGTGATTCAGGTATATTGATAATGCTTCTATAATGTTTCAAGTATGATTCTTCTTCGAGATGATACATGTATTGCATTGTTCGCTCAGCACATCTATATTTCGAATTATCGTGAAATCCACATGGTGTATAGTTGAATTTCTCAGTAGAGTATCTATCCTGGTTAACGCGACAAGTTTGAAAGATATTTTCATCCAATATCCCGAATGTTTTCGGAAAAGATGAGGTAGTTGTCTGCTCAACCATCCTTGTTTCACATCACTCCCAAAATAAATAATATCCATGCGGAAATGTGAACGCGAATATCCAAGCTCATCCAGTAGAGGTGCGAGCATCTCACTCCACGGTACAGAGCCTGCAGACCATGGAATGTTGTGAACATAAGTTCAATGATGAATCATTTGTCCCACATCACTAGCTGATGGTGTTCCAATCGCTGGTGGTGGGCCTACTGTATAGTGAAGATTCTTGTATGCACGGTGTGCCTGAATTGATTTTAAATGAAATTTTCAGCTTCGGTCCTGGAAGTTTTGGGTTTCGTTTCTGCGTAATTTAGACATCAAATTCCTTGAAAAAGGAAAATCTTTCGCCGGGCCGATTCTGAGGAATGTCAATTGGAACATTTTTGGAACTTTTTTGGAACTTTTGCTTTTTAAATCTCTGAAAAATCAGTCTTGGCTGTGGATTCAGTGATCCAAACATGAATCGTCATACCTAGAGCATATTTTCTCATGAAAGCAAGTCTCTAGCCCCACTTGGACCCTCAAAAGAGTAGCCAAAAATGCTATTGCAGTCCTCGACGAGGCCCTCGATCATAAATCTCACGTGAAATCATTTAAATTCTCTCAAAATTTGCAATCAAAATACTGATGATATGTGTCTAATTCTGTATTTGTGCTACCTCGTCAAATACCATTTCTTGGCGTGAGGATGAGTGAGATTAGTATACAGTTGTGCGGGTGAATATTATGATCGAGAATATCAGTTTCTAGAGGAGGGATTTCGTCATGATTAGTGTTCAATGTAATGTATAGTCGCTTTGCACAGATGATGTCGGTAAGTCGACACACTGTTGTGCGATCATTCACTATACTATATACATTTGGTATTATTGGCAAACCGTTCGCATACTCGAATACTTGCAAGTACCGGCCGTACAAATTCAAAACAAACATCACTTCAAGTCAAGCCTATCTTGCCTCTGTCAAACTAGTATAGTGCTTCGAAAGTTTGCAAGCAGTTGATGTCCGCATTTGAGCTCTATTTGTTCATAATCGCGAATCATATTTGTTATAATCATCCAGCTCATTCGATGTCACGGTTCACCGACTCTATCATCGTTTTTTGAAGAATAATGTCGCCAAAGGATCACGCATATAGTCATGATGAAAATAGGCTCAAAGTTTGTCTCTTGTGCTTTCGAAAGAAGAAAAACATGTATGCCATTCAGAAGCAACTAAAATTGCATCTTGAGTCTGTGTTTGATCGTTACGTGGATATCAAAACTCTACCAGGTGCTTTATGTGGTGGATGTAAAGTGAAAGTGTACCTTTGGAAATCTGGCAAAGGGAATCGAATCCAATTTCCTGACACTGCTGAGTTTCTAGATAGTTCTTCGCCTACGGAACGAGAAGAAAATGTTCAATGCTACTGCAAAATCTGTGATATAGCGAGGACAACTCCATTCAATTCATCATCGCATGCTAAGGCCAGATTATCAGGTAATTTCTGGACTCCTGTACTAATTCTAAAAATTGTACGAGGGCTATGCCATGGATATTTTTGTTTGTATGCTTGCGATTGATAAACCATGACCTCGTCGTAGTCTGCATCATCGTATCTTTGTTTCTGAATAAAGCAACAATAATGTCAGCCTTTCCTGGCAATTATGCTTACAAGTTTTATATCGCGGCATTCACTGTTTGTGATGGCATAGTAACAACGAGTAGAGTGGGGATCAGAAAGCTGTATTAGTGAGGAATGTGTGTATAGCGGTTTCCCACAGTGCTTTGCTCTGATAACGTGCCAGCTGCTCGACATTCTACAAGCTCTTCTTTCTGAATATTTCTACGCGAATGCGGGCCTATCCCGTAGAAATGTGAAGCGTTTCCCACACGAGTTCAGTGATCGTGAGATATGGTGGAGCGTTAAGTTCGGGGTTTTCGGATGGAATTCTAAAGTTAAGGTCTACACGTTCGGCACAAATTTTTTGAATCCCTACCAATATTTGATATGTTTTCTTTACAGATGATTCAAGTTCACAGACACTTGGAAATCGCTGCTTTGATTGTTTCTCTCCACTTTCTCGAGGAATATCCCATATCTGTACTATAGAGTCTCTCATCAAGAATGTATCATCTTACTTGGAGAGTATTTCACAAAGAGCAAAGGAACAAGTTGCATCCAATCTTATAAAACATAAAATGCAGTCTAAATCTCAACTGATCCTACCACAATGCCGTGGGAAACCGTTGAATTTCATCAAGGAATCGAAGGGAAAATCACACCCTGGTAAAATGAGCAATCGCTCGTTATCTGTGGATGATCTGGCAAATATGCAAACACGTTTGAATCTGACTACTCGCCAGACTCATGGAATGGCATCTTTCCTGAGGACCGCTACTCAGAATAGAAAATTGATCGAACCCGGTTTGAAGACTAAGCTCATAGAAAAATCGCACAAACTAGACGACTTCTTTGGCCATGGTCAGTTCGAATTCATTGATATCAATGGGAAAGCTATCTCGACTGTGTCCAGAGTGGTAGTTCACTGCACCGATACGAAAGAATTCGTAAACTTTGTAGAAGCTCATAGAGGTTCCAAAAATTGTCACATAAAAAAGGGATTAGATGGCGGAGGTGGATCCTTCAAGATTTGCCTCTCAATTCAGTCAAATTCATGCTCAACAGATGTGACCGAATCGAAACGGCTGAAATTTAGTGATGGTGTGGTAGCAAAGTCTTTCAAGGACTCCGCTGTCAAAAAGATACTGTTGTTGGCAATAGCACCCAATGTTCAAGAAAACTATCACAATGTTTCATTACTGTTAGATGCATTAGACCTTGACGAACTCGGAGGGACGGTTGCCACCGATTTGAAATTGGCCAGTATCATCAGTGGGATAATGCCACAAAGCTGTACTTATCCATGTATTTGGTGTTATGCGAAGAAAGGCGAGCTCCACAAATGTTGTGAACTAAGGACTGTCCAGGGGAATTTGAGTCACTACATGAAATGGGTTGCAGCTGGATCTGTCAAGAGTGATGCAAAAAATTATATGAATTGCGTCAACAAACCGCTGTTTCCAAGTCAGCCTAACAGAACATTCCTGGAACTCATACCACCACCTCAATTGCATATCATGCTGGGCGTTGTGAATACTATATTCACTCATATGCACCGTGAGTTTGAATACGAATCTACAGTGTGGATCAAAAAGTGCAATGTTGAGCGAGAGGTGACACATGGCAGCCCAGCATTCAAGGGAAATTCCTGTAAGATTCTTTTGGATAATGTTGACTTGTTGCGATCTCAATCAAACCTTGGATTGGTGAAATACGTTCGAGCATTCTCGGATTTCAAGAATGTTGTGAGTTCATGTTTTGGACAGAATCTCAATCCGATCTACAAAGAATACATTGCGAAGTTTCGCCAAAGTTACATGGATTTGAAGCTTAGCGTCACCCCAAAAATTCATGCAGTTTTCTTCCACATTGAGCAATTCTGTGACATGAAGGAGAGGGGACTAGGATTCTACAGTGAGCAAGCAGTTGAATCAGTACACCATGATTTCAATATTTTCTGGGAGAATCATAAAGTTGCGAAGTCAAACGAAAACTACGAAAAGAAACTTCTTCGAGCGGTGTGCGCTTACAATAGCCTTCATGTATGAGATTCGATGACCCGCATACTTAAGACTTACCGATATAATTTCTCTGAAAGATTTGACGATCACGTTGAGAACGAATGTATGATTTGAATAAACAAGCCATTCTTGAATTCTTAAGAGTTATTTTTCGATTTCAATGGGTCCCCCGGGCCACCATGTATATCCTCAAAATAACGATGTTTATCAATTTACCATATTCCTAATATAATCTTTGATGAAACCCATCTCACGATACAAATCATGGTGGTTCTTTACGTGTAATTCACTGGGATGAGGATTTTAGTCACTGCTTGGAGATTTCCAGGAAAACTAAAAAGCTTATTCTGATGAGAAAATATGATCCAGGAATGACTATTGATGTTTGGATCACTAAATCCACAGCCAAGACTGATTTTTCAGAGATTTAAAAAGCAAAAGTTCCAAAAAAGTTCCAAAAATATTCCAATTGACATTCCTCAGAATCGGCCCGGCGAAAGATTTTCCTTTTTCAAGGAATGTAATGTCTAAATTACGTAGAAACGAAACCCAAAACTTCCAGGACCGAAGCTGAAAATTTCATTTAAAATCAGTTCAGGCACACCGTGTATGATGTTGGACAACATTCATACATTTCTTGATTGAGAAGAGCTATTTCTTTTAGAAAAAAATCTCGGCCAATGGAATATATAGCCTTGCATATCAAGATAAAATTTATCAGCAGCCATAGGACTTGCCGCCTCCATCCGATGTTTCAAATCATCTACGTTTGCAACATTGGGCCACCACATCTTTCCGACAGCTGCTGTTGTCTCCTGCTCCTCCTTCAACAATTGCATCCTCCTTCTCTCAAAGCAATTGTTCCTATCAGATTCCCTCTCAAATTGCTCCCACTCCTCCCGTGAAGGCTTGAACAGGAATCAAATCATCTTCTGAACAATATTTGTCAGTGGGTTGTACTTGACGAGTTTATCATGAATTATGAGACAGTAGGCTGTTGTATTTTTTGGAATATTTTCCTTGAACTCGAGTTCAACTCGAACATCCACTACTGATGATTTCACCGAATCAGCATACTCATTAACATCAAACACAAGAATCGGGAATGAATCCTCAAAATTTTGTGTACCGATTGAAACATTGCCTTTATCAGTGTGATAATAACTCTTCCTAAAAGCCTTAAACATTTCAAATAAGACAGAAGTATTCTGAGCCTTGCCAAAGTCAATGTGAAGATGTTCATAAGGATATGCTTCAGAATTGAGGAAGATTTTTGCATTAACAATCCTGCAGTGATCAAATTTGGGAATGTCCTTCTTCTTGCTGTTATTCCTAGCGGTCTGGAAGGCAATAATGGTGTTTCCGAGGTTTCTCCAGCTGAGTTGTGCTCTTAATAAGCCCTATTAATTGAGAGGTTTCGGGCATTGTTGGAAGTTCACAGAGGTCCCAGCTTCGGTATGATAGGAACAGAGGAGTGTTTCTTTCGAGAATTTTAAGTAGGCGAAGACGTATCGAATTGTTTCGATATATATGAGTCATGTGTAAAGTTACAGCAATCAGATTGATTTGTGGAGCGTACTCTTCACTCGTTTTTATTACACAATTGTTTCCATTTTCCGATCTGAGCAATACTATATCATGTCGTGCAAATGCTAGAACCCGTCTAAAGTTTTCACAAAAAAAAATGATGTGCGTAGCGACCACGCGCGCAAGAAGGTGAAACCTTCTGACCAGTGGTTGAGGGCTCAATGATTTTGATCAAATAAAACTCAACTTTTTTGTCTGTGTTTACTTCTGCTGTGAGGAGATGGAAACTTGACTTTGCAGTGTGTGATATGGAGGAAATTTTCTTTCTGGACTGTCATATTTGTGTGAAAAGTGAGTGCTTAGTGATATTGGAGTAAAGTGTGATCACCTTGCATGCCTTTGCGGAAACTTTCTTCATACACCTGCAGAAAGGAGGTTAAATCAGAGACACTCCGCTGACATATTATTACAGTGATGAGATGCCTCGCATTCCATGTGATAACTATCAGACTCGGATAAGACTCAAGTTGCAGAATCAAGATCTTATGCTGTGATACATGGTGATACACATCCTCAGCTAAATCCCACTTCTTTTCAGAGTATAAGATAAAATTCAGATACTGTGGAAGTACTCTAAAAGACTCCTACGTGCTCAAAATATGTCTGGTACGATTAAGTTTATTTACCTCAGTTTTGACAACTCCTTTCTGGTTCAGAATAACAGGGAGTGTATGAATAACTGCCACAGTACCTTGACAGTGCTCTTGAAGGATTTCTCGACTCTAACTTCAGTAAGCATTCACATTCTGCCATGAAGTTTCTTCAGAGCTCCAATATTTCTCAATCACTCTTCTGGCTCTATGTCACTTACTTTATATTTTAGAATACTAACTAGCGTTAAGCTTGATGATAACTCAAACATTCCAAGAATATTCACAGTCAACTCTACTTACATCCAAAATATGATAGTAAATCAATTCTTGATTCTCTTACTCTTTTATCAATATAGAGTAGTAACATTCTCTTGGATGGAAGTAGAGTTGACTGTGAATATTCTTGGAATGTTTGAGTTATCATCAAGCTTAACGCTAGTTAGTATTCTAAAATATAAAGTAAGTGACATAGAGCCAGAAGAGTGATTGAGAAATATTGGAGCTCTGAAGAAACTTCATGGCAGAATGTGAATGCTTATTGAAGTTAGATTCGAGAAATCCTTCAAGAGCACTGTCAAGGTACTGTGGCAGTTATTCATACACTCCCTGTTATTCTGAACCAGAAAGAAGTTGTCAAAACTGAGATAAATAAGCTGAATCGTACCAGACATATCTTGAGCACGTAGGATTCTTTTATAGTACTTTCACAGTATCTGCATTTTATCTTATACTCTAAAAAGAAGTGGGATTTAGCTGAGGATGTGTATCACCATGTATTACAGCATAAAGTCTTGATTCTGCAACTTGAGTTTTATCTGAGTTTGATGATTGTCACATGGAGTGCGAGGCATCTGATCATTGTAATAACATGCCAGCGGAGTATCCCTGACTTAACCTCCTTTCTGCAGGTGTATGAAGAAAGTTTCCGCAAAGGCATGCAAGGTAATCACACTTTACTTCAATATCACTAAGCACTCACTTTTCACACAAATATCACAGTCCAGAAAGAAAACTCCCTCCATATCACACACTGCAAAGTCAAGTTCCCATCTCCCCACAGCAGAAGTAAACACACAGACTAAAAGTAATCTCTAATGAGGCTCTCGCGGGGCTCTCAAGACTGGAATAACTTTTTAGTTTGACTTGAATAATCAGGAAGATGTCCATAAACATTTGAAACTGTCAATAAGGAATGACATTTAGTCTGAGCGAATATTGCCCCGAAGATGCCCTGCGGCAAAGGCGTTACATCTCTTTCTACATCTCTCTATGCCTATATTCGTCTGCTCTGTAACGCTTGCTCACGTATTCACGGCGTTCACACGGGAAGCGAACGGCGTTTACGAGGCGAGTTAGTTACGCGCCGTAAGAATCACACGGATTCCGATGTTCGCATCGAGCTACATTTACCCTCAGCCCGAGATCCCCCACCACCGGTAAAGAAGGTTTCACCTTCAAAACCAAATATTTCACTAAGTGGAATAGCAAAGTTGAATCCGTGACCAGAGCTTATAGTGGAGTTGCCTATATGATGTCCTGCATTAGTCATAGACTTATCTTCATCCGCAGAAAGTGAAACAAGATTTTTCAGACTAACAGTGATACCAGGATTTTTTGTTTCATCAATAATCACATTGTTAATCTCATAGCGAATCATGTCAAAGAGGAAAAGTAGGAAATCACTCATCAACAGAATACTCTGCTCCTTATCGAATACAATTTTGCCTTCAGTATAGAGATAACTGTCACTTTCAAGCAGTAGGCTGTCAGATGAGGATACTGTAATCCGTATCTCATCATTCCGCTGTATATTCTGGAAATTGTATGGTTGATACTTCCGTACCACTCGTTGTGAAATGCTATCGTCCATCACAGGCCCCCGCAATATCGAGAATATGATTACGCCCAGCCATTTTTCCTCACTCTAAAGCCTTGTGATTGAAGAAAAAGTATACTTTCCCCCGAGAGCGAAATCACTCTTCTCACAATAAGTTTCGTCGTGCGTCCCGTTCGAGTCACCCCGCTCAACTGAGCGGGGCTCATGTTTACTGGTAGATTATATAGATACATGACCCACTCTCTCACGCAAATGGAAACGCATAGTGATCACTTCACCTCTATTATTAATCAAGTTACCGTCCTGATCTAAGAGTCTAATACATATGAGTCATTCTTTTTAATATCGCCAGGTTTTGTGTCGGGGGGTCAGGGATTTTTCTGTAACTTTAGGTACATGTTGTATATGATGAAAGAAGATGGAAAGCACAGTTCTTAGGTCCCGAAAGTCATCCGCGCGAGTTTGGCGCCCTATTTTCGTTTTCAAAATTCGTGAAAAATTCGATTTTTCAACTTTTTGATTGATTTCTCACCAGTATGGAACTCAATAAAAAAATTATCGAAGACACATATTTCGACGAGAAATGAGCTGAATTTTACGAAAAAAATACTCTCAGATCCGTCAAAGATGAACATAACCTCAAAAAAGTGATTTTCTCAGAAAAACCCAATTTTCAAGCCTTAGGCCCTATTTTATCTCAAATTTGACATTTTCATCGGATTCCTCGTCAAATTTTACGTCGAGAACCGTTTCTCAAAAGTTGGGCTGAGGATGGGTTTGGCCACCATAATAATAACTTTAGTAGCAGGACCGTAAAAATAGGGCTAAATTGTTCCTTTCGGGAGGGACACTTATTACACTGGACAACAAAATATTGGGTCAGAAGTAGCGCATTGATCAAACAATGACTTTTTCGTGTATTTTTCGACGTAGAAACCGAATCCGAAACCAGTTTTGCACCAAGACATCAGGAATTTTTTTAAACCGCGAAATACTGAGCTTCTAAGAAACTGCATTTTTAGCGTTTTTTGATGATTTTGTAGATACATGATTTTGATGGTGCAACCTTGCAGCGGGCTTTGAGCGTACCCGGACTATGATTTCTCACGTATTTTGACCTGCTAAACACGATGAAAGTTGTTTTAGAGGGCTAGCATACCTTCGAAACAAATGACAAGCTGATTTTTTGAGTTGCTATCAGGAGAGTTTGAACGATTTCGTGATAAATCTCAAAGTGATCACGGAATTGATCAGAAACACCCTCTGCAATACCACGAGAGCGCATTCTTTTTCTATTTGCACACACACTAAGGGAATGATGTTTGCAGTCGCCTAAAAGATTAGTTGAATATACATGTATAATCCCGAAAAGAAACTTTTGATCTAATTCCTGAGGTAAGCTCAAGCTTTCTCGTAATGAGTCGAATTTGTAGTTCCCTAGTCTCATGTACTTCTGAGTGCATATAGATAGTTGTTCGCAACCAGCCCAAGATGGCACATCTGACGCTGGATGTTCTTATTCGATCGCCTCCAGAATAGAATCATTGGAGTGCCCACATTAGCTTAGGGTGAAAAACGATGTAACTAGGTTGATATTCATGGTATGTCAAGTTACGGAACGTACGTAACCTAAACCAAGTTTAGGTCTCCGGGACTTCTGATACCGTATCCTAGCAACAAAATGACATTATTCTAGTAGTTTGAGTGGCTTCTAAGTAGAGAAACTCGAGCATTGGTCCAATACGAGGAGGCTTGAACTAACCCGAGGAATAGATCTCGGAATAGATCAAAAGTTTCTTTTCGGGATTATACATGTATATTCGACTAATCTACTTTTAGGCGACTGCAAAGATCATTCCCTTAGTGTGTGTGCGAATAGAAAAAGAATGCGCTCTCGTGGTATTGCAGAGGATGTTTCTGATCAATTCCGTGATCACTTTGAGATTTATCACGAAATCGTTCGAACTCTCCTGATAGCAACTCGAAAAATCAGCTTTTCATTTGTTTCGAACGCATGCTAGCCCTCTAAAACAACTTTCATCGTGTTTAGCAGGTCAAAATACGTGAGAAATCATAGTCCGGGTACGCTCTAAGCCCGCTGCAAGGTTGCACCATCAAAATCATGTATCTACAAAATCAAAAAACGCTAAAAATGCAGTTTTTTAGAAGCTCAGTATTTCGCGGTTTAAAAAAATTCCTGATGTCTAGGAGCAAAACTGGTTTCGGATTCGGTTTCTACGTCGGAAAATACACGACAAAGTCATTGTTTGATCAATGCGCTCCTTCTGACCCAATATTTTGTTGTCCAGTGTAATAAGTGTCCCTCCCGAAACGAACAATTTAGCCCTAAATTTACGGTCCTGCTACTAGAGTTATTATTATGGTGGCCAAACCCATCCTCAGCCCAACTTTTGAAAAACGGTTCTCGACGTAAAATTTGACGAGGAATCCGATGAAAATGTCAAATTTGAGATAAAATAGGGCTTAAGGCTTGAAAATTGGGTTTTTCTGAAAAAATCACTTTTTTGAGGTTATGTTCATCTTTGACGGATCTGAGAGTATTTTTTTCGTAAAATTCAGCTCATTTCACGTCGAAATATGTGTCTTCGATAATTTTTTTATTGGGTTCCATACTGGTGAGAAATCAATCAAAAAGTTGAAAAATCGAATTTTTCACGAATTTTGAAAACGAAAATAGAGCGCCAAACTCGCGCAGATGACTTTCGGGACCTAAGAACTGTGCTCTCCATCTTCTTTCATCATATACAACATGTACCTAAAGTTACAGAAAAATCCCTGACCCCCCGACACAAAACCTGGCGATATTAAAAAGAATGACTCATATATTACGTATATCGTTTGTGCGCGTTTGTACATAAACAATATTTTTTGGTTTTACGGTGTATTGTTCACCAATGGGAACTCTACCAGCACAATATTCGAATATGGTGTTACAAGGTTCCCCGTTGTAGAAGGTTCCTTCAATCAGGTTACACTCAACCCGCACAATATTAACTCGATTAATTTTCACGATGTGGCCAGACTTATGCCATCTGTAGGCTGGTAGAGGCAACCACCTACCAAAACCCAAAAGTTGACCTATATTGTTTGAATTGAAGAAATTGATGTCGTCATGTGAGTAGATCTCACAGTGTGGAGTGTTTTTATTCACGCGCAGAAGAATTGGTTTCTCCCTCAATTCTAGTGAAATAGATTTATCCTCCTCTTTCTCAGTGTGTACACCAGATGGAATTCTCAGAGGTATGTGTTCCTGCAAATAGCATCCAAATCTTCTATTTCATAAGATCCTGTTGGTATTAGTAGTTCCTTATCACCCCAGTAGAAGGTATCATTATTCCCATCAACATTGGGAATGGCGTGAAAAGTTGTTAAATCGACCAGACCAAGCTCATAGATCTTATTGGAACACAACTGCTCTCTAAGCCTAATGTTCTGATCAATTTGCGATGAGGTGCTCGAGACTGTAAACTGTTCAGACATCTTCCACATTTGATCTGCAATAAGCAACTGGCTCAAAGTCAATCACGCAACACCTTTTATAGGAGATGTTCCCCCAAAAATTTCACACTCAGCGGACCGCAATTACTCTGACGAAAGGTTTGACGCTGACTCCTGTTGTAGACAATTTGACAATCCAGGGAGCTCTTCTTTCAATAATTCACTAACTCAAGTGGTGGTCTTAAATTACCAAAACTATTGAAATAATGAACAAGGCGGTCTCTCTTTATGTATACAACCCAGTGTGCAATACCCAGATTCACTATTGCCGCTTCGGTTTCCCACGCAGGTGGAGGGGGGAGTTCAGTTAGTGAAAATACACCTCTAAAGTGAGGTATGTTGTGAGCTAACCCCAATAGTTGACTCCCCGACGTACCTTCTACTTTTTTCTTCCCCCTCCCTTTCGTTTTTTTGAGATTTTTTTCTCCCTCAAACCACCACCACCATACTGGTTGCTGCAAGACGATGGACTCAATCGCAATCCCCGACCTTTGGCCTCTTATGCAAGATTATGCCTCCTCAATTCAGCCAATTGCTCCTTATTCATACGCATGGTACTAATGAATTTTGCGACGTTCGCAGCACCCCCTGCTAATGAACCCAATGCTCCAAGTGCTGCTAGGGTGGGTAGAATTGCTGGTAAGGAACCTCCTAGTTTTGCCAGGGCAAGAGTACGCATATTCACACCAGCAAGAGCCCTCCCTCATCTCCTTTTCCCCTTCCTTAGCACATTCTTACGCTTCTTCAGACCCATTCCAAATCGTCGCTTAGCACGCATGGTTGCTGCAACTGCTTTTGCAGCTAATCTCTCCGAGGAACCTCCTTCTTTCGCACGTTTTTCAGCCCCAAGCTGGAGGGCAAGATCAGCAACGAGTCGATCCTTAATATCTTTGCTTTTTGCATAAGCTATATCGTGCCTCATGCAGTAATTATCGAGCTCGTTTCTACCCCTATCATCTCGTGCCAGCCTCCTGTGTAATTTAGTTCTTGGACCACAAAATTGATAGCCTGGAAGATGGAATTCGAAAGGGAGGCTGTTGATGGTGGAATTTACAAGACCTGCTCCTCGTAATGAAGGCGTTGATAGCACTTGTTCTCCATGTCAAACATGGAATCCAACTGAAGCATCACGGTATTGGTGTGGGTATTTATACCCAATTTGAGTGATGATTGAGTCAATAGTAGTGTGGAAAGACTCATGCAAACATGGAATTCATCAAACAGCCCAACAACATCAACATAATCGATGTGGATGTTAACGCTCCTACACAGATCGTTAAACGTCATGGAAAGCTCTTGGTAAGAACCCAATACCGATATCCCTTCTAGTCAGTCCCAATGGTCCTAATTCCAATAACATTTACGTATACCCAAAGTCTTTCGAACAACCCAAATACAAATTCCTTGAGAGTGTTATGAAACCACTTGCTGCTGTGAGTGTGAAGTATTTCACATACAGAGGAAATAGTGATATAGTAAAGCCCAGTGAAGCTTTGAAGAATAGTATTTTCATATTCGATGACGTTATCTTAGATAGGCAGAAAACGATTGAGGAATATTATAGTATGGGTAGATATAACCGAGTGGATTTATTTTATTCATGGCAATCGTATACTCACATTCCGAAACATCTAATCAGAGACCAGACCAATTTAATCATTCTATTTAATCAGGATAGCGGAAACTTGAGGCACGTTTACAATAATCACGTATGCACAGATATGACGTTTGATCAGTTCAAACAACTATGTTCCGCCTGTTGGAAAGATAACAGATACGGTTTTCTAACTATCTCAAAAGATGATCCAATGGATCTGGGTCGTTACAGACGTAACCTAAATGAATTCATCATACTGAGATCAGGTCAGTCGTGTCTGAAACGTCGTCATGACAAGAGCAATGACAAGCAAGGAAGTAAAGAAAAAGGTGAAACAGAAGGGGGAGGGGCATCAGGAAGAGACAAAAACAATGTACAAGAAAAACTTAAGATCCAAATTCACAGGGCTAGTCAGTCAATTAGAGCGAAGCACGTGGCTCTGAGAGAGGGTAGAATGGAGGAGCAAATGGTTAATACAGAGCATTTGAAACCTATTGTTGAACCTCTGGCAAAACTTTTGATTTTTAAAAAAAAGAGCGATGATGTTGGAACTAATGTCAAGAGAGAGAAATCATTGAACGATTCAGAGTAGACATTTTAAGCAGGTGAAGATTACGATGATGATGGTGATGATTATAATCAACGTGATGATGATGATAATGATGATGATGATGATGATGATGATGATGATGATGACGATGACGATGACGATGACGATGACGATGACGATGACGATGACGATGATGATGATGATCATCATCATCATCATCATCATCATCATACCAGTGATTGAAAGGAATAAGAAGAGAATTCTGGAGTCACCCTACATCCTGCAAGAACCGCAAAAAGTAAAAAAAATACCAACAAGAGTTTGATGGGCTCCTTTCGCGAGCAAGCTCACACTTCTGCTATGGAAGTGAATGAACCTGTTAGTCTTGATCAATCAATAAGAGAAACCGTTAGACGTCCAGAACAGTGGGAAACATATCTTGACCTAACAGAGGGCAACCTCCTTGGTCTAACCACGCAGTATATCTCAGAATTCTCCAAAAATCACAAAGAAGATGGCCACGTTTACGGCCCGCGATTTTCTATTGAAACAGATGGTAAGAGTGATCTTAGAGTGGGGAGAAGTTTCCTAACCTTCGATAACGACATCGATAAGGTGTATTTAGACAAAATACTCGCTTTTCCCGCTAGTAGAGGGCTTTTTGAATTAATTTTCAAGAACAAACTACACCACTTCATCAACACAGGTCCCACACACTACAAGAGATTTTGAGAAATCAGTCTTCCACATAGAATAGGTAATGATCCTAAAGGCAGACTCATCGGTTCAATATCATGGAAATATGAACATATTGTGAAAATCTTGTGCGGCAAGGAACCACCACCACTAAATGAATCATCGTCGTCGGGAAATTCGAATGATGGAATGTATGGAGAAGGATTGGTGAAAGGCAGATTGGAGCGGGTCGTGGACGGCGACGTTATGACATTTCGTAATAACTCTAACCTAGATTACGTGTACTGGGATGACCCAAACGAACTGGTAGAAAGGCTCGATTTGTCAATGAGGTCATCATACATAGGGAATTCAGGTCTCGAGAACGAAATAAATAGTATACTCGAAGAGTTGCGTGAGGGGGAGGGGGGGTACATTGTATGAAAGATGTTGCACTCCAAGACCACCATCATTCTGTGTTCAGGAGTCACAGAGCATAAAACCATTGAGTAGAAAACGATGGAGTCGATTCAGAAGGAACTTTAATCTGTGGGTGTGAACAATGGGGGAACAGCTTCAGCAAGCAGTCCATCTTCTCGTCCTGTTGAAGATTCTCAAGCTGGAAATCTATCTGATAGTGAAGAAAGAGTATTGCATGAGAAAACAGTCAGAGGTGCAGGGAGTAGTGCTGGAGGAGAAAGAGATGGAGTTGATTCAGAAAACAACATCAAAAAAACTGAAGAAAAGGAACACGTGTCTGTTGCTGTAAAAAGCGGTGTGTACAGATTAGCATTTTCCCCTCTCTTCAATCATATTGTTGTTGTTGGAATGAATGAAAAAATTCTTCTTTTCTCTTCTTCTATATTGTTACAGATGGATCTAGTGAGACAGCAGTTACTAGTGTCTTTTGCAACATAGTGAGAACCACTTCAATTGATGAGCAGCAATAGCAAGTGTTACTTCAAAATTTTAAGGAAAATTATGTGCGAGTTGATGCAAATCCAGACCTAAGTTTCAAAGAAGAGATTACATTTGTGCTTGATGCTGTTGCAAGCAAGATTACTGAAGAATTACCTGGTAAAGAAAAAGGCTTGGTTAGCACTTTCATTTAACTCTTCGACATTTCATTTGGTGAAATGAATTCAAAATTCGAAGAGAATGCAAAACTCTATGAAAATCTTGAAAACGAAGTAAAAGTTGTGAAATCTAATTTGGAATTGCATACTAGTTATGATGATTTGAGGATCAATAGATATGGAGATGTGCAGAAAGCTATTTTAACTGAGCTGGGTGAACTACGTCGAGATTTTGCTGGGTTAGTTAGAGAACATCATAAGTTACTTGATGAAGTGATGAAACTCCGAGCTGATGTTGTGCTTTACGAGAGCGTGACGCGAATGAATAAGCTAAAATGTTAGCGAATCATGGTGAGATCTCAGAAGCTAAAATTGCTGCTTTTGAGAAGTCAGTTGATCAACGTCGTCGGGTGAATGATGAACTTATTAAGGGAAATCAGGATTTCAAACTGAATTGACACGTTCGTGTAAATTCGTAAAGGATGAATTGAAGAAACGTGATGAGATCCATGATCCTATTCAGAGAGAGCAGAGTGTTGTGAAATAGCGAGTCTCGGATTCGGAAAAACGAGTTCTTGACAATGCTGCTGCTAATGATACTGCTTCGGTTGATACACGCTCCTATATTGATGAACTCCACCAACGAATCACTCGTCAGAATGATCGTTTGACAACCTTCAGATCAGAACTGGATGATGAGGATGATGATCAACAAGACGTTATTGAAGGGATGGAGTTAAGGATGGATCAATTTAACAGAGACCTTCAAACAATCTATGCTAAAGTTGTTCATGAGCCTGAGAATAATCAGAGAATCTTGTTGAGAGTTGAGGATAAAGCAGAACTCTAAACCATCTCGCCAAACAAATGCGTCGGATGCTTGAAAGATCTTCATAATAAACTATAAGCTATAATCAATTCATTTCCTCTTTTTTCTTGTTTTGGTCAACCATGTAAGCCTTTTAAATTGTAATCATACAATCAGTTAATATTCCAATTTGCATCTAGCAACGTGAGTTCAATGATTCTATAGTTTTATATTCTTTCTGCTTCAATCATAAATGTATGAATTGTAGAAATAATTGTTAACATGTAAGACCTTTCCATATTTTTTTTCTGCTTTCATCATCAATGTATCCAATTTCAATCATTTTTGAATTATAAGAATTTTTAACGTGTAATGAATAATAAAATGGGAGCATCAAATTTCTTTTGAAAACAATAGTTATTTCTTCATTTCACATCGTTATCATACATACATACTCATGTTTATTACATATTCTTCCCCGCGAGTCTATGATCACCATATGCAAGAGTCTCGATACCGTCTTCTAGACAAACTCTCTTATCATCAAAAGGACTTATGAAAACTTTTTTCTCCTTAACCGAGAAGACAATGTGATTGACACTTCTAATACTTCTTTGTTCACCCGATAAAATTTCTTGATTAAGTAAAGAAATCTTATAGTCTTGGAAAATGATTCGATTCTTTATTTGCACTTGACTCACATCTTTTGCACATCTTTTCTCTAGAGTGCCTGCCTCTGTTTGGAGCAAGAGTCTATATTATTTTGGTCTTAAAAAAACAGCCTCTCTAATGATGAATGTGGGACATTCATCCGACATAATTCCTGGAACTTTTTTTTTCAAATTGATTGGAATGTTATATTCATCATTCGGTGGATATACTGAGGTGTCAAAATGTGAATGACAGTCTCTTTTCATAGAAATCAAAAGAAAAACTGTATAGTAATCCATCGGTGCCTACATATAACGACTTACTCTGATCATCCGGAAAGTTCTTCATTATATAGTCATAGTGAAAATTATATAGTGTGATTTTTGATAGGTCTAAAATAGAAAATCCAACGTATACCGGTTTACCGATTTCTATTCGGGTTTTCACCATTTCCACAGCAATGAGGTTGTCTCTAAGCGGTCTGAGGCTGCAAGTGCTGGAGCACTGTAAAGTCCGTCCCACTTACTAATTAGTTTAACGTCAACACGTTTCCTCATGTTTTCAATACATCTTCCGAAGATGCTGTTATTCATTATCTTATATAAGCTCTTATCAAAGTCACTGGTGGACACCTGTCTAAAACGAGTGTTCAAATTGATGTAAGGTGCTAGCCAGGCTCTCTGTTCAAATTTCAGAATTCTTGAAATTTTGGTTAATATTAAACCATTTGCTAAACACTGCTTCAGATATCTATAATGAATGATATAATCTTTTTTGTCATATAGCGTTGTCATTAACTTATAATTCGTATGTGTGGCACCAGGGGGGATCATCTTCTCAAGTGCAAATGGTAAATCAAAATGACATTCATGAATACTCGCTGGATATTCTAAATCGACCATGAAGATGTAGCCAACGTTTGAATCATCAGGAATTCTCTCTACGTCAAAATTGAGGTCTTGAACCCATTCAAAATTCTTTACTGGTAGCGAATGTTGCATTGCAAAGCCATATAAATTGTTAACGTCAAAATAACCAATGCATTTTTGCTCTTTGGAGCTATCAAAATCAGACATGTATTGATTATTAGATTCTGCATAGTGTCTAACAGCACAACATATATCACCTCCTACACCTTGTTCTGAGAATCACAACATTGTTGGACATTTTATGATTCCTAATTCAATTACAAGTGTGTAATAACAATTACAAGTGTGTAATTTTAAGTGTGTAATAACATACACTCCGAGGTGAAGCCTGGGAGTGTGAAGGAATGAGCAGGGTCTAGTCTATAACTCTTCATAGAACTTGAACGAAAATTCTGAAAAATATCAGCAAGCAATAGAATATTGCATTTCATATAAAGCAGAGCATATTCGCCCGAGTTTTTGATCTCAAACATATTCCTTACTTGTTTAACATGATTGTAATCAGGGTCAGAGATGGAAGTCTCTGTCAATATATTATAAAATTTTTCTCTAGATGGTATCAGTGTTTCACCAAGTTTCTCCATACTATCAACATAGTCATATGGAAAACTGCCTTTACGAGTCAACAAATCGAAAATCTCTGCTCGATCCAGCCCCGTTCGCTGTGCAATCGATTGAATTTGTTCTCTGAATTGCGAGTAGAGAATAGTTTTCTGGTTATTTGGTAAGACGCTAGCGAGGTTATCCAGACCTGCATTCAGAAATTTTAGGGAATCAATAAAGCGGAGCTGGATCCGAGAGTTTTTATATATATCGTAATGGAGATATAATTTTCAGTATTTTGAGGGATTATAGATATCTCACCCTCGATTGCACTCGCTATGTCAGTAATGATAGAACGTACATCATACCTGTTGGAAGAAAAAAAGAAGAAATGATTGGATGTATTCATAGTGTGTTGAAAGAATTCAAATAATTGGAACTTACCGAGAAAGGTTGTGGTATATAATTGGAATGATGAATGATTTGCGATATGCTAGATTACATGATCGATGTGCTAAAGATCTTGGTCTGCCTGTGTGGTGGTCGTGGTCAATCACAGGAACGTCTTCTGGACCAAACTCCTTCTCACATATATGACATGCTGTAACTCGTTGAAGGCGCACTTATTCCTCGTCAGTCAAATTGAGTAGAATGGGGTTTGACAACTCCTGGAAAATACACATGAAAATGTAAATTCAAATAGAACCATGAGAAATATTGAAGTTTTTTATTTTTATTACTCACTTGTTCCACTTCTTGTGCAATTTTTTCAAGTTCCGGGGCAAACCATCTCGAAACATCAGTTCCAACGTGATGAGCGTACACAGACTTCTCAGACTTATATTGATTTGAATGAAAATATCCTATGGAGAATGGAATATGCCTTTGATAAGCATTTTGAGCCAATTTAACGTTGGCTAACTTGTATACATTAACATCATTTGAATTTTTGAAATACTCTGGATCCGTTTTGATCAAATAAGATTCAAAATCTGAATAAATCACGCAAGGAATTCCTAACACCTTATGATAATTAGTAAATTCCACAACATCTTTCTTTGGGAAAGTGACAACAGACTGATCTCTATTTTTAAACATAATTCTTCATGTGCATTGAGTTTCCCACCCGTGTAGAAATAATGAAGACATTTTCGACATATGAAAACATGATTTCTAATGGTTGGTGCCAACAGTTTAGATAAGTCCTTAATATATACATAGTGATCATCAAGTAGGAGCAAATCAATATGATTCGTTCGCTCAGCTTTCGTTATATATAGAGGATAGAAATCCTTCTCAGAGTGGTCGACTCCATACACATTTACACTATGACCCTTGTTCTGCTTCTCAAAGTTTGAAATAGATTTAATTTTAACTGGGCAGCTCATCTTTGAGAGATTGGAATGTGAATCAGGATCTGGATATGCGTTTTTGAAATGTTCATTTTTTTTTCAAACTGTTATTAATGAGGCAATAAGGACATACTTAAAACAGTCTACAGAATCAATTTGGATGTTGATAACAGCACCTTGCTGGAGAATCCATTCGGGTACATGTGCTGTTGACGATCCATGTATAGGATTATGTTTAATTATATTAATTCAAAATTTCAGAGAGGGTCCAACCACTACCCTCTCCTTCATGTTCAGAAATTTGATCAACAATATATTGGGAAGAAGTGGTATACCACTTCCTCACATTATCAGATGGAGCCAAACTCTTATAATGAGTTTGGAAATATTTGATATCTGATGAAGAATCAAGCAGCTCAAATTGAGCTGCTAATGTTAAATTGACTTTGATGTTCTTCAGTTGTTTCCTTGTTAATCTGATGAATTCCAAGATTTTCAATTCTGCAGCTCTCAAGAATTCATTGATATTTCTATAACTAATATTTGCTAGCATTTCAGTTCGAATACGTTTCTGGAATGCACTTTGGCTTTCAAAAAATATTAATTTATCAAAATCATTCTTTTCACGTTTTGAATATCTTAGAGATGATGTCTCCCTGCAAGACTGACATCTATCTAAATAATTCTCTAATGTCGCTTTGATTTCAGTGGACTTTCCATTCAATTCAGGAGAATGTGAATAATTCAGAATCATGGTTTCTAATTTTCCAAAATTCCTTACAAGTCTTGGATATCGTGATGGGTTTGCAAAATATTTTCTTGTGTGAATCTTATACATTTCTGAATCAAACATCTTAGGATTGTATATATGAGACATTGCGCTTACCCAAACAGTCTGTGTATGTCGGTGATCACGGTGGAACTTTGACTGGAATCAGTTTCCATCCACATATTTATGTTTCACATGGTATTAACTTGAAACTATGTGAGAATGTTGGGGGGTTAAAAAAAATTGTGACTGATGCAAGACTGAGAGTCAGACCTTAATGGTGAATATCTCTATGTAAGATACACAGAATGTATCTCATAATAGATTACGGATTTCACATTGAGCGAAAGTGAATGTTGTAAGTTTGGAGTTGTAAGCGACTGGAACATTTTAGGGAATCCAAGGCCTTCCTTGACACTTGATTTGGAATGGGAAAGAAAAATGCGTAGACAAGTTGATGATGTAAGTTAAGACTCGATGGCAATATGCAATCAATTTTGGAAACAGAAAGTGTATGTGATGAGTTTGAAGTTGCACACGATTGGAATCTTAAGGAAATTGAAAGCCTTACTTGACACCTGATTCATGGTGCGAGCTAGAGTGTAAAATCGAATACCTAATGAAAAAAAATTGCACTGTGTAAATTAGAAAAAACCCGATCTGAAGTATACATGATTTACAATGAGACGAACTATAAGTATAAAACTTGTTTCGCAAAAATCTCGCTAGAAAGCACAAGAGATTGTAAATTGAATATAGTAGTTTTACACTAAATATACTGGATATATGAGAGCTTCAAACTTTACACTCAGTCAGTTGGTCTAACGACCATGGCGTGTTTCGAATGCTTTAACAAATATAAGGATAATAAGAAGACATTCATCACTAGAAAAATTACGGACCTCAAGATTGGTAATCAGTTCAAAAATATATCTGCAAAAAGTGTTAAGACCCATTACGGAGACGCAACAGTATTCAGTCTCAAAAATCCAAAAAATTCCGAGAATTTCGATTTATTTGCCCTCAAAGGGTTAAAATTTTGATTCATGAGAACCTCGAAGAAAATCTAAAGGAACTAAACACAGGGAATATATGCGTGTCTACCGTGTTAGACGACGATAATAAAAGAAGACTAAGATTCAAGAACGGCGAAACAAGTACTAAATACGCATTATAGAAAGCGATACCGACGACGAGGACGATGAGTTGAAACAGGATCCAGAAGAGGGAGAGGACGAGGGGGGAGGAAAAGGAAACTCGACCCAAAAACGAAACAAAACGACAAAAGAAGGGAAAAAATGCAGTTGCAACCACCAACCGACCCAAGCTCCGGGGATAATACAATTAGCTCAACAGTATGGGAGTGGTATGGGTATAGAGACCCATACGGTTTAGAAGAGGAGGTGCATGAGTGGAGTCCAATCCAGGATAACACCATCGATTGCAGTTATAGGTCGATGACACCTGAGTGTATTGATATCGATAACGTATTGGAGAGCAATAATCCTGTTCATCAAGAAGAATCGCTCCTCAGCTATTATGAACATGTTGAGGTTGACACTGAAGATGAAATTGCTGAGATAGGAGATGATGAGGAGAAAAAAAAGGAAAAAATGTGTGAAAAGAAAAAACCTCTTAAAAGATACTCATGTTGATTTTCTTATTCCAGGTATCATGATTTACAACAACAACAACAAATGCCAACAGGGAGAGGACTACAACAGTCTGGAGGGCTTACAAGAGTTACACCTGTAATAGTAGATATATATTCCCATTTCAATGAAAGAAAGATGTATCAATGTATTGAAAGAAATATGAATAAAGGAAGGTCATCATCATTGTTCAAAAATAACCTCTTCTATCTCACCAAAGAAAAATGAAGAAAATCTCTTCCAAAATGGAATCATGAGAAGGTTCACATAAACTAGTTGAACCGATTCAATAATAGATTCTAGAAAAAAAAATTATATGTCGAAGATGTTATCGACTCACGGATCAGAATTTCATATTCCGGAAATTAAATCCGTTAAGTTTTTTTTCCCAATCACATATAACAGAGTGAAGCATTGCAATGAAAACTTACGGAGGAACTGCAAAAGAATCTGATAGTAATGATTCGGGGGGCTGTAAACACACTAAATCCAGTCGACCAGCAGAATGCTATGTAAGCAGTAAATCCGGCCGCCCAGATGAATGCCGTGAAAGCAATTTGATTGATTACCAAATCCAACCGCCTGGTATAATACTGCAATACTGTAAACTGCATATCTCACAGAACACTAATAGCACAATATTTTCACAACACTGATTCACTTGATCGCGAATAATTCTATAGTGAGTACTGTAGTGGAAGATATTGAGCGCAGGTGAACGCTAATAAAGAGCAAACCCGAGAAACTGAGACATTGTCAACAGCAGAATCTCTCGCGAGATGAGGATGAATGGTGAATGATAACCTTTATTCGCCCAAGGCCAAAATACAAAAATACAGTAGCATATGAAACATATGTCACTCATACATAATAAATACATTAAATTTGTAAAAAGGGACTAGGCGGTTAAGCATGGTGAAGTGGACCTTGTCAGGTATGGCCCGGGAAGTATTTTTCCCCACTTTCTAACCCCAAATTATGACAAAAGCAAAGGCTTGTAGGTACCAAAGTGACCCCTGTTTTCTACGGCACCCTAGGAATCCTCTAAAAAACCCTCGAAATCGATGTTCCTTCTATCAAATGGCATTCTGATGCATTTCAACGAATCAATCTGAAAATTCTTTGACATATTTTTGAAACTCTATCAAATAGAAAAAAGATGTTTGCATACTGACAACTTTGGATTTAGGCCCCGAAAAAATTCTTGAATATTGAAAAACGATTTTTCTCATAGAGGTTGGGGATTAGCACGGAATCTGAACATTCCACCGTGTTCGTCAGGTTATTTCACATCGAAAACTGCTTAGAAACATATAACTTTAGGTGGTGGAACATGGTCAAAAATGCAGAAAACCATTTTCGGAGCAAATTTTGAGTCAGTAATTTGCATCTTCTGCGCATGCGCGTCCTTCTACATCTCTGAAAGTATTCTCAATCGATAGCTGATGCAATTTCCTTCAAAATGACCACTTGAGGAGGTCGATTTGATGCAGTAAAACCTGAGATCTAGCTGGTCCAAGAAATGAAGAAATCCAAGGTATCAAATCCGTGAAGCCGTGGCTCCTTCAATGGGCCCGAAAAGTGCGAATTTTGAGTCGGGCTGTTTCAAAGATGTGAACATTTGTTTTCGATGTAATTTTTGACGTAGAAACCGAATCCGTGGTCAGTTTTGTTCCAAACCTTCAAGATTTTTGATGATTTCCAAAAAACCGACCGGAGGGTTCACGGCTATTTCCAGCCTTTTTCCACACATTTGGGATGTATGTTGAGTATAGGCAAAAGTTCGAACTTGATACTAGAGGATGAAAGTACGTTTTCCTTTGTATTTTGACCAGATGAAGACGATGCTGATAGTTTCGAGGCTTGGGAATGAGTTGGGAGTCAGATTTGGACTGATGGAGCTATATTTCGTTTTATGATCTTATTAGAGAGAACTGCATCATGCACCTCATATCTCTCTCTCGAGTTATTCCTGTGCCTCAAAACCATCAGCATCGTCTTCAGCTGGTCAAAATACAAAGGAAAACGTACTTTCATCCTCTAGTATCAAGTTCGAACTTTTGCCTATACTCAACATACATCTCAAATGTGTGGAAAAAGGCTGGAAATAGCCGTGAACCCTCTGGTCGGTTTTTTGGAAATCATCAAAAATCTTGAAGGTTTGGAACAAAACTGACCACGGATTCGGTTTCTACGTCAAAAAATACATCGAAAACACATGTTCACATCTTTGAAACAGTCCGACTCGAAATTCGCACTTTTCGGGCCCATTGAAGGAGCCACGGCTTCACGGATTTGATACCTTGGATTTCTTCATTTCTTGGACCAGCTAGATCTCAGGTTTTACTGCATCAAATCGACCTCCTCAAGGGGTCATTTTGAAGGAAATTGCATCAGCTATCGATTAAGAATACTTTCAGAGATGTAGGAGGACGCGCATGCGCAGAAGATGCAAATTACTGACCCAAAATTTGCTTTGAAAATGGTTTTTTGCATTTTTGACCATGTTCCACCACCTAAGTTATATGTTTCTAAGCAGTTTTCGATGTGAAATAACCTGACAAACACGGTGGAATGTTCAAATTCCGTGCTAATCCCCAACCTCTATGAGAAAAATCGTTTTTCAATATTCAAGAATTTTTTTCGGGGCCTAAATCCAAAGTTGTCAGTATGCAAACATCTTTCTTCTATTTGATGGAGTTTCAAGAATATGTCAAAAAATCTTCAGATTGATTCGTTGAAATGCATCAGAATGCGACTTGATAGAAGGAACATCGATTTCCAGGGGTTTTTTAGAGGATTCCTAGGGTGCCGTAGAAAACAGGGGTCACTTTGGTACCTACAAGCCTTCGCTTTCGTCATAATTTGGGGTAAGAAAGTGGGGAAAAATACTTCCCGGGCCATACCTGACAAGGTCCACTTCACCATGCTTAACCGCCTAGTCCCTTTGTCGTTTTGGTTAAGGCTATTCGGATTATCACAGAAAATGACTAGTCATCTCGAGGGATCGTAAGATGCTGAGAGTCATGAAAAGAAAAAGAAGAAATTTTTCTCGTTTGGGAAGACATATAAAGAAGACATGGGCCCACAGTCATATCACAGGAATCTCAGTTCGGTAGCGAAAAAGCCACGCATAACTCATCTGAAGTAGGAGACATCAATTGAAACGGGCTCATGCCTATCGTAGTTTACAAATCAAAATAGTGTTTTTCCTCCACATCAATCCTCTGGGAGGATAGTGTTAACAGGAAGTCTTTCAAGGACTCTTTAAATAATGATATCCCTCCAAGCTGCCGAAAGCCCGGAGGGAGAAAGTTCCACAAATGAGCACATTGGACCTGGAAAGATCTTCTTCCATATTCAAGTCTCATGTTGGGAACTTTGAGTACCCGCTCTTCTAGATCACCCCGTGCGGGGCGTTCGGATTGGTACCTGGTAAACATCGCAGCTAGGTAGCCAGGTTCTCCTAAGTGCATGATCTTATGCATCAAGAGAGCTGCGAAGTACATTCTCCGCGAATCAGTACGCAACCAACCTAAATGCTCCCTAAACGGGTGATGTGCTCGTCTCTCCTAAGATCAAAAATGTACCTCACACATGAATTGCTCAGTCGCTGTATCCGTTGCCGCTGTTCGTCCGTGGCGTCGAGGTACACGACTGTGCAATAATCTAAATGCGGTTGAACTAATGACTTGACTAGGCGAATTTGGAGAGGTCTGGTGATACACGCCCTTTAAAACCGCAATCCGTGGAGGGCTCTGTTTACTTTCTTAGTTACTTGGTCAATGTGCGGTTTCCATGTCAATTCACTGTCAAGTGTAACACCAAGACTCACGACCGTATCACCGAACGGGATGAACTTTCCATCCTGTATCTCAACCCCTGGCAAGTACATTCTCCTCAGATCTTTGATTTTTCTCTCCGAACTAAAGTAAATTGCCTTGGTCTCCCAAGCGTTGAGACACGGGCCGGAACTTCTGGCCCACTCGGCAACTAGTCGTCCTATTTCGCCCAGCCGAGCAATACCTTCCCTGATCTTATTTTCCTCGATTTGGGGATAAATTTGAAGATCATCCGCATAAAATAGATGATGTACCGACTTTCCGTCTAGCAAGCCAGCCAGGTCATTCACATACAAGCTGAAGAGGAGAGGCCCAAGGACGGACCCCAGTGGAACACCCTGATTGGTTTCAAGCCAATCAGATTTGCCTACTTTGGAGGTGATTTGTTGGGTGCGACCCTGTAAATATGAGAGGGAGAGAGAGAGAGAGAGAGAGAGAGACAGAGCGAGAGGGTTTGGTGATGCGGGTAACGGTGGCTATATGTGGCAGCGAGAACTTGTTGCGAGGACGAGGGCAACGGTGGCGGTGGCTACACGTAAGAACGATGACTTACTGCGATGAGGAGGAGGAGGGCGGCAGGAAACTGGTTGTAAAGGACAACGACGGCAACGACTTGTAGAATTCTCAAACAGCTGTATAGCCGTGGATATTCAAGCCTCGGTCTGCCTGACATGAATTGATATGAGTAATTCCGCGCGAAAGCGGTCCACGAATTGCAGACATATCTCAGATTCTTTTTCCACTATTCTTAATCGATTCTATGGTCCAAAAAATGAACTTTTCCATCATTTTAACCTGAAAAAGCCGCATTCAAATGCGGTCTTAGGGTTCTCATGATGAAAAATCATTGTTGCCCTGTGCTCGCAGGCCCATTTCGGGCGCGGAGGACTTATTTCCCTCGCTTGGCTCGGGAAATAAACTGTCCTAGCGCCCGAACTGGGCGTACGCGCCCAGGGCAATAATGTACTATCCACACTCTATGGGGTCCATTAAATTTTTTTGTTTCCGTGGGAAATATCTTTGCAATAGTGTTTTTAGGAAAGAATACCAATCTTTTTTCAGTAAAGTGGCTGTTGTTCCGACTTGAGATAAGATACGACCACGCAAATAGTGGCATTCGAAAGGTCTTTCAAAAATCTTTGAAAATATGTTTCGAAAAAATTTTTTTGCGGCCACGGACGCCCCCTATGAGCGAAAAGGTGAAAAACAGAAAAGATTCGATTCCTCAAAAACCCAATTTTTTTAAAAATCTGGAAATCCATATTTTGATGTGGAATTGCGTGCTCTTCCAGAAAAAAGTGGTCCTGATCTGTGTTTTTTGGTTCTACGCTGTTTTTTCTACGTTTCATCAATACTAGCAATATCGTCGCTCGCTAACGCTCGCTCCGCTCTGTGTTATATAAATTTGCGGCAATCAGCTGCCCAAAAATTTCATAGAAGATAGTGATTCTTGTCCTTGAAAACTATTATTCGATTTTTCAATAATTACGAAAGTTGAGTTATCACATCTTCATTACATCTTTTTCATTATAACTACATCATTTTCATCATCACCGTTATCGTCTTCATTATAATCATCATTGACACTCCATTCAATCATTTTCATTCAATCATTCAACCATACCTACATCAACACCATTTATAACTCACATCATTCAAAACACCAATGATCGCCGATGTAGAGATGAAATTCATCTCTACATCGGAGAGTGAGGCACACATCAAACATTTTCATCATCATCAATCATCACACGTTCGCCATTTTCATCACCATCATCATCATCACCATTCATCACTCACATCATTCAAAACGCCAATGATCGCCGATGTAGAGATGAAATTCATCTCTACATCGGAGGGTGAGGCACACATCACACATTTTCACCATCATTCATCATTACATCTTTATCAGTTTCATATTCATATTCATAACACATAACATAACTAAACATCGAAGATTATTCATCACGCATTCATCGAACCATTCATATAAACATACTCTAAGACCGATGAACCGATACAATAAACCGATAGACCGATAGACTCACGGCTGGATCAGGTGATGAAACCACTTTCCTGCGAATGTTTGGAGACTTAGTGTAGTTCACGAAGTCCGATACGCAGACGCTTAACGGAATTTGGTGGATTCTAATGAAAAGGAAGGAGTCTGACAGACGCACAAACACTCGACAGTGGACCCAAAATACAGTCATCGATATAGACAAAAAACCAATAATTTTGAGGTAGGTTAAGTCAATATACGGGAAAATCTAGTGATTCCCGAAAAAAGGATATATCGATATAGGTGTAATAGTCGAATCAGAGGAAAATATAGGAGAAATATATTTTTTAAGGTAAGGTTAGTAGACATATGGGAAAATCTCGAGATTTCCCAAACGATATAGGAAAAACTAGTAATTTCAAGGTAAATTTAGTCGATCTAGGGAAAAATCTAGTTGTTCCCCAAAAAGAGTAATCGATATAGGGAAAACTAGTATTTTAAGGTAAAGTTAGTCGATCTAGGGGAAAATCTAGTGATTTTCCGGGTGAGGTTAGAGCATCTAGGGGAAAGTCTAATGGTTTTCCAGGTAAGGTTCATCAATCTAGGGGGAAATCTAGTGATTCCGGACGATAATCGGTCACTCAAATTAATATATATATAATATATAATTCTCAGATTTTTCGGTTGAAAAATGGATTTTTCTGCGCATGCGCAAGAATTTGGACTGCTGAAACCATTTTTATTGAAAAGCCGAGGAAATTTCCTTCAAAATGACTACTTGGCGAAGTCGATTTGATGTACTGGGCCGAAATTTAGAAGTTCTAAAGAATGATGACACTTCTACTCGAGTCACGATACTGATGGGAAATTTGTGCAAGATCTGCATTTACCCCTCTTGAGGATGCTTCTTCATTAATGCGATGTAACTTTGGGCCAAGTGCATGGAATTGAAATTTTCTCGGCTTTTCGATAAGAATGATCTCAGTAGTCTAAATTCCTGCGCATGCGCAGAAAAATCCATTTTTCAGCTGAAAAGGCTGAGAATATTGATAAAACGTAGAAAAAACAGCGTATAACCCAAAAACACAGATCGGGACCACTTTTTCCTAGAAGAACACGCAATTTCACATCAAAATATGGATTTTCAATTTTTCACCTTCTTGCTCATAAGGGCCGTCCGTGACCGCAAAAAAATTTTTTCGAAACATATTTTCAAAGATTTTTGAAGAGCCTTTCGAATACCACTATTTGCGTGGTCGTATCTTACCTCAAGTCGGAACTACACCCATTTTACATAGAAAAGATTGGTATTTTTTCCTAAAAACACTATAACAAAGATATTCCCTACGGAAACAAAAAATTTTTTCTAGACCCCATAGAGAGTGAAAAGTTCATTTTTTGAACTATAAAATCGATTAAGAATAGTGGAAAAACTATCTGAGATATGTCTGCAATTCGTGGTCCGCTTCTGCGCGGAATTACTCATATAGCCTTATGCGCTGGATACATGCAACACCGTGGTATGCAGAGCATATATGTGCTGCATGCACCGTGGTCTGCAGAGTATGGTGTTGCATATACCATGACCTTCCGAGCATGCTGTGGAAGGGGGCCGTGGGAGAGGGGGCAGAGCATTTTCAACGTGTGATTTTCGTATACCTGCAATGCTTTTTGCTCAGACGGCTTCCTCATGTATTTTAAATTGACAAAGTGTCCAATTGAATTTAAAATTGTTGGATTTTCGTGTAGCACCACTATTTCCGACGTATATTCGCCTGAGCTTCTCGATGGCGGGATTCGTTCTTCGGACTTCCGCCACCATAACCTCAAAAATTAGCATCGGACATTTGAACGGCAATGACTCGAAATTATCCTTTCTTCAAGGTTTCTTGAGATTCCCAATTGACAGATCAGAGAATTCTACATCGGAGTAGCTCTCGAAAAAGAAGGGGTTTCTCGATTTTCACGAGGAGTAGAGCAACGATGAAAGTACAAATGGTCGTTTACGTGGACCTTATATTTCGCGGGAGTACTGAACAATTCAATTTGAGCGAGGGAAAGAATTAATCCAGTCATTATCGACGGATTTCTATCTCATTTATCTGATAGAGAACACAGTTTTTAGAATTTGGTTTACCACAAGCTCGAAAAATAGGAATCATACATCGAAAATGTTCGTACTCAAATTATTCGATCCTTCCGTCTTCTAGATAGCCTCATTCGGAAGAATGGACAATCCTCAACGTAATTGATGATCCTTGGTGTGATTTGCGATCTCTAGTGATGAAATAGAGTGCAAATGACTGGTTCCTTGCTCCTACGAAGAACGTAGCAGTGAATAACTAGTCATCGGCGTACGCATGTTATTAGTAGTGCTTCTCTTATTCATAATCTCACTTCCCATGAGAATAATTGACAAGTGTTATCAAAAAGACAAGAAAGTAGTTTGAATTTAGTTAAGATATTCTTGATGTATGATTCCCGTTCCTTAAGATTATAGTTAACCAAATTGTAGAAACAGAGCTCTTCATAGAGAGGATGAGATACAAATAGGGGATATGTGAGTCAAGACGAGTTAATCAGTCAAATACGATCTGTTGTGAAAGTTGCAGTTACAGACTACAAAGATGGAAGAATTGTGGGCATAGTGATGAAAAATGGAGCTTATGCAAAGACATAACGGGCAGATGTGGAGTCAACGCTGGGAGTTCTTATAAAAATGGTCATTAAGCGCCTCAACAAGAAGTTTCCGCGCTGTCCGCAGTCCGGGTGGCTGCGACAAGAATACATGGGAAGCAATGGGAGTGAAGCGCGCATGCGCGGACATTGGAGCAAGCCGCGGGCAGACCTACCCCCACTCTTCCCATTACTTCCCATGTATTTTTTCGCGGCCACCGCGGACTGCGGACAACGCGGAAACTTCTTGTCGAGGCCCTAATGAGGAGTTAAAATCGCTTGGGATTATAAGAGACCTAGTCATGTTGGATGACGAATGAGTGAGGATACTCTGTAAAGCAGTGCAATAGAATTTCCTGGAAGTGTTGAATATCTATCACACTCGTGAAAAACAACTCACCTGTACCACCTGCAGAGGATCGGATGCGAAAAACACAGGCCCACAAGAAGAAAAAACTACCCATACCCAGCGACCGAACGTATGTACCCCCACGTGAAATCGTGCGCTGAATTCGAAAAAATATCAATTTCCACCGGACACCTCCAAATTTTCGGAGAAATCAAGACAACAATTTTGAGAGCCAGATATTGGATTTCTGATCTCGGATTCTGCAAGAGGAGGAAACTTTACGTCCAAACATGGACTTTCAAAATTTTTCATTTTTGGCGGTATTTCTGATCCAGTGCCCAGAATAGCACTCGTGATCTAGAACTCGATGTGGTACTCTTGATCGAGAACTCAATGAGGTACTCGTGTTACAGAACTCAACGTGGTACTCGTGATCTAGAACTCAATGTGATACTCGCGATCGAGAACTCAATGTGGTACTCGTGATCGAGGACTCGATGTGGTTCTCGTGTTACAGAACTCAACGTTCTACTCGTGATTGAGAACTCGTTCACGTGTTCGAGAGATCATGGTCGAGTTTACAACAAGAGTACCACTCTGACTTCTCGATCACTAGTACTTCATTGAGTTCTGTATCACAATTACCACATTGAGTCCTGAATGACGAGTACCACATTGAGTTCTGCATCACAAGTACCACGTTGAGTTCAAAATCGCGAGTACCACAATGGGATCATGAACACAAATATCTCTTCAACTTCTCGATCACAAATACCATACTGAGTTTTCGAACACGAGTACCACATCGAGTTCTGTATCACGAGTACCACATTCAGTTCTCGATCACGAGTACCACATTGAATTCCAGATCACGAGTACCACATTGAATTCTCAATCACGAGCATCACATGGAGTTCTCGATCACGAGTACCACATTGAGTTCCAGATCACATGTGCTACTCTAGGTACTGGATCAGAGATACCACGAAAAATAAAAAATCTTGAAAGTCTATATTTGGACGTAACATCCCCCCTTCCGGAACCTAAGGTCAAAAATCCAATATCTGGCTTCCAAAATCTTTTGTTTTGATTCTTCGAAAATTGGGGGTGTCCGGTAAAAACTGATGTCGTTTTCGAATGCAGCGCACGATTTTACGTAGGAATACATAGGTCTGGTCCCTCGGTATGAGTACTTACTTTATCTCGTGAGTCTGTGTAATAAGAAAATAGCATGAATCCCACATCGGAGGTCATGAAGGTATTACTTGAACTTACTCCAGGATCAGTCATGACTGGTACTGGTCTCACATGTTGGAGGACGTCAGAATTGAAGTAAGAATATGTCCAACTTGTCAGACTGATGAATGAGTCCGAATTGAAACATGATTACCATTGATTACCACCGATACGCCAGTACGAATATCTAAAGGAATTCCCCTCGATTTTCGCGGACCGAAATGAGAGACCAAAGATGGTAACGTATATATTTTGACTATGAAAGACTGCCTTAACAAATTTGTCATTTCAACAGCAACGGCTAAAGCCACATGAAAGTGAGTCACGCAAGTTTTGATGAATAGTTCCGTGGCAAATTTTGGGCTACCAGTCACAGTCATGACAGATCAAGGAAGTCATTTTTTTGGGGGAATTGTGGAAGAATTTGCAAGAATGTTCAGAATTAAGAACCTACATTCAAGTGCCTTCAGACCGTCAACTAATAGTGGGATCGAGAAGAAAAAACATGATATGCTGAACGAGTTCTCAGCAATGTGTTCGAGAAATGTCGAAGATTCGGGTATATACTTACCCCTCGCCCAATATGCGATGAATCCCTCAACTCACACCAGTTTAGAATTCTTCACTCATGGAATTGTGTCCTGCCAGGAGCCAAGAACTCCGTCCGGGTTTCCACCGCGTGATCAGCTGATGACTTACGATGATTACCTGGCACACGTGTGATGTGATATTTTCAGTACCGATCACAACTCATCCATATCATCAGGACTCTTAGCCTAAGATCGCAGATTTCGCGCAATGATCGGCGAACGCAACTTTAAAATTTCTCCAGAACACTGCTTCTCTGCAACTCTCGTTCACCTACCGTTTCCTCCACCTAGGATGGCGAGGGAAAAAGAGAGAAGACCGCGAATACGAAATATTCAATCAGAATTCTTAATCAAATGATCTCGGCATTTATCCTGCACGCGCTGCTTCTACGCGGTCGATACAGGAATAAACATTACAAATACTCCGCGACAATATTCTCGCAAAATGACTCTAAGATTCACTAAAAGCCTTATCGCCACCATCATCAAATTGTTCTCGAAATGTCTCCCATTATTTCTGGGAAATATAGTAAAAATTATCGGAACACTTCTCGGCAAAGTCTGACGAAAACTTGGACTCCAACATCGAGAGAGCACGCTGTTGCGAAATGCGCTCGAAGATGGACGCTCAACCATGCGTTCGCATCGTCGTTGCTACCCAAGCCAATATGGCTATCCACTAACGCACTGATTTCATGTATTCAATATCAGAGTCGTCCCGTCCCGACACGTCCGCGACTGCTGGCGTGTGCTGGAGTCTCGGCAATATTGTTGGTGGTGCACTCCAGCACATCAGCTTCCCCAGAAGTCCGGCCCAGCAAAGCGCGCCAATGGCAAACGCGTGCACGAGGCTGGCGAAACGCACACGAAGGAGTTCACTCCAATACGAAAAATACAAGACCACTCACCGTTGTTTTCCATCTCCGTCTCTCGAGGATTTATCAATTCAGCAATCAAGACGTCTTAATGGTAATAATAAGCCTCTCCGGCACTCCACAAGCTTTGGGTGCTTCACTTCAAAGCGGTATGACGGACCCGGCCGTGTGACCGCTGCCACGGCTTCCAGCTGCGCTTGCACAAGCACGTGCACCTCTGGCAAAGGCTATCCAACAAGTAGCACAATGGCCGCTCTTCATTCGTCTTCGGAGCTCGTCTTCAATCGAAGGAGACTAGTCCTGATGGGCTCCTCACTTTGACGTTGATCGGTCGTCAATTTGATAAGGAAATTGGCAGCGCCATCCGGTGGCGGCTGCACGGTGTCATGGAGCTAGTCTAAGCTCCATGCCTACGAGTTGTAGTGATTGCAAGATTCGATGGAATGTGGTGCAAGTATAGCCGCACGTGCAAGAATCTATAGCTGTGCGTCATGGAGTAGATCTAGAAACACGAGCTCCAGCCATTGCAGTATCTATTGTAATGTGGTGCAACTAAGCGTCACCAACCGCGCGAGCAAGATCCAATAGCTGTGACTCAGAGGCGCCAGTCTAGAGCCTTCTAGAATGTTCGAGAACGAGCGCACTGACGCGAGTAGGCGCGAGAACAGAGGCGCTGACGCGCATTTGACCTCAATGTGGGAACGAGTATAAAAGCGGCGTAAGAACGCCGATCCAGGCTTCTGTCCGAACAGTTGACCGCGGACTCTCACCGCGTACATTAGGCTTCTAGAATCACAGTCGACCACGTAAACTCGTAGCGTAGACTCCGCGATTACCAGCGTTCCAGGACGAGTAGTCTCAGCTCTTGATACTCTCGTACCATATTAGAATCAGTAGAATAACGAACAGTTGTAACAGTCTCTCTCTCAGATTCATAACTTACCTTTGAATAAAATCTATACTGCACTCAACATCTTGGACTTATCATTCTGAGAATACCTTGCACCCCAACTTACTGACCCGACGGTCTGGTAAGGACAGAATAGAACCCATAGCACATGAACCTTGAGAACCCTGGTTCATAACAAACTGGTGGCAGCGCTGGGATTCTGTCTGCAAGGATTTAGATTTTTCAAGCAGTATAGAATCAGTCAAAAAATTTTTCCCCCGAATAGGGATTTCAGGTCAAATCGCGGCGCGTTTTTGAAAACATAAGCATCCAAGCAACATTGACGAATTTCTAACTACAAAGAGACAGGAAGGATGTTCATCTGGATTTGCGCCATCGCAGTCTTCGCTACTATCGGGTAAGGAAATTTATTTACCCCAATTTTTGTCCCTCGTGGGGAGAGTCGCGAGGCAAAGATTCATTCTTTTTCAAACCATCTAGAAGCCAAAATATTTACAGGTTTGAACTATTTCATCTATTTCAATTTTAGCCCCTAAACCCAAAAATGCAAACTCGAGAGAGCTATAATTACTTATTACCGAATAGAAGAGGTGGTCCCCGAATCAAAACCCTTCTCAAGTAACTTTCATCTCATTCACGGATCACAACCTGCTGAAATTGACCCATTGGAATTGTGTGATAATTTTTCACGCGTCACGCAACTGTGTATACTTGGCATTGTGAAATTAAAACTGTCAACTGTGCAGTTAAATAGATTTTCACCGTATACCAGGATCATGGCAAGAGGGCGCAGATTCTCGAATCAAACTTCCGAGACTACGGAGAATAATTCCGAACAAATCGCGGTTAACCAAGTTCCCGAGGAGCAAGAGGAAGCTGTAGAAAGAAACGAAACCCAAAACGACACCGAATTCGAAAATATCGGTCAGCTGGAATCAGAATATCTTGGTAGAATGCAAGGAGGTGATGTGACGGCTCGTGATACCTATGTAGCGCTCATGACTGCGGATATCGGTTTAGAGCAGCCAGGGGGGATGCACGCGGAAATCGCGATTCGCGATCTAAGCCGAGTTCTTGCAACCGACCCGGAATATTTTTCGGATAACGAAGTGACCTTGTTAGAAAGCCTAAAGGATTATCTCGGAAATTCGCAAATAGCGACCGGTGCGAGACCCAAATTGCCAAGGGGCGACGAAGAGATACATAACCAAAATTATGCGAATTTCGGGGAAGCACGCATGAATGCGGAATCTACGCGCTTAGAGCAACCGGTTCATCCAGCCGGGTTTTTAAACCGAGGCGCTCGAATGACCGAACGAATCACTGACAACTGGATTGATCGCTCAACTCCGGAAAACGAATACGTAATGGCTGAAACAGACCCGTGGCCTCTCGTTAATGTCAATATCGAAAACTCGCATCCTCGGGTGACGAGTGGAAACGTTCGAGTAGGTCGTTCTTCACAGAACCAGAGTATCTACCGCCGACTGAATAGTAAGGACGCAGTACTCGCTAGCCACTCGGCTCGTCGGACCTACAAAGGACCTGACACCGAGCTGAGCGAAAATTGGTTCAACAATGAAAAGAGAGAACAGAATCCGAAAAGCCCCCGACTCATTAGTATGGACGCTGGATCCGCTAGTCACTCTGATCGTCAGATACCTAACAATCTTGACACTGAGTTGAAAGACAATAAAATGAACTCTCGTACTAACATGATGAAGAATTGTGACCAGCCAAATTATCGAGTTGACAACGAGAAGCCACGCGATACGCGCGAATACTCGCCGAACGGATATCGATCCGATCGTCGATCTCGCGGACACATGCGTCGTACTTATCGAAAGAATTTTGAAGACTCATGCGATGATGAGCAAGGAACAGGAAAACCGAGTCGTCTGAGGCGATCGAGACGTGACCGTTATTTGAATAAAATAAAATACGAGGATGACTTCTTGTCCTCTACTGACCCAGATGCTTCGGACGACGATAGTCCCGGACGTTACAGTAGCCGTAGCGGTGACGAAAATTACGTGAAAGATGGTAGAAATCGGACAATCAATGCGAACCAGAACGAAAAAGCGAACCGGAGTACTCGTTCATTAAACCAGTCTCGAAGGAACGATAGTAAAGGATCGTCAAGGGAAAGCGACCGTGAGTCGAATACAAACACAAAGGTCAAACGCTTTCCTGCAAAGGACCCGGAAAATCAAGCTCTAGTTGATAGACGTCGTACATCCAAATTCAAACTCACTCTGAATCAAGCTCTTAATAATATCATGCCATACGATGGAAATCCCGACATGTTAGCTTTCTTCTGTCAATCTGTGAAGTACATTGTAGACGAATACGGCCCAGACGCGGAGCCGTGGATATTGGCAACCTTGGCTCGTAAACTCCAAGGCAGAGCTGCCGAAGGTTACACTGCACGATTAACGCAATATACATCGATCGAGAAATTGTTGTCGGATATGACTACCCAATATAGTGGAGTTGGCGGAGCAGATAGAGTTTTGGCAGAATTGAAATTAGTACAACAGAGAGAGCATGAAGGTGCAGGAGACTACGTGCTGCGTGTCCAAACGCTCCACAACCGTTTGCTCAATGTGTACGACTCGGATCGAAACCTTAAAGACTGGGAGCGAGAAACTTACAAAAACAACGCGGATAACGAGGCACTGCAACAATTTATTTTTGGTCTTTCGGGAGCATTGGAACATCAGGTTCGATCGACAAACCCTAAGACTTTACGCGAAGCCATTTCAGAAGCAGTTAATTTCGAGAACAAAACGAGTGCCCGCTCCGTATTTTCCAACATTAGTAACCCTGACATAAACGGGGACAAAATAATAGCACTCGTGAATACGCTGGTCGAACAGAAAATGAAGGAAATTACCAAAAATACATCTTCACCAATCGAATCAGTGACGGTAAATCGGGCCATAGTATCAGACCAAGGTGGACATTATCATGTTGAAGGACATTTGGAACGGGAATGCCCACAGAACTGGGAATCCGAATTTTGCAGATATTGTAGGAAGAAGGGCCACGATTTGAATAACTGCCGATTATTGATTGAAGCAATCGACTCAGGCAAATTATTCCAAGACCAAGCGCGACGTCCAGACCGAAGCACGAGTCGACATGACAATCACACGGGTGCGTTCGTCAACAAAATGGCGTCAATCTCGGCCAGTAGATTATCTCGGACACGGGTCGAATGTAATTACTGTCTCGGGGAAGGACATTTCGAAGAAGACTGCTCTAAGAGGATCCGGGATTCAAAATTTTGTAACTACTGTTTCATACGTGGGCACGATTTGAATGAATGCCGTTCTTTAGAAGATGCATTACAACTGGGCTTCATTTCTAAACGTCAAATAGAGATGGCACGAAAAAGGCAGAACATTCCAATGCAATACGACTTCCCACCTGATAGGTCAGGAGAAAGATACAATGCCAAGCGAGACAATCCTAGATACGACACACAACGTAACTACAACAACCGTCATTTTGAAGGCCGTATGAGCAATCATAGCAATAGAAATTCCAACTCTCATGGTAATAACACAAACTTTGATCGGAATCATGGCACTAATCGACATGAAAATTTTGTCTACAGCTATGACAGTCCCAATCAAAATGATTACTGGGGTAATAGTGGGAATCGGGTTCTAGGACCACCACAGAATGCCAATAATAACTTACATAACGATTGGGCCACCCAAAGTTATCCAGAAAACTACAGACATCAGAGTAACTATTACGGCCCAAATCACGATAATAGAGAGGGAGATGGCCGAAACCCGCTAAATAGCAATAGGACAAATTTTTCGAATCCCAATGAAGATTATGATCATTGTACGGAGAATCTCGCGAGAGGTAGTTCACTAGTACCTCATGAACAGCATGAGGAAAAACTAATTGATTTTCCAAATACAGAAAATGCTCATTCCAATGGTTGAAAACCTAGTTGAGGAGTAGAATTTGTATATGGCTGGGGCCCACGCATCTCAAGAAATAGCCCAAGTAGAACTTCGTTATAACAATCATAAAAATATTGAGAATATAAAAAACGCATCATTTTTTTCCAATTATAGAGTATTCAAAACACGAGAATTTGGAATTTCATCGTGGTTAGAACCCACATACGGTATTCAATCAATTGATTGAGTTAGCTTCATCTTAACATTTCATATGTGGTTAGGACCCACGAATCTTTTTGTAATTTCTGAGGTGGTTAGAACCCACGCACTCTTTTTTCCGAATGTTAAAGTGGTTGGAGCCCACTTAGCCTGATAGCAATGTGGTTAGAACCCACGCACTCTTCTTTTCAAACATTAAAGTGGTTGGAACCCACCGTACCAGCGAGCAATGTGGTTAGAACCCGCGCTTAGATTGTTTGAATGGTTAAAACCCATGCACTCCCAATATTATTATAGTAGTTGAAGTCCACTATGGAACCCACGAATGATCAAATTTATTAAGCGGATTCAAATCTCCTGAAACTCAGAACTCCATGCTTGGAATCCACATTCTAAGTTCATTATATAAATAATTAAGTACACATTGAAGGAGATATTACATACGAGGTTAAAGCCGTCAAATTTGAAACCTTTATTTGGTTGGAATTATTTCATCATCTAAATAAGCGTAACCACGAATTCATATTGATGAATTGAATATATCTTAGTTGACAAAATTCACCCAGGTGAGAATTTTTGACAATATGATCAGATATGTTCGAAAATCGAAGCATAGCAGACGTGATAAACTTCAGCTAGGAATCTATTGTCCATTTAAATGTGTTATACGAGCCGCAGTAAGAGCAGTGCTTAAGAACAATCGATGCACATTCGATTCTTTTTGCGCGGCCAATGAACGTACTTCGCCGCGAAAAAATAGAAACAGACTTCAGAGCAGTAATATTGATGAACCCTGCATTTCGCAACGAATAATGACAAGCGGAGTCTTATTAAAATATGTTGATAATCACGATTGTCGGACTAACCGATTGGATATGAAGGGAATTGATGTAACTTGCTTTGAATCATGATACTAGAATTGCGTTACTGAGAGTAGAATTCAGAAAAAAATCGTATTTCTTCAAATCAGAGAGTCACTGGAGGATGCGCGTATTCATTCGCAAGTGATATAAGATCGTCGAATCAAAATCATAGAGCACGAAGTCAGGAGTGCTAATCTAAGCCTGTAAGATGGTGAACGTGGGGCAATCCGCGCTTCGTCGAATGATTCATAGTAAGTGGGCACTACTGGTCTCGCAGGAAGTAGAAATTTATTTGCTATAGCCACATCAAGATGTCTAGATGAAGCTTTGAATAATGCCCTCAGAAGCCCAGGGGTTTCATACGAAAGGTTTTATCCTCTCCCAGTTTCCTAACAGTCCAATGTACGCAAAATTCGCCTCAACAATCCGACACAAACACTGAAAAAGGAGAAAAAAGGGGAATACCAGGAAAAAACCGCAATGTTCAACAGCAAGCATTTTCTTACTGCGAAAAAGGCATTCGTGGCCCAGCACTGAAGTGAATGATGAGCTCCAAGAGATTCAAATTGAATCAGCTCAGAGAATTCCTTTCGTCAACCATTGCGACTCTACGAAAAATGCTTTACGGGTATGTCACAAAAGAAGAAAAAAAAACGTCCAAAAGCAAGAGGACAGCTGTTATCTGCGAGGAAGTGAGATCAATGCTCCGGAAAAAGAAGTTCGAGGTATAAAACTTGGGCAAAGATCAAGAACTTGATCAAACTAGAAGTAGAGTGTGGAGGAAGTTCGCGAAACATATTTCATTCACAGTTCTTACGAATGATCAAGAGTTGCAGTTCGCTCATGAAGACAAAGCATAGAAGATGAGAATCCAAGTTCACTAGAGATCCTCGGACAACAGTCAATGATTGTAGTTCACTGCAGACTGATAAGCATTCGAAGAATGCAAATACAAATGGGATGAGATAAGAGACCACAGTGACTTAGGAGGCGTGATTTCATTGGATCCAACGTCACACCGAACTTCATCTATCCCGATGGTGGCCATCTCAAATTCCTCAATACACCAGCTCTATCACGCAGACAGCAGAAATCCAGGCAATACGCTGAATGCAATCAAGTCTTTCCCTTATCCATATCCTACCCAAAAACAGAACCGATCGTCTAAAATTTTTGGGCTTGAGAAATTATAGGACAGAAATGAAATAATGGGGCGTAGAAATATACATACTTTGACTCGAAAAAGAATGACGAGCATACGCATTGATGTGGTTGCTCCAAAGAGCAGCGCGAGTTGACTCGGAGAAGCGAATGATTCATGCTCATCTGCCTGTACTGGTTGCATTTGCCTCACGGACCTCGTATTTGTTTTTCTCTCGATCATGAAATGTGAGAAGTAGTACTTTGCTCAACCTTCACTTGATCCACGGTTTACTTTTGAGATAATTTTAAATACGTATTGGACCACGAGAGAATGATACGGTGGATCGTTTTGGATTCGTTCCCCTGGAACAATTCCTTTTCAGGACTACTCCGCGGCGAGGTGTGTTTTTGAAATATTCCTCCGGAGACTTTCCATATTTCGTGGCGCGGATTCGTTCCACAAATTCTGGTCACACTGAAGAAGAGCGAATGAATACGAGTACTTATCCAGACTTTAAGTTATGCGTGATCGATTTCGTTAGCACAGTAAACTCCCAGAGTGATTAAATTTTCTCTACGTCAAGATACTCAAATATTTTCAGCGCTGCCAATGAACGCAGCGCATGAATTTTCTCCCAATTTCTATTCTTCGTTGGCACTGTCTTGATGTAAACATAAAGATAAGCTTCTAAAGCACAACAATTGGAGATAAAAGGAAAAAGAATACACGATGACCATAGTAAATGGAGGTAGAGATGGGAACTAAGTTACTCGCATATGAGCTGAACAGAGAAAATCTGTCGAAAGTTTTTATCATATGTGAACTATGAAACGTTCCGGTACTAGAGTACAAAATTGAGGAAAAACGTGAAGGAAAAGTTGATAGCTGAGAGAAATACACGGAGAAATAAAGAAATACAAATCAAAAAGGGTAGATATCGAGTTCCTGATATTAATCCATCAATTTTAGATGTAGTTCCATTCCACCCCACCCCGTTCCAAAATGGGGTAAAATACCCCATCTGAAAAAAAACACGATATAAAACATTGATTTCCATGATAATTGAACCTGATTTACCGATGCCAAACGGAATTTGGGTCATTTAGACTAATTTGGCGATTTCAACCCCTTCTCAACCCCCACCCTCTCAATTCAAAAATTTAAAAAGTTTAGAAAATCGAATCATACCGTGAAAGTAGTATTCCCACAGTGAAGTTTCCACTGTTGAAAAATTTTTTCTCAAGGAACTGCCCCCACCCCACCACTTTCACACACCCAAACCAACCCCAATTAATGTAAAACTCAACACCGGATTATCCGGCGTCTAAATCCGATGAGTAGTAGTTCACGAAAAAAGTGGCCCAAAATGCCCCAAAATGTTCCATAATACCCCATGAGTGATACTCCATGCACCATATAGACCAAAAATAACAAGTATCGCTCGAAAATTCAAAAACTCCCATCCTCAAGACGTCCAAATTAACTCCACCCAAAATCTAAATTCTTCATCATAACTCTCTCGTGATAGAACAAATTCACATTCACGAAATCACCATCTACGTCAACGCTCGAGCTCACACGGATTGTGTCTCCTAAGCATGCCCGACGTGTATAACTAACACACGTTCACGGGATCGCCATCTACGCCAATGCTCGAGCTCACACGGATTGTGTCTCCTAAGCATACCCGACGTGTATAACTAACACACGTTCACAGAATCGCCATCTATGCCAATGACCAAGCTCATACGGATAGTGTCTCCTAAGAATACCCACCATGTATAAAAAAGACTCGCGCATGCATCTCTCATTCTCTCATTGCACCGCGAATGACGGCAAGTGGTAGTATATGAGCTATTTATAGCGGGTACACTGGCGCGGGCTACACTATATAGGTCTACACCGATCTCCAGCCACAGCACAGCTGCATTCAACGAGCATGATCTCTCAATGCAAATCCGCACGCACACTAACAACCTGTCGGTGAGACTGCGAATCGATCTCCACTCGCCATGCATACAGCACGCGTTCGTACTCACCACGCATCGGAGTCTCCATTGGAAATCAATGCAGTTTGACACTCACACTGTTGTACTGTCCGTGAGACTGCGAATCGATCTCCACCCAGAGCGCATACAATTTATATGCGTATATAAAGAGATGATAGAACTGACACTAAAATCACTGTTATTCTATGAATTTTTTGAGTAATACATAAAAATTTTTTTTGGCGAACGTCGATCAATACGAAGTCAGTAAGATGTGCCTATGAGATGCCTGACTTTTGATTTTTCGCCTCGAGCAAAAATGATCACAACTAAACAACTATTGGGTGGAATCGACTTTAATTCAGCTCAGAATGTACAAAAAGGAGTAACCTATGCGACAAATAACTGTGCATAGTAAGTTTTACGATAATGGTTGAGTTGTTGACAAAACCTGAGTTGCGTCCGATACGATAGTGGTATGGGCAAAAATGGGTATCGCGGTTGAATATCTTCATTGGAAGCACTTGGGATGAGTTCAAATCTTGTTATTCACCTACTGGTACCTCTGAACTACCCTGAAAAAACCTTAATAGCCTCCTGGATGGGTTTACCTTGCAATAAAGTCGGATGGAAGAGAGAAAAATGCAGTTTCCGTCATTCGGGTCGGTTAGCGAAAAATGGATGATTTTATCCTACCAGATTGAATATTATGGGAACTTACATTGTAAATAATTAAAGAGGTAGACGATCTACGTATCTAACCTTTCAAACACTTCCATCAATCGAAAACTGGAAAATAAAGTAATTACGGGTGGTTAATATCCAAAAAGTGCAGTTACTCGCACGAAAAATCAAAAGGTGCGCGAACGTCGATTACTCAAAATCTAAAGGGCGGATGGAAGCTCGCAATAGCTTATATTGAAGTTGGGACACTAAGCAACAAGACGGTACAGGTAGGATCTTCAATTCAGCTAATGAGGGCGGTAGCAAATAAATTTCGGAGGACTCCGAAAGTCCTCAACCGACGCGAAAAACGAACGGTAAAATTATAATGACTTAAAATCATTATTTAACCTGGCACGTTCCTTGAACTTCATTGACCCCATACCTAGTCCAAAGCCGAGAAAACGGCCAAAATTCTAGTTAAATCATGCAAAATAAAAATCAACTCCAGAATTTGATGAAATAAGTTGAAAAAACGAAACAAAAAAATCATATTTTTTTTCTCTCTTTTTAACTACAAGATATCTCAGGTAATACTAGGGAGGACCCGTTTCTATCAAGTTGCTTTACGAAAAAATTTCAGAGAAGTGAAAATCTCAGTTTGAGATGTTGAAAAATTTTCTTCAAATTACATGAAAAACGCGTATTTTGACCCATCAAATGACCACTACACCACTGATACCAGTCAAATGACCTCAATACACGTTCATTGTTATTGCAATTCTATTTTGTCAAATATCTAAACAACTGCAAACATCATCAGGAACACCAGAAACATTATGTAAGCATCTGAAAGAGGAAAATACAGGTTTCCGATACGTAAAACAGCCATATGCGTGATCTCAGTTTTCTCATCTCATTTTTCAAATTTGCCGATGTAATCGTAAGAAGTGAGTCGAGTAGTATCATATCATGGAGACAAACTAACAATCAAAGCCAAAAACTGAATAGAAAAAGTCTGGCACCGAAATTTCAGGTGGTCCAAATTCCACCCAAAAAGTCACCATCGGCGCTAAAAACAAGCGCGTATCTGACTATAAATCGAACAATTTTGGTGATATTACATTGAAAATTGGTATGAACATTTCTTTAAATGCATACTACTGGAAATAAAACCGATCGACTACCCAAAAATTTTTAAATAGCCACAGTAAGGTGAAAATCCATATAAATCACAGTTTCTCGTACGTAAATAGAGGTACACAAAAAAGTACCATAACTCGGTCAATTTTCATCCGATTTAGACGTGTAAAGGCTTAAATTGAAGGTTTTCTTAAGAACTATACAACCATTTGATAGAAAAAGCTTTAGAGATTGGGAGTTTTGAAAAATGTTAGAGCTGAAAGTTCACAATTTTACTAATCGAGAGAACGCTTTTTCACGCTTTTCTATTCACAATCCCACATAGCATCTGATTAAAAATAATGTAAATAAATTACAATTGAGACTTAAAGTCAACTCGAGAGAGAGAAAGTATTTGTTGTGACTGACGAAAAATGATCCACAGCTGCAGGCGATAAAAATTTCTCTCTCTCCAAGCTGCATGATTACGTCTATATATGGCTATGTAGACTATACCCATTGTATATGCAAGAACGGAGGAGAAACAGTGGGACTGACCGATTGAAGCAGGTGGCTGGAAGCTATAGCAATAAGCAACTGCAGGCCAGATTAATGTATGAATATAGGTATCATGCACATGAGTATATGCGCTGTGCAGAGAAGCTGACGCGCGATTAGATCGACCGCATTTCAAGGGATTGTGAGTTCGGTACTCACTCCCCGTTTTTCAGAAAACAACCCTTAAGATCCGGTTTGGCGCTTTGAGTCCTATGATACTCGGACAATCAAGCTTATATGTTATAGACATGGCTTAGGTACATTAATCACAGATATTTCGATGAAATTTGGGTATCCGAACGATAATTTTCGCGGTAAGCAAAAGTACGCGTAACTCGGGAACTACTGGGTCGAATCGACTTTAATTGAGCTTGAATTATATCTAAGGAACCAAACTCAATGATGATCATTCGTGGGAGACGATTCCACGAATGGCCATCGAATGGCGGAGAAATTCTGGGCCGTCTCCGGTACAATGGAATCACGAGCAAAAATAGGTATCGGGCGCGTCTAAACATGTTTCAATGACTCCCTAGGGGTTTTTTCCCAATGAATTACCTACCTACACCCTTCTAATACTGCAAGAAGTTCGCAATACCCGTTTACAATGAGGTCATTCACAATGAAGCGAGGACCAAAAGAGCAAAGTTGAGATTTTTGTAAGTCGAGCCGACTAGTGAAAAATGGATAATTTTATCCTGTCAAATAGAATATTACAGGAAATGGCCTTGTGAATTATTCAAAGAGTAGATGACCCACGTATCTAACTTTTCAAACACTTCCACGAGTCGGAAAATGAAAAATGGAACAATGAAGGGTGTTTAATGGTGGAAAACTGCAGTTACTTGCACGAAAAATCAGAGGGTGCGCGAATGGCGATTACTCAAATTCTGAAGGTCCAATTGGAGCCCACAATAGCTTATTTTGAAGCTCAGACTTAAAACAAAAAGACGATATAGGTATGATCTTCAGTTTAGTTGATGGGAACAGAGTGTGCATAGGCTTTGGAGCACTTTGAAAATACTCGAGTGACACGAAAATCAGATGGTAAAATTATATTTATCTCTTGTGGTGGCTTCAAATGATCGTCTAATCAACCCGGCACCTCCTTTGAAGTTCACTTGACCCTGACAAAACGAAATCCAAGAAGGACTATACGCGTGGTCCAAGTATGCTCAAAAATTTATAGCTCACGGCATAAATTTGGGGCCGTATTTTCACCGAGAAATATAACTAAATCAAGCATGGAATGCAACAAGAACCGGACGTAACGAAAGAAATCAGGTTGCATCGTAGCTATGCAGATCAGTCAAAAGAATGAATACAAATAGGACAACTTATTGTCCCACCTCATTTATTCGGGACTTCATTATTTGTTGATTTGCATCACTGTTCTATGCATCGCAAGAGTCTTCTGCCTGGGGGGGGGTTCCCTTGTCTAATCATGAGAAGACTTGTTTCAGGATATGTCATGTCTATCCAGAGATGAATTGTACATCAGAAACCATATCAAGTATGAGACAAGAAATGCAACCAGGAGCATTATAAGCAAATGTGTCACATGTAAATGAATATTTGGAACAAAAAGACACGAATATTCACACGGAAGAGAATTCCACCTATGATAAATGGATTGGAAATACCAAAGTCGATGGAAACTTTGCACTGGAAAAATCAAGATTTATAATAGGCGAGTCATATACAGAATACGTTGGCGGAATACTGTGTGAGAATGGCATGCCAATACATGTGAACGGAGATTCTCATGGAAGAGCCAGAATGTGAAACTCACTATCAAAATTTTATAATCCAATTTTGAGACCATTTCTTCATGCGAGGGAGAGAGACTGATTAAATCAAGTAAATCATAACTTTGAGAATAAGATACAGATATTCATGCCTTCAGCAGTGAATGCTCAAAGTATTTCGTATAACCAACACAGCAAATATTTAGAGGAAGAGAGAGAGCATTACGATAAATCAAACAACATTCTTTCTTGTCGATAATACCATAGTAATAATCGCTCGGTCACGAAATATCTTTACTCCAGCATTTCAAGAACACGCTAACATTTCAGTCAATCATTAGTTTGATGATACGTTGAATATATTGATGCTACCAGATTGATTTCATTTTGAGACTTTCCGGGAGATAGATTTTCACGCCGCTAGTTCAACTGGTATTCGCGTTACTGCACGAATATATGGTCCTAACCTAATGAAATTTCCTCAGTTATGAACTTCCACGCTACCAAAATTAATTATCATACCATTCATACGATATTTACTAAGAGACTCGTGTATTGAATCAAATATCAGCTACTGTAAGAAATTACTTGAAGACTATATATGTAGAAAATACTACCTAATTTTAATTTAACAATGTACCCAAGATATATTTGCGTTGTCAAATGGATGTATTGATCTCATCTTTCATACATCCACTGAGAGTACAAGAATTCCATTTTAGTTGTAATGTCATATGGTGGAAGTACTCTCAAATTTATGCTACCCTAGAATAATTTCGATCAGAAAAATTCTTAAAAATTTCAAAACCAAATGAGACCATACCTCTTCATAACCTTCTGATCCGGGGATCAGTTGCGCGCCAATGAACGTGTCATGGAGCTAGTCTAAGCTCCATGCCTACGAGTTGTAGTTATTGCAAGATTCGATGGAATGTGGTGCAAGTATAGCCGCACGTGCAAGAATCTATAGCTGTGCGTCATGGAGTAGATCTAGAAACACGAGCTCCAGCCATTGCAGTATCTATTGTAATGTGGTGCAACTAAGCGTCACCAACCGCGCGAGCGAGATCCAATAGCTGTGACTCAGAGGCGCCAGTCTAGAGCCTTCTAGAATGTTCGAGAACGAGCGCACTGACGCGAGTAGGCGCGAGAACAGAGGCGCTGACGCGCATTTGACCTCAATGTGGGAACGAGTATAAAAGCGGCGTAAGAACGCTGATCCAGGCTTCTGTCCGAACAGTTGACCGCGGACTCTCGCCGCGTACATTAGGCTTCTAGAATCACAGTCGACCACGTAAACTCGTAGCGTAGACTCCGCGATTACCAGCGTTCCAGGACGAGTAGTCTCAGCTCTTGATACTCTCGTACCATATTAGAATCAGTAGAATAACGAACAGTTGTAACAGTCTCTCTCTCAGATTCATAACTTACCTTTGAATAAAATCTATACTGCACTCAACATCTTGGACTTATCATTCTGAGAATACCTTGCACCCCAACTTACTGACCCGACGGTCTGGTAAGGACAGAATAGAACCCATAGCACATGAACCTTGAGAACCCTGGTTCATAACAACGGCTAATCTTGGAATATCTACTAGCATAAGCCAACGAGACTTCTTGGTGGAGTATAAAATTCACGGCGAACATCTCCTGCATTGTATGTACGGCACTGCATTTGTCCTCCACCATAAGCAAATTCCATTTCATTCGCACTCTCGGCAAGCATTGGTAAACGTGGAGGCTCTGCGCAACTCGCTATCGCCTCCACTCTTCGTGATCGAACTGCATCCAGTCGGGTACGCGAGTATATACAGTCTGATTCATCAACTGTGTACATGCCATAACCGGGATGTAGGAAAATATTTGTATTCTCCTCCGAGTTATTTGTAAAAATTCGTGATGGTTCTCACAATTCATAACTTTAAATAGAAATCGGATTTTCAATCATTACATTTGAATTGTTCGAAAGCGAGTGCCAACTTTACACGCGCAATGATTTACCTCCTAACCATTACATAACAAACACGTGTTCCTTATGTAATGATTATTATTCCGCCATGAAGGTTATGTGTTCCATTTGCGCGTCGTGTTGTGATGTGTGCAGTTTCTTCACATATGGTGTCTTGTTCTCTTCTTTTGGCTATCTCTTCTCGTAATCTTGCCGCGGAGCCCCGCAAAAAGAAGCGGAGGAGAGCTGACCCGAGGCTCAACAGCTGCGGGTGAGTGCAATAACGCCATTTCACAGAACAGGGGGTCAGAACAATGTTTTAGGCACACAAAGGCACAACTTCCACGTCAACACGGGTGCCTCTACATCCGTGTGAAAGTTGTGCGTCAGTAGTGGAGAGTCGTGAGAGAGGGTGGAAGGCTGTTTACTGAGCAGCACTAGGGCGATGGATACTCATTTTTTGCTTCCTCTAAAGAGAGAAGTTTGATTTCGTGACAGCAAATTTGAGATGAACACTCCGATTCAATTGCATATTCTTTTCACCAGAAGTCCTTGTATCTAGAGAATGGTTAGACCATTTTCTTCCTCTCACCGAGATCTATCGATTGTAGGTGATGCTTTTTCTCCAAAAAGCATTCCAAACCTGAGGCTCATTTTTGAGGCCCTTTGTCCGTGTGTGTGTGTTGTTTTTTTTTCTTCGACGCTTCCTCTTTCACACTCAACCTGATCAACTTTCGCTACAAGTTGTACAGTATCGCTCAGAGGAGAGCCCAGTGTTTGGCATCTCTTCCCTCCCAGTGTCGTACAATCTAGAGGCTCTTCATGCAACAATTGCTCAAATCTCTAGTTTGAATAGTGAAATATCTTTTTCTACCAAGGTCTCACGGAAGTTCGAATTACCTAGACTATACTATTCTGACTCGAGCTATCGATTGTTTGATAGCGAAGTTACATTCAATCTCCGCAAACTCCAAAAATCTGAGATAAATTGAAATATCCACTAGAAAGGACCCCGCCATAAATGATAGGATTTTGGGTTTCAGCTAATTTTGCTGGATGAGGGATCAAATGGTAGCGCTCGACGAGCTGATCAAGAGTCTCTATTGTCGTTAAGCCTGAAAAATTCTCATTTTTGAGTTATTCAATCAGAAAGTTGTCGATTTTACCAAGTGAAGATAGGGTTATGGCATCAATCGAACAATAACATACGTTCAAATTCGCTTGGCAGTTAAGTTTTCCCCGGCATAGTGAATCTGATGAGATAAGAATATGTGTTCGTCGCGCAATCCACCGATTATCTCAAGAGAATCTTTGGCCGCTGCAACTTTTGCCGAACATTTTTTTAACACTAAAGGGCGAATCGCGCAGGCAAATCTCATCAGCTCGGCCGTCCTATGGCATATATAGTAATCCGAGTATGCAAGTGCGGATAACGCGTTTTGGGAGAAACCGGCAATATTTCGAGGTTTGAAATGCGCCCTCGCCACGTGAAAAGACGGAGGCATATCGTCCATCGCGCATCGAGAGCAAAAGAATCGTCTTACCCGCGACTTTTCATCAGCGCAGTTTACGTGGTTTCTTATGATTCTCTTTGAATTCCCACGAACGATATGCCTCCGTCTTTTCACGTGACGAGGGTGCATTTCAAACTTCGAAATATTGCCGGTTTCTCACGAAACGCGTCATCCGCACTTGCATACTCGGATTACTATATATGTCATAGGACGGCCGAGCTGATGAGATTTGCCTGCGCGATTCGCCCTTTTGTGTTAAAAAAATGTTCGGCAAAAGTTGCAGCGGCAAAAGATTCTCTTGAGATAATCGGTGGATTGCGCAACAAACACATATCCTCATCTCATTCGATTCACTTTGCCGGGGAAAACTTGACTGCCAAGCGAATTCCAACGTGTGTTATTGTTCGATTGATGCCATAACCCTATTTTCTTTTGGTCAAATCGACAACTTTCTGATCGGATAGCTCACGAATGAGAATTTTTAGGCTTAACGATAATAGAGACTCTTGATTAGCTCGCCGAGCTCTACTATTTGATCTTCAATTCATCAAAATTAGCTGAAACCCAAAATCCTATCATTTATGACAGGGTCCTTTCGTTTTAATCGTCTTCAAACAAATTGTATCAGAATTCCGTCTCAACCAAACGATTGATATTGCTCAAAATCCCGCAAATCACATGCCCCAAATCCTGGTCATAAGCTTCTTCAAAAAAATGAGTGGCAATATGATGAAATATCTTTTTGAATATCCATTTTCCTCCCGTATTATCCTCTAAGAATAATTGACCAAACTTTAAATGACCTAAATAGATATTTTTTTCATCATTTTCCATCAATCAGTTCATACAGAATCTGAGTTGAACTCATAAACCATGACTGGAATGAAGTTTCTTCCCTGAAAAATGGGAAATTACCACCAAAAATTTGTTTGATGGAGAATGGCCCGAGCCCGCGGTCGGTACAAATATCTTACGCATACAAAACTTCCACACCAACACGGATGCCTCTACATCCGTGTGGAAGTTGTGCGTTAGAAGTAGAAAGTCAAAACTACGCTAACGCATAGGGGCTCGGAACGGCTCGTTCATGCGCCGGGGGACATGAATGTTCGTATGTTCCTCGTTATGGAAACGCAGTTTTCCACGACTTGTGCTGGAAACAGTGTTTTCAGCTCGTCGTAAAAATTTCTGGTTTCCGCGGCTCGGATACATAATCTACTATTCGTGGCAACATGTTCAAGCTATAGAGATACTCGCCTTGTAAAAAGAAATCACTCGTTTCCCAGGAGATTCATTGTTTTCCGTTCATTCTAACGCACTTGGAATTGCTGTTCATGGGAATGGAAATCTAGAGGTTCATTCGATTATGCTGTTCGGAGCGCTCCGAACTCTCAGATGTCCCTCTCTAACTTATTGCATTAGAAAGAGAGGTCCGAGAGTCGGAGCGCTCCCAACGCTTCGAACTAGCATAGTCGAATAAATCTAATATTACTCGCTTCACACTACGTCCATGCAATACGTGCACAAGACAGCTAGTGATCTGGTTTTTTTAGAAAATCCACAGATCAATTCACTGAATTCTGTGAGACCACAGGCATGGTGTCCGGTTGAAATTTCGAATTTCGACCGAGGACTTCTTTTCTCCACGATTGCGATGTAATTTTTCATTGAAACAAAAGAGTTTCCCCGTAGTTTCTTTGGATAATCGATTTTTTTCGAGTTGCGAGGCATTTTAACCCATTAATGCCACTTCCATACATCTTTTTGTGGCTCGCCATTCAGTACGAAAAAGCCTTCAAAAAGAATTCCCAGGGCATATATTCGACGTGAAATTGTCCGAACTTTCGAAATATGTGATAAGAACTCCCGTTTGAGGCGCTCCTGAAGAACCACATTGGATTTTTTGCAAAAAAATACGGTCTTTCCCATTCCAAATCGTGTGTGAATGGCGTTTGACCCTTAAAATCGATAGATATGGCTCTGGGAGCTCAGAATACCATGGCATTGGGTTCTACGGGTCGGAAAAATTTTGAGAGGCCAATTGGGGCCAAGATATCGACCGAAACAAAACAAGAATTTTCTGGAACGCCTTGTCGTCGTTATTAAAAGCTCTCAACCTTTACGATCCCAATCCTGAGCATCAAATAGCACCTGAAAAAATATTATAAGACATGTTTTCGACGTGAAATTGTCTGTTCTTTCAGAATCCCTGATCAGAATTACTATGGGTTGAAGTTTGAAGCGAGAAAATGCGCACTCTTATCGAATTATACCCTTTTTCAATGAGATCATCGTCCCGAATCCAATTCTTATAGTGAAAATCGATACATGGTCACTCGAGACGTTGAATCATCGTTTTTGCGCGATCTGAACCTCAGAATTGGGCCATGCAGCTTAAGTACGATTATACATTTACTATACCCTTCATGCTCGCAATGATTATTCGGAATGATGAAAACCAAACAAGTAGCGCATCAATAGATTGAGCAGATCACAACCACACAATGAAAGATCGCTTTCCACAAGTCTTGGAGGAACGACATTGTTTCCTCAAATTTACAGGCATCCTTTCATGAGTTATACCAACTGTATGGGCTTGACGCAAATAAAACTCAGCGATTTCCGAGCCTTCTTCTTTAGTTCCAATTCTTTTCTATCGTCGCTCGTTCTCGGCAGGTTTTCCAAGACTGTTGCATTGGTAATAGATGATTGGATGACTCTGAGAAATAATGACCAATTATACTTTTTTTTTCGAATACTCGGCATAAAATGACTACAATGTGAATGTTTTGAGAAAGTGCCCGTCATACGCATATCAACGCGATCGAGAACATTTCCGGTTCAATGCTATTCCCAATGTCCATGCTGCGTTCTGATACCATGATTTTGAGGTTCAGATCATGCAGATACGATAATTCGACGTCTCGAATGACAATGTATCGATTTTCACGTTGAGAACTGGATTTGGGATGTTTTCATTGGAAAAGGGTATAATTCGATAAAAATGAGCATTTTCTCGCTTCAAACTCTAATACACCCCAACTCTGATTGCAGAGTTAACAATATTGATCGACAGGACGCCTTTCATCCGTACGGAATCCCTAGACCAGGCTTGCCAACATAGAATCAAGTCAGGGCTGCCAACTTGACAAGACAAATGTCCCTAGGCGAGTGTAAAAGTCCCTTGATTTGTTTAGATTGTTCGTATATATTCATTGATGGGCTGGTGGATGGGAAGATGGGTCGGTAAGGTCGATGAGTCGGTGGGTTGATGGGTCGATGTGTGTGTGTGTGTGTGTGTGTGTGTGTGTGTGTGTGTGTGTGTGTGTGTGAGTTCGTGGGATCCTCTTTTGTGAGGCAGTCCAATACACGGACACTTACTAGACGAATATAATGTATATATCCTCATTTTACGGCGTGCTGTCACCGGCTCGAGGATATGGATTTGTGTTTGTGTGTGTCTATTTTTGTAGCTTGTTTTTGTGAGAATGTGTGTAGAATCCCCTCTTGTGAGGCAGTCCAGTACACGTACACTCACTAGACGAATATAATGAATATATCTACATTTTACGGCGTGCTGTCACCGGCTCGAGGATATGGATATGTGTTTGTGTGTGTGTGCATCTATTTTTGTTTCTTTTGTTTGTGAATTCTCCCTTGCAAGGTAGCCCATGATACATACACTCATTTAACGTGTTAATTACTGTATTACCATCATACAGGGTCCACCAGCTCAAGTGGAAAATCTCCCGGGAGCATATGGGGCTCGATGTGATTAGCGTGGGAAATATAATGAGAAAAATTGGAAAAATTTATCCAACGATTGGTGATTAAAATGATCTTGCCGCGCACTTCTGCATTCAAATAAAACGGGGGTTCAGAAAAAGTCGGAGGGAAAAAGAGACGAGTGAAGCAGAATGCGCAAAGGGCGTGTCCATTTGGAAATAGAAATTTCCAAAGAGTAAATAGCCGGTTGCAGGCTGTTTACTCTTGCACGCAGCAGGTGGGCAACTCGGCATATTTTGATCTGTGTCTCAAATATCGATCTCTACAAAGTAGGCAATAAGTAGGCACAACTCATTACGCACGGTGTGCCTGAACGAATCTTTTTTTAAAGTGAAAACTCCCTCTGAGATTATTTTGGTTCCTGATTCTACATATTTGGGGCACCATTTCCCCACGAAAATTAAAATCGCGGGCTGAGCCCTTTTGAGGGAATGTCGTTTGGAACATTTTTCGGACCCAGTCTAGGAACGCCCGAGTGATATGGCTCATCCCTCGTTGGATATGAGCCCAAAATCAAGTTTCATCACTTTCTAACACTAGTTTTCAAAAAATGTGACCGCTTTGGATACTTCTGAGGCTTGTTGAGGTTGGGCATGTACCCTAAAAACCCTTCAAAAATGCAAAAACCAATCTCTCGATGTCTCATTTGAGAAATGACTATCTACCGTTTAGGCTCTCCAAGACGCCCTATTGGAAATAATCTTGTGATGGACATTACAATATTCATCACGATGTCTTTTGTGATAGGAATTGTAATGTACATTATAACGAATTCCAATAGAATCATCATGTTTTTGAGTGATGTTCAGGTCATGGCGAGGAATTTGCCATGTCCATTCATCACTATTTCACAGTGAAGAAACTGGAGAAAACTCTTCTACGTAACTCGTGAATTTTGCCGACAGTGGGATGCGAACCCACAATCTTTTGGTTACGAGACCAAGCACATGCCTTGGGGCCAGGAAGTCATATCGAAGGTAGGCGTCTAATAAGCTTACTTGACGTTTGACTGACCGAAACAATCTGTTCATTCGCTCAAAATCGGATCATTCGTTTCTCAATCCGTCATACGAACAACTCAGAGTGGATCAGGTGGATGCTTTGAAATGGTCCGGTTTCAATGAAAATCCACGATTTCGACTATTTTGGAAATCTCATCAGTACAACGTGGAAAATGATTGGAGAAAAAGAAATGACTCGTTTCACATCCCTAAATGTGTTATGAGGTAAGTGTGCCTAAAATGCCCCCATTCCCTAATATGCCCCGACTCAAGTTCTCAAATTTACCAGCTTGCAGATCTCGACACGCATTTTTTCCATGTTTGTTATTTTGAAATGAGAGAGAATCAACGGTTTGGGCCGACCCGAAATGACCCGCGCCTTTCCCACAACATTACTAGCGATATTCGGTACTTTCAACTTATTCCATCTTAATCACTGAAAGCTATGCCATTGATTCAATCAATTTTCAACGTAGTTCTCCTCATTCTCTTTGTCTTCGTCCGAACTTCGAGATACTTCTCACAAAATATAGAAAATTCGATTTCTAGCCGATTCTACGCCTATACTACTAAAAAAAGTGCATTTTTGGCACCATCTACCCAAGGGCTGTTAAGGTTTATCTCCGAGTTTCTTGAAATTCAAAGAATCTCCTGGGAATTCGTGTGGTGGTTCAACTATCCATAACACACCTTCTGATGAAATTCCAAGGAGCCTCTCCATTTTGTTATCGAGTTTTCGATGTCAAAAGTTCGAGCTCGTAACACGCGGAGGATAGGAACGGCGCAGCAGAAAGCAACTTTTTTGGGCCGTTCTCACGAATACTTTGACAATTCTTCAGAGAACTCGCTGAAAAATTGATATGTTATTGATTCAAGTCTTTTCTTCATCCTTGCCAAAAATAGGAACCCGTGCTTATTTATTTTGTCCACACGAGGGCTCGAATGTTTGTGATTTTCGTCTGCGCGCGATGTTAATTTTCTGTCTCGCGGAGAGCGTTCGTGTGTGAGCGTGTGCGTGTACGAGCTGCTATGTTGTGTATACGCGATTGTATATAAGAAGACGGCGAGGTCGCGTTGCTATCAAAAAAACACGGCTCGCTCAAACTTACGATCCTGATTGTCCCAGGAGACATACCTTAAATAAGACATCAAGAGATTGGTGTTTTGCATTTTTGACGGGTTTCCAGGGTACATGCCCAACCTCAACAAGCCTCAGAAGGATCCAAAGCGGTCACATTTTCTGGAAACTAGTGTGAGAAAGTGAAGAAACTTAATTTTGGGCTCATATCCAACGAGGGATGAGCCATATCAATTAGGCGTCCCAAAACTGGGCCCAAAAAATGTTCCAAACGACATTCCTTCAAAAGGGCTCAGCCCGCGATTTTAATTTTTGTGGGAAAATGATGCCCCAAATATGTAGAATCAGAAACCAAAATAATCTCAGAGTGAGTTTTTACTTTGAAAAAAAATTCGTTCAGGCACACCGTGTACGGCAGAGCTCCAGACAATTTTTATGGGCCCCTGTCGCGCGACGAAGGGCCATTAGCGCTGGGACGGCTAATTACTTTATTGCGGTCTATTGATCTACAAGGCAGGGATTTTGTACAGAAGCTCACGCGTCAATGAGGCCAACGATATCCTGAATGAATATCATACTTCTTCGATGATGAGGGGGACTTGAATGGTTGGCGATAAGACGGATTGCCAGGCATTCAAAAGACGAGCCGGGCAAGTGAGAAAATTTCATTTGACTCAATCTCTTTCGAACACAAAAATACAGATTCATGTTTGGATTCGTAATTATCATTCGGATGGCTACTTGCGTTCATCATGAACATATCCTTATCTTCCCTGAGTAATTGAAAGATATTTGAGATTGTGAGAATGGGAAAATTCGGACGAAAAACGAGCCGGCCAAGTGGAAAAATTCGAGTTTCACTCCTTCTCCTTTAAACCAAAAATACACAATTCGTGTTTGGATTTGGAATTATCATTTGGATGGCTACTCACAATCATCATGAACATATCCTCATCATTCTGCATTGATGAAAAAATTTTTGAGATTATGAAAATGAAGAAATTTGGACGGATTACAAGCCGGCAAAGTGAAAAAATTCGAGCCTCACTCCTTCTCCCTTGAACCAAAAATACAAATTCGTGTTTGAATCCGTAATTATCATTTGGATGGCTACTTGCGTTCATCATAAACATATCCTTATCATTCCTGAGTAATAAATAGTATATTACGCAACGATGTCGAAAAGTTGGATTTACGCAAGAGTGAAAATCTTCACACACGAGTGTGAGTCTTCACGCACTGGTGTGATTCTTTACGCACGAGCCGCGTAGCGGCGAGTGCGTTAAGTATCTCAACAGTGCGTAAAGATTCACATCTCGTTTGTAAAGTTTTCCCGAGTGCGGAAACCTTTCGACAGAGTTGCGTACGATATTTTTCGAAATTTCGTGCGGAAAGTTAGTATTCTGTCAGTCACCCCATACGCCAGTAATCAAATCGTGATCGGGGCAGGTGGGGGAAGATGGCGCAGAGCGGGGGCCAGGGGCGGCAGCCCCCGCCGGGGGGTTCGGGGGGCGGTGCCCCCCGACTGAAAAAAATTCTGGCAATGAATCAGAAAAAGATCTTTTGTTTGATATATCATGTGTTACCGCATAGTTTGAAAATATCGATCTCAATTCTCAAAAGTACTAATAGTGGACAAGATCCGAAGTATGTAAGTTCATAAGATATTATCAATTCTGAATTCCGAGGAAAATTATCATAGAGTTTTATTAATATCGTCAAGGACGGGCATAAATAAATCAACGGGTTGATGGAATAATATGCTATTTCTATGGTTCAATAGAAAGAACTTGGACGATTATAATGATAATAATAATGTTCTGAATACACGGGATAGAAAGCGATTTCGAAAGAAGAGAACCTATGGAGTCTTTCTCATAAACAAATATGAACATCACCGACACTCTTTATTGAGGCGAAGTATCCGAAGAGTGAATTTACATTTCCTTTGGACGTACGGTCCAAGGTAGATTCCAAACCACCGAAACCACGGTGGAAGCACTCCAAAAAGCTCTCAGTCGTATATATTGTATTGAACTCAATTAAATTCATAATCCACCGAAGTGAACTATTTCCATGTTCAATTCGATGTCCGACCAAGATATTTCAATCGTATGGACTCATCAAGAGAGCAAGATTGAGAATAACAATTCAGAGAGCTCATAAGTATTCATTCTATCGAGTGAAAGAAATCATTAACACTTGCTTTGGACAGCTTCGAATCAAATATTGGAGCACTCAGTTACTAGAGAATTAGGACAGAGATCATTTTGCCAGTCTACGCAGAAACCTCAAGAGATATCGTAGAATATCAAGCTAGAAAGAAAATACGGCAGTGCGTAAAGATACGTACCGGTGTGTAAAGACATACCTTACGCACTGTTGGTGACTTTACGCACAGGTCTTTACGCATTCCGTGCGCAAAAATTTCTCTACGCGCGGAAAAATGTTCCTTACGCACTAACTTTACGCACATGATTTCGAAAAAGACTTTTGAGATTGTGAACGTGGAAAAATTCGGACGAAAAACGAGCCGGCCAAGTAAAAAAATTCGAGTTTCACTCCTTCTTCTTTAAACCAGAAATACAAATTCGTGTTTGGTTTTGTAATCATCAGCCAGATGGCTACTTGCGTCCATCATGAACATATCTTTATCATGCCTGAGTAATTAAAAGATTTTTGAGATTGTGAAAATGGGACAATTCGGACGAAAAACGAGCCAGCCTAGTGAAAAAATTCGATTTTCACACCTTCTCCTTTGAACCAAAATCACAAATTCGTGTTTGGATCCGAAATTATAACTCGGATGGCTACTTGCGTTCATCATGAACATATCCTTATCATTCCTGAGTAATGAAAAGACTTCTGAGATTGTGAAAATGGGAAAATTCAGACGAAAAACGAGCCGGCCAAGTAAAAAAATTTCATTTTCACTCCTCCTCCTTTGAACCAGAAATACAAATCCGTGTTTTGATTCTAAATTATCATTTGGATGGCTACTCACAATCATCATGAATATATCCCCATCATTCTGCGTTGATAAAAAAATTTTTGAGATTGTGAAAATGGAGAAATTTGGACGGAGTACAAGCCGACCAAGTGAAAAATTTGAGTTTCTCCTTCTTCTTTGAACCAGAAGTACAAATTTGTGTTTCGATTTGAAATTATCATTCGAATGGCTACTTGCGTTCATCATGAACATATCCTTATCATTCCTGAGTAATAGAAAGATATTTGAGATTGTGAAAATGGAAAAATTTGGACGAAAAACGAGCCGGCCAAGTGAAAAAATTCGAGTTTCACTCCTTTCCTTTCGAACAAAAAATACAAGTTCGTGTTTGGAGTTGAAATTATCATTCGGATGGCTACTTGCGTTCATTATGAACATATCCTCATCATTCCTGAGTAATGAAAAAAATCAAATCATTTTTGGTTCAAAGGAGAGAAAAGGAAAAGAGCTGTTGCAAATAAGGCCAAATCTGCTCCAGAGAATTGGGACTCCAGGTTGCACTGAAATGCGTGTTTTGGGTGTCTGAATATGCATATGAATTTTTTCCGCGTCAAACCAAAGCGTCTCCCAGTAGTGGGCAAAAAGGTGTCCTATTTAAAATACACGTGGAACGCACTTTCTAGCGTCCCTCTCAAAATTGGCCCAATGGACTATCACGGCTCCAATGAGGATTTGTTCTTGAACAGAAAATACAACTTTTAGGGGTTTTTTCATGGACGGGAAATGATGTGCTGGTACCGAAAAACCACTTGAGAGATGGAAAATGCGGATCTTTCATTCTAAAACCGGGGAATACCCGAACGGAGTGGGATTAATCGAAAAGTTGCAGAGGACCAAAGTTGTAGATTATGTTCTAAGCTTCCATTTGGCATCGGTTTTTTATGCATGTATTGGTTGGGGGTTCCCAAAAAACGACCAAAAGTCGTAAAAAACCATATTTATTGGATTTCTTGGCGATCTCGGGGTAAAAATGGACTGACAAACTATCATATCTTGTAGATCTCATCAAAATACACATTTTTGGTTCCCATAATTCTTTCAAAAAAAAGCACCAGATTCGAGTTGATAGCGAAAAAGTGCCGGAAATAGGCACTCTCCAACGTTCTCACGCAAAATACTCGAAAAACGCAAATGGAAACCCTATATAATAATTGCGTGAAAAGTTGCTTCTTTTCGTGTACTTCAAAATGAGAAAAAAATTCATAGCGTTCCGATGTTCCTGCTTCGAGGAATATGCATTTTTATGCCAGATAACAAGTTTGAGTGGATAAATTCATGGTTCCAGCATGCTATATGCAATTCTACGTCAATGAGTCATACAACTACATCAATCGGACATGCAAAATCACCAATTTTCATCCACGATCACCGTTCAGAGCCCTAGAATATCCCGGAAACTAGGCACATCCATCAAAATTCTCCGGTGCTATTGGAATTCCTCATTTGTCAAGGCCCAACACTGGCAAGCTTGCACGCACATGGGTTCTCCGGAAGTCGCAGCTGCCAAAATCTGTTGATATTGTGTGAATTCGTACGTTGGTAGATGTGAATCCCCGATCCAAACCTTCTCCCTCTAAAAAAATCGCAAATAGCCCAAAAATCATAATACCTCGAGTCACTCGCAACAGAGGCTCAAACGATTTCTCCAATATGCACATTCCTGGATACGCATCCGTGGTCCTCATAATTTTGGCGGGTTCCAAAAAATCAGATATCATAGCGAGATATGTCTTAAGAGGGCTCCTTTCTTTCTCAAAATCAAAGCTCTCCAAATAATCAAATGGGAACCATATGCCATCTCGTCAGGGAGAGAGAATTGACGTTTCTCGTTCTTCTCAGAATAAAGGAGTCCTTTCTAATGTTATTTGCATATTGCGAATATCCAAATTAATGAATCAAACTTATATCGCAGATACCCAGTATGACGATGATCTAATCCTGGGGTGCGAAGTATTTTGTTTCGTCGATAGTTTATTTGGTGAATGCGGCATAATGAGAAAGATCGGGATCCTCTGTACATCCTCTTCACAATTGACCACTCGTGGAAGCTCTGCCATATCCTCCTGTTATGGCATTCCTGGAGACTAGCTGTGTACGTGCCTCGATCTGTCCCCCCTCCTTCTTCCTCGTACTATGCAGGAGCTTGCGGAGAGCCACGCACGCGTGAGTTCTGCTTATCGTTAGTACGAGAACGTCGTCAGAGTGTTTCACGTCTGGTCTCTTCAATATTTGAGCAATGCTGAATTCTTCTGCATTCTTAGTTAGCAGTATTCGTGGGCTGACTCGTTAACCACTCTTTCTAATCTCATCTTTAAATCATGGCCAAATATAAGAACTTCGAGTGTGCACAGTGTCATTCAATTGGTAGAGACAGAAAAAGATTTAGGGGAGTAGAAGACAACTTGTATTGTAAAAAGTGTTACACTAAAATGATAAGGATCATCAGCTCGCAATCGATCGATGGCAAGAATGAAGTTGTTCCAGATCAAATAGATCCTCCCCATGAGCCACCTGATGTCTTTTTCGGGGAACCTGAGAATGATAACAATGACGTTGAGCTACAAAATGAGAGACGAGACGATTGTGATATCCAAGATGCCGAACCTCCACCAAAGAAAGTAAAGTTGAGTTTCGGGCGATTCAATAAAACGACATCTAGGTGAGGCATCCTTTTGTAAGTAGCATCGAGAGTGAGTGAGAGAGAGAGGCAAAGAGAGGAAAGAGAGAGAGAGAGAGAGAGAGAGAGAGAGAGAGAGAGAGAGAGGGAAGGAGGGAGGGAGAGAGATTGATTGATTGATAACAATTTTATTATGCCGAGGTCTTGATAGACCGTATGGCAAAAAGAAATTTACATGTAATGTACAGGGTATAAAATATAAATACAATCAATAGAAAAATAGAAAAATATCAAGTGCATTCGTAGGATATACATATTAATTAACAAGAGCAGTACAAATTACAATAAAATTTGGGTTCAATTCACATCAATTCATATCATTTGGCAGAGCGAGATTTCTAACAGGCAAATGGAGATATAACCGTAGCCTGGTAAAGAGCAATCGTAAATAAATTTCTTATTCGTGGCTATTGAGTTCCTCTTTATCACGATAGTGCTCCAGTAGAGCTACTTTGAATGCTTCAATGGGCTTAATTAGACGAATACTATTTGGAATCGAATTCCATTCTTTTAACGTTTGTAAGGAGAAAGCTCCATCATACGCTTTTGTACGTGATGTGAGAATAAATAAACGCGATATTTGTGACCTAGCTGAACGTCGCACTCCCTCGTCGAGTGGCTTGAAGAGTTGATTCATGTATTCTGGCAGTGATGTTGTGAAGATTTTGTATAATTGCACACACAGAAAATAATTCCGACGCGATGCCAGGGATAACCATTTAAGTCTTTGGTAATAAGGTTTCAATGGTGCATCTCTTCTTAAATGGTAAATGAATCTCACTCACATATTGCACAATCTTTGAAGTTTAGTAGCAAGGTAACCAGACATATCATTGTATAAAAGACAGGCATAGTCAAAATGTGGAATGGCCAGAGCAGTAATGAGCATCCGCTTAACATCTGGGGACAGGAAGTGGCCACGATGCCGGAGGAGATGTAAGACTCCATTCACCTTGGAACGAATCTCGCATCGTTACATCAATTAGGTGAGTGCCATATAATTATGGAAGCCTCCGAACAGTTTCGAATCCCCAGTATTCTTGGAAGCTGCAACGAAACATAGTAGCCAGAACTGACCCCTCTATTCGAGGGAATAGACTATTCAGGGAGAACAACAACTCCACCAGTCTTGATAGGGCTTATTCCTCACCATCCTTGAATTGAACCTCATCTTGCAATTGAAGATTCGAATGAATTGACCGATCTTTGTTCTCAATCAATGTCCAAGCAAAACCGACTCATAATCCTTGTATATTTTCTATCTAGGTGGGTTATCGAATCAGTGAACGCATGATTAAGAATTGGAAAGCTCTCGGAAGCGTGTTTCCCAATCAAGAAATCCCGAATATTGGAGACTACGTCAGAATTGTCTGCGCGCTCTGGAATGCATTCCGACCACCACGAGTGTTCGATACATCTGCTGATGGAATGAAAGCTGAGAAAATACTTCAGCGCCTGAGTAAAATAAATGAGTTGGAGAATATTGTGAAGGAAAAGAAGTTGGCAACTGTGAGAGCAGTATGGGAGGAGATCAGCGATTTATCGCTCACTGATTTCCCTCGCCTATCCCTGGATGACCTGCGAGAATTAACGCTTGGCATCTACCAGGTATTACCCCCAACAAATATTACTCACGTATAAGTAGTTGGCCTAAAGTGTGCAAAGTACTCGATCTAGTGATAATACTTCCGAACTACTCCCATAAAACTGCGTAGAAGATGAAAAAATTCCTAGCACTCTCGAATGACTGTTTTAATTCATGTTCATCAATCCAAACAATTATTGTGACAAGGCAGTACTTTTCGAAGTCAGGGTGACCTGAATGCCCTTGATATCTCTTCAACGAGGTGATTGATCATTATTTTGGTTCACAGCTGGAGCAAGCAAGATCATACACTGACGAGCACCGTGATGATGAAGGGATTTATTCCCTATTCTATCATAAGGATGAAAGAAACATCATACGGATCAAGATGCAGTCACGCCACACATCCTCGAAAGTGTACTCTCTTTGGATAAGATATGACGAAGATGAAAAATCCATCAACGGTTGGTACTGTCAATGCAGGACAGGTGGAAGAACGGTTGGTTGCTGTGCTCACATCGCTTCAGTATTATGGTATCTCGGTTATGAACGATACCAGGAGAATTGCAGGGAGAAATTAAGCCGGAACTATGATTCCTTCCTCAGCAATGTCGACCATGAGCAAACGAATGAAGAGTTCCTGGCTGAGCATGGAGTTTTTGAATCAGTGGCTACAGATGAAGATGACTCTGAGTCAGATTGAACCTCAAAGTCAAATATGTGATATCAAAGAAAACTATAGCTATTATGAACAGGTGAACTGACTGACACACGAGTTTTGGTATAAAACATGAAGAACGAATAACTTCCGTTGTCATCTTACTCAGAAAACTTGTTCTACCAGTAATCTCGTCGTCTAGCTTGACAGGCGGACTACTGTCACGGCTAATTAGATAGATTTCACTAGTTTGAAAATTTTCGACATCAACTTGTGATATCAATCCAAGCCATAGAGTATGAGTTCTCATGAATGGTTATTTTCGTAGTCTCGTACACTACAATATTCTCATAGTTGGAAAAAGTTTTGAGAAAGACAACAATCCTGGTGTTCAAAGATTCGATCCTTATCATAACCTTATATAGCTCCGAATGATGATCGTGGATGGAAATTGGTGATTTTGCATGTCCGATTGATGTAGTTGTATGACTCATTGACGTAGAATTGCATATAGCATGCTGAAACCATGAATTTATCCACTCAAACTTGTTATCTGGCATAAAAATGCATATTCCTCGAAGCAGGAACATCGGAACGCTATGAATTTTTTTTTCATTTTGAAGTACACGAAAAAAAGCAACTTTTCACGCAATTATTATATAGGGTTTCCATTTGCGTTTTTCGAGTATTTTGCGTGAGAACGTTGGAGAGTGCCTATTTCCGGCACTTTTTCGCTATAAACTCGAATCTGGTGCTTTTTTTTGAAAGAATTATGGGAACCAAAAATGTGTATTTTGATGAGATCTACAAGATATGATAGTTTGTCAGTCCATTTTTACCCCGAGATCGCCAAGAAATCCAATAAATATGGTTTTTTACGACTTTTGGTCGTTTTTTGGGAACCCCCAACCAATACATGCATAAAAAACCGATGCCAAATGGAAGCTTAGAACATAATCTACAACTTTGGTCCTCTGCAACTTTTCGATTAATCCCACTCCGTTCGGGTATTCCCCGGTTTTAGAATGAAAGATCCGCATTTTCCATCTCTCAAGTGGTTTTTCGGTACCAGCACATCATTTCCCGTCCATGAAAAAACCCCTAAAAGTTGTATTTCCTGTTTAAGAACAAATCCCCATTGGAGCCATTATAGTCCATTGGGCCAATTTTGAGAGGGACGCTAGAAAGTGCGTTCCACGTGTATTTTAGATGGGGCACCTTTTTGCCCACTACTGGGAGACGCTTTGGTTTAACGCGGAAAAAATTTATATGCATATTCAGACACCCAAAACACGCATTTCAGTGCAACCTGGAGTCCAAATTCTCTGGAGCAGATTTGGCCTTATTTGCAACAGCTCCTTTCTTCACTCGGCCCACTCGTACTCCGTCCAAATTTCTCCATTTTCACAATCTCAAAAATTTTTTTATCAACGCAGAATGATAGGGACATGTTCATGATGATTGTAAGTAGCCATCCAAATGATAATTTCAAATCCAGACACGAATTTGTATTTTTGGTTCAAAGGAGAAGGAGTGAAACTCGAATTTTCTCACTTGGCCGACTCGTTTTTCGTCCAAATTTTTCCATTTTCACAATCTCAAAAATTCCTTTTTCAACTAAGAATGATAAGGATATGTTTATGATGAACGCAAGTAGCCATTCAAATGATAATTCCGAATCCAAACACGAATCTGTATTTTTGGTTCAAAGGAGAACGAGTGAAAATGAAATTTTTTCACTTGGCCGGCTCGTTTTTCGTCCAAATTTTTCCATTCACAAAATCTCAAAAATTTTTTTATCTACGCAGAATGATAGAGATATGTTCGTGATGATTGTAAGTAGCCATCCTGATGATATTTTCGAATCCAAACAAGAATTTGTAATTTTGTGTTCGAAAGAGATTGAGTCGAATGAAATTTTCTCACTTGCCCGGCTCGTCTTTTCAATGCCTGGCAATCCGTCTTATTGCCAACCATTCAAGTCCCCCTCATACTTCTGTACAAAATCCCTGCCTCGTAGATCAATAGACCGCAATAAAGTAATGAGCCGTCCCAGCGCTAATGGCCCTTCGTCGCGCGATAGGGGCCCATGAAAATTGTCTGGAGCTCTGCCGTAATGAGTTGTGCTTTATTGCCTATTTCGTAGAGATCGATATTTGAGACACAGATCAAAATATGCCGAGTTGCCCACCTGCTGAGTGCAAGAGTAAACAGCCTGCAACCGGCTATTTACTTTTTGGAAATTTTTATTTCCAAACGGACACGCCCTTTGCGTATTTTGCCCCACTCGTCTCTTTTTTTCTCCGTCTTTTTCTGAGTCCCCGTGTTATTTGAATGCAGAAGTGGGCGGCAAGATCATTCCAATCACCGTTCGCTGGATAAATTTTCCTAATTCTCCTCATTATTTTTCCCACGCTAATCACATTGAGCCCCATATGCTCCCGGGAGATTTTTCACTTGAGCTGGTGGACCCTGTATAACTCCGGAAGAATTCCGAGGATATTCGTCTCTTTGAATAATATATAATATATATATTTGAAATTGAAAATAAATTACTATTGGAAATGATTCATCATCCCCGATATATAATGTTGAGTATATATCATGATAATAGTAGTGGTATGAGTGTTGAGAAGTGTATTTTGAGCAATTGTAACTCCACGTCACAGGGACCGAGAGAGACAAGATCAGATGAACCTGACACGCATTGGTTACCTTCACGGGCCAAGGGACGATGTTCAGATCAGAGGACATCTAACGGTTTGATCTTGAGAAGTCGTGTTAGTGTAGAAAGTTGTTCAATATGATATTCATATCAGGATGAAGGTGTATGAGTTCCCAGTTCTTGTATTTGTTATCGGGAAGTTATGAGTTGTCAAGATATTGAGAGCCAATAAGATTCAAATTATAGCTATTTTTCTATGGAGCTAGATGATGGTAATCAGTTGACATTTTTTAACAAGTTATTCAAGATTTGGAGATCAACATATGTTGGAATATGTCCTATTGAGAATCTTCGTATGTCGTTTCCGAATTGATCATTGGATTCAATTCTATAATTCGCGTTCACGCTACGAAATATCATTTCTAGTGAAACAGTGAATATATAAATGTATAATTACAGATGAAGATTTGAAATACTTCTATCGAATTTGACTAAGACTTTAGATGTTGCAAACCGGATTTTTTGATATCCCTGTGAATTTTGAATATTGTGGAGAGTTATTTGAATGTATTACAGGCAGCCCCCGGTATTCGCGGTTGATGCGTATAAAGAAGATGCCGCGAATACCGAAACCGCGAATACCGGGACCTTATCCTTATGGAGAAAGGGGGGTTACGTATACATGTGGATCGGAAAGTAACTAAGCTAAGCCAAACATCATTTTCAAATGATCGTAGCATGTATCAGCCTCACAAATTGACTTCATATAGGAAAGATACGAAGCAAGAGTGTGGTGAGATTAAAGAATCATATGATTCACTTTGAAATCTGTCAAAAAAATCAGTCACTAGCAAGTGGGTGAAGGAGAGCTCCGTCACTTTTTATTCATAGTTAGTATCGCACACTACTAAGGACTGGATGGGTTTCTCAGTGGGCGAGATCGACGAACATAAGTAATCACTTTACAATCCCTGGTGAGTGGCCATTCAAAAATCTAACAATTTATGCTATCATCACTCCACAAGCGAGTTAATTCAACAGTTTCAATTTTTTCGAACGGCTCACAGTAAATTGACACATTTTCTAATTGACGAAGATGCATCATTACTGCGTGCGGTGCCATGACTGAAATTTAGATAGGACACTATTCATTTTACTAGATAACTGATTAGTCTCATAGAGCGATAGCAATACCCACATATTCTGAACATTTAGATCCCGAAGTTGTTTTTGGATGATACATTTGAATGGAGTCCAACGAAAATCCATCTATCATGAGCAAAGTTCTCTTGAAAATCCAGACCCAAACCGCGAATAAGCGAGTCAGGGCACCGCGAATACCGGGGGATGCCGCATTTGTAGAACCGCGAATAAGCGAGTTCCGCGAATACCGGGACCGCGAATAGCGGGGCCTGCCTGTATTGTGTTGTTCATGATGTGTTGATGATATTGTATTTCTTGCGTCGGTCGCTCTCAGCGGAGTGAGTCACTCTTGAGCCGTGGCCTAAGCAAGTCACCGCAACGTTATCATCCGTATTGCATATGAATGTTGTATTTGTGGCAAATGGGTATGTTTATTCGTGTATGACAGTTAATAACGTGAAGTGTGAATTGTTGGAGAATCAGTATTGGATTTATTCGCGTCGGTCGCTCTCAGCGGAGTGAGTCACTCTTGAGCCATGGCCTAAGCAAGTCACCGCAACGTCATCCTCTATGTCAAGTATCATGTAGTACAGGTGTCGTGTATTTGTCCAATTTGCAACATCTTGAAGTATATTTAAAATATTTTGAGGAGTTGAGAACATCATTGTGATATGGGAATTTAAGTATTTTTGAAATATTCAATTGTTTCAGTATCTTGAAGTTGGATGAATGAGATTGTTCTAATTGTTATACAGTTGAAGAACTTGAATGGAACCTTATGTTAAGTAAATGGACAAAAGGGGACTAGTTGGGATGATCATCCGAACCAAATCATATTTTCTAACATATGTTAGGGTCTCTCATACTTTTTATGAATATTGTAATACTTGAGTCGTATTCAAAATATTCTAAGGAGTTGAATATATCATTTGATATAACAATTTGAGAACTTTCAAAATAATGTGCTTGTTCCATCATCTCAACGTTGGATAGATGGAATTGTTCAAATTGTCGTATGAGAATTGAATGATGATGAACGTTATTAGAAACTTACGTTAGAGGGAGTGAATTGACACAGGGGACTGGTTAGGATGATGTCCGGAACCAAAAATATTTTTTATTATCCCTCTCAACACGTTCGAAATTTCACATAATTTTCATTTATATATATATACTTATGGCCTAGTACATATATCATATATTCATGAGATAGTTATATTGATGTTGAATATTTTGATGCAGGATAATGTAATCATATTTTATATGAATTGTCAAATCTTTTTCAGAGGATCTCTAATACTTCTATCATTCCTCCATTGTTCTTCATTGTGCATATTGAATTTCCAATGGAAGCAGAAATGATCATGATGGATGAACTTTTAAATCCCCATTATATGTTGATGAGTGTATCGTGATAACAGTATATATGTGTTGAGAAATGTATTTTGGGTAGGTGTAGCTTCACGTCGAAGTGACTGGGAGACTCATGATCGAATGAACCTTATTCGTGTTGGTCATCCTAAACGGGCCAAGGGACGATGTTCAGACCAAAGGAATCTAACAGTTTGATCTTGAGAAGTAGTGTTAGTGTGCAATGTTGTTAATCTGGCATTTCAAGTCATTTAATAATGTGAGGATGGTGGTAAATATAAGGATTATATACAAGTCATCAAAAAATATAAGGATTTCGAGAAGTTGAATATATCATCATGATATAAGAATTTTAAAACATTTTGAAATAATTCAATTGATTCATTATGTCAACGTAGCTCCGTGCACTGGGCACCCGACTTCCAAAAATGAGTATAAAAGAATACTAGCTAATTGTGCTTCTCAAGCGCGTTCAGATCCCGTTTGTGGAATAGTTGTGGCTGCCTTAATTTTTGCAGAAAAATAGTAAAGTTTTCGGGTGCTGGGGGAACTTGAGCAATTTTCTCGTAAAAGACGGTGCATCCCAGGAATTTTGCACTTAGCGTTTCCGATTGCGCGTGGTTTCGGCTATCGGTGGGTATATTCAGTTTCCCGGAATAATTTTTATCATTGCAAATAACTAGTAAGAACAGCACTTTAGCAGCCGCGTAGCAGACGAACATGGGATAGGCAGGAACGCGCGCATCTCCACCCCTCTTTTCCCCACTGCCCCGCTGCGACATCGCTGAAAAACTTGTCTGCTGTACTGTGTATTGTTGTGATTGCAATGTACCGGTACCGAGGTCGACGAGCACCCTATGAGCATCTTTGGCTCCCGGTTGTTCCTGGTGCTTTTCGTATGGATGCATTTGTTTCAGGAAGGTTCCGCGGAAACTCTCAGGGCGACGTCGATGCAGCGCTCTGGTATCGCGCGGGGTCGACGAGGATACGATGCCGGCGCATCACGTATGGGTGCCTTATTATCCGGTTACCGGGGATAGGCTCTTCTTCTCGCCCAACTCGTCCCCGCACCGCTTGTGACAACGTATCTAATGGACATCAGCAGGAGGAACTACTCCCACCCTGAATGCAACTACGTGCCCCAGATCTATAATTCTCCATCAATGCATCTATGTGACTTTTGTCACAGCAAGATATTGTTATCATGATCTTAGGATACTCTGATGCCTTCAGCTTCAGTGGATCTGGGTCAGCATTCTGATTTACAATTATTGTTTCATAGCTATAGAATAAGCCCTATCATCTGCATTGATGGTTCTCATTGTCTCACTCTCTTCGCTTTTCATCTCTTCTTAATATGTGTTCAGAATATTGTTCTTTCATGCAAGTTGAATGCTATGGATAACTATGTGCCCCAGGTCTATAACTATTCATCAATGCATCTGTGTGACTTTCGTCACAGCAAGATATTGATATCATGATTCTAGGATACTCTGATGCCTTCAGCTTCAGTAGATCTGGGTCAAGCATTCTGATTGGCAGTTATTGTTTCATAGCTATGAAATAAGCCCCATTATCTGCATTGACGGTTCTCATTGTCTCACTCTCTCCGCTTTTCATCTCAACTTAATATGTGCTCGAAATATTGTTCTTTTATGCAAGTTGAATGCTATGGACAATGGTTTCCTTCTCATAGACCCTCAGCGTTGAACAATCATAGGCGCATAATACTTACAATTTATCTCATCCAATAATATACGAAGCTCACGACTTGAATGTCAGTTCTGTAAGATATGAGATTCATCAAGAGTCACATCACGCACGCTATTTGTAAGAACTCAAAATTTTGCTTGATGTATGTATCAAAATTCTGTGTTTCATGTATGTACAAGACATGATCATCTTCAGCGCCAATCAGAAATGCCTTGGAGTTAGTGAGGACATACTTACTACCTTATCTTCCAAAAATATACTTCCTATCAGTGAGAGTCAAAGGAACACAATCGTGTCTTGCATGAACTGAGAGACCAACTTTAGGCGGTTGTCTCGTATTAGAACTTCTTACAGTCAAGTTATCATTACATGCACGTTTTACGAACAACATTTTATCATGAAGAAAGGCAAACTATTGTTCTTATATACTCTAATTGATGAATGGAATGGGAGCCTCAACTTTTGAGAAGAATTAAAAGGAGTGTGGAATGCATGGACAACAACTGACGAAGAACATTTGTCGGAACATCAGTTAGAGAATATCAATGCACTTTCATTCCTTTTGGATGAAGAACTCAACCCTTTCATGTCTAATCCATCAAGATAATCAAATGATCAACTTGTAGATGGATGTTTCCTCCTTTGTTCAGGAATTATGTTGGATACATCTCTATCTACTAGCAGCGCACATAATAAATTACTAGAGAAAAAGAATGAAGCTTCTGAATCATCGAAAGAGATATTGCATCCACAAGTACTGCAACACAGCAAGGCGATAGCTCAATCTACTCAGACCATGTGAGGTTTCTACTAACTTAGTGCAGTAGGATTGACGGACGAGTTGGGCGAGGAGAAGAGCCTATTCTGGGTGCACCGGGTAATAAGGCACCCATACGTGGTGCGCCGGCATCGTGTCTTCGTCGACCCCGTGCGATACCAGAGCGCTGCGTCGACGTCGCCCTGAGAGTTTCCGTGGAACTTTCCTGAAACAAATGCATTCATACGAGAAGCACCAGGAACAACCGGGAGCCAAAGATGCTCATAGGGTGCTCGTCGACCTCGGTACCGGTACATTTGGGTACATTGCAATCACAACAATACACAGCACAGCAGACAAGTTTTTCAGCAATGTCGCGGCGGGGAAGTGGGAAAAGAGGGGTGGAGATGCGCGCGTTCCTGCCTATCGCATGTTCGTCTGCTACGCGGCTGTTAAAGTGCTGTTCTTACCAGTTATTTGCAATAATAAGAACTATTCCGGGAAACTGAATATACCCACAGATAGCCAAAACCACGCGCAATCAGACGCGCTAATTGCGAAATTCCTGTGACGCACCGTTTTTCAGGGAAAAATTGCTCAAGTTCCCCCAGCACCCGAAAACTTTACTATTTTTTTTGCAAAAATTAAGGCAGCCACAACTATTCCACGAACGAGATCTGAACGCGCTCAAGGAGCACAATTAGCTAGTATTTTTTTATACTCAATTTTTGGAAGTCGGGTTCCCATTGCACGGAGCTTGTCAACGTTGGATGGATGAAGATGTTCAAATTGTTGTATGACAATTGAATGACAATAAACGTTATTAGAAACTTACGTTAGAGGGAGTAAATTGACACAGGGAGACTGGTTGGGATGATGTCCCCAAGCAAAAATATTTTTTTATTATACCTCTCAACACATTCAGAATTTCACATAATTTTCATATATATATACTTACGACCTACTACATATATCATATATTCATAAGATGGAGATATTCATTTTGAATATTTTGATGAAGAGAAATGTAAGTACTTATTTATTGATTAATAAAGCTTTTTCAAAGAATTTCTAATATCCTCCACATCTTTCGACTGTTTCTTAATGTGCATATTGAATTTCAAATGAAAGCTGAAATGATCATGATGAATGAATTTCTAAATCCCCATTATATGTTGATGAGTATATCGTGATAATAGTATACATATATGTATTGAGAGATGTATCTTGGGTAGGTGTAACTTTACGTCACAGTGACTGAAAGACTCATGGTCAAATGAACCTTATTCGTATTGGTTATCCTACACGGGCCAAGGGACGATGTTTAGACCAGAGGAATCTAACAGTTTGATCTTGAGAAATAGTGTCAGTGTGCAATGTTGTTAATGTGGTATTTCAAGTCATTTAGAAATACAAGAATGGTGGTTGTTGAGTGTCGAATTTTTCTGATGTAATGTTCAGGGATACATTGTTTGGAGAAAAAATGAATAAATATTACTTAACCGATCAACATTATGGATAATATAACACATTTTGGTTAGTGAAAGAAATTAGAAATTCTTTCTCGAGACAATATTTGATCAAACTATCATGTGAATCGAGCATGCTTATACTTTAATCGATGGGGCGTCGAGAAAATTCATTGGGTATAATGACGATTTTTCCGTCATCACAAGAATTTTTGTTCATATTCTTCTTAACTGGGACGATTCCAGGGATACCGAGGATAATATCTAAATTTTCACTAACCTTATGTCCCCATGATTGCTGAAATTGCTGCTAATCATGTTCGCTCGCTTCTTGATATGATTAATTCGATATAATAGATTGCAAATATTGATAAAACACAATTAGGATGAGATAAGGTGATAGGATGGGGAAGGGGAAAATCTTTTATCATTCTTATTAGGGATTATTAACAATTCTTTATACAAAATTCTGAAACTCATTCATTATCCTGGAGTTATCTTCTATGATGAAAGGCAATGTCGATAATAATGTTCCATCTTCGTAATCCTCGTGGCATCTATAATGTATTAGTACCCTGGAAAAATGAAAGTTTGCACAAGTTTTTCTTGTTGACATTATTCTTTATAACATCTCACTTCTATTCGTTAGTTACTTAAACATTATTCATCGTGATGTATGATATTTGCTGTTTCTTTCATGAAATTTATAGTTTAGATATATGTATGTATATTACCTTTGTGATAGAACTAATAAATTTTACAAAGGAAGAAAAAAACTGAAAGTTTGAGAATATCATATGAACACATCACGTAGCAAACCATGATTGAACGTTTTAAGAGTTCAAATGTATACCGATTTCGCGTTAAATGAAGGCTATAAAGAATCTTCCGAAATTTTATCCAACTGATTAAATGAAGAATCCAATCAGCTGGTTGAATGGAAATTCGACCATTTGGTCGAGAATTCACCCAGTTTAATTGAAGATTCACTGAGTTTTCCAACCATTTGGTTGAAATTGCCATCAAAAAATTGAATTCTTCATCCAAACAACCAGATGAATCTTTCATCTAACCAATAGGTTGAAGTCTTTCGGAAAACATTTTCGCATCGTATCTGATATTCGTTAATACTACATTCTCATGAATTTACATCGCCTTGTGAAGATATCCCAAGGGCAGAATGTAATCTCAAATACATGCATTAGAAATATAATTTGAATATTACTCAACCCTCAATCCGTTTGATGTATCCTATTGTTGCCTTGTTTCCTCTTTGAGATTGATGGATGACATTTCTCATCTTCCCTCCGTTCCACTGACCTCGTCTCCATGCTGGTTCAACTCCTTGATTACCTGTAAATTATAGAGAATAATAATATTTAGTACATCTGTATGTTTAATATATCTATGGAGTGAATACTTATAATGTAATGGTTATATTTGTGGAATTCCATTTGATGAAATACAATAATGAAGATTCAACTTACATATTTGATCTGTGAAGTATCGTCCTATCACTTCCTACTGATCCATATGGTGACTCTTCTCGAACGCAAGTTAGCATGCGACCACCAGCCCATGGATATTGGCGTACAAGCCAAATCATGCGGACTCACGTATGCTACTTGAAAGTTGCCGATTCGGGTACGCTCGTTTACGTCTCGCTACCAAATCATGGATATTTCCGTACGCTAGCAGGAATATTGATTTTTGCTTACGTAATTCAGCGAATGGAACCACTTTTCTCGAAGTACGCATCTGCCTACCAAACCATGAATATTCGCGTATGTTATCGGTGTAAATGATGTTTGCTCATCAAAGGAATTCCTGTGAAACTGGCGCGTGATTACCCAACCATGGATATCCTCTCATGCTACTAGGAATGCAGATTCGCGTGCGTTACACGAGTGATTCGGATCCGCGTATGCCAGTTGAAGGTGTGAGTACCAAACCACGCATATGCGCGCAAGCCCACAGAAAAAAAGATGACACTTGAATTCGCGTACGTGAATAAGTGAATGCGATAACTTCTCCTGGTATTCGCGTGTGATCACCAGATCATGAAAATTCGCGTACGCTACCCGAGGGACTCATGTTCGCGTACGCGAATACACAAATCAAAGGACTTCTTCTGAAAGTCGTGCGTACGCTCTATTTGTGGACACACCCTTACTTTTCGTGGATCTTCGCGTACGCTACTGAAGATGCAGGTTCGCCAACGCGATCGCACGTATACAACTACTTCAACTGGAACCCACGGGTAGCTACCAAACCCTTAATATCTACATACGCTGCTGGGCATGTTAGCCAATCTGCATCTTCAGTTGCGTCCGCGAAAATTCCATGATGAGTGTGTCACGCATGACTTTAAGTAGGAGCCCTTTGGTTTGTGTATTTGCGTACGTGAATATGATTCGCTTGGGAAGCGTACACGAATGCTCATGGTCTGGTGATCACATGTGAATACAAGAAAAAATTAGTCATATTCATAAGATCACGTACGCGGATTCAAGTATCACATTTTCTCTGGATGCTCGCGCGAATATCCATGGTTTGGTCGTCACACCTTCAATTCGCATAAGGAGATCTTAATCACTCTACAGCGGACACGAATCTTTATTCCTAGTAGTATAAGTAGATATCCAAGGTTGGGTATTCACGCGCCAATTTTGGAGGGATTCCTTTCACCAGCAACCATCATTCACACCTGTAGCGTACGCAAATATTCATGGTCTGATAGGCAAAGCCGCACTTTAACAGTAGTGTTTTCACTCACTGATTTGCATACCCGAGAATCAATATATCTGGTAGCGTACGCGAAAATCCTTGATATGGTAGCCACACGTGGATGGGCGTATCTCAATCAGCATCATATAATACGGCTGAATATTCTATATTATTGGCAATTGATGCGAAATATTCATCTTGACTGGACACCCACCTGTTTCCCGGGCAGGGAGTTGTCGGAAACGCATGACTTACGGCTGATGAGATGTTCATCCTGTCCTCGCGATTGACTGCAAGCGCAGCAAGGGGCAGAAGGGAGCTCATTCTCGCAACTGCTATGCTGCCTCGTCACCATGACATAGACGAGGGCTCGTGAGCCTCATCTCATGATGAGCTCTGCTCACGGAAGCTGGCAAACAAGTCTGATGCCCCATCTTCGGGCGACTTATCTGGCATGCGAGACCACGTATTTGATGGTACTCCGTAATTCTCAGGAACCACGGCCCCGAGATTCTGGACCATGTCCAAATAAAATTGGTCCGACATCTCACACGATCAGAGTTTCGCTGACTGGTTAGACTGGATAGACGATTCGGCAGCTACTCGATATCGTTACTATAACTTCTAGGCAACGCACAGTTTCGGCACAGGCGAATTAATACGTGGAATCATTACGGAAGATCTTCACGACTCCATGTGAGAGGAAAAAACTTTTGACTTATCATACGTTCGACCCGGAAGGCCGTCCACTGAATTTCCCTGGAATGGAAAAGAACGATGACAGGTTCAGATTTCGGACCAAGATGATCAGTATACCTATTCATCCGAAATATACTCGCAATTTCAACTCCAAAACCGACCGCAAATTACATCGATCTTCTAGCCAGACTGACCCCCTCGGCATTTCTACTGGATCACAGTTATAACTTCTGTTTGACATGCACGAAATTCAGAACATGTCAGATTCTCGGCCTCAACCACTCATCAAGGTTAGTCTTGGGTACAGTGAAATCTCAGGCCATCCAATCTCATAATCCACCTACACTCAGCTGCCTGGGTCTCGGCCAACCTTATCAATAGATCTGCTCTAACTCGACAAGTGAGTTCAAATTTGATGGGAACCCCTCTAAGACACGTCTCGCCTACTCATACAATAGTCTACATAATTCTCGACACGTGGGAGAACCCAAGAACCTATTCTTTAGAAAGTCTTGAAAAATCCTACGCACGCTCTACCATTCGGTCAACTGAGTCTCAGTTAGCTTAATTCTCTCTTCTCCCCATTGACCTTTCCCCAACTCGGTGAATCCTGTTGACAAGTCGAAGAAAATTCCACTCGGCAATTCTCAGACACCCGCACGGTAGTTGTGACGTGGTATTTTGATTTACCGATCACAACTCATTTATTATTGAGGACTCTTAGCCTAGGACGTGGGTCTCGTGCAATGGACGGCGAACGCAATTCCAACGATCTCAGCTACTCTGCCACGGTTGAGGAGAACGATGAATAGGTTACAAAAAACTGACATAAGAAAGTGGGAATGGACTTTTGTTCTACTTCTCGAGCACATCAAAAGTGCATTTTCATCGGAATTGCATCAGCTCCTTCTTCCTAGGAATGCTCATTGGAACATTTCTCAGGTGTGCTCTATAAATTAGATGATTCCGCAACGTTGTCGTTCGAAATATACGCTTCAAATATCCTACCAATGCGTAGATTTGACGGAGAGAGTTTTAGATACATCCGCAATATATAGCCCGGACTGATTCTAAATGCATTCTGGTGCTTCTCGAATCACAAAATGTTTCTCATTCTAATCGTCCGGATCATTCGCCAGCTCAAATGAACCTGACCAAGGGAGCAATTAAGCTTCTCAAGGGGGTAGAAATTTCAAACCGTTTTCTTTCAGAATTTCGAATGGAACTAGAATTGCCTGCTCATATATCCACAGTATATCTGGGTTCCAAGAAAATCCATCAATTGTCAGTCATCAGATTGTAGAACACTCAAAGCAGAATACGTGGTAACAGTTAATTATCAATTTATTCATGATCGGAATTGAGGAGAAGAATAATCGTTTCACAAACATTCGAAAACGGGGAAGTGAAGGTCAGCAATGTCATGGAATGAAATGATAACAAATGATCTGAAGACAACAAATGATCTGAATGTATCACATGATCAAAATATACTGAATAATCTTATTACTCAGGCTGGAATTCATAGTCGTTAAGCCGAGATCAGAATCAGCGGATTTAGGGCGGTGGGATCGCCATGACGAGTCATTTTACATCTGGGCACAGCGACTACGGCGCTCGTAATCCGCCGATCCTGATCTCGGATCAACGACTATGAATCCGAGCCTCAGAGGTGCCGCGGAGAGAATTGTATCACTGCTCTCTCCAATTGTGTAGCGTACATTGGGTCTTGATTTTTCTCTTCGATTTCGATGATGAATGGATTGATCGATAACTCTTACTACTATTTCTCCATTGAGTGTTGTATAATCTCATGACCGATAATCCATGAATTGGTTCGGGACACAGATATACTGTAAATATATATGAGCAGACACTTCTATCTCTATGGAGAATTTTGAAAGAACACTGTTTGGGATTTTTATCTCTTCCAGGAGCTACATCACTCCCTTGGTCAGATTTACTAGAGCTGCAGAATTATTCCGATCAAAATGAGGAACATTTTGTGGTCCAAGAAGCATCAGAATACATTTGGAATCAATCCTTGTAATATACCGCGGATGTATCTAACTTTTTCCATCAAATCTGCGCATTGATGAAATCAGTTATTTGAAGCGTATCCTTCAAACGACAACGTTGTGAGATCATTTAATCCATAGAGCGTTCGAGAGAAAAGGTTCCAATGAGCATTCCTCGAAAGAAGGAGCTGGTGCAATTTCGATGGAGATGGACTTTTGATGTGCTCAAAAAGTGGAACAAAAGTCCATTTCCACTCTCTTATGTCAGTTTTTTGTAACCTATCCTCCGTTTCCCTCCACCGTGCTGCATCTTCTCATTTACTCACCGTATATTCAACCCGAAAATTGGAAAGGAGGAGGGAAAACTCGCACACGCACTCTGAATAATAATTCAGACTCCTCAATAAAAATAATTCGGCCTATATTCATGAAACGTTCCTCTTACGCGGACGATACACGGAATTTTACATATACAACATACCCGACAACTTACGGCCAAAATCTTCAATGATCAAATATAATCATTAATAAATGTCTCTTTAATTTCCTGTGAGACACGAAAATTCACTTCACAATCCTGGAAATACAATGCATAAAACACTCCACTAACGGCCTGGTTATTTCCTACCGGCCTAGTCAATGATTTAACGGCCTAGGCACTCACGCAATCGATTTGCTCCAATTTCAAGAAGCACGCTGCTCCGAGATTCAATCAAAAATGGCCACCCAACGCCACGAATATTCATCGCGTTAGGACAATGGCCAACTGCTCCAATTTTGGAGCACAAGCTCCACGCCCAACGAATTTTCCTGGTCACTCTATCGCGATTACTCGAGGTGGCGATCCACCCAGAGTACGGCCTTGCACGTCGTCGTCCGGACGACAGCAACACCAGAACGTCTACGCGGACTCTCCCAAAAATCACTATCTGATGCGCGCACTAAGTCTTCACGAGGTGCAACCTCGACTTATCGGCCTCTGGTCACACAAATTCGCGGCCTCCTGGGCGTGCTATTCATCTCACCACGGTTCGGCCTCAGCACGTGTCCCCCAGGAGTCCGTGTCGGCTGGAAGTCGGCAGGGATACGCGCGCACGAGGCTCGAGTTCCGGCAGAGTCGAGGGAATTCACTATTAGAAAAATGAGCAATTGAAAGACTCACCGTTATTTTCCATAACTATCAATAACTGCGATATTCTGTCTATAATTTAGGACTCTTGAAGTCCTAAATTATAGACAGTCGTATTCCAATTTTGTGGACTCTTCGAGTCTCGCGTGCAGTCCTCCTGGACTCCTGGGGGCACACGGCAAATACAAGGGCACCTGAAAAAGCGAAGAGCAGAAACGTGTGCACGCTAGGCAACTTCTACTCAACAAGTGGCCTAATGGCCGACTTCTTCTTCAAGTTGAAGTTCCGTCTCCTTTAACGAAGAAGACGCGCTCTGATTGGCCCATGAATTCTGTCCGAAAAACTGGCAGCACCCTCTATCGTACCTGCGCGGCAAAATTTGAAGTACATAAAGGCACATTGCGGCCAGTATGCGCACGGGATTCACGGAGTTACACAGCCAAACAGCACGGAAATATATGTACGGCACTGCTTTTGGCCTCCACTCGTACCGTCTTTTATCTCATTTGCACCTATATCAAGCATCGGCCGTTGTGGAGGCGCTGCGTAGCTCGCATTGCCTCCATTTTCGGCTTTTCACTGCATTCAATATTCGCTATATGGCCTAGTATACCTATATCTAGGGAAGGGAACGCACATACGAAATAATCAAGCCGAATTCGTCATGAAATAATCTCAGCATATATCCTGCACACGCTGCTTTCACGCGGTAGATACAGGAATCCACATATCGAATACTTCGGGACAATATTCGCGCAAAATGACTCTAAGATTTGCTGAAAGACTCATCATCACCATCATCGAATTGTTCTCAAAATGTCTCTGATTATTCCTGGAAAATATATTAAAAATCGTCACAACAGTTTGCGGCACACTGTTTCGTCAAACTCTGACAAAAACTTGGACTCCAAAATCAAGAGAGCACGTTGTTCCGAAATGCGCTCGAAAATGGCCGCTCAACCTTGCGTTCGCATCGTCATTGCTACCCGAGCCAATATGGCTATCCACTAATGCTTTGATTCCACGGACTTGATATCAGAGTCGTCCCGTCCCGACACGTCCGCGTCTTTTTTATCCTCAATTGATAGCCCTTGCAATTACCTCCAAAATGATCTCCTGACAAAGTCTTTTTTATGCAACTGAACCAGAGATCTAGCTATCCTAAGGCAGGAGGAACTCGAAGGGCCGAATGTACCCCAACTCACAGGTTTTCAGGGTGACAAGAAGCGGCCGAGGCTTGCCATTTGGGTAGCGGTGATCTCTTTCTGCCTTCAAATAGCTAGATTTCTGGTTTAGTTGCATCAGAAAGACTTTGTCAGGAGGTCATTCTGAAGAAAATTGCAAGGGCTATCAATTGAGGATACTCTCGGAGCAGTACAGATGTGCGTATGCGCAGGGAGACAGCGGCAACCGCTCCAAAAATCACACGAAAATCCGCAAAAAGCGGGTGTTTGTATAATTCATAGGTCCAATGGAAGGCTGGAACACAGCGCGGAATTTTTTCTACATGTTTGGGACACTTGAAAGAACATCTTCGTCAAGTTTGAAGTCGATTGGTGGAGGGCGATGGATTTGGCGAGCTTGCCAAATTGGGATTTTTCGATAATTCACCATCTTCTAATAGACATAACTCGGGCCAAAATCATCCGAATTGGACGTGCAGAAGCGCGAATTGTAGGGTTTCTTTCTGCCAAACAAAACTAATTAGGTTAGATGGGAAAAGATTCAGATGCGTTGGAATAGCGTCCATTCCAAAATGATCTAAGAATCGAGAAAAAGTGACTTTGCGTATCGTCGTGTAGACTGAACACATTTGATTTTGAAAATCTTGCATATCTTTCTCCTAAAAGTTGACATCAGTACGAAGGAAATGCGATTTAGCGTGACTCGCTACGATGTTTCTGGTCAATATGGCAATTTTTTTTAAAAACGCTGGAAAGGCCATTTTCCAAACTTCAAAAAATTCTAGCGGGCGTAAAATATTTTTAGGGGGCTGAAACTCTGGGGAAGTACTATTTTTGGCGCCCTTTTTCATGTAAAAAGTTGGCGAAAAGATCAGCGGGGGTCGTGCGCACGGATTTGCCGAAATATACTGATCTGACCCACCTATTTATAATGGCCACGGCAGTGCTATACTGGTACATGCGCATCACAGCAGCGCTGTATCTCTATTTATTTGGCATGGCAGTATATAGCTATATGAACTATAGTATGCTAACGGCAGGCAAATATCATCTCGCCGGTTGCCTAGACAATCTCCCGTATACGCACACACACACATGCCAACTGGTGCGTGTCGTCTGCATGCCGAGTTTTCTACCGAGCAGTCGATGTCCGGGTATTATCCCGGCCCCGGTTTAGCAAGATGTGGTATAACCTACCCTGCGGTAACTATACCGGTCCGCAGTACCCTCGCGCCGGCAGCAGTATTACAACAGTATGTCGTCTGCACGCGTCCGCGTGCACGTGGGTCACCTCGTCGGCATCGATCTCGTGGTCGTCCTGCTGTCTGGGGTCGGCGAGTGTGCTTACCCGGGTGTCGGTGACACCCTCAGGTGTGTGCGCGATCGCGAGAGGTGCCGGAAGCGGGCTGGTGTATCCAGTGTGCATGCAGCAAGTGTTGCATGCACCAATCGCCTCATGCTAGTTGATATATATGTGTTGCCGGGCTATAGTGTATGGGGCGGCTGTCCGGATGGCTATCAGCTTGACAACCATCTCATCAGTGCCACGGCATCATCATCCAGCAGTCTGCTAGTTACTCAGGTCGTCGTACCCGTCACCGCCTCGGCAAGGGCATCTCGCCCATGGTGTTGTGATCGCGGTAATGTTGGTACTCGCAATGTGCTCGGTGCATCCAGGATGCACGCAGCACCCCTTAATTGTGTGACACGTGCAAGTAGATAGGCTAGGCCGGTTTCAAAACAGCAGTCTTAAAACACGGGTGTTTTAAGACTGCTGTTTTGAAACCGGCCTAGCCTTGGTGGGAAGATGAAACAGCAAGTTTGAAACACGGGTGCTGTTTTGAAACCGGCCGTGCCTTGACGTGTTTTTTGAGCCTGCTGGATGTTTCAAGGCTGCTGTTTCGAAACCGGCCCAGGCTTTGCGGGACTCAAGAGCCGTGTCTCGCGCCGGACACCAGCCTGTTCCATCGCTCGCAGTGCTCAAACCAGCCTGTCCCGGTGTGTGTGTGTCTGTGTGTGCGCGTGCGTGTTATAGATTCTACTTTACACACTCTACGTTTGTAAGCCAGAATGGCTCAACGGTAGAGCGCCTGACTTTTGATCATGAGATCCCGGTTCGATTCCGGGTTCTGGCAAATTTTTTTTTTTTTTTGGACAGTCTGTTCATACGTATGAATTTTTGGTGGCCCTGAAAAGGGCCGATTGGGTTGGGTGTTCACATCAGTATTTTCTCCATTCATCCTCGAATGTAGGATAGTCGTGCTCGTAAACTTCAATGTCCAATGCCTGCATACGTGAATGATCTCCTTTGCCGATTCCACAGTCGTTCAACTTATCCACGCATACTTTCAGCTTGCCTAAATATTGTGTGGAACGCTGATACTTTTCGTTTGCGAGGTACATTGCAGCATCTTCAATGATCCGCTCACGATAGTAATCATAATAATTTTTGGTCTCAAAATTATAGAAGAAACGATCGGAAATCCACAAATTGTTATTCATGGTATCAAATTCAAACTTTGCTGTCTCCAAGCATGTCTTGCATAAATCATCCTCGTGGTAGAAATTGACCTTGACCTTGACTTCTCCAGGTAGAAGACTCCAAGTTTCGATGGCAGGCGCCCCTTTGTAAGAGTGTAAGACCTCGATCCTCTGAGATTTTCCAGCCTCATCGAGGAAGTGCACGCAGACAGTGAAGAAGTAACCCATCTTGCTCGTCACGAGTGCTGAACAAGAATGTTTCTCTACAGTTCTTCACTCGGTTTTATACCTTTCAGACGGCGCTTCCCCACTCTTCCAAAGTCGAGCCGCCGCCACCGCCTCCCACTCATTTCCAAGGCCTCACTTTTTCATAATCCTTCTTGTCTGGACGAGGAACCTTAGGTGGGGCAGAAGAGGGATTGCGCCCATAACTCTTCCACTCGTCACGAGATGGCGCATCTTGATTTTTTCTGTAATCCTCTAGAAGAGGAGTACGCTCTTGCTTGTCGCTGTGACTGTTACCCATCGTATTGATAGAATGACGTCAGTTCAGCCGGTCAACGCCTTTTATAGTCACTCCCACTCCATCTCATTTCTCTTGTGATTTTTCAGAAATTTTCTGATCAATTCCACATTATGCTGAGCACACACCGCTTTGTAAGACTCTGTGTGATGCGGACAGACAGTCACCAACTTCTGTGAGTATATCATTTCCAAGTTTACAAATCCTGATTCTGTGACGTCACGAACTTTGAATTTGAAGCGCTCCAACCACTTCTTCTTTATTTGACCCACTACGTGAATCATTGTTGCATCCTTAAGATTTTCTCGGAGTGCATTGCCTATCTCAGTATAGGGAATTTCACCAGCCTCCCAAGAGATGCCATGATAAGCCTTTTCAAGCCAAGTATTTTCTCGTCTGTATTTCTCTGCAAATCTCCGGAACGGGAATGGTTGTTTGAATAGAAATACTCGAGGCTTCGAATCACCATTGAGTGGAGCAATGGACAGCTCTTTCAAGACGAAATCATCTACTGGCTGCCTGAAACCTTGCATGTCCACCACGTACTCCATCTCGAGGCAGAATAACTTTTAGAGAATCCGACGGCTGCTTTTATAGAGTTTACCCCCCTCTCCCTCCTCAAACAAGTTTATTCACGTTGCCGCTGATTGGATTATACTCAACAATTCTGTCGTGTAATATCAAACAATAGGCTGACGTATTCGCGGGAAAATTATTCCTAGATTCAAACTCGAGGCGAATATCAACCGGTGCGCTCTTCATTGTCTCATTTTGTTTTGAACAATCGATAAATATCAATGGTTCGTACGCAATGAATTGAGATTTTGTTAAGATGGGCTCATTCTCTTTTCCATAAAATGAACTCTGGAAATTAGAGTACATGTCATACAGAATGGCGAATTGATTGCGATCAATTTGCAAATTCATGTTTCCATATGGATAACATTGTGAGTTGAGAAATAGTTTGATATCACTAATACTGCTGTGGTCGAATTGACTCAAACTCTTGTCCTTGACATTCTTCCGATTCGTTTGAAAAGCAAGAATAACGAAGCGTGGTTTTTCGAGTTGACTCGAAGTCTTGACCGTCCATACATGTTTTTGAGCAGTTGGTAAGAGCGGATACTCGTACAACTCCCACGTTCGAAAACTCATACTGATGGGCTTGTCTCTCTGAATATATTTGAAGAGATGAATCTTCACTCTATCCGAGACCACGACATACGGCATGAGCCATTCTACTTTATTCAATGTGATTTTGAAATTTTCATATACCCGATTTTCACCATCCCGCACAGTAGTTTGAGTGACACAGTCCAAGTCCGAACGAGATCGGACAAGCACTAGTTCGTGCTTAGCATTGACAACAATTTTTCGGTAATCTTCAGCAAAGCCGAACATAATGTTCAAAGGAATCAATACATCAAAATTTCCATTTGCGTCACATATCGAATGAGTTTCCTCTACATCAATCCAACCAGCATTCTCTAATGTTACTTTCTGATTTGGTTGAAACGATAACCAACCTTTCATGACACTTGTCATACCCACATTCTTACACCTATCTATCTCCACCCCATTGACATTGTAACTGCCATCTTCAAAAAGGTAACATGGGCCATTATTCACAAACTTTGTAGCAGTCAATGGAGTTCCATCTGTCTTGGTTAACTTACCGCTTACGTGGAGTGAACTCCGAGAAGGGAGCAGACTCAAGTCTTGATGTTGAATTGATATTCTAATCTCATCACTGTTGTTGAACGTTGATGTGGCGTACGGCTGATGCGCGTGAACCTCGTAGTGCGCGACTGATTCGTCGTAAGCGACCGGTGATTGAATATTTAGAGCCTCTTCCATTGCAACAGAAAAATATACAGGTTATTTTCCACCACGGGCAGCAATTCTCAGACCGATGCTCTTCAGGAACTGAATGTTCTGTCGTGTTAACGGCTTCACAGCTCTTTGCCGACTGATGATGGCTCCGCATGGCTTTCGACTTTTATACCCTCGGCCAACTTTGGTGTTGTAGACGATACCCATCGCAATGTCAGCTCGATAGTAAAAATCTGACCGTTATTGTCTCACCTCTGAAATTGATCAACTCCCCGTTCTCATCAACAATTCTTATCTCCAAGTACTTGATAGAGTCCGCTCTCACGCGAAAAGGGATAAAGTGCCTCGGTACCTCTGTGATTTTATATCCTGGTGGAACTGGTGGGAAAAAACCGTGGATCGTGTGCACTTTTTGCCCGTTCAGATAAGAGGTAGTGATTAGATTACACTCAATCCGTATTGTGTTGACTTTGAGGATACGTATAGGTGAATCTGAGTTGTGTACTTGTCCAGCAATGAGCACACGTTTTGAGAATCCCAAGAGCGTAGCTATAGAATCTTTGCGAGTGAAATCTATACTCTCGCTGCACTCAATCTCACTACAAAGAGTATTGTTGTTTGGCTTCAAACTGAATTTGATACCCAAGGGAGCCAGCTGTTTAACTAAATATTTCTCTATATCTTCTATCTCGTAGCTACCAGTTGGTATGACTATTGTATATTTTCCAACGTATAACCTATTACACCCAGTATCGATGTTGGGTATGGAGTTGAAGGTTTCAAATGCTAACAGACCTAGCTTGAAGGGCTTACGATATACACGCGCCTCAATTGGTGGAAAGAAAAAAGATGCAAGGACTGATGAAGTACCAGTAAGACAAATCAAATATTCTTCTTCTTCTTCCATGATTCTCCCATGACGGTCGAATTGAAAATGATTAAGTACTCACACTCTACCATCCTTATATAGTCTCCCACTTAAGAAGTCGAGACATAAATGCCCACAGTTGAAACTATCATAATCCTGAAACCTTGTGTGATTATACTTCACCTCCTCGACTCCGAGGTACAATAGTACTTCCACAGGCGGCTGTAGATCTCCAAAACTATCGAAATAGAAAACATCATCACCTTGCTTCCGCCAGCAAACCCAATGAGTACCAGGATTGCGAGACGAATCTAGATTGCATATGCAGGCCTCATTCTCAAGGGGACCCGATGATGGCAAAGTATCTCTCATAAATACGCCTCTGAAATGTGGAATTCTCATCATTCGAGCATATTTCACCAAATCAAGATTTGTCAACGCACGGTTCGGGAGCGAGATGTTTTTTTTGCCCCTTTCGTGTCTTTTTCCTTCGCACAGTTTTTCGCTTCTTGATGCGGCGGGTCGTCTTCTTTTTCGTTGTGATGAATCGTGATGGAATGTGCAGACCCAAACCAGTCTTGTATGGTTTGAGATAGAGACCCTTCCCAAGTGCAATCTGTTCCATGGCCCTGTTATGCCTCGAATCTTCTTCGAATTGCTTCTTAGCAGACTTGGCGTCGTTGATAGCCTTGACTACACCTGCAGCACCTCCAGCTAAAGCACCCGTTGCGCTCAATCCCGCAAACAAAGGAACTAGGAATGGTAAAAATCCACCAACCTTCTTTGGTATCGGTAGAATCCGAGGTGTCTTGACGTACTTCCTTCCTCCGACCGCTTTTATAGCCTCGCGAGCACCCTTGACTGCTGATCTTATGACAACTCGAGAATTTCGACTAGGTTTGATTGATTTAAGAGCAGCTTTGACGACTTTGTTGAAAGCAATTCCCATACCCAACTTGGACTTTAATTTCATAGCATTAGTTACGAAATAAGCTGCAGTTTTTTCGCCTACACCAGCGTCCTCGGCAGAAACTCGTGCCCAAGCTTTATCAGCGAGAATTTTATCAGCTATATTCCTCTCCTTTATATTCTCCCGATTCTGAGAGTAAGCTATATCGTGCTCGCGGCACGCGGTGTCTAGTGGATTAATCCCCTTATCACCTCTAGCGATACGCTTTTTGAGTTTGGTGCCAGGCCCACAGAATTGATATCCTGGAATATGGAGCTCAACAGGCAATTTATTGAGAACTTTATTCACTAGCCCACGTCCGATCTCACGCTTTCGCGGAAGACGTCTGTAAGTGATCATCACTCTTCGACTGATGAAGCATGACTGATCCGCGGCTATATAAGCGCGCTATTTATACCCCTCGAGCCATTCAGGAACTTACCCTCCTCCGATGAACATGGACTTTGCAGAGCAGGACCTCAAATTGCCAGTCGTCAATTTTGATGTTGGCGAAGAGAAGAGAGTTGGTAGACATGGAGAGCTGTTACCCGACAGCATTCGCGCCGTTTTTTGTGGCCCATCAAACTGCGGTAAGACAAATACACTGCTAGCTCTGATCACACATCCGAATGGGTTGAAATTCGAGAATGTTTACGTGTATTCAAAATCATTGAACCAACCGAAATATCAGTTCTTAAAAAAATTGTTGGAGTCAATCGATGGGATCCAATATCATCCGTTTGGTGAGCATGAGTCCGTAGTATCGCCTGATGAAGCATTACCCAACAGTATCATGATCTTTGATGACGTAGCAACCGAGAATCAAGACCATATAAGGAATTATTTTTGTATGGGGAGACACAAGAGTGTCGATAGTTTTTATCTCGCACAGTCCTACGCGCGTGTGCCAAAACAGCTAGTACGAGACAATGTTAATCTACTTGTTTTGTATCGCATGGATCTCCTGAATAGTCGCCACGTGTATGATGATCACGTCAATTCAGATATGACGTTCGAAGCATTCAAAAGTCTATGCTCACATTGCTGGAATAACGATAAATTCGGTTTTCTAGTGATTGATAAAGATAGACCGCTGAATAAAGGTCGATACAGAAAGGGCTTCGACAATTTTGCTATAAATATAGGTGCCCAATGATTGACACCAATTAGTTGACCTTCGACTATCAAGGTGTATGCACAATGGATTTCCAAAAGAATTCAGATATCTTACATCAACTCGTTCAATCGAGGGATGCTATCCGTAAAAAATACAATTTATTGAAACATGGCAAAGCGCATATTGAGAAAAATCTCAAGGAGACTTTCAAGCCGATCGTTGATCCCCTTCAACAGCTGATATCGCAAACTCAAAATAAGCCCACTCCTCGAGAGAAAATCCGACCGCGTAAACTCAATTTCACGCCAAGACTCGACCAATCGAGGATGGATGAATCAATGATGAATGAATCAACATTTTTAAACGATACTGTACGAAACAACATCTCATTCGAAACTGCTGATGACGATAGTGATGTAGACACCAAAGAGCAGTCGTTCTTCTCACCAGCTCTAACATCTGATAAATATTTCGCTCTACTGAATAAGAATGCCCAGGGTAGCCCACTCGATAAGATATATGGTGTGAGGAAAGTTGGTCAGAGGATCATGCTCGGCAATTCCGATGTAGAATTCACTGATAATGATTTTATAATCAATAACACTCGATTTCCAAAAACAGTTGGTTTGCTCGAGCTTCTTTTTAAAAAAGCACCGAGCCAGCAGTTGATCAGTATAAACGATATGACTAATTATCGGAAAATTCTCGATATATCGAGTGCTCACAGGAAGAGACATAGTCCTGATGAGCCCATACGAGAGCAAAAGAGTACTAAATTCACTACAATCATAGCTCCATTATTCCCTAATCCTAAAAAAAGCAAATCTGTTGGAAAAGGTTTGTCTCAATATAAGGTTGCTAAAATTGGAAGAGCTTTTGATTACGTCTATTGGGATGACCCGAATGAATTAGTGGATCGATTACGGCTTCTCGTAGCAGAGCAAGCAGCAGGAAATACGAGTCATCACAATGAAATACAGTCTATAATTGAAGAATTGCAAGAAGCAGGGTATATATATTGAGTAAAGAGTAGTGCAGCCATCAGTCTCATCATGAGCATCGACGTATTCGGACGTAAACTTGAGAAGAGTGAGGGCGCTCGTGGTCCTCCGGGCATCGGTTTCAGTTTAACAGAAGATGGACAATATGATGTTGCAAATAAACAAATTTGTAATCTCAGATCTCCCGAGAGACCCTTGGACGCAGTCAATTTCGACACGTTGCTTCAACATCTGAAGAATATTACGACGAGTTTAGAGAGTAAAATAACTGAAATCAATAACAATATGAAAATTCTAAGTGATCGAGTTGACATGGATCGAGGTGACATTGAAAGCGAGCTTGACATGTTTCATCGAGTGATTTTCTCCATAAGATATAACATGGATTTACCGGAGGATTATGTCAATAAATATGGAGTCATCACCAACACATGACTCATTCCTGTTTGCATCATTGATCCAGCAACATGGAGAATGTTGTAAATGAAATACACAAGCCAGCGAGGCGTAATTATCCTCATCGAAAAATCATCATACGTGGCTTAGACGAAACTTGGCAAGCTGATTTGGTTGAGATGATACCGTTTGCAAAAGAGAATAAAAATCACAAGTACATGTTGACTGTGATTGATAATTTTTCAAAGTTCGCATGGGCCGTTCCCATTAAGAGTAAAACAGGTCGAGATGTTACCGCAGCAATGCAATCAATCCTGCGTAAGGGACGTGTACCAAAAAATCTTCAAGTAGATAAAGGTAAAGAGTTCTACAACTCTCATTTCCAAGGTCTCATGAAGAAGTACAATATCAATCTATACTCTACCGAATCGACTGTTCACTGCGCCATCTGTGAGAGATTCAATAGGAGTATCAAGGAACTAATGTGGAAAAAGTTCAGCTTACAAGGGAGCTACAAATGGCTTAAGATTCTCCCAGAGCTCTTGAATAAGTATAATTCGAGAAAACATCGTAGCATTGGTATTGAGCCAGTAAATGTTACACGTGAAAATGAGAAGCAGATTCAGAAGAAATTCTCAACTATCGATGTGCAGTATGATCGGAAGAAACCAAAATTCAAGATAGGCGATCAAGTTCGTGTTAGCTGGGTCAAAGGGGTGTTTGACAAAGGATATTCACCCAATTGGTCAACAGAAGTGTATACTATCACAAAAATTAGTAAAACGAATCCAGTCATGTATTATTTGAAAGACTATCAAGACAAACCAATCGTCGGCGGATTTTATGAAGAAGAAATATCGAAAACTCTACATCCAGACATTTACCTCGTTGAAAAAGTATTGAAAAGACGTGGCAATCAACTCTTCGTGAAATGGCTAGGGTTTGATGATACTCACAACAGCTGGATTGACAAGATTGATTTATAAAAATTTTTTGGAAGATGAGAGCCCCAACCATCGCTCTCATCAGTGAGGTGCAGCCATCCAACTCATGTTCAATCAGTTTGCATTGAATTCTGAATGAAAAAAGTTGAAGTTTGAGTTGGTTTCGACCTCTCCTTTAGGGAATGGATGTGTGAAGGGGTTTTTTTCGAAGAGAATACACGAAAGTTATATTCAAAAAATGTTTATTGCGTTGTAAATTCTACGTTAGAATCTCCAAGATATTTGAGGTACAACTCATTTCTACTGATTGATTGTGTCATATTTGTGAACAAACTGTCATCATTACATATCAGTTCACCAATTCGTTTTGGAAGGAACACTTGCGTAGTTTCATCAATATCAGTAATCACTCTGGACCCGTATCTTGTATTCATTTTTCTCATGTCAGAGATTCTGTAACTTTTACCCGGAACTAATTCATTAAGTTTGACAGTTGGGAGAAAGCCTCCGTTGGCAGCAAGGCGGTTCAGATTAGCTAGATCCATTTCTGAAATAAATATTACGTCTTAGATGGAGATCAAAAGTGAATGTTGGGAATGCGAGAAGGTATACTCACTCAATGATAGATTTATATCTTGGAGTCGAGTCTGATGCGTTTGCTCGCTGGCTCGTCGTCTGATGCAATGCGATTCTCGCCGCAATTTATAGCCTTTTCTAGCTGATTCCCCACCATGTTCTCTCGAGCCGCCGACGCCGCTGCCCCACTCTCGTTGGCAGCTTCTTCTTCATTGGTGCAGGCATCTCGATGCCCCCAAGGTAGAGTGTCGGTCTCCCCACTCTTCAAGCATCGTTTGTCGTCATGCGCACTGAGCGCGACCTTGTGTTGAATCTCGCTGTAGATTACATGCAAACGAGATCGAATGGTGCGCTGCTCACGGCTGATGGAAGTGCCGTCGAAGAGACAATTCAGATAATCTTGAAAAGTAATAGTGGCCTTGACGACATTCGATTTCACTCCTTTGGCTTTTTTCACAGGTCTCTGTCCCATGATCCGGAGGCTGTAGAGTTTACTGCGCAAGCCTGCAAACTCTTGGATGATGTTACCATTCGTTTCGTCTGACATGAGCCCCACGACTTTTTTATTGACTCGAGGCATCCCAAACTGGTTGTCCTCGGGATAGTCGGACGTATCGAACTCGTGCAAGTTTCCCTTCATTATTTCATACATGTTGGCGTCTGCTATCTCGTATAGGAGCGAATCTGTAAATGAATTAATGTTTTTACTTATGACTAGTCGTGCAGAGATCTATGACAGATAGAAAAAAAAGGAAGTTGATACTGACCTGTGTCGGTGTAAAGAAGCTTACACTTGTCACCTAGTTGACGCTTCATGAAGTCATAGTGGAAGCGATACAGTCTAGTCTTTGATATATCCAAAATGGCGAGGCCGACATATGTCGGTTTTGAAATAGTGACCTCAGTTCGAGAGAGCTGGATGGCTGCAAGATTTTCATCGAAGATGGAAGAGCTATGGAAGTTTGGTTTGGAGATTAGAGCCTCTGCGCCATACCTCCCATTCCACTTGGTAACTAATTTCACGTCGATCTCTTTCCTCTGGTCCTGCATCGACTTTCCGAATATAGTGTTATTGTAAAGCTTGTAATGCATCTTTTCGAATTCGGATTTGGAATTCTTGCGTTTTTCACTGTTTAGATCGATATATTTCCTCAACCATGCACTTTGATTGAATCTTAGAGCTCGGTGAATTTTTTTCAGCTTGAGCCCATGTTGTAGAGCTTGTTTGAGAGCTCTATAGTGAATGACATACCTCTCCTTGTCATACAGAGTAGTCAAAAGTTTCTTCTGTTTCGAACCTGGAGGTGCCATGCTTTCCGGACATAGTGGAAGATCTTTGTGTTCGTCGTGAATTTCTTCAGGATACTGCAAATCCACCTCCAGAATGTAACCGATCGGTGAGTCGTCTGGAACGTCGAAGAAATTTGGCTGCGAGCAGTCTTCTACCCACACAAATCCACCAGTTGGTAAATTTTCTCGCATAGCAAACCCATAGAGATTCACTATATCATAGAAATGAATGTACTTCAAGGGCTGAGTCTCGTCGAACTCAGCACCCATGTACTTATTGTTAGCCTTCGAGTATCGGTTCGAACACTGACTGATACCACCACGAATTCCACGTTGGATAAACATGAGCTGGTCGATGTCAGTTATCAGCTCCAGTTTGACTTGGGTATACTTGAGCATTGCATCCCAACTGTAGCCAGGCAAGGTGTGATAGTGTGCAGGATCCAGACCAAAAGATTCAATGCTGTTTGTTCGAAAATTTTCAAAGATATCTGCTAGCAATAAGACATCAATCATCAAGTACAGATCGGAGTATTCTCCAAGATCTGAGATGTCAAATGCTCTCCAAACCTCTTGAGCATGCTTGTAATCTTCGTCGCTGATTTCACTCTGATATAATATGCTGTAAAAATCTTCTTTGCTCGGCAAATGATCCTGTAGTAAAGACTCAAAAGAGCTCACAAAATCGTATGGAAAAATCCCTTTCTTTTTGACGAGGGAGACTTGTCTGCTCGAGAATTCAGCAGCTTGGAATGTGCTCTCGACTATTTGCAGCTCAACCATGCTGGAAGCTAATTTGTCGAGAGATGCTGGTAAGAATCTGAATGTATCGATGAATCTGAGGTTGATCTCGGTCCCATCGACGAACTTTGTGAAGGAGATGTATTTTTCTTTGTTGAGGGGGATCAGTGACACTCGTCCGGGGAATGATGTAGCCAGCTCCTTAATAAATAGGTGACAATCATATGCACTGTTGTTATGAGCTGCAATCGCAATGGTTCTTGAGTCCTTATAGTTCAAGTTACAATTTGAATGCGCAGGGCCGCGATATCTAGAAGAAGATAAGAATTCATGAGTGATGGGGCATGGAAAAAAGATATGTCATTCACTCACATTCCCGTCAGGTGATCATGGTCTTTGACTGGCTGCTCTTCCGGTGAGAACGCTTTTCTACAGATGTGACAGATCTTGGCAATTTGGAAGAGGCATTCCTCTCTCTCTGTGAGTGGTTTCATAGGTACTTGGTTCTCATTCTTGACGAGTTCATTCAGTTCCACAGCTAGATCGTACAACTGTTCCATCAACCATGCGGCCGGACTCTTTGCTTCTGCATTCTCTTGGCGATAGGATCTGTAGCCAGATTTTGAATCGTCAAAACTGCATTTAATGTATAGCCCAACACTAAAAGGCTCGTGGCGTTGATATGCCCTTTTCTCATTCTCTACAGGCTTCAACAAACACTCGAAATCGAAATAAGCGACAAACGGCATTCTTTCACTGTACTTGTAATTTGTGAAAGAGACCAGACTCTTGTCTTTGGGTGGTAGCTTGATTTTGCATTTGTTCACTGCTGCACAATCAATCTCATGCGCGTCTAATTTATCTTGGTCTCTGAAAAAATGTAGACACCGATCACAAATGAAGAGTCGATGAGCTCTTTTTGTCAAACTCGATCCCACCAGCCGTGACAAGTCCTTGATCCATACATAATGGATTGTTGGTGGCACATCGTAGTCATCATCGGCGTCGTCACCATTTTCATCAGAGTAGCGGCTCTGAACAAGAAGCAAGTTTACATGAACATCCCGTTTCAGCTTGGTTACTTGACACGTACCCACTTCATATTTGTCTCCATATTTTTTCAAGATAAAAAGGTTCACTGAAATATTGTTCTGTTTCTCGAATTTTGGGATATGTTTCGGCAGCACAGGAAACTGGATACCCTCAAAATTGAGCTCATCAACGAATCTCTCATACTTGCTGACTCGATTTGGATTCTGTTCTGTAGGATGCAAACCGGAGAGCACAGCCCACTTGAAGCACTGGTTATCTTCATTCTGCACATTCACACAGGCACGACGTTTTTTTATTATTGCTGGTAATTCAACGTAAGAGCTGCCTCTCATAGGGTTGAATTTATTGATGTTCAAAGTTAAGTTGATTATTGAACGCAAAGACCAGCCAGATTCTCGCTCTGCGAATTCTTCCATCTCCTTAGCTATAGGCTCACTGAAATGTTCCTTGAAAAACTCTGGTAGAGAATCTGTGTAATAGACTTCTGCATTTCTCGTATTGAAATATTTGATGTCAATTAGCTCTTCGTCTCCTTTCACGATGATGAATTCAGCGGCGAGAACTGCATTAATTTTCAAACATTCATCAGCCTCGAGCAACTGACTGACTTGTTCAACGAAGATTTTTGAAGCGTCCTGCATGAAAGTCTGAATGTCTAGGTGGTTGAGATTTGTAATTATGGCAGTCTTCAATCGAGACTCGAAAGCTGTATCAATGATATCCCAGGCAACACTCTTCTCTGGTTGCTCAAGGCTACCACCTCTCTTCAAAGATTCATTGAGTATTCTACCAATACTCTTCAGATGACTCAAATATGAGCAACAGCTTTTCTTCTCGTGGAGTTTCAGTGTCCTTGATGTTGAAAGACCGATGAGTGCTTCTGAGGCGTAGTGTGTGAGATCGATCCATCTTGATATGTCTCCTAGATCAGCTTCTCCTCTCGAAATATATCCAAGTGCCTTGTAGAGCCTCGAAACAGCATCTGCATAGTACTCAAGTTTGAAAGTTTCACCACTGCAAACTTCGTCCATGATAGCAGCGATACTCCAAGTACGACTTGCTCACAAGAGATGAGGTTGGATAATGGAAGCTCAGGGCAACAGTAGTCGTATTTATTCCTTTGGGTATGGCGGGGCGCGGGTGGGGGAGTTACGGTGGCTCGAGTCAGCGGTGGGCTCTGATTGGTTGAGAGGATCGGGAGAGCCGCGAGGAAGGCTATATAATGAGCGTTATGTCGCGAGGGAAATCATTCTCCTCCGAGAGATGAACCAAGTCACAAGTTTCAAAGAGCAGCAAAGGATCTATCGCCAATTCTGCACCATGGAATACATTGTGGACGTTCAAGGATTCAAAACTGCACTGAACGAGTTCATCTTCAAGGAAGTTGCCGTGACACGCATCGAACAAGATGCTATCCCATCGGTCTACATATTCAAACCACCCTACAACTGGGACAAGTTGCTGCCTAAGAACCAGAGTGAGAACCGATGGTTGGAATACAATTATCACGGCATCCCTTGGTGTCACGGAGACATAGCTTACGACGAACTTCCTCGATTATTGCGCAGTCGACTCGGCGATGCAAGGAGGATATACGTCAAGGGGCTCGAGAAGAAGAGATGGCTCGAGACATATGTTGATAATGTCATCAATATTGAGGATTTCAACTGCCCAGCATTCAAGAATCTCAGACTTGGGACTGTAGTAATTTTCTGCACTCATCATTATCTATGTGCTACTCCAATTTGTGCTGCTATAAATGTCTCATTGTTGAAAGATTGGGCTCTCGAAAATCTCTCACAGAAGAAGAAGAAGGTTGGAATAATGAGCGATGAAGTTCTTAACTCTATGTATACTTGAAAAAATAAAGATTACCTACCCTCATGAAAAAAATCGGCCCTTTTAAGAGCCAAAAAAAAAATTTACAACGTACGACAGACTATCGTTTGATGACATAATGTGACCTCATCCCACCTCAATAAAGATTACCCTCAAGAGTATTGAATTGTATGATTGAAACTCTAATTCAAAATAAAGTTGAGATTCTAAGAATGTCAGCTCTTCAATAAAAATTGGTTCTGATAAATTTTCAATGATAGATCGGAGTTGATATTGAATTTCAGTTTAGAAGAAAAGCAACAGAAGACTTCATCAATTATTTTCCAATGAAATCAAATACTATTATAGAGGACGAGAGCGAGTTCCATCGTTTTCAATCCTTTGTGGCCCTGAAAAGGGCCGATTGTTTCTCCTGAAATTCAATTCTTGTTCATCTCAACATCAGTGGGCTTCTTCTCAGGCGTTGGAAATTTAATTTCAATCTTGTGCTCTCCAACAGTCAGTACTAAAGTCTCGCTCGGCTCTTTGACTGCTTCATCTTCACACTTGAGAACCCACTCAAGAATTTCATCCAGAATCACATCATCCATGTCGTGTGGATTGGGTTGTTGTCCCCAACACTCTTCAGCATCCGCCAGAAACAAAGTCAAGGCAAGATCCGTATCGAGCTCGTCGAATTCTTGCTTCTGCTCCATTTCACTGCTGAGTTTCGAATGATGATTCCTCGGGAGAAGATGCGACTTTTATAAGCATTTTTCCATCATAAGTGGAGGTGGGGGGGTTACTCGTTGATCTGAACCCCCACTCCGCATCTCGTATCAAGAGAATGAGTATTTCTTCCATCAAAAGTAGAAGAAAGATCGTTATTGGTATGCCAATCTTGCATCAAGAGAATAATTTCCACTCGTTTGATCAGATTGGTGGCCCTGAAAAGGGCCGATTGTTTTGTAAATTCAAGGGAACTCTAAAAATTTCTTCTTTTTCAGCTTCGCCTCTCTAACATGTGGCGGATCTCCAGTTGGTACACGCTGAGGTCGAGTTGGGCGGCGTATCCAGGGGTCGTATTGAATCGTTGAGACACAATCCAACGAGAGTTGCTCGAAAGACCGCAAGATTGCGGAGACATTCGGTGGGCGCAGATCCGAGCGCACTGTACCAACATAAATGGGCTTTGGTGTTCTGATCAGGCGCCGGATCATCGTCCTCTTGCATCTCTCACACATGCCTCGACGTTTCTTTGGTTTCTTAGCCAGAAGTCGCACAGCTCTCTTGATTTCATTTGCTATTTCTCCACACGGTTCCTTCTTACAAACTGTGAATTTCTTCGGATGCCTCGGTTTGCTGCTGCTACTTTCCACAACACTAGAAGTGAATGAGAATCCCATCTTCTCTTGCCACCTAAGAGGTGTCCCGAGCTCCCTCCTTCTGCTGCTGCTTGTAGAGTTTCCCATGATGGAATGATGATAAACCCAGGAATGAGTCCGTTTATAAGCCTTTCCGACTCAGTTCATTTCCTCGTTGTCAAGGCGATGCCGGTAGTGGGGGTGATTTGAAGAGTGCGGACGTCGGAGAGAGACTGCTGCTGCCACGGACTTATTCAGATCCTCGTTGTCAAGGCGATGCCGGTAGTGGGGGCGATTTGAAGAGTGCGGACGTCGGAGAGAGACTGCTGCTGACACGAATGACTTTGACATACGTTTTAGAATTTTTTGTTGGCCCTGAAAAGGGCCGATTGGAGAGATGAATTAATATCGCTTGCTTCGAATCAAATTAGCAAGCTCCATATCACGGGCGATGACTGTCACTCTGTGTGCATGTTGAGCACATGAGTTGGCATCGGCAAAGACCTCGACCAGGAACTGCTCGCTCACTTCCTGTAATGCCATCACCGCTGCGCTTTGGAATTTTATTCCTTCCTTGAAACTCCGGGCGATGTCTCGAACAATGCGCTGGAAGGTTCGCTTCTTGATCACAAAGCCGCCATTCTTCTTTTCGAGTATGTTGTGCCTCTGTACAGGTGTGCCAGGTTGGATCCGATGTGGGGTTGTGACACCTTTCAGTCGAGTAGAGTTGATGTCGGCCCTGTCCTCGATGAATTTTTTTGATGTAGCCTTTATCCGCACCATTGCTGCTCTCTGCTGCTGCTCGATTGGTAATGAATTCCACAAGTTCCGTGTGCCTCTTTTATAGACATCAGGAGAGCGGTGGCGCTGCAATCCCCACACATTAGCGCAGAGTTACTCCCACTACAGTCTTCGGCGGAGATTAATGAAAATCTATAAAAGTGGTCTCAAAATTGCATTAAAATCATTTCACCATGGAAAGCGACGACTGCTTAGAAATACGAGACGACGCTCTTGTCGAAGAGATGGAGCAAGAACTTTCTTTTTCTCAAGAAATTGAGAACTCTACAGAAAGTTTATCTCAATTGAGAATTTGTGAAACACCAGAGCCCGAAAGTAGTTCGAGCGAGAGTCTCTATCCGATGGAGGACTCTTCTGATGGCTACATCACGATCTCATCAGTCTCATCTTCTCCAGAAGCCGTTGAATTACCACCAAGGTCACTCAAAAGGAGAAGAACGACAAGTACCAGCAGCGGTAATAGCAGTGACAATGAGCAACAACCACGGTGTAGGCGGCGACTGAGATACACACCAAAGAGGCGGCGGCTTATTGCAAGAAGGAACAGTAATAAATGGTGAAAGACTTTGGAGAAAAACTTGAGAAGCAAAAACAATCGGCCCTTTTCAGGGCCACCAAAGTATTGGACGTGAACAAAACCATTCGTTTTTCAAAGTTACAAACAGATGAACAACATGCAGTTGCTCCGCAACAATCAGAGTCGAGCTCGATTCTCATTGGCACGGAGCAACGACCATGAGTGTGAGAGAGATTCACACAGAATATAGAATGAATAGTTCTCTACGTTGTGATATTATTGGTTGGCCCTGAAAAGGGCCGATTGTTAGTAACAAAAAAAATTTAATCCTCTTCTTCACTACTGCTGATGAGCCTTTGACGCTTCCTCGGTGCAGCTTCTTCATCCTCCTCCTCATCGCTGCTGGATATCAGTCGTCTGCGATTTTGTCTGAGACTGGGCCTCGGTGGTGTTATAGGCGGTGATGGAATTGCTGCTACTGCTGCTCGACGAGCCTCCTCTCGAGCTGCAAAGCGCGCCTCCATCTCAACTTGGAGCTGACGTAGCTCTTCTGCAATGAATCGAGAAAAGTTGGCTTCGACAATGTCGAAGTCGCCAGGCTCCAAGTTCTCCAAGTCCTCTGCGATCTCCTCCTCTAGCTGATCATCCTCGCTGACTTCTGCTGCGATGTATTTGGATGGATCCATGGCTGATGAGTGGAGATAATGCTCATAACTCACCCGTTATATGCACTTGGGTGAAACTCTACCGCACCAATCATGACCACTGTTGGCCAACCATCCCCATGGCAACGCGCGAGTGGTGGGGGTAATTTATGGCTAGTAGCACACACATGTGTCGGTAGATGTAGTGGAGGGAGGCTAAAGAAGAATATTGATTCTTTTAGAATGACCTTGATGTCCTACTATCACTCGAAGTAGAAGAAAAGCGAGTTTGTTGTGTATGAATATAATTACAGGGCCAAATACACCATGGACTCAGTTGGACTATGGCTCTAGACTGGGAGGTGATCATTCAAGTTCAGGGATATATAAGTATATTGAGAGCATATAGTATATGATGTTATTCATACTTTTCATCAAGAATGGCCAGATGGGACATATATATACCTTTCCTGATGATCATAGAGGTGTGATAGACAATATGGGTTTCCAACATGGTTATGTCAAAGAAAAAGTAACTGAAAAATTCAAAACTTCTCAAAACATGTTTTAACCACTGAATTGACTTGTGTCCTTGTAATATCTCAAAGAACACACTTGAATCTAGTTGAAGCATGTGTCAGGAGCATTCCAGAATGGTTTTGAAAAGATTTTTGAACAAAAGTTGACTTTTCACTTTCCAAAAATTTGTTGATTTTTTTACTCAGAAATGGTTCATTTTAGAGGAAATGACCGAGAGTAATGAAAAATCACAAAAAAATCAAAGATTATGGTGGTATTTTTTGTTTAGGTCTGCAAGCAACTTGAGAAAATGTCACAATTGGCGTATCGAATGGGTTTTTCAGAAAACTCACTTTTGAGCATCCCAAATGGACTTGGAGGGTTGGAAATGGTTTCTTTCATTAAGATAAGCTAGATGGGGCATAGATATACACTTTCTGATGATCTTAGAGGTGTGAAACACAATATGGGTTTCCAACATGGTCATGTCAAAGAAAGTGTAACTGAAAAATTCAAAACTTCTCAAAACATGTTTTAACCACTGAATTGACTTGTATCCTTGTAATATCTCAAAGAACACACCTTAATCTGATTGAAGCATGTGTCAGAAGCATTCTAGAATGGTTTTGAGAAGATTCTTGAACAACTTGAGAAAATGTCCAAATCAACGTATCGAAGGGTTTTTTCAGAAAACTCACTTTTGAGCATCCCAAATGGACTTGGAGGGTTGGAAATGGTTTCTTTCATTAAGATAAGCTAGATAGGGCATAGATATACACTTTCTGATGATCTTAGAGGTGTGAAAGACAATATGGGTTTCCAACATGGTCATGTCAAAGAAAGTGTAACTGAAAAATTCAAAACTTCTCAAAACATATTTTAACCACTGAATTGACTTGTATCCTTGTAATATCTCAAAGAACACACCTTAATCTGATTGAAGCATGTGTCAGAAGCATTCTAGAATGGTTTTGAGAAGATTCTTGAACAACTTGAGAAAATGTCCAAATCAACGTATCGAAGGGTTTTTCAGAAAACTCACTTGTGAGCATCCCATATGGACTTGGAGGGTTGGAAATGGTTTCTTTCATTAAGATAAGCTAGATGGGGCATAGATATACACTTTCTGATGATCTTAGAGGTGTGAAAGACAATATGAGTTTCCAACATGGTTATGTCAAAGAAGGTGTAACTGAAAAATTCAAAACTTCTCAAAACATGTTTTAACCACTGAATTGACTTGTGTCCTTGTAATATCTCAAAGAACACACTTGAATCTAGTTGAAGCATGTGTCAGGAGCATTCCAGAATGGTTTTGAAAAGATTTTTGAACAAAAGTTGACTTTTCACTTTCCAGAAATTTGTTGATTTTTTTTTACTCAGAAATGGTTCATTTTGGAGGAAATGACCAAGAGTAATATAAAATCACAAAAAAATCAAAGATGATGATGGTTTTTTTTTTTTTGTTTAGAGGGATGTGGGTACTACGGATAAGCCTAAGTTTCTATTCTCATTTTTCAACTTTTTTCCCAATTTACATCAGGAGCAGAGTATGTTCTCAACGTTTGAATCGTTTCGTGGCCCTGAAAAGGGCCGTTTTGAAGCTAATTAATCATCACTATCGCTGCCTAGGATGACTGTATCATCATCTGAACTGATGAAGATTGTTCCATCATCATCGTCGTTTTCATCCGAGGACGATGCGCTGGCATTAGCAAGCTTGTTACTGCTATTCATACGAGGATAATGGCATTCCTCTATCGACACCTCGCAAACAATCTCGCAATCATCTTCGGATGATGATGCTCCATCATCAGATGGTTGCTGCCACAGCTGTTTTTGGGTAGCAGTAGAAGCACAGCTTCGTTCGGGAGTAGCTTCGGGCTGCATGGCACATCCGTGAATGATCGATATCGATCAGATGGCCCATTATATAGTGGCGCTGTCAACCAATGGGAGTCGAGCTCATGGTTCTAGTAGGGGTAAGAAAAGATTGTCTGCATCAAAAATCTACAGTCGTCTCAGCAACCAATGGGAGTCGAGGTCATGGTTCTAGTAGGGGTAAGAAAAGATTGTCTGCATCAAAAATCTACAGTGGTCTCAGCAACCAATGATGCGCAAGTACGCATGTGGTGGGAGAACTTTGAGTTTTTGGGTTCGGTGGGAGGTTAGGATTTCGACCCCCACATGCGGGCTGCTTGCTGGATTCTAATTGGTACTCCCGCAGGCTGGAAAAGTGCTTAAAACGGGCCACTTTCACCGCGCGCGCGTATTCGACAAGGAGGAGGCAGCAGAGTAACAACCCGGAGCTGGTGGCAGCAGCAGCGGCAGCGACGACGTGTGGCAGCAGTGGCAGCGAGGACGAGCGTGGCAAGGACGATCTGGAGGGGCGACGGCGAGCAACCCCATCAATGACCTCGTCCACGGTCCACCGATGACCCCGCACACGGTCCAACAATAAGAAGGGGCCCCCGCCCACGGGTCACAACGGAGAAGATATATCGGCGGTGATGGCAGCGACCCCGTGGCAACGTCGGCGACAACCTGGTGGCAACGGCGGGGCGCCAAGCAGCTGCGACACCTGGGGACGACATAACCTCTGTCCTTTTCAGGACAGAGATTAAAACGTATGAACATGGATTCGTTCCTGGTGTGCAGCTGCTCCGAGAAACACGGTAGGCACTAGTGGCCCCCCGACTCGAGGAGTATCAATTTGCCCTTCTCAGGGCAGTAGGACAGGCGATTCGTCCGCCAAATGTTTCACACGAGGAACATTTATCGTCCTGGACAAGATATTGTGTGTGTGTGTGTGTGTGTGTAAAAGTGAGGTTATAGGGTGACACCATGTGTGCGCGTTAGGTTATGTCACCTACCCGCGTGCGCGCTGCATCTTCGTCGCATCATCTCACGTGATCGGGCTGGTGTGCGGTACGCGGTTGCTGGAGGTTGAGCAGCGCGTCTCAAGCGAGCGTCGTTGTCGTGTGCTAGCTGAGCCATCGAAGAAACACACACACACACACACCGGGACAGGCTGGTTTGAGCACTGCGAGCGATGGAACAGGCTGGTGTCCGGCGCGAGACACGGCTCTTGAGTCCCGCAAAGCCTGGGCCGGTTTCGAAACAGCAGCCTTGAAACATCCAGCAGGCTCAAAAAACACGTCAAGGCACGGCCGGTTTCAAAACAGCACCCGTGTTTCAAACTTGCTGTTTCATCTTCCCACCAAGGCTAGGCCGGTTTCAAAACAGCAGTCTTAAAACACCCGTGTTTTAAGACTGCTGTTTTGAAACCGGCCTAGCCTATCTACTGTGCATTTTGATAGTGCCTCGGCATATGAGGAGTGCAACATAGGTGCAGCACGGGGTCTACGTGCACCGGCTGTTGCCATATGTGCACCCTCAAAACCATGTCTGTAGGGGAGGGGGGCACTACGTATGGTGCACAGAATAGAACTGGTGCACAGAAGGTTGCGTATAGTGCAAAGAATAATTTTCCGCATAACCTGCCCTCACTCTCTAGAAAACGAGAGCCTCGGCAGTTTCCCCCGGCCTCTCGTGAGTGGCACAGCGGTGCCAGGGCTCCGGCCCATTCTTACAGGGTCGCGAGGGGCAAGCAATCCTTAGGGAGTTCCTCGCGACGGTACACAGCATTGGCGCACCCAGGCAGCCCATCCTTTTCTACCGTATTTAGGCCAAGACCCGGGTACGGTGTCCCTTGCTTGGGGCTGGAGGGTCGTCACACCCCAGAACCAAGACACCAGAGTGCCTCAGTTCTCCTTGCGAGTCTCGCGAGAGGAAGTAAAGTGTGCGGAGTACCAGTTTTGGAGCCAGGCCTCATCAATCTCACAACTCGAGCTCTACTCTATTTTGGAGCTATAGCAAGTATTCCCTTCTCCGAATGACCCATGTAACGTATATCGCTTTTGTTTCCCTGGTATTGTGTCTCGCTTCAGCATCCAGCAAAGATCGGCCAGCATGTTGACATCACATTTTCCTTGATAACGATTTTCCAATACTCTGAAATCTTGATAAAAGCGTTCGCCTTGCCTTCCACGGATTCAGCGACCGCAAAAAACATGTAGTATAGGCTAAACAAAGAATGGTTCGATCACCAGGTCCAAGTATCTTTGGAAAATAACGATTTTTCGAGGTTATGTGAGAAAACTGATGTGCCGGGACGGAATTGACCTTGGATTGATATTGAGCAACCCCGGAAACATATGGTATAGGCAGGATGAAGTATGGTTCGGTCACCAGGTACAAGTGTCTTTGGGAAATCATGATTTATTGGGGTTGTGTCAGAACGATGATGCGCTGAGGCAGGCGTGGCACCAGATTCGGATTCAGTGACCCCAAGATCATCAAGTGTGGGCAAAACGAAGTACAGTTCGAACACTAGGTTCAAATATCCTTGGAAAATCCAAATTTTTCAAGGTTATGTCAGAACAATGATATATTGGAACCAAACTAACACCGTTTTTGGATTCAACGACCCCGAAAACATGTGTTTGGTGGTCAAGAGTGGATTCAGTACGGTTTGATTATGATTTTGGATCAATTTTGTCACATGCTTTTTTGAGGTTCTGCCAAAATCTCGACGTGCTGAACTAAAACTGACCCTGGATTTGGATTCAGTGACCCCCAAAACATAAAGGTAATATAGTTTGGGAGTTAGGTCAGAACTTTTTCGTGGGGCTGTGGAATCGCTCGTACAATTTCTCATCCTTCCTAACTTCGACTGTGCCTGCCTCTAATAGCGTGACAAAACCGAGGGACAAAATCTCCGGCTTCAGCAGTCTCAAAATGCTCGCACTCGATTTGCATTAGGCAATATCCCTTGGAGAGATCATGTTAACCCCTACTGCAAGCGCTAAGGGTGGTTCACGGTGAAAGCCCGACGAGAGTCCTTCTTAGCCAGCTCTCTTCATCAGATTCTACAAACTCGCAAACCTCAGTACTTGGCTAGAAATTTTGTAGAAGTATGCAACACGAGTCTCCAGAGATCTGTTCGTCTGTAAACTGGTGACCTCATAGTTCTGAAATGTCCCTCGGCGTCTCTGAAAATTGCTCTCTACGTGAGCGCTCCATACTATTGGAATAACTTACCACGCAAAGTCTCTACTATGTCTCGCTCTATCTCTCTGAAGAATTTCGAAAGTTGGAGGAGACAACTGTCTACTCCAATACCTTTCTTTCTCAACATATATTTTTATTCGCTTCCTATATATTTTAACTATTTCATATATTTCATATCCTCATGTACCATTTTATGCGCCCCACGTGACCCATCGTCTTCGGGCTGATGAATCAATCAATCAATCTCTCTCTCTCCCCGGCTAGTATAATTGGAATGCAGATTATCCCAATAGCAGCATCCCCGATTGATCGATCGAAAATACGAGGTGTTCGATCGATCCGAATAACACGTAAGTAGCTGTTCCAGCGCAAGCAGAGTAGCAGAGCTGTATCGCATAGATATATAGTTGCAAATGGTAAGCTATGCAACTCGTTTGCTCGGAGAATTATTAGTAATACAAATATACTAATATCCCAACCTCGCAAATGGCGCTACTAGCCGGCTCTCTCTCTCTGGCGGTAAGTGCTTCCACACGCATCTAACATCGCTCCGTGTTTAAACATCTTTTTGACCACCAAAACGTCGTCCCGAGTGGCACTTTTTTGCAGATTGGACTTCCTCCTGCAGGCTCATACCACTGGAGCATCACTGCATGGCTCCTACTAGAGCCTGGGAGGAATAATTCCAATTCTGCAATTTCCAACAACAACATCGAGTTGGCAGTGCTTGGCGCGGAAAGTGAGCTTTCTGCGCATGCTCGGAGGTCGTCTGCTACGCTGGCTCGCCTCACCGCCTTGCTGTCTGCTGCATGATGAGTGACAACACCTGCTGTTACTGCCACAAATCCTTGCGCGCGGGCAGCAAAGAATGCAGCATCTGCAAGGGATCAGCACATGTCAAGTGCTCGATCTCATCCCGAGAAGCAGACACATGCAAAGGCTGTCTGGAGGTGAGTCAAATTCCAGCCGCACAATTAAAATCGAGTGCGTCGGAGCAGACGACTACGACTTCTCGCCTCAGCATGCAAACAGCCAGAGGGAGAGAGAAGGAGAATACGAACTCGCAAAGACGTGTGAGTAATCAGCCCATCTCACACACGCGACTCAGCTCGCGCGCTGCGTCAGGATTGTCTCCCCCCGCTCCGCAGCATACCACCGCTGCGCGCCGCAGCGCGAAGCTCCCCACCACCAATGCCTCTGTTTCCACCAAAAGGCCAGAGCTCGCGCTAGAGGGGGATATGCTATCGCCTGCAGATCTGTCTCCGTCGAGTGGCGCCACCCTGCAGCAGTCCAACACAGTAGAGCCCGCGAATTTTCAAAAGCAGCGAACGGACGCGCGGCTCAATGCTACCACCCAGTCGCTGCTCACCATACCACCTGTGGACCACGCTGTTGGGTCGGTAGAAAGTAACAGCCGCAACATCTCGGGACAACCTGCAGTACCATCAGCATCGACAACGACGAAGTCTCCTGAACCTGAATGGGTATTTATAGCGCAGTCTACACTGGACCTCTTTTATCAACAATATGACATGCTCCGGGATCAGCTCGTCGAAATAAAATCTCTCGTGAGTCGACAAAACGTTGCCATTCCCTCTCCACCTCTCACGCCAGCAGTGAAAGAGGTGGATGATCGCCTGTTGGAACGTGTATCTTCTCTCGAGAGACTTATCGAGAGGCAGAACTCCCAGCTGGAGGAGCTTCGCTTGGATCACCAGCTTCTCCTGGAGCAGAATACCACCATGAAAGGCCAGCTTCCCACTCTGACTGAGCTATTAGAAGGTCACCAGTGTAGTCTGCGAGATACAGAATGTAGAATTAACGAGAATAGTAATGTCGAATCGCCACATCAATCCTCGTTTCCTCTTATTCCACCTAGGATGGACAAGTCCCCCCACTCACACGCTGGGAAGCAGCGACAGGGACACGGCAGTGACGGCCTTGAGCGCTGTAAATTGATTATTAATGGAGTTTTGAAAGAAAATTCAATGGCCTCACCGGCACAATTATCTGATATTTCTTACGCAGTGCTCAAGTCCATCCTCCCCTCACTGGAGAGGGCAGACATTGCTGATGTTCATGTCCTGCAACCAGGGCATGCGTCTGGGGAGAGGCCTCCAACTGGAAATCGCGATTTGGTCCCATCTTCCCGAGCCCCAGCTGCCATCTCGCGTTCTTTACCATCATGCGTAGTCCAACTCTCCAGTAGCCGTCTAGTCGGGGAAGTGATTCGGGCTAAACGTTCAATCGCCAATAATTATTTCACGGCTAATAACATCCAGTCTGATCTACTTGATCCAGATGTGAAAGCTCATGTGCCAGACCGTAAAATCTTCATAAATGAAATGCTCCCCCGCGAAAAGTACAAGAAGTATATACGTTTGAGGTCAGTTGCACGCGGTTTGGGACTACGATACGTCTGGCACAGCGGTGGACGTTTCTGGGTTAGGCGGAAGAATGGTGAGCGAGCGCACACGTTCGAGTCCCTCGCTGATCTGCAGGTCATTCAAACGGCCTGTCGAAGTGTTCCAAAACGTACTCGTGCGTCCTCTAACAACAACCAGAGCTGCACAGTCGTTCCGGAGCAAAACGGGGTTCCGGCAGCAGAATCAGTGGAGACTCCTTGACTAAATACGGCTGCTGAGGAGCGACGAGGGAGTGGAGGTTCCTCAAAAGCGGGATTTATCAACCTTAACTCCCTGACAGATAAGATTGAGCATCTACGCTTGCTCGTCGCCAACGATCCCTCCTACCATCTATTTGGGGTGGCTGAGTCGAAGCTAGATGAGTATGTGGATGACAGTCTCGTTCAGATACCGGGTTTTTCTCTGTTGAGACAGGATCGAAACAGAGAGGGTGGTGGGGTTGCCTTGTATGTACGCAATGATTTCAAGGTAGAGAAGCTAATTTCGTCTAAAACTTTTGGCCCAGGGAAACCTGGTGTTCCTGAATTTCTTTTCTGTAGCGTACAGCAGGGTAACTCCCCTCCAATTTTAGTCGTGGTAATTTACAGACCCCCGAAAATCGCCATGCAGAAGGATGACGGGCTGTTTGGCTCGTTACGCCGACTGTGTGGGGATTATAGTCACAAAATTATAATGGGAGATCTGAACGCGGATCTGTTAGACACTGCTCACCCTGACACCAAGACACTGACTGCACTGACAGAAGAACTTGCCTTGCAGATAGTGCAGCATGGCCCGACTCACCAACACACCCCCAATACATCTCATACATGGATTGACCACATTTACGTAGATGACAATGACATCGTTACAGACTTTCAAAACAGACTCCTGCCCAGTTTCGGCAGGCACTCGGTCATAGACGTCACCATCAACGTCTTCACTCCCACTCCGCCAAAAAATTCCTTTACTTATAGGGATTTTCGTAATATCACTCCGGAGATGCTAAATGACCGTCTGCTTCGCTGCGACTGGACAGCTCTTGAAAATGCCGAAACCAGCTTGGAAGACGCAATTCACTGCTTGAATGAGGATTTAATGACTGTTATAGATGAATTAGCGCCCGAAAAAACTATCAACCCGCGAAAAAATGATGCTCCTTGGATTGGTCCTGAGTTGAGGGTGCTCATGAATAAGCGAGATGCGACGCGCAGGCGCTGGGAACGAAATCAACGTAACCAGCGCAAGTGTCCTGAGCTTCAAAGTGAGTATTTTCGGCTTAGCGAAGAGGTCGACTTGCGCATGGAACAAGAGCGTAATTCCTTCCTTCAAAACCATCTATCAGACGCTCTTGATCAACATAAGAACATCTGGAAGGAAATGCGCAACCTCGGCCTCCTGCCTAAGAGCAAAGAGGAGGAACTTCACGGTTTCACACCGGATGAGTTGAACGCTCACTTTGCGGGAGTTTCCGTTTCACCTCACGAAAATATAGATGAAGCAATGGACGATATAAATTCGGCTTCAGAGGAGGGTTTTAATTTTAAGCCTACAAATTTCAATAACGTAGTCCTTGCTATCAAACATTTTTCCTCGCAAGCCCGTGGGTCAGACGGGATTCCCCAAAGCGTGATCGCGAAGGCTCTTCCGGCTATTGGTGATCTTATTGTACATATTTTCAACTCCTCTTTCGCTCATAGCACTTTTCCCGAGGCTTGGAAGCAAGCACAGCTGATCGCACTGAAAAAGACTGCCGCTCCATCGACGGTCTCGGACTTCCGTCCTATAGCGCTGCTGTGTTTTCTCGCCAAGGTCCTGGAAAAAATCGCACACGACCAAATCACGGAGTACTTAAAACAAGAGGGATTACAAGATCGCTTCCAGACTGGTTTCAGGCAATACCATAGCACCCAGACAGCTCTACTAAAGTTGACAGATGACATCAGAGTAGGCATTGACAAGAAGAAGATCACCTTGCTCCTGCTTTTTGACTTTAGTAAAGCTTTTGACACGATATCACCATCTAAGCTGTTGAGTAAACTTCGAAATCTTGGCTTTTCGAGATCGGCACTTCTGTGGATAAAATCATACTTACAAGGTCGCACCCAAAAAGTCACTTCAAAATCTGGTAATTCTGATTGGCTTGAAACCAATCTGGGTGTTCCACAGGGTTCCGTTCTCGGGCCTTTACTCTTCAGCTTATATGTCAATGATTTACCTGGTTTGCTAGACGGAAAGTCGGTACATCATCTATTTTATGCGGACGACCTCCAAATTTATCTCCAAGTCGAGAAAACTAAAATCAGGGAGGGCATCGCTCGGCTGGGTGAAATAGGACGACTAGTTGCCGAATGGGCCAAGAGTTCCGGCCTGTGTCTCAACGCTGGCAAGACCAAGGCAATCTACTTCAGCTCTGAGAGGAATATCAAAGATCTGAAGAGAATGGACTTGCCAGGGGTTGAGATACAGGATGGAAATTTCATCCCGTTCAGTGATACGGTTGTGAGTCTCGGTGTTACACTTGATAGTGAACTGACGTGGAAACCGCACATTGACCAAGTTACTAAGAAAGTTAACAGAGCCCTATACGGTTTGCGGTTTTTTAGGGCGTGTATCACCAGACCTCTCCGGATTCGCCTAGTCGAGTCATTAGTTCAACCGCATCTAGATTACTGCACAGTCGTGTACCTCGACGCCACGGACGAACAGCGGCAACGGATACAGAGACTGAGCAATTCATGTGTGAGATTCATCTTTGATCTTAGGAGAGACGAGCACATCACCCCGTTTAGGGAGCGATTGGGTTGGTTACGTACTGATTCGCGGAGAATGTACTTCGCAGCACTTTTAATGCATAAGATCATGCATTTGGGTGAACCTGGCTACCTTGCTGCGATGTTTACCAGGTACCAATCCGAACGCCCCGCACGGGGTGATCTAGAAGAGCGGGTACTCAAAGTTCCCAACATGAGACTTGAATATGGAAGAAGATCTTTCCAGGTTCAGTGTGCTCATTTGTGGAACTTTCTCCCTCCGGGCTTTCGGCAGCTTGGGAAGATATCGTTGTTTAAAGAGGCCTTAAAAGATCTCTTGATGACACAGACTCCTCAGAAGATTGATGTGGAGAAGAAGCATTATTTTAATCTATGATAGGCTTGGGTTCTTATTTTTAGCTTACGATTAGTTTTACGTGACCTTCTGTCACCTGACTGAAGCAAACTGTGATATTTTCTCCTTGTGAACCCGTGCTCTCAGATTTTAGACATACGCGAATTCGCAATTGTAATGACTAGTCACAATTTGTGATATGTACCTGTCCTTGACCAAATCGCTTGTGTTATATATATTTTACACCTTTTCTTTTTATTTTTGAATTTTTGAGTACTCAATTATTTCTAGAATTATGCAACATATGTAAAAATATGTGGGTTACATTTTGTCTTATGACGAATAAAGGACATCAATCAATCAATCAATCAATCCCCCCCTCTCTCTCTCTCTCTCTCTCTGCAGAATAGTGAATTTCGTAATGATGAGAATAGTAATGCTGAATCGACACATCAATCTTCGATTCCTAACACTGCCCCTAGGATGGACGAGTCCCCCCACCCATACGTTCGGAAGCAAGGGCAGGGACTAGGCAATGACGGACTTGAGCGCTGTAAACTGATTATGAATGCTGTATTAAAAGAAGATTCTAAGGCCTCACCAGCACAGATATCTGATATTTCTCATGCAGTGCTCAAGTCTATTCTCCTCTCATTGGAGAGGGCAGACATTGCTGATGTCCGTGTCCTGCAACCGGGGCGTGCGTCTGGGGAGAGAACTCCAACACGTAATCGTGACTCGGTTCTATCTTCCCGAGCCTCAGCTGCCATCACGCGCAATTTACCATCATGTGTAGTCCAACTCTCCAGTAGTCGACTAGTCGGGGAAGTGATTCGGGCTAAACGTTCGATCACCAATACAACAGAATCAGCAAGGACTCCCTGACTGGATACGGCTGCTGAAGAGCGACGAGGGAGGGGTAATCCTTTAAGAGCGGAATTTATCAATCTTAACTCCCTGACAGATAAGATTGAGCATTTGCGCTTGCTCGTCGCTAACGATCCCTCCTATCATCTATTTGGGGTGGCCGAGTCGAAGCTAGATGAGTATGTGGATGACAGTCTCGTTCAAATTCCAGGTTTTTCGTTGTGCCGACAAGATCGCAACAGAGAGGGTGGAGGAGTTGCCTTGTATGTGCGCAATGACTTCAAAATTGAGAAGTTGATTTCGTCGAATACTTTTGGGCCGGGGAAACCTGGCGTGCCCGAATTCCTTTTTTGTAGCGTGCAGCAAGGCAGCTCACCCCCAATATTAGTCGCGGTGATCTATAGACCCCCTAAAATTGCCACGCAGAAGGATGATGGGCTGTTTGGCTCGTTACGCCGGCTGTGTGGTGATTACAGTCACAAAATCATTATGGGTGATCTGAACGCTGACTTGTTGGATACTGCTCATCCCGACACCAAGACACTGACTGCACTGACAGAAGAACTAGCCTTGCAGATAGTGCAGCATGGCCCGACTCATCAACACAACCCCAATGTATCTCATACATGGATTGATCACATCTACGTAGATGACAACGACACCATTACTGACTTTCACAACACATACCTGCCCAGTTTCGGTGGGCACTCGGTCATTGACGTCACCATCAACGTCTTCACCCCAACTCCCCCAAAAAATTCCTTCAAGTATAGGGATTTTCGTAACATCACTCCGGAGATATTGAATGACCGTCTGCTCCGCTATGACTCGACAGCTCTTGAAAATGCCGAAACCAGTTTGGAAGACGCAATTCACTGCCTGAATGAAAATTTGATGATCGTTTTAGATGAATTAGCACCGGAAAAAACTATGAACCCGCGTAAAAATGATGCTCCTTGGATTGGTCCTGAGTCGAGGGTGCTCATGAATGAGCGAGACGCGACGCGCAGGCGTTGGGAGCATATGCAACGCAACCAGTGCAAGTGACCTAAGCTTCAAAATGAGTACTCTCGGCTTAGCGAAGAGGTCGATCTGCTCATTGAGCACGAGCGTAATTCCTTCCTTCAAAACCATCTTTCAGACGCTCTTGATCAGAACAAGAATATTTGGAAGGAGATGCGCAATCTCGGCCTCTTGCCCAAGAGCAAAGAGGGAGAACTTTACGGTTCCACACCGGATGAGTTGAACGCTCACTTTGCGGGGGTTTCCGTTTCGCCTCACGAAAATATCAATGAAGCAATGGACGATATTAATTCTGCACCGAAGGAGAGGTTTAAATTTAAGCCCACAGATTTCAATGCTGTAGTCCTTGCTATTAAACATTTCTCCTCGCAGGCCCGCGGGGTGGATGGAATCCCTCAGAGCGTGATCGCGAAGGCTCTTCCGGCAATTGGTGATCTTATCGTACATATATTCAATTCCTCTTTCGCTCATAGCGTTTTTCCCAAAGCTTGGAAGCGAGCGCAGCTGATTGCATTGAAGACGACTGCAGCTCCATCAACGGTCTCGGACTTTCGTCCCATAGCGCTGCTGTGCTTCCTTTCCAAGGTTCTGGAAAAAATTGCACATGACCAAATCACGGAGTATTTAAAAGTAGGGAAACTTCTTGATCGCTTCCAGACTGGTTTCAGGCAATACCATAGCACCCAGACAGCTTCACTAAAGTTGACGGATGACATCAGAGTAGGCATTGATAGGAAGAAGATCACCTTACTCCTACTATTCGACTTTAGCAAAGCTTTCGATACAATAACACCGTCAAAGCTGTTGAGGAAGCTCCGAAACCTTGGATTCTCAAGATCGGCACTCCTGTGGATAAAATCATACTTACAAGGCCGCACCCAAATAGTCACTTCAAAATCTGGTAGTTCTGATTGGCTTGAAACCAATCTGGGTGTTCCACAGAGATCCGTTCTCGGGCCTTTACTCTTCAGCTTATATGTTAATGACTTACCTGGTTTGCTAGACGGAAAGTCGGTATATCATCTATTCTATGCGGATGATCTTCAAATTTATCTCCAAGTCGAGAAAACTAAGATCAAGGAAGGCATCACTCGGCTGGGAGAAGTAGGACGACTAATTGCTGAATGGGCCAGAAGTTCCGGCCTGCGTCTCAACGCTGGCAAGACCAAGGCAATCCTCTTCAGCTCTGAGAGGAACATCGAAGATCTGAAAAGAATGGACTTGCCAGGGGTTGAGATACAGGAAGGAAAGTTCATTCCGTTCAGCGATACGGTCGTGAGTCTTGGTGTTACACTTGATAGTGAACTGACGTGGAAGCCGCACATCGGCCAAGTAACTAATAAAGTAAACAGAGCCCTTCACGGATTGCGGTTTTTTAGGGCGTGTATCGCCAGACCTCTCCGAATTCGCCTAGTCGAGTCATTAGTTCAACCGCATTTAGATTATTGCACAGTCGTGTACCTCGACGCCACGGACGAACAGCGGCAACGGATACAGCGACTGAGCAATTCATGTGTGAGGTACATTTTTGATCTTAGGAGAGACGAGCACATCACCCCGTTTAGGGAGCATTTAGGTTGGTTGCGTACTGATTCGCGGAGAATGTACTTCGCAGCTCTGTTAATGCATAAGATCATGCATTTAGGAGAACCTGGATACCTAGCTGCGATGTTCACCAGGTACCAATCTGAACGCCCCGCACGTGGTGATGCAGAGAGCGGGTACTCAAAGTTCCCAAAATGAGACTTGAATATGGAAGGAGATCTTTCCAGGTTCAATGTGCTCATTTGTGGAACTTTCTCCCTCCGGGCTTTCGGCAGCTGGGGAAAACACCCTTGTTCAAAGAGTCCTTGAAAGATGTTCTATTAACAAAGTCTCCTCAGAGGATTGATCCGGAGAAGCAGCATTACTTTAATCTTTGATGGGCTCGGGTTTTTGTTCCTTTTCATTCCATCTCTTTTTAATTGTGAGTGACCTTCTGTCACCAGACTGGAGAATAACTGTGATATTTTTGTGAACCTATACCCTTTATCTCATTTTCTTCCAAGTGAAATCGTAAAGTGTATGACTAGTCACAATTAAATTATTTCTTAATATGATTTTATCGGAATATTCATTAATTTTATATATACATATGAGTCATTCTGGAGCGAGCTGGACAAAACCGCCACCAGGGGGGTCTGGGAAAAATCGTCAAGAATTGTTTTCCATTAGTACTATGTTAAATTAGTACGAAAAAATTTTTTTCAGATTTTTTCGACCCCCCCTGTGGAACCCCAGGGCCCATGAAAGGGTCATTTTAGGCCCTTCTTTAGCCTATTCTAAGAAAATCATAGTTCCAACGCAATTCAATATTTTTCAACGTACTTGGGCGCATTCTTCTCGTCGAGACAAGTACTTTCGAAAAAAAAATTGTCCAAGGCCACTTAGTGAGCCTGACGGCTTCTGCAAGCTAATTATCGAGAGCAAATCTTAGCGATTTTTGGGTCTGCTTCAAAGCGATTTAGCTCCTACTAGACATGTGATAATCGACTTCTGCAGGTAATCATTTTGAAGGTCTTGGAAAAACCTACAATTCGACCACATGCAGAAGTCGATTATCGTACTTTTCATAGAACCTATAGCCGATACAAGTTGAGCTATTTTCGAAAAAGTCGAAAATTCAGGACTCGATTCCAAAAATATATCTTAATTTTTTTTCACCAAACTTGTGCGATAATGTTCTTCCAGACATCTACTTTCAGTAAGAAAAATTTGGCGGAGGTTATTTTTTCTGATTTTTTTTTGCCGAGCGTTACAAAATGCCGCAAATCGTGGTTTTAGCAAAAACGGCATCTTTGACCACGGTAACATACGCTCCCATCTGGACTGATGTGCACCAATCTGTATGAAAGTACTTCCCAAAGTACCCCCAAGTACGTGTGAGGAGTTGCGGGGACGTGCCTCCAGCCAGGAGCGAGCTGTAGGTTCTCTTTACCGTGTCAAAAATAGGCATTATTTTGGCTATTCGAGCGTAAGCGACCGAGAGCATGAATTTTACTTGTTCTGGCTTACAAATGAGATAATGGGCCAGAATGAAGATCCAAACATAATTTTCCGACTCAAAATGACCATCTGAACACAATCCTCAGGTCAGTTTAGCTCTAGAATGTCGTCTAGTGCCACAAAGGTGTCAGAACCCGTCGACAGAATCTAAGTTCTTCAGGGGCAGAGGGATGACTATTTAGAGCAAAACTGACCTCGGAATTGTGTTCAGATGGTCATTTTGAGTCAAAAAAGTATGTTTGGATCCTCATTCTAGCCCATTATCTCATTTGTAAGCCAAAACAAGTAAAATCATGCTCTCGGTCGCTTACGCTCGAATAGCCAAAATAATGCCTATTTTTGACACGGTAAAGAGAACCTACAGCTCGCTCCTAGCTGGAGGCACGTCCCCGCAACTTCTCACATGTACTAAGGGGTACTTTGGGGAGTACTTCCACACAGATTGGTGCACATCAGTCCAGATGGGAGCGTATGTTACCGTGGTCAAAGATGCCGTTTTTGCTAAAACCACGAATTGCGGCATTTTGTAACGCTCGGCAAAAAAAATCAGAAAAAATAACCTCCGCCAAATTTTTTTTACTGAAAGTAGATGTCTGGAAAAGCATTATCGCACAAGTTTGGTGAAAAAAAAATTAAGATATATTTTTGGAATCGAGTCCTGAATTTTCGGCTTTTTCGAAAATAGCTCAACTTGTATCGGCTATAGCTTCTATGAAAAGTACGATAATCGACTTCTGCAGGTGATCGAATTGTAGGTTTCTCCAAGACCTTCAAAATGATCACCTGCAGAAGTCGATTATCACATGTCTAGTAGGAGCTAGATCGCTTTGAAGCAGACCCAAAAATCGCTAGAATTTGCTCTCGATAATGAGCTTGCAGAAGCCGTCAGGCTCATTAAGTGGCCTTGGGCAATTTTTTTTTCGAAAGTACTTGTCTCGACGAGAAGAATGCGCCCAAGTACGTTGAAAAATATTGAATTGCGTTGGAACTATGATTTTCTTAGAATAGGCTAAAGAAGGGCCTAAAATGGCCCTTTCATGGGCCCTGGGGCCCACAGGGGGGGCCGAAAAAATCTGAAAAAAATTTTTTCGTACTATTTTAACATAGTACTAATGGAAAAATATTTTTGCGGATTTTTCCCAGACCCCCCTGGTGGCGGTTCTGTCCAGCTTGCTCCAGAATGACTCATATATATGTGACACATATGAAAATATGTAGGTGTATTTTTGTCGTATGACGAATAAAGGATATCTATCTATCTCTCTTCTTTATCCATTTCTTTCATTTTTTTATCCTTTTCGAGGTGGTTAGAGCGCGAAATCTGCCTCAAGATCCTTCGGATCAATCGCCAGACACCGGACTGGTTCAGCTTACGTGGACTACGCATAGTTCACGCAGGCCATACCAGGCGGGACACGGGTTTGGGTGGGGCCTACCAGGAGGAGGGCCCGACCGTTTGAAATCCCTCTCCCCTTGATGTCCGATACCTAGGGCATCGGGCAATCAAGAAGCAGATCCACCCACATCTACCATCTCAGCCCGGAACCGATTGAGCATCATTTAAGGATTAGCGGCGTGTCCCGCGATCGATTGCAAGCGTTTCTCACCTCTTTCTTCTCTCTTTAGCCTTCTTCGGCATTTTCTATTAAGATTGAATCAAGATTCTTCCTCTTTCCCTCTCTTCCTTCTTCCTTTTTCCTCCTTTCTCCCCTCATCAGGCCATCATGGTCCTCCGGAAAACATCGGCCTCTCCTGTTGGACTGGATGGTTCACTATTACTCGCCAGTTCCGAAGCGCCTCACTTCCCGCTCCCCCTCCTCCTTCCGGGTCATCACGAGCTTGATATATCCGGTGACTCTATCCCATGTCTCTTGTCTGCGGAGCAAGTACGGGACGAGGTTCTCAGGTGTTTGTTGAGCACCCAGCCAAACACCCAACTCGGCGCGCTCTCTTCGGGCGTCGTTGCACGTGAACAGGGCGTGTTCAGCGTCGTCCCAGTTGTCCCCGCATGACTGAAATGCTGGGGATGTCCTCTTTTTGAACCGGCTCAGGTAAGCACCGGAGCAACCGTGGTCACACAGTGCCTGCGTTGTCCAGTAATCTATCTCTCTGTGGTTGCGTTCTGCCGAATTGGCTACGTCACGGATCAACCGGTATGTGCATCTGCCATCTGCAAATGGCAGATTCCACTCAGTTTGCCACTGCTCAAAGGTGGTTTCCTTCTCGATGACGCGAATGATCTCCTCTATTTTTGGGGTGAGCACTCGTTTGGCTCCGATCACGGGTTCTCAGAGTTCCCAGCGGGTTCTCAAAGTTCCCTACATGAGACTTGAATATGGATGAAGATCTTTCCAGGTTCAATGCGCTCATTTGTGGAACTTCCTCCCTACAGGCTTTCGGCTGCTTGGGAAGATATCATTATTCAAAGAATCCCTCAAAGATTTGTTACTAACCCGGCCTCCGGAGAAGATTGATGTGGAGATGTGGCATTATTTTAATCTGTGAAGGGAGGGGTCCTCTTTAGCTTAGTACTTTTAAAATGTCACCTTAGTCGGTGATCCATATCAGTGATACCAGTGCGAACCCCCACCCCCTCTTCTTCATCAATTTATATCCAGCTTCATGAGTGTTTGAAGAGATTTTGAGTATACACCCTGACTAGTCACGAATTGCGATACTTATTGTCCTTGACCAAACCAGTAATCGACTGAATTTATTATTATTTTGGTGTACATATATCTCATTCATTTCTTACTCGTATTATAATATCGTCACGGACGTATGTAAGCGTGTGTAATGATATTTTTGGCTTCGGACGAATAAAGGACATCTACCTATCTATCTATCTATCTCTCTCTCTTTCTTCCTCTCTCTCTCTCTCTCTCTCTCTCTCTCTCTCTCTCTCTCTCCCTCTCTCTCTCTCTCTCTCTCTCTCTTTTTTAAGGTGGTTAGAGGGCGAAATCTGCCTCAGGATCCCTCGGATTCGTCCCCAGACACCGGACTGGTTCAGCTTACGCGGACTACGCATAGCCCACGCAGGCCATACCAGGCGGGACACGGGTTTGGGTGGGGTCCACCGAGAGGTGGGCCCGGCCGTGTAATATCCCTCTCCCCTCGATGTCCAATACCGAGGGCATCGGGCAATCAAGAAGGAGATCCACCTGCATCTACCATCTCATCCCGGAACCGCGTGAGCATTACTTCAGGATGAGCGGCATGTCTCGCGCTCGATTGCGAGCGTTCCTCTTCTCCATCTTCTCTCTTCGGCCACTTGTCGGCATCTTCTATCTTCATTCTTCATTGTTCCCTCTCTTTCTTCTTTCTTCTCTCTTCTTTCTTCCCTCTTCAGTGCATCAGATTCCTCCTGGAATCATGTGGGCCTCTTCTGTTTCAATCGGCAGAGTCACTGTAATTCGCCTGCTTCGAGGCGCCTTACTCCCCTCTCTTTCTCCTCTTTGCGGGTCATCACCGGCTTGATGTATCCGGTGAGTCTATCCCATGTCTCCTGGTTGCGGAGCAAGTACGGGATGAGATTCTCAGGTGCAGCACCCAGCCATTCATCCAGCTCGGCGCGCTCTCTCCGGGTGTCGCTGCACTTGAACAGGGCATGTTCGGCGTCATCCCATTTGTCCCCGCATGACTGACATGCTGGGGTCGTCCTCTTCTTGAACCTGGTTAGATAGGAACCGAAGCAACCATGATCGCTCAGTGCCTGCGTCGTCCAGTAGTCCATCTCTCCGTGGGTGCGTTCCGCCTACTTAGCTACGTCACGGATCAGCCGGTGCGTCCATCTGCCGTTCGCAAATGGCGAATCCCACTCAGTTTGCCAATGCTCAAGGGTGGTTTCCTTCTCGTTGTCGCGGATGATCTCCTTCATCGTCGAAGTGAGTACTCGTTCGGCTCCGATCACTTTCTGGCGGTCCCAGATCCTCACTCGCTCCGCGACGAGCAAGTGGATGGGCGGAGTACTCGCCAATACGTAAGCCGCATCTTCTGACACAGTGCGGTAGGCACGGATACTCCTCAGGGCCGCTCTTCGGTGGACAGGCCCCATTCTCTTCTCGATGATGGTCTTCTCTACTCTATTCCCCCACACGGGTGCACCGTACAGCATGATGGAGGTAGTGACGGTGTTGAGAAGGGCGCGCCTCTCTTCCTTGGGTCCTCCGATATTCGGCATAAGCCGCTGGAGCGCCGCACCGACCCTTCTCGCCTTCTGGACGGCTTCCTGGATGTGGTTCTTGAACTACCACTTGTCGTCGAGCCATACACCGAGGTATTTCAGCTCTGTCTTCCGTGGAATCTCTTGCCCGTTGATATAAACCCGGGGTAAGTCAAACTTCCTACGCCTTGTGACCACGATTGCTTCGCACTTCTTGACAGCGAGCCCCAGAAGCCTGCTAATCATCCACTCGTAGACTCGGGCCAGCGCTTCGTTCGCGCATCTACCCAAGATTTCCTCGTTGTCAGCCCATACTATGAGTCCCGCGTCGTCCGCGAAAGCCACTATTATCACTCCTCCTGGCAGTGCGATAGACAGTAAGCTGTCATACTGGGTGTTCCAGTTGAACGGCCCGGAGACCGATCCCTGTCCGATTCCGGCGGACAGTACCCGAATCTCTTGTCCCTCGTCGGTGTCGTACACGAGGGTCCTGTTCCGCAGGTAGTCACTCGTGACGGCTAGTAGATAGGGGGACACTTTACCTGCTTGGGATTGATAGACTCGCTCCCAGCTCGCGCAGTTGAATGCGTTCTTTATGTCCAACGCAATGATGACACAGAATCCTCCTCTTCCTTGGTATGGGTTCCCTACCGACGCTTGAACCCGTTCTTGGACCGCCTCGATCGCGTGCACAGTGCTCCGTCTCTTCCGGAACCCGAACTGCATTGGTGATAGCCCACCGCCTTCTTCGTAGGCTTTTCCCACCCTGTTGAGCACCATCCTCTCCTACATTTTCCCGATATTGTCGAGCATGCTGAGAGGGCGTTGACCTCCTTGACCCTTAGGTATCAGGACCAGCTTCTGGCGTTTCCACTTGTCCGGGAAAGTTCCCGCGCTCAGACAGATGTTGAAGAGGTCGAGGAGTAGCTCTGGCTTGTATTTGAAGACCAGTTTCAGAGTCTCGTTTGGGATGCCATCCAGGCCAGGGGCCTTGCCGTTCGGCATTCTCTTCGCCGCTATGAGTAGCTCTTGCACAGTGAAGAGCGGGATGGGGTCTTCGCTCTCCGTAAGGAATGTAACTCTGGGTTCTCCTGCTGGGAAGAGGTTTTCCACGATGGTGCGCAATGTTGCTGCATCGGTCGGTGCTGGGTTGCCCCTCCGGGGTCGGACCTTTGACATGACCACGCGATATGGCGTGCCCCAGGGGTCTTCGTCAACCATGTCGCACAGTTCACCCCAGCACTTCTCTTTGCTCCTCCGGATGGCTAGAACGAGAGCCTTCTTTGCTTCTTTGTACGCTTTGTCATCTTCCGCCAGCGATGGTCGTTGCAGCTTCCTTGATCGCCATGCGGTCCGCCTTTTCTTGTTGCTCGTTCTTCGTAGAGCCTTGATCTCATTGGTGATCCAGTACTCTGGTTTCCTCCAGAAACATGGTGTTGTCCTGCGAGGCATCGACGCGTCGCAAGCTCTCGTGATGGCGGATGTTACCATCGCCACAGCCTCGTCCGAGGCGGAGTTCATCGGGAGATCTTCGACTGTTTCTATCGATTCCCGGAATTTTCCCTCGTCCAGCTTCCGTACCTGCCACCCGTTGGTCGCGGTCTGCGTGTCGTCTGTCTCTGTCCGTCAGTCCTAAGTCGAAACCGAATATGTCGATGGTCACTCAGTGTTTCCGTGTCCAGAACTTCCCACGACCGTCCCATGAGCGACGGGCTCATGAACGTCAGGTCGAGGACCGATGATGAGCCTTCCTCCCGGGACCGAGTGTCGTGCCGGTAATAGGTGATAAGCCCCGTCTCGTTCGCGAGCACTAATCCCAATGCCTCCATGGCATCAGCGAGTATCACCCCCCGTCTATTGCGCGGCCCCCCGCTCCAAGTCGATTCCTTGGAGTTGAAATCTCCCGCGATTATAACTGGGCCCCCCCATTGCCTCACATCCTCTTCTAGGTCGTGGAGCTCGTCTCTCTCTCTCTCTCTCTCTCTCCCTCTCTCTCTCTCTCTCTCTCTCTCTCTCTCTCTCTCTCTCTCTCTCTCTCTCTCTTTCGGCAGCAGAATCAGCGGAGACTCCTTGACTAGATACGTCTGCTGGAGAGCGACGAGGGATGGGCAGTTCCTTGAAAGCGGGATTTATCAACCTTAACTCTCTGACAGATAAGATTGAGCATCTACGCTTGCTCATTGCTAACGATCCCTCCTACCATCTATTTGGGGTGGCTGAGTCGAAGCTAGATGAGTTTGTGGATGACAATCTCGTTCAGATTCCGGGTTTTCCATTGTTGCGGCAGGATCGCAACAGAGAGGGTGGTGGGGTTGCCTTGTATGTGCGCAATGACTTCAAAGTTAAGAAGTTGATTTCGTCAAATACTTTTGGGTTAGGGAAACCTGGCGTGCCTGAATTTCTCTTCTGTAGCATACAACAGGGTAATTCCCCGCCAATATTGGTCGTAGTAATCTACAGACCACCTAAAATTGCCATGCAGAAGGATGACGGGCTGTTTGGCTCATTACGCCGGCTGTGTGGCGACTACAGTCATAAAATTATAATGGGTCATCTGAACGCGGATTTGTTAGACACTGCTCATTCCGACACCAAGACACTGACTGCACTGACAGAAGAACTTGCCTTGCAGATAGTGCAGCATGGCCCGACTCACCAACACACCCCCAATACATCTCATACATGGATTGATCACATTTATGTAGATGACAATGACATCATTACTGACTTTCAAAAGAGACTCCTGCCCAGTTTCGGCAGGCACTCGGTCATTGACGTCACCATCAACGTCTTTACTCCTACTCCGCCAAGAAATTCCTTTACCTACAGGGATTTTCGAAACATCACTCCGGAGATATTGAATGACCGATTGCTTCGCTGTGACTGGACAGCTCTCGAAAATGCTAAAACGAGTTTGGAAGATGCAATTCACTGCTTGAATGAAAATTTACAAACCGTTATTGATGGATTAGCACCCGAAAAAACTATTAATCCGCGTAAAAATGACCCTCCTTGGATTGGTCCTGAGCTGAGGGTACTCATGAATAAGCGAGACGCGACGCGCGGGCGCTGGGAACGGATTCAACGTAACCAGCGCAAGTGTCCTGAGCTTCAAAATAAATACTTTCGGCTTAGCGAAGAGGTCGACTTGCGCATTGAACAAGAGCATAACTCCTCCATTCAAACCCATTTATCAGATGCTCTTGATCAGAAGAAGAATATTTGGAAGGAGATGCGCAATCTCGGCCTCTTGCCTAAGAGCAAAGAGGAGGAACTTCATGGCTTCACACCGGATGAGTTGAACGCACACTTTGCGGGAGTTTCCGTTTCGCCCCACGAAAATATTAATGAAGCAATGGACGATATTGACTCGGCACCGGAGGAGGGGTCTAAATTTAAGCCCACAAATTTTAGTGATGTAGTCCTTGCTATTAAATATTTCTCCTCACAGGCCCGTGGAGCGGATGGAATACCCCAAAGCGTGATCGCAAAAGCTCTTCCGGCCATTGGTGATCTTATTGTACATATTTTCAACTCCTCTTTTGCTCATGGCATTTTTACTGAGGCTTGGAAGCAAGCGCAGCTGATTGCACTAAAGAAGACTGCTGCTCCATCAACGGTCTCGGACTTCCGTCCTATAGCACTGCTGTGCTTTCTCTCCAAGGTTCTGGAAAAAATCGCACACGACCAAATCACGGAGTATTTAAAAATCGAAAAGATACTTGATCGCTTCCAGACTGGTTTTAGGCAACACCATAGCACCCAGACAGCTTTGTTGAAATTGACCGATGACATCAGAGGAGGTATAGACAGAAAGAAGATCACTCTGCTCCTACTATTCGATTTTAGCAAAGCTTTTGACACCATCTCACCATCCAAGCTGTTGAGGAAGCTACGACATCTTGGCTTCTCAAGATCGGCGCTCCTGTGGATAAAATCATATTTACAGGGTCGCACCCAACAAATCACTTCTAAAGTAGGCCAATCTGATTGGCTCGAAACCAATCTGGGTGTTCCACAGGGGTCCGACCTTGGGCCTCTCCGCTTCAGCTTGTATGTGAATGACCTGGCTGGCTTGCTAGACGGAAAGTCGGTACATCATCTATTCTATGCGAATGATCTCCAAATTCATCTCCAAATCGAGAAAAATAAGATCAGGGAAGGTATTGCTCGGCTGGGCGAAATAGGACGACTAGTTGCCGAGTGGGCCAAAAGTTCCGGCCTGTGTCTCAACGCTGGCAAGACCAAGGCAATCTACTTCAGCTCGGAGAGAAATATCAGAGATCTGAAGAGAATGGACTTGCCAGGGGTTGAGATACAGGAAGGAAAGTTCATCCCGTTCAGTGAAACGGTCGTGAGTCTCGGTGTTACACTTGACAGTGAATTGACATGGAAACCGCACATCGACCAAGTAACTAAGAAAGTCAACAGAGCCCTATACGGTCTGCGATTTTTTAGGGCATGTATCACCAGACCTCTCCGAATTCGCCTAGTCAAGTCATTAGTTCAACCGCATTTAGATTATTGCACAGTCGTGTACCTCGACGCCACGGACGAACAGCGGCAACGGATACAGCGACTGAGCAATTCATGTGTGAGGTACATTTTTGATCTTAGGAGAGACGAGCACATCACCCCGGTTAGGGAGCATTTAGGTTGGTTACGTACTGATTCGCGGAGAATGTACTTCGCAGCACTCTTAATGCTTAAGATCATGCATCTTGGAGAACCTGGCTACCTAGCTGCGATGTTTACCAGGTACCAATCCGAACGCCCCGCACGTGGTGATGCAGAAGAGCGAGTACTCAAAGTCCCCAACATGAGACTTGAGTATGGAAGAAGATCATTCCAAGTTCAATATGCTCATCTGAGGAACTCTCTCCCTCCGGGCTTTCGGCAGCTGAGGGAAACATCGTTACTTAAAGAGGCCTTGAAAGATTTTTTATTGACACAGTCTCCTCAGGGGATTGATGTGGAGAAGAAGCACTATTTTAATCTGTGATGGGTTGGGCTCTACTTTTTATTGATATTTATTTTTTTTCTATATGTGACCTTCTGTCACCCGACTGATGAAACACAGCTGTGATATGACCGTGAGCCCATATTCCTCTCTTACTATAAAATGTTTGTACTTAGAATAATGAGTAATTCCGCTCTGACTAGTCACAAATTGTGATACTAAGTGTCCTTGACCAAAACAGTATTCCACTGAAACTTTTATTATTATGAGTATATATATATACATTATTTTCTATACACGATATTATATTTTTAACGGGCATATGTAATCATATGTAATTTGATCTATTGTCTGCGGACGAATGAAAGGACATCTATCTATCTATCTCTTTCCTAAGGTGGTTGTAAGGCGGATACGCTATGACGTACGAAGAAGAGGCACCTATCAGCCAAACCCGGCTGGCCAGCATTTCCTCAACAGCCCCGGGCTGGAATCCGCATCGATACGTCCTTACGAACAGGGTTAACCCTCTCTTCCTTGTCCGTTGGCACCGGCCATTGGATAAGAGAGAGATCCACCAACTTACCAATCCGGCCCCGGAACCGCGTGAGCATTACTTCAGGACCGACGGCGTCTCGCGCTCAGGCTCGATCGTCTCTCTTCTCACGACTCGCAGGTGTCGTTTCTCCTCCTTCGATCTTTTTCCACCTCTTCATTCTTCTTTCTTCTCTCTTCTTTCCTCAATCTTCGATCTTCGATCTTCTCTCTTCTTTCTTCCCCCTCCAGTGCATCATGTTCCTCCTGGAACCATTTGGACCTCTTCTGTTTGAATTCGCAGACTCACTGTAATTCGCCTGCTTCGAGGCGCCTCACTTCCCTCTCTTTCTCCTCTTTACGGGTCATCACCAGCTTGATGTATCCGGTGAGTCTATCCCATGTCTCCTGGTTGCGGAGCAAGTACGGGATGAGATTCTCAGGTGTTAGTTGAGCACCCAGCCATCCATCCAACTCGGCGCGCTCTCTTCGGGTGTCGTTGCACGTGAACAGGGCATGTTCAGCGTCATCCATTAGGATGACAACTATGTCCCCGTATGACTGACATGCTGGGGATGTCCTCTTCTTGAACCGGGTCGGATAGGCACCGAAGCAACCGTGGTCACTCAGTGCTTGTGTCGTCCAGTAATCTATCTCTCCGGGGGTGCGTTCCGCCCTCTTGGCTACATCGCGGATCAGCCGATGCGTCCATCTGCCATCTCCAAACGGCGAATCCCACTCAGTTTGCCACTGCTTAAGGGTGGTTTCCTTCTCGTTGTCGCGGATGATCTCCTTCATCGTTGGGGTGAGCACACGTTTGGCACCGATCACTTTCTGCCGGTCCCAGATCCTCACTTGCTCCGCGACGAGCAAGTGGATGGGTGGCTTCCCCGCCAACACGCAAGCTGCGTCTCCTGACACGGTGCGGTAGGCACGAATGCTCCTCAGAACCCCTCTTCGGTGGACAGGCCCCATCCTCTTCTCGATGACGGCCTTCTCCACTCTCTTCCCCCACAAGGGTGCACCGTAGAGCATGATGGAGGTGCTGACGGTGTTGAGAAGTGCGCGCCTCTTTTCCTTGAGTCTCCCGATATTCGGCATCAGCCGCTGAAGCGCCGCACCGACCCTGTTCGCTTTCTGGGCGGCCTCCTGGATGTGCTTCTTGAACGACCACTTGTCGTCAAGCCATACGCTGAGGTATTTCAGCTCTGTCTTGCGTGGGATCTCTTGCCCGTTGATGTAAAAGTGGGGCGGGTCAAACTTTCTGCGTCTTGTGACCACGATTGCTTCGCACTTTTTGACAGCAAGCTCCAGGAGCCTGCTGATCATCCACTCGTAGACTCGGGCCAGCGCCTCGTTTACGCGTCTACCCAAGAGTTCCTCGTTGTCGGGCCAGACTATGAGCCCCGCGTCGTCCGCGAAAGCCACTATTATCACTCCTTCGGGCAGTTCAATAGACAGTAAACTGTCGTACTGGGTGTTCCAGTTGAACGGCCCGGAAACCGATCCCTGTCCAATTCCGGCAGACAGTTCCCGGATCTCTTGTCCCTCGTCGGTGTCGTACACGAGTGTCCTGTTCCGCAGATAGTCACTCGTGATGGCTAGTAGATAGGGCGGCACTTTACCTGCTTGGGATTGATAGACCCGCTCCCAGCTCTCTCTCTCTCTCTCTCTCTCTCTGGCGGTAAGTGCTTCCACACGCATCTAACATCGCTCCGTGTTTGAACATCTTTTTGACCACCAAAACGTCGTCCCGAGTGGCACTTTTTTGCAGATTGGACTTCCTCCTGCAGGCTCATACCACTGGAGCATCACTGCATGGCTCCTACTAGAGCCTGGGAGGAATAATTCCAATTCTGCAATTTCCAACAACAACATCGAGTTGGCAGTGCTTGGCGCGGAAAGTGAGCTTTCTGCGCATGCTCGGAGGTCGTCTGCTACGCTGGCTCGCCTCACCGCCTTGCTGTCTGCTGCATGATGAGTGACAACACCTGCTGTTACTGCCACAAATCTTTGCGCGCGGGCAGCAAAGAATGCAGCATCTGCAAGGGATCAGCACATGTCAAGTGCTCGATCTCATCCCGAGAAGCAGACACATGCAAAGGCTGTCTGGAGGTGAGTCAAATTCCAGCCGCACAATTGAAATCGAGTGCGTCGAAGCAGACGACTACGACTTCTCGCCTCAGCATGCAAACAGCCAGAGGGAGAGAGAAGGAGAATACGAACTCGCAAAGACGTGTGAGTAATCAGCCCATCTCACACACGCGACTCAGCTCGCGCGCTGCGTCAGGATTGTCTCCCCCCGCTCCGCAGCATACCACCGCTGCGCGCCGCAGCGCGAAGCTCCCCACCACCAATGCCTCTCTTTCCACCAAAAGGCCACAGTTCGCGCTAGAGAGGGATATGCTATCGCCTGCAGATCTGTCTCCGTCAAGTGGCGCCACCCTGCAGCAGTCCAACACAGTAGAGCCCGCGAATTTTCAAAAGCAGCGAACGGACGCGCGGCTCAATGCTACCACCCAGTCGCTGCTCACCATACCACCTGTGGACCACGCTGTTGGGTCGGTAGAAAGTAACAGCCGCAACATCTCGGGACAACCTGCAGTACCATCAGCATCGACAACGACGAAGTCTCCTGAACCTGAATGGGTATTTATAGCGCAGTCTACACTGGACCTCTTTTATCAACAATATGACATGCTCCGGGATCAGCTCGTCGAAATAAAATCTCTCGTGAGTCGACAAAACGTTGCCATTCCCTCTCCACCTCTCACGCCAGCAGTGAAAGAGGTGGATGATCGCCTGTTGGAACGTGTATCTTCTCTCGAGAGACTTATCGAGAGGCAGAACTCCCAGCTGGAGGAGCTTCGCTTAGATCACCAGCTTCTCCTGGAGCAGAATACCACCATGAAAGGCCAGCTTTCCACTCTGACTGAGCTATTAGAAGGGCACCAGTGTAGTCTGCGAGATAGAGAATGTAGAATTAACGAGAATAGTAATGTCGAATCGCCACATCAATCCTCGTTTCCTCTTATTCCACCTAGGATGGACAAGTCCCCCCACTCACACGCTGGGAAGCAGCGACAGGGACACGGCAGTGACGGCCTTGAGCACGGTAAATTGATTATTAATGGAGTTTTGAAAGAAAATTCAATGGCCTCACCGGCACAATTATCTGATATTTCTTACGCAGTGCTCAAGTCCATCCTCCCCTCACTGGAGAGGGCAGACATTGCTGATGTTCATGTCCTGCAACCAGGGCATGCGTCTGGGGAGAGGCCTCCAACTGGAAATCGCGATTCGGTCCCATCTTCCAGAGCTCCAGCTGCCATCTCGCGTTCTTTACCATCATGCGTAGTCCAACTCTCCAGTAGCCGACTAGTCGGGGAAGTGATTCGGGCTAAACGTTCAATCGCCAATAATTATTTCACGGCTAATAACATCCAGTCTGATCTACTTGATCCAGATGTGAAAGCTCATGTGCCAGACCGTAAAATCTTCATAAATGAAATGCTCCCCCGCGAAAAGTACAAGAAGTATATACGTTTGAGGTCAGTTGCACGCGGTTTGGGACTACGATACGTCTGGCACAGCGGTGGACGTTTCTGGGTTAGGCGGAAGAATGGTGAGCGAGCGCACACGTTCGAGTCCCTCGCTGATCTGCAGGTCATTCAAACGGCCTGTCGAAGTGTTCCAAAACGTACTCGTGCGTCCTCTAACAACAACCAGAGCTGCACAGTCGTTCCGGAGCAAAACGGGGTTCCGGCAGCAGAATCAGTGGAGACTCCTTGACTAAATACGGCTGCTGAGGAGCGACGAGGGAGTGGAGGTTCCTCAAAAGCGGGATTTATCAACCTTAACTCCCTGACAGATAAGATTGAGCATCTACGCTTGCTCGTCGCCAACGATCCCTCCTACCATCTATTTGGGGTGGCTGAGTCGAAGCTAGATGAGTATGTGGATGACAGTCTCGTTCAGATACCGGGTTTTTCTCTGTTGAGACAGGATCGAAACAGAGAGGGTGGTGGGGTTGCCTTGTATGTACGCAATGATTTCAAGGTAGAGAAGCTAATTTCGTCTAAAACTTTTGGCCCAGGGAAACCTGGTGTTCCTGAATTTCTTTTCTGTAGCGTACAGCAGGGTAACTCCCCTCCAATTTTAGTCGTGGTAATTTACAGACCCCCGAAAATCGCCATGCAGAAGGATGACGGGCTGTTTGGCTCGTTACGCCAACTGTGTGGGGATTATAGTCACAAAATTATAATGGGAGATCTGAACGCGGATTTGTTAGACACTGCTCACCCTGACACCAAGACACTGACTGCACTGACAGAAGAACTTGCCTTGCAGATAGTGCAGCATGGCCCGACTCACCAACACACCCCCAATACATCTCATACATGGATTGACCACATTTACGTAGATGACAATGACATCGTTACAGACTTTCAAAACAGACTCCTGCCCAGTTTCGGCAGGCACTCGGTCATAGACGTCACCATCAACGTCTTCACTCCCACTCCGCCAAAAAATTCCTTTACTTATAGGAATTTTCGTAATATCACTCCGGAGATGCTAAATGACCGTCTGCTTCGCTGCGACTGGACAGCTCTTGAAAATGCCGAAACCAGCTTGGAAGACGCAATTCACTGCTTGAATGAGAATTTAATGACTGTTATAGATGAATTAGCGCCCGAAAAAACTATCAACCCGCGGAAAAATGATGCTCCTTGGATTGGTCCTGAGTTGAGGGTGCTCATGAATAAGCGAGATGCGACGCGCAGGCGCTGGGAACGAAATCAACGTAACCAGCGCAAGTGTCCTGAGCTTCAAAGTGAGTATTTTCGGCTTAGCGAAGAGGTCGACTTGCGCATGGAACAAGAGCGTAACTCCTTCCTTCAAAACCATCTATCAGACGCTCTTGATCAACATAAGAACATCTGGAAGGAAATGCGCAACCTCGGCCTCCTGCCTAAGAGCAAAGAGGAGGAACTTCACGGTTTCACACCGGATGAGTTGAACGCTCACTTTGCGGGAGTTTCCGTTTCACCTCACGAAAATATAGATGAAGCAATGGACGATATAAATTCGGCTTCAGAGGAGGGTTTTAATTTTAAGCCTACAAATTTCAATAACGTAGTCCTTGCTATCAAACATTTTTCCTCGCAAGTCCGTGGGTCAGACGGGATTCCCCAAAGCGTGATCGCGAAGGCTCTTCCGGCTATTGGTGATCTTATTGTACATATTTTCAACTCCTCTTTCGCTCATAGCACTTTTCCCGAGGCTTGGAAGCAAGCACAGCTGATCGCACTGAAAAAGACTGCCGCTCCATCAACGGTCTCGGACTTCCGTCCTATAGCGCTGCTGTGTTTTCTCGCCAAGGTCCTGGAAAAAATCGCACACGACCAAATCACGGAGTACTTAAAACAAGAGGAATTACAAGATCGCTTCCAGACTGGTTTCAGGCAATACCATAGCACCCAGACAGCTCTACTAAAGTTGACAGATGACATCAGAGTAGGCATTGACAAGAAGAAGATCACCTTGCTCCTGCTTTTTGACTTTAGTAAAGCTTCTGACACGATATCACCATCTAAGCTGTTGAGTAAACTTCGAAATCTTGGCTTTTCGAGATCGGCACTTCTGTGGATAAAATCATACTTACAAGGTCGCACCCAAAAAGTCACTTCAAAATCTGGTAATTCTGATTGGCTTGAAACCAATCTGGGTGTTCCACAGGGTTCCGTTCTCGGGCCTTTACTCTTCAGCTTATATGTCAATGATTTACCTGGTTTGCTAGACGGAAAGTCGGCACATCATCTATTTTATGCGGACGACCTCCAAATTTATCTCCAAGTCGAGAAAACTAAAATCAGGGAGGGCATCGCTCGGCTGGGTGAAATAGGACGACTAGTTGCCGAATGGGCCAAGAGTTCCGGCCTGTGTCTCAACGCTGGCAAGACCAAGGCAATCTACTTCAGCTCTGAGAGGAATATCAAAGATCTGAAGAGAATGGACTTGCCAGGGGTTGAGATACAGGATGGAAATTTCATCCCGTTCAGTGATACGGTTGTGAGTCTCGGTGTTACACTTGATAGTGAACTGACGTGGAAACCGCACATTGACCAAGTTACTAAGAAAGTTAACAGAGCCCTGTACGGTTTGCGGTTTTTTAGGGCGTGTATCACCAGACCTCTCCGGATTCGCCTAGTCGAGTCATTAGTTCAACCGCATCTAGATTACTGCACAGTCGTGTACCTCGACGCCACGGACGAACAGCGGCAACGGATACAGAGACTGAGCAATTCATGTGTGAGATTCATCTTTGATCTTAGGAGAGACGAGCACATCACCCCGTTTAGGGAGCGATTGGGTTGGTTACGTACTGATTCGCGGAGAATGTACTTCGCAGCACTTATAATGCATAAGATCATGCATTTGGGAGAACCTGGCTACCTTGCTGCGATGTTTACCAGGTACCAATCCGAACGCCCCGCACGCGGTGATACAGAAGAGCGGGTACTCAAAGTTCCCAATATGAGACTTGAGTATGGAAGAAGATCTTTCCAGGTTCAATGTGCTCATCTGTGGAACTTTCTCCCTCCGGGCTTTCGGCAGCTGGGGAAGATATCGTTGTTTAAAGAGGCCTTAAAAGATCTCTTGATGACACAGACTCCTCAGAAGATTGATGTGGAGAAGAAGCATTATTTTAATCTATGATAGGCTTGGGTTCTTATTTTTAGCTTACGATTAGTTTTACGTGACCTTCTGTCACCTGACTGAAGCAAACTGTGATATTTTCTCTTTTGTGAACCCATGCTCTCAGATTTTAGACATACGCGAATTCGCAATTGTAATGACTAGTCACAATTTGTGATATGTACCTGTCCTTGACCAAATCGCTTGTATTATATATATTTTACACCTTTTCTTTTTATTTTTGAATTTTTTTCTAGAATTATGCAACATATGTAAAAATATGTGGGTTATATTTTGTCTTATGACGAATAAAGGACATCAATCAATCAATCAATCTCTCTCTCTCTCTCTCTCTCTCTCTCGGTCATAAAACTCAGACGGCTCTCTTGGGAGTCTGCAAAGACATCAGGCAAGGAATGGAAGACCGCCATATGATCCTCTCGATACTGCTCGACTTCTCAGAGGCTTTTGGTACAATTCGACATGATGTACTCTTGCGCAATTGAACTCAATCTTTCTGATCATGCATTAGAGTGGATATTCAACTACCTCAGCAATCGATTTCAAGCTGTTGTCGGTATGTATAGCGCTCCATCGGATCGGCTCAAGACCAGCGCGGGGGTTCCCCAAAGCAAGTGTCCCAGGTCCAGTCCTTCTCCTGCAACTGATCAACGATCGTTCATCTATCCTCGATTTGTAAGTGAAGTACATGATTTTGCAGACGATACGCAAATTTACTTCTCATCCCACTCAGAGAAATTCAGCGAAATGGTTGTCTTTATGAATAAAGTCGTTGAGTCAGTCAGCAGATAGGCACTCGATAATGGTCTCAAACTGAATGAGACGAAGACCGTAGCAATGTTTTTTGGCGCCTTCAGTACATATCGCAATTAGACCAACTCAATTGCCCTAGAATCACCCTGAACGGTCATGCACTACCTTACGCCTCTGAAGCACGTGATCTGGGTATCTGGATGACGCCCACTCTCAACTGGGATGTTCAGGTCAATTTCACGATACGCGAAATTCGATACTCCCTATACGGTCTCAAACATCATCGTCATGGGCTATCTCGTGATCTTTGAAAGCAACTTGTCGAGGCTCTGATTTTCCTCGTCTCTGACTCTGCATGTGTGCGATTCGTGTATGGTTCTATTCCGCACCGCGAACGTGTCGTCACACCATACAGACTGGCTCTCGGTTGGTTATCAGTTGAGAGACGTCGAGAATATTTCCGTGGAACGGAAGCCTTCAATGTTGTCTCGTGAAATCACCCTCAATACTCATCCACCTGGTTTCAAATCGCCGGACACTCACAGTTACGTCGTAACGGTCCTGGTGGCATGGAAAACCTTTATCATTCCAAAACACCCCAAATTCAGGCCGACCAGTATCCCTCCTAGATCACAGCGATCAATTCACTCAAAACCTTAGCACCACTAGACTTTAACTCTTCTAGGATGAATTCCACGCCAAAGCGACCTACGGAAAGAGGTCATGTCTCAGATTCTTTTTCAACCTTCTTCATTCGATTCTATGGCCCAAAAAAGGAACTTCGGACCACCTACGGGGTCCAAAAAAAATTTCTCCTCTCCATTGCACGCACATCCGTAAACAGGCCGAAAATTCATCGGGTAAAAATCGATGCTCTTTCGTTAATTGAAAATTCACGAAAATGGGAATATTTCGAGTTTTTGAATAGCTATCGATTTTCAGGTTGCAGCATCTGAAAGGGCATCGAAAAACTTATCGACAACGTAGTCGGAAATCCCTTCTCTGTGATTTGGGGGCCTCCTGAAGGCGGAAAAGTGTTTTTTCACTAAAACGTTGATTCCTCGAAAAGGCATTTTTTTATTCTTTGAAAATCAGATATTTGACGTAAAATCTTGCGTTTTCCCAAAAAATGGGGTTCAGAGAAGTTTGGGGCGATCCAAGTCACTTATGAGCCATTTTTTGAAAATTTGATTTTTTCGGTTTCAGAAAAAGGCGATCTCCTGCGCATGCGCACAAACGTAGACGTTCGGTGCCATTTTCAATGGGAAGCTGACGAAATTCCCTATGAAATGACTACCCGCAAAGTTGGAATTCATGCACTGAAACGGGATCTGCAACGATCAATTATATCGAATCAAAATCACATGAAAATTCAGCCCGATAACGCCTTCATGGCGCGTGGACAGATGACACATTCACGAGATCTTTTTGGGACTCATTTTTGAGTCCGAAAGTGGTATAAAGAAAATCCGGATCACATGGTTTCCACGTAAAATAGTCTGAAACTTTCAAAATATGCGATGAAAAATTCCGTTTGAGGCAAACCCGAGGTGCTACATTCAATTTTTTGCAATTTTGAAAGTGAAGAATCGTATTTTCTGGCAGGAATGGAATGTAGCACCTCGGGCTCGTCTCAAACGGGATTTTTCGTCGCATATTTTGAAAGTTCATACAATTTCACGTTGAAACCATGTGGTCCAAATTTTCTTCAAAGCAATTTCGTACTCAAAATTGAGTCCCGAGAAGATCTCGTGAATGTGTCGTCTCAGCAAGCGCTCATGAGCTAAATTTTGATGTAATTTTGATTCGATATAATCAATCGTTGCAGATCCCGTTTCAGTGCATGAATTCCGACTTTGGGGAGGCGTTTTATAGGAAATTTTGTCAGCTTTCCATTGAAAATGGCGGCGGAAGTCTACTTTTGTGCGCATGCGCAGAAAATCGCCTTTTTCTGAAACCGAAAAAATCAAATTTTCCAAAAATGGCTTATAAGTCACTTGGATCGCCCCAATCTTCTCTGAAACCCATTTTTTCGGAAGAGCGCAAAACTTTACGTCAAATATCTGATTTTCAAAGAATAAGAAAAAAGGCTCTTTGAAGAATTAACGTTTTGGAGAACACTTTTTTGCCTTCAGGAGGCCCCCAAATCACAGAGAAGGAATTCCCGACCACGCTTTCGATAGGTTTTTTGATACCCTTTCAGGTGCCGCAACCCGCAAACCGATAGCTAATCAAAAACTCGAAATATTCCCATCTTCATGAATAAAAGAGCATCGTGTTTCACACGATGAATTTTCGGTCTGTTCAAGGATGTGCGTGCAATGGAGAGGAGACATTTTTTGGACCCCATAGGTTGTCCGAAGTTCCTATTTTGGGTCATAGAATCGAATGGAAAAGGTTAGAAAAGAATCTGAGAGATGACCCCTTACCATAGGTCGCTTTGGCGTGGAATTCACTCTAAACTAGATGCTTTCAAAGACTTTTCATCTGATCAATTACTTGACCTTGATTGCTCTGATTGGATGGAAAAGACATTGCTGAAGGCACATCTATAGATTCAATATATTTAGGATAGGAGGTTTGGGAGAAACCATGTTCTTGGTTCCTCATTAGTTTCTGAATGATTCCTCGGTAATCATCTTACTTTTACTACAGTTACTCATGTAATCATCTGCTCATTAGCTCTCTACTGCTGTACTCTGATCTGAGATCAATTTTCATTGGGAAGTAATGATCGTGGAGATGCTTGTTATTGGAAAAATTGCATTTGAACAACATCATGGAAAAGAAATCGCCCGAACATAGATTTTGATTGGGCGCCTTCTCCTCATCGGGAAGATACATTACCAGCTGAGCCATTCAAGGTTTAGGAGATTCTCGTCTTGTTGATTTCTCATTGGAGTTGATCTCAGATCTCGAGATTGATAGAGGAATAGAATCAGTCCTCCTGATCTCAGGTACCTTCGGCGAAGGGAAGGCGCGCATAACATTAACATCAAGACGAGAATCTGCTGAGCCCAGGATATCTCAGCTGGTAGAAAGTCTCCCCGGTGTGAGGAAGGCCCTCAGTTTGAATCCGGGTCCAGGCGGTTTTTTCTTCATTGCTCATTAAAATTGATCTGATATCTCGAGATGAATGGAGAAATGGAATTAGTCCTCCAATACTGATTAACGGATATACCATCATAACAAACCTGAATGTCAGGAGAGACCGAAAGGAGTCACTCGAGATCTGGAGCATCCATGCGAGTTGCAATTTCTGCACTCATGAATGGTCGAGTGCCATTTCCCATCTTACTCTACAGCAAATATCGAATGCATCCTGTTTACACTCATTCCTTGTTGGTTGTCCCAGATGACCCCTCTTGGATCGAAATATCTGCACATAACAATTGAGAATCGATATTCGGGGAAATTACCATTTGGGACGAGAAGGATTCAAGCGAATAGCCGTCAACATGAGTGATCACACGCGAGATTAACAATGAAAGTGATAAGACAGTAATTCTGAATGAGCTGGATTGACATTGATATCAGCTCTCGCTAAGAGGGAGTCTCATGCCTATCCACCCTCAGGAAGTATGTTCATCGTTGAAATCCATATAAACATGGCGATATTCTTTCTAGGGAATGCTCACGTTATCATCTGTCACCTTCACCGCTCTGATCTCTCGTAAGATCCGTCTAACTCGCAGAGCTCAACTTGCAGTGAGAGTGGCATTCGTGGCAGGATGGAGCCAGGTGATGCTGGGAATCATCACTCTAATCAACCATGTTCCGACATCGTTCGCTGCTGTGCACCAATCTGGAAGCCTTATTCTCATGAGTACTCTGATATGGGTCTGCCACGAAATTAAATGTATCCAGAGAATAATGAAATGATTGATGAGATACTATTTCCCGCTTGTCTCCAATGAATTTGTTTGGTATATCCTTGTTTTGATCTGGTATTGATATGGAAAGCTTCTCTCAAAACTTCTACGTATTGACCCTTACAGGCAGAATGAAGTACCTCAGCCCACGTTCTGATGTTGGATTCCATATGTCCCACAGACATGAAAGATTTAGCTCACCTCCACAGCGGGAAAATTTTGAGGACATCTTCGAGATCAAGCGGGAGTGAACATCTGAACTCAATGTCCAGAACCTCGCGATTTTCGGGACTCCGGACCGGCGCCCTTGACCAATTAGACCACCAAAGCGATTCCGAATTCACTCGCTCGGGAGAGTCTTCTCTCATCCCTGTGTCGATCTTTTCGATGCGGTCGATCAAAGATGAATTCGTCAATCAAATGCTATTCATCGAATCGACCGATGAAGTCAATATATCGATATCTATCTCTTCGATATGAGTGAAATATTTCAAGTACTGGATATAGGCCAGACCGAGCACACAGCTGACTTATAATCCATATTCGAGTAGATTCCCATAGCTCATACCTGAGTGGACTCCCACAATCCACAACCCTCATTCCGTGTCATGGTTCACCTAATTCATGACCCATATCTGTGATGATTTTCCACAACCCATTTCTGCGTGAAATTTCGCAACACATACAGTACCTTTCATAAATAATGAATCAAGTAGGGTATCACTAAAACAGTGATATTTTCATGAGTAATTTTGTAGATTTTTCGTCCTTGATGTTTAATATATGAGTTGATTATTTGGTCTCATAGAGTGATATTTTCAATTTACTTTGGCGAACAGAAATTTTGAAAAAGCATCTTGAAGATCACAAAAAAATCTATTGATCCATGTGTTTAGAACATTCCTTGCGTCCTCTTTGAATGCCCGTAGTTAACGATAAGAATATGTAATACAAAATCTCCTCTCCGAGCTCGTTACTTGAACAGGAAATGGTAGAGAGAACTTTACAGAATAATCGGCCTGACAGAAACTCCCAAAATCCCAACGGAATCATCGAATGAGGATAAAAACAAGCGACCGATTTTACTGATTTCAATATGATGATACCTGTTCACAGTGACCGTAATCTGGGGTAAATGTGTCCACCGAAGAGAATGTGTTCGCTTTTCCCAAAAAGATTGTCAGCATCATATCTCCACTCTTATAGCACCTACAGAAACCTGCCGGGAGTCATTCTGAAGCTTGAAATCTCTACTTCCCAAACAAATAATTCCAATTCCATGAAAATGGACTATAAAGTACTTTCTTCGCTGTTTAATCAAGTTTGAGAATCAATGTCCCCAAGAAAAGGCTTTTTTGTGGCTAGCGAAGAATTTTGATGCGTTAGCTCGAAATGAACCACGTGATCGTATTTAGACGATGATTTTGCGTTCTCAAGCTATGGTGAGGTACCCCGCGCAAGGGAAAATTTTTTGTCTCGTGATCTCAACCCAGCGAATATTATTGCAAAAACAGGTTTTTATGAAGAAACAGTTCTGACATCAATCCAATGCCTCAACGGCTAACGGACAACTTTTTTCCTGAAAGTATGTGACAAAACAGAGAAAATGCGACCTCGACCGTTCAAATTGATCTGTTGTAGCCCGTGTTGTGATTTTTTCTGAAAATTTATTGCAAATTTAGATTTTTTTTCCACAATACCAGGTTTACTAATTAGCTCATATGGCTACGAGGTTGCAATGTATCGTTCTAAGACCACTGAGATCATATTCAGCAGGTCAAAATACGTAGGATAACGTATCTTGATATGCTTCAAAAATCTTGAACTCACGAACTGTGCGCTTCAGACGCTGGCGAGGCATTGATGGACACATCCACCCCTGTCGACGGGGTGAATGTGTCCACCCTGTTTTGCTTTCTTAAAGAGAAAGGGTTGTATTCGTGACAAGAGATTTTTCACCGAATTTTCTACTCTAATCCATTTTTCATTCTAAAAATCTTCCTTTTTCACGGATTCAGCTTTAACCATCTTGTTCCACTCGCCGTGACCTTTTTATTGTAGGTCACACTTTTTCTTCCACGACCATCCTTCGCACACAAAAAATTCATCTTAGTCGGTCATTGTCGGTGTGTGTGTGTGTGTGTGTGTGTGTGTGTGTGTCCGTGCGTTGTTTTTTTGGCGCACGCGTTCTCCTGAACCCTTCCATCGATCTTTCTGAAATCCATATGAGTGCTACATGACCACCCAAAGATGTGCTGAAAGGATTTACAGATCAATCCATGGAACAGTTTTCAATTTATGCCTCTAAAAATGACAAATTATCAAATTTTCCAAAGAATCTAATATTTTATACATGAATATTCTCCTCTACAATCTTCATACCAAACTTTTGTGCACCTAAACAATCATTTTTTCTCTAACTTCCGTCACTTGGTTGATGTCGATTTTTCATTTTCCTATATTATCATATTTTAAATCATAAATTTTGCATCAGTTACAAAAGAACCACCACATATTCCCATCTTATTCATAAAATCGGAATTCCATATCAACCAATGTATTTACCATGGCCAAATGAACATTTCACTTGGTCCTTCCAAATTATTTTAAGAAGCCTTTCTACAAGATATTCTCAGAAAACGGAAATAAATTTTCGGAAAATTGAAATTCTTCTTCTCTTACTACCCATAAATTGGAAACTGTTCCATGGATTGATATGTAAATCCTTTCAGCACATCTTTGGGTGGTCATGTAACACGAAAGATGTCTGGTAGACGAACACAATCGTGACATCCATAAATGGATTAGAGTGAAAGATTCGAAAAAAATTTTCTTGAATTTTATTACTCTATTCATTTTCTCCTCCTGAAAAGCTGCACTCCAACGGATTTCTGCATAATAACTGGCAATCCATATCAAGCCTAAATAATTCATCATTATACATATATGATCCAATTATAACATTTACTCTCTCAAATATTACAAATTCTTCCAAAAATTATGTACATACTTATTTCAATTATACAGTCCCTACCGTAAATAATGGAACACGCAGGGTCTCACTCAAACAGCGATATTTCCGATTTCATTCATCGTACGGGAATTCTGAAAAGAAGGGTTTCGAAGAGCACAAAAAATCTATCGATTTATGGGTTTTGATAATTTTTCACGTGCTTTTCAGGTGCCCGTACACGTGGTTGAAAATCAGAAAAAATTTTCCTTCAATCAATCACCTACAATTTTGACGGGAGTGATTCAATCACAAAAATACTCACGGGATCTTGTAGATCGTTCAAAAATCTAAAAATTTGGTCCTCTGTAAAATTTTTGTACGACCCTTCCCGTCTGACTTACGAGCTCCGAAAGAAAACTTCGTACTAACATAGGGTGTTTATGGAGATACCGAGCCTGGCACCTGTTCAATTGTCTCTCGCTCTATTCAGGGGCAAAATCCAATTAGAAAAATATCATGGCATATGATTTCGACGTGGAATGTTCTGATCTTCCTGAATATTTTATCAGATTTTGTCTGAGATTCAAGATAGCAACGATTTCTCGAAATTTGATGTGAAAATTGATGAATTTCGTGTTTTGCTCCCATAGGTCACATTTGAGACAAAATCTGATGAAATATTCTGAAAGATGAGGTCATTTTACGCCGAAAGCATGTGTCATGATATTTTTCAAATCCAATTTTGCCCCAGAATAGGGCGAGAGAAAATTGAACAGGTGCCAGTCTCGGTATCTCCCTAAACACCCTACGTTACTACAAAGTTTTCTTTCGGAGCTCATAAGTCCGACGGGAAGGGTCGTACGAAAATTTTACAGAGGACCAAATTTTTAGATTTTTGAACGATCTACAAGATCCCGTGAGTATTTTTGTGATTGGATCACTCCCGTCAAAATTGTAGGTGATTGATTGTATGAGGGAATTTATTCCGTCATATCCAGGCATAGCCTGGTTCAATATTTTGTGGGTTCTTATTCTGTACTTATGTATCAGGGAAAGGTCAAATGACCATAGCATGAGATTAATTCAAGTACCGAGGCTTTAATAAAGTAATGAAAAGGGAATGAATATTTACAAAGATATTTACAAATGGTCGAATGACCTTGAGACGCATTTGAACTCGAGCACGTAACAAGGAGGGCACGAGGAAGAAATCATATTCACTGTAGGCCACAGAGAGAGAGAGAGAGAGAGAGAGAGAGAGGAGATCGATCTGGCACTTACAGAATGGTCGACTCGGCGACGGAGGAGATGTCCACGAGGACAGAAGTATGGGCCACGCTTGGCCGACGGCTATTGGCAGCTGACCGGGCACGCTCAGGAGACCCTCGAAGACCGGGCTCGCCGAATGTGCTACAGGTGTGCAGGGCCTGTCGCAAGACCACTGCACCAGGTTATCACGCGCGCACCGAGACTAGTAAAACGGCGACGAGGTTACGCGCGGAAGAGAAAAAAGGAGCACGAAAAATGGAGCGAGCTCCGATACGTGCTCTCACTACTCATGACGACGGTAGTCTGCCAGCTGGCACAGAGGCGCAGTGGCAGCTTGGAAGAACGCGAGGGGAGGGGAGCGCGGGGAGGAATAGCTTAGTAGCGTCTGCTACAAGCTACGGCCCGCGCGACTCTATCTCGCTTTTTGGTGTGCCATCTCTCTCTCTCTCTCTCTTACCTTGGAAAGTCCTCTCCTTGTTACTTACCCTAGCTGTAACAATAAATCATAGTCGAGTAATAATTGGTCCACGAGAGAGGAGACGGTATGTACTCAACCGTCACAACTGAAGGAAAATTTTCTCTGATTTTCAACCACGTGTACGGGCACTTAGAAAGCACGTGAAGAATCATTGAAACCCATAAATTGATAGATTTTTTCATGCTCTTCAAAACCCTCATCTCAGAATTCCCGTACGACCAATCAATTCGGAGATATCGCTGTTCGAGTGAGACCCTACGTGTTCCATCATTCATGGTAGGGACTGTATATTCTACCAATTCATTTTCCAATATCCTCATACGTCCTGTGGATACTCTTCAATCATACCAGTTTCTATCATTTCCCATAGATGTTGTCTCATTATATCTGTATTTGCAATGTATCTTATATATGTTGGATCTTTCTTCAAACATGAAGTTATTGCATTTGCAGTCGCGAATAAACCACAAGCACTGTAATCTGATTGCTTTTGAACTCTTTTGAACACAACGAATTCCTTCAAAATATTTGAATATCTCTTCTCTAGGAATCTTCTCTCCATCTCGTCTAAATCATCAAATGTACGCTCATCACGGTAAAGACTATTTTATATATATATATATATATATATATATATATATATGAAAACGTGACTTTTTCTTCTTTTTCTTTTCACGACTCTTAGCATCTTACGATGCCTCGAGATGACTAGTCACTTTCTGTGATAATTCGAATAGCCTTAACCGAAACGACAAATGTTCACAAATTTAATGTATCTATCATGTACGAGTGACATATGTTTCATATGCTACTGTATTTTCATATTTTTGCCCTGGGGCGAATGAAGGTTATCATTCATTTATTCATCATCCGGACTATCAAAGAGCTCTGTGCATTGGCATCGGGATCAAGGAAAAAATATCATGTTTCCAATCTCGCGATCCCGCATTCAATATGTCCGCAACCGATCCGAAATTCAGATCTCGAATCAAGGTTCCGCGAGTTCGTCAATAGTACGGATTATAGCCATTCATTGTCATGTAGTTTACTTATCATTCAAGCTCACGGGAAGACCTGTGCATTGCCACCAAGTTTCAGGGATTTATGTTACATTCTCACTTACATATTTATGCACCTATGACGATTACGAGTATATTAAAAATCGAATTGTAGTCTCGTTCTTAACGTCGCTGGGAAATATTGATGTTCAGTGATGAGTCTAGTAGTTGCTCCCTGACATCATCCGAACTGTCGCGGAGCACTTTGCATTGTTTGAATACTGAAGAGTTGAGTTATTGGTCTCTGAATCACGCTATCCTGCTTCCAACATAATCACAACCGAAGCAGATTTCAGAGTTCGAATCGAGGTGTCGCGGAATCCGCAATCATGAGAATCATAGCAATCCATTCTCATATGGATCACTCATCATTCGAGCTTACGGAGAGATCTGTTCATTGCCGCCAGGGCCTAGTTATCCATATGACATCCCCATCCACAAGACTAGGCACCTATGACGATTGCGAGTATTCTTGTTATCGTATTGTAGTCTCGTTCCTGAGAACGCTGGAGAACAACGATGCTCAGTGATGAGTTGAATAGTCGCTCTTTTCCACCATTCGAACCGTCATTTGATTCACTCATCATTTGAGCCCACGGAGAAATCTGTGCATTGCCGCCAAGGTCCAGGAATCCATACTACATTTTCATTCACGAGACTATGCACCTATAACGATTCCGAGTATTCTTGAGATCGTATTGTAGACTAGTTCCTGACATCGCTGGAAAACATTGCAGTTCGGGGATGAGGCAAATATTTGTTCTTTCTCATCATTCAAACTGTTGAAGTGCTCTATGCATTGTTATTGGGATCAAGGAATATTAGGTTTTTGATCGCGGGATTCTTCATTCAACAGGATCATCAGCGATCCACGATCCGGACTTCGAATCGGGGTTCCGTGAGTTCCGTAATTATACGAATCATACCGATTCATCGTCTTGTGGATCACTTATTATTTGAGACCACGGAGAAATGTGTGCGTTGCCGCCGAGGCTCAGGGATCCATGATACATCTCCATCCGAAAGACTATCTACCTATGACGATTACGAGTATTCTTGTAATCGTATTTTGTTCTCGTTTCTGAGAAATAGTTGCACTCTTTCATCATTCAAACTCTCAAAGAGCTCTGTGCATTGGCATCGGGATCAAGGGAAGAATATCATGTTTCCAAATTCGCGATTCTGCATTCAGTGCAGTCACAACCGATCCGAAATTCAGAGTTTGAATCGGGGTTCCGCGAGTTCTGCAATATTACGGAACATAGCAATTTATAGCGTTGTGAATTACTCTTCATCCAAGCCCACGGAGAGATCTGTGCCGTCCCGCCAAGGCCCAGGGATCCATGATACATTTTCACAACAAGACCATGCACCTATGACGATTACGAGTATTCTTGGGATCGTATTGTTGTCTTGCTTCTGATACATTATTGCGCTCATTCATCATCCAAACTATCGAAGAGCTCTGTGCATTGGCATCGGGATGAAGGGAAGAATATCATGTTTCCAATCCCGCGATTCCTCATTCAGTGCGTTCACAATCGATCCGAAATTCAGGGTTTGAATCGAGGTTCCGCGAGTTCTGCAATAGTACGGGTCATGGCAATTTATTGTCATGTAGATTACTCATCATTCAAGCCCACGAGGAGACCTGTGCATTGCCACCAAGTCCCAGGGATTCATGTTACATTCTCACTTACATATTTATGCACCTATGACGATTACGAGTATATTCAAAATCGAATTGTAGTTTCGTTTTTGACGTCGCTGGGAAATATTGATGCTCAGTGATGAGTCTATGGTAGTTGCTCCCTGACATCATCCGAACTGTCGCGGGGCACTGTGCATTGTTTGAATATTGAAGAGTTGAATTATTCGTCTCTGAATCACGCTATCCTGCATTCAACATAATCACAAACAAAGCAGATTCCAGAGTTCGAATCGAGGTTTCGCGTAATCCGCAATCATGAGAACCATAGCAATCCATCCTCATATGAATCACTTATCATCCGAGCTTACAGAGAGATCTGTGCATTGCCGCCAGGGCCTAGTTATCCATATGACATCCCCATCCACGAGACTATGCACCTATGACGATTGCCAGTATTCTTGTAATCGTATTGGTGTCTTGTTCCTGAGGACGCTGGAGAACAACGATGCTCAGTGATGAGTTGAATAGTTGCTCTTCTCCATCATTCGAACCGTCAGAGAGCTTTGTGCATTGGCATCGGGATCACGGGAAGAATACCATGTTTCCAATCCCGCGATTCTGCATTCAATCCGTTCACACCCGATCCGAAATTCAGAGTTTGAATCAAGGGTCCGCGAGTTCTGCAATGGGACGAATCATAGCTATTCATCATTATAAGAATAAGTCATCATATGGCCCACGGAGAGATCTGTGCATTACCGCCAAGGCTCAGCGTCCTATATAGCATTTTCATCCACGAGACTATGCACCCATGACGATTCCGAGTATTCTTGAGACCGTATTGTAGTCTAGTTTCTGACATCGCTGGATAATATTGCTGTTTGGTAATGAGTGGAATATTTGCTCTTCTCCGTCATTCAAACTGTTAGAGAGCTCTATGCATTGTCATCGGGATCAAGGAATATTAGGTTTCCAATCGCGGGATTCTGCATTCATCAGGCTCATCAGTAATTCATGATCCGGAGTTCGGATCGGGGTTCCGTGAGTCTTGCAATAATACGAATCATACCAATTCATCGTAATGTTAATCACTCATTATTTGAGCCCACGGAGAGATCCGTGCATTGCCGCCAAGGCCCAGTGGTCCATAATACATTTCCATCCACATACCCATGAAGCTATGACGTTCACGAGTGTTTTTGGAATCGTATTGGAGTCTTGTGCCTGAGAAATAGTTGCACTCTTCCATCATCTAAACTATCAAAGATTTCTGTGCATTGGCATCGGGGTCAAGGGAAGAATATCATGTTTCCAATCCCACGATTCTACTTTCAATATGTTCATGACCGATGCGATATTCAGAGTTCTAATCGAGGTTCCGCGAGTTCTGCAATAGTACGAATCGAAGCAATTCATTGTCATGTGAATCTTTCATCATTTGAGCCCACGGAGCGATCTGTGCATTGCCGCCAGGGCCCAGGAATCCATATGACACTCCCATTCACAAGACTATGCAACTATGACGATTGCGAGTATTCTTGTGATCGTATCCTAGTTTCGTTCCTGAGATCGCTGCGAAACAACGATGCTCAGTGAAGAGTTGCATCTCCTCTCACCTATCATTCGAACCATCAAAGAGCTCTGGGTACTGCCTCCGAGATCCAGGAAAAAAATATTCCGTTTCCAATAATCCGAAAAGGTGAAAACTGTTACGGGAGCGGAAGACTTCCCACTTCGGTCACGCATCATTACGAGACACGCGGTGAACAAGTTCAGGGTAAAAACCTTCCACATGCCCGAAAATCCCCCAATTCGTGTACGTGAAAGTTCACAATCCCGGTCAAGTGTTGAATTTCCGTATCGCGATTTGCACGCGAAGATCCGAAACTCGAAGCAGGTCACTTGAGGCCGGAAAATTTTTGCGTGCGCGGTAATCTTAAATTCGGCGCAAACGAGTTCAGGTTGGGAAAATTTCGTGTCCGCAAAGATTTTTCACTTTAGCACGCGAAAATCCGAAACTCATGGCAGTCGAGCTTGGATTGACATCTTCCACGTACGCGAGAATTACTCACACCGGGCGCGCAAAATTCAAAATGACCTGCACAGACAAGTTTGAGAATGAAAACTCTCGGAGGCGCAGAATAGCAAAGTTTGATACCGTCATCCCACAAACGAGATATGGTGTAGTTGATATCAATGCAAAACAAATATCTAAGTGAAGTTTTGTTACCACCCCAGCGGTCATACCCCCCCCCCCCCACCCAATGTGTTCCAATGACCAAACTACTGGCTTTCTCTCGGTTATCAGACTCCAAGGGGGATGGTTCGCTTTTTGCACACAAAAGCACTGTCAATACACACTGCCACTATCTTTCCCGAATCGTTCACTCTATCGTGCGCGAAGCGGGAAGTTGCCCGCGCACACGAGAATTCCCCACCCCCTACAGATACTTTGTCAGATTTTCAATTATACGATTGCGAAAAAGGTCTCCTTCTTCCCGTCTAGGATATTCAGCGTACGCGAAAGAAGCTCCTCGCGGGCGCTACAGTGGACATCGTTACGCGTGGAGTAACAATCCTCGATATTTTACAGGGAGATGGATCTTTAGAGTTCCCAAAACGAGATTTTATGTTGGAGGAAGAGCCCCGAAATTTATCGAGAGGTAAAGTGAAAGAGTCATTTCACGTTGTTTACATAGGTAAGATAATCGCGTGAACCATCATCTCCGGTCATGCAAATTACCCAAAAGATGATCTGGACTGCTTAAAGGGAGAACGGAAACTCGATAAAGTGTCGGGATAAGCATACGTGAGCAAGAACTAAGATGTTATGGTTGACGCTGAGATCGCTCTCGCGCATGAGCGAGTTAGACCATAGCGTGCGCGAGGCTCGTGTTGAAAAGGAAAAAGAATGGGATCAGTACAATTTCTTGCAAACGCGATGATTTTGTGATTGAGCGCGCGCAAAAAATGATATGTCGTATCGGACGTTCATTGCGTACGCGGATCCCAACTCCATCAACTCACTCCAACATCGTCAATCTCTCCCACTTACGCAGAGGATCACTGCCGAAACTGTAAATCGGGTCGATTGAATCGGCTAATCCCCCAGACTAAGTAAGAAATTGAGGCATGACCTTCTGCGAGCAAAAGGGTCACTCCCCAAACTTGAAATAGCTCGATTCGCGTTGAGTCTGCTACCTTGTATGCTCTGAGCCTCAGCAGACGACAGCTCAAGCCACGCATCACAGCGGAAAATAAACATTTCCAACGAGGCAATTTGACAGGGATGCTCCTCGTGTGATGAGAAAGATTGAACACAACTCCAACACGTGGCATCATCTCGCACGAACCGGTCGCGGGCCATGCAATTGTGCACCGAAAACATGGCCCACGGCAGACACATTGCATCATCTGTACTGCATTCGATCCATCTGCGACGGGATTTCTGCTACAATACGGCATGCCGACCTCTTGCTGCACCGGCCAAGGCCAGGGCCACGGTTGTCTGTTTGTCGCCTACCGCCACGCATGCCTCATAACACCATTCCACACACCTTACTATTTCACAACACTCTCCGCGACTCCCACAACACAAAAACGCAAAAGCACTGCGTCGTTGGCTCTGCAGGAGTGCTCTTGAAGTTCTGCAATGCCACTGCCACCCCACCCGCCGAAGACAGCTCTCACAAAAGCGCGAACGCCCCGACACGCATAGCACACCGAATTAATTTTTAATCCCCCGACGCCAACAGCTCTCGCATAAAATCATGGTTCTTAATCAACACTAGAGCAGTCGACAAACACACCTCTCCGAGCCATAACCAAGCAGAATACACAATGTAACGCGAGAAAATACGTTTTTCACACGACAGTTACAAACTCAGGAAATCGTAACAAATTCTCTCGAGCTCACCAATCGAAATAACAAACTCACCGCTCCCTAATTTTTTCGGGGTGTACATGAATTCTGGAACATGTTGTATCCCTATACATGAAAAAATTCGAATGGAAACCCTTTTCCATTCGAATTTTTCGAGTTTTTTGCGTGAAAAAAATGGAAAGTGCCTCTTTTCGGTATTTTTCTCATATCAACTCGAATCTGGTGCGATTTTTCGAAAAAATGATGGTAACATGAAATGTGTATTATGCTGAGATCTATGAGTTGTATTTCTCATTTCATCCATTCTGACCTCGAGGTCGCCGGGAAATCCGATAAACATGGTTTTTCATCAGTTCTGGGCGTTCTTTAGGAATTTTCTATCAACATATGCATAAATAACTAGTGCCACATGAAGGCTTATGACAAAATATACAACTTTGGTCCTCTGCAACTTTTTGATTAACCCAACCCCGTTCGAGGGTTCCTCGATTTTAGCGCAAGAAATTCACATTTCCCATTTCCGAAGGTTTTTCAGGTATCAGCGCATCATTTCCCATCCTCAAAAATACCCGTGAAGGATGTATTTTTCGTTCAAGAACAAGTTCGCAGAGGTCCCGTAGCAGTTCCTGATCACAATTTTGAGAGTGACGCAAAAAATGACGTTCCACGTCTATTTTAAATGGGGAGGACTTTTGCTCGCCGGATCGCTGCAAGTCAATTTTATGCGGAAAAAATTTACATGTATGCTCTGACACCCAAAACGAGTATACTGACGTGATTTGCAGCCAAATCCGTTTGGGACAGATTTCGCCTTTCTTGCAACAGCTCCTTTTGGTGGACTGTGGTGAACTCAAGATATATTATGTAACGGGAGATATGGGGAAAATCCAGATCAATTGCACTTTCACCGATCAAACTTCCATATAGTCTATCGGTGAAATTACCGCCATCGTATGCAAAAATAGGTTCATGGCATTTTTTATTCGTCTTTCGCCGGGTTGAGCGAATCCGCGCTCGAGAAATCCTGTATACACGCTCGGGAGTCCACAAGATCGTTACCCCGGCACTCTGCGCAGGCGCTACCTGCCTCACTATCACACTTATATCAGGATACACCTCCAATGCAAGACTATGGACACTCCACTGTAGCGTCTGTGAGTGAGTGTGTGACATATCATTATGACATTTCGGCTTCGCAATTCTGTAACGCGTGTTACTTTTGTGCAGAATTTGAGAGACGACATTGAGCATCGAAACTTGATATTTTGGGTATGCGACATCCATATAAGCCATGCAGCATGAACATAAGTTCACATGCATTGACATCCTACGTGAACATTTCAATTAGACAAAGTTAGAGATGAGTCATTCTCTGGATCGTATTCAATAATATAGAACTCGTATGGTCGAGCGTTTGCTGATCTAAAATATGCGTTCAATAGCGCTGACCAAAAGAAGATTTATGGTGGAATCAGAATGATTTTAGAGGCGATATATGATTCTTAATAATTAATTGACGATGCGCCCGCGAAAGACCCCCGATTCAAATCGATATCACGTGACTCCTATTACAAAAAACTGACATAAGAGAGTGGAAATGGATTTTTGTTCTACTTTTTGAGCACATCAAAAGTCCATTTCCATCGAAATTGCATCAGATCCTTCTTTCGAGGAATGCTCATTGGAACGTTTTTTCCCGAGCGCTCTATGGATTTAATGATTCCACAACGCTGTCGTTCGGTGAATACGCTTCAAATAACTGATTTCATCAATGCGTAGATTTGATGGGAAAAAAAGAAATGTCCGCAGTATATTACAAGGATTGATTCCAAATGTATTCTGATGCTTCTTAAATCACAAAATGTTCCTCATTTTGATCGGAATAATTCTGCAGCTCAAGTAAATCAGACCAAGGGAGCAATGAAGCTCCGGAAGAGATGAAAATCCCAAACAGTGTTCTTTCAAAATTCTCCATAGAGATGGAAGTGACTGCTCATATATATTTACAGTATATCTGTATTCCGAACCAATTCATAAATTATCAGTCATTAGATTATACAACACTCAATGGCGAAATAGTAGTAAGAGTTATGAATCAATTTATTCATTATCGAAATCGAAGAGAAAAATCAAGACCCAATGTATGCTACACAATTGGAAAGAGCAGTGATACAATTTTCTCCGTGGCACCTCTGAGGCTCGGATTCATAGTCGTTAATCCGAGATTAGGATCAGCGGATCAGGAGCGCCGTAATCGCTGTGCCTAGATGTGAACTGACTCGTCATGGCAATCGCAGCGCCCTAAATCTGCTGATTCTAATCTCGGATTAACGACTATGAATTCCAGCCTGAGTAATAGGATTATCCAATATATTTTGATCATGTGATACATTCGAATCATTTGTTGTCTTCGGATCATTTGTTATCATTTTATTCCATGATATCGTTGACATTCACTTTTCCGTTCTCGAATATTTGTGATACGATTATTCTTTTCCTCAATTCTGATCAAGGATGAATTTATTAATAACTGTTACTACGTATTCTGCATTGAATGTTGTACAATCTAATGACTGACAATTGATGGATTATTTCGGAATCCGGATAAACTCTGGATATATGGGCAGGCACTTCTAGTTCTATTGAGAATTCTGAAGAACACGGTTCGGAATTTCTATCTCTTTAAGAAGAATTGCTCCCTTAGTCAGGTTCACTTGAGTTGGAGAATGATCCGGACGAATAGGATGGTGATACCATGCGATACTCATGTGAATCTATGAAAAATAAGTTAGATACCCTTCGATACTCATCCGATCCCAGAGAGATGACCACCAATGAGATATCATACGCTACTCGACCAATTCTATGTTATACCCGGAATATTCCATCTGATACTAGCTCGGTCTCTTGTTGCACCAGTGAGGTATTGCATGATACTCATCCGATCCTACGATTTACATCAATCAGATACTGTGCGATACTCATCTTCTGGTCTCATGATGAATTGACGAAGTACCTCGCGATACCCATCTGACCCCATGACCCATCAATGAGAATCCATACAGTACTCATCCGATCCTGTGACATTCTAATGAGATGCTATCTGATATTCATCCGATTCTAGGACATAGCAATGACATACTTTCCGATACTCATCGGACCTCACAACCTGCCAATACGATACTGTCCTATACTAATCCAATGATACAAGAGACTAAGTGATGATACCATACGATACTATTCCGATAAGCTGCAGACATCTCCCTTGTGTGCCAGCGTGATTATCACCGCAATCCACTACTGAACAGTTTCACCTAACAAAAAATTATATGGGTAGGAACAATCCATCTCTTCATCCGGGTAAGAGAGAGCAGATAAAGCACTATCGATAATCCGTACAGAATCTATCCTTGCGATTACTCGGTGTCCAATTTGCTGGAGTACTGTTGCAGCCAGTCCGAGATATCAAGTCTGTTGCATCGCTGTATGCTGTACTCCGGTGCTTTCCTGCAGGGTTATCCCGACTCGACTATACCATACATACTCAAGTTTACAAACTATGCATATAAGCAGCCTAGACGCACGGCCAATACATATTATGTCGTCACTGATACGTAACCCAATGAAATGATCTGAAATTTTGCACACACATGGTTGAAGAGCATTGCTTCCATGCAGTGAAAGATCTGTGATGAAAAATGGTCCCAGAAAAATTAGAAAAATCATAGCATATTTTTAGATTTTCATAAGCTCCTTCGACGCACGCATAATTTTCGACATGCGAGAAAGTTTTTCAGTTTCCAACTATAGCAAAACTCAAAGCGAGAAAGTTGTTTGGAAGGGTCTAAATTGAATTAATATTCAAGAATTAGATCGAATGATGCAACAGGAAAAAAGTTCTAAGACTTTGATCGTTGTCAAAGCGCCCCGTGAACTCAGATTGTACTTTTCAGCCGTAAAGATCGGAATACGAAAACTACTGAAACTTTTTTCCTATTGCATCATTCAATCTGAATCTTGGGGATTCAGATTATTTAGACGATTCCCAACAACTTTCTTGCTTTGAGTTTTGCTGTAGTTCAGAACTGAAAAACTTTCTCGCATGTCGAAAATTATGCTTGCGTCGAAGGAGCTTATGAAAATCTAGAAAAATGCTATGATTTTTCTAATTTTTCTGGGACCATTTTTCACCACAGATCTTTTACTACATGGAAGCAATGCTCTTCAACTACGTGTGTGCGAATTTTCAGATCATTCAATTGGGTTACGTATCAGTGACGACATAATATGTATTGGCCGTGCGCCTAGGCTGCTTATATGCATAGTTTGTAAACTTGAGTATGTATGGTATAGTCGAGTCGGGATAACCCTGCTGGGCCGAGGGAATTCGTTGTGGATTTTCGGGCGTGTTTAGATGTTCTTGCACAGTGCCTGGAGGAATTTCGTACTCTTGACGTGTTAGAAACAGAGGCCAACATTCTTCATATATGCACTAGGATCGACGAGCAATTTCTGTCAAAATTGCGTCAATTGGGAACACTCAGGCTGTGACTTGTGCATCAGATGAGTTTTCTCATCAAATAATTTCGTTAAATCTTAATAAACAGAGAACCAGGGCCTTTGTGTAGAGATGAATATTCATTTTCAGGGACTCTGGTGTATCCGAAGGTCTGTAAAGTCATTGTGACAAAGATCGTTAAACAGCATAACCCGTCATATGCACTGCAGTCTTGACATTTGCCACAGTGTAAGTTACTCATTGGATTCCTTATTTCAATTGTGATACTCCTAGTGGTTAGATTCCATTCTCAACTTCATAATATTTGGATTTGGTTAACATGTGCAGTTGATTTTTTTCGCATGACAACTCAGATGGTTGGGGGGTAGAGGTTATTATTGTTAGGTCTTGAATTGAACTCAGGTAGATGACGCTCCTTACAAATCAGAACTGCAGGTCATTATTGTGGTCCACAAGTCTCTGTCCCTCATTGATAGGGTGCAAGAGTATATTTGTATCATATACGTTAGTTTGACCAACTCCTGCTCACCTATGCCGCAAACTAAATCCTTACTCACCCAAATTAGAATCGAAGAGATTTATTTATTCATTCTATTTTATATTTCCAATTTACGGGCTAAAGCCCTCACAAGATCACACAATATGTATAGGGCGTGGTAGCACTAATATGTACATACTAGAAATAATGAATACACCAAAATTGAATACCAGGATCATCTACAACGTGCCTGATAACAATTGAATATCTATTGAGAGATAGAACCTGCTCCGTCATTAGACCAGATCATGATGGATTCATCTGTGAATCTCATGTGAATACCTGATGATTGAACAACAACTATTTGTAGGGAATGTGAATGGAATTTGAGAGTTGTCTAATCCTGATGTGCATGTGTGTTGAACTTTAACGATATCTCACTTTTAAAAGGAGGCTTGGGAGGATTCTATGGCTCAGGCTATAGGTGAGACCCTTAGATGTTAACTCTTCATGCGTTCCGTACCCTCAATTCTAACTCTACTGCAGTAATGAATTTCATCATCTCACTCAAATTTCCTATTTTGCGTTCCCATTGCTGACTCTGTCCCACTCATTCAATTTTCAAGGAAGAAAAAAAATGTCCGGTCCTTGATCATGTTTCTTGGAGGAATTCAAGATTCCAAGAGTGTATTGTTCTAAAACTAATGAATGTATATCGGATACATATCACTGGTTTTCCCCTAATTATTGATTCTGTCCAGATGACTTTGGCTACCCTACTGAAAACTCCCACGTGGAAAATCACGTGGTTAACCACGTGGTTGAGCACGTGGTCAAGTACGTTGTCGAAGGAATAACATGATCAAGTGATAGACGCTAGCATTTTGTTCAAATATATCATTACAGTTTAACTACTCTTGAACTTCAGCACCACAAAGATCAGATTTTCGCATTTTTCACAATCTCGACGGAGATTCACGATAGTAGATGTTCTAATGTACAACCATCTTTGGTTCAACCATAGGTAAATTCAACTCCGATTTTGGTCATGCACTGATTCATATCTATTTTCCTCGTTTCATCCATCAATATGTCTTGTTTTAGATTGTCCACAGTTGAAGAATATCTAACTTGAGAGAATTTCGGGAAAGCACGTTTTCCCTCTCATAGTATTGTTTGAAAATCCAATGCCGTTCTGAGGTGAACATCGCATAATATTTCATGCGTATCAGGTCATTTATATCGTTTCGTATCTCATGTCATCGTAAGCGCATATTATGACGAACTAGTCACGTATCGTAGAGGATCTCCCAGTATCTCACAGAATCGCGTAGTATCGTTTGATATCTCGTGGTATCATATGAGAATACAAGGCATTTCTAGGGTGAGTATCGTATGGTATCATATTAGTAACAGGCCATGAATATCAATCAGTATCGTATAGTATCCTCAGTGTATATTCTGCTCAAAAAGTTGCGTATCGTACAGTATATCACAATATCTCACAGAATCCAACAGTATTGTTTGATATCTCATGGTATTGTATAAGAATGCAAGGCATTCCTGGTTTGAGTATCGTATGGTATCATATTAGTATCAGACCAAAAATATCAATCAATATCGAATGGTATCGTAAGGGTACATTGTATTCGAAAAGTCGCGTATCGTACAGTATATCACGGTATCTCACAGAATCCAACAGTATCGTTTGATATCTCATGGTATCGTTTAAGAATACAGGGCATTCCTAGGGTGAGTATCGTATCGTATCATATTAGTATCAGGCCGAAAGTATCAATCAGTATCGCACAGTATATCACAGTATCTCACAGAATCCAATGGTATCGTTTGATATCTCATGGTATCGTACAAGAATGCAGGGCATCCCTGGGGTGAGTATCGTATGGTATCATATTAATATCAGACCAAAAATATCAATCAGTATCGTAGAGTATCGCAAGGGTATATTCTACTCGAAAAGTCGCGCATCGCACAGTGTATCATAGTATCTCACAGAATCCAACAGTATCGTTTGATATCTCATGGTATCGTATATGAATGCAGGGCATCCTAGGGTGAGTATCGTATGGTATCATATTAGTATCAGGCCGAAAATATCAATCAGTATCGTATAGTATCGTGAGCGTATATTCTACTCGAAATGTCACGTATCGTACAGTATATCACAGTATTCCACAGAATCTAACAGTATTGTTTGATATCTCATGGTATCGTATAAGAATACAGGGCATTCCTAGGGCGAGTATCGTATAATACCTCATTAGTATATCACTGCATATGATGTTGATTCCATATGAGTATCGTATGGTATTCCATGGGTATCTGTGGAAAAGTATCGTATAGTATCTCTCGAGTACCTATGAGTTCGTATTGCAAATATCGTGAAATATTTCTTGAGTATCGTATGGTATCACCATAGACATAGAAGTATAGACTGCTGGTCGCGTATACTCGCCATTGTCATTGAAACATAGGCCTTTGCGTGAGAGTGAGAGAGACGGCATTCTCCAAGGCGCACGCTTTCAACATGCGATTCCTATGTTGCGTCTCTCTCACTCTCATTGGAGAGCCTCGATGTCAACGGCGAAGATACGGGTCCGGCAGTCTATACTTCTATGTCTATGGGTATCACATGGTCGTATCGTATGAGTATCGCATGAGTATCGTATGGTATCTCATTCTATACCATACCATACGATACTCATTTAAATTTTTCATCAGGGTGGATACCGGCGAGCTTATTTCGTGGAACACAAATCAGACGTCCTTCAGAAATTCAAAATTTGTGAGAAGGAGTCGAAAAATCTCACTGGGAGAAGTATGAAGTTTCTCAGGTGTGACAATGGTCTTGAGTACGCCAACGAGGAGTTGGCGCGAGACAACAGGACCGTCGTGGAGTGCGCTCGCTCCATGCTCAAAGCAAAGGAGTTGCCCTGATTTCCTGTGGGCGAAAGCTGTGAACACTGCTGTCTATTTGCTGAACAGGATCTGAAGTCCTACTACAGATGAGAGCAAAACTTCCTTTGGAATGTGGACAAACAAGAAGCCAGACCTAAGTCATGTCAGAATTTTCGGTTCGGTGGCATATCAGCATGTGCCCAAACAACTGTCAAGGAAACTAGATGCCAAAGCCAAAAGAATTCTCTTAGTTGGGTACGAGGGAGACTCGGCAAACTACAGGTTATACAGCTCTGACAGAAAGAAAGTGGCGATCTCAAGAAATGTCACATTCAACGAGTACCCTAAAGAAAAACCAAGATCATGTCCTCCGGAAGCGGGCATCACTCTGCCAGGTCCAGAGAAAGAAGAACATCAACAAGGGGGTGAGGAGCAGAATCATCTTCAAAGACATGCAGCTGGTACTGCTGAAATGAATAATGATGTCCATGCCCATGTTGATGAGAGAGACGAGAGGCCTGATCCTCTCAAACCAGTTCGACAGCTCAGGGACAGATCTTTGCTTAGACCCCCAACAAGGTACGCACTGAATGATGCTGTTGAGAATGTACCACAGAATATGCCAGGAGCTTTCAGTAGCCCTGATGCAGCTAACTGTCAAGAGGCAGTCAACAACAAATTGCAGGCCCACCAAATCAATCAAACCTGGAAGTATGTACCAAAAACACTCGACATGAGGGTAATTGATTCAAAGTGGGTGTTTGAAGTCAACAGTGCTGATGGTGGGAATCCTCAATTCAAAGCTCGCCTAGTTGCGAGGGGCTTTATGAACAAGCAGGTATTGACTATACAGAGACATTCTCTCCTGTCGTCAGATATGACTCCCTTCGTGTGCTGTTGGCTCACATCACTCAAGAGGACCTGGAGATACTGACCATTGATGTGAGAACTGCATTCCTGTGTGGTGAATTAGATGAGCAGATCTATATGGAAGTGCCTGAAGGTGTCAGTGAAGTGGACAGTGGAAAGTTTGTATGTTTGTTGCTGAAAGCACTGTATGGTTCTGAATAAGCATCAAAATGCTGGATTGATAGAATGAGAAGATTTCTAGCTAGATTTAAATTCAGAGAGAGTGATGGTGATAAGTGTATTTTTGTTGGAGGAGTTGAGGATTTCATTGTATACCTAGCCTTGTTTGTTGACGATGGGCTGGTAGTATGCAAAAAATCCAAAGTCTTGGAGTTGGTCATGTCTGAGATGAGTAAAGAATTTGAAATCACCACTGGTGATGCTAGTTTCTTTGTAGGCATGCAAATCAGTCGCAATCGCATCAACAAGACTATGGTCATCATCCAGTGTTAAGTCTGTAGACTTAATGGTGTAATTTCGGGTTCGTAGATTGAAGCTCACAGTTGATAACAATACTGAGGTCCCTTTAATAACGACTTGTAAATACTATGTACAGATAGAAGAGATGTAGTGTGCTCCGTGTCCCCGCGATATCTGTCTGCACAGCTGCTTGAACGCGGGAGGGTAGACTTGCGCATGCTCACACATACACACATACTCGCACGAATACTCATGAAGTATGAGTGGATGCAACACTTCTACTTGTGAAAAAAATTCATGTAGTACAGGGAAAGTGCAGAAATGTAAGTTGGAAAAAGAATCTCGTACTTGATTGAATTTTAGAAAATTTGAAGCTAAACTTTGTAAATGTAGAAATTATTTTGATGTAAATACCAATTGAAACTGCATGTGGCGTGAAATTAAAAAAAAATCATTTGTAGTTCCCTGGCGTAAAATAACGTGAATTTTCATAGCAGATACACTCCCAAAGAAAATTTCTTCACTCATCAATTTCAAGTTCTTGTAGTACACACACTTCCAACACTTTGTAAGTCCTTTGAACACATCTTACAATAAAATTGTAGATTCGCAACAAGATTTGTAGAAATTTATGAGAGAAAAAATTCTGTACGCATTGTCGTATTGAAAACCAATCACACAGGAACGGTTTTAGCATGTAAAAAAGCGTCAAACGTAGAACCTTTAAATGTTTCGCAGTTTTTCTCTGAAATTAGAACTTTTAAAAAATTTTGTAATAATTTGTATATAACACTTGGTTTGAATAGTCTTTCTGAATAAAAAAAAATTGTAGATAATGTAAACTCCTGTAGATAGAAATTGTAAATATTCTTGTGAATGAAAATTGTGAATATCGTAGATTTTTGTAAATACTGTCAACTCAACGTAGTTAGGGAATTTATGATGTGATTTGAACTATTCAGATACAAAAAAGTACGACTGAAAAATGTCCCGCACTTCGCATTCTCCAAGATGTTGTACTTGTTCAGGTTCTTGAACATTCCACTTTCTGAGACACACTTTCTCTATGTATCCTCTATTCCTGCAGAAGTTGCAGACTGTATCAAGAGGCAAGTTGCACTTGTCTGCCCTGTGTTTCGCAGACCCGCAGCGATAGCACGTTTTCCTCGTAGTCCTCGTATTGAACTGTGGATTCTTCGAAGTTGTAGCATTTAGCTGATTCCTTGAAGTGGAAGCATTCTCCTTCCCGCCATCCTTCCGGTGTACGTTTCTATTATCCTGTATGTAATTTACAGCTGACGAATTTCATGTAGACTCTGAATGTAACGTATCCGTTTCTCGCTCTGAAAGTTCTATTGCCAATGCACATTGCAGAGTTTTTATGAAGGTGAGATTGTCTGTCTCGAGCAATCTACTTTGGATGCGTTTACTGGGTAGACCGAACACGAACTGGTTGCGTAAAGCATTTTGAGTGAACGTACCGGAATTGCATGTAGTGCTGAGTTTTGTAAGAGCATTGGCGTAGTCTTGAACGCATTCTCCATCCAGCTGCCTCCTGCTGTTGAACTTGAAAACCTCCGCGATCTCCAAGGCTGCTGGCGCATAGAGTCCTTTTAATTTCGCAGTGAGTTCAGCGTAAGATTCATCGTAGGGCTGCTCATTGCCGTAGGCATCACAAAGAGAATTGAAAGCTGTTGCACCGATGTAGTGTAGAAGATACGGCACTTTATCCTCGGCCGAAATTTTCATGATTAGAAATGCACCTTCGAAGCGCTGAATCCAACGGTCCCAATTTGAAGTGCCGGGGACGAACGGCTCGAACTGTAGATTTGGCACCATTGTAGTTGTAGCTGAAGTCATCGACCCGCTGCTTATTCCTGAATTATTTGCAGGCGGATCTGGCATCACTGTAGATTTTTCGCGCGCAAATGAATTTGCGCTGTATATTTGGCGCGCACTGTAGGTATATGTAGAATGTACGTAATGTATGTATTTGTAAAGGGAGCACGGAAGCACTGTAGTTGCATTGTAATTGCACTGTAGTTGCACTGTAAGCGAAGGCTGTACTTTTTATTGTAGGCTTGTAGGCGTAGGCTGTAGTTTGCAAACTTGTAGGCGTAGGCTGCAGTTTGCAAACTTGTAGCTTATGCACTCGTTTTGAATGTAAAACTCGTGCCGTAGCGCAACGCGCGAAAGGCGGGCGTGCACCGATACGAGAACAAATGCACCGATTCTTCTCACTCAGTTTGTGCCGTGGTGAAACGGATATGCGAGCGTGCACCGGCACAAAACAAATGCACTGGAACGTACTTCACTGTAGGTAGATGGAGGCTTCTAGCTGTAGCCTTGTAGCTGTACTCAAATGCCGTTATGTATTATAATGAGCACTCGCACGGATGATTTCGGAGCGCGGCAACAGGTGTAAAGCCTACCGGCTCACAGGCTGCTGTCCGCAAAGACTCGCACTTTTCACACGAAATGCATTGTAGATCACTGTATACCACTGTCCTCGTCGCCACTGTTAAGTCTGTAGACTTGATGGTGTGATTTCGGGTTCGTAGATTGAAACTCACAATTGATAACAATACTTAGGTCACTTTGATAACGGCTTGTAAATACTATGTACAGATAGAAGAGATGTAGTGTGCTCCATGTCCCCGCGATATCTGTCTGCACAGCTGCTTGAATGCGGGAGGGTAGACTTGCGCATGCTCACACATACACACATACTCGCACGCATACTCATGAAGTATGAGTCGATGCAACAACCAGGATATGTATGTAAGGTATGTTCTTGAGAAATTTGGAATGCTCGATGTTGACGGTATGTGTGTTCCAGCTGATCCAAATGTAAATCTGCACTCTGCAGATTCTGAGTGTGAGCAAGTGTGTGCAGTTCCTTACAGAGAGCCGGTTGGTTCACTCATGTATTTAGCAATGGTATCCAGACCAGGTATTGCTTGTTCAGTCAGCATTCTTAGTAGATTCATGAATAAATTTAATTATGAGCATTGGCGTGCAGCTAAGAGAGTACTCTCTTACTTACTTAATTCAGTAGATCTAGGAATCTGTTACAATGGTGTGAATGGGAAAGATTGAGTTGGTTATTCTGATGCTGATTTCGCCAATGATTTGGACACTAGAAGATCTACTACTGGATATGTATTTTCCATGAGTGTTGGTGTGGTTACTTGGTGCTCTCAGCGACAAAAACTTGTAACGCTTAGCACTACTGAATCTGAATATGTTGCTGCATCATCTGCTTCTCAGGAAGTGAAGTGGTTGTTGAAGCTTGTGAATGATATCAAGTGTCAGAAAGTAAAAGGTGTAACTTTATGTGTAGGTAACCAAAGTGCCATCAAGCTTGTCAAGAATCCAGAATCCCATAAGAAAACCAAACATATTGACACTCGATATCATTTCATAAGAGACATTCATGAGTCTGGTGAGCTAAAACTGAAATATGTGCCTTCAGATTCTCAATTAGCTGACTTGTTTACTAAAGCTCTTCCAAGAGATGAATTCCTGAGTATGAGAGAGCGAATTGGAATGATTTCTGGAAGTGAATTTTGTCAAAAGAAATGTCTAAGTGTGCTTAGTTTGAAAAAAGAGGTGGGAGAGTTGAGATGAATCTCTTGTCAATTTACTGTTTCTCCACACTTGTATGCAGTGATCTCAAGCCGGTATGTATGGGCAGCCACGTTACCGCCATGGCTCACCGTAGGTAGTATGGGTGTGTGTGAGCTCGCTTTCGCGAGCTCGCTCTATTAGTTAGTCGTAGTGAGTCAACCACCGAGCGCTCATCGCACTGATCATGTAATCTTTGTAATCTCGCCCATGTAACTGCTCTTTTTATTAATTCATTGAATACAGTTCCAAGTCGAAGTGCTTATTTTCTGTGGTTCTCCAGTCCTCTCTAAATAACTTTCGCGGTGACATCCAACAGTTACTATCGGAGATGATTTTCATGAAATCTGATCCTAACAATATTGATAGAAAAGAATTGATAGAAAAGAAGATTCCGAAAAACTGAACAGAATTCATCGATCTATCCTTAAAGATTTATTTGGATTAAACATGTGTATCCTTCTGGCTCGACACTACCCTGCTGCAAAAGTTCGATTGGATTCGATTGAAATACATCCAATCGTTTTGAATCTAGATTCTTATGATGAATTTGAGACATGACTTTCAGGATTGAGGAAGATTGGAGTTCAATAACGATCAATGATGTTGATCATGATTCGAACAGTATAGACCAATCTTCACCAATGCAGACTTTTCACAGAAAGTGAGATTGCCAATCAAACTCAATACTTACTGCCAGTATTCGGGAGTCGATGTTCTATCTGTATGAATGCTGATTCCCTTGATAGAATATCGCGATTCCAATCTGTGTCAATGCCACAAAAAGCATTGACGAGCTATGGGTCCTATCTACTTCAATCAATTCCAACACTGTTTTTCATTAATGGAAACATCGAGATCTCAATCCGCCTCAATCGACCTCGATACTGACTGGAAGCATTGGAGACCTCAAACCCTATTCATCTGGATCGATTTGAATGCTGTATATCATTATTGCAATTCCGAAATCCTATCTGCCTCAATCGATTTCAATACTGTTTCCCAGTATTGGAAACATCGAGATATCAATCCACCTCAATCGACCTCAATACTGAGTGGAAGCATTGGTATCTTTATATCCTATTTATCTGAATCGATTTGAATGCTGGATATCAATATTGAAGCTTGAGATCCTATCTGCCTCAATCGATTCCGATACTGTTTTTCAGTATTGGGAACATCGAGAACTCAATCCTCCTCAATCGACCTCAATACTGACTTTCAGTCATTATAGCAAATCAACGTGTTACATATACATCACTCACATTACAGCTAAGGTTTCAATACAATCCAATACTCATTCTAATCATGACCGCATTAACATATCATCGCATCACATATTTAAACGCTATTTGGAAGTTCTGTCACTCATTAGTCTTATATAGAAACAAATGGTTCGTCGCTTGCGAGAAAGCAATCCCATGACATTTGGATGCAAACTGAGATAGTCATCGAAACGCCACCTAGCGTCAGCCACTCGAATTCTACCGATCTCAATCGATTCCGATACTAACTTTCAGGAATGAGAATTTCAATAACTCACACCACTTATACCAGGAGGTAACGAACTAACGAACCTGAGCTTTGATCGAGTCATCACTCGCAGAATCAGCGCAATCGGCTAGTGCGCATGCACATCTACATACTTGCTGAGCACATACACACAGTGGTGGTGTTTAAGCGCAATGATCGAAAAAATTTAAGACAAAAACTTGAATATTCAGTTTAAAACTCTTGAAAATTTGAGTCAAGTACTGTTTCTTGAAAATTCATGGATACATTCTGTACTGCATTTCCAAAGGTAAAGTTTTTGATTCGTTTTCAGTTGCAGCTTGATATCTAATTCAAGTGATCCAAACACTGTGAATTGAATATCTGAATAGCATTCAATTTTTCTCACTAAGAACGTGATTAATGTTGTGCGATTTTGACATGGTTTCTGATGATATTTCGAAATGATATTGCTTGTGATCAATAGTCACAGGTAATAATGGTAGAGATGTTGTGAGTCTATAGTACTAATATTTCAGGTAGAGATGAATTTTGTTTGTTAAATTCGTGCGAACAGAGACAATTGTGGATTAGGTTCCATCACAGTCTTGTTCCTTCTGTTTTTTCTTCACTACAAGTTTCTAAAATGTAAATATGCAGAGGCAAGCGATGTTGAGAATTAGTCCGGGAGCTGGTGAACTTTTTTTGTGTCACATTTAGTAAAACCTAGAATAGTGTTCAAAACATTATTCTCTGTCTCCCGACCCCAAAACCGGCGTCAGACGGCCTAGTTTTGGGGGATTATTTTTTTATTGATTTTCAAAATGATTATTTTGACAGGTTTATGTGTCATAATCCGTAGAAGCTGAATATTTCGAGGATGATAGTTTATGATTAGAGATGCCCAAAAATGGCCGTCAGACCGCTCCGGAGTGGGGGGATACGCGTCAGCACAATTTTGAAAATCGATATGCGATAAGATCGTGTGTCATGTTTAGTAAAACTTGGGAATTTGTAGTATCGTAGATCTCATGCTTCTTAACAAGATTTCAATCGTCAGACCACTCAATGGTGGGGGGTTTCCGAATCAGACGGCCTATAAGGTGCCGGGTAAGGTCACGGGAATAAGGGGTCAAAATATCAATAGAGGTCCGAAAAAATTCAGGCACGCTCTTTCTACCGTGAAGAATGGAATTCTCTTACTTTAGACCAAATTCTGTGCGAAACATAACCTACAGAAATTATATAATTGTCCAAAATTCTTTGAAGGTATATTTTACGTATGAAAATGTCTGAAAACATTACTGCTGGTTATCCTTGTACGCATCTACGACGATATTTCATATATTTCTTAAAATATCTCATTCCAAAATTTATTAATTGAAAAAAATTTGAGATTTTGAAGAAATTCCCAGGTTATTTCACTATATAAAATCATGCTTTTCTCCGACCTTTTTATGGTTTTCCCATTATCGATCGGAAAATATTGGTTTTTTAGAAAAACTTGTTGAGGGGTAATTTGTAGATTTCTAAATGGTCTATAAGATGAGTTCATACACTTTCCCCCGTAAAATTCATCCTTTGGGAGTTTTTCTTGATCAAAGTTATGATCGAACTTGTTTAAATGAATTCGCTAATATTGTTTATATTGGGTCCAAGTTATTTTTCCTAAGTAACAGAGTCAATTTCAAAAAGGGAAGGTCTCCTGGTACTCTTTCTTAAGTTCCATCGTTTCCGGGTAATAAGAAAAGAAGATTTTGCGACTTGCAACTCGAAGTGATGTAGGAAAGTACCGCAATGAGGGTGAGAAGTTGCAAAATTTGCTTTTTCCATTACTTAAAATCGATGAAACTAAGGCAAAAATACTAAAAGACCTTGCGACGGGCCCCTTCGCTATGATACCAGTATAGCTCCGGTACCCGCGCAATTCATCGAGCAGACAGCGTAATTCGACCTTTCGCCGCCAGATGGCTGTCTCTAATACACCGTTTGCAAGCGAAGCACCTGCCAGCATTGATATCCACCCGACGACCGCTTCGAACAAATCAGTCTGCACCGAGCAGCGGACTCATGCGCCTCTCTTGGAACCAGGAGCTCTGGTTCAAGAGATGGCTCTAGAGTCTTGCAGCTGGCAACTCCTCTCTGTTCATAGGAGCTCTATAGACAGATGAGAACATCCAGTAGACGACTCCTTGGGAGCGCCAAGAGTCGCACTAGTCCGCGACCGCGACACCGTCACTCGGACACACACTTCTAGCCCGGAGGGAGCTCCTCCGTGGCAGTAGAATCATACACCCTTGTAGGCTTTCTGGGAGCTCCAGGAGTCGAACCCCACACACCGGCTATGCCCCCGCGTTTGGCTCGGAGGGAGCTCCTCCGTGGCTCTATAGTAATCCGTATCAACATATACCATGTATCCACCGTTCGTTGGGCTAGACCGAATTTGTAATACACGCGTTCGTAATGAATATCAGATTTCTTTTTGACTATTTATCATTCATGACTATTTGTAAATATGGTTTTAATATATCTATTTCTATTAATGAAACGCTGTCTTTGAAGTCTTAAACCGGACCTAAACCCTAACTTTCCTGACCCTAGTGAATCCCTCGGTTACAACCTTTTCTCTTCTAAATTGACTCAATTACCCAGGATAAATAATTAGGACCCGTTATAAACAAATTTAGCAAATTTATTTAAACAAATTCGATTATAACTTTGATGAAGAATAACTCTAGAAGGATGCTTTTCACGGGGAAAAGGAGTACAGATCAATCTTGTAGATCGTTTAGAGATCTACAAATCACCGATGTTTTTCCAAAAGACCGATATTTTCCGATTTATAATGAAAAAACTGAAGAAATTCGGGAAAGCATGTTTTTATTGTTGATTCATGCCTTTCCCCAATTTTTGAACAGGAATTCTTAACTTTTCCATAATGTACTATTAGAACCGATGGTAAAGCGGGGACGCAGGAGACCCTTCTCGTCTTCACATTTGCGAGTAATTGCGAGCGTGGCGCCGAAAATTTAATCGACATTCCGAATCGCCAAAGATTCGAGCAGAATTTGGTTTTACTGAACAAATTTTCGGATACGAGATTTAAAAAGAAATATCGTAAATGCGTACAAGGATAACCAGCAGTAATGTTTTCAGACATTTTCATACGTAAAATATACCTTCAAAGAATTTTGGAAAATTAAATAATTTTTGTAGGTTATGTTTCGCACAGAATTTGGTCTAAAGTAAGAGAATTCCATTCTTCACGGTAGAAAGAGCGTGCCTGAATTTTTTCGGACCTCTATTGATATTTTGACCCCTTATTCCCGTGACCTTACCCGGCACCTTATGGGCCGTCTGATTCGGAAACCCCCACCATTGAGTGGTCTGACGATTGAAATCTTGTTAAGAAGCATGAGATCTACGATACTACAAATTCCCTAGTTTTACTAAATATGACACACGATCTTATCGCATATCGATTTTCAAAATTGTGCTGACGCGTATCCCCCCGCTCTGGAGCGGTCTGACGGCCATTTTTGGGCATCTCTAATCATAAACTATCATCCTCGAAATATTCAGCTTTTACGGATTATGACACATAAACCTGTCAAAATAATCGTTTTGAAAATCAATAAAAAAATAACCCCCCAAAACTAGGCCGTCTGACGCCGGTTTTGGGGTCGGGAGACAGAGAACAATGTTTTAAACACTATTCTAGATTTTACTAAATGTGACACAAAAAAGTTCACCAGCTCCCGGACTAAATAGGATTATATCGACTTCATTATCTTGGTTTATGCTCTGAGGTATGTCAGGAGGGACAAGAGCCATTCTCTGTTTGGAAATTTCATTGTCTTGATGCTTATTAACTCCTAGCTCATGTAATATTTCTCTCTCTTTCAACTTCAAATCCTGGTAATGACTCAACAGCATCTGTTTCTCCATCTTTAATTCTGCATTCTCCAACTCTAATAATTGTAGCTCATTCATGATTCGCTACCCAGGAATAAGATTCGTTCTTCTCTTTTTCTTCCCACCCTCCTATCTAGTGTTCATGAATGCTACATAATATGCTCTAGATTGAGTTGAAACTGGTTTTATGTAGTATCTAATCTTCAACGGACCAATGTTAAATGTCACTCTCGAACTCTACTATTATCTGGAGGACGATGAAAGTGACGTCTGCGCCGAGAAAATCCCTAGGAAATCCAACGCATATGCGAAAGATAGCGGGCCCCGGGATCAGCCTTCGCGTACGCGAAAATTGGGCCCCTCTGCTTGCGCAGAGTCTATTAGGCAACGCCCTTCTGGAAAATTCTATGTACACAGAGAATGGAGCCTTTGTGTACGCGAAGAATCTCTGATTACGCGTACGCGACAGAGGCGTTGGATTCGCTTTATCTTCAATAGGAAGAACGAAGACACCTTCCGCATGCGCAAACAGCTAGGGGGTCTGTATAAACCAAATCCGCGTATACTAATTTGAAAAGCAGAATTTCGCGTGTGCGAAAATTTAGCGGACGCGAAGAGATTGCGAAGCGCCGTCCCGAAAAATTTTGCGTGAGCGAAGAGAGCAGACTTCCGCGTACGCGAAGACTTTTTGTTTCCGCGTACGCAAAAATGGCGTGGGCTTCGCTCTATCTCCAAAACGAAGGATGATTGTACCTTTTGCGTGCGCGAACAGTTAGCGGGACTGCGTGGACCGCATACGCTTACGCTAACACGAAAAGCAAAGTACTCGAATGTTTGATATACGCAACACTATTTAGCGTAAGCGGAAGATTTCGCGTACGCGGAGAGATTGCGGGGTGCCGTCCCGAAAATTTCACGTAAGCGGAAGAAGCACATTTACGCGTATGCAAAGACTTCCTGATTCCGCAAACGCGATTATGGGGTCGGATGCGCTCTCGCTTCAACACAAAGTACATGAGCACCGTTTGCGTGTGCGAACAGCTAGGGAGTCAGTGATGAGCACACGAAGAAGTCAGTGATGAGCAAGTGATTGGAGTCTAGTTTCTGAAATTGCTGGAAAACAACGATGCTCAGTGATGAGTGGAATTGTTGCTCTTTTTGGTCATCCGAACTGTCAGAGAGCTTTGTGCATTGACATCAGGACCAAGGGAAAAAATATCATGTTTCCAAATGCGAGATTCTGCATTTAATACGATCACAACCAGCCCAAAATTCAGGGTTCGAATCGAGGTCTCGCGAGTTTTGCAATAATACGGATCAAAGCACTTGATATGGTTTTTGATTGATCAATGAGGACTAGAATAGTTTTGCAAAATATTTTCGATGTATTCTGCGACGTTTCGTCGACTAATGCGTCTACCTCATCAGGCTTGGGAACTTCCTATAAAAGTAACAGAGATCAGATATAACAAAAAATTACACATGAAACGAGGGCACTGATGAAACACATAATGGACTGCTGAATACCTCCGAACTATATAATGACATTGTTATACCGCGGACAAGCAAAATAGACCGTTCCTTGTCACAGCTGACTAAAAGCGCAAGTGAAACGTATCAACGATGTACATTCAGTATGAACGTCTATGACGAATTCAAAACAAAGCTATAAATAGCAACGAGACAGATGTAGGTAAAGACTACCCTGCTGCAAAAGATCGATTGAGATAGATTGAAAACCAATCGAATCCTATCAGGATAAATACATTTTGATCGGTTCTATCATTCAACCAGCGAGAGCAGTATTGGAATTCAATGCAGATCAATCGAACATAGACCCAATCTAGCTGAATCCTGAATTGTAGATTTGAGATCACAAGTGCCAATCGAATTCTATACTGTTGATGAAGATTGATGTAAGCGAATATAATCCAATACTAGTATTCAGCATAGGATAGGATCCGGATGAATGGATGAAAGATCTTTGCTGGTTCAATGTGTTTGAATGAACCAATACAGTATTGGAATCAATCTAATTGGACGATGGATCCCTTCTCCCACTGCTCTATCCGGATCAATGCTTCAGAAACTGATTCGATTTGCGAAACGATACCAATTGTCTATCCTAACCAATCCCGGATGACAGAATTGAATTTTGCCTTTTGAACACTATTGTTGCAACATTCCTCAATCGAACCAAATACTTATCTGCAGTACTGGTGTATAATAGCCTTGCTCATTCCTATCTGTCTCAATCATGAATGTGGAGATTCGAGTCATTAGCCCTGGCGGATCGATTCCAATCATCCCTCAACCACCTATTGCGGGACTGACCGATCGAGATGAATACTACAGAATCAAATTGGAATCGTGGGTGCATGGTTATTCTATCCCTCTTAATACTCACAATCAGTATTAAACTCCTCTAGGTTTCATATATTTCAATCGAATTCAATACTGCTGAGCAGGATTGGAACGGCCTGAAACTGAGTTTTGCTATCGGTCTGAATCCTGTCAGGGAGCATTGAGTCGACTGTATCAATCGATTCCAATGATGACCCAATCACTCATTGCGTGATTGACCAATCGAGATGAATACTACAGAATCGAATCGAGATCGTGGGTGCATTGTTATTCTATCCCTCTTGATGCTCACAATCAGTATTAAACTCCTCTAGATTTCATATATTTCAATCGAATTCAATACTGCTGAGCAGGATTGGAACGGCCTGAAACTGAGTTTTGCTATCGGTCTGAATCCTGTCAGGGAGCATTGAGTCGACTGCATCAATCGATTCCAATGATGACTTTATCACTCATTGCGTGATTGACCAATCGAGATGAATACTACAGAATCGAATTGAGATCGTGGGTGCATTGTTATTCTATCCCTCTTAATACTCACAATCAGTATTAAACTCCTCTAGATTTCATATATTCCAATCGAATTCAATACTGCTGAGCAGGATTGGAACGGCCTGAAAATGAGTTTTGCTATCGGTCTGAATCCTGTCAAGGAGCATTGAGTCGACTGCATCAACTGATTCCAATGGTGACCCAATCACTCATTGCGTGATTGACCAATCGAGATGAATACTACAGAATCGGATCGAAATCATGGGTGCATGGTTATTCTATCCCTCTTAATGCTCACAATCAGTATTAAACTCCTCTAGATTTCATATATTTCAATCGAATTCAATACTGCTGAGCAGGATTGGAACGGCTTGGAAATGAGTTTTGCTATCGGTCCGAATCCTGTCAGGGAGCATTGAGTCGACTGCATCGATCGATTCCAATGATGACCCAATCACTCATTGCGTGATTGACCAATCGAGATGGATACTACAGAATCGAATTGAAATCATGGGTGCATGGTTATTCTATCCTTCTCAATACTCACAATCAGTATTGAACTTCTCTAGATTTCATATACTTGAATATGATTCAATTCTGCTGAGAAGGATTGGTACGGCCTGAAGATGAGTTCTGCTATCGGTCTGAATCATGCCAGGCAGCATTGAATTGACTGCGTCAATCGATTTCAATGATAACCCAATCACTCATTGCGTGATTGACCAATCAAGATGGATACTACTGAATCGAACTGAAGTCGTGGGTGCATGGATGTCCTATCCTTCTCAATACTCACAATCAGTATTGAACTCTTCCTGATTCCATAAATTTGAATCGAATTGAATACTGCTGTGCAGAATTGGAACGGCTTGAAGATGAGTTTTGCTATTGGGTAGGTGGATGCTTTATAAGGTCTGCAATGCTGAAAATCAGTATCGAGATCGATCAAAGTGGGTTAAGATTTCGATGTTCCCAATACTGGAAAACAGTACTGAAATCGATTGGGGCAGATAGGATTTCAAGTCCTCAATACTGATATTTAGCATTCATTCCGATTCAAGTAAACATCGTATAAGGTCTGCAATGTTGAACATCAGTATTGAGATCGATTGAAGCGTATTGAGATCCCGATATCCCCAATACTGAAATACAGTACTGGAATTGATTGGGACAGATAGAATTCCAAGTCCTGAATACTGATATCCAGCATTTAATTCGATCCAGGTGAATATCATATAAGGTCTGCAATGCTGAAAATCAGTATCGAGATCGATCAAAGTGGGTTAAGATTTCGATGTTCCCAATACTGGAAAACAGTACTGAAATCGATTGGGGCAGATAGGATTTCAAGTCCTCAATACTGATATTTAGCATTTATTCCGATTCAAGTAAACATCGTATAAGGTCTGCAATGTTGAACATCAGTATTGAGATCGATTGAAGCGTATTGAGATCCCGATATCCCCAATACTGAAATACAGTACTGGAATTGATTGGGACAGATAGAATTCCAAGTCCTGAATACTGATATCCAGCATTTAATTCGATCCAGGTGAATATCATATAAGGTCTGCAATGCTGAAAATCAGTATTGAGATCGATTGAAGCGAATTGATAACCCGATGTTCCAATACTGAAAAACAGTTCTGGAATCGATTGGGGCAGATAGGATTTCAAGTCCTCAATACTGATATGCAGCATTCAAATCGATTCAAGTAGATAGGATATAAGGTTCCTAATGCTTACTTCCAGTATTGAGATCGATTGAAGTGGATTGAGATAGCGATCTACCTGATACTGAGAGACAGTACTGGAATCGATTCAGGGTATTAGGATATAAGGGCTAGAATACTCACAGTCAGTATTGAGATCATTAAAGTGGGTTGAGATCTCGATGTTCCTAATACTAGAAAACAATAATGAAATCGACTGGGGCAGATAGGATTTCAAGTCCCCAATACTGATATTCAGCATTTTAATCGATTAAGGACGATGAATAAACTCGTCAATGCTCATTGTCAGTATCGGGACCGATTGACGTAGTGTGGTAGTTTGGAGTAAAAGGCAAGGCTCGTGCCGTAGGACGTTTCCGTGTATATGATTTCAAATTTTCTTGAAAAAGCAGGAATAAAATCTATTGCTGGTGAATGGTGCCTTGTCATTGAATTCTTGGTTATACAATCCGATATGTAGTGATAAACCCGAGACACAAATCTTTATTCCAACTCTGAATAATGAGCATCATTTCTAAGTAATCTTGAAAATTCAATTACATCCTTGAAAAAGAAGAATATTTGCATTAAAATTCAGGAATATCTTCTTGAAAATTCAATCATGGGACCGGAACTATATTCAATAATAATTCATTGAAAATTCAAGTACAATCTGTTTGAAAAACAATTCAAGCAGCGTCTTGGAAATAGTTTCAAGTTCATTTTCTTGAATATTCAAGCAGAAATTTTTCCATCTTCTTTTTTACACTTAAAAAGGCAAATATGACGCTGGCTGGGAAGTTGGCAAATATCGATGAAATACAATTTTCTACTCTGGATTCGGTATATTACTACCTATTTAGGCACTTAATTTTATCCATAACTAGTTTACTATATGAAACTGTACCACTAGACTCATCATTGCGATAATACTGTATCAAATAGATTAAACACAAATCCTCCGTACGTAGAGCATGGAATCCAGATTGAAACACTCGACAGAGATGAATTCGCCGTGTCCGGAATACAAACTACTGGAGAAATAAGGAATATGAATACAGTTAATGGTCTGGTTGTTAAATTACGCGATCTCGAACAACAAAAAAGTAATTACTCATTTCAATATGCCGTCAAATTGGGTAATTTTGGTACAATTTCGTTACCTTTCATTCTGTTCGGCTCAGCATTTCAACATGCATTGATAAAACCCACTTCTATTAGTAATGGATCTGAAGCTTACAGTCTCGGCTTTCGATTGACAGGCTAGAAAGTTCGATTTAATGTGTCTAAGCTAGAGCTATTAGCAGTTGAAGAAGTGTACCAAAGTTAGACCCCGATAGGGCAACTTTGGTACACTCACAAAATATTCCAATACTATCCACCAGCATACCAGCATGCGAGTGAATTAATATTAATTGTTCAGAAATCTAATTTTGACCTGTCTGAAACATTTTAACACCTCGTGGAACATCACTCGACTCAAGATCAGTTGAGAAGAAGCCGTCATAGCAAGGTGCTCTGGACTTACCGTATCCTCATACTTCTTACCTACAGTAAGGTAACTTTGGTACGTTTTTTCATGGTTTTCCAAACGACTACAATCATTCACACGGATCTAAGGTTGCTCAACACATTGTTTATGTGTCCCAAGAAGGGAGGATAGGTTTCGGAGCGATAGAATCATTCACCTTGCCGAATGCAACTTTGAAAGTCATTTTTTAGAGGTGTACCAAAGTTGCACCCACTGTACCAAAGTTACCAAATTTGACGGTACTTCAAATGATTGGAAGATCATCTCTTTGACTTCATTCCATGCAGCACAATACAACAATAGCCTCCATTGTTCATGGTTACGGAATATTCCATAAATAACAGCCGTTGAAATAGTCCTTTCCTATTTTAGACGATAACATTTCGAGGAGCATCCAAAAGCTTGGCGCCAAAAACACAAATAATGATCAAGAATTCGATCCCACAGGAGAGGCATCACTGAAGAAGATCAATGGAGTTATTGAGAGAACAAACCATAGTAAGAGTCAGCTGCAAGATAATTGAGACTATCTATATCAATTCACAAGAATGATAGAAAGGAGAATGTATACTCGCAATGACAGATAAATAGAGGCAAACCCTCCTTCAGAGTCATACTATTTTGTGAGACTAACCCAAAATCAGCAAAACGAATTATTGAACAGATCAAATACATATTTTAATCTTGTGAAGTCATTTTGAAATGACTAGTTGAAAAGACTCGTGTATAAAATTTCACATTTTGAGTTATTTGTTGTTACCAACATATTCCCTGAAGGAGACTGCAATTGTAGTACGAGAAATTGAATTGTAGAAGCCAATTGAAGGACTCATCACAACAAATCATTCGGAATAACTCTATTCAATGGTATACATTCTGGTTTCGGTCAACAAGTCATTAAACTGTAACGTGGGATCTGTGTTTCCATAAAGAACACGATATATATATATATAGTCGGATTTTGAACCTGAATGATATCGAGGTGAGAGAGAGTGTCCTAATCGTTAGGTTGGTCAGAGCGGTCTGCCACGGCGAGGCCCGTCGTCCGCGACGATGGGTCCGCGACGCGACATCGCGCTTTGGGGAGGGGTACCGACGAGATTCCGTCAAAGACGCTGACGGTGCACCGGCTGCGGCTGATGCATTTTCATGTGACGGGGAGTGGCGAGGGGGGGAACCCGTGAGCCTCACCACGTCACATCTGTGCCTGAGCCGGGATTCCGTATCGTTCCCGATGCGGTGACCTATATGTATACATAGAACAGCTGTGGCCTCTTGCATGGCCTTCAAATCATATGTGTAGTGCTTGCGCGAGCAAGCACGTGCTACTGTGTGCGTGTGTGTAATAATCTTGGGAGAGCGAGAGTGTTGCTGTCCGTGTATGTCACGTTCACTTTTTTTATGTCCCGATCTCTCGCTCGTTATAATCATTTCAATTCTTGCCTTACGTTATTTCATCCCCTCAACTTTAGTTTGACAAAATGCGATTTCATGTTTGCATCAGATTATGCTCGGAATTTGAAAACATGTTTCATACAATTTCTCAAAATCATGAATATTTTTAACGACATTTTTGGGAATTATTAACAATTGAGGCGAGGCCGTAGTCCGCGGCCATCTTGAAAAAGCTGGGGAGATTGATCCGAATCCGTTCTGTGAATATCTCGAGTTTGACTTAACCAAATCCCTTCATATTTTGTATGCGTCAACAAGATGCATGTAAGAATTGCGCTATGGAGCGAAATCCCACAAGAGTAGACAAAAAAACTTTCATGATAAGCGCTGTACAGACATGTACAGATGTCATCTGCTCCTGTGGTAAGGCATGCTGTTATACTTCATTCTATGATTTTGTGATCAGCTCGTTTTTCCTCGCATTCACTCCATAGCGCAATTTTCTCAAGTTCGTAGATAATAGTAAGACCCTTGATTGTTGATAATTCCCAATAAAACTTGAGATAAATCCAGAACGGCGATCAGTTATATGATGACAACCATAATTTTCCGTTCCTTCAAAGTGGTCAGACTGGTCAGGGAGCGCGAGAAAACCGTCTGCTTCGATCATGCACGTTCCCGTATGTTGTCATCGCGGATGTGAGACTTGTGAGCCGCGACTCCCCGGTGGGAAGCGACGGTCCAGCTGATGACATTATATGTCATCATCGACCGAGGCCGGGTCCTTTGTCGCGCGAGATTTTTGCGATCAGGCATGGTGGTGAATCTGATAGCCGTCCGCTGCGACATGCATCTTCTTGCATCTATTGGCAGAGAGCTCAGTGCAACATCAAACTTGCAAATTTGCATGCACAAGCCTTTGAATGAATACAGGATGTAAGTGTTTTGTTTGGACCTCTAATACAGTTCTGATCATTTTGATGATTCTAATCAAGGTTTCAGTTTCAATACCCTAGAACACTTGGTGAAAACAACGTATCCGGGTCACTTTGAGAGATAAAGTCAGTTTTGGAATATTGAATTGGAGTTCAAATCATGTCTGCTAAGATTCCTGCATTTCAGAGGGATAATTCTATGTTTAGTTATCTGAATCCGTTGGAATTGGCTCGAGTTCCGAAGGTTTTGTGAAAAAGAATAGAAAGTTAGTTTGTGGATTTCATTGTACTCAAGATGGATTGAACAAATACAGAATGTAAGTGTTTTGTTTGGGCCTCTAATCCAGTTCTGATCATTCTAATGATTCTAATTAAGGTTCCAGTTTCAATATCCTAGAATACTTGATCAAAATGGAGTTTACGGGTCATCTTCAGAGATAAAGTCAATTTTGGAATATCGAATTGGATTTGAATCCATGTCTGACAAAATCCCTGTATTTGAGAAGGATGATTCCATGTTCAGTTATCTGAATCCGTTGAAACTTGGTTGAGTTACAATTTCTGTGATCAACAATTAGAAAGTTATATTGCAAATTTTATTGTTCTCAAGATGTATTGATGAAATACAGAGTAGAATTGTTCTGTATGGGCCTCTAAACCATTTCTGATCATCCAGGTTCTTCTATTCAAAGTTCCAGTTCCAATATCTTAGAATACTTGGTTACAATGGCTCATCCGGGTCATTTTCAGAAATAAAGTCAATCTTGGAATATTGAATTAGAGTTTAAATCATGTCTGCTGAGATTCCTGTATTTCAGAGGGATGATTTCATGTTCAGTTATCTGAATCCGTTGAAACTTGGTTGAGTTACAATTTCTGTGATCAACAATTAGAAAGTTATATTGCAAATTTTATTGTTCTCAAGATGTATTGATGAAATACAGAGTGGAATTGTTCTGTATGGGCCTCCAAACCATTTCTGATCATCCAGGTTCTTCTATTCAAAGTTCCAGTTCCAATATCTTAGAATACTTGGTTACAATGGCTTATCCGGGTCATTTTCAGAAATAAAGTCAATCTTGGAATATTGAATTGGAGTTTAAATCATGTCTGCTGAGATTCCTGTATTTCAGAGGGATGATTTCATGTTCAGTTATCTGAATCCGTTGAAATTTGGTTGGGTTATAAAGATTCTGTGATCAACATTCAGAAAGTTATATTGCAAATTCCATTGTCCTCAAGGTGTATTGATGAAATACAGAGTGAAATTGTTCTGTATGGGCCTCCAAACCATTTCTGATCATTTAGGTTCTTCAATTCAAAGTTCCAGTTCCAATATCTTAGAATACTTCGTTACAATGGCTTATCCGGGTCATTTTCAGAAATAAAGTCAATCTTGGAATATTGTATTGGAGTTTTAATCATGTCTGCTGAGATCCCTGTATTTCAGAGGGATGATTTCATGTTCAGTTATCTGAATCCGTTGAAACTTGGTTGAGTTATAAGGATTCTGTGATCAACATTTAGAAAGTTATATTGCAAATTTTATTGTCCTCAAGATGTATTGATGAAATACAGAGTGAAATTGTTCTGTATGGGCCTCCTACCCATTTCTGATCATTCAGGTTCTTCAATTCAAAGTTCCAGTTCCAATATCTTAGAATAAGGTAAGTGTACCCAACTCGCCCCCATATGCCGATCTCGGGAATTGGCACACCTAGGCCTCCCGGCAAATTTTTTTTACGTTTGTTATGTTAAAATATGAAAAAGTGAGTAGTTTGCATCGACTCCGAATCATTCCTGCATTCTCCAGAAAATCTAGAGTGATTTTTCTATTTTCCGTGATTGCTTAGCTAAGAAAGCCCCGAGGGAATCGCCTTCAGTAAAACTAGTGCCAAATTTTTTGAGTTCAACCAATCTTAACGTACCTTAGCGCATACGATTCCTCGTTTCAAGACCTTCGAAATCCATTTCTTGAAATTGTAAAATTTGGATATAGAGCTGTTTTATGTGCAAAACACGGAGACAATTCGTAAACAAGGATGCCAACATCGGAGTGTACCTAACATGCCCCCATATGTTTATCTCGAAAGAGCGTGCAGAACGACTTTTTTAATAATCAGAATGTGTTCATCACGTGAGAATGAGTCAGAAATAGTGTTTCGAACCACCGAAAAGCTCCAAATGTGCGTGCACGGCGATAAAAACACTTTATCGATGATTTCCTTCATTTATTACGTTAGAATTGAGACAGTTCGGCTTCAATTGATCCAAATTGGACGTAGTTCAGTGCATTTTGAAGGTCTTTGAACAAGCTTCAGAATGAGTTGAATCACGTTGAAAATCGGTGAAGTAAATCAAAGTTATTAAGAAAAAGGCTTAATGGGGGCCAGTTGGGTACACACTTTTGTGAGCTTTCAAAAATCACCTTCGGGAGAATTGGAACAGTTTCACTCTCATTGGTTCAATTCGAATGTACCTTAACTTTTTTCGAAAGTCTTAAGACAGGCTTTAAAATGAGCTAAGGTACGTTGGAAAATATGGAGATTGGCCAAAGTTATTAAGAAAATGGCTTAATGGGGGCAAGTTGGGTACACTTACCTTACTTGATGAAAATGGCGTTTACGGGTCATGTTCAGAGATAAAGTCAATCTTGGAATATTGAATTGAATTTGAATCCATGTCTGACAAAATCCTTGTATTTGAGAAGGATGATTTCATGTTCAGTTATCTGAATCCGTTGAAACTTGGTTGAGTTACAATTTCTGTGATCAACAATTAGAAAGTTATATTGCAAATTTTATTGTTCTCAAGATGTATTGATGAAATACAGAGTGGAATTGTTCTGTATGGGCCTCCAAACCATTTCTGATCATCCAGGTTCTTCTATTCAAAGTTCCAGTTCGAATATCTTAGAATACTTGGTTACAATGGCTTATCCGGGTCATTTTCAGAAATAAAGTCAATCTTGGAATATTGAATTGGAGTTTAAATCATGTCTGCTGAGATTCCTGTATTTCAGAGGGATGATTTCATGTTTCGTTATCTGAATCCGTTGAAATTTGGTTGAGCTCTGAAGGTTTCGTGAAATGAAGTTAGAAAGTTAGTCTGTGAATTTCATTGTACTCAAGATGAATTGAACAAATACAGAATGTAAGTATTTTGTTTGGCCCTGTGGACCAGTTCTGATCATTCTAATTCTGCTAATCAAGGTTCCAATTTCAATACCCTACAATCCTTGGTAAAAATAACGTATCTGGGTCACTTTGAGAGATAAAGTCAGTTTTGGAATATTGAATTGGAGTTCATATCATGTTTGCTAAGATTCCTGTATTTTAGAGGGATAATTTCATGTTCAGTTATCTAAATCCGTTGGAAATTACTTGAGTTCTAAAGGTTTCGTGAACAAAATTAAGAAAGTTAGTTTATGAATTTTGTTGTACTCAAGATGTATTCAACAAATACTGAATGTAACTGTTCTGTTTGGGCCTCTGAATCAGTTCTGGTTATTCTAATGATTCTAGTCAATTTTCCAGTTTCAATATCCTAGAAAACTTGGTCAAAATGACGCATACGGGTCATTTTCAGAGATAAAGTCAGTCTTGGAATATTGAATTGGAGTTCAAATCATGCCCGCTAAGATTCCTGTATCCCAGAGGGATGATCCCATGTCCAAATTTTGGGATCAGTTGAGAATTGATAAATTTGTATTTTCTGAAGTATTTCTGTAATTGAAATTTGAGGTCTCTGATAATTGTGACGTGGGATGGATAAGGAAGGGGCGGAAAGAATGAGTCAATAGGTGGACTTGATTCTCATGTATTCTATGGAAGTATGTATGTAGTTAGAATGTGGTGTTGGGAGTTTTGAGCGGTCTGGTGCGGCGCGAGCGGGCGGTGGCTTATATGCCCACGGTCCACCGCGTCGTGCCTGACCAAAATGTGCAAGTTCGGCAACTTACAACTCGGGCGATGCCTTTCGAGGTCCATCGCACTGTTGCGGAGCCGAACGAACGATGGTGCAAATGTGCATACATATGCACTATCGTTACACGTGCGATGTGCGGGACATCGTTGGCCTCAACGATGCTCCGTTTGTGTTATGCGTGTATTGTTACATATGTACACTTTCATTGAATTCATGTATTCATTTACATATAGCCTCATCTCATTTCCATTATTCTTCATGAATGATTGGTTCTTCTTTCGGGTATATATAGATATTCGCCCTTAATTCATTTTTCTCCGTTGAATTTGCGTATTCATGATATAAATTCATGCCCTTGGCTAATCTCTTCATACTTATAATCGTTGGTTTTCCCCTTGAATATGTGTATATATATGAATATCCACCTGTAATTGAATTACCTGTAACGTTAGATTTTTATAGTGCGATATTTCATATCCATTACCATTGGTTATCCATGAATCTTATATCTATCTTTCGAGATTTATATTCTTGATCCATCTCTATATTAGTGATGGGTTCATTCTTCCTATAAGCGATCTCAGATATATTCCATTGTAGCGCATGACTATTATAAGATTCACAACTAGTGCAACTTTTGAGGTTCGGTTTACATATATATATATATACAACTCATTCAAATATAATTAGTCAATGGTATGGCGGGTTGCAGGTCGGTAGGGAGGATAATTGATGGTCTCTCATCTTGTTCAGATGGTTTCAAGTGATAGGAGGGGGGTGTGCGGGGCGATTCGAGTTTCTCCGGTGTATGGGTTTGTTGGGGATAGGGGGTGGTTCTGGTGGACAGGGGTGGTAGGGATGGGGGTGGTTTCGCTGATGGATTTTTTTCTCTTTTCCGGGTTGAAATTTTCCCTGAGCGTGAAACTCTTACATTCTAATGTTTATGCATGAGATTTTGGAAATTCTCTAGTGAAGAGGTGGGGTGAATTTGGTGTACCTGCGAGATACTTGTTCAGATGACTGGGCCCCTGGTCGGACTGGCCTGGTATGGGTTAATCACAGTGTTGTCTAGGAAAGGAGGAGGGGTGGGGCAGAATGGAATGGTTGTGAATTTGTGCCGTATGCGCGCAGAACCCTATCCTAAGCTATTGCCTTGTGCTCCCGTCAATATTTCTTTATGATCTGAGTGAGTTCTCGATCTTGCTTGAACGAATGGCTCGAAAATTCCACGCTGTTCCATGTGATGGTGCGGGAAATTTTCGAGACGTGACACAATTTTAAGATTCCTTTAATTATATGGATGGCTCAAAAATTTCCACGCTATTCCGTGTGATAGTGCGGGAAATTTTTGAGGCATGAACAGATAACGTGTAGTCCATTGTTCATTGATTTCGACTAAAATTATGTAATATTCTAATACCTCATTATCTCATAATCTTACAATCTATAGCTTACTGTCTACATCATCTTCAGTGGTGATTTCTTCGGTCTTCACACGCCCGTTGTTCTACTGCTCGATTTTCCCTCATGTTGTTGTGACACTTTGCGTGACTGTTGGCCTCCTCGTGTGTGGGAAATTTGTTTGCTCATTTCGATTTGATGGCGGCTCTTGTCTCGTCGCATGTGAGTCCTTTCTGCCGTCTGTATGTTCAAGGGAGATAGGACGTCTTCCCGTCCCTCATTTTCTTCGTTTTTAGCGCATAACAAAATAAGTGCAATTCGGTAAATAATTGGTAAAATGCTACCTTATCGATCTAACAATACTATACTATAACGTGTTTGAACTATGATCCTACTCCCTAGCGATTCCGAGGAGAGGTGGGAGTTCCTCTCTACAATCGAGTAACCAAGGTGGCTTCTCGCGAGGCGGCCTGGTTTTATAAACAATCATGCCCACTAATGTATACGACTCTATCCTCGATTGTATTGTGTTCAAGTTATAATGTGCGAGATCATTCTGTGAGAGCTTGATTCTATCTCGCCGTTGCTTGAGCTTCAAGCTCTGACGCCGATTTTCGCTGAGTGCGCTTTTTCTAAGGCGCTCGCTTATCACATTAGTCATTTGCTTTACTGCATTTCGTTTCCTTGCGACACTTTGTATCATTTTGTCATTCCGGCTGACGTATCTTTCTTTAACCGGGTGAATGGACTCGCGGTGCTGAGCGATTGAGGGTGTGGGTTAGAATTTGGAACTAGTTTGAGAATTTGGATACCCTTGCGTATTTTCTTTGTCTCAATGGTTTTATATGTCTCACAACCGTTAGGATGCGTATAATATCCCGTAGATTCTATTATAATCACTTCTTCCATGGGAAAACTGAAGGGTTTTTCGTACGCTTCTAATAATACTTTCTTTCTATCTTTGGACAAAATCTCCCTTAGTTGTCGATACCCTGTCTCGTCAGGTTTGAGACCAAATCTTCTGTAACATTCCTCTCCCGCGGGTTTTATCTCGAGAAAGTAGTTGTCGGGATTGTCGACCCAGAATCGTCGATTTCCCATTACAGGACGCTCATCAGAAAGTATATATTCCATAAGAATCGCAAACTTGTATGCGCTGTCTCTAGTTCCATTCGCTTGTCGGTTATAATTTTTGCAAATCAAGCCTGCGAGATCCAGGCACTCAGCCTTATTTTCACAATACATCTTCCACAAATGTATGTGGGTCATTCTGGACCAAGGTGAACATTTTGAAAATCAACGAAATTTAAAAATGCCCCAAACATTTTTTTTCCGTTAGTACTACTAGAATATAGTTGAAAGAAATTTTTTTCAGATTTTTTTGGGACCCATAGCGGGCCCTACGAATTTTCCAAGTCCCATTTTTGAGCAGTTTTCCGCCTATTTTTCGCTATCTTGGAAAATTCGTAGCTCGGACCCAAATGCATCTTTTTCATCCTAGCTGGGCGAATTTTCTTTGGTATGACGTACACTTTCAAGAAAAAAATCGACCGGTCCAAAAAATTGATATCTGGTAGGTCCCACGGTTGCATCAAAAAAGGCCCAGGAATACGACTTTGCACCACCTTTGGAGGCGTATAGGTCAAAATGGAAGCCTCGTAGCAAAATTTTGCAATAGAAAAAACTTGTAGGCCTTGGAAAAACCTTCAATTTCCTTTTTGAAACGTGTCATTATCTTATCTCACGTATGATCTACAGCCGATTCAAGTTGGGCATTTTTGTAAAAACGTGAAACTTCAAGGCCAATTTAAAAAAATCGTTTATTTTTTATCGACCCCAAACCTATGAGAAAATGTTCTTTCAGGTGTCTATTTGAAGGCCCAACAATAATTTGGTTGTTCCTTTGAAATCCCGATTTTGTACGAGCTGTTAAAAACAGTCGAAAATACCGAAAATCGTGTCGAATTCGGGCCTCATCATGAAGCTTCGTGGACTGGGTCTTTCCTTGCTCTCGATTCGTGGACTCTAAGGGCCTCGACAAAAAGTGCGCAATGCTCTTTTCTCCACTTTTTCCCCCGTGTATAAGCATAGGCCCTGTAGTTGCAGTCGCCGCCACGGGCGCGCAATGGCGCTACTTCCGCAGGGGAAAAGGGGGGAAAAAAGCAAATGCGCACTTTCTGTTGAGGCCCTAATTATACAGCACCCGGCATAAAATATTGTGGAAGATGAGACCTAGAGCTGAAAAATGACTTCTCGTGCGATGTTTTACGATGGAACCGTCCAAAACTAGAGTAAATTGAGTAAATACGAGATAAATCGAGAACCGGCCGCTTTGGCACTCCGCGTATGCCCCGCACTGCATGCCATCCTCCGTTAATGCGGAAGTGATAAGTGATATTAACAGCTGATGCAGTATTTTCAGGTATTATCCAGTTTAGACAGAGATTAGAAGGTTCTCTAATCTCAGTTATAGACTGTAGACTGTACGAGGTTTTGGTTGTTAGTGACCACCACGGAAAAATTGTATGTGTCAGTCAGCGTCCCGATCAGAAATTTTGGTACCTTCCCCGCGGGGTTTGCCCCGAAGATGGGCCAAATGTATCGTGAAGCATATGAAGTGTAACGCCTTCCCCGCGGGGCACCCGCGAGTTATCATCGGGGCAATATTTGCGCAAAATTAGTGCAGTTTCTGTTGAGACCTTTAAAATAATTCCGGATATGTTTGTAATGTTATCACTATCATGTGATTGTTTAAGTAAAGTATGTTCAAGTAAAGTTGAAAATTCATTGAAGACCTGGGAAAGCCTCATAAGAGCTACTAATATCCAGCCTGTGTTCACTTCCACTGAGGGCAAATAGTCACTTGACTTTGCAGCGTGTGACGAAGAAATTAATTTTGCTGGACTGAGATTTGTGTGAAAAGTGAAAAGGGCTCATCAATGATATTAAAATACAGTATGTTCAATGCCTCTGTTGAAATTTCCATCATACACCCACAGAAGTGAGGTTAACTCTGAGACACTATGCAGGAATGTTGTGGAACTGATCAGATACTTTGCGGGGGCCCTGCGGGGAAGGCGTTACACTTCATATGCTTCACAATACATTTCCCCTAATACCCGCGATGTTCGGGGCATGGTTCGGAGCAATTCCGCCATGGTTCGGGGCAAACCCCGCGGGGAAGGTAATGACGGTCAGCGGCCATTCGAGATCTCCCATCTCACTCGCACCTAATAGGTTATGCCACGAGTGCGAGGGAGAAGACAGGTCTCGAACGGTCACTGACCGTCATCCCATTGCAGTTCACCTCATGGCGTAAAGATAACAAAATTTATCTTCACGCCATGGTTCACCTTGTTCTCGAGTGTACCAAAATTTCTGATCGAGACGCTGACTGACACATACAATTTTTTCGTGGTGGTCACTAACAACCAAAACCTCGTACAGTCTACAGTCTATAACTGAGATTAGAGAACCTTCTAATCTCTGTCTATACTGGATAATACCTGACAATACTGCATCAGCTGTTAATATCACTTATCACTTCCGCATTATCGGAGGATGGCATGCAGTGCGGGGCATACGCGGAGTGCCAAAGCGGCCGGTTCTCGATTTATCTTGTATTTACTCAATTTACTCTAGTTTTGGACGGTTCCATCGTAAAACATCGCACGAGAGGCCATTTTTCAGCTCTAGGTCTCATCTTCCACAATATTTGATGCCGAGTGCTGTATAATTAGGGCCTCAACAGAAAGTGCGCATTTTCTTTTTTCCCCTGCGGAAGTAGCGCCATTGCGCGCCCGTGGCGGCGACTGCAACTACAGGGCCTATGCTTATACACGGGGGAAAAAGTGGAGAAAAGAGCATTGCGCACTTTTTGTCGAGGCCCTTAGAGTCCACGAATCAAGAGCAAGGGAAGACCCAGTCCACGAAGCTTCATGATGAGGCCCGAATTCGACACGATTTTCGGTATTTCCGACTGTTTTTAACAGCTCGTACAAAATCGGGATTTCAAAGGAACAACCAAATTATTGTTGGGCCTTCAAATAGACACCTGAAAGAACATTTTCGCATAGGTTTGGGGTCGATAAAAAATAAACGATTTTTTTGAATTGGCCTTGAAGTTTCACGTTTTTACAAAAATGCCCAACTTAAATCGGCTGTAGATCGTACGTGAGATAAGATAATGACACGTTCCAAAAAGGAAATTGGAGGTTTTTCCAAGGCCTACAAGTTTTTCCTACTGCAAAATTTTGCTACGAGGCTTCCATTTTGACCTATACGCCTTCAAAGGTGGTGCAAAGTCGTATTCCTGGGCCTTTTTTGATGCAACCGTGGGACCTACCAGATATCAATCTTTTGGACCGGTCAATTCTTTTCTTGAAAGTGTACGTCATACCAAAGAAAATGCGCCGAGCTAGGATGAGAAAGATGCATTTGGGTCCGAGCTACGAATTTTCCAAGATAGCGAAAAATAGGCGGAAAACTGCTCAAAAATGGGACTTGGAAAATTCATAGGGCCCGCCATGGGTCCCAAAAAAATCTGAAGAAAATTTCTTTCAACTATATTCTAGTAGTACTAACGGAAAAAAAATGTTTGAGGCATTTTTAAATTTCGTCGATTTTCAAAATGTTCACCTTGGTCCAGAATGACCCATGTGCTCTCTGATATCGTAATCCGGAAGCTCAGTCGATCCATCTATCCACGCGACTACTTTTGGCCATGCGGGCTTATTCCAAAATTCGCGCGACCATTTGCAATCCTGCAACCACCTCGGATTTCCCTTGAACAACACTGTCAATAGGGCTTGGCGCCTCCAAATTGTCTCGTCAACGAGTTCGTACTCTGCTGTGTCTGTCATTTCGATCGTATCAGTAGACATTTCCATTGTGCTAATTACTAAGACTCAAATGGGGTTCATTCCTTATAAAATTTTCTCTAAACGGTCTATCCTAAGGTTTCTATCTCTTAACCATGACCTTTGTGATAGAAAACCGTTTTCACTTTGACTACGCATGAATGTACCCACTGAGTTAGATTCAATTATATTCAATCACATAACTATGGAAAATGTCTATTGATCGTCATCCTCTCACAACATATGATGGCTTAAATTTACGTTACATTTTCCTCGATGACGACGGCGTTATGGCGTGGAGTTGGCTGTTGGTGGCTGACTTCCTTCTCTTTTCCTGTTGATGTTGTTGTTGGACGCTGCTGGACACTGTCTGCTGTTGTTGCTACTGCGGCGTTCCCTCCAGATGTTGATTGTAGGGTGACTCTTGTTGGTTGGCACACCACATCTACTTGAGTCGACGCCTGCAGCTTTTTTCACTTCACTTTACTTCCAAAACTGCTTCTTTCCTTAACTTTTTTCGTACTTAGTTTGGTTTGGTGCACTGAGTTTGATTTGTCGCACTTAATTTGATTTGGTGCCCCTTTCCCTACCACACCTAGCACCACTGTGACGTGGGATGGATAAGGAAAGGGCGGAAAGAATGAGTCAATAGGTGGACTTGATACTCATGTATTCTATGGAAGTATGTATGTAGTTAGAAAGTGGTGTTGGGAGTTTTGAGCGGTCTGGCGCGGCGCGAGAGGGTGGTGGCTTATATGCCCACGGTCCGCCGCGTCGTGCCTGACCAAAATGTGCAAGTTCGGCAACTTACAACTCGGGCGATGCCTTTCGAGGTTCATCGCACTGTTGCGAAGCCGAACGAACGATGGTGCAAATGTGCATACATATGCACTATCGTTACATAATACTAAATTCCCAAAAGTTCACGTATCCATCCAATTTTGGTTTCCAAGTATAGGAACACATTATTTCTGAAGTCCCCTAATGTATGTGAGAGCCCTGCTGCAAAAGATCGATGAGGATGGATTGACTACCAATCGAATCCTATCGGGATGAATACATTTCAATCGGTTCTATCATTCGACCGGCGAGAGCAGTATTGGAATTCAATGCGGATCAATCGCACATAGACCCAATCTAGCTGAATCCTGAACTGTAGATTTGATATCACAATTGCCAATCGAATTCTATACTGTTGATGAGGATTGATGTAAGCGAATATAATCCAATACTAGTATTCAGCATAGGATAGGATCCGGATGGATGGACGGAAGATCTTTGCTGGTTCAATATGTTTGAATGAACCAATACAGTATCGGAATCAATCTAATGGGATAATGGATCCCGTCTCCCACTGCTCTATCGAGATCAATGCTTCAGAAACTGATTGAATTTGCGGAACGATACTGATTGTCTATCCTAACCAATCCCGAATGACAGGATTGAATTTAACCTTCTGAACACTATTGTTGAAACAATCCTCAATCGAATTGAATACTTCTCTGTAGTACTGGTGTATAATAGCCTTGGTCATTCCTATCTGTCTCAAACATAAATGGAAAGATTCGAGTCATTAGCCCTGGATCAATTCCAATCATCCCCCAATCACCTATTGCGTGATTGACCAATCAAGATGAATACGATACAGAATCGGATTGGAATTGTGGGTGCATGGTTATTCTATCCCTCTCAATACTCACAAACAGTATTCAACTCCTCTAGGTTTCATATATTTCAATCGAATTCAATACTGCTGAGCAGGATTGGAACTGCCTGAAGATAAGTTTTGCTATGAGTCTGAATCCTGCCAGGCAGCATTGAGTCGCCTGCGTCAATCGATTCCAATGATGACCCACTCACTCATTGCGTGATTGACCAATCGAGATGAATACTACAGAATAGAATTGGAATCGTGGGTGCATGGTTATTCTATCCTTCTCAATGCCCACAATCAGTATTCAACTCCTCTAGGTTTCATATATTTCAATCGAATTCAATACTGCTGAGCAGGATTGGAACTGCCTGGAGATAAGTTTTGCTATGAGTCTGAATCCTGCCAGGCAGCATTGAGTCGCCTGCGTCAATTGATTCCAATGATGACCCACTCACTCATTGCGTGATTGACCAATCGAGATGAATACTACAGAATAGAATTGGAATCGTGGGTGCATGGTTATTCTATCCTCCTCAATGCTCACAATCAGTATTCAACTCCTCTAGGATCCATATATTTCAATCGAATTCAATACTGCTGAGCAGGATTGGAACTGCCTGAAGATGAGTTTTGCTATGAGTCTGAATCTTGCCAGGCAGCATTGAGTCGCCTGCGTCAATCGATTCCAATGATGACCCACTCACTCATTGCGTGATTGATCAATCGAGATGAATACTACAGAATAGAATTGGAATCGTGGGTGCATGGTTATTCTATCCTCCTCAATGCTCACAATCAGTATTCAACTCCTCTAGGTTTCATATATTTCAATCGAATTCAATACTGCTGAGCAGGATTGGAACTGCCTGAAGATAAGTTTTGCTATGAGTCTGAATCTTGCCAGGCAGCATTGAGTCGCCTGCGTCAATCGATTCCAATGATGACCCACTCACTCATTGCGTGATTGACCAATCGAGATGAATACTACAGAATAGAATTGGAATCGTGGGTGCATGGTTATTCTATCCTCCTCAATGCTCACAATCAGTATTCAACTCCTCTAGGTTTCATATATTTCAATCAAATTCAATACTGCTGAGCAGGATTGGAACTGCCTGGAGATAAGTTTTGCTATGAGTCTGAATCCTGCCAGGCAGCATTGAGTCGCCTGCGTCAATCGATTCCAATGATGACCCACTCACTCATTGCGTGATTGACCAATCGAGATGAATACTACAGAATAGAATTGGAAAAGTGGATGCATGGTTATTCTATCCTTCTCAATGCTCACAATCAGTATTCAACTCCTCTAGGTTTCATATATTTCAATCGAATTCAATACTGCTGAGCAGGATTGAGACTGCCTGAAGATAAGTTTTGCTATAAGTCTGAATCTTGCCAGGCAGCATTGAGTCGCCTGCGTCAATCGATTCCAATGATGACCCACTCACTCATTGCGTGATTGACAATCGAGATGAATACTACAGAATCGATTGGAATCGTGGGCGCATGGTTATTCTATCCCTCTCAATACTTACAATCGGTATTGAACTCCTCTGGATTCCATGTATTTCAATCGAATTCAATACTGCTGAGCAAGATTGGTACGCTCTCAGGATAAGTTTCGCTATCGGTCTGAATCCTGCCGAGCAGCATTGAGTCGACTGCGTCAATCGATTCCAATGATGACCCACTCACTCATTGCGTGATTGGCCAATCGAGATGAATACTACAGAATAGAATAGGAATCGTGGGCGCATGGTTATTCTATCCCTCTCAATACTTACAATCGGTATTGAACTCCTCTAAATTCCATGTATTTCTATCGAATTCAATACTGCTGAGCAAGATTGGTACGCTCTGAGGATAAGTTTTGCTATGAGTCTGAATCCTGCCGGGCAGCATCGAGTCGCCTGCGTCAATCGATTCCAATGATGACCCACTCACTCATTGCGTGATTGACCAATCGAGATGAATACTACAGAATAGAATTGGAATCGTGGGTGCATGGTTATTCTATCCCTCTCAATACTCACAATCAGTATTCAACTCCTCTAGATTCAATATAATCCAATCGAATTCAATACTGCTGAATGGGATTGATAAGGCCTGAAGATGAGTTCTGCTATCGGCCTGAATTCTGCCAGGCAGCATTGAATTGACGGTGTGAATCGATTTCGATGATAACCCAATCACTCATTGCGTGATTGACCAATCGAGATGGATACTACAGAGTAGAATCGGAATCATGGGTGCATGGTTATTTTATCCCTCTCAATACTCACAATCAGTAGTGAACTCCTCTAGATTTCATGTATCTCAATCGAATTCAATCTGTTAGAATCAAATTTTGTCTCGATCGATATGAACGATCGAGACTTTATCGCTCGCGGGAATTTCAAATCATATTATTACATGACTCGGCTAATGTAAGCTCACTTTAATCAACGGATTTGTTGATTAAGTGACATAGATCGATATTGGATTACTCCAATTCGATCTATGGACCTTTAAGGCTACTCGCAATTCGAGTGTCGCAACTTGAAGGATTTTGATGGAATTTCAAATACATGAAAAATGAGTTGAGAAACGAAAAATTCTTTGATTCTACGCTAGATGTTGGTGCGTTTCGTCTTTCCTCTCCGGATCAGACTCTTCAGGGGGGCTGAAGAGATCCGAGTAGAGGTTGGCCCCCGACGTCACCTAGCCAAAGTGGCTTGATGGTCATGATTTCCATCGGGCTCATATGTTACACGAGGGCTTTTGCAGCCACTCGCGAGAAGGGTTTTCATCTCGGTTGTTTATTCGCCGACAACCGGTGACAATTAGAATCAATTTTTGTCTCGATCGATATGAACGATCGAGACTTTATCGCTCGCGGGAATTTCAAATCATATTATTACATGACTCGGCTAATGCAAGCTAATTTTAATCAACGGATTTGATGATTAAGTGACATAGATCGATATTGGATTACTCCAATTCGATCTATGTACCTTCAAGGCACCTCGCAATTCGAGTGTCGCAACTTGAAGGATTTTGATGGAATTTCAAATACATGAAAAATGAGATGAGAAACGAAAAATTTTTTCATTCTACGCTAGATGTTGGTGCGTTTCGTCTTTCCTCTCCGGATCAGACTCTTCAGGGGGGCTGAAGAGATCCGAGTAGAGGTTGGTCCCCGACGTCACCTAGCCAAAGTGGATTGATGGTCATGATTTGGATCGGGCTTATATGTTACACGAGGGCTTTTGCAGCCACTCGTGAGAAAGGTTCTCATCTCGAATGTTTATTCGCCGACAACCGGTGACAATTAGAATCAATTTTTGTCTCGATCGATATGAACGATCGAGACTTTATCGCTCGCGGGAATTTCAAATCATATTATTACATGACTCGGCTAATGCAAACTAATCTTAATCAACGGATTTGTTGATTAAGTGACATAGATCGATATTGGATTACTCCAATTCGATCTATGTACCTTCAAGGCACCTCGCAATTCGAGTGTCGCAACTTGAAGGATTTTGCTGGAATTTCAAATACATGAAAAATGAGATCTGAAACGAAAAATTTTTTAATTCTACGCTAGATGTTGGCGCGGTTCGTCTTCCCTCTCCGGATCAGACTCTTCAGGGGGGCTGAAGAGATCGTAGTAGAGGTTGGCCCCCGACGTCACCTAGCCAAAGTGGCTTGATGGTCATGATTTTGGTCGGGCTTATATGTTACACGAGGGCTTTTGCAGCCACTCGCGAGGAAGGTTTTTATCTCGGTTGTTTATTCGCCGACAACCGGTGACAATTAGAATCAATTTTTGACTCTATCGATATGAACGATCGAGACTTTATCGCTCGCGGGAATTTCAAATCATATTATTACATGACTCGGCTTATGAAGCTAATTTTCATCAACGGATTTGTTGATGAAGTGACATAGATCGATATTGGATTACTCCAATTCGATCTATGTACCTTCAAGGCACCTCGCAATTCGAGTGTCGCAACTTGAAGGATTTTGATGGAATTCCAAATACATGAAGAATGAGATGAGAAACGAGAAATTTTTTGATTCTACGCTAGATGTTGGTGCGTTTCGTCTTTCCTCTCCGGATCAGACTCTTCAGGGGGGCTGAAGAGATCCGAGTAGAGGTTGGCCCCCGACGTCACCTAGCCAAAGTGGCTTGATGGTCATGATTTTGATCGAGCTTATATGTTACACGAGGGCTTTTGCAGCCACTCGCGAGGAAGGATTTCATCTCGGTTGTTTATTCGCCGACAACCGGTGACAGTTAGAATCAATTTTTGTCTCGATCGATATGAACGATCGAGACTTTATCGCTCGCGGGAATTTCAAATCATATTATTACATGACTCGGCTAATACCAGCTAATTTTATCCAACGGATTTGTTGATTAAGTGACATAGATTACTCCAATTCGATCTAAAGGTACATAGATCGAATTGGAGTAATCCAATATCGATCTATGTCACTTAATCAACAAATCCGTTTGTTTATCGCGGAAAGTGGTGGTTTAAATAATTTTCACTCAAACACATTTTGTAAGTGAAAAACAACAAACTGATTCATTGCCTATAGCTACAAGCTAAATGGCGAGGTGGTGCGGACGAGCGATGGACGAGAACTGGCGAGAGACGCGGAAGGCGACAAGCGCGACGTCGAGAAGCTTGAGTGCGAGCGCAAAATGGCGGTAGCGCGCCAAAAATTCAAATAGTATAAGATAGATAGATATGAAACTGAACATACCGCCCACCTCGATTTGTTACACTTCAAAAATCGATGACTTAAGTAGTTTCATTTTACAATATAATTCAATAAATTGGCTAGACTCGAAAGGAATACAATCCAAGGGTGAACGGCCAAAAATCAAAATTACGAATAAAGAGCAATAGGCTCAAGAGCTATCTTTGCTCTAGAAGTAAAAAAATCATAATGAATCAACCGGTTATTTCGACGGTGATTGAATTGATCAACGCAAGAAAACCTTTGGACCGATAAAGGCCAATAAACCAATAAAATCGTATGTACAGAAAAAATCTACTAAACTACAGGAAATAAATCTCAATTTCAGAAGATCGAAATCAAAGTTAAACATTTACCATCTCGGTTCTATAAAAGGTAAGCTAAGTTCCGATCACCCGGGATCTAGTCCCAAAAGGAGGCGCATTCATTCCTTTAGGATATGAATGTCCTTGGCAACCGCGCAAGTGATTCTATGTTCATATAGTGATCGCACGATCACAAGCCACTAACCTAGTGCTTGTGTACGGACAAGTCACTGATACTACTGGAAAAGACTCTAGTTGAAGAACCCAATGATTTTATGCTTATGACTCTGAGACCTAAATCTCCATTCAACTTCACATCACTAAGTGTTCATTAAGAGGATTTAACCTTCATCACTATCTTCTTCCGACGAGTCATCGGGAACAAGCAGCACTAGTTTGACTATTGGTCGAACGAATGTGGAGTTGGCGGTGCGAACTTCGACCACCCGTATCCTTCCATCGGCACCAGGGAATGTTTGAGTGACAACAGCCATAGGCCAAAGTGCTGGTGAACGACAGTCCTCTCGAAGCAATACCACATCGTTCATCCGGAAAGCTCTTGAAGGCCTCGACCATTTGTGTCGTTCTTGTAGAGCTTGTAGATAATCCCTTGACCATGACTTCCAAAATTCCTGGACCAATTGAGTCATCCATCTCCAACGCTTATTGACTGGGATTGGTCCTTTAGGTACAGAAGGCTCTGGAATTATGAACGAAGGTCTCTGTATCAAGAAATGTGCGGGTGTAAGCACGGCAAAGTCAGAAGGGTCATCTCGGAGAGGAGCTAACGGTCTCGAATTTAAACAAGCTTCAATCTGACATAGCAAGGTGGAAACTTCAACGAAAGTGAGAATATGGTCACCAACTATCCTTTTAAAGTGATGTTTGGCGGATTTAACAGCAGCCTCCCATATTCCCCCGAAGTGCGGCGCCGAAGGTGGGTTGAATCTCCATTCCGTTCCCAGATTTGTCAGATCTATAGCAAGTTCCTTGAACTCCTGAGATGCTTGATCAAAGCGCTGGCGAAGTTCAGCATCAGCACCAACGAAGTTGAGCGCGTTGTCGCTCTCCAATTTGGAACAGTGTCCTCGCCTTGCAGTGAATCGCTTGAAGGCTGCGAGGAATGCTTCCGAAGTGAGGTCTTCCACAGCCTCCAAGTGCGTAGCTCTTGTGCTAAGACATACAAAAATACAAACATAAGCTTTCATGGTCCCTTTCCCTTTAGCTTTCACCAACCGTATTTTGAATGGACCGGCAAAGTCCACTCCCGAATGTTCAAAGGGGTAAGCTGGAGTGACTCGATTCTTAGGCAGATCTCCCATCAATTGGGTAGACATTTTAGCGGAAAATCTGAGACATACCGTGCATTTGTCGATTAGCACCTTTACCGCTTGTCGACCAGTGATAATCCAGTACCGATTCCGTAGATGAGCCAAAGTTAACTGCGTCCCTCCGTGCTGCGTTTCTTCGTGAGCTCTCCTGGTAAGCAAAACCGTCAAAGGGCTCTTGCTAGGCAGAATCAGCGGGTGTTTTGCGGTGTAGTCCAAATTTGAATGGCGAAGTCTGCCTCCAATCCGCAGAAGTCCTCGGTCTAAAAAGGGTCGTAATTTCGTTAATTGTGTGCCTTTCAACTCTTGATTCTTCTCAAGACCTCTGAAAATATCCCGAAAGGTGTGTTTCTGTACAAGATGAACCCATAGCAATTCAGCATTTCTAATCTCAGCAGTATTCAATGATCCGTCAGAAACCGCCTCAAGATCCATAAACTGCAATCGCAGCAAACCAATCTTTACCCTATTTTTCTCGCTTAGACGAGAACCAAATTTCGTCAAAAAGCGAACACAAAGCGCAGTGATCCGAAAAAGATTATTAGCAGATGAATATCTGTTAAGCAGTTCGTTGTCAGGTGAGTCATCCGGATACTGTAACGCAGTGGCATGAGAAGTGGTTCGCTCTTCGAGCGGTTTGACCTGCACATTCTCCGCCTCAGTAGTCCACGGTTGACTCAACTCTGAAAGAAACAAAGGACCTTTCCACCAAAGATCGAATGTGGATAGCAACTCAGGACTTAAGCCTCGCGAAACCACGTCAGCAGGGTTGTCCTTTGATCTGACATGGTGCCAGTGAGCCTGAGGAAGCAACTCTTGAATTTGTGAACACCTATTTGCAACAAACGTCTGCCAACGATTTGGCAGAGCCCTAATCCAATACAACACATCCTTCGAGTCTGACCATAAATGAGTCGATGCTATCTCAAGAGGCATGATTTTCAAGAAGTGATCAGTGAGTTTTGCTAGTAATAACGCCGCGCAAAGCTCTAGGCGAGGTATACTAATTGTCTTGATTGGCGCTACCTTTGACTTGGCGCATTGCAATGACACATTAACCTGACCATTCCTGATCAATCTTGAATAAATTACTGCCCCGAATGCCTTGGAAGAAGCATCTGCAAACCCGTGAAGCTCTATGATTAACCCCTGACTCGAATAACCTATCCACCTAGGTATCCTGATTTCTTCCAAATTAGTCAGCTCCTTATACCAATTAGACCACTTTTCTGAATATTCCTCCGGAAGCACATCATCCCAATCACACTTTAGCAACCAAAGAGATTGCATGAATATTTTAGCCCAAATTACTACAGGAGCTAACCATCCTAGAGGGTCAAAGATTTTTGCCGTGAGTGATAAAACCGATCTCTTGGTCAAATTCTGACTGTCAAAAGCTTGAGGCTTGATCCTGAAATGAAAATAATCCTCTCTTGGTGCCCAAGAAAGGCCCAGTATAGAGGTACAATCATCAGAATCAAACGTCGCCGAGCCGTGAATCCTATGATCGACCGGAATATGTTCGATCAATTGAACATTATTGGCTGCCCATTTCCTTAGCTCGAATCCGCCCACCTTGAGAATTTGTATCAGCTGAGATTGTTTCTCTCGTGTTTCATCCAAAGTTTCTCCCCCCGACATAAAATCATCCATATAAGATTCATCTTCGATGATTTTAATAGCAAGGACGAAAAGGTGACCATAATCTTTCGCTAACTGTCTCAGCACCCTGATAGCTAGAAACGGTGAGCATTTCAACCCATAAGTAACCGTTTTGAGTAAGTAGAGCAGAACTTCTGAATCCGAATTTTCTCTCCACAAAATCATTTGCAAATGTTGATCTCGAGGATCTACCAATATTTGCCTGTACATTTTCTCAATGTCTGCTACAAACACGAATTCATAACGCCGCCATTTTAGAATCAGATCAATCAACTCTGGGAGCAAATTCTCACCAGTGTAGAGAAGATCATTCAAAGACGTGCCGTGAATTTTGTTCGAACCATTGAAAACCGTCCGTAGCTTTTTAGAGCCTTGGAGAACTCCATGATGAGGAAGAACGTAGCCACGATTTTCATCCTCAACCGACAAGTTTGAAGCTTTTTCCATATGTGAAAGTTGTTCATACTCCAACATAAATTTTTTGTATTTAGCTTCAAAATCAGAATTTTTAGTGAATTTCCGTTCCATAGAATAGAGCGTTTGAAGGGCTGATTTATATGAATCACCAAGATTGAAAGTCAAACTATCCATCAGTTCTTGTTTCACCGGTAATCGTACGACGTATCTACCACTTGGGTCTTGCCTATGGGTCTCTTGGAAATGTTCCTCGCATTTACGATCGTCTTCTGTTAACTTTTTACTGACCGTAAGAATTTCTTCTTGCTTCCAAAATTTTTCAAGTATCGAGTGTAACATTGAATTATCGACCAAGTGAAAATAAGAAGCAGCAGATTCCGAGCTTTGACCGATGCTAGAGGATACAACCCAACCTAAAGCAGTATTCGTAGCAATAGGTTGATTTGATGGATCGATTTTAGCCTTTTTCACCCCATCAAGCACGATTTGAGCGTGAATCTTTGCTCCGAGCAACATATCAATCGATCGCGTTTTGAGAAAGTGGGGATCGGCTAATTCCAAACCTTTGAGATGATCCCATTTTTCCATACCCAAAGAAATAGAAGCCTTATAGCCAGATACTTTAGGAATTATGAAGGCCGTCACATCACAACTAAAATCAGAAGAGAATCTGGGATGCACGATAAAATTGGCGGTACCTCGAGAAGCACAAGTATTGAGGTCAGCAACACCTTTGATTTGTACCTTCGATTTAGTCCTTTTAATTCCTAATTTTTGGCAAGCATTCTCCGTAATAAAAGAAGACTGTGAACAATGATCAACCAAAGCCGTAAAAAAGTACTCAAACCCGTCTGATGAGATTACCTTGACGACTGCCGTTGGCAAAAGCACGAAACTTGAGCTTTCCACCGAAGTTAGACAAGAGGTAGTAGTAGCGTGCGAATTTTCACAGTTTCCCGAACCTTTTCCATCCCCCGGTGGGACAGAATCACCCTTTTTGTCATTACCCTGAGGTTCGACTGGCCTCTGAAATTCCGTATGAATGAAACTATGATGTTTCCCGTTACACTTGCGACAAACTTTCGTCGACTTACAAGTTTTTACACTGTGATGGCCGAAACAGAGGTAACATAACCGTTTTCCCGTTATGAAAGCTCGTCGATCAGCTACACTTTTTGCTTTGAAAGAATCGCATTGGGAAAGATGATGACTGTCCGAGCAACTAGGGCACACTCTTTTTGGATGGTCGGAATCCGTATCCGTGGCCATCGAGTGTGTCTTACCAGATCCCGAAGACTTAGCTGGTTGACTAGAAGAGGAGGGTTTTTGTATACTTTCCATTGATTCTAAAGTAGCAAGCTGATCTTTGAAAAAGCTTTCCAACTGAGCTACAGATGGAGGAACATTCGTCTTGCCCAAATGCTTCTCCCACTCCTTTCTTGTAGCAGAGTCGAATTTTGAAACTGTGAAAAATACGAATAAATCTTCGCCACTCGTTTCAATAGGACGTCCGAGTCCATTCAAAAAAATTTTCATTTCAAAGGCGCCCGAAAAAAGCTTCTTCATCTCTGCATGAGAATCCGTTTTCATTGCCTTCAAAGAGACGAAAGCGCCAAGGGACAAGTTGACAAGCCTTCGCTTGTTCTCATAATAATCGCACAAGTCCGACCAGGCCTTGTTATAGTTATCCCCAATAATCTCTATCCCTTTGATAAGATCCAATGCCTCGCCTGACAACTTCGTCCTCAAATGATAGAATTTGACAACAGGTTCTAATTCACGGCGATGCACTAATGATTTGAACAAATCCCGAAAATTAGCCCACTCATTGAACTTTCCAGAAAAGACTGGAAGGTCAATTTTCGCTAGAGAATAGGAATTTTCTCCATGAAATACGTTTGGCACGATTGGAGCAGCAGTAGCATTAGCCTCCCTTTCGGCCCGTTCCTGATCCTCGAAGTTATTCAAAACCTCTTGAAAATCAGACTTATTTGCAAGATATGACTCTTCAACTAAATCCGCAAGCTCCATCTTGAAGTAATCATGCTCAAGAAGTTTGCTTTTACTCGCCAATATCTTCGCGTGATTTTGACAAAAAGTGAGATAAACCGCGTCCAGTCTCTCAAGTCTGGTTGTAGCACCAGCTTTAGTCATCTTATCTTGCCCCAAAGCCTTATAATTTTTGAAAGAATTGGCAACTTTCCGTTGCAACTCCAGTTGTTGCTCATATATAGCTTCCATCGCTATTTGAAATTCCGAACCGATGAACAACCAACCGAAAAAACCGAACCGAATACCCAAAACAATCCAAAATTCTGTATGTCAAACTAGCTTCCCAATGCTAGAAACCCTGACCAGAAAATTAGAAAAAGATGCCAAAATTCTACACAGAATTAGGCACAACCGAATCCGAAATTGAGAAATTATTCAAATTTGCATGAAAAATTTGACGGAAGCACCAATCCACAAATTTCTCCCCACTATTTACATATGTACAACTAGCCCAATGTTCAATAGCATGAGAACGATATTTTGAGGTGAAAAATTCAAATACCTATCTGAGGTAATCTCAAAACCCAGAACCTAACCTCAATCGTACCCAAGCAAAAGAATTCATACATCCATGAGTGTAACAAAGGAAAACTCACTTAAACTGCGAGTTCAAACCTTGTAGATCAACGTCGTGGCCGTGCGAGAGATGGAGACGTGGTGTACTGGAACGCTGCGATGCAAAGCGGCGAAAAGGCTGTAGACGGTGGCACGATGCGGCAGCTGTGGCGATGTTGAACTGCCGTTGCTCTGCTGCACACCGTTGCTCCGCTGCGCACAGCTGATGAGCAGCTGTGGATGACTCTGGCCAGCTGTGTTGCCAGATGTCGAGCACTAACGCCGAGCAGCACGCACAGCAATGTTGGTCACACACACGGACGACTCACTACAAATAAACCAATAATTTCAGTGCATGCCCAAATCGACATCAGCACATCCATGAAATTTTCTAACTATCTTCATTGCACCAAAGGATGATACAAAAATGAGTACAAATTTAATGCTACTCGCACCAAAGTGTGCAAAATGAACTCGAACCTTGAGCAAAAATGCTCTGGATTCTAATAAAAATCTTGAAATTTAGCAGAAACCAAAAACAGCTGAATGAATGAAAAATAATCAAAAAACAGCTTAGCCCAATAATCCCTCGATGATTCCCTCGTTGCCCAAGAGCCCTCCTGAGCCCCCAGGTCGTTCTCGTCGTCTCCGAAGGGGTGCGACGACTCAACCTCGTGGTCGATTTTGAGGTTAGCCTGCGCTCCGGACTTGGTGTTAGGCTGCCCTGTTTTGCGCCCCGCTGCCAGCAGACCAATGCTCTAGAGCGAGCAATCGAGGAGGCATCCCCGTCCCCTGGCAGAATTGCAGCTTAGCACCTGCTGCTGCTGACCTCGCAGAAGACGCCGCTGGAACCCCTTGGAGACTCTCGTCCTAACACCATCACCTCGTGGTCATGCGAATCCGCTCGCATCCACTTTAATTCCACTCACTGATCCCGATCCGGCACACGAAGGACCAAAATGTTTATCGCGGAAAGTGGTGGTTTAAATAATTTTCACTCAAACACATTTTGTAAGTGAAAAACAACAAACTGATTTATTGCCTATAGCTACAAGCTAAATGGCGAGGTGGTGCGGACGAGCGATGGACGAGAACTGGCGAGAGACGCGGAAGGCGACAAGCGCGACGTCGAGAAGCTTGAGTGCGAGCGGAAAATGGCGGTAGCGCGCCAAAAATTCAAATAGTATAAGATAGATAGATATGAAACTGAACATGATTTAAATTAGCTTGCATTAGCCGAGTCATGTAATAATATGATTTGAAATTCCCTTGAGCGATAAGATCTCGATCGTTCATATCGATCGAGACAAAAATTGATTCTAATTGTCACCGGTTGTCGGCGAATAAACAACCGAGATGAAAACCTTTCTCGCGAGTGGCTGCAAAAGCCCTCGTGTAACATATAAGCCCGATCAAAATCATGACCATCAAGCTACTTCGGCTAGGTGACGTCGGGGGCCAACCTCTACTCGGATCTCTTCAGCCCCCCTGAAGAGTCTGATCCGGAGAGGAAAGACGAAACGCACCAACATCTAGCGTAGAATCAAAAAATTTCTCGTTTCTCATCTCATTTTTCATGTATTTGAAATTCCATCAAAATCCTTCGAGTTGCGACACTCGAATTGCGAGGTGCCTTGAAGGTACATAGATCGAATTGGAGTAATCCAATATCGATCTATGTCACTTAATCAACAAATCCGTTGATCAAGATTAGCTTGCATTAGCCGAGTCATGTAATAATATGATTCGAATTCAATCTGCTGAGCAGGATTGAAACGGCCTGAAGATGAGTTTTGCTATAGGTCTGGATACTGCCAGGCAGCATTGAGTCGAATCCGTCAATCGATTTCAATGATGACCCACTCACTCATTGCGTGATTGACCAATTGAGATGGATACTACTGAATCGGATTGGAATCGCGGGTACATGGTTATTCTATCCTTCTCAATACTCACAATCAGTTTTCAACTCCTCTAGATTTAATGTAATTCAATCGAATTCAATACTGCTGAATAGGATTGATAAGGCCTGAGGATGAGTCCTTCTATTGGTCTGAATTCTGCCAGGCAGCATCGAATCAACGGTGTGAATCGATTTCATTGATAACCCAATCACTCTTTGCGTGATTGACAATCGAGATGAATACTACAGAATAGAATTGGAATCGCGGGCGCATGGTTATTCTATCCCTTTCAATACTCACAATCAGTATTGAACTCCTCTAGATTTCATGTATCTCAATCGAAATCAGTACTGCTGAGCAGGATTGGAACGGCCTGAAGATGAGTTTTGCTATAGGTCTGAATACCGCCAGGCAGCATTGAGTCGACTCCGTCAATCGATTTCAATGATCACCCAATCACTCATAGCGTGATTGACCAATTGAGATGGATACTACTGAATTGGATCGAAATCGCGGGTACATGGTTATTCTATTCTTCTCGATACTCACAATCAGTATTTCACTACTCTAGATTTAATGTAACTCAATCGAATTCAATACTGCTGAATGGGATTGATAAGGCCTGAAGATGAGTTCTGCCATCGGTCTGAATTCTGCCAGGCAGCATTGAATTGACGGTGTGAATCGATTCCAATGATAACCCAATCACTCATTGCGTCATTCACCAATCGAGCTGAATACTATAGGATAGAATTCGAATCGTGGAAGCACGGTCTCTATCCTCCTCAATACTTACAATCAGTATTGAACTCCTCAAGTTCTCATATTTATGAATCGGATTCAATACTGCTGAGCAAGACTGGTATGGACTGAGGATAAGTTTCGCTATCGGTCTGAATCCTGCCAGGCAGCATCGAGTCGACTGCGTCAATCGATTTCAATAATGACCCAATCACTCATTTCGTGATTGTCCAATCGAGATGGATACTACAGAATTGAATTTGAATCGCGGGTACATGGTTATTCTATCCCTCTCAATACTCACAATCAGTATTGAACTCCTCTAGATTTCATGTATCTCAATCGAATTCAATACTGCTGGGCAGAATTGGAATGGCCTGAAGATGAGTTTTGATATTGGTCAGGTAAATGGGTTATAAGGTCTGCAATGCTGATAATCAGTATTGAAATCGATTGGGGCGGATTGAGATCTCGATGTTTCCAATACTGGAAGACGGTATTGGAATCGTTCGGGGCAGATAGGATTTCAAGTTCTCGAAACTAACAATCATCATTCAGGTATATTGACTTAAGGTTCATTCGATTATGTCGCTCACAGCGCTCACAGTGCTCGGAGCACTCTCAACGCTTTCTAAACGAATGCTCGTTCGGATTAAAAGTGTTGAAAGCGCTTTTGTCTCCTCTCAATCGCAATCCGCTCCTTCCAAACGGCCAGGGATACTAAGGTTGGAATAGCCGAACCACCTGAACCGGGGCGACGCTGGGTAGAAGGAACGGAATTATAGTGAAAGTGGACGAAAGCGCTTTCAACACTTCCAATCCGAACGAGCATTCGATTAGAAAGTGTTGAGAGTGCTCTGAGCACTGTGAGCGCTGTGAGCGACATAATCGAATAAACCTTTAGATAGAATGTACGGTCTCCAATGTTAGGGGTCAGTATTTGGATCTCATGAGGCAGATAGGACTCCCCATTCCCAATCCGATAAACAGCATTCGAATTGATTCGGGCGAATGAGTTATAAGGTCTGCAATGCTGAGAATCAGTATTGCGATCGATTGAAGCGGATTGAGATCTCGGCTTTTTCAATACTGGGAAACAGTATTGGAATCGACTGAGGCAGATAGGATTCCAAGTCTTCACTACTGATGTTCAGCATTCAGATCGATTCAGGTAAATATGATACAAGGTCTGCAATGCTGAAAAGCAGTATTGAGATCGATTGAAGCGTATTGAGAATCCGATGTTCCCAATACTGGAGAACAGTACTAGAACCGATCGGGGCAGATAGGATTTCAAGTCCTGAATACTGATATTCAGCATTCAATTCGATTCAGGTAGATATGATACGAGGTCTGCAATGCTGAAAGTCGGTATTGAGATCGATTGAAGCTGATTGAGATCTCGATGATTCCATTCCTGAAAAACAGTACTGGAATTGATTGGGGCAGATAGGAATCCAAGTCCTCAATCCTGATATTCAGCATTCAACCCGTCCCAGGCAAATATGATATAAGGTCTTCAATGCTGAAAAGCAGTATCGAGATCAATCGAAGTGGAGTGAGATAGCGATCTACCCAATATTGAGAGACAGTACTGAAATCGATTCAGGTTATTAGGATATGGAGGCTACGATACTCACAGTCAGTATTGAGATCGATTGAAGTGGGTTGAGATCTCGATGTTCCCAATACTGGAAAAGAGTACTGAAATCGATTGGGGCGGATAAGGTCTCAATTCCTGAATACTGATATCCAGCATTCACTTTGATTCAGGTAAATAGGATATAAGATCTGCAATGCTGATATTCAGTATTGAGATCGATTGGAGCAGACTGAGTCTCGATGTTTCCAATACTGAGGAACAGTACTGGAATCGATAGGGGCAGATAGGATTCCGAGTCCTCGATACTGATATCCAGCATTCAATCCGATTCAGGTAAATGGGATATAAGGTTTCCGATGCTGAAAATCAGTATTGAGGAGTATTGAAGCTGATTAAGATCTCGATGTAACCAATACTGAAAAACAGCACTGGAATCGATTGGGGCAAATAGGAATCCAATTCTCCAATACTGATTTTCAGCATTCAAATCGATTCAAGTAGATAGGATATAAGGTTTCTAATGCTTACTTTTAGTATTGAGATCGATTGAAGTGGATTGAGATAGCGATCTACCCAATACTGAGAGACAGTACTGAAATTGATTCAGGTCATTGGGATATAAGGGCTCCAATACTCACAGTCAGTATTGAGATCGATTAAAGTGGGTTGAGATCTCGATGTTCCTAATACCAGGAAACAGTACTGACATCGACTGGGGCAGATAGGATATCAAGGCCTCAATACTGATATTCAGCATTTGAATCGATTGAGGACGATGAATGAACTCGTCAATGCTCATAGTCAGTATTGGGACCGATTGACGTTGTGTGAGTTATTGAAATTCCCGTTCCTGAAAGTTAGTATTGGAATCGATTGAGGCCGATAGAATTCGAGTGGCTGACGCTAGGCGGCGTTTCGATGACCATCCCAGTTTGCATCCAAATATCATGGGATTGCTTTCTCTCAAGCGACGGACCATCTCTCCTGTTCCTATATAAGACTCGCGTCCTGTCCTGGCGTCGTTCTACACGACGCCAGGACAGGACGCAACAAGCCTCGCATCGGGGAAACGAAGACTCAAAGAAGACGCTCAGAGATGCTCTCATTACATGGCGAGCAAAACGAAAAAAAAGTGAGCAAAAAGCTGAGCAAGGCAAGCGAAGAGTTTGAGCGAGACAAGCAAAGCGCTCGCAGAGCGATGATTAATTAGATTAAAGCTCAACAAGCTCAGACAACTATCCAATACCCGCCTTCAAGTATTTTATGGCTCTTGTTGACCTACAGTAGTCGTAGCTCATGCTGCCTTGACGCTCTTCAGAACGACTAATAGTTGCGAGATCGTACATGTATTTCGCAAAATGCAAACGAAATAATCAGAAATGATGATTTGAGATACTTCATATCAACACCTCATAGACCGTAACTGTATCAGTTGAAATTTACAGATCTATTATTAATTCCAATGGATTGTTTCGTGGGTAATTCTGGTTCAGAAACGTAACCCTGTTAAGTTTACGAGTAGCTCTAGAATCCCTGTTGGAATTCATATGCCCAAATAATGTACTTTATGCTATGCTGTGCGCGAATTTGTGCGTAAATGGCCATTCAGATGCTTGTGTGCCGTGTGCAAATGGCGATGCGTGTGATAGACTAATGGCGAATAGCATTGATATTGCCGCGCAAATATGCAAAAAAGCGTGCATTTTTTTTGCGCGCACGGTGCAAATGAAACTCAGTGTGCAAAGTTCTTTTGTGCGCGGGAAAATAAAATCTCTTTACACTGAAGATTGAACTTAGAATCGTGCACTCTGAGATGAGAAATTTTGGTACAAAATATATGACATTTTTCAGAGACAGATTTCTAATCTGAAACTTACGATGAAGCAAAATTTCGTTTCTAAATTGTCTTCCAAACATTTGGTTTTACACACGTTCACTGCGATAGGCCCCACTGGTGGGGTCCACTTTTTCTTGAGTTTCAGCCCAGGCCGAACAGCGGATACATATCCAATGGCTTATGTCGCAATTCTTTCTTGTTGTACATATTGGAATGGAGGTATGCACACGGCAGCTTCGGTATCCAAAGTGAGTGGGTGGAAATCGACACACAAGTATTTTTTTTGTTGTGCCTCACTCGACTATATTGCGCTGTCTATATCTGCTATTCTGCGATTCTGAAGATGTGTTTGGGAAAATATGCACTTGACTGAACGTACAGAGATCAAAATGATTGATTACTTCGCCTGTGACGTACAAAGTCATATCCATAATATGTGAATATGATGGCTTTTTCAATCACAGTGGGTGGAAATAGACACAAGAGTATTTTTTTGTTGTGCCTCACTCGACTATATTGCGCTGTCTTTATCCGCTATTTTTTGATTCTGAAGGTGTGTTTGGGAAGATATGCAGTTGACTAAACGTACAGAAATCTGGATGATTGATTAGTTTGCCTGTGACGTAAAAAATCATATCCATAATATGTGAATATGATGGCTTTCTCAATCAGAGTAGGTGGAAATAGACGCAGCACGAGAGTATATTTTTGTTGGGCCTCACTCGAGTATATATCCCGCTGTCTATATCTGCTATCCTGCAATTCTGAAGATGTGTTTGGGGAGATATGCAGTTGACTGAACGTACAGAAATCTGGATGGTTGATTAGTTTGCCTGGTGACGTAAAAAATCATATCCATAATATGTGAATATGATGGCTTTCTCAATGAGAGTGGGTGGAAATAGACACAAGAGTATTCTTTTGTTGTGCCTCACTCGAGTATATTGCGCTGTCTTTATCTGCTACTTTTTGATTCTGAAGATGTGTTTGGGAAGATATGCAATTATCTGAACGTACAGAGATCAAAATGACTGATTAGTTTGCGTGTGACGTAAAATTTTATATCCATAATATCTGAATGTGGTGGTTTTGTCAATTAGAGTGGGTGGAAATAATAGACACAAGAGCATTTTTTTGTCGTGCCTCACTCGAGTATATTTCGCTGTCTATATCTGCTGTCTCAATCTTGGGGAATAACATTATTTAGACAATTCTGAACAACTTTCTCGCTCTGAGTTTCGCTGTGTTTCAAAACTGAAACAGTTTCTCGCATACTGAAAATTATGCTAACGTTTAGGAAGCCTATGAAAATTTCGACAAATGCTATGAATTTTCTCATTTCCCTGGATTTGTTTTGCATCACAAATATTTCACTACATGGGAGTAATGTTCTTCAACTACGTGTATTCAAAATTACAGATCATTTCATCGAGTATAAAACAGTGACGACGTGATATGTACACTGAGAGAAATTATCTAATAAAATTTGTTACCCGGGGAACAATTTTTATTAATAGCGTCAATACCAGAGCACCAGCAGGAATCGCAATAGATTTTGTTCCTGAATTAACAGTTTTCACTCACTCGTCAACAACTTTTATTGATCCCGTTCAAGAACATCTAGAACTGGCTCGTTTGTAAAATTTATTGATTTCTCAATAAAATTCATTGATTCGCATGTAAAATTTGTGCCGAGTTGTAAAGGAGGAATCGTCAAATTCCCGCGATTCCTGTATCTGCCACGAGGTGGCTCACATCGTCTTTGGCATCGACGTTACCACCAATATTTATTCATTACGGTCAACAAACTTGACGAACAATAGTCAATGCAATGTCATCGATACCAGATTTCCATGAATAACTGGGAAAGTATTTTATTCTCCGCATATCGTGTCTATCGACTAGCAATCAGTTCGTTTATGGGTGGATTGGGCTGACTCGCAAGCGGTCAAATTTGACATGGTTTGTATATATACGAGTTCCAAAGTTTCCACACGAACATAAATTGTTTGCGTGAACCCGTGTATGCGATATCGGTAACACGTAAGATAATGTATAGTGATGTATGAACTTATAACATAAACAATATGTAAGATGATAAGTCTAATCCCGGCTGAAAATGATCGCGCGGCTGCCGCGCGACTGCCGCGCGTATATTGGGCGACTACCGCGCGACAGCCACGCGGCTGCCACCCGGCTGTGGCGCGGTCGAATCATCGTGCGATTACCGCGCGGTAGTCGCGCGGCAGTACTAGAATTTCGGGGAAAGGAAACCAACCCATAATTAGAGTATACTGAGGCCAATACTGGATGGAGGGTCGAAGGGGAAAGATTGAGACGCCGAAGGGATGCTTTCAAGAACTTTCTGGGCCTGTAAAAGCTCTAGACATCGTTCGTTCGCTCCGCGTACTCCGTGTACATACCGCATGCGATATTGCGCAGAAAATCTCCCGTGAGCCCCAGGGATGATAAGCGTGATGTATTATGATAACCACAAACCATTAGCAACCCCAAAATTGGGGAGGGAAGTGAGAGGATAAGGTTGCACATGTCGCGTTTGTCGCCCGATAGTCGCGCGGCAGTCGCCCGATAGCCGCCCGTTAGTCGCGCGGCAGCCGCTCGACAGCCGAGCGATTAATGGCAAATCAATAATGGCTCTTTCTTGACTTTATTTTCGGTAACAAACCAAAAAGAGGCAGTTGGCGGACAAAAAATTATGGCAAATCGACAAAAAAAGAAAAAAAAATTATTTCATTCGATACTTTTGGGAATCGGTGGGATTTGAACCAGCGAACTTCTGATCTGTAGCTCATGATTTAACGCTCTTGGCCAGAGAGACGTATAACGCGTAGTGGTGTAAAAAGCGTACATGAATTGTGGGTCACTGTAATTGGGATATAGTGTTATTCCCCTCGGTCAGCTATTTTACTTGATATACTAATGGTGATGTATTCTTACAGAAAGTGGCCGATTACAAAAACCGTTACATCTCTAGTGAAGCGACCCACACTTCAAGTAGGCCTTTTCCACCACCACGCGTAACACGTCTCTCTGGCCAAGAGCGTCAAATCATGAGCTACAGATAAGAAGTTCGCTGGTTCGAATCCCACCGATTCCCAAAAGTATCGAATGAGATAATTTTTTTTTCTTTTTTTGTCGATTTGCCATAATTTTTTGTCCGCCAACTGCCTCTTTTTGGTTTGTTACCGAAAATAAAGTCAAGAAAGAGCCATTATTGATTTGCCATTAATCGCTCGGCTGTCGAGCGGCTGCCACGCGACTAACGGGCGGCTATCGGGCGACAGCCGCGCGACTCTCGGGCGACAAACGCGAGATGTGCAACCTTATTCTCTCACTTTCCTCCCCAATTTTGGGGTTGCTAATGGTTTGTGGTTATCATAATACACCACGCTCATCATCCCCGGGGCTCACGGGAGATTTTCTGCGCAATATCGCATGCGGTATGTACACGGAGCACGCGGAGCGAACGAACGATGTCTAGAGCTTTTACAGGCCCAGAAAGTTCTTGAAAGCATCCCTTCGGCGTCTCAATCTTTCCCCTTCGACCCTTCATCCAGTATTGGCCTCAGTATACTATAATTATGGGCTGGTTTCCTTTCCCCGACTGCCGCGCGACTACCGCGCAGTAATCGCGCGATGATTCGACCGCGCCACAGCCGGGCGGCAGCCGCGCGGCTGTCGCGCGGTAGTCACCCGATATACGCGCGGCAGTCGCGCGATCATTTCCAGCCGGTATTCTATAAGTGCGGGAATATATAAGTAATGTATGTGATTGAGCGTGCTTCGTACTCTAAAACTGCATATAACCCAATAACCATCGGCTGACTACTACTTTATGCATCAACGTATAATATAGCAACGTATCAATTTGAAATTTAGTTGGGCGCCAGTCTCAAAATTTGTGCCATCGTCAACAAAATTTGTAAACTTGTTGATAAGATTTACTTCCGCATTAATAAATTCCGTTACCGTTTCAACAAAAACTGTTGAGGATCCTGCTGGTGCCACGTTATAGGTAGACGTATTTATAAGGAATTGCTCCTCAGTTAATAAAAACTATTAGTAAATTTCTCTCAGTGTACTGACAGTGGGCCCGCAGCGCGCGTTTCGGAATCCACGCGCCCGTATCATTTTTCCGAGTTCGGGATGCCAGGCATCAAAATGAACATCTAATATGAACGCGCGATCCTGTGTGAAGTTTTTCGCTCCAAATTATTCACTATTCCTCTCACACTAGAAAATAATCATTCCATGTTTTTCGATGGAATGAACCATTTACCATGTCATACACCTCCCCTCATTAGAATGTGAGTTTGTCATGAACATTCATCAAAATACAATCATCTATAACATACATGGGTATACATACGTTCCTCAAACTGTGTATGTGTGTGTGGGTGTGTGTGTGTGTGTGTGAGTAATAGTAATGTATATAGAAAGTACGCTTACCCGGCGAGATCAGCATGATAGATATGCACGGGAGAGTGATCCAATCGCCTTCCGGTATGCAGTGATCACGTTTGAGAAACTCCAATTCTGTAACTGATAAGACGCCTGATGGCCAGTAGAAATACCATTCATTTGTTCCAATCTCGAACATCCATTCACCCGGCACTATTTCTACTTGATTGCACCCAATTTCCACTATGTAATAGTCCTCCATCAATTTACGAATATTGTTATCGAGATGGAGTCTCACTCAATACCTAAATGTTTCCGTGGGCCGATCGCGCAGACAACTAGCGTGTATTTGGGTATGTGGCTGTGCATTCAGTCTCCCCACACCACCACCGAACAACTTTTCGTGAAGTCACGCCCATAACGGTGGTACAGATTACTCCTATGGTTACGCCCCTTCCCTCTCAAGGCGAGTCGGATGGTATACAAAAACGCTTTGAGATACCGCAAGGCTTTCCGCGTCAAGAATAGTATATTACTGTACTAGGCAGGGAAGTTGGATTTCCGTGACTGCGTGATGATAATGCTGAGGCGAAGCCGAGGCATCGATATCACGCTGCCATGGGCATCCCACTCCTCTGCCGAGTGCTGTGTACTATTTTTTCTCCTCTCGGCCCGAAAGTACGTCGAAATTTTATTAATCAGTACAAAAATACGCGTTTAAACTCACTCTGCAGTTGTTTACAATTTTGAAGGGGTGGGCTGTACAAGCAGACGACCTCGCAGCTTTCACATACGCCCGACTTTTGCTGGTCGGGGCGGACGTAAGCAAAAAAATAATAAAGTGAAATGTGTTTTTAGTCGCTATTGCTGGTACGCACAATTATCCTCGAAAAACACGGACAGGCGATTAGTCTTCCAATTTTAGATGGTATTTAGCATTGTCCAAATTCGCCCCCACCAATTCGTCCAAGAATGCCCCCAGGCGTTTTTTTCGCAAAATTGTGATCATTAGGGCCCAAGTGAACCGATTTTGGTCCACGATGGCTCAAAATCTTCGTTTTGTTATGTAGTTTTTGACTCCCAAACGGCGATTGAGCCAGTGCACTTCGAGAGAGCAGCGTGTAATCTTGCATTTGGAAAATAAACCGCGTCAGGCCCTCGAAAAGCACCCCTATGTCAGCATAGACTCCCAGTACCGTTTTGAGAGGTCTCGCGATAACCGCGATAAAAACCATTGTCTGAAAAAAATTTGCGTGGCAAAAGCCTAGACTCGCCTCCGACCGAGCTATATATATCCAATCGACTTATCTAATTTTGCCCCCGTCCAATTTTGCCCCACTCTCCCCTAGAGCAACGCAAAACCGTCTGCTACATGGCTTTGTTGACACTCGCGAAGTTGCGAGTCTCATAACCGCAAGCTTTATAACCACGGACACAATCTATCTATGCAGATATGCAAAATCTATCACTTTCAATTTGCTGTACGATTTAACCTTGGCACTGGTGAGATTGTTGTTTTTCATAAACTTTTGACCATTCTTGAGACTTCTACGTTTAATAGCCAGCAGCAATGACAATTTGTTTATATCAGGGCGTATATAGGGTATTCCTTTATATCTATATAGTATATAACAAGAGAATGCAAGCGTTCTTGATAGAACAGGCGAAATTATCGCAATCGCTTGCAAAAATAGAAAAATGGAAATTCTTTTTGGGATCCTCTTCGGAAGACCCTTCTGATTCTAGGAATGCATGTTTCGAATCCGAAGTCTGGTGCAAAATTGTTTGAACCGAAATTGTTTAAACAAATTGTATAAATCACTTTTAATAGCCCTGCGTGACCTAAACCCGCGTTTATTTAACGCATTTGCGGGACTTAGATGGCCTATTATTCAACTGTGAAATAATGCGTCCGCTCACTTCACGTGTGTGCTGGATGCAGCAAATCAGTTCATTTCACTGTGAGGTTATAGGGGCATTTTTGGACATTTTTGCGCATATTATGTATGCAAGCATCGAAATTTGTAAAAAATTAAAAGAATCTATGATGGATCATGTCTGGAGCAATTGTATCCGCATCAATAATTGTAAAGAGCAAGAAAATTAGTCATGACTGTAACACTCCTACTCATAGTTATGAATCATCAGCAACATAAACATAAACATAAACACGTGGTTAAGTTTTGCACATGTACATTTGTGCTAACCTTGAAAACTTTGACCATGCTGAATTCCCATTAAATACACCGTCGTGATTAAATTACAACAAATAAGTAGATATCAAAATTAGAGACTGCAGTATGATGAGGGGTTGTACCTCATTTGAAAAGATCGAATATGCATATTCGTCATCCTTGCGGTAAGGATGTTATTGTTTTCAATCCTCAAACAGCCGTTATGGAATGCCTCAGGAGGAATGAACTGCTAATTTTTCTGGAGTCTAGTTACTAGCGTAAATTTAGAAATTGTTTTATGATAAAGTCTGAGAGGGAAAATTCCAGGTTTTGGCCGGAATGAGGGTTGCACAACCCCTATATTACTGTAATAACCAACGATGATGCTCATAGTTTATTTTAGATACAAGAAACGTCTTTATCATCACTTGATGTGTTTAATCGCGGGTGTGTGATATCTATTTTATTGGACCAGATTCTGAACTTTTTCCCAGTCGGGGAGGCTGCCGCCCCCCCCCCCCGCTTACCCCCACCCTAACCACCCACCTCCACCCTCGCGCAAGCGCTCGGGCGCCAACTTCACGCCGTGTAATAATAGGGCTCTTAGGTACCTTGTATCGTAAATAACTATTTTGACCCAAACCCATTGGATTAAGGTAATTTGGGACATTTGAAGCAAAAAACTACTCTTGTAATTTTCCTCTAGGAGTCATTGTTTTTGAGCTACGAGCATTTTCAAGTTGGAAAAACGCAAATTTCGCGATTTTAAATATTAAAAAAAAGCACCAACAGAACAGGAAAGCAATGTTTCCAGAGGGCAAATCTATTCACGAGAATGATCTCTACAAGATCCAACAGCAATACCTGATGTTTCCGGACAGGAACCACTCGTTTTTCAAAGACTTCCGTTGCATGATTTCTAATGGAGCCCGCACTAGCTATATATATATGAGTCATTCTGGAGCAAGCTGGACAAAACCGTCACCAGGGGGGTCTGGGAAAAATCCGCAAAAATTTTTTTCCATTAGTACTCTGTTGAAATAGTACGAAAAAATTTTTTTCAGATTTTTTCGGCCCCCCCCCCTGTGGGCCCCAGGGCCCATGAAAGGGCCATTTTAGGCCCTTTTTTAGCCTATTCTAAGAAAATCATAGTTCCAATGCAATTCAATATTTTTCAACGTACTTGGGCGCATTTTTCTTGTCGAGACTAGTACTTTTGAAAAAAAAATTGTCCAAGGTCACTCAGTGAGCCTGACGGCTTCTGCAAGCTAATTATCGAGAGCAAATTTTAGCGATTTTTGGGTCTGCTCCAAAGCGATCTAGCTCCTACTAGACATGTAATAATCGACTTCTGCAGGTGGTCATTTTGAAGGTCTTGGAAAAACCTACAATTTGACCACTTGCAAAAGTCGATTATCGTACCTTTAATAGGAGCTATAGCCGATACAAGTTGAGCTATTTACGAAAAAGTCGAAAATTCAGGACTCAATTCCAAAAATATATCTTAATTTTTTTTCACCAAACTTGTGCGAAAATGTTCTTTCAGACATCTACTTTCAGTGAAAAAAATTTGGCGGAGGTTATTTTTTTTGATTTTTTTTGCCGAGCGTTACAAAATACCGCATTTCGTGGTTTTAGCAAAAACGGCATCTTTGACCACGGTCACATACGCTCCCATCTGGACTGATGTGCACCAATCTGTGTGAAAGTACTCCCCAAAGTACCCCCAAGTACGTGTGAGAAGTTGCGGGGACGTGCCTCCAGCCAGGAGCGAGCTGTAGGTTCTCTTCACCGTGTCAAAAATAGGCATTATTTTGGTTATTCGAGCGTAAGCGACCGAGAGCATGATTTTACTTGTTCTGGCTTGCAAATGAGATAATGGGCTAGAATGAGGATCCAAACATACTTCTCCGACTCAAAATGACCATCTGAACACAATGCCGGGGTCAGTTCTGCTCTAAATATTCGTCCCTCTGCCCCTTAAGAACTTAGATTCTGTCGACGAGTTCTGACACCGTTGAGGCACTAGACGACATTCTAGAGCTAAACTGACCTCGGAATTGTGTTCAGATGGTTATTTTGAGTCGGAAAAGTATGTTTGGATCCTCATTCTAGCCCATTATCTCATTTGCAAGCCAAAACAAGTAAAATCATGCTCTCGATCGCTTACGCTCGAATAACCAAAATAATGCCTATTTTTGACACGGTAAAGAGAACCTACAGCTCGCTAATGGCTGGAGGCACGTCCCCGCAACTTCTCACGCGTACTTGGGGGTACTTTGGGGAGTACTTTCATACAGATTGGTGCGCATCAGTCCAGATGGGAGCGTATGTTACCGTGGTTAAAGATGCCGTTTTTGCTAAAACCACGAAATGCGGCATTTTGTAACGCTCGGCAAAAAAAATAAAAAAAAAATAACCTCCGCCAAATTTTTTTCACTGAAAGTAGATGTCTGAAAGAACATTTTCGCACAAGTTTGGTGAGAAAAAATTAAGACATATTTTTGGAATCGAGTCCTGAATTTTCAACTTTTTCGTAAATAGCTCAACTTGTATCGGCTATAGCTCCTATGAAAAGTACGATAATCGACTTCTGCAGGTGGTCAAATTGTAGGTTTTTCCAAGACCTTCAAAATGATCACCTGCAAAAGTCGATTATCACATGTCCAGTAGGAGCTAGATCGCTTTGAAGCAGACCCAAAAATCGCTAAAATTTGCTCTCGAAAATTAGCTTGCAGAAGCCGTCAGGCTCACTGAGTGGCCTTGGACAATTTTTTTTTTCAAAAGTACTAGTCTCGCCGAGAAAAATGCGCCCAAGTACGTTGAAGAATATTAAATTGCGTTGGAACTATGATTTTCTTAGAATAGGCTAAAAAAGGGCCTAAAATGGCCCTTCCATGGGCCCTGGGGCCCACAGGTGGGGCCGAAAAAATCTGAAAAAAATTTTTTCGTACTATTTCAACATAGTACTAATGGAAAAAAATTTTTGCGGATTTTTCCCAGACCCCCCTGGTGACGGTTTTGTCCAGCTTGCTCCAGAATGACTCATATATATATATATATATATATATATCGGTCGGCTGTATATATGTATAGCTATATTGTCGCAGCTAAAAACAGTGCGTTGAACTATCTCAAAAAAAGAGTGGTTCCCGGCCGGAAACATCACTTACTGCTAATGGATCTTGTAAAAGACACTCTAATGAATGGATTTGCTCACTGGAAAGACTGCTTTTTTGCTTTTTTTTTGGTATTCGAAATTGCAAAATTCGCGTTTTTCTGACTTAAAAATGCTCGTACCTCAAAAACAAGGACTCCTAGAGGAAAATAACGAGAGTAACTTTTTTCTTAAAATGTCCCAAGTTACCTTGATCTAACGGTTTTGGGTCGAAAAAAGTGATTTTTACAATTTGTTCAAACAATTTCGGTTTAAACTATTTTGCACCAGACTTCGGCTTGGGAACATGCATTCCTAGGATTAGAGGGGTCTTCCAAATAGGATCCCATGAAGAAATTTCATTTTTCTATTTTTGCAAGCGATAGCGGTAATTTCGCCTGGTCTATGATGACATGCACTGACCAGCACTCTTGTCCCGCGCTCGTATATGCCTTCTTTCTTCATTTCTTTCGTTCAATAACGTATTGAATATTTAATATATCTGTCCATTTTTCCACGAAATAGTCTTGAATATCGCCCAAACCAATCTATTTATATATGAAGGTTTCGATCTCAATGATGAATCGGATTGATTCAATTGAATAATAGTAAACCCAATAACCAAGGAATATATTGTATCAGTCTATGTGAGGATATCTCTTAAACTTTTGACTTCTGCTGTCACAGCTCGGTCCAACTGGTTGTAGGCCGTTCCTCCAAGTCTAACCCGTCAAACTATCTTTGTTTGGATGTTCTGAGAAAAGTCAACAAGTTGGAGATTGATTGGTGGATGTGGGGAGATACCAGAATCAATCATGTGCGAGAAAACACCCGAAAAACGAGGAATTTACATGTCACAGCGTCAAACTCTTGAAATTTGGCAGGCTCTCGTGAGTGGAGCGTTTCTGATCAAGTTCTGTAACTTTTCAAACTGATTTCTAATGGTCCAAAGTTATGATTTTTCTAGTAGAGGGAGGCGTGCCTCACTGTGCTCAGCTGTGACACATAGAGATGTGAGTCTCACAGATTTTTGGGAAAAAATTCTTGAGTCGCTTTAGACGCTACAGCTCGTGGAGCGTAATCTAGAGACACTCCTGAGAATTTTTATTGTATTCTTCATGAAAGAACAAAGAAATTCAGCTATACTGTCGACCTATGTGCCTTGACGGAGAAACCAGGGAACCGGATAAAGCGAAAAAGAGGATGACCGTACAGCAGCTCGTGGAGCGTAATCTAGAGACACTCCGGAGGATCTTCATCGCATTCTCCATGAACATCCGAAGAAATTGAGCTACTGTAGACCTATTATGCCTCGACAGAGAAGCCAGGGAACCGGATAAAGCGAAAAAGAGAACGTCCGTACAACATGTCTAATCGCACAGCTTCTGGGAAAGCACGCGCGCGGTAGGGGGCACAGACCTCTAAACACTGTGAACATGATATAAATACCCTCAAAACATCACACCAATTTCCAGCCCCAGAGGCTTTGGACGCTCCACTAATGAGGGCTGTGAATCCGCAATTTTGTGAGAAATGCATCGAGAAATGATGAAACCATTGATGAAGCGTTCAGTATATTCCAATTCTGACTTTCGTTGCTACATTTCAACACTCGATCGCATACAATCCTCTTAGTTGAACCATCGCGCTTGCTCAATAATAAGCTCTAGCCGCATATCTCGATTTCCACCGCTGTGACACTTTTTGAGGCCGAAAATCAAAAGTTTCAGAGATATCCTCATATACGCTTCGTACTGCGAGAACGTCTTTCATTCAGGATAGTTTCTACAAATTGTCAGAAGTTTTATAGATTTTTCTCCAAAGCCGTATGATTTCCAGAAAACCTATAAAATTTTAGGTTTCCTCAACATTACGGTTCAAGATTTGTGACAGGATTGTGGTCACAAACGTTTCAAATGGATTGAGTATTAGAGTTACAAAAATAGCTCGATGAAAATTATTCATCAGCTGATCATAAAATACAAGAAATATAGGGAAATGGACAGAAATTGTTCATGGACCTCAGTTTTCATTACTTCTTGACGAGGCTTTGTTGTTAAGGCCGATGCGATCACCGTAAATACACGCTAGAAGTTATTCGCACTTTTGTCCGATCCACTCGCAATTTTGGCTAAACCACGAGAAGACGACTACTCATGATCCTCTAACTTGAGTTCGCCTTCTTGCCGTTCAGCCCAAATTGCAAAAGAATCAGAGAAAAGTGCGAATGACAAGAATGTGCCTATTATTACACACAGGTATAAGACAGTGCGCGCGCTCAAGTTATTTTCACTTTTCTACGATTCGCTTGCGATATGGGTCAAATGAGCAGAAGACAAATTGCCAGTTATAGATGATAATACATATCCGTCAACTCGTAGTTTAGCTCAAATCGCAAAATTACTATCAGAAGCGCGAATAACTTTCAGCGTGCACACGGTGCATGACGAGAAGCCATCTTTCACATCATCCCATCAGAGTAGAAGTTAGCATCATATATGCTTGGTGACCAAACAAATCGACTTTTTTTCGATCTTTGGCCATTTTTCCCGGAAAAACTATCGATTTTCAGAATTTCCACATGAGAACTATTATCATCCAAAATGTTACAAAAAATGGAGGGAAGAAAGTTTTAGATGGATAACATGTTCTGTAATGTTTCTAGCATATGCACATGATGAAACATTTCCACTGAAAATGTTACAAAGAATGGGGCAAAATATTTGTTTTACATGAAAACGGTTTTCTTTACAACTCTTTACAATTAAATTGTTACTAATTGTTGTTCTAACGTGTCTTAGAACTTTTCGATCAACTCTAAATAATCCTTCGATACTACGAAGCTATATATGATTCCATAACATCAAACTATAATAGCCCAATAACTATATCCATCTTCCATGCTGCATGTTTCATCTTCCGCGATGGAGTTCACCAAAAGCCAATCAATCTTCGAACGATGTTTTGTCTCCAAGAAGAGCTATATAAGCCATCTACATATAATTAGGATGCAAATTACTTTCTGATATCAGCGTGACCAAACGGATCACAAAATTGGCCAATTTTCAATTCGAGCCGGACGCAAAAACGGCCGTTTAGTCGCACTATGTCAAAATTGATTCGATGCATTACAATCCGAGTTGTGACTGAGGACAAGTCAATCTCATGAGAATCCCACGCGATATCTATGCCAAAATCCATCGACGGCCATCTTAGAAAAAATATCACAATAGACGCTCTATAGAACTCTTAAATGTTATAAAAGCCGAGAATCAACATAGAACCTCGACGAGAATCTGACGTGGTATATCTCCATCGAAATCTACACAATTCTCAACAAGAATTTTGAATGCGTTTGATTCCAGAAATCTATAGTGAAGAAAAGAAAAATTAAATTTGACGATAATCTTGTGAAAAGTTGTATCGCAAAATCCCAATTCATGGATGTCATATCCGAATCGCTTCGATGACCCTCAATTTAAATCTCATTCGTGAACTATTTTATGGGAAACAGAAGATTCACTCATGCGTCGTACGTGTGTTCGTAAAAGGGTTGAAATATACTTCTGTAGAGTAAATTCACATAAGTCTCTATAAACATGTTTGTACTGTTTTCCCTCGAAGATTCTGTCTCAAACAGTCTTTCCATTGAGCTATTTTGTAGTCATTGAATCGAAATTATGGAGTAAAATGGTCATTTCATTGAATTTACAATCCTTAGAATTGATCATTCAGAAATATAATTTATTATTATTTGTAATTCCTAAAAGGTGATATCATCATACATAATCGTTTCGTTCTGCGTATGAATTTTCTCAGTTTATTATGAAAAAATTCTTGACAACATGCTCTATATAAATTTCGGTAAAAAGATCCTGCGACAACAGTTTTTCTGAATAATCATAACGGGTACTCAAAGATCAAGACATTATCAGGAACCGTACCGGAACTAGGACATCCAGTGGGATTTCTGCAAGATTTCTGTCGACATTTCTGCAGTGGAAACTTGGAGATGATATGCTCTGCCTCTTCGTACAAATTCTTGGAACGCTTGGAGAAAAATATTGTAACAGTAATTTTCGATGTATTATTGTCGCTTCTTTCATCAGTGAAATCATTAGTTTTTCGGTCCAGGATCACTATATCTATCATATATCGTAATACTGTTTGTTTGCGCGGCGAGCGCCGTTTTGAGACGCTGTATGGATGTACATCAGAAGAGGGGTATAATGTGTCAATTTCAATATTTCAGAACAGGATGACAACTGTCATCCACAGTATAGTTGAGAAGTATGAGTGCGTTGAACCCCGAGTGCAGTGAGCTCTCCATCAAGAAGTAAAATGGTTCAAAAAATTTAAGCTGCTTCCAAACGGAACTACTAAAATGAGTGGTACATAGAGCAACTTTCTACCACCACAATTGCCACCACAATGAGACATGATTTCTGCAAACTCGCTATAGACGGCACCCGTACGCCCGTGAGGATGCCCCTACGCACACAAACTTCGCGAAACATGTGTTGGAAAGTCTGTGCGCAAGTACGGAAGATATCGCAATCTTCTCCTTTTTTCTTCCATTCCTCTTCGCGCTTAGTCAAGTTCCTTTCGATAGGAAGCGGATGGGGGATATCTTACTTACTTTCGCACGGACATACGAACACATGGTCTTGCACGTTTGTGTGCTTACGGGCACCCTTACGGGCGCGTTAGCGCCTTCGCCTGCAGCGAGCTTGCAGAAATCGTGTCTCATTGGTGGTTTTTTGTGATAGAAACACGCTACGAAATATTTTCTAAAGCTCGTAACCAGTTGCGCGTAAGTACCGTTGAATAGAGTAATTTTGGTACAGTGGGTGCAACTCTGGTACACACTCAAGAAATGACTTTTAAAGCCACGTTTGCCAAGGTAAATACTTCTATCGCTCTATAAGACCTGTTCTTTCTACTTGGGATACGCGTGGACAATTTTTTGGGCCGGTATAGAACCCGCGTGAGTGGTTGTTTATCGAAGCTTTTTTTAAAAAAAAAGGTTGATTCAGCAGCGATACGCGAGTGGTCCATCTAGTTATAAGGTGCCTGGCAAGAACTGTTAATAATACCAAACGAAGTACCGGTTAATAGAGCTACATTTCGTTATTGAAGCAACTATCGTTACATTGGGAGATTATCACAGCATTCGGAATTTTAATGAATGAGAAGCAGCACAAAGAACCATTACAAAGTGTATACCAGAGTTATCCCACCATATAAGGCGAGAAGCATTACGTTGGGGTAACTTTGGGTCAATTTTGCTTGGAAGATCTTCTTTCACTTAACATAGATCAAGGGACGGGCCACGAGGTTACACATAATCTCAATGGGTTAAAAACAATACCTCTGCACCATTGAAATTGATTTGATCGCAAAGTGGTGGGTAAAACTGAAATATTTTGTAAGTGTACTAAAAGTTGCCCGTTTGGGGGTCAACTATTATGCACTTCTTCAACTGCTGATAACTCCGGGTAGAAACATCAAATTGAACTTTGCAGCCCCTCAGCCGAAAGCTGCGACTATATTTACCACTGATTGAATTGGGTTTTTTAATTTATGTTGATATGTCGAGCAAAACAAAATAAGAAGTGTCGAAATTGTACCAAATTCACCAATCTATGACGGTACCGGCACACGTGATTGACATGGCCGATTTTCTTTGTTTTGGATTAGAGAATGAGATGATCATAGTTGGCATCGGATTCTAACTCCACTGACAGAGTTATTTGTACCATACAGCGAGGTTTGAAAAACCGTGAAAACCCCATTACACAAGTTAGTCCTTCAACCACGAACAATCTAGAGTTGGCACAGTCAAATTGTGGGTGAAAAACTTATATTCAACATCTCAACTGTGGCATATTAAATTTTCAGAGCGGTATCTCCATCACTAAAAGAGCGGTCGCAGTGTTTGTGAAAGATATCAGTCCGGTTACATCAAGATTTTCACCGTTTTCCTAGTTTTTTGCCATGAAATCGTGCTGACATTTTGACCAAATGCGTCAACCCTATGGGACAGTTACTGGTAGGTTTCAGCTAATAGGCGGTATTCTGGCGGTAACTCGCTACTGCAGTTACCGCTAAATTACAGCTACACACTTCTAACCTGTTGTGAATACCGGAGTCCCTTGTTATCCGCGAATTTCGTTATTCGCGATTACTCAGTTTGCACCCATCCCTTGTTATCCACGGCCTGAGTCTCGCTATCCGCGGCCCCATGTCCGTGACTCATCTACAATGAGTCCATTTCTGTGCGATTTTACTCTTGACGAGTAATGTGCGACTTTATGAAATACCATTTGCACCGCATTTGTTGAAATTAAATCGTCGATTGACAACATTCCTCATCTTGAAGCTTTATATCATGAATAATCTTATCTTCCATTAACATTGATTATGCGTAGCCTCAAATCGATCGCCAATTTTTGCAGTGATTCAGTATTACACTCTAGTACTTTCAATCAACCGCAAGTTTCGATCATAAATATGGTAGTATGATCGAAAGATTCGACAATTGGTCGTGATCCAATCATGGCTCCTCAGTTATGAGGAACTTCACAGAAACTTTTTGAAACAAGCAAAGCAGTCTAAGATGACAGATTTTTTCGAAATATAGCTTGACTTGCTAATGATTTATACGAAGTTTCATCATTCTTATCCATCGTACATCATCTTTATACACAATGGCTGACTCTACAACCTCGCGCTAGACGCACTGTTCGCGCGAATGCCATTTTCTGGACACACTGGCAGTATGCCGCTAATCTCCTGGTGACCTTGGTTGCATTTAAGAGATCCGAATAGACCATTTTGACGTGAAATTTGACGAGGAATACGATAAAGATATCAGATTTGAGCTGCAAGTCACTCCCTGCATGGTGTCAATCGTTTTCCCAAAAATCGTTATCACCACGTGAGAGACACTTTAAACCTCGAATCTGATATCTTTATCGTACTCCTCTTCAAATTTCACATCGAAATGGTGTATTCAGATATTTAAAATGCAACCAAGGGCACCAAGAGATTAGCGGCATACTGCTGGTTACCTATTGAAGTAAAAATTTTGCAATTCGCACGGCGCAACGCGCGCGCGAAAAATTCCTCGCGGGTGTAAAATGATTATTGATTTTATGTGGCGACCACGAAAATTGTCTGCTGAGCATTGTTTTGATTGAGCCCACCACGTGTTCTGCCCATTACTAGATATGTTCTTAGTTTACCAGCCTGGTGATTGCCATTGGCCATTGACGCGGTGAGGGGTTATGCAGCTTGATAAAAACAATGCTCAGCAGACAATTTCCGTGGTCACCACACAAAATCAATGATCATTTTACACCCGCGAGGAAGAATTTCGCGCGCGCGCTGCGCCGTGCGAATTGCAAAACTTTTACTTCAATAGGTACCCTGGTGCAGACAAACTACGGTATTCGCGCAAACAGCGCGGCGCGCTCAGCGCGTCCAGCGCGACGTCGCATATAATAGTCAGCCAGTATTCCCCATAAGACCAACGCCTTATTATCCGCGGTATTGTTATACGTGGTGCTTTTCCTGGACGTAACACTCTCTGATAACGTAGGACTCCTACATACCTATATATTCGGTAATCTCGTATCCCGACCAGATAACGATTTTCAGTTTAATATGAAACTCTAAATCGGAATAAACACCGATAACTTGCCCACAGGGATAATTCACCTTATAACTCATAGTATCGATTTGAAATTGTATCTCGAATTATCTCTAAGGACTATCTTTGGGGCCAGGAGTGGTATTTTTCAAAATTCCCATCATTACACAAAGTTTCTGGGATTTGCCCATGTATAGCCCGCTTTTCAACACACTCATTGTCGGAGAATTACTCGTGCAAATCTTCCAGGCTGTATTATCTTGCGTGAAGTCTTGAAAAATCTTGATCAATCTTCAAGTTAAGCTGATCTTTATCTCCACTTGGAGTTCATAACATTATTGTTCAACGACGCATCTATGATCCATTCATATTTTCTAATTAACTCATCTTTTACATTTTGGATGAAAAATTCGGCCCCTGTCTCGGGGTCTCTGATGGCGACACAACACTGCCGCTTATCAGATCAGCTACTGCTGCCATTGACTCAGCCGCCGATCTCGCTGTCTCTGCGGCAGCGTTGACCATCCTTACGAGGGGTTCACCCCCATTTTGGTACTGCATCCCCAGCTGTGATGGATTGTTCTGTAAATGTTCCGACACATAAGAATATATATGTTCCGCAGAAATTTTGATATTTGTCGGGTGAAAGTGTACCAACGTATATTCTCACTAATGAAGTCTCTTAGAATTATTTTTCGACTTTTTAAAACATCCTAAGTACTATTATTAATGCACTTGCGCACAAACATCAAGGTCAAACACATCGGCAACATGAGGATAACATGCAAATATTGAGGTATCGTTAGGCGTACCCGCGGACAACAGTGTGATACTTTGATGAAAGAAGCGACCCACGCGTTGGGTCATTTTTAGAAAATAAAGTTTGCCTAATGCCTATAGACGAGGTGCTTCATTCGATTAGAATGAGCTCGACATCGTGGTTTTGTCTCGATTGGAGGTGAAAGCTGTTATTTCTGATCTGATTGTCAGATAGAAGACGTTATAAGATGCAACACTAAGATACTGCGGCAGTCTCATGTTAAGGATTTCTTTTTGTGTGTATGTAATCACGGAATGATTCAATTGGTTCACGACTAACTCAATATTTTGAGTGAAATTCAAAGCATCAGGTGACCTTGCAAGTCACCGGTTTCACTTTTTGAGACACGTACATTCCGCAAAGCTCGGATTGCATGCGGACAGATCTCGTAAGGTTTATCAGAATTCGTATAGTCACCAAAATCATCTACGCGCTCCTACGCGCTCGGGCCTCCCCTGGTAGCAATGGTAAGCATTTGTTGACCAAAAGCTGGCTAAGTCATAAGGTCAAGCATTGCTACTCAGCTATATTATGTATAATGCAAGGGTGGCCAGGAAAAATGGTCACATTGCTCCCAGTGTCGAATCAGATTCGTTTCTGTCGCATGCGTCTGATGGATAGTTGCAGATGACGTACTCACTTTCCATAATTATATTTTCGATTGATATGCAATTAGCAATGAATACCTACTCCATTCCTAATGGAGTTATTGACGAATTAAAACTGAGTTTGATCATTACTTTAAATCATTACTTCAACATTAGTCATGAGGAAAGAGGAGGTTGGGATCCTCGATCTAGCCGTATATGTTAGTTAGGTGTGCTTCGAAGGCTGCGCCATATACTTTCAAGCACACCTACCACCGTGCGCGATTCCCACACCTTTGACTTCTTTCTTCACAAATGACCCACCGTGGACTCGAATCTAACCTAACATCTCTTGATTGAAAAATGCAACTATGGCAAAAATTTCGATAGGCTTCAGTTTCATTCCCAAACTGTTCATTTTGACCGAATTTTCCAAAGACGAATACTTTTATTAAAACAAGTCAACCACATGACAGTATTTTCATGAAACTCAATCTTCAAGCAGTTTTGTGCATAATACACCTGAGTTCTTTTTCCGTCAAGATTTAGAATTTCGGTCTCGTCAATTTTTGATAAGTAGAAACAAGCTGCGAGTTACCAAAAATCCCTTTGGACCAGAACGACTAATCAACCTGTTCCAATTCATTTTATTCATGAAGCCATGCATAAGCTTTCGTATAAACGCGAAGACATTTGAAAATCACCTAAGCTTTGTTAGTGGCGGTACCAGAAGCAAAATTAATCAACACATTTGGGAATTTCATCGTAGATACAATAACGGTATTTTCTGAGATTACGCGTTTGGTGGTCGAATGAGTATCTCATCATACTTCAAATCGGCGATTTTCTGCTGAAAATATGATTGACATCAACTGCCAACAAATCCAAGGTGAACTCTTTTGGAAATAGTCACACGCAATCTCAAAAGATCGGCGCACATTATCATCTACGATTTGCTCGAATTTGAGAGTTAATCGATTTGCAACGCACAAAAGCACACCAACCACCCAATATGACAAAACCATACCTCCTGTGAGTATACGAAACCGCGATAGACTTTTTCTCTTACCCAGAATACATGTACCTGTTGCTCCTTCGTCACAAAGCTGACTATCCATTCGAAGATACTTCGGCATCTCTGTAGAGTATACCTATTCCATGGGTTCACTTCTACATATACAGTTTACTCGGTTGTAACGAGCGAAAGTTTTCACGACATTTAGACTGCCAACTCATCCGCTACAGCGAGCAGATATACCATATGTTCACACTGTGGTGAATTTGAGAGCTTGGCACTAACCGGATCTGATGAACATGATACACAAAAACGAATTCCGCCGCGTACACCAATTTCTGATTCCTGCCTCTTAAGGCTTTTGGGAGGGTCAGGAGGGCTCCAAAAAGGTTTGACAATTTGTGAATCGGTAGGTGTATTCAAGTATATGATTTCCCTGATGTTCTATGGAAAATCAGAATATGTCGAGGCAGTCCAAAGTGATGAGCAAACCACGGTAGCATATTCTCGATTTTTGACTTTTCGGAGATAATGATGACTACGAGCCTATGTGGGTCGATAAAATTATTTCGGAACAAAAATTCTAGGAACCATCATATTTTTTAATATACCTTCATTTAAAAAAGGATATGAGGGTTTTCCAAGAACGGTTGCAAAAACGTTGATGAATTGACGGAAATGGCCTCAAAAGTGCAAAACCAGTCTCCTAATAGAAACAGAACTACCTCTACAAAGAACTAACAATCGAAATAATTCGCTCTCAGTAAATAACTCCTGGAAATCGCGAGGCTCAGTTATCGATTTTGCGCTATTTCACAGACAGAGGGAATCGATGATATCTCATGAATTTTAGTAATCAAAGGCACGCGAGGCTCACAATGGAATGTGAACATTCAAAAGATCTGTTATGCTAACTTGCCCTGTAGAAGTTCAAATCTAAATTATAAATTTTTTTTAACCCATAAAATAAACAACAATTGTAAAATAATTCAAGAATGCACATTCAGATAACTCTTCTGATTCAGGAGGTAGTCACCTCAAAAGAGTTACGAGAATGAGAATTTTTGAATTATTTCACATTTTATAATGGCTGATGTCCTTGAAATCAACGAACCAATGAACTTATTAATAATACATTTTGGATTTTTACGTACTATTGTGCATAACATTGCCATATAAGCTGTCTAAGCTGATTAGGATATTTCTCTGCAATGAATAATTATATTATTTTTTAGGAATTTTGACTTTAGGAAAATTACCATATTTACCCGTGTATGAGACACCCCCATAGATAAGACGCACCCCACCTTTTGGGGGGAAAAATCGGAAAATAATATGAACCTGTAGATAAGACGCAGCCATAGATAAGACGCACCCCGGTCAACTGGGGCTCGAAGTAAAAAATTTCAGATGAAACCGGAAAAATGAAGGAGAATAGAGATTCATTCACATATATCGCCTTACATTTGTTGTCCGCTCTACAAAATTCGCCACCTCCTGTACAAACTTCAGAAACTTTTCTTATTCTGCCAGCCTCTCGATTTCCAACAGCTTCAGCTTGTCGCACAACCTTTGGTTTGAAAGCACTAGTATATGAAGTTCTCTTTTCGAACTCCATATTTGTAATCTCGTTCAGCTGTTGAGCTATTGAGATTCGACAGTGTACTGATGTAATTGAGTGTTGATGAAATTTTTGATATCATATTCATTCGCGATGTGGCAATGCTATAATGACGATCATTTGGTTGTCGATGTAATTGAAATACGTACACAAAGTCACACAACTGCGCGTACATTCACGTGTGTTTACGGGTGTGAACAATTTGAAAAATACGCGGCTGAGTCTGGTAGTATTGTATACATTTTTGGTGCGTCTTATACACGAGTGCTGTCAACAGATTTTCCTCACAGAAAATATTAAGCACCTATAGGTAAGACGCACCCATAGATAAGACGCACCCCTATTTTTGAGTGCTCAAAACTAATTTTTGGTGCGTCTTATACACGGGTAAATACGGTAGCTTAGGAATTTTGGATTTAGGCAAATTTCCTTAGGAAAATTGGATTTCAGGAATAACAATTGGATTAGGAAAATTGACTGGTAATCCAATTATGATGATCTCAGAGAGAATCTCTTAGCTTGGGCACCTCTGATCCACAAGGATGTTTTGCAATGGAACTCGTGAGAAAAAATACAAGTGTAGGGCTTCAAAATGCGTTCTGGAACGTCTCTCTATGTCACTCTTAATCCGAGATATGACATTTTTCGTGAGGAGATATTTTTCGTGAAAACTGACATCGTTATTCGAAAGCGACCGAGAAATTCACTTCTTAGAACATATTAGAGAGTTTTTTCGTGATCTCGATTAAGGTATAGAAAACAGATGCTGGAAACGAAGATTATATCCCCCATAAGACATATGTTTCGGTCGATAACACTGACATACAACTCGATTTTGCATGGCTGTCCTAATTTGCCCCCAAAGCTGTCCTAAAGTGCCCCCAAGAGCGGGTCGAATTGGGACACAATGTTTATTTCTATGATTGGCGGAGAGAGTATGAGGACCTTGAGCTATGGGGGTCTGAAAATTTCATTACAATATATTCAATACTTGTACTTTAAGGTCCCGTAGCGCGCCTACCTTCAAGTATTGCCAGACAGCCCTTCCACTGCAAAGTGAAAAACCTGTCCTAATTAGCCCCACTCTCCCCTATCGATAATCAAAAGTAGAAAAAATAGAAAGTAGAACACAATTTTCACGTGTTGGATCCCATAAGAACTCACCACAAGATCGCTATTTTGCGACAGAATTCACGGCCACGGAGTTGACATTTCGTCTTTGATCAGTGAATTTGGATCGGAGAGTTAACAAATCGCTTATTTCGCTTAAAAAAAGTCTTTTGTATATTAGCAAACACTTACAGAAAGTCGCACTAGGAGTTAGATTATCGATGTTTTGATCGTGTTCCGAGGTGGCCACGAAATTGACACCTTTACTTACTACACCATTTTTTCTAATTAGAGCATATATACCGCGAATTCTCGGAAGCGAAGCTAACGAAGTTTGTGCCGCACGTACGGCCGTTTGATAGTACTTAGGATGTGAAAGAATCAAAATATGCCTATGAGAGAATTCTTCCAAGTCGATACACGCTCTTACGCAACAAATCTTGTCAAACTCGTGATTTTGTAAGTTTGCGTTAGCATGTAATTTTCCGCGGATCCACTCATATACATTTAGCGTTCATATCCTGATAAAATCCATTGGTCGCGAATGGGGCGAGTTAGGAACAAATTTTCCATCAGAATTCAGAAAAAACAGATTATCGCAGCTATTAAAGACATCAGAAATGCCGAAGATACTATCGAATCGTTATATGGGTTGCCAAACATGGTAGTTGTGCGTCTAGTTTCTCGAGTTTTATGATACACATGAATATGTACAGGACCAACTGCACATCCGCCGAGTAGCTTTTCACAAGTCTATATGACAGATAAAGAGAGAGACAAAGACAGCAAATCGGGTTGGTTTTGCTATATATGTACTGTTTGCGGGACCTGCTCAGCTGCAGCGTTCTCGTCATAGCACAAGTGGACTCACACGATCGTAAATCTTACAGAGAACAACAGAGCAGCACTCACTCGTTCCCGTCTTTTTATTTTTCCGAATTAGACGCTAACCGAGATCGGCTACAAACTTTCTTGGGGCGTAATATTATTTTTATTTCCATCTTGCACAATTGCTAACGTCGCGCCGATGCTTCTCGGTATATATATATATATATATATATATATATATATATATATATATATATATATATATATATAATATGGACGAATTTCTTGGAATGCGACTTGAGACAACGATCTTTCAACACGAGTTCTACAACTTCATCTGCTACGGAATTTCTAATTTAATTGCCGCCTACTCGAGGACTGTTCGCAAGTACCGTAAGCCGGGATGACTTTGGCCACCGGGTCAAATGTGACGACATTTTCTGAAATTAAATTGTAAAAGTCGTAGTTCCGACGATATAGGGGATGATTGATGATGAGGGGGGGGGGGGGATCAATGATTTTCGGTAGTAGGTAATGACGTCCTCTATAATTCGCATTGTTGTCGATTGTATCTAGGAGAGACGTAGACGAACAAGTGGTCGTGACAGGGCAGGGTACTCAGCGCGTTACCCAATAACCCTCATATAATTATCTCGAAAGGGTGAGCAGTATCATGATAGAGAGTGCACCCTCTTCATTACTCAGAACGTGTTTATCACATCAAAATAGGTCGGAAATAGTGTTTTGGACCGTCGAAAAGCTTGCAATTTGATTACGCGTCATATGGTGCAACGTATCAACAGGTGTGCTTACCCTCGCCTGCTCGCCGCTTACATCAAGCATCTCGACGTCGCTATCATCCTGGACATCGTCGATGTCCATCATCACTACACCCACGTTTTCACATTTTTCTTCCACATCCATGCCATCAGCCAACTGGTCACAACTTTCAGTCACACCATCATCAACATCCATTCTCTCCTCCTCAACATTCATCTCGATCACTTATCTTTTAATCTATTTCCACACTTGCACTTGTCAATTAGCATCAAGCCATGCATCTCAATCTGTCAAAATCTCAGCTATGACTGACGGCCTATCTGACGGGTTCACTCTGGTGATGAGTGAGGAACACACACACACATACACATTATACATACAAAACACACTCGCATTCATTCGTCTCTCCAACCTATATTAAGGTTTGCCGGCGCGCACATGCACACGCTGCTCATATATACGATATACTCAACTAATTTTCACGGCGCCACTCGCCCCCGCGCATTTCTTGAAAATACACACATATGGGGAAAGAGAGAATCCTACGGGATATCCACGCCATTATATATCGCCGAGACTCTTAGAGAAATTATCACACTTGCCGACTTACTGAACGATTGAGTGTTGGGAAAATCGGGAACGAACAGGGCGTTACTGCAAATACCTCACGTAGTATCTTCATTGAATTTAATACAACAAGTCTCAAGAGAAATTTTGAGTTTGCAGATTTTGATTTCAGAGACCCAAATTGTTGGTGGTAGTGAAAGAGAACATTTCTTCCACACGATTGTTTCATCATCTATGTAAATTCTCTCAATTATGATAAATGATCCCACCAAGACTAGGACAATCCTGTGAGACCCCTGCGGGATTATTCTTAAGATTCCTGCACGGGTTTTGACGTCATAAACATGTTTCGAATGGTCAGAAGATTCATACTGCTCACTCTCCCGAGATAAGGGTATGGGGGCATGTTGTGTACACCTCACGTTTTGCAAACGTCCTCCATATTTTGCTCATGAAATCGCTTCAAATGCGAGTCTCGCAACTCTAAAAAGAGGATTTCAAAGGCCTTGAGTCAGAAAATCGATTGCACTAAAGGTACGTTGAGATTGGTCCAGCCAAAAAATTTGAAAGTGCTTTTTTCATATTTTTCTTGTTTAGTTTTACTGTTTTCTTTCAGCAATTCAATTCTGATACGTCCAACATTCAATAAATTGTTAACCTTCTTACACTGAAAACTATAAGCAACTCGTGTGATCGAGTGAGAAAACGACTCGCTTCAGGGAAAATTTTCACTCGATCTTCGAGCAACAAATCACTCGAAACCGGGTTGCGACGCTGTGACTCGAGCTTTGTGTTGAAACGATGAAACGTCGCGACCCGGCTCCGAGTGAAATTTGATCAATCTAAGCAGGATTGTCACGCTCTCACTCGATCCGAGTGACAATCTCACTCGAAGCAAGTGACCTCGCATAAATTTTCACTCGATGCCATGATCATAGTAGATTTCCCACGTTTCAGCGCTCCAACAGCACAGTCAGGCGACATTTTGTCGGGCAGACCACCTGAATATCCATTGTGCTTCATCATGAGGCACGTGACCAATCATGTTCTTCGAACTATCCCATTCTCTCAGTCTTTGCCCCCTGCAGCTTAGCGGCAGTTATTTGTATGGAACGTACGGAGACCGGAGTGGCTCACCGAAGACACCTATCTAGCGGTTGGAGGTCACTTTCCTTTTGAAATATACTATTCTTTTTAAAAAAACCATTTTTCGCACGACCATGCGTAAAGCACTTGCTTTACACACGACAGATCTAGTTTCTTGTACGCCCAGTCGTGCGGAAAACGTACTCTGACACTCGGGCGTGAGGTTTCCTGCTTCACTCGTGATAATTTCGACCAGCTGGCAGGAAACAATAACTCGAAATGCAAAAATAAACTTCCCACCCTCGTATTGAAAAATACTATTTTTCTCCTTGAAAAATTTCATATTTGATGTGAAATTTTGTGCTCTTTCAGACAAAAAATAGTCCCGATTATTTTATTCTTGAGTTCTAAAGCCTATTTTTGCGATTTTTCGCAAGTATGTTTTTCAGGCGACAGGAAATCGTCCGTTTTCTACGCGAGCGCAGGAATTTGGACTCTTGAACCATGTTTCTTTCTGGGAAGACAATTTTCATAGGTAATCATCCTCACACAGCAAGTCAACTTAGCTTTCATTTCCTACAGTACATAAAATAGTCCACCCGAAGAGGGACATATTGACATGTCAAAATAAGCGCGCCGTTTGTGAATAAGAAGTTTCCAAATAAGAATCGAATGAAATATAGCGTTCATGGATAACATGAAAACAATATAGAGTATGAGAATCATAATGATATGTTCTCAATGAATATGATAAATCATCTGTGCAAGAATTAAAAATGGAATCATGACATTTCGTTATTAAGGCAAGTTCAATTATAAGTTCTTTGTATCAACCGTAAAGATGTGTTCTCCATAAATGTAAAAAATTACTATCTGTGCCGAAACTTGGAATGGAATCAGGACATTCCATGATTGGTGCAGTCTGGCCTTTGCAATTTGTTCACTATTTCATGAACCAAGGACGTATACAGATAACATGATTCGTTTCAGACATCCTTACTAAGCTTTGTTTATTCGACATCATACAGAGTTACACATGTTGGCAAGTCAAAATTCATACTCATAACAAAATATAAATTGAAATTATAATTTATCGAATTTGTACTTCTAACTCTATACTGTGAAAAAAGTGTTGAATTTTCAATCAACATCTCAACCAGCTGGTTGCATTCACAAACAGTGGGGATGTAGCTCTCAACTGCTTGCTTGATCACGCATGTGCCAAAAATCTTCAAATAGATAAATAGTACACGTGTTCAATCCATATAGGGTAATATAATCCATGTATGTAATTGCTCTCATTCATCTTTCAGCAAATTCTTCAGATTAATAACATTCGAAGACCGAAGAAGCTGTGAATATTTTGCGGGTACTTCAGAGGGATAATGAGCACTCAGGCGTCTCATTATTACCTTAACCAATTTACATCGATTTCTCAAGTACCTATATCTTCCTAACATTATATCACAATATTCTGGAAACTTTCGATGCAAATCCCGTCGTCGTTCTCGATCACGTAAAAAGTATTTAACTACGGAACATTGAAATACCTCGGGTTGACATGTACCCAGCAAGATAAGGTAGTAAGATACCGAGCCTGGGATTTTTGTTTTCTTCATAATCCTCAGTTCTTCTAGGCACATCTCATGATAAGATATATCAACACTGTCACAAAACAATTTTATCCGACTTAAATAAATCGCCCGCTTTTCGTGTGTTGAAGACATGACCACGAGCGCCAGACGTTTCAAATAACTCTTCATCAATTCGTACCAGTTATGGTTATAAGCATCCGCAAAAATCTCGAGCGCCAAATCCAAGTTCGACCCAAGATCTCCACCCAAAATTCAGCATTATATCAATCAGTTTCCCAATGCGATGTGAACAATCTACATATTTCAAACTATTATCACGTAAACGTGTTGGCTTTATTTTCTCGAAGCACAATCTCTTTAGTGGGGTAATTTGTTTTCCATGCGTGTCTATCCACAACTCATTTACATCATCACAAAACCCTTCACTAAACAGGTAAACAATTATATCTGGTCCGAAATTCAAATTCTGAACCGCTAAATGGATTATTGGCACTTTCGAGCCACAGATTGAACCTTTCTCCAACAGTTTCATAAAGTAAGCTACGTTCCGTACGCGGCCTTCCGTGAGTGCATGAACCAGCGGCTCCCTCATTTTTCCTTCTTTGCTGCATAATTGCATGCTTACTCCATAACCTTGCAGAAGATCCATAACGCCCTCGAAAGAACCAGTCTTCTTACACCAAGGACTAGCAGCCGCAATCTGGACTACATTTGCGCCTCCAGCCACACCCTCCACCCCGTTGGGGTCAGCTCCATTATCCATCAGTATCTTTACTATGTCCACGAATCCTCGCGAAGCAGCAATCTGTCAACAAAAATTTGGACATTTATTGTTACAACTTGACACACTATAACTCAGATTTTCTCGAGTCCGTTACACTTTCACCACGTGATAATAGTCAGTTGATAGTATATTTGATGATCCTTCTCTGAGCTTGTGCAAGCTTCTAATCATTTACAGTATATTTGCGGGTAATGCGTATTGTATTTCAATGACATAAATACGTCACGCAAGTAAGAGTTTTTGACCCTGATCCGAATTTCACGCCAAAGACAACTACAGAACCCGCCAAAATGAATGAAACACGGGTTCCTACACTAAAACAGCGAGTACTCGAACGTCCTTGGGTCTACGGCAATTTTACAAAAAGCATTCAAAAGATGAGGAAAAAAGCTATCAGTTCATGTCTTCCAACAATTTTTTCAACCCAAAACTTATGTTTATGATTGGCTCCGAAAAGTGAAAAATTCTTCATTTCAATCAATCATCGATCATTTATCAAGAAATCATGTCTTGGAAAGAGCTACAAGATGCCGCAAGGTTTTCTGCGCTATCATAATTTTCCGATAAATGATCGATAATTGATTGAAATGAAAAAGTTTCCACTTTGCGGAGCCAATTGAAACCATGAATTTTGCGGCAAAAAATATTTTGGAGGACATAATTTGATAGATTTTTTTTCTCATTCATCGAATGCTTTTTTCAAGATTATCGTAGACCCAAGGACGTCAGAGTAATCGCTGTTTCAGTGAAGGAATCTGTGTTCCATTCATTTTGGCGGGTACTGTATACCATGTATAGCTTTCGTTGAATTCACTATTTTTGGACCTCAGCAATCTTTGTACTTAACGGAATTATGTCATGATTTTGTCAATCCAGCTCAGAAAGTGTTATTTTGAAGATATTGCATACGATATCAAATAAAAATACTTCACTATAAAAATAAATTCTTACTCTCAGACTGCAAACCAGCTTAGTTGCATCTCAAAATCGTCTTTCAACTGACCGTCAGATCAAAAAATCTGGTCCTTTTTTTGAATCATAAAAATTCATGATATCAAGATCATTCGCATCCAATAAAGGTTTGTCGTCTTGTCTTGGAATCAGGGAAATTTTGTCTTGCTCATAGAACCACTCACATCTCGTGATACGAGAAATGTCTTTATGTACAGATGTTCGAAGTTGCAGACTCAATTGCGGTACAAATAATTTTCTATATCATCGTTATTTCACCTAGCTGAGTTTTCATTCGACTGGTCAGTCGAAAAAATGTTTATTACATATTTCGAGCAGGAATTATGCGGAAACAACGAATAATGCAACGGCAGAGCCGTTCGAGACCTCGCTTCAAGTTCAAAACGCATCTTACGTTTTGAACGCATTTTAAGTTTTTTGTAAGATGATAATCTAGCCTTAAAAAAATTTTCAGCGAATTCTTGGGTGCTATGAGCTTCCTAGAGCTTTTTTATTGATCCAAAAATTCTTAAAAAATCAAAAAATGCGTCTTTATCCCTAAAAACATCCCCGGAGGACTTCGAATCTAGTTTCATTGTGTAGTTTTGCGTTATCAATAAGAAAAGTTTGGATTTGTGACAAGACATTTTTCTCTTTTTTTCGGCCTCAAACCTATCTTTTTTTCTAAAAATCCTCACTCACAGGGAAGTCGTTTTTTTTTGTCAACGGATTCTACTCAACCCTTCGGTTGAACATTCAGAAATTTATATGGACAGTAGATGACCACCCAAGCATGTGCTGAAACGATGTACAGCTCGGTTTATCGAACAGTTTTCGATTTATGAGTCTTGAAAAATAAAAATCCCAAAATTGTCGAAAAATCAATCATTTCATTCACAAATATTTAATAATGTACAGAATAAAAAATGTATGATTTGAATTGTAGAACTGGATAAGAATGGAAATCCCGCATCAACCAATCGACGGAGGATCGCCAAAAAATGGTTAAGTAGGTGACCTACAATCGGATCTGAGTGTTGTTGAAAAAAACATCTGTGAATAAATTAATCAATTTTTCGAAGATTTTAAGATTTCTATTTTTCAAGACTCGTCAATCGAAAACTGTTTGATGGGGCGAGCTGTAAATCCTTCCAGCACATGTTTGGGTGGTCATCTTCTATCCATATAAACTTCAAAAAGACCGGTCGAAGGGTTCAGGAAAACTCCTTCGACCGAAAATGTAAGGTTTATGGAAATTTGATTATTTCGTTCATCAGTATATTATTCCGCAAAAGGGAAAATAATATATATATACCATATACACGACGATTTCTTGATAATTCTTACTCATTTTGTGCCTGCGGAACTTCGATTTATATGTCATGAAATGATATCGTTCAAATGATAAATTTTGACCGAGTCTAAATTAATTTGATTGACAAATGTGATCATTCCGCTATGAAAAAGCATTCTGCTGATGTCATTCAGCAGCGTATTCTGTGTGTATCACATGCTCGAATTCGTAGAAAGTTATATATTTCAAAAGCAAATTTTGGTTCAATAATTTTATGCTGAACATTACGCAATCTCGGGGAGTGGTCATAACAAATTATAGGATACTATAGTTGTATATCATATAGCGTCCTCGTTTTTACACGTGGGGGCTCATTTAAGGCACTTGAGTAATTCGTTTTATCCCGCATGGTTTATCTTGATTTTCAAAATCAGACTCTTAAATATCGGAGAATGGATACGGCTCGTAGATAATCACATTACTATACCATTATAAACTCACATGTAGAGGAGTGAAGTTCGAGAGTTTCCAGGTTCCTCTTCCCCCATCCGTCAGCAGCGCTTCATTATGCATTGATGGATGATGAATTGCATAATTCACATCCGCGCCGTGTTGAACGAGCTTGGTTGCTGCGAACAAATTATTCATATTTGCAGCTCTTTGCAGGGGTGTCGTTCCAAATTCGTCGATACAGTCCAGATTCCCTGTTTCTGTTTTATATTTGAAAATTTCCTCGACGATAGCCTCATCGTTGGAGCTCTCCAACATCATGTGAGAGCACGTCATGCAGCGATTGTTTGCTAAAATGGGATTTGCGCCAGCTCTCACTAGAATCCTCACCAATTTTTGACGATAACTCTCAGTCCGATCAGTATCACAGCTATCTGTGGAATCGCTTTTGTTCCAATCGGCCATGAGTGCTATATGCAAAGCTGTATTCCCAAATCGATCTTGATAGTTGATCACAGAATCACTGGTACGACTGTGTAACAACTGGCTCACCAGCAAACCAACGATATTATCTAAAGCACTTGCACTCATTTCTGCCCCTTCTCTCACATATGGAAGCACACCAGGGGTGTCAAGCGTAGTAGAGTCCCTCCCCTCAAGCCCCTCCAGTCAAGTGCAGAGAGCGTCGTGGCTCGCGGCGAAGGAGCCCCTCCCCTGCGACGCCGCGGCGCGCTCCAGGGGTGTCAAACGTAGTAGAGTCCCTCCCCTCAAGCCCCTCCAGTCAAGTGCAGAAAGCGTCGTGGCTCGCGGCGAAGGAGCCCCCTCCCTGCGACGCCGCGGCGCGCTCTATACATGACTGGAGGGGCTTGAGGGGAAGGACTCTACCACGCTTGACACCCATGGCGCGCTCTACACATGACTGGAGGGGCTTGAGGGGAAGGACTCTACCACGCTTGACTGCCCTGAAGCACACTGTCAAAATTGCCACGGGTGATTGCGTCACGCCGGTTTACGTCGATAGCCCTCATATCTGATTGATATAATAGATCAACACAGTGTAATTGGATGGAATCAAACAAGGTTCAGCACTTCAACACCGCTCGCACTGGTGTATAGTACTGTGACTTTAGTCTTTTGAGTCTATCGACCAACTGCCCAGGCCTACCCCTCCCATCTCTGACACCGGGTTGGCTGTGCCCTCTGGTATAAGAGGTAATATCTCACCCTCCCTATTGTGCCACGTGTATTCGCACCCTGAAGAGAAGTGCAGAATACATGCGAGAGTTACTTTTTTCCTCCCGTGCATCGCAGGACACATTTCATTTTGAACAGATATCAAAGGCAGAAGGACGTTGCATGCTGAGTTTCATGCTCACTTAACGTATTACAGTACTCTGAGGGTTGCTGTAACCTCCCCTTCCGGTATCATATACCAAGGTCACATATGTGTTGAATTCTCGTCTATAAAACCTTATCCCGCGTGGTTCCTGTAATAAAAAAGCGTCATATGTATATGCTTGCAGGTACGTGTAGAGGCCCAAAACACTTCAGCTTGCTGGCTATAGACACCCTTTACATGCCCGGAGTATCTCCATATCTAACTGCCAGTGGCGACCCATTCACCGATTTTCCCCTCAGTTGCAGATAGATTCTCAAATGCATGTTCCGATCGCTCGTCAATATAAGCTAATTGTCAGTTTTAGGATAGTGTCATTGCTAGTTTATACATCAATTTTTATTAATGAGGAAAGTTCAGTGCAAAAAAGTGTCCGTGTAATCATGTCCAGACCACCACCAAGCATTCAGAGCCATCGACCGAGGAGGATACATTTCTATAAGGTAAGTACTCCTTCACTAAACTCGACGTGTCTGCAAGTTGATATAAAATTTTGCAAAGTTGGACGAAAATTTGGGATTACTTTTGAGGGAACATCAAAAAATAACGTCGGGCGAACCCACTTCGATGTCGGTTGTGCTCGCGTCGAGCAAACTTGCCCAAACGTTTATGCACTTTATAAAACACAATTCTCTGAAAGCCGACGTATCTGAATAATTCCACGCGGAACAGACATACAAATAAAATGAATAAGAAAAAATTTTCAAGGCAAACGCTTTTATGAAGGCTTAATTCAACTCCCTAAAAAGTGAAAAATAAGTGAAAGTATAATGACCAAAGTAAGAGTATAACGAATAATTGTATCATTACTTTATGAAAGAACACTATTGAGGAGTTTGAAATGATTCTGCCAGTCTCTGAATTAGTATTTTACAGGTTCATTTTTGGAATCTTCAAACAAATAATCAAAAATCCTGAAAACATTACCACTTTAAAATCCATATGTCATGAAAGCGTAGGGTGCCATGAAAAGGAAAAGTACACCACATTATCTTCTTGGTCACCCCACGCTTTCATGACTAATGGATTTTAAAGTGGTAATGTTTTCAGGATTTTTGATTATTTGTTTGAAGATTCCAAAAATGAACCTGGAAAATACTAATTCAGAGACTGGCAGAATCATTTCAAACTCCTCAATAGTGTTCTTTCATGAAGTAATAATACAATTATTTGTTATACTCTTACTTCGGTCATTATAATTTCACTTATTTTTCACTTTTTGGGGAGTTGAATTAAGCCTCCATAAAAGCGTTTGCCTTAAAAATTTTTTTTTATTCATTTTATCTTGCTCTTTTTAGTTGAAGACAATCCGATAGCACCCATGGATTTCATCATTAGCTTTGTCTATCCTTTTATTTTACATCTTGGATAACAAGTTCCTTTTGGTAATACCAACTGATTAGAAAACTCGATAATGTCCCTTTCGGATGAACAAATTGATTCAATTCTTAGACATCTCCATTGCCAAGTAACTTTTGAAAGTAGTAACAGAACATACACATTCAGTCGAACCCCTTTCTTACAATACATGAATATCAGCGTGGAGTTCTGCTAGAACTTGTTCCTTAAACATCATCCTAAAACTTTCTCTGTGCACCAATTCTTTAAGATTTTAGACTGTTTGTAGTTCCAAGGGTTTTCTAGAACTTGAAATATCTCACCTGATTCAGAAGTTTGAAATTGATACTAAGTATAGTTGAGAGTCGTCAGAAATTTGGGAGACTGATTGTGAGTTGGTAAATTCTTGTTTGAATCATGATCTTTTACAATGACTAACAATAAGCTGCTGCAACTGTATGATTACAGAAGTGCATTGATTAATTGTTTTCAATCTGTTATTATCTCAATACGGATGGCTCCTCACTTTATTTCTGAGAGCCTCAGAATCTGCTAACAATTAAAAGTCTCATTCTACGGTTCCTCGCCATGGGTGTATACCCATCATGAATCTACGCGTGGAGTCTGGTGGAGTTATGAGACTGGTAAATGGAGTTCTCTAAGAGTTGAAAATGGCTCCAAATACATCATTAAACATTAAGAGACCAACATCAAGGTCAGGGACTATGTTCGAGGTTGATGGTACCTGGGAATTCTAGACAACGAGATCCAGCAACACAACTAAAATGACTTCTACATATAACTACTCCACTCCATCCCACTTTCCAATAGTACACCAAATTTTAAAATCATTTTGGATATGAAAAAAACACTATTCTGTCTGATATTGAATATTCTGTGGTGAAACTATGAGCTGACACAAGGAAGTTCATGTACTGGAATACGGGGAACACGCTGAGGTGCGACATCCCTCACGCGCAACAACACCACAACGAACACATTTTTTCTTGATCTGGTAGCTCCATGTTGGCTCCTGACTTGCACGTGGCCAGCACTACTCCGACACGACATTTTTTTATGGTCCAAAACAATAATTTAGTTATATATGTATGAATAACAAAATCGTGTCATGGGATGGGGAGCGGGGAGGTCACGACGTGCGATGGCGCCATGTGGAAGCTGCATCTCGGGTACCCGCATCTCGAGGGTGTACCACGAAAGACATTCACAACAGGCACACTTTTACTCGACCCGGAGACACTCATTTTCACCAGGAAGCCACGATTCTCCCGCAGAAGGCCGGATGAGCTACAGATAGCTATAGCTAGGCGGCCCATGCTGTCTGCTGCTGCTCTCCGTCCGCAGCTGCGGCGCGCGCGTTCTCATTGGCCGAAATGAGATCCAAGAAAAAACATTTCACTCACACAACGATAAATGCGGCACACGTACGAGAAACAGCCCGATATAGGTATAGAAAATACCCGGCGAAAAGCGAAGCGACACCAATGACCTTGATGCCGAAGTGCATAAAAGCGTTTTAAAAAGAGTCATGTCGCGGATTTCTTTCCAAGTATTTTTGATCGATTCTATGGTCCAAAACAAGAACTTTGAACCTCCTCTGGGATCTCAGAAAAATTTATCGGTCCCATGGTGATTATTTTTGAACAACAATAAAAAATATTTTTTTAAAAGAATCAAATCACTGTTTTTTCAATACAATGCGAATAACTCGATTTCAATCGCAGATAGAGACACGCGGTTTACGGAATTCGAAAGGGACTGGAGAAACGTAATTGCAATGCTTTCCTAAACATTCATTTTGAGGTTATGTACACTTCTCTCGAGAAAAAAATCGAAAAACACAAAGAAATTAGTTCTTCGTGAAACTATTTTTTATCTCCTTGAAATATTTCATAATTGATGTAAAATTTTGTGCTTTTTCGGAACTAAATAGTCCCGAACATTTTATTTTTAACATAATTTTTTGAACAAAATTCTCACAACTTTATATCGACTTGCTTATACGTCGACTTTTAGAAAATTCTGTCATATACAGTTGCATAAATCTTTGGACAAGTGTATGCTCGTCTGCTCGTCTTGGGCATAACTTGACATCGATGTAAGTTCACTCGACGCTATTTTTTGATGTTCCCTCAAAAGTAATCCCACATTTTCGTCCAACTTTACAACATTTTATATCAACTTGCAAATACGCCGAGTCTAGAAAATGAGTATGATATACGAATGAATACACCTTTGCGCAAGTTTGCTCAACTTGAGCACAACTCGACATCTATAGCTAAGTTCGCCAAACATTATTTCTTGACGTTCCCTCAAAAGTGACGATTGAAAAATTCAAGACAGTCCAAAGGATTTGTTTGAACCATGTGGAAGAAAATGATGAGATGAAGTACATAAAGCTTCTCATTTGAACGGAAGCTGGCTTTGAATTCAGTTGTTCAGCCATTTTTTCTTCATTATGATTGAGCGTAAGGCAAGATCAAAAATAAGTTAGTCTCCCGAAATGCAACGCCTTAAAAATTGATCGAATGTTATGACTGGCCGAGCCTGAATTAGGTCCAGTCATATCCAGATTAAATCTGGTTTATCAATTTGGATTCGGTTATGCTGCATATTATCAAAAGAGAGAGAGGGATGTCGAGTGATAACAAATAAGTGTACGTTTAAGTACCGAAGCTTTAATGAAAATAAAGTGAAAACGATTCAAACATATTTACAAGGGATATTTACAAGTGGTCATTAGACCGATAAAGTAAGCGCGAAAGCTCGAGCACGAGGTCGGGAGGGCACGATGAGGAAGACATTCTACTGATAGGCACCAGAGAGAGAAAGAGAGATCGGGCTGGCACTTACAGATGTTGTCGATGTTGCTTGTCGAAGGGACGAGATCGCTACGATGTCCAGACGCAGGTAGATTTGCTCCGAAGATGGGCCGACGAGGGTGCCGAGCGCGGGCCACGAGACTCCAAGCACGGGCCGAAGATATGCCGAAGCGCAGGGCCAAGCGATGCCAGGACGGTCCGAAAACTATAGACCACCAGGTTGGTCGAGGATCTGCTCTCAATGGGTTTGACGCACACGCGAAAACCCGGAAAAGTTGCTCCAAAATAGCGGCCACGAGGCAACGAGGTAATATTCGGCGCGAATAAAATATACGGCGGAGCGCAACGTGCTCGCTTTACTCCGGTCTCGCTAGGAATGCCGTGGAATGCCGCACGCCGGCGATGTGCGCGACTTCGATGCGCGCGGAGGGGAAAGACGGGGGGCGCGGGGGGGTCGAGCTTCTGCAGCTGCTGCTGCTAGCGACGGCCCGCGAGCGCTATACATATATGCCAACTCTCTCTCTCTCTCTCTCTTACCTTCGGCTCTCCACTCCTTCTCTCTTGCCGTCGCTGTAATATAAATGTGATGTAATAATATAATATTCATTATTATATTTGGCCTAGGAGAGAGGGAGACGGTAGGTATATTATACCGTCACAATGTCCCCCATAAAAACGTGGCAGAAACAGTGGCGACTTCTCAACTGATTTATGCAATCCCATACCGGACAATTCAAGAGGAGGAATGTTATTTTATTGATTTCAGCAAAACTATATTTAGACCAATATTTGCAACTACCATGGAACCAGGAAGCCGATCATTGGGACAATACTCAAGTAGGCATCGTAGCCGGTTACTATCAAAAAAGATGCGGTTGGCGGCGACTGAAGAATCTCCGTCAATTGATCAGGAAAATTTGACGGATGCAAAAAAAACAAACGACAGCCGTCAATCACCTTTACCAACACCAACGGAAACTTTTGCCCAGATCCAACTATACAGAGACGCAAGACCAGAACATCTCAATGTTGAATACAATGATCTTGCAGGAAAGACTTTTGCTTGTGACTCAAAAACTTTGGATGCCTGTGACCCAAATCAGAGATATACAATTAATGAATCTTTTGAGTTCATACCCTCCATTTCTTCATCGGGAGCCACAAAAGAAGATGAATTAAATGAATACGATGAATTTGAGTACAGATTCAGTGACTCAGAGTCCGACGCAGACCCGGAGGAATGCGTCGCAGATGAAGTGGAAAGCAGTTTGAATAATGACAAAGAGGGTCTTGAATCGCAGAAGATTATCAACAAGATGAACACAGATGAAAATCCAACTTTCAATGCTTCAGACATGAGCCGCATGTGCAATCTGTTCTCAAATGCGTTGAAAGTAAACTTATCCATTTGGTCAGTTGGATGTGCCATAACTCAAAATAGCATGGATAAGCTTCTGAAACGCATTAAGCCGATTCCAGGACTAGAGTTACCGGCAACTGCTCGGACTTTGATGAAAACCCCGACGCGCACTGAGCCAGTGGTTCATCTCTCAGGGGGGTTATACTGTCATTTCGGTCTCGGTCAATGTCTCGTTAAGATAATCAAGCGACGAATAACAAAAGGTTTGACAGATGTACATATTCAACTTATTCTCAATACCGACTTCGCCCCAATCGGATCCAGCTCCGAAAAATCACTTTGGCCAATTTTATGCAGCGAAAAATCGATCGACGATGTGTTTGTTATTGGAATTTTTCGAAATCATGTGCGTAACGTTAGCGCGTAAGGAACATTTTTCCGTGCGTGAAGAAATTTTTCGATACACTGTGCGTAAAAGTGCACTTTGCGCACAGTTTGTCGACTTTTACTCACAGTTTATCGAAAAGTATAGTTAGATACACGGCCGTAAAACCTATTATTCGCATCCTCGTGATGATTCCGACCCTCGCCTGCGGCTCGGGCCGGAAACCCATCACTCGGACGCGAATAAAACGTTTTACGCCCTTGTATCAAAATGTACTATTTGCGCACGGAATGCGTAAAGACCTGTGCGTAAAGTCACCAACAGTGCGTGAGGTATGTCTTTATACACCGCTACGTATCTTTACGCACTGCCGTATTCTTTTTCTAGCCTGATATCCTACAACATCTCTTGAAGTTTCTGCGTTGTTGAGCAAAATGATCTCTGTCTTAATTCTGTAGAATCGGAGTGCTCCAATCGTTTATTTGAATCTGCCCAAAGCAAGTGTTAATAATTTCTTCCACTCGATAGAATGAATACTTATGAGCTCTCTGAATTGTTATTCTCAATTGCGCTCTCTTGTTAAGTCCATACGATTGAAATATCTTGGTCGGCCATCGAATTGAACATGGGAATAGTTCACTTCGGTGGATTATGAATTTAATTGAGTTCAATACAATATATACGACTGAGAGCTTTTTGGAGTGCTTCCACCGTGGTTTCGGTGGTTTGAAATCTACCTTGGACCGTACGTCCAAAGGGAATGTAAATTCACTCTTCGGATACTTCGCCTCAATGAAGAGTGTCGGTGATGTATTCATATTTGTTCATAAGAAAGAATCCATAGGTTCTCTTCTTTCGAAATCGCTTTCTATCCCGTGTATTCAGAACATTATCATTATCATTATAATCGTCCAAGTTCTTTCTATTGAACCATAGAAATAGCATATTATTCCATCAACCCGTTGATCTATTTTTGCCCGTCCTTGACGATATTAATAAAACTCTATGATAATTTTCCTCGAAATTCAGAATTGATAATATCTTATGAACTTACATACTTCGGATCTTGTCCACTATCAGTACTTTTGAGAATTGAGATCGATATTTTCAAACTATGCGGTAACATATGATATATCAAACAATAGTACATTTCGATACAAGGGCGTGAAACATTTTATTCGCGTCCGAGTGATGGGTTTCCGGCCCGAGCCGCAGGCGAGGGTCGGAATCATCACGAGGATGCGAATAATAGGTTTCACGCCCGTGTATCTAACTATACTTTTCGATAAACTGTGAGTAAAAGTCGACAAACTGTGCGCAAAGTGCACTTTCACGCACAGTGTATCGAAAAAGATCTTTTTCTGATACATTTTCAGAATTTTTTTTCAGTCGGGGAGCTCCGCCCCCCGAACCACCCTCTGAATTATTGTATTCAATTTTCTTCTCTCGGCTAGTACATAGATCAAATATTCTGATTGGTCATCGAATTGTACATGGAAATCGGTCGCTTCGGTAGAATATGAGTTTAATTTAATTCGCAGTACAATATGTATATACAAATTATGATTATAATTTTTCACGTTCTTCCTATTGAACCGTGGATTCGTTGATTTACTTTTGCCTGTCCTTGGCGACATTCATATAACTCTGTAATAATTTCCCTCAAGATTCAAATTCATACTATCTTATGAACTTACATATCTCGGATCTTGTCCACTACTAGAACTTTTGAGAATTGAGATCGATATTTTCAATCTATGCGGTAACATATGATATATCGGACAAAAGATCTCCTTCTGATACATTTTCAGAATTCTCTGCAGGGGGCAAACCCCCCGGCGGGGGGTTCGCCCCCTGCCGCCCCTGGACCCCGCTCTGCGCCCTCTTCCTCCATCTGCCCCAATCGCGATTGGGTTTAACGTATGAGGTAACCGACAGGATACTAACTGTTGAAGTATCTCGAGCCTGCGAATATTCGAGGGAAATTCAGCCGTTGGAGCACGGTGCGATGACCCGCGATTTCCCCTCGATGTCACGCGAGTGACATCATTCAAATCTCATTGGCCGAATTGGCACCTGATGATATTGTCATCCGCCCTGCTCTTCCCTGTGAGTCTCTCTCGCAGCTCGAAATTCGGCAGTTAGCCACAGTCCGGCAAGCAGCAAACATCAGCTGTGCTGCTTGCGTACAAATAAATATTCATCGCGCCGGTGCCATCCTCGCGACGGCGTCTTCCCGGTCCCTTAATTTTCCGTGCCGCGCCCACACTCGTGCCTAATCTTTTCTACAGTAATGTCAGCACACTTTAAAAGAGAATATATTCTCAATTTATTTTATCAGCATAAAATCAGTGAGTGATCATTCAGTGAAACCTCACCACGCTTCCACGTCCTTTATATATCCAGCACAAGTGATCCACATGCAGGGCTCCAGCGTTCCATTGGAACACCCTGTCCCAACATTTGGTAGCAGAGCGCAGGGATCAGGCTCGGAATTTTTGTTCGATTTGTGATTTTTCTTGTGTGCCGCGAGTGTGGAATTTTGCGCGCGCGCGAAAATTGGGAGTGTCGCGAGGTCGTGCAGTGACTTAGTGCTGTGGCGTCTGGCGGGAATTTGCCCGCCCTCATCTGGATCTTCAGCATCGCAGACGCCAGCACCAGAGCCTACATATAGGCTTTCCTGGCACCGGCACCAGCGGACGACGCACCCCGGACTCACGAGTTCGCCGGCCGGAGAGCTGGGTGGCATCGTCATCGAAGAGCCCACTGGCACTTGGGCCATACGGGGCAGCTGGCCTGCATATCTGCAGCACCATCATACCATCAGTGGTGCAACCCAGCAGTCATCAGCTGGGGCTCGACGGCAAGTACATCGTCGTCGAGAGCAGAGTGCAGAGGGGCAGCGCGGGAGGGGAAAGCCGCGGCGAGTCAGCCGCGGCCGGTGAGTAGTTGTGTGTTCCTCTCTCTCTCATCCATTAGTCTTATGAGTTACAAGTATAGACGTGTATAGGTGGGCCGCAGCACTTGTCGCGCGCTCTCTCTCCTTCTCTCCCCTCAATCCCGCTCCACTGCTTACCTCAAGCAGCTGGCAGCATTGTTGCCGCGCTGCATACCCCCCGCGAGCGCATCAGCTGAGACTCGCGCAGCTGTTACCGCATCGCTCTAGTCCTCTGCTACGAGCAAGATAGGTCCCATATACTTAAGCGTATACCGATTTGACATTATGGCGCTCGCTCGCGCGATGTTATATCGCGATTTGTAGTATATCCCCAGTTCGCGTGTGCATGCCGGCGTACTTGTCAGTGCCTGGCTAACTTAATTGTTTGTGTCGTTTATTTTATGGTATAAAATACAGTAGATTCGCTTAGCTTTTCAGCACGCGTTCACGTATTTTTAAACGGTGAAATTGACTCGCTTTTCAGCGTATTTGCGTCAATTTTACAACTCGAGCTGGGTATCGTGAACTGATTGGTTTAATTTTTGGTATTTAATTCATCCGTTTGCCTGTCTCGTTGCTGTGTAGCGTCCGTGGATTTTCATCCGAAAATGACTTCAGAATTATTGTCGCGTCAGATCGACGAGCACGGCTGGATCACGAACTTTGTTGACAATACAAGGAAACGTGGCGAAGCCAAGCTCACGCCCGCGTATCTTAAAACAAGAATCGGTGTACTGGAAGGTTATTGGTCGAGTTTTGTTGCGCGTCACGACGAATTATATCCGCATCGCTCAACACTCGAAGAGCAAGAATATTTCAAAAGTCAGGTATTTCAAGTAACCGAGGAAGCTTATTGTGATGCTCGCACTTGGCACTTAGAAAAAATCGCTAAAATAGAGTATACCCTGCCGCGTACCTCAGATGCAAATTCGTCAGCTAATCCCAACCAAGCTGCTACAGTTTTTGACACCCGACAATTTATCCAAGCTTCTGCGGAAGTGCAGTCAATGCCCCATATAGAAGTCCCTGAATTTTCAGGTAAACAAAGCGATTGGGAGCTGTTTAAAGATCAATTCAAATCTATTGTTGTCAATAAACCTTTCGCTTCCTCAGTGAAGGTTCAGCTCTTACTTCGCGCTGTAAAAGGGGATGCTGCTGAATTGCTTAAGGGTACTAGGCTCTCTGAAACTAATTTTGATACAGCTTAGGAAAAATTGAGTCGTCGTTATGACAATCCACGTCTTAAGTAACGCATACATCTAGAAGCTTTGATCAATTTGCCCTCGATCAAGGAAAAATCAGCTGAGTCGTTGGCGGAAATTTTGAATTTGGCGGAGGAGGCTGTGCAAGGATTTAGAATGTCCTGTAGATCATTACGATCGTTGGTTTGTCCATTTAATTATCCGTAAATTCGATGCACCTACTAGGGAAAATTGGACCATTCGTCAGGAATCGATTGTGGGTTTTTCAACGTACAAATCAATTAAAAAGTACATCGAAGATCGTATTGATTCATTAAATACAGCTCATCTTGGGCCCAGCCAGCCTACCTCCTCAAATAATTCGTCGCAAAATTCCAACAATAACCGATCACGTGGCAACTTCGGAAACAGGTCTGCCAATACAAATTTTGGGAATTCTTCGGGTGAATCTGCAGCCAAAACTATGGCACCTTGTGTGTGTTGTAAAGGCAAACACCATCTTCATAGGTGTCAGAAATTTTTAAAACTGTCAGTTTTTAATCGTTTTGAGTTCTGTGAATCGAACAAACTCTGTATAAACTGTTTACGTCCAGGTCACTTCGCGGATAAATGTTCGTCTATTTTTCGGTGCACTTTTTGTCAACAACCCCATCATTCAAAATTGCATATGGAGAAATCAGGCGGCCACGACAAGCCACCAACAGACGGTGACAATTCAAACGCCCATCTGCAAACAACTAACGCCAATTTCGTGCATAATTTAGCTGCATTTGCAAAACAGCCTCGGCTACTGGCAACAGCCAGGATTATTTTACAAGCGCCTCACGGGCAAAAATTGGAAGCTCGCGCTCTGATCGATCCCGGGTCAGACTGTTTTTTCGTTGCTGATCGCGTCGTACAGGCTTTGAACTCACCCCCGCGGAAATTGAAATTGGGCATAAACACCATTGGAAATAAACGTTCAGTGGTGTCTACAAGTGAAGTGTCTCTCACACTTCTTTCGAAAGTTGATAGTGGAGGCTCTCATCTTGCCACAACTCACAGCGCTTCTTCCAAGTGCCACAGTGCAGCAGTGTGGGGACTGGTCCCATTTGGAGGGACTGACCCTAGCCGACCCAGAATTTTTCCGACCGGCAAAAATAGACTGTCTTCTTGGCACAGAAGTATATAGCGAAATTCTTCGTGCTGGTTTGCGGAAGGGTCCTAGCAAAACTCCAACTGCTCAAAATACAGCGCTGGGCTGGATTTTGACGGGGGGCACTGCGTCGACTGTAGAGTCTACGGAATCTCGCGTCGTTCAAACGTTCCACACGTCAACTGATAAACCCCTATCAGAGCAACTTCCAAAATATTTTGAAGTTGAAGACCTGCCAGCTATTCGTCTCCTGAAGGCAGAAGAAAAATACTGCGAAGATTATTTTCTGTCTACCGTTACACGTACCGACGGAGGACGTTTTATAGTGCGCTTGCCCTTCGCAAAAAACTTCAATGAAGTTTCGTTTTCAGATTCACGAGACATAGCTGTGGCATGCCTGCTGAGATCTGAGCGTCAACGGCGTCGGGATCCCGAGTTGGATAAGGCGTACTCCGGATTCATGGTGGAGTATGAACAACTGGGCCACATGGGACTGCTGCCGCATCCCACCCTGCCAGACCCCAGATCGTGCTACCTGCCTCATCACGCAGTCTTCCGTAAGGATTCTGAAAAGATATGCGTTGTGTTCAACGCATCTCAAAAGACAGGTACTGGTAAATCACTCAATAATTATTTATTGCCTGGCCCCAATTTACAAAATGATTTGACCCTCGTAATATTTCGCTGGCGGATGTACCGCTACGTTTTCACGGCAGACATTGTCAAGATGTTTCGCCAGATACTTGTACATCCAGACGATTGGGTCTGGCAGAGAATCGTATGGCGCGCATTGGGGCGGCAGAAATCTCAGACTACGCCTTAAAAACAGTCACTTACGGCACAGTGTGCGCTCCGTACCTCGCGATGAGAGTTCTTCGCCTTTTAGCAGAAATTTACAAGGAAAAATTCCCACTTGCCGCGTTTATTTGTGGTGGCTCACGTACATGGACGACGCGTTCGGCGGGGCTGACACGCTGTCGGACGCCTTGGTAGCGCGTAATCAACTCGTCGCAGTAATGGAATCCGGGTGCATGGAATTGGGAGAATGGGCCGCGAATCACACCGATTTGCTTGCGGATCGCGCGACAAACGATGCTGAAGCGGTTCCTGTAGACATCGAAGACACTGTTTCAACGTTCGAATTGAATTGGTCTCCCCGAGACGACGAATTCTTTTTCAAAATCGCGATGCCATCGGATCCAGCCAAAATCACCAAAAGAACAATTTTGTCAGAGGTAGGTCGTTTATTTGATCCTCTCGGCTGGCTTGCACCGTTCCTCATTCAAGGAAAAATACTTTTGCGTGATCTTTGGCAGTTGAAATTTGATTGGGACACTCCGGTGGATGGCGATCCGCTTCGAAAATGGCTAGACATTCGATCGCAAATTCCGGAGCTAAGTAAGATTCGAGTTAAGCGTTGGTTAGGCACCTTGCAAGATACAAATTGGCAGTTACATGGGTTCGGAGACGCGTCTGATCGAGCGTACGCAGCGGCGATTTACCTAATAATTCCTGAGGAATCAGCACAGCTGATCATGGCAAAGACGAAAGTCGCGCCAGTAAAATCACTCTGTATACCGAAACTTGAATTGTGCGCTGCGGTACTTACCGTAAAACTCATCAAACACGCTTTAGCCGACTTGCAAAGCAAACCTTCCGCTATTTTTTGCTGGTGCGACAATGAAACGGTTTCGGATTGGTTGGCTAATAAACCTGCTCGCTGGCAAACCTTCGTGGCTAATCGCGTCAGCTTCATTTAAACATCGCTACCCGAAGCAACTTGGAGTCACGTCGTTTCCGAAGATAATTCCGCGGATTGCGCAACCCGCGGATTGGGGGATATCTGTAGATGAATTACACAGCTCAAAACTTTGGTCGAACGGTCCAGAATGGCTTGTTAGACCTCGGGAATCATGGCCCCAATCTTCGGTCGAATCGGTAGCTGATGCAGCTCAAGCGTTACTTGCGGTTGAAGAAACTGAGTTAGAGTCTTATGTGCTCCACCGTTTAGGAAAATTCAGCTCTTTCGCAAAAGTTATCCGAATTCTAGCCTACATGTATCGATGGCGGTTCAATGCTCGACGCAAGCCCGAAGATCGAAACAAAGGCGTTTTTGATTGGTTGGAAATTAAATTCGCAAGAATCTCTCTTTTCAGAGTTATACAACGTCAGCACTTTGCAACAGAAATCAAGATCCTCCAGTCAAAGTCAAACAAATTTCCAAAATCGAGCGACATTCGTCGTCTCTGTCCATTTCTGGATGAAAAAGGTACTTTGCGGGTTGGCGGTAGACTGAAAACGCTCCACTCCCTTATAGCGCAATCCATCCAGTAATTCTCTCGAGTGACAACCCCTTTGTCGAAAATATGGTGAGAGAAATACACTTAACTACATTGCACGGTGGCATTCAATTGATGCTTAGTGACATTCACAGGTGGGCATGGATTCCGCGACTTACCAGACTAGTGCAGAGCACGTATAAAAGCTGCGTGACTTGCGCGCGTTTTGCAGCTCGGCCGCTTGAACAACAGATGGCTCCATTACCCTCAGTCAGAATCACCTCGCGAATGCCTTTTGAGGTAGCAGGCGTAGACTTCGCGGGCCCAATCAAAGTTTTATTCTCTCGCGGCAGAGGAGCAAAGTCGACGAAAGGGTATTTTTGCATCTTCGTATGTATGTTCACCAGAGCTACGCACGTCGAAGTTGTGTCAGATCTCACGTCCACAGCCTTTGTAGCAGCCGTGCACAGGTTAGTGTCTCGTCGCGGACGTTGTACGGCCCTATGTTGCGATAACGCGAAGAACTTCGTCGGCGCGGAAGCAGAAATTAAGAAAATGTTCACTCAGGCATCGGCCTTCCCAAAAGAAGTCGCGGCGCAGCTTGCTCCTGTAAGTATCACGTGGAATTTCTCACCCCCACGAGCCCCTCATTTTGGAGGACTGTGGGAGGCTGCAGTTCGAAGTTTCAAGTATCATCTGAAACGCGTGGTCGGGGATGCTTGCCTCACCTTTGAGGAGTATACGACCCTGAGAAGTCAAATCGAAGCTTGCCTAAACTCTCGGCCTCTTTGCCCTTTGAGTACTGATGGGAATGATTTGAACGCTTTGACTCCAGGCCATTTTTTGATTGGGCGCGCTGTCACGGCATTGCCCGAACCATTTGATGACGTTGACTTACACCCTTTTCCTCAGTGCAGGTGGAGGCAAATTCAAAGGATGCGCAACAATTTCTGGGATCGTTGGCGCAAAGAAGTGATGCATCACCTTCAACAACGTGGTAAATGGCTCAACGTCTAGGATCAAATCAACGTCGGAGATCTGGTGCTCGTAAAAGACGAACTGACACCTCCAACCAAGTGGCCTGTGGCTCGTGTTGTCGCCGTCCACCCTGGTAAAGATGGGTTAACTCGTGTGGTCGAGGCTTGTGCAAGCCCATCAAGTTACCAGTCGACCCAGATGACCAGGATGGTCACTAGTATCAGATGTTCAAGGGATCCAGTCAACTTCATCGTCAACTGAAGAATAATGGTTTGAGTCCGCGTATTTTCGACAAACATCACACAATTCCCTCGTTTTACACCCGCGAAATTAGCCAAGGCACTTGCATCGTATCCATCAAGTAATTTTGCAATTCCTCGGAGAATCATTAAAATCAAACAAGTCGAGTATTAGCCCTTGGCCTATTCTCAATACGCTGCGCAAGATGAGAGATGAAGCCTCGTATTTATTTTTTATAATTTTTCTAACTTAGAATCATTTTGAGGAATGCAACTTTTTTGTGATAAACTTTTCCCCTCTTCCGTTTATAAATATTCAGAATTGTGATTTTGGCTCAGCAGCCTAGAGGAGCTCCATTGAGCAGAAATCGAATGATGTGAGTTTATAGATTTTGTTGTGCTATATGTACCTTGGGATGTTGATCATCCAGAATTTGTATGTTTTTTGTTTTTAAATTATTTTTGCTGGTAGATCCAGACTTAAATGTATATTCAGTAGTATAATCAATTCACGATCTCCAGCAAGTCATCTGACAATGAAATGATTTTTTTGATTTATGTAGTCATTTTTCGATTGATTAGTTTTAGATTTGACTGATTTCACAAATTAGTTATTAAGTTGGATGCGAATCGTAGAATCATTAATTTGAAAATGTTAAAATCTTGTCCGTATATACTTTTTTGATTTTGTCATCGAGTTGTCGGTAAAATTCAAATCCCTTCCTGCTTTGTGGATTGACTTTTCGAATTGCGATTTTCGATCGACTATTTAAAACTTTTTATTTGATTCAATTTCTGTCATTTCGTTATTATCAAATCTAATTGTTCGCACGCTCTATGAGGCTGACAACCGTGACCCCTATCGAGTCTTCCATATTGTTTCGAATGCAAATTTAGTTGTCAAATCTGATTTGCTTGGTATGATCAAGCAAAGGGGGCGGAATGTTGAAGTATCTCGAGCCTGCGAATATTCGAGGGAAATTCAGCAGTTGGAGCACGGTGCGATGACCCGCGATTTCCCCTCGATGTCACGCGAGTGACATCATTTAAATCTCATTGGCCGAATTGGCACCTGATGATATTGTCATCCGCCCTGCTCTTCCCTGTGAGTCTCTCTCGCAGCTCGAAATTCGGCAGTTAGCCACAGTCCGGCAAGCAGCAAACATCAGCTGTGCTGCTTGCATACAATTAAATATTCACCGCGCCGGTGCCATCCTCGCGACCGCGTCTTCCCGGTCCCTTAATTTTCCGCGCCGCGCCCACACTCGCGCCTAATCTTCTCTACAGTAATGTCAGCACACTTTAAAAGGGAATATATTCTCAATTTATTTTATCAGCATAAAATCAGTGAGTGATCATTCAGTGAAACCTCATCACGCTTCCACGTCCTTTATATATCCAGCACAAGTGATCCACATGCAGGGCTCCAGGGTTCCATTGGAACACCCTGTCCCAACACTAACATTCCGCACAAAATTTCGAAAAATATCGTACGCAACTCTGTCGAAAGGTTTCCGCACTCGGAAAACCTTTACACACGAGATGTGAGTCTTTACGCACTGTTGAGATACTTTAGAATCTCACCAGTGCGTAAAGACTTACACTCGTGTGTAAAGATTTTCACTCGTGCGTAAATCCAACTTTTCGACATTGTTGCGTAATATACTATTTCTTGGTCGATCTAAATCCCAAGATGCAAATGAGTTTTTAGAGCCAATGTTGTCAGAGCTACGTGAATTCGAAGTTTCTGAGATGCTGTACAACGGCGTGTTTTACGAAATAACACTGTATGCCCTTCTTTGCGATGCCCCAGCCAAAGCTTTCATATTGGCTATAACGTACCCTAGTGGGTACTCCAGTTGCCCTAAGTGTACAGTCCACGGTGTATGGTCTGGTCATACGTGTCTGCCGGGCGTACTGGGCAGACCTAGAACAGATGATGGCTTCAGGCAAAGAGACTATTCAAATATTAAAAAAGATTACCACCAGAGAGGAGCGACAAACCTCGTGCATCTAGAATCGTTCGGCCCGGTCACAAAAGTTCCGTTAGAGCCAATACATGCCGTATACATTGGTGGAATGAAAAAATTGATCAGAGCGTGGTATGAATCAAAGAAAATTTTTCCGAGCGACCAATTGAAAAGAGTATCAAAGCGCATGATAATCATGAGCAAGTACACAACTTACGATTTTGCTCGTAGGCCAAGAAGCTTACAGTACTATACGATATTCAAAGCAACAGAGTTACGGCTTTTCGTCTTGTATGTTGGACCAGTTGCACTTAAAGAGATAGTAACAGACGAGGTATACCTTAACTTTATCTATTTTCATATAGCAGTAACAATTTCGAATAGACCCGATCTTGTATGTGATACGGGGAATTTGGAGACTGCTAGAGTTCTCATGAAAATGTTTGTCAAGACATTCGGACGCCTGTTCGGTCTCGCTTCCATGGCATTTACCATACACTGTCTCTTGCACGTGCCAGATGATTGTGCGCTGTACGGTCATAGAGATATTACAGATAGAGGAGGGAAACGCAGCCTACACGTTTCTTTGCGAAAGAGTGAGAGAAAAGACGAGGAGTTCTCTTTCTTTCTCTGTCGCACCCGCGCGGCGCATTGCGGAGTCGATACCAAGACACGGTTCACCGGCTCACCGCCAGCGTTATCCCCTCCCCGACACGCCTATGTGTCTTCGTGTCGACTGTGCAGTAGGCCGCGCAGGTGCGAGAGAGAAAGAAAGAGGACTCCTTGTCTTCTCTCTCTCTCTTTCGCAGAGAAAATCCCACTTACAGAGAGGCCCGCCTCTTCCCTCCTCTATCCGTAATATCTCTATGTGTACGGTACACTCAAAAAATTTTCGGTATTCCGATTTGAGAACCACATAAGATTGATTAAGAAAATGATAAGGAAGGGCAACCAACCATTACAACAGGTGATGCGGCGCTGTTCTGAAGTTGAAACAATGAATCTGTGTAGAAAGCAAAACAACCAAATTGAATGGTCTCACCAACAAGGTCGTGGCAGAAAAAGTGGCGACTTCTCAACTGATTCTGTGGTTACTGATTGGAGGTTTGATGACGTCATTATTAACTGTGAGGATGGAAAAAATGGTTGTGTATTGATTCGCAGTCGCGGAAGTCCAGAGAATATCTTTCTCGAATGCCAGTGCTTGAAAAAAGATCCAGATGGGCAAAAATTCTTTGTAGGCAGGAAAAGGAGGATAATCGGTGACCTCTATAATTTTACCTCGGCCATCATCTGACATGGAAATCTATGTAGTCAGCAAAGAACTTGAAAATGAAGCAGTCCATTACCCAGTCCACAACTACATCGCGAAAATCCTCAAACTTCCACATGGGGAATCACTCGAGGAGATAGTTGCGCTCCCTATAGCACACACATTCAGTTCGCGCCCATCGTCGACTGATACGGAGCATTATCTCCATAGAGATTGTATAGCAATATCATTTACATGACCGGATTTTGACCTACTATTTGCTTACTGGTAGGAGTCGAATATTGGCTATGGGAAGTATGAGTTCCAGCGCCTCCGTGCGGCGGAAAACGGCATGCCACGGGAGGGAGCAGTCGAACGTGTTTATATGTGGTTTAGTGGGGGCTTCGGTCTTTTTATGCATTTATCTCAAAAACCAAAGCTCGGATGCGGCAACAGTATGCAAGGCGATTGTAGGGTTTTCAAAAACGAAGAGTTTGAGTGCTTGTGAGTCCGAATCCGAGCAAAATTGAGTAAACTAGAGCGAGTTGAAATTTTTGCCTATGCTTTTTGCATGGGCGCGAGCATGAGCGTTGCGGCCACTGCTCAACCACCGCTTCTGCCTCGACTCGCTCCGATATTTTTCTCGTTTCCGGCTTTGTGAATCCTTCAATAATGGTCTGATTGATACGTATGATAGCTTAGAGTTCTCGCAATTGAAAATTTAACAACTTTCTCGCTTACTGTTACGAGGTTTGAGCGATAGGTTCTCTCAAAAATGAAGGAAAACCCATACTACGCGCCTAACTTGCATGCTCTATTTCTGACCTTGATTTTTGGGAAAACCCTTGCTCAAACCTTATAAGAGTAAGCGAGAAAGTTGTTAGATTCCTAATTGCGAAAATTTTGAGCTATCATGCATGCCAATCAGAGCATTATTGAAGGATTCACAAAGCCCGAAGCAAGAAAGATATCGGAGCCAGTTGAGGCAGAAGCGGTGGTTGAGCAGTGGCCGCAACGCTCATGCTCGCGCCCATGCGAAAAGCATAGGCAAAAATTTCAACTCGCTCCAGTTCACTCAATTTTGTTCGGATTCGGACTCACAAGCACTCAAACTCTTCGTTTTTGAAAACGCTACAATCGCCTCGCATATTGTTGCCGCATCCGAGCTTTGGTTTTTGAGCTAAATGCATAAGAAGACCGAAGCCCGCATTAAACCACATATAAACGCGTTCGACTGCTCCCTCCCGTGGCATGCCGTTTTCCGCCGCACGGAGGCGCTAAAACTCATACTTCCCATAGCCAATTGGACTTTTCATAGGAGCTACAGGAGTTAGGAGTTGATCAATATTCAGAAATGTGGAATAAAAAAGGGTATATTACAAAAATATGTGTTCTTATTTTTCACCCAAACCTGTGCGAAAATGTTCTTTGAGACGTCTAGTTTCATTGTGAGGAAAATTGCGTGGATATTTTTTCTTTTAAGTTTTACTGCAAAGCATTACGTAATTTTTTACGTCACAGGCAAACTAATCAATCATTCAGATTTCTGTACGTTCAGTCAACTGCATATCTTCCCAAACACATCTTCAGAATCAAAAAATAGGGGATATAGACAGCGCGATATACTCGAGTGAGGCACAACGAAAAAATACTCTTGTGTCTATGTCCACCCACTGAGACGCGAGTCAGTTTCCCCTCTGCGTATCTCCTCGTTGAAAATCTATCCACACCCTCCTGGTGGTGTCTGTAACCAATTTCACCGCTTCACAAGCATTTCCTCTTTTGAACATTCCAATATATGTATTTTGAAAATATACAAGATCATGTACATACAATATTATAAAAGTAAATTTTCAAGGCATCGACATTTAGAGGTATAATATGTGAAGGAAGACGTGAGCAAAAAGTGCAAATCAGCTCGTGCCCTTCTGTGGCACAGAAGAGATTATTCGTCGAAATTCCACAAAAAAATTTGATGATCTAATCAACTTGATGGGCATCAAACTTCAAACCAACTCTCTTTGATTGTCCTGACTAACTGAGTCTTAACCAATCTTTTATTTCCGTCCTCATCGAAGTAAAAAAGCTTTTTTCATATCCAGAGGATAGATTCATGTTCTCTGCAGATTTGAGAATGTATCCCGAGAACAATTTTGAATGGAATATTGAAATTCGATTTTTGACGCAAAGTGAAAGGTGCAAGAATCAAAATTTTCCGACCGCCGAAGCCGCGCCACGGCCGAGAACTAGCTTCCCCATCAAAGTCAAAAAGATTTCTCCATATCCAAAGGATAGATTTATGTCCCCTGAGGATTTGAAAATCTATTTAGAAGACGATTATGAATGAAAGACTAAAATTCGATTTTTGACGCAACGTGAAAGGTGCAAGAATCAAAATTATACGGCCGAGAAAGCCAGGCTCCCGCCCAAAATTAGCTTCCTGATCAAAGTAAAGGAGTTATTTTCATATCCAGAGAATAGATTCATGTTCTCTGAGAATTTGAGAATCTACCCCGATAACGATTATGAATAAAATACTGAAATTCGATTTCTGACGCAATGTGAAAGGTGCAAGAATCAAAATTTTCCGACCGGGAAAGCCTGGCTCCTGTCCAAAATTAGCTTCCTGATCGAAGTAAGAAAGCTTTTTTCATATACAAAGGAAAGATTCATGTTCTTTGAGCTGATTAATTTGAACAAATTCTATTATAACTTCGGCGAATAATAACTCTCAAGTCGGAATGATGTGGGGAACAATAAAAAAACACGTGAAAGATTAATAATCAGGTACTTTGAGAAAAAATTCTCGGTGGCACGGCCATGCATTTTGCCGCGTGACCAAAAAAATACCGATGACGAGAGAAATTCCGATTTTTTGAATACATCAATCCATTATAATGATACTGCATCTGGTATTGCTGCCAGAATATATATATATATATATATATATATATATATATATATATATATACAGTCTGATTCATTAAGTGTGTACATGCCATGACCGGGATGTGGGAAAAAATTTGTATTTTTAAACGAGTTATTTGTAAAAATTCGTAATAGCTGTCAGAATTTGTAACTTTTGATAGAAATATGATTCATAATCATTACATTTGAAATGTTTGAAAGCGGGTGCCAACTTCACATGCGTAATGTTTCACCTTCCAACCATTACATAAAAACCACGTGTTTATTATGTAATGATTATTGTTTCGCCATGGAGGTTATGTGTTTAATTTGCGCGTAGTGTCGTGATTTGTGCGATTTCTTCACATATAGTGATTCTCGTTCTGTTTTTTGGCTCTCTCTTCTCTTAATCTTGCCGCGGAGCCCCGCGAGAAGGAGAGTGTAATAACGTCATCTCACAGAACAGGGGGTCATAACAATGTCTTACGCACACAAAAGCACAACTTCCACACCGATACGGGTGCCTCTACATACGTGTGGAAGTTGTGCGTTAGTAGTGGAAAGTCGTGAGGGCGGGTAGAGGGCTGTATACTGAGCAGCGAAAGGGTTACTGATACTCATTTTTTGCTGTTTTTTAAGATAATAGTTTGATTTCGTGACAGCAAATTTTTGATCAACATTCCCATTCAATTGCATATTTTCTTCACCAAATTTCCTTGTATCTATCCATGCATCCGCGCACGTTAATCTGCACCCCCAGTAGCGTGCGCGAATATCCATGGTTGATTGGTCACGTAAAATGTTCAGGACGAGACCATTATTCTGCGTATTTGCGTACGCGAATACGCGAATACCATTCACTTGGGTAGCGTCCGCAAATGATCATGGTTTGGTAGTCACACATTAGGAGGGGAGGTGCACCCCAAACTTTCAAGTCTGGTCTGAAAAATCATGGTGGGTTGGAGATTCTGATTTATGAGTATTTTTTCGATCTAAAAACGATGGCTTAGTCACTTTTTCGGAAAAATAATACGTCATCCATATGTATTTCCGGGTTCGCGTACAATTGGCCAGATCACCGAACCCATACGACATTGCGTTCAAAACCACAGAAAGCACACAAGAAAAAATCTGCAGGCCGATCCATCGATTCCTGTCAGACTGTATACATTTTCGGCTTGTCTATACGGCCGGACTCGCGTACGCGAAAAGAGAGTTCTGGTGGACGACGCATGTGACGTCTTCGCCGAAAAAATCCCTAGGAAATCCGTCGCGTACGCGAAAGACCGCGGGCCCTGGGCCCAGCCTTCGCATACGCGAAAGGGCCCATTCTTCGCGTACGGGAAAATTTTCGGAAAGTCGCCTCGCAAAAATCTTCGCGTACGCGAACCGAAAAATTTTTCGCGTACGCGAAGATGGGCTCGCTTCGCGTAAGCGAAAAATTTTCCGGTTCGCGCACGCGAAGATTTTTGCGGGGCGACTTTCCGAAAATTTTCGCGTACGCGAAGGGAGCCCATCTTCGCGTACGCGAAGACTTTGCAAGGTGTCAGTCCGAATATGGAGAACAAGCACATTTCCGTGTACGCGAAGGAAGAAGCCTTCGCGTACGCAAAGAATTCCTGATTTTGCATAAACGAAAATGGCGTGGAATTGATTCTCGCTTCAATACGAACTACGAGGGCGAAGGGAGCCCATTCTTTGCCTACGCGAAGACTTTGCGAGGTGCGCGTCCAAAAATTTTCGCGTACGCGAAGGCTTTGCAGAGCTCCAATACGAACTAATTTGGCGTGGGCGAGTGACCAGCAGGTCTGTGTAGACCACATTCGCGTACGCGAACAAGAAAGGCGAGCTACTCAATTGTCAGGTACGCGAAAGGAGCACAATTTTGCGTACGCAAAGCCTTAACGAGTCACCTTCCCAAATAATTTCGCGTACGCGAGGGGGATACGATTTCGCGTGCGCGAAATTTGTATGTCATTCACTCTCGCCTTTTCAGTCAAAATGAATTCATAATCTCGGCTCCAAGATGGAGAACAACTTGTGAGCAGTTTTTGTTGACATTTTTCCTAACCCTTCGTCTCTCCGTGTCCACCGCATACTATGGATAGCACAAAATTCGAGGAACTCGAAATGTGATTGCATCTGGTGTGCTTTTTGAGCTCTTAATTAAGGGTGATGACAGACAAAGCACTACGCCACGATTTCACGCCACGACGCGCTATCGCACGCCACGGGACCAAAATTCATTCCTGCAAACCCAACCATCGATGGATTGAATTTATTCTTTGCAGCACAGTCGTGGATTATGGGAACGAATCGAATCCATCGGATGGTTGGGTTTGCAGCAATAAATTTCAGTTCTGTGGCGTGCGATAGCGCGTCGAATTTGTGGATGCGCACCTCGCAAAGTCTTCGCGTTCGCGAAGAATGGGCTCCCTTCGCCCTCGTAGTTCGTATTAAAGCGAGAATCAATTCCACGCTTTTGTCGCGCGTGCGAGATCAGGAATTCTTCGCGTACGCGAAGGCTTCTTTCTTCGCGTACGCGAAAATATGCCTCTTCTCCATATTCGGACCGACACCTTGCAAAGTCTTCGCGCACGCGAAACCATGGCCCTTCCGCGTACGCGAAAAATTTGGGAAAGTCGCCTCGCAAAAGTCTTCGCGTGCGCGAACCGGAAAATTTTTCGCGTACGCGAAAGGGTCCATTCTTCGCGTACGCGAAAATTTTCGGAAAGTCGCCCCGCAAAATCTTCGCGTGCGCGAACCGGGAAATTTTTGATTCGCGTACGCGAAAAGTTTTCCGGTTCGCGTACGCGAAGATTTTTGCGAGGCGACTTTCCGAAAATTTTCCCGTACGCGAAGAATGGGCCCTTTCGCGTACGCGAAGGCTGGGCCCAGGGCCCGCGGTCTTTCGCGTACGCGACGGATTTCCTAGGGATTTTTTCGGCGAAGACGTCACATGCGTCGTCCACCAGAACTCTCTTTTCGCGTACGCGAAGGTTCGCGTACGCGAGTCCGGCCGTATAGACAAGCCGATACATTTTTTCCTGACAAAATTCTGAATTTTCTCGTCGAAATGCCTCACAACTCGAGAAATATCGATTATTTCGAGAAACAACGGAAACCCCCCTTTGTTTCGATCGAAAAATTACATCGAAATTGTGAAAAACAATCCTCGGTCAAAATTTGAAATTCCAACCGGACATGCATGTGGTCTCACAGAATACGGTGGATCGATCTGTAGATTTTCTAAAAAACCAGATCACTCGCATCTTATGCCCGCAACGCGTGGGCGTAGTGTCAAGCGAGTGGTCTAGACTTCCATGCTAATGAACAACAATTCTAAGTGCGTTGAAATGAACAGAAAAATTAACTTATTAAATTTAAATTATTGAATTTTCAAACTTGAATACAAATTAAATAATTAAATCTCATTAGATTGAATTCTCACAATTGGATTTTGAAGCAGAGATTCAAGCAATTTTTGCTCAAAAAGCCTCTATATTGTTTGACACTGGGAGGAAAGAGATGCCAAATCACTGGGCTCTCCCCTGAGGGATACTCTACAACTCGTAGAAGAGCAAAAGTTGTCAAGATCGAGTATAAAAGAGAAAGCGTCGAGGAAACAAAACAACACACACACACGGACAAAGGGCCTCAAAGATTAGTCTAATCACAAGTTTGGGATACTCCCTGGAGAAAAAGTATTATCTCCAATCGATAGATCTCGGCGAGAGGAAGAAAATGGTCTAACCATTTTTTAGATACAAGGCCATTTGGTGGAGAAAATATGCAATTGAATGGGAATGTTGATCAAAAATTTGCTGTCACGAAATCAAACTATTATCTTAAAAAACAGCAAAAAATGAGTATCAGTAACCCTTTCGCTGCTCAGTATACAGCCCTCTACCCGCCCTCACGACTTTCCACTACTAACGCACAACTTCCACACGTATGTAGAGGCACCCGTATCGGTGTGGAAGTTGTGCTTTTGTGTGCGTAAGACATTGTTATGACCCCCTGTTCTGTGAGATGACGTTATTACACTCTCCTTCTCGCGGGGCTCCGCGGCAAGATTAAGAGAAGAGAGAGACAAAAAACAGAACGAGAATCACTATATGTGAAGAAATCGCACAAATCACGACACTACGCGCAAATTAAACACATAACCTCCATGGCGAAACAATAATCATTACATAATAAACACGTGGTTTTTATGTAATGGTTGGAAGGTGAAACATTACGCATGTGAAGTTGGCACCCGCTTTCAAACATTTCAAATGTAATGATTATGAATCATATTTCTATCAAAAGTTACAAATTCTGACAGCTATTACGAATTTTTACAAATAACTCGTTTAAAAATACAAATTTTTTCCCACATCCCGGTCATGGCATGTACACACTTAATGAATCAGACTGTATATATCCTTAACTCGTATATTTAGAGAACTCCGATACTCTCGCCGATACTTGATTAAATCACAATCATATTACGACTATTTTCCCACGAAAGCCGTCTAATTTTTTGCTCGTAATGGTACCGTTGGAGGGTCATGATAATCCAGACATTTCTTTAGGTCATTTAACGACGATAACAAATCATAATGCTGTTATGATGATCGAGTATTGGTCCGACAGCAATACCACCTTAATTACAATACCAGTCGTATTGTTCAGACAGCAATATTTTATTCTCAGTGTACTATAGTCTGTCGAACCAAAAATGTTGCTTCCCGCAGATGTGCAGGTGAAGTTTTCTGATTTGCCTATGTCACTATCGAAAGTTGAAGATGGCAAAATTAGTCTCCTAGCTAGCAAGTCAGCTGTATTCGAGCTCGAAAATTGAGTGGAAAACCCACAAGATATGCGAAAATGCATCTTGCTCATACCGTACATCTGGCGATTCGAGTGTGGGTAAATATTTTATGCCTTTATGAGCACCCACCTCGGCTCAGCGAGGCTATATACCTGCGTTGCGGACTCATAAATCGCAATACCCGACCAGAACGTGAATCTTTTTCTCCGAGTGAGCTGAGTTGGAGGGGCGCTTCAGTCCTGTAATGATCGGGATGCAAGTAAACGGGTGTTGTTTTTAGTTTGTGAATTTGTTGACCTTCAGTTTGGTAATGGGGAAAGGGACATTTAGGCAGGTATGATGTAGGCGAGGAAGGGCAGTGGCGAGCGAGAGCATAAGCCCGATGGTGTACAACTTTGCTGCAAGCTGAAGCAGCTGTAGCCGTCAGTAGCGCGGTAACTGGCGGTAACCGTAAGTTCATTGACGACACGAATTCGCATCATAGCTGAATGATCCGAGTACAAGTCGTGTGAAGTTGCCTTGTGAGAATGATGAAATAATCAGCCCACCTGCGGAGCTCGCCAGGGTCCATTTCCTGCAGAAACTGTAACCAGTCTTACAAGGGAAATACCACATACTAAATTTTCCTTTTCCTCCTGCGTACTTATTACTCCGTAAAAGGAAACTTTGAAAACTTAAAAAGATCCAAGTCGCATCGAAGAACTGACCATAACCCCTCGTTTTCTAACCCCAAACTATGAGGTGAGCAAAGGTTTTTTGACCCAGGTGAAAATCGTGTATATTTTCAATATATTTTTTTTGCTCTCTTTTTAGCTGTTGTAAGGGTAGTATTCGGCATGTATTTCAAATATATTTACAAGCTTGAAACAAGCTTGAAAAGAAGCGTCAGGAAAGCTTCAACAAAATTTTGAAATCGCACTTTTCTTGCGAAGCGCTACGTAGAAAATACATCAGTTTCGATGCCAGTGTGGACAACTCCTTACAGAGCCTAATAGCGACAGCAACAATTCAATCGATGCATTTTTTAAGACCATTCCATTCGCACAATAGCCTATCGACAGCTTGTAAGTGTCATCTCGAATCTGTAGGCCACTCTAGTAAATTCACAAGATTTAAAAAGAGGGTGTCTAGAGATCACAAAAACCCGTGTTTTGACCTAATTCTTGAGTTTAATCGTGATTTTTTCGGAAGATTTTCAAAATTTTGTTAACGCTTTTCTAAAGCTTTTTTTAAGCATCTTCAAGCTTGTGAATATATTGGAAAACATGCCGAATCTTACCTTTACACCAGCTTGAAAAAGGCTAAAAATATATATTAAAAATATATACGATTTTCACCTGGGAAGGTCCCAAAATCATCCAAAATATCAGATCCGTGAACGTGGCGTTTGCAATAGCCCTGAAAAGTGCGAATTTTGCTTCGGACTGTTTCAAAGGCCTGAACGTGTGTTTTTTCTGAATTTTTTTGACTGGTTTGATATATGTTTATAGCTACGGAGTATCCATACGACGACGCCTCCATCGAATATTTGACCTCTACCGATCCCTCATGGATTTCCCTTTGCAGGGGCATGAGTTTGTCACGGCTCAACTTTCAGTACTCCGCATGCACCTTGAGCTCTGGCTCTTACCCCCGATAGGCTAGTAATTCTATATACTTGAAACTGTGCACGAAAGCTATAGAATGGTTTAATTTTTTTTTCTTGGTGCAGGATACCATAAAGAACGCCGCCCCATAAAATGGAACAACTTTCGGGCTGTGGAAAAAATACAAGAGCAAAATAGCCCGCGATGTTGCATTTTTCTTCATTCCCTTGCTCCCTGCTTTGTTGCAATAATTTTTGCACTATTCATTTTAATTTATTGATCTAGGCAATAACATTTCCTAGATCCTAACTCGATTAATTCGGCAACAAAGCCAACAAACATCGAAAATATCCCCGAATTTTCGAGAGGGGAGCTAATGGATCGACGTGTAGTTGCTGAAAAATGTAGCTCTCAAACACTATGTTCAACATTAAAGTTCGAGGCAATCCGTTCATAAACGTTAGAGCCAGTGTAATTGTTTGTCTCAAAGTCTTGTTTTTCGCAATAGCTGTGAAGCATTGATATCAATCACACTGTCATGTGCATCCCACTTCTCTGCCGAGTGCTGTATACAATTTTTTCTCCTCTCGGCCCGAAAGTACGTCGAAATTATATTGATCAGTACAAAAATACCCGTTCAACCTCACTTCTGCACCTGTTTACAATTTTGACTAGGGCAGTGGCCGCCGGCCGATGGGGTGTTCAAGCAGACGACCTCGCAGCTTTTATTACTTACTGCTTTTGATGCTTAATACTTATACTTGTGATGTGATGTACCCATAGAGATATAATACCATCGGTATAATACCATTGGTATTATATCTCTATGGATGTACCCGTCCGCCCGACGTTTTCATAAACGAGGCGTAAGCCGAGCTTTTGCTGGTCGGAGCGGACGTAAGCAAAAGAATAAGAATAATGAAGTGAACTGTTTTGGGAGTGAATGCTGAATGCTATTACTGCATGATTCAATTTGGGTCTTGATAAGCTCTTGTCACTGACAATAAGTTTTTTGTGTACATTATTGATTTATGTCATGGGGTATTGGAAATTCTGCTCTACAATCATCTGCTGAGCGATTCTCATTTGAGCAGCGATACTCGTAGAAAGATGCCACCTGTCGAATACGAGTATACACCATAAATAAACACATTGACGAAAATAACCTCGATAGGTTATTTTTCGCATGCATGTCTCATGCGCTCTCTGCACAGCAAAGCAGCGCAGGTAGCGAAGGATGCAGGGAAATCGACAGGGCCTGTACCGTGGCAGCGGAATCGTCGAGTTCACAGAGCGTACGACTCGCCACTCACCGACGACGGGTTTTTGATCTCTAATATATAACTGCCAGTACATTATGCATTGATGAAATCAACAAAGTTTGATCCTGGGAACGCAGGCACAGTCGGTGCATGTGCACTAGTAGGTCTGGACATCTATATTTTAGAGATCAAAAACCCGTCGTTGGTAAGTGGCGAGTCGTACGCTCTGTGAACTCGACGATTTCGCTGCCACGGTACAGGCCCAGGCAATCAGAGTGCGAGTCGAGTCGTGCGGGCAGCAAAAGTCAAACTTTCGTGACCGAAATGAGGGGTGGAAGGACGTACTTTCGTGCCGGGAGGAGGAAAAGTTTTTTTCATTACTCTAACCTAAAAATGCCGCGTTTAAATAGGATTTTAGGGTTTTCGTAATGAAATAGTATATTACGCAACAAGTGCGAGAAGGTCAATTTCCGCACAAGTTGCCAAACGAGTGCGAGAAGTTAATATTCACGCACACTTTGGAACTTCTCGCACAGCCAATGTACTTCTAGGTGTGCGAGAAGTTTCGAAGTGTGCGTGAATGTTACTTCTCGCGCGAGTTGGCAATGTGTGCGGAAACTTCTCGCACATGTTGCGTATACTATTTTTTGTAACTGTGCGCGAAGTTGTAATTAAATGCACCACTGTCCGAGCAAGATCATCTTGAGAACGAAGTTTTCAAGAAAGGCGAAATTCAGAGGGATGACGTGACATCATATTTTGGAACTGTGCGTAAATGAAAATGCATTTGAGCGAGAAGTTACATTTACGCACACTTCACCAGTGCGTAAATGTGAAACTGTGCGAGAAGTCATTCACGCATTACTTCTCGCACTGTAAATAATGAAGAGAAGTCTCTTTTTTTTACAACTTTGCGCACACAGTTGCAAAAAAATATATCCGCACCTCGCTTGCAAGCCCATTTTGGGCACTGGAGGACATGTCTGTCCTAGTGCCCAAAATAGGCTACCGCGCTCAGTACGGAAATATACTATTGTTGTAAATCCCCAGAAAAAATAGGACTATGTATAATATGCAGAAACGATATTTTCGATATGTGGAATATTAAAAGAATTATGAGCAAAATACGAACGCCAATTTTCGAAAATTATGATCAATTGGCTCCAGAGCGGGTTTTTTGTGAAAAAATGATCGGTTATATGATCGCATCGTATAGTTTGAAGTTCCGTGAACCCTTCGATTTTTGACATCAAATTTTGGTGCACTTGACAATTCTCACAGCTTATTGCAAAAATCATGAATTTGGGATGCATAATTACACTGGCTCTAATGATTATGAACGGATTGCTTCGAACTTATGTTCAAGTGTTTGAGAGCTACATTTTCAGCAACTCCACGTCGATATTTTGGCTCCCCTCTTGGAAATTCGGGAAAATTTTCGATGTTTTTTGGCATTGTTGTTAAATTACTTGGGTTAAATGAAAGATGTATCCATGGTTTTTCTTAAAATTCAGAGAATTTCATTGCCTACGTCAATGAATTAAATATTATGGCAACAACATGTCGAAACAAGATGTATTTAAATACAGAATTACGACCGCTTAGGTGGGTCGCCGACTGCGGTATCGTGATCGTCTCAACTTTTCTCACCAACAAACTTTGGATAAACAACAACTTTAGTGTGAAATAATGCCGTAGCTGCAAATCGGGCTGTATATCTGACACAGCAGTGGCATTAAAAATTCGCCGAACCTTTTATTATGGATATACAATACCGGGTAGATAAAATTTATGGTTGGTATAGTCTCCGGGTGATAGTTGTGGGTCACAAAAACAAGTTTCATCGTGTTTGTTCATAAACAAATTGAAAAGAACAACGCCAGTGGCAGTGCGAGCCTTTTCGAAGAAAGATTCAGGGTAAGCAACATTTTGTCGATTCAATTTCCGGATTGGTGACCGACCGTGTACGCGAGTAAGACTTGGCAAACCATATGCATATAAATGTTATAAATCTCTCTATTCTTCACATTTTCCGTCCACATTTTTCTGGTTTTGGCTCTGCAAGAGTCAGTCCAGCCAGTCTCGTCTCAGCCGATCTAGCCTTCGGGCTGCAGTTCGCTCAGTTGTACTCCGCGAACTCTTGTAACTTGAAATTCCGTATAACTCATTTCCAGTCAAACACGAACTCGAGAAATTATTTATTTGTCTGAATTGTGTGAAGTGCGTCCTTGTATTCAAAATCAGTCTGAAAATCTCTGAATCTGAAAATTCGTCGCTAATTCTACAGAATACCTGAATCTGTGAAAACCTGCCGTGAAATTTAGAAAATCTCTGGATTTGTGAAAATAAGTCGTGAAATCCCTAAGATCTCGAATGAGTCTGAGTCGAAAATCTGTCAATGAATCATTTGAAGTCTGTCTGAAAAATCCGAATCTGTTCGAAATATTATGTGCGTCTCGTGATAAATTGTGCTAAATTAGGATTGATCTCCCAGAATATTTGGAGTGGTGAAATTGTGAATCGACAAAAACTGTTCTGAGGGAGTATAAGTCAAGTGAATGAATGTAAGTTATATTCCAATTGAGTCTTTATTCCTAACGATCTAAATTCATTCTATACATTCAAAACTTCTTGTCATACTACATATTTGAAGAAAATTCATCCAAAATTACGTACACTACAAAAAGAAATACTTACTCTCCGATTGTCGTAGTGTCTTATTACTGTTGCATCTTGCATTCGTTGAAATCTGACCGTGATATGTAAAAAAAAACTTTTTTCTCCATGTCAAAAAATACGACGATGTCACGAGTATTCACTTTCAATTAAGGTTCATAGCCAAAAAATCGGGCAAATTTTGTCTTACGCATATTTTGCTGCACGAGCTAGGTTTACAGATGTGGAACTGTTCAAAGTTGGATATTCAACGGCTCGACAAATAATGTTGTATATGATTGTGATTTCAGTGTGTTCGCGAATCGTCAAAATCTTAATCGTGGATTCATTCGGGGTTGAAAGAGTACATGGAACTCGACATGGAATTTTCCCATCTCTCGCAGAAGAAGTATAATCTAATCTATCATAAACATGAACATTCATCGGTGAGCCTGGGAGTTCTGCAGTTCAGATACAAATGATGCTTGCTGTAAGATCAAATCCTGCTCCAGACGAGGCGCTCGCTCATTTTGAATATTTTCATCTCAAATTTTTTGCATCTTTCGGTAACAACGATATGAATCTGAAGGTAAGGATTTCTTTTTGTAGTGTAAAGTGATCGAAAGTCAAAGTATCCTTGAGTGTATATGAAAGAATATCGATGTCGCATTTAAAATCCGTTCCATAATTTCAATTGAGTCTGCTCATCTCTGTTCAATGATGAACCTATCCAAGAATTATATCAAAATAGTGACCCGAGTGCACGCAAGTGCAAGAGCCAGCTCAAGGCCATCATCATCATCTTATAGTATATATTATTTATATACAAAGTGACGCTAATCACGTCACATCAGTAGCAGTTTCGTCTTGTTCCGGGATCACAGATAGACTGGAGCTCTTCGGTGACAGGCTCACATGACACGTTTTTTTATATTCCCGGACTGTAGCAATGGCAGGATAAGAGGCATCGCCGACTGCATAGTGTGTGAGATGGATGGATTTATGATCATCTTGGTCCTGACTTTGAGCGTGAGAGACATCCTTTCCTCTCAGGATATTCAACCAGCCAACGTCACTCGCTTGTAACGGCAAATCCTCATTGCGGATGAAGCTCGGGAAGGGTTCTGCAAATAATCGTATGATCCATATAAGCGATATGTGGAACTTGCATGGAACTTGCGGTCGAGAGCGGCGAGAAAAAATGAGATTCATTTCCATCAAAGTAAACTTATAAGAAAAATTTGAGTAGGAACATATAGTACATTTCGATAAGAGGGTGGAAACCATCCCGTTCGAGTGTCGAATACTATTTTTTCATCTGCTTTGTGGAGATGAAAATCCGAAAACCATGCGGAAAAGTCACATCCCCGGCCAGAACATGGAGAAGAATATTCAAAATCCAATGGAAAATGATATGATATTTGATAATTTTTAACATTATGAGTACACTGTAAAAAATTAGTTGAGTTTTCAACCAACATTCGAACCAGCTGGTTGAATTTCCAACCACACTGGTTGAATATTCAACCAACTGGTCAAATTTTCAAACGAGCATTTTTTTACAGTGTAAAGAGTGTTGAAGTCTCACAACGCCATGATAAAGCATCCTGCTGATCTCGTTTCGCAGATAATCTTTTTAGAAATTCGTAAAAAAATATCGTATAAATATTCCATCTATCCTGAACGATTATCAATGTTGCAATAAAATGATAAATATCCGAGCTAATGCATTTGTTTATAGTATTCTTTGGTACGTTGCAAGAACTGCTCGATTTGAACGATTTAGACGTGTAAAATCAAGATGCCCAAATCAGAATTTGATAACTGAAGCCTCTCTTCTCCTAACTTCCCTAGCTAGGCACCACCCGATAGCAGTGTAGTTAACATAGTGGAAGCAGCGGGAATCAGCTCTGAATATTGAAATTTGGAATAGACATTCAGAATAGAGCAAAAGCTATTCAAGCTACCGATTTGGAAGAAATCATGCATATGTATAAAATTGAACTTTATCGATTACATGGGAACGCAGACAGTGTCAGACGGAATTTTTCCCTGAAAAGATTGCTGGAAAAGTGTTGATTCTCGACACTTTTTATCAATCAACAGATAAACAATTAGGGATAGGAATTCGTAATACGACTCATCGTAATTTGCATCGGTTCAATGATTACAACTTCCAGTTTCAGCATTTCCCTTCATCCAACACCAGAATTTCTACGAGCCATTAAAGGGTTTTTCCGAAGTTTACAAATTATTGAACCTCACTGGTAACAATTTTGAGACCCTCCAAAATGAACTACATAATATTTACAGCTCCCTCTACACGATCGTATTCTTAAACCTGAAACATAAATTTATTTCCTGAAATGAGACTTTGGAGGAATTGCCCTGGACTATATGTACATCGGGTTTCTCAGTCGTCGATAGAAGAAACTAAATGATAGATCCACTCATACGGATCTGGTGTTTTTATTCGAGAGGAGAAGGTGGTGCACAACGATAACATCTGAGAAGAACTTGATGAATTTAGTACTTGATAGAGCCTCAAGCATTCTCCACTTGCGGATGATGAAAATAGCAACAATCGTGGAGAAACCAACGACCAGAGCCAGGACCAAACCACCGACTCTATTGAGCATCCATTGGCCTGCAAAAACCGAGGTTGCAGGCCCGGCACTGTTTTCAACCGGGATAATTTTGTGAGATGTCAGCGCTGAAGTAACATTGTGGGCGTAGTTTCCACCCATTTCAACATACTCGGAATCTGAAATAATAGTATCGTTTTAGAGCTTGGAGTGAATCTAAAAACTATATCAGACCGTGAGTTACTCAGTGATTGGTAGATCACTATTAGACGTAGTTGATGCTAGTCAGAAGCCCAGAACACCTACAGCGTACTGTTGAGTAATTTCTAGCAAAAAGTTACACTTCCTACGATTGATATAAGCAAGCTCTCGAGAAGCTTTGATGCTGTCCATCCGTCTACTCATCTCAAATAGATTCTGAGATCGACAATGTTCGCAAATCCAGGAAGATGAGTTGGGAGAAACACAGCCCAGCCGATCGACACTTACAGAACATTTTGTATCAGCTTTTTCGAGAGTTATGACAAGATTCTAATTTTGAGAAGCGAAAAATCAGTATTATGATCAGAACCTTCCTTTTCTTTTGCTTTTCGACCGTAATAGAAGATGTTGGCGAAGAGTTGTTCAGGTGAAATCTGTCTCATAAAGCGATACGTGTGATCGGAGTTGAAATGTTTCATACTTGTTTTCATATACTTTGAATATTCTTTGTAGGATGTCTTCCAAAACTTGTAGAAAAAGAGTTCATTTTTGATTAGGGTACACAACGAGACACTCACTTGAATAGGAGACCACTGGTAGCGTATTATTTGCCGTATGATATGTACCGACGACAGATAGTCGAGCCTTGGCACGAATCGGCTGTACGCCAGGCTTGGGCCCTACCTGACATTCATAATCTCCCAAATCGGTCATCGTAACATTTTCTATGTTCAGATGAGACACCCCATGGTCAAAGATTCTTACGATTGTCCACCGTGGATTGCCTAGCACGGCACCACCTATGGAGAGCAATGAATTGATGATTTCGTCGGTCGGGATGTGAATATTTCTATAAATGCCACCGAAGTTGATCTTGGATTTTATTCTACTTTCTGAGGACCAGTGCTATCATTGGTATTCGCCAGGGAATTCTAGTACATAAACTTATGAGTTAGATTTTGCAGAAGGATGATACCGTCCTTGGCCCACTGGATGACACCCATCAGGTTATCAACCACACATTGGAAACTTGCATTACTTCCCACAGCTGCCGTAATGTTAACGGGTGGGACTTGAAAACTTTGTTGGGGGCGTGATGATTTTCCTTGTTTGGGTACTTGTAACAATACAAACAGTTTCCATCAATATATCACGTATGATTCCAAGGCGCAAATTGCTAATGATTGGTATGGAAAATTCACTGACAAAATGTTGAGACTCTTGGAAGTTTCCTCGCCCCTTTCTACACAATTATCCCTCGAAAATATTCTCCCATTGAAACTGTCATGTAACTAGATAATCTCACCTCTTATTCGACGTTCCTGATATTGGGGTGTTGTGGCTGAAGTGGGTTCGAGAGTATGTTGGCCTGGAACTCTTGTTTGGTTGAGTATATTATCGTCTCTTTGGTCAGTGTTAGAATTGGCACTGTTATTCACTTTGGTAGTAATAATTGATGTCGTCTGAGCATCGGGTACTGTAATGAAAACATTACGTTATATCGATAGTCAACCACTTCCAACAGAAATTGGATAGATAGGTTGCTTCATGACTTTTCCCATTCATTATGTGACTACGACCCGTGAAAAAATTCTTGACACCTGAAAAAACTTGTATCTGCGAACAGAAAGAAATGGCGCAACGTTTTGAGATACGTAGGCTTGAACGAGAGCATTCGACCTCACCTGCTATCCGATGTTCGTGAAATTGAGACTCTAAGGCGGAAGTGGGTTGGCCTGTAACTCTTGTTTGGTTTAGTCTATCATCATTTCTTTGCTCACTGTTAGAAATGGCACTATTATTCACTTGGGTAGTTGGTGTAGTCTGAAGATTTGGTGCTATGAATAAAACATTATGTAACATTCATAGTCAACAGCTTAGAACCGAAATTGAATGGGTTGCTTTACAACTTTTCCCATTCATTATGTGAAAAAATTCTTGACACCTGAACAAAACTTGTATCTGCGAGCAGAAAAAAATTGCGCAACGTTCCTTCGAAGTGAACTATAGATTGAGTTGACGAATTCCTTGAAACAGTATATCTAATCATACACTCACATGCGAATGTTGTTCCAGACGTCAATATGGTTATGGACAGGATCAGATGCAGCTTTATCCATTCCATCTTGAACCTGCGCATTGTTAATGCAGTGGTGTGATTCGTCTATTATAAAAACTCATTATTGAGGACTTTTCAGGAGACACTGAAGTTATATTGATATAAAACGTATTTGAAATACTGGAAAGATCGCTCTTCATGTGGAACAGAAAGTGACGATGTGAAGTTTGTGGGTCAATATGAATTGATACTAAGGCAATTGTGCCAAACTCGCCCCACAACGTTGAATCATAAAGCTCTATTCTCCCTCCTACATCAAGTTGTGTGGAAGGAAATTTGACAACTACTCTTGTAGCATGATTTTTCATTAAGGAAAAGTGCAGTTAGTGATGCAATTTTCGGGTGTTCATTTATGTATTCTAGGCCGATGCCGCTTTATTTTGTACTTCCATGAGAAAAGTGGAATGTGCAGTTTTGTGCATAGAAGTTCGACAAGGGCAAGCTCCAATATAACTATTTTTTTGTCAATATTTGTATTCAAGTTCCAAATTGGATGCAGTTTTTCGTCATCTCATCCACTTGTTGAGGGAATCTAGTACCTCAATCTTCAACCGGTGAGCTGTGAAATGTTGAGAAACACCATTGCATGAGGGTCATCTCTTTTGATGCTGAAAGAATCATGAGATTTGGCAACCCATGTAGAAAATAAAATTCCATGAACATACGTGGATTCCATGGTCATATACGTTCATGTGTTAGATTGGTTGAAGAATTTGGTATTTGTATGCCGGAAAGGTATGATATACTCATTTACAGCTGCTGTAACATCGATTCTTCATCATATTAATCGGACATTACTCAGAAAAATTCCTCTCAGAGACATTCTCGATTTTCGAACATTCAAAGTCCTGAAGAGAACGAATCGACGGTGAATATTGATTTTCGTCAAAAATGGCTCATTTTGGAACTCGACACCGACCCCTGAGAAGGTTCTCTTTCAATAGTATGGGGTCAGTGCCGTGACGCATTGATATTGGAACATGTTTGGAGCAATATTTCCCAATTTTCCGAAATAAAATAGAAGGTTTGAAGGGGTTTTGTGTGGGATCATATATGAGCATGGAATCCTTGGATTCCATGATTATGTGAGTTGGCTCAGTCTATACGTACGCCAGATGCCTGTTTGGTGATAAGGAGATTTGTTTAGACAGTATTTTGCGTTCAAAACATGCCGGTGGGGTGCCCTGACCTCCGAGGAGATGACATTAGTTTGCTGAGACAGTATTTCCTTTCAAAATTTGAGTTTTTAGACTCTTGACCTATAATTTTTCAAACAATTGGACAAATGTGACTCAAGTAATGCAGTGAGCTTATGATGTGTACAAAATTCTGTAGTTGGAGCACAATGGACAGTTCACGCAAGCAGGTGCGTGTGTATATAACATATAGATAAATTGGGGAAGGTAATATCCAAAAGCGCTCCAACATATAGCACATCTGACTAGAATAAATACCACTGAAACTGTTGGGTTAATCTCAATGATTTTTTTAGAAAATCAATATGCCTTGCTTACATCACATCACTTTTTGAGCATGATTCAAATATATGCCTCTCATGTGATCGAGCTTGTCGTGCACAACTCTACACATTAACTGGATCACCGGTTACAGTTTGGTGGTGCACTACTTTCCAGTAGTTGAGACTACTGAAACTGCATTACATTTCAAGTTCAAAATACAAACATCCTTTCAAAAAACCACGCTGTAGCTTGTTCTTGGACAATAAACTTTTTCAACAGAACTGCCAACCTCCGAGATAGTTGTTTAAATGAATTTTTGTATTTTGAACTTGAGATGTAATGCAGTTCGAGTAGTCTCAACTACTGAAAAGTAGTTCACCACCAAACTGTAACCGGTGGTTCAATTCATATGTAGAGTTGTGCATGGGAAGCTTTATCACATGAGAGGCATACTTGTTGATACATGCTCAAAAAGTGATGGAATGTGAACAAGGCAGATTGATTCCCCAAAAAAAGCATTAGGATGAACCCAACAGTTGCAGGGTAATTTATCTGTATTCAGTTATGCTATGTGTCAGAGCGCTTTTGCATATTACCTTCCCGAATTTATGGAAACTGGATGTTCTCAGTCATATATAGAAACTTTGTGATAAACTTGTTGATTCAAATGCTCACATTAATGCAGTAATTAACCACTCACAGAATATTTTAGGGCCCAGAAAAGATTAGATGTATAATATGGGGTCTCACCAACACCTTTATGGCTAATGGCAAAATTTAATCAATTTTGAATCTAATAATGACGCCCACGTTTGCAAAGCAACACTGACAAATCATTCAACCTTGGGATGAGTACTGCTTGTTTCGGTTGTTCCGGGGCAGAAACCGGTGTTGAGACAATATATTAGTGAGGTTTTGTCATGATTATTCGACTCTCACGATACTTGAGGATACTGCGACTCTCACAATACTTACAGTAGGTAATTGTGATAGCTTTTCTACCTTATTTTACTGATAATTTACCTTTGACGTTACTTGAATAGACTGAAAAACCGAAACTTGGGTTCAGCATACACTCTTTCAACCGCGTGCCAGCCGGAGCGTCGTCTGCACCAAAGTACACACACAAGAGATCAGAGAGTGTGCACTAAATGGTCCAGGAGCTGCGCATATAGGTCCCCATATGAATGTATGAATATGTGTTCTTCTTCTTTGTGGCAGGCCTCTTCATAGAGGCGATGGCCAGGTGGGGGGTTGTGCGCGGTTATTTTGAGGAGGTTACTCTGCTATAGTCCATCCGAGACGACAACACACGAGTCTCTCTGCGCTAACAATGTCGGCCATGCTGATAGCCATGCTTGACACCCTTTCGTTCATATTTCATGGCTTCCGTTGCTTTTCATTCAAAAATTTAATAATCCATTGAATAACGAAAGAAACTGAATTACATTTGGTTTCGATAGATTCGGCATACTATCTAACATTTGACCTTTTCAAAGTGTCTGTTTCAACTTTGTTCTGCACTATCAAATTGAATGAAAGTTCTACATGTGATAATTCGTCCGATCCTAATAGTTTTTGATAGGTATATATTTAACTGAATTTTAAAATGAACTTTTCTTCTCAAATGAATTTGTTATCCCAAAAATCTTCATCAACGGGAATCCAGGTTTGACCACTTTGTTCCTTTTTCAACATCTTTTGATTGTAGTTCAGACCGTTTTTATCAAAACTTATCAATGGTAAAGAAACAAGGTTATTCGTCAGGGCCATTTATGTTTTTGTGTGTTTATTTTCTCTTGATGTATATTTTTTGTGATCAAAACCTTGTGAGTGAGTCAGTGCATTTAAACACCAATCGACCTGTCAGCCTCACGGCTGATCTTCGAAGAAGTTCCTGCGGTCCGATGAGGATAGAGATTTGCACCAGGTTTCATCTCAGAGGGGACCACAAAGCACCGCACCTACGTTGATGAGTCTTATAGTCATTTAAGCTTACTCACTATATGATTACCTATCCCAAAGTTAAGTGTGTATATATATATATATATAATTTAACCTGAATGAGTTATAGTTAGATGTCCGAGAAGTTGTTATTCCAATTAGAAATTGGTATATTCACGCATGGCCCACAGGAAGCATTCGAGACTCCCAAACGAGCTCCCAAACATATTTCTCTTTTATGTTACAAAAAGAATTGCATGATTTGATTTGAAATTAATTAATGAATTGCTTTCTATGTTTTGAGAGGACATGTTTTAATCACTAACGGATGGAAAAAAAAATTTTACCCAGATCAGGGAGCGAAAGTTGCGGTAGAACCCGACTTGACTGACCGAGAAATTTCATTTTGGCTTCTTCGACTTCGCGTCAGAAATCGAATTCCATGATTTCATTTGCAATCGTTCCCAGGATAGCTTGTCTAATTTATCACTTGGATATGTAAAAAACAATTGAGTCTAATCAGGAATCTATTTTTGGGCCGGAGCACGGGTCGGCGTATTTTGGCACTTTTGACTTCATGTAAGAAATCAAATTTCAGTATTTCAGTCAAAATTATCTTTGTGTCATCTTCTGGAATCCTTATGGAACACAAATCTATCTAATGGATACGGAAAAATAATTTTTACCTTGATCAGGTAGCAAAAGTTGGTGTGAAACGCGACTCGACCGAGCTGAAAAATTTCATTTTGGCACGTTTGACTTCATGTCAGAAATGAAAGTTCTGTATTTCTTTCCAAATTCTTTCTGGGATAGCTTCACAAATCCTCAATGCACAACATGAATCTATCATTTGGATATGACAAAAACAATGTTTACTTCAATCGGGAAGCTAATATTCGGCCGGAAAACGGGTCGGGCGACCGAAAAAATTTCGAATTTTGCACCTTTGACTTGTTGTCAGAAATCGAATTTCAGTTTGTGATCGCAAAGTCTTCTAAGGACAGCTTCTTAAAACCTTACAGAAGATGAATATATTACTTGTATATGAAAAAAAAAATTTTGCCCCGACCAGGAAGCTAAAGTTGGAGTGAAGCGACACTCGACCGAGCTGAAGAATTCCGTTTTAGCATCTTTGACTCCATGTCGGGCATCGAATTTGAGTATTTCATTAAAAATTGTTCTTGGAATAGCTTTTCAAATCCTCAGAGAACATGAGTCTATCTCTTGGTCATGAAGAAAAATGATATGCGTGCAGAGAACGCACGGTTGATGATGAAGTCATGTAAGTTTGTTTAACAGAAGAATAACTATTCATCTGAATTTTCGAATTGTCTTTGCCGTGCAACATACTTTTTTGTTGATTTGGGGATAAGATGGTCGAGTCGCTGAGAGTCGACGTAAATTGACAAAATTGGTTGTAGATGTTTACACGTACACTTGGCGGTAGTTGATTCTTTCCGAAATCCGATCGAGTATGCTGATCACAACAATAAGTTGTGAGTGAGGTTTTCGGCGCGTTAGCGCAGCAATCCAACTCTGATGGTTTTCGACGACGAAGCACGCTAAAAATCATCAGAGTTGGATTGCCGCGCACGCGCGCCGAAAACCTCACTCACAACTTATTGTTGTGATCGGCATACTCGGTCGGACGTCGGAAAGAATCAACTACCGCCAAGTGTACATACACTGTCATTGTTCGGAGAAATGTCCTCACCAGTGGAAGATTTCCCAAATTTCAATCTATACCAACTCACATTTGCTTGAAAAATATTCCCGATGACCATCTTTCATTTAAGTGGTTCACTAAATTGGTTGAACATGATGATCGACCTAAACTAATAACGGAAACGAGGAAATTTACTCCAGCGTTGATCAATTCTAGTTTGAATCTCAAACAGGGATCGTTTCCTGAATAAAAGTATTCGAAAATATGTTAGATTTTGTGTAAAAGTTTGGAGATGACAGCATCCCAAAATGTAATAATACTCTTAAATCCCGCATCTATCTTTCTGTCATAGACGTTGACTGAGTCAGTTGAAATATGTATGTACATTAGGGTAGGCCGAAAAATGACCTCTTTTGAGAATCGATACGGGCTAGTGCGCAAAAGTTAGGTTTCTACATGTAGATGTGAAAAAACTTTTGCTGGGCGCTGAGAAATGAGATTTTAGGTTCCAGCAAGAACCATGAAGTTTTTATTAAAATTAAGACGGGTTTGAATGGGAATGTGCCTAATTCGACACTTTTTGCTTGCTAACTTTGCTTGCATTTCTGGCGCATCCGAAGATTTTTGAACGTACTTCAGCTCATTTTGAAGCTTGTTCCAGAACCTACAAAATGAGCTAAAGTACGTCCAATTTTGACTAATCCGAGCCAATCTATCTCGATTTTTCTAAAAAGTGATTAGTTTTGAAAAATACGAAAATGAGCGACTTCCCCCTCCCGCCTCACTCCTTTCAAAACTCGAAAAGGAAAAGTTGAGATAGATCCGCTTGAGTTAGTCAAAATTGGACGTACTTTAGTTCATTTTGTAGGTTGTGGAACAAGCTTTGAAATGAGCTAAGGTACGTTCAAAAATGTTCAGATGCATCAGAAATACAAGCAAAGTTTGAAGGGAGAATCGCCCTATTTTTGGGATTTTTAATGATGATCACTTTTTGGTAAAGTTGAGATAGATTGGCTCGGGTTGGTCGAAATTCGACGTACTCCAGCTCATTTCGTAGGTTTTGGAACAAGCTTCAAAATGAGCTAAAATACGTTCAAAAGTCTCCGGATGCGCCAGAAATGCAAGCAAAGTTAGCAAGAAAAAAGTGTCGAATTAGGCACATTCCCGTTTAAACCCGTCTTAATTTTAATAAAAACTTCATGGTTCTTGCTGGAACCTAAAATCTCATTTCTCAGCGCCCAGTGAAAATTTTTTCACATCAACATGTAGAAACCTAACTTTTGCGCACTAGCCCGTATCGATTCTCGAAAAAAGCCCTTTTTCGGCCCACCCTGATGTACATGCTCCAAAATTTTCATAACTTTAAGGTGAAGATGATATGAACGCACGAGTTAAATTTTTAATTACTGGTGATAAATCAAGTTTACAAGTTGGGCATTTATGATCGTCTTACCTCAAGATTATGAAAAAATATTATCCGTAAATAGTAGAATGTAGAAAAATCCGGAAGATTTTTTGAACTCATTCTTGAAAGTCAGTCCCTCCATGAACAGCAGAGGTATAAGAGTTTTGAAGAATAAGTCATGTGGAACCAGGTGCATAATGAAGGGAAGTATTCATTAGGCACAAGTAATTAGTGTACAAAGATGTATATAATATATTATCTACTTGACGATGAAGGCCTGATCACTCAAGTAGTATCTCAGCTCTATATAAATATGTCCAATATAATATGATGACATTATTTTAGATCCATGTGGGGTTGAACGCTATACCGTGACCCAGCTCGTTTAAGATATTTCTGAAATTTTTGTGGGGTTAATATGCTAGAATTTCATGTTTGTAGTGGGTATGGAAGGAAACCTCATCGGTCGATCAGTATGACGAGTCAAAAAAATGGGAAAAGTACTTGAGAGGTAATGAAATGTCCCCCTGACTGAAGTTGGCTGCGGTCATCCCAGCTCACATAAGGATGGCTGTAAAGGGCATTTGGTATCTTCGACGCGACTTCCAACTCGGGCGGACAAAACGCAATAAAATTGAGCTCACAGACGCGCGTGAGAGTTAATTTCCTGCTAAAATAGTTTATAGCGGATATAATTACTCTCGTTGAAATTGTATGGCGGGTCGGCTTGATCTTTCTAGGTTTGCGTGCAAAACGAGGGACGATATTCTTCATTCAAAATTGACTGCTGAATAAGGATATCCTTTATCCAAAAAACCATACATGAAAATCAGAACGTGAAAATTTTTGCGGAAATCAGATTTCGATTCTGTAACTTCTACATCTCACACAGATCAAAACACGGTCCCGCTTTTTATTCATGGGATTCAAAAAAACTTGCTCACCTGAGAGAATTTTTACGTTTGTAATTCACGAATTTGGAGTTATAAAAAGTATATTCGTGTGGAAGGAGATGAAATACGTCCCGGACTGCACTCGAAATGCGAGTACATCATATGACATTTGAGAGACGAACAGGAAACCTGTGAAAATGCTTTGTGGTAGGGAAAATTGACGTTACGGGTTCTGATCTAGCATTTTCTGAGAAAATATAAATTATTCAATAAAGACCAATGAACAGCCATGTAAATCCCTCCTAGATAACTAGTTGTCCGAGAGTACTCTGATTTTTGTACAAGACTCGTGCTTTCAGTTGATTCGATTCACGAGGTACGAACTATTTTCCCCTGATGCTTGCGTCTATAGAACCTCACAATAAATTGTTGATGGAAAGAAGAACAAATAAAGTGAATTGGATAATGGTACTTTTAAAATATTCTTTCTCATTGGTGATCACTTAGTTCATGGTTTTTCATTTAGAAAAGAATATACTCTCTTCGTCAAGTGGATGATTTTCATGCCATGCGAGTAAACATGAAATAATCTACTTTTATCAGTCTCCCTGGTGAAATTACTTAATCCCAAGTGAAAATTACAAATGTATAAATCGTCGCCATTCTGAGAAGCGCAATATTTGCAAAAGAAAATTTCTGCTCTTCTGCTGAATAACTCGTGCTTTTGTTTTGCGCGTTTGTTCTTACTAACCTTGAAAAAGTGCAGTTCAATAGAAAGTGCATCTCCTGTTGTACCAAGATCGTAATGAGCAACAAAGAGAAGGAAGAATCTCGGGGTTTTCAGTATGAGGATTTTTTTTACAGTAAAAAATATACGACTAAGTCAGGAGATGAGTAAGTTCGTGTTCTGTTATTTGATAACTGGTAAATTCGTGCGCTTCTATACAAGATCATATTGACAGACGATATGACTGCAATTACAAGAGGAATGGCTGCAAAGCATCATTATTGCTTCTCAAGACGGATAAGTCAGTCAAGCTCAGTAAAAATGGTCATACTTGCAAGGAGTTGGTACAAAAACGGAAAGCCCGAGATGACATCAAGGAAACTTTTTCAAAGCGATGCATGAGTAGCGTTGGAGTAGCCCCGGTGGTCGACGCAATCTTGGTGGAGTAAGTCTCCTAACTGATTTCTTATGATGAGTGATAATTCATTATCATCGTTAATGCTTCGAAGGCTTAAATACTTTTGCTGCTTGTGATCGATGAATAACTCGCGTCAACTAGTAACGATGATCTGGAGCTTGTTAGAAAGAATTCTGACGTGTGTCATTCTCTAGCACTTTTAATTTCTCCATTTTCATTTGACAAAGAGCATCAAAAAAACTATCCATGAAAGAGTCGATTGATGATCGATTCTGGCAAAGCGGGCCCTTGAATCACTCGAATGGCTGATATTCCTAATAAATTCGAATCCGGTACGAATTTTACGAATTTTTGTGACTTATATTTTGACTTCCCCGCTCTTTTGATTCATCCGATAAAAACCCATTAAAATAAAACTCTTCATTCATTGTGCATAATCTCGAGCTTTATGGGGCGCAAAATAAATTTGAAACGTGTTTTACTATTAAAAAATATTCTTGCAGGACTCTGTAACGTATTTCATAGCAATTTCGGGAACGTTGAGCTTTGGTAATTTGTTTTCCAGTATTTTTCATTTGGGTCGTCATGATCAATCAATATTCAAATATTTTGAAACGGAACCTAGATCTGAATAATGCTTATGAATTAGTGATTGGTTTATTCGTCTGAAAATTCTAACACAAAGACAATTACGTCACGAAGTCATCCCGACGCTGCTGTGAATATGAAGACGGAGAATGCTTATCAAATTGGCCGCTATCATAGGAACAAGCACAAGCCTCCAGTTCCCTTGGCTCCTCACCGGAAGACTGATACTCTCGAGAGCATAGGCAAGGAGCTAGAAGCGTCAGATGGTGTTGATTACGTCTACAGAGGAGAGAAGCATAAACTGGGTAATAATGCCATTTTCTAATGAGATATCACGATCAGATTCCCAGTAGTCGGAATAGTCTTAGGTCATCATCTTCTCTGCGAGGATTTGCTAAGTTAATCTTTCGATTCAATTACACTGGACATGAGAATTTTCGGTCAGGAATTGACCGGACAAAGATTTTCTTGTGTATTTTTTGACGTAGAATCTGAATTTGTAGTCAGACCTGCTCCTACACGTCAAGATTCTTTTCGAGTCGCAGGAAACTGATTTTCAAAGAAACGGGATTTTTGTTTTTTTTTTACTGATTTTTTAAATTGATGGCTTTGGTGGTGCATCCTTTTGGTGGGCCAAAAGCGTACCGAAACTATGATTCCCTACGTATTTTGACCTTTTGAACACGATGGCTGTATTTTTAAAGGCCTAGGATGCGTTCAAAATGAGTGACAAGCTCATTTCTCGAGTTGCCATCAGCAAAATTCAGCCAATTGTAGATACATCTCAAAATACTCATAGAGTTGACCAAAAACATCCTTTTTGAGCTCACAAGGTCTCATTTTCTTTGTCTCTATACATGCAATGAGGGGAAATTATTTGCAAGAGCCCAAAAGAAGGTGGGCCGAGTTAATATGTCTTATTCCGAAAAAAGCGTTTTGAGCATTTTTCCAAGTGATCTCGAGTTTGCCCGTTATGAGTCAAATCTGAAGTTTCTCAGTCCAAGGTTACCCTAAAACTATACGAATTGTACGGTACAACAAATTCATGATGGTATACTTGAGGCTGGATTTCTTCATTTGATTGCCGTCGAATAAGAACCATCGGAGTGCTCTCATAAGGTCGGTATGAGAAACAATATACTGGCCTCCATATATTTCCATGGTACTCCAAATATTCTCCCTTCATTGTGTATATAGAAACGAAGCGAATGCGACCTCGTGAGCTCTAAAAAGATGTTTCTGGTGAACTCTCAGACTATTTTGTAATTTATTGCAAAATTGGTTCAATTTTGCTGATAGCAACTCGAGAAATGAGTTTGTCACTCGTTCTGAACGCATCCTAGGCCTTTGGAAGTACAACCATCGTGTTCAAAAGATCAAAATACGTAGGGAATCATAGTTTCGGTACGCTTTTGGCCCACCAAAAGAATGCACCACCAAAGCCATCAATTTAAAAAATTAGCTAGTACGCAAAAAATGCCGTTCCTTCGATAATCAGTACCCTACGATCTAAAAAAAATCTTGATGTGTAGGAGTGGATCTGACTACGAATTCAGTTTCTACGTCGAAAAATACATAAAAAAATCTTTGTCTCGTCAATGCACTATTCCTGACCCAAATTTTCGTTGTCCAGTGTTATCAAGTATTTATTCGGGCCCTAGTCATCACGACTAATTTTTATGAGAGATCTTTTCCAAATTGAGTTCTGAGAGTGAGCGGACAATCCTGAGAACTCCGAGATTTCATATTATTATTACTACATATATTATTGGACAATTGAATGGAACATTTAAATTTAATGAAAATGACGGCGTTGAATCTTTGATATTTTGTGAAAGGCTTCGACGTACTCTTACAACTTTGTCAACGGAGAACAGATGGAATGATTTTTTATGTATTCACCATTTTTTGATTCGGTTGTTGCTTCTACGCTCCAAACACTATGAAGAAAAAGTCCGTGTGATTTTTAGTCTTCCTTATGCTTACTCGCGCGAGATATCGTGGTGTGAATTTTTAAACCACTCACTACTACGAAGTTTTTTAAAATTGGTACGTTCTTCTATTTCCTCTGTGTAACTCAATTCATTGCATGATTCATTCCATTACAGAGTTCAAGTTGATTTATCCGAAAGCTGGTACAAAGGCTGGGAAGATGCTGATGGTTTTCGACAGAAAATTAGTGAATGATTACGGAGGTGCCGAGAAGGTGAACGAAGATGCAACTTACGATTCCTGTATCAACGCAGATGAATGCTACCAACTCTGCACGACGATGGTGAATGTGGAGGGAGAGGTATTGATATCTTCATAATCTATGCAATCATAATTGTTTCTGACCACATTTCAGCGAAGCATTTGGGAGTGAATAATTCACAAATGATGGCAATAACATGTTGTCAAGTGATAGAAAAAATGTTGACGCACTCCCCACATGTCGTAATGTGAATGGATCAACTGAACCACTACTTTGTAGTCGATATGGTTTGTAACTGAATATTCTGACTTTTTGTCTGTGCATGGATTTGGAGCATTTTACTTCATATGTTTCATTCAGTAGTACAACGCATTGCATATTTTATTGGGAACTGTACCTCGCAAGCATGGCCATATCTTTTAAAATCAATACTAATGAATTTTGATGCTTTTTGATGACTTGTATCATTAATACTAATGAATTCATCCTATCATACTCTTAGATTTACAAGTGAAAGCGTCGCCGATAATATTTATCGAGACGCGAATTTCGCAGCAACTCTTAGGCTGACGTGGTTTCTTCTAAAGGAGTCAGTTTTTTCAGAGTATCCACCTCTAAAAACTCGATATGGCCCAAGATCATGGGCGTTTTATATGACTCAGTCTGGTAGTTCAAGGGTTAAAGCCCATGAATTCTTGTGATAGCTTCCATGCCTGCTTTTCCATCTCACCCTTTTCGAACGCATTTCAGAGTTGAAATGAACACCTCAAAGTAAGCTTGGACGAGTTGCCATTACATAGTAAAGGATAAAAATTTCCGGGATCGACGCAACAGAAGTTACAATAATATCTAAGTTAAGATCTAAGTTCTGACCCACATCTTTCAAAAGCATGTTGGAATTACACAAATTATAATATTACAATGATTTAGAAAGTCGATCAAACTTCCTAGGCATGAGGATAGTTTGCGATATTTATTGGTGCAAACTGCTTACATGCTTCCAATTTCATTATGGTAGTCCAGGTATAAAATTGTGAAAAACACCCTATCTAGTAGCAGTGAGTATCAGATAATTAATTCTGTATGCACTCTAAATGGGTAATGGGCTTCTAATGTACTTGTTGATACGTATTTGTAATTTCTAGAATTGGTGAAACGGATTAATTATTATAACTGAGATTGGACATAACGTTCGATGGATAAATCGATAGCGATTACATACAATACTTTCTCTTCGTAGGGATTACCCATCATGTGGGCATTTATGGAAAACAAGACCGAAGACAGCTACACCCAAAAATTCGAGTGGCAACGAGACACATTCCCTAACTTTCGACCTGTTATATTGATGTCTGACTTTGAAACAGGTCTCAGAAATGCTTTTCTGAAAGTATTTGAGGGCGCGAGACTTGCGGGATGTAAATTTCATTACAACAAGGTAAATTTCCTCAATCATTATCCGCCTCCTCTGCTCAATACAAATCGACAATTCTGTGCATGTAAATTCCATGACAAAATATCGTTTTCTTAGTCTGCGCTTGAATGAGATTCAACAGGTGAAAATTGTTCCGACTTCCAGGTTTTTTGAGTCTCGATTCTCAATCAAAGTGGTATTAGCAGTGAAAAAAACCACCTCTGACTCCGATTAGCTCACTTTTGCGTTCCTCAAATTTTCCCATTCGAAGTAGCAAGTTTCCGCGGATCTTCTCAAATTGTGTAATAAGTAGTTTCTTAATGAGAAAGAAATGCGATGATTTGGTGTGTTTCGACATATATGATAGGCATGAGTTCGATACGTCCGTATATTATCTATGAATTCACGTTTCAGTGTCTCTGGAGTAACGCTGTGAAGCACTGTGTTGCCGATAAGCACAATAACAAGGCACAAAATCCGAGAGCACACAAGCAGCTGCGTAAATTGATGGCTTTAATACATCTGCCACCTGAAGACTATGAGAAGGGCTATACTCTAGTCAAGAAAGAGACTTTGGAGATGTATGAAAACCATCCCAATTGGATGAATTATTTTGGCTATAGTGATCTTCAGTGGATGGTTCGTGTAAATGGAAGTACAATGAGTGTATATAGAATGAATGAGACGACCAACAACATCATAGAGCGATATCACAAGCTTTTACTTGCTCTGGTGCACGCGAATCCAGACATGAAGACTTTTTTAAGTGAGTGAAGAAAGTAACTCATGATTGAAAGGCATTGAAATATGCTACAAGGAAACATTTTTGGAATGCTTCCTCGTTTCCTGTGAATTACAGTCATTCCTCGTTATACGCGATTCTTCAAACACATTCAGCGTATGCATGGTTCGTCAATTGTGACATCCCTCATTTTACGCGGTTCTGAGTATACCGTATACACGGTTTGGATAACGAATACTCGGACACTGTACTATGAAGGAACAACTATGTGTCAGTCACGAGTCTACTTTTGAGCTGATCAATGAATTTTAATAGTCTGTCCAATTTTATTTTAATATGCGGATAAAATTCTCATCGGCATCAGACGCCACTCAGACACTTAGAAACGGGTTTCAGTGTACGCGGTTTTGATACGCAATGCAGAAGTGGAACCCTTGCTTCTCTCGAAGCGTAATGGTTCCATGTACGCGGTCAGATCTAGCTCTGCAACGTAATTTATCTTTTTATAAAAATGCAATGATTCACTATACGCGGTTTTCTAAACGCGGTACCCTCTCGGACGTAACTACAGCGTATCGCGAGGGATGACTGTACTTTTAAATTAAAGACATCAATTCATTTCACGAGACCGTGAAGTTAAGTCTCAAGGAAATTCGGTTCTGAACTAGCATTAGTTGAGGAATGTCATAGAGTAGGCTCGTATATTTTACCTTATATTAATATCCACCTTTTAGTGACATCCGATAAGTATTCGAGAACCAGTTCAACTTCCCAAATTGATCCATTTCACTTTTTCGGAACAGCTACTTCATTTTTCATACCTTGCATCAAGGTTTTGAAATACCATATTCAAGCTCGATGTTTCATCCCATAGCCATTACATATGTAATCACACACACACTACCCATGAAAGTATATCGTGATTGAACAACTGGATTGCCCATTAAATTAAAATTCCATGTTCTAGGGGGCTTGATAGCCCTTTTACTGAAAAAGCTTCTACGTATAGATCAAATAAAGAAAGGGCATGTGCAACAGAAGAAACTGAGCCCAAAACAGAGAGAGTCTCAACATCGCATCAAGCAAGCTGTCGAGGTTTACACACAAGAAAAAGAAAACAACATAGGGACAGATTTGGAGAGAATCCAAAAACTGCTGAATGACTGCAGTCATTTTGCAGAAGAGGACATGGAAGACTACGTTCCTAAGCACTATGGTAAATAATTTTCACCTTAAAATTGGAGATCTTCAGAGGACTCGTCATTGGCTCTGATCCGGGATGGTATCCATTTTCAAAATTGCAAAAAATTTTTTTATGGTTTTTCGAGCTTTTTCTGTATGTGATCAACTTACTAGGAGGGAAGACATATCATCGAAAGTTACATTGTGTTAGCATAAGACCAACATAGTATTTTCAAAACATGACCGGTTATAATAAGTTATGATTTAATGGACCCTAAATATCAGTGTTCTTGAGAATGAAAACTTGCTTCAGGTGTTCTTGCTTGCAGCTGTCTGATAATTGATTCCTACTTGATAAAGTTCCTATTCCTTCATCTGCTGCAGCTTCACTTTCGTTGTAGCTTCTACGACTACCAAGAATCTTTTAAAAAATATTATGTGTTTTTCAGAACCCGCTGTCATCACAAAGGCAAATTTCCGCAAGAAGCAATTTTCTGTCCAAAGTATCAAAGCCAAGAAGCCCAATAAGAAAGTGACGGTGTCAAAAGGTAACTGTAAGATTGAGCTAACTAAGATGACTAACTGTCAATTTCTGGGAGTCTGTTCTGGCCAAATGGGAGAATGTTTGATATGTGAGGTGCAGCTATTGATATGTGCTCGTTCTTTAATTGTAAGAACTGGAAGTTGCGTTTAATGGACTCATGGTAGAGTGGGAACTTGTTAAGTAATCGTGTATGATCATTATGGTGGATATTAAATTGTTCTAATATATAATTGTCCCCTCCATACAAAGTTACATTTCTGGAAAGAATGGAGAATATCGTGGCACGATCCGTTACGTCGGAGAGGCACATTATCTCAAGCTCGGTTAAACAGTCACTGTAAAATTTCTTGATCCCGGATATAGCATATAGTTTCATGAAATTGGAATACGATACATCGCAACTTGCATTGGTCAGAAATCTCATCTCTTGCACCGCGTAGTACTTGCAGAGAGATTGTAGGACTTGTAGGTTATTGTATTTCACGGCGGACTCGAGAACGCTAACGCCATCTTCAGAGACAGCTTGTACGTTTGCACCTGCATCTAGTAGTATATCAGCTCGCGCTCTGATGCTGTTTGGTGATGCGCAATCGTATTCGGAGATGGGTTCTGTCTTAAACTTAGATAGCTGGAGTAATGGTGTGCATCGAGAGGTATCGAGGACATTCACACAATGGTTTTTAACGTAAATCAAGTATGTGTTGATTTCATCTCCACAATTCTCATTTGTTACTGCATAGTGTAGTAACGGCTCATCCAGATAATGCACAAGACCTTGTTCGTAGAGATCGACGAAATACTTAACAGTATGGAAGTCTTGACTCTCTGTGAGAGCTATTTGCAATGGGGTGAAATACCACATAGTAGTCATATTGATATTGGCGCCATGCTCTCGTAAAAGTTGAAGGATTGATTCGGTTCTGCGGTACTTGTAAGAACCCATAGCAATCAGCTGTACAGGGGTTAAACCTTCTCCGTTGACTAAATTGGGGTTGGCTCCGTGTTCCAGTAGTATTCTGGTGATGGACATGTATCCATTCCCTGCAGCAATCTGTGTAAAAAAAAGCGATGGGTTAAGTCATCCATGGCGATTTTAACTTGAGTTTGTGATAGAAAAATACAAAATGGAAGAAGGAAACCCCGAAAATGTTGAATGATTTTTGACGGGATGATGTATTAGCTTAATGAATGATATCACAGTATCCTTTGGAAATAATTTTTCCTTCGAAGCTTAGACGGAAATCATGCATGAGCTCGATTTTACTATTGTGAGAGAATTTTCTCTAACTACGCTCGACAGACAATAAACTGTCCTAGTACCCCGGGCCTTCTGAAAGCACGACACTTTTTGTGCGCTGCGCCGCTACGCGCGAGATAAGTGATCCTGGCACCGAAATTGTCAGCTACAGGAAGTTCAAAAAGAGGGATCGATACTCCAAAAACTCCTCCACACAAATCCGCGCTGAGAAAAACATCTCCATCCTCAAATATTTTAAGATCATCGATAAACATGCTGAAACCGAGCCCTCCGTTACGCTTCTTCTATACTGCACGTGGAGTATATGTGGAGGAATACATGTTCATGGTATAAAAAAATACTCGTCTCGAAAAGAGAAAATACCCATCTCTTCGGAAATCTCTTACTTTCTATTAGTTTTTCCACACTGGGAATTGTTGTCCATGAACATGAAAGTCTAGATCATTCGCTGTCTTACACAACGTCCATGCGTGACTTACACAAGACAGCTGGTGATCTGGACTTTCATGCTTGTGGAAAACAATTCTCAGTGTGGAAAAACTAATAGAAAGCAAGAGATTTCCAAGGATACGGGTACTTTCTTTTTTCAAGACAAGTATTTCTATACTACGAACATGTCTCCGCGTGGAGTGGAAAGGACGTAGTGGAGTGCTTGGTTTCAGCGTGTTTCATCAATAATCTTGGAAAATTGGAGGCTGGAAGTGTTTTTCTAAGCGTGAATTCGTATGTAGGAGTTTTGAAAATATCGACTTTCTCTGGAATTCCTATAGCTGACAATGTCGGTGCCAAGATCACTTATATTATGGGAAGTATGAGTTTTGCGCCACCACGGGGTGACTACTCGCGAGTGGACCAGGAGAAAAACATGAAACGTTTCGCAGAATCACTCATATCTTTGATAGAACCAGTGTTAGAGAGGTATAACCGAGAAGAGATGGTGTAACGAAAATACTTCAAGTTGGTTTGAAGATAGAATAGAAAAAACGCATCAATTGCAAAGGCTATTTTTTTGTAAAGGGTCATTACTTACATGTAGTGCTGAGCCGCTTTTATCGAGCCATGACCAATCCTCCATCTCTTCGTCGATAGACGTTTTGTCGGATCCGATGAAATTAACATCCACAATTTTGTGTCGTAAAAGATTCCGGGCCAATTCTTTCCTCTTATATTTCACAGCTTTCTGGAGCACAGACACTTCATACTAATGGCCTCATTGCAGGATTGTTTGCTTTTGATCGGCGGTAAGAGAGGCCTTGCGTACAGTATCGCTCGTGTAGAGGCTCCCATAACCGCGGTTGGTTCTAGGTCCAAATGAAGCATCCACACCCGCAACAATGAGATTCCTCAAAAGAATGTATTGGTAAGAATCCGTGAATTCGCTGCATCGATGACTGCTGTCTAAAGTACAATGTTTGGCAAGTAGTGTAACGTGTAATGGAGTGAAGCCCTCTTCATTGTGGTGGTTGATGACCGCTGAGGCACCTACATTGAGCAGCATGAGCGTGATCTGTCCCGAGTGATCTGACTCTGCTGCGATGTGGAGGCAGGTATTAGATCGGAAATCGGTGACGGCGACGTTTGCTCCGACTCCAACGAGTCCGCCCACTATGTCAAGGTCCCCTGGTGCGTACTGATTGTACAAAGATTCGAGAAAACATGTTCTGCCTCTGCAGCCTCTGTGCTTGTTCACGTCGGCACCTTGTTCAAGAAGCATAATGACGCGTGGTAGGTCTCGTGCTGCAATAGCGTTGTATAGATCACGGTGGACGTCCGTTGGAGAGGCCTTTCTTAAACGCAATACGGCGCGGAGGGACGACATTTTCACAACCGAATCGTACAGTGTGTACGACAGGACTGGCAGCAGTCTCACAAAAAAGCATGGATAAGAGACACGTAAGAAAAAGGTCTTTGACGATGCATGGTGCAGCCCTCGCACGATAATAGTATTGACAGTGAGGGAGGTTTCGCCATAGGGAAGGGACGGAGAAAGTAGAAGGGCCGATCATGGGTTTTTGAGATGTGAGAAGAGGCTTTGCTGGAGAATACACATATCGTATAGATAGAGGATGGAGAACTTCCTTGCATGTCATCGAAATTATAATATCTCCAAACGTGATTTTTGAGAGTTTGCGAGAGGATGTACCCAAATTTTGATCGTGAAATCGCTCCACATTCGAGTTGTGCAATGTTGGAAATGGAGTCTTGAAGGTATGGAAGAGAGCAAACGAATGCGGTTAAGAACGTTGAGATTCAGCGAACTGAAAAAATTTGGCACCGACTTTACTAAATGCAGTTTTCTTCAGGATTTCTTAACCGTGCAAAAACGAAAAATCTCAAAATTCACTTTAAATTTGCTGAGAAACGCAGAAGTGATCCAGGGACGATCCAAACCTTCATATTTTCTCATATTCTAGCGTAGAAACGTCACCAAATGGTTTCGCTCAACAACTTGGTCGGATAGAAGAAAATATAATTTCTCTCAGTGACATCGTATATTGAAATATGCGCGAAAGCGACTGTGTGGTATAGGTAGAGACGATTTTCGCATTTTGTGCGAATAGGTTGGCCAATTAACTATTAAGGGTGTGTGAATCATTATCACTAATACGATGTTTATAACTATCATTCGACTAATACAGCGCAAGAGGGTGGTTCGGGACGATAGGGGTCGTATCGTTCAAGTCTTGCGAGCCGCGAGCCGCGACCACCGCATCATTTTTTTCCTCGGCCTCGCACCCCGACTTGGGATGCGGCCGTAATTATGGATGGGTCTCGAAGCTCGCGATATGAGCTGTTGAGTACGGCGGAGCACAAACAATACGTATAATACCGTCACTGTGAACCCAATAGAATGATTTCGAATGTTGCTTACACATAGTCGAATAACATTGTTTTGATGTAGTGAAGAGATTTGTGATAAAAAACAATTCCAAAAAATAATTAGAAAAATCATAGAATTTTTCAAGATCTTCGTTAATTCTTTGAATGCGAGCATAATTTTCGACATGCGAGGAAGTTTTTTACTTCTCGACTGCTACAAAACTGAACGCGAGAAAGCTATTCGAAAGGGTCTAAATAATATTAAGGGCATGCGGTAGCCGTGCAACGCGGCCGTAGAATGTCATTCACGTTTTATGTTAAAATTTTGATGAAGCAAAGGTTGAGATTAATTGTCGAATTATTGTTATTGTTCAACGGGCTAAAATGACGAGATGATGCATTCAAGTTAGATGATAACAAATGTACGGCATCTCGTCGTTTACTCCAAATCGAGAAAGAATTTGTAGGAAATGTGAAGAAAATTCAGCTTGCATGGCTACAACATGCCTTTAATATCCAAAATCCGATTCGATTGGTGCTATACAACAAGAGGAGCTGTTGCAAATAAGGCGAAATCTGGCCCAAACGGATTTGGCTGTAAATCACGTCAGATACTCGTTTTGGGTGTCAGAGTATGCATGTAAATTTTTTTCCGCATGAAATCAACTTGCAGCGATTTGCCGAGCAAGAGTCGCCCCCATTTAAAATACACGTGAAACGTCATTCTTTGCGTCCCTCTCAAAATTGGCCATAGGAACCGCTACGAGACCAACGAGAATTTGTTCTTGAACAAAGAATACAACTTTCAGGGGTTTTTTTGAGGACGGGAAATGCTGCGCTGATACCTAAAAATCACTCAGAAGATGGAGAATGCGGATTTCTTGCGCTAAAACCGGGAAATACTCGAAAGGAGTTGGGTTAATCGAAAAGTTGCAGAGGACTAATGTTGTAGATTTTGTCCTAAACTTCCATTTGGCATTGGTATTTGATACATATATCGATCGAAAACTCCTAAAAAACGTCCAGAACTCATGAAAAACCATATTTATCGAACTTTTTGGCGACCTCGAGGTCAAAATGGATGAAACAAGAAATACATTTTGTAGGTTTCATGAAAATTCACATTTTTGGTTCTCATCATTTTTTCGATAAAATGCACCAGACTTGAGCTATTAGCGAAACAAAGTCCAAAAATAGGCACTTTCCAACTTTCAAACGTAAAATACTCGAAAAAATCAAATAGAAACCCTATATAATAATTGCGTGAAAAGTTGTATTTTTTCATGAACTTCGAAATGAAAAGAAAATTCATAGCATTCCGATGTCTTGGCTTCGAGGAATATGCATTTCTATGCCGAATCGCTCGTTGAGGTGGATAAATTGATGGTTCTGAGATGCTTTAGGTGAATTTACGTCAATAGATCATACCACAGTATGAAAAAACTCACCAAGGCTCATGTCCGATTTCGGTCCAGAGTCCCACAACATCCCAGATCGCAATCATATTCGTCAAAGTTCACCTGTACAGTAGGAACTTCTCGTTCCTGGAGATGTAATCACCCGTGGAAGAGAGAAAATACTCTACTCCCCGGATTTGCGCGCAGCTGGAAGCTCACGGAGAGGATATGTGTCACGACATTCACAAGTTTTCATCAGAATAAACTTCGTCAGAGATTCATATTTTACCATCAAAGATTAGACTAGAAATAATCACAGAAAATGAAATTCCTCACTACAAACAACATGATATTGATACTTATACATGATGTATATATATCTCTCTCTCTCCCTCTCTCTCTGTGGCGGTAAGTGTTTCCACACGCATCTAACATCGCTCCGTGCTTGAACATCTCTTTAACCATCAAAACGTCGTCCCGAGTGACACTTTTTTGCAGATTGGACTTCCTCCTGCAGGCTCATACCACTGGAGCATCACTGCATGGCTCCTGCTCGAGCCTGGGAGGAATAATTCCAATTCTGCATCTCCAACAACAACATCGAGTTGGCAGTGCCTGGCGCCGAAAGTGAGCTTTGTACGCATGCTCGGAGGTCGTCTGCTACGCTGGCCTGCTTCGCTGTCTTGCTGTCTGCTGCACGATGAGCGACAACACCTGCTGCGTCTGCAACAACACCTTACGCGCGGGCAGCAGAGAATGCGGCACTTGCAAAAGATCAGCACATGTCAAGTGCTCGAAATCATCTCAAGGAGCAGTGACATGCGAGAAATGTCTGCAGGTGAGCAAAATTCCAGCCGCGCAATTATCATCAAGTGCATCGAAGCAGACGACTTCGACTTCTCGCCTCAGCACGCAAACAGCCAGAGAGAGAAAGAAGGAGAATACTACCTCGCATAGACGTGTGAGTAATCAGCCCATCTCACACACACGGCTCAGCTCGCATGCTGCATCAGCACTTTCTTCCCCCGCTCCGCATACCAGCGCCGCGGGCCGCAGCGCAAAGCCCCCTACCACCAATGCCTCTCTATCCAACTCCGGGAGTCTACAGCTTGCGCTAGCGGGGGGTACTCTATCGCCTGCTGCTTCGTCTCCGTCATGTGGTGCCACCTCCCGCCAGTCCACCGGTTTAGAGCCCGCGAATATTCAAAAGCAGCAAACAGATGCGCGGCCCACCACTACCACCCAGTCGCTGCTCACTACACCTCCTCTTGGCCACGCTGTCGGGCGGATGGAGAGCAACAGCCCCATCTCGAAAACTACACCACCTCTTGGCCACGTTGTAGGGTCGACGGAGAGCAACAGCCTCAACGTCTCGGAACGACCTGCAACATCACCAACTTCGACGGCGACGGATTCGCCTGACACCAAATGGGTGCTCATAGCGCAGACTACTCTCCACCTCTTTTATGATCAATATGCGCTACTCCAGAACGAGCTTGACGAAATAAAATCTCTCGTGAGGCGACAAAACGTTGCCGTTCCCTCTCCACCTTTCACGCCAGCAGTGAATGAGGTGGATGATCACATATTGGCACGTGTATCCTCTCTCGAGAGACTCATAGAGAAGCAAAGCTCCCAGCTGGAGGAGCTCCGCTTGGATCGCCAGCTTCTTCTGGAGCAGAACTCTACCATGAAAAGCCAGTTTTCCACTCTGACTGAGCTATTAATAGGTCGTGAGAGTAGTCAGCGAGATAGCGAATGTAGTAGAATTGAGAATAGTAATGTCGAATCGACACATCAATCTTCGATTCCTATTATTACACCTAGGATGGACAAGTTCCCTCATTCACACGCTGGGGAGCAAGGACGGGGACACGGCAGTGACGGTCTTGAGTGCTGTAAATTAATTATTAATGGTATTTTAAAAGAAAATTCTAAGGCCTCGCCGGTACAGGTATCTGATATTGCCTACGCAGTGCTCAAGTCCGTACTCCCCTCACTGAAGAGGGTAGACATTGCTGATGTCCAGGTCCTGCAAACTGGGCGTGCGTCTGGGGAGAAGCCTCCAACAGGTATTTGCGACTCGGTTCCATCTCCTCGAGCCCCAGATGCCACCCCGCGCACTCTACCATCGTGCATAGTCCAACTCTCCAGTAGTCGACTAGTCGGGAAAGTGATTCGGGCTAAACGTTCAATCACCAATAATTATTTCACGGCTGACAATATCCAGCCTGACTTACTCGACCCAGACACGAAAGCTCATGTGCCAGACCGTAAAATCTTTATAAATGAGATGCTCCCCCGTGAGAAATACAAAGAATACATACGCTTGAGGTCGATTGCACGCGGTTTGGGTTTAAAATACGTCTGGCACAGTGGCGGACGTTTCTGGGTTAGACGGAAAAATGGTGAGCGAGCGCATACGTTCGAATCTCTCGCTGATCTGCAGGTCATTCAAACGGCCTGTCAAAGTGCTCCAGAACGTGCTCGTGCGTCCTCTAATAATACCCAGAGCTGTACTACCGTTCCGGAGCAGAGTAGAGTTTTGGCAGCAGAATCAGCGAAGACTCCTTGACTAGATACGGCTGCTGAAGAGCGACGAGGGATAGGCAGTTCCTTGAAAGCGGGATTTATCAACCTTGACTCTCTGGCAGATAAGATTGAGCATCTACGCTTGCTCGTTGCTAACGATCCCTCCTACCATCTATTTGGGGTGGCTGAGTCGAAGCTAGATGAGTTTGTGGATGACAATCTGCGCGCAATGTGCGCAATGACTTCAAAGTTAAGAAGTTGATTTCGTCAAATACTTTTGGGCCAGGGAAACCTGGCGGGCCTGAATTTCTCTTTTGTAGCATACGACAGGGTAACTCCCCGCCAATATTGGTCGTAGTAATCTACAGACCCCCTAAAATCGCCATGCAGAAGGATGACGGGCTGTTTGGCTCATTACGCCGGCTGTGTGGCGACTACAGTCATAAAATTATAATGGGTAATCTGAACGCGGATTTGTTAGACACTGCTCATCCCGACACTAAGACGCTGACTGCACTGACAGAAGAACTTGCCTTGCAGATAGTGCAGCATGGCCCGACTCACCAACACACCCCCAATACATCTCATACATGGATTGATCACATTTATGTAGATGACAATGACATCATTACTGACTTTCAAAACAGACTCCTGCCCAGTTTCGGCAGGCACTCGGTCATTGACGTCACCATCAACGTCTTTACTCCTACTCCGCCAAGAAATTCCTTTACCTACAGGGATTTTCGAAACATCACTCCGGAGATATTAAATGACCGATTGCTTCGCTGTGACTGGACAGCTCTCGAAAATGCTGAAACGAGTTTGGAAGATGCAATTCACTGCTTGAATGAAAATTTACAGTCCATTATTGATGAATTAGCACCCGGAAAAACTATTAATCCGCGTAAAATTGACGCTCCTTGGATTGGTCCTGAGCTGAGGGTACTCATGAATAAGCGAGACGCGACGCGCAGGCGCTGGGAACGGATTCAACGTAACCAGCGCAAGTGTCCTGAGCTTCAAAATGAATACTTTCGGCTTAGCGAAGAGGTCGACTTGCGCATTGAACAAGAGCATAACTCCTTCATTCAAACCCATTTGTCAGATGCTCTTGATCAGAAGAAGAACATTTGGAAGGAGATGCGCAATCTCGGCCTCTTGCCTAAGAGCAAAGAGGAGGAACTTCATGGCTTCACACCGGATGAGTTGAACGCACACTTCGCGGAAGTTTCCGTTTCGCCCCATGAAAATATTAATGAAGCAATGGACGATATCGACTCGGCACCGGAGGAGGGGTTTAAATTTAAGCCCACAAATTTTAGTGATGTAGTCCTTGCTATTAAACATTTCTCCTCACAGGCCCGTGGAGCGGATGGAATACCCCAAAGCGTGATCGCAAAAGCTCTTCCGGCCATTGGTGATCTTATTGTACATATTTTCAACTCCTCTTTCGCTCATGGCATTTTCCCTAAGGCTTGGAAGCAAGCGCAGCTGATTGCACTAAAGAAGACTGCTGCTCCATCAACGGTCTCGGACTTCCGTCCTATAGCACTGCTGTGCTTTCTCTACAAGGTTCTGGAAAAAATCGCACATGACCAAATCACGGAGTATTTAAAAATCGAGAAGATACTTGATCGCTTCCAGACTGGTTTTAGGCAACACCATAGCACCCAGACAGCTTTGTTGAAATTGACTGATGACATCAGAGTAGGTATAGACAGAAAGGAGATCACTCTGCTCCTACTATTCGATTTTAGCAGAGCTTTTGACACCATCTCACCATCCAAGCTGTTGAGGAAGCTACGACATCTAGGCTTCTCAAGATCGGTGCTCCTGTGGATAAAATCATATTTACAGGGTCGCACCCAACAAATCATTTCTAAAGTAGGCAAATCTGATTGGCTCGAAACCAATCTGGGTGTCCCACAGGGGTCCGTCCTTGGGCCTCTCCTCTTCAGCTTGTATGTGAATGACCTGGCTGGCTTGCTAGACGGAAAGTCGGTACATCATCTATTTTATGCGGATGATCTCCAAATTCATCTCCAAATCGAGAAAAATAAGATCAGGGAAGGTATTGCTCGGCTGGGCGAAATAGGACGACTAGTTGCCGAGTGGGCCAGAAGTTCCGGCCTGTGTCTCAACGCTGGCAAGACCAAGGCAATCTACTTCAGCTCGGAGAGAAATATCAAAGATCTGAAGAGAATGGACTTGCCAGGGGTTGAGATACAGGAAGGAAAGTTCATCCCGTTCAGTGATACGGTCGTGAGTCTCGGTGTTACACTTGACAGTGAATTGAAAGCGCACATCGACCAAGTAACTAAGAAAGTCAACAGAGCCCTATACGGTCTGCGGTTTTTTAGGGCATGTATCACCAGACCTCTCCGAATTCGCCTAGTCGAGTCATTGGTTCAACCGCACCTAGATTATTGCGCGGTCGTGTACCTCGACGCTACAGACGAACAGCGGCAATGGGTACAGAGACTAAGCAATTCATGTGTGATATTTTTGATCTTAAGAGAGACGAGCACATCGCCCCGTTTAGGGAGCGCTTGGGTTGGTTACGGACTGATTCGCGGAGAATGTACTTCGTAGCTCTCTTGATGCATAAGATCATGCACTTAGGAGAACCTGGCTACCTAGCTGCGATGTTTACCAGGTACCAATCCGAACGCCCCGCACGGGGTGATCTAGAAGAGCGGGTACTCAAAGTTCCCAACATGAGACTTGAATATGGAAGAAGATCTTTCCAGGTCCAATGTGCTCATTTGTGGAACTTTCTCCCTCCGGGCTTTCGGCAGCTTGGGGAGATATCATTATTTGAAGAGTCTTTAAAAGACTCCCTGTTAACACTATCCTCCCAGAGGATTGATGTGGAGAAAAAACACTATTTTAATTTGTAAACTGTGATAGGCATGAGCCCGTTTCAATTGATGTCTTCTACTTCTATGCGTGACTTTTTCGTTTCCGAACTGAGATTCCTGTGATATGACTGTGGGTCCATGTCTTTTTTTATATGTCTTCCCAAACGGGAAAATGTTTTCTTCTCCTCAACCTTTTTTGTTAAGACTGATATATGTATATATATATGAAAACGTGACTTTTTCTTCCTTTTCTTCCCATGACTCTTAGCATCTTACGATGCCTTGAGATGACTAGTCACTTTCCGTGATAATTCGAATAGCCTTAACCAAAACGACAAATTTTTACAAATTTAATGTAATTATTATGTATAAGTGACATATGTTTCATATGCTACTGTATTTTTGTATTTTTGCCCTTGGGCGAATAAAGGTTATCATTCATTCATTCTCTCTCTCTCTCTCTCTCTCTCTCTCTCTCTCTCTCTCTCCCTCTCTCTCTCTCTCTCTCTCACGAGCTCAGAGACCACTGCATCTCACTCTCGCATTCCTCGTCTGTCTGGCTACATATTCCCACCGTCTTCTTTCCTCTAAAAAGCTTGCGGAGAGTCGCAGGAACCCAAGTTTTCGTCTATTATACGTGAGAGCATCAAAGGGGACTTGCTATTCAGCCTCTCTCGTGCAAGGAGAGTTTACTGACATTCTCAGTTAACGAGTGGATACCCTACGAACGCCACGTTGCTTCTATCGTTATCTCGGTCTCCATGATTATTGACGAACCATGGATAAAAAGAACAAGAGCTTTTCTTGTGTTTCGTGTCATTCGGTCCAAAGGAATAGTCGAAAAACTAGGAAGTGTGGGGATGCCATGTACTGCACAAAGTGTTACTTGAAAATGAGGAAAATCATCAGTTCGCAGTCTCTCAGTGAGGACAGTGGTACTTCCTTCGATGGCGGAAATTATTTGGATGTAGAAGTTGATGTCTTGGACAGGGAGCCTGAGATTAGTGATAACAACGATTCTGAGCTAGATAGTGACAGTGCTGATGATTCCGAGGCTGGAGACTCAGAACCTCCATCTAAAAAAGTCAAATTGACTTTCGGAAGATTCAAAAAAACGACGTTCAGGTTATACATCTTATATCACAGAACGTTTCGGTCATAACTCGATTATATCTAACTGAGAGGCCATTGCTGATATTCGTGATGTCATTCAAGTCCTCGTATGCATTTTGCAAGTTCGCAACGAAACTCGACTGAAGAAAGATCTTCATGCTCTTTTTTTCCCTCACGCTGATGTTATCTACTTACTTACTTATTTACTTACTTACTTACTCACGAACATTGAATATTTAAGTGTATTCGTGTGCGTGGCTGAGAGAGAGAGAGAGAGAGTAGAGAGAAGAACGAAATAGAATGCGGGGGGATCAGAGAGATAGTACCAATGCAGGGGGCATGGCTGCCTTTTCGGCGTGACTCCTGGCGCAACTTGAGAGAGATGAACGAGTTGGGAATGCTTTCTCTCTCTGATGAGTGCTTCTTTCACTCATTCCTGTGTTCGTCCTTCCACTGTTTGCAGGCAGTTCTCCCTCTCCCACGTCACAAGTAGACAAAGGTAGCCTTCCCAACCCGTTCCTCTTTCTCTCTCCTCCGCGGTCACGGACTCACTGACAGTGGACGATGTGCCATGCCCCCTCTATTGGTACTATCTCTATGGAGGGGATGGGCATATGGAAGAAATGAGGAGTGGAAGAGAGGGAGAGAGAAGGAGAGAGAAAAAAAGGGAGACGCTGAAAGAGAGAGAGAGGAGGAATGAGAGACCGGCGGGCAGACTAAGTATGTGTGTGAGGATAATACACAATGTTGCGCTATTTAAAACATTCATATTTAGTCGTTCGCGGAATTTCGATGATTCTTGCAGGGAAGATGGATTTTTGGATATGTGTGATTATCCTTACGGACACACTCTCTCCATCACAAATCATGCGATAATATAGCCGTAACACAAACTCATAATGGGTTTTACATTCCAGATGTTTTATATGCAAGTCAAGCAATAACTTGCGAGTTGTACCGTATCAAGCCATAGCTAAGTGTTTCTTCGAAAGGAAGACGATTATCATACATGATACCAAATGCTGTTCACAACATTTCAACGGCGATTTCATCGACCTTGGAGCTTTGGAATCTGTCAAACCCGATTTTGAAGACACGTTGATGTCAGATGAAGAAGTGAACCGTTTTATAAGCTCATTGCGAGATTTGGCTCAGAAAGAAAGCGAAAGAAAGAAAGGTAGTTCCTATTCAAAACAATGAATCTTTTCCAACTTCCGAAGTAATACTCATCCTCAACTTTCCTCCATTGTGAAAAGGATAATTGGATCTAGAAGATGGGGACTTGTCGGATCAGGATCACATCAATCTTACTGGCATCACTAAGCAGAACTTCGATCACATAATATCTGTCTGCGAAACCGGCAATACATTCAAGTCTTACAAGAGGAAACCACCAATAAGGAAATGTATTGCTATATTATTGGTCAAGTTGAGGACAAATCTTTCTATGGCTGTATTATCCACTTTATTCAAAGTAGACAAATCAACCGTGTCTAGGATGATGAAAAAAGGACGAAAAATGCTGATGGAGAGTTTCGTTCCCATGTACCTAGGTATGGTATCATTGATGATTCATTTTCTATAACACGATGGTGACATGCTTATATGGTATAATTCAAAACTCGAAGCTAAGTCGCTGAACCTCGATTTTTTTAGGTACATCACACATTGATCATGAAACCTTTGTAAAAAACCATACAAGGCTCCTTGCTCAGAAATTGCTGGATACTTGTGAAGAAGCTATTATAATAGCAGATGCGACATATTGTTACATACAAAAGAGTAGTAACTACAAATTCCACCGGATGACATACTCCCTCCACAAGAATCGACCCCTCGTCAAACCGATGATATTGATAAGTTCGACTGGATACATTTTAGCCGTTTACGGCCCGTATTATGCAAACGGCAAGGATAATGACGCCAATATTCTTGTGGATCTATTAGTGAGTACTACGATGATATACATTCAATTTGCTGCGTCCCCTTCCATCGATGATAGAAGTAATTATAATCATTTTCAAATAGAGGAACGATTGTCATGGGCTCAATCTTTGGGTGCTACCAGGTGATTATTTGATTGTGGATAGAGGGTTCAGGAATCCTGCCGGAGAGGTGGTTGAACTGAAAGTTTATAAGAGGAAGAATCGTTGGACCAGACATCGCGCGCTACCCGGTTGGAATTGAGTATGTGTGATAATACTCTGTGTGTTGTGTGAATAGTCAAAAGATGGCGAAGTGGTACATCGTAGAATTCGAGGATGGGTCAATAGAGATTGTCCCGGAGCGATGGTTCCAAACATTATTAGAAGGAGAGAGAGAGGTTGATCGGATCCGCTGGCCGAAAAAAGTGAGCGGCTTGAAAACGCAGCAACTCATCTGCGCGCGAGTGATGCCCCAAGATGATGGGGACAGCTATCCGTTTGTGAGAATAATGGATAGTGCAGGTGAGTTACGATGACTATTTGATACTATAGATAATTTTCGGCATGACACGCTAATGAATTCTATTGAAATCGAAAAATTTGTAGGTGAATTGCCCCTGATTGTGAATTCTAAAAAGGCGAGGGTGAGAATAATGAGATAGGTATAGCGTTGGAGGTGGATGGAGAAGAAAAAATTGAATTCGAGAAATATACTTAATAATTACCCAATAATTATTCAGTGGGGATTGAATTGTTTCCGAAAATAAGATGTCCTAAATGAATGATGATTCACATTATGAAATGAATAAGTGTTTACACGCAAAATAGAAAAACCTATAATCTCAAGGCGATGCGGTTACCGTGCACGCTGAAAGTTATTCCCACTTTTCTCCGATATTCTTGCGATTTGGACTAAACGACGAGAAGACGAATACTTATTATCATCTAACTTGAGTTCGTCTTCTCGTCATTTAGCTCAAATCGCGAAAGAATCGGATAAAAGTGAGAATTACAATGTGCCTATATTATAGGTTAGGAGGTCCCTGTGCTCGAGTTATTCCCACTTTTATCCGATTCTCTTGCGATTTGAGCTAATCGGCGAGAAGACGAACTCAAGTTAGATGATCATAAATATTCGTTTTCACGTCGTTTAGTCCAAATCGCAAGAATATTGGAGAAAAGTGCAAATAACTATCAGCGTGCACGGTGCACGGCGACCGCATTGCCTTAATCACCAATATGATAAAATGAGGAAGATTGAATTTTATTTGAATAGATATTTATTGATTCGGGATATGTTTCCTCGGAACGAGTCATGAATTTTGACTAGTCAGTAATGCCAAGCAAATTAAATGATGTTGAATGAATATGAGTCCAGATATTATTGTTTACTTCATATAATTAGGGCTTAACGGGATCGAGAAATTTACTTAATCTCGCATCGTCTCGGTTTTCAAGTCCACGATCTCGTCTCGTATCGATCGCGGTCGAGAATTTTAGTCAACTGTATCGTCTCGCATCGATTCTCGTCTCGAAATCGAGACGAGATCTCGTAAAATTCGAGTAATCCGAGTACTCAAAATTCACATTTTTGTGTTCAGATGGTGTATTCATTTCAAATAGAAATATCCTCCATTCACATAGCTCCTGATGATCAAACATTGGTGCTCACTGAGAGCAATGGTTTCTTCGTCAATTGAGATGAAGGTGGTCGCAAATGATTCGAAATTGCTTCAGGAATGAATCTTTGGTATGGTCTATGAGGATAAACGTCTCAATCTCTCATTATTATACAAAGTGAACGGTCGTGCTGTCTGAGAATCAGAATTGTAGTATATCGCAAATTACTGATTTCTCCTCAATAGCGAAAGATGTTGATCCTCACAGATCGTACCAAAGATTCATTCCTGAACCAATTCCGAATCGTTTGCGACCACCCTCGTCTCACTGGGAGAGTGTTTCAGATCCGGTACACGGATTTGGCTGAAACTCTGGGAATAGTCTTCTTTCAGCACCAAAAGAAGATATCCAAAATTATAGAGCCTAGCGCTCAAGCATTCCCGAGTTACAGCCAAAGACATTAGCATTGCAGGTATACCTATATATGTATATCATTCTTTAACATGGGCCATTATGGGCAATGCTAATGTATTTGGCTGTAGATCGAAAACGCTTGAGCGTTGGAATCTATAACTTTGGATGGGTCACGGACATTCCGCCGCGGCGACAAGTCGCCGAGTGTCTGTCCGTCCGACGGTTTCCATAGCAACGTGGCGAAGGGGAAAGTTAACAATGCCCCCTCTACGACTCCTAAAAACGTGCGAATCTGTACTCTCGCCAGCAGGTTAATGATATTTAACTCGATTTGAGTTTTCAGGTCGTATGTATCCATAGCATGGATTTTATTTCTCCCCCCGAGTATATCGATTGGGAGAGGCCCATGCAGGCAAAGTGAGTTCACCATCCAAACGAACTCGATTTTGATAGAATCGCGATAGCAAGCTGAATTATAAAACTCAGAATAATATTTATTCTAGGTACAAATGAATCAAGATTTGAATGGTCGAGTGTTCGCAAATTCGAAGTACTTGTGTGCCGAGGATGCACTCATGCATATCCCATGAATCACCTAAAAGATACTTGTTTTAAATAATTAGTATATTATGATACAAGAGCGCTACCGATGGTTTTCGCACCTAAGTAATCAACGAGAAAACAAGAAACGTTGCGCCCGAGTATCATACTATGTTTTTATCTTCTGTGAGCAAATGAGGAGCGACAAACACTGCAAATGACTCATTTGCGCGCAGACGATCAAAAAAATGAATTGAGCTATGAATGGTCGAGTGTTCGCAAATTCGAAGTATGTAAACGCCGAAGATACACTCTTGCGTATCCCATGAAATATATTATATTTGTGCATAATCATCCCGGTACTGATCCCGAGCTCCGTACACATCTACTCAAATCCTAGATTTTCCTGCTCGGAGAACACTCATATCATATAACTGGTGATTATATTTGTCGATCTTGATACTGTTACATGACGTACATGCATCACGCGGGAAATAATTGAGAAGATTGTTCTTATTTGCAAAATGACTGTGCCAACTCCAAAATATGTGCGATTACTTCTCAGCTATTCAAGCCTCAGGCATTAGGGACGAAATAATGAGATTAGTGGAAGAAATCCATTGAAAATTTTTCCAACTTTTCCTCTTTCGAAATGTGCTGAGACTCACTGTGCACCATTGCGCTTCAAAAATGTCGAGAAAATATTATGGATCTCTCAGATCTAATTCGAAATTCCTTTCAAGAAACGTTGCAAAATATTCAAAGTAGCACTAATCCGGGAGTACTGGCCAAAAGTCCACAGGTTTATGATAAAAATTTCAGGGATATTAAAGATATCACTTCCACATTTCTTCAACGCTAAGAATATTGATATTTATTCAACAATTGGTGAAAAGGTAGGAACAGCAACGACTAACATCAATATTATAAACTAGATAATGAATTTTTGAATTTTATTCTGCCACTCAATGACTGGGAGATCAACAAGAGTAGTCACGAAACTTTCCGTCCATTACTGATTTGCGTTGTCGTTTAGGCGGAAGATCTTCAACATTTCCTGAATCCTGAACCAGCACTCGAACTTTTCTTTTAATACCTCTGGGCACTGTTTCGTCTGGAATAGTGAAAAAATGATAATTATGAGAAGATCCACGAAAATTTTTTGTAAAACTATCTATCTAAAATTGGGGACATACAATTTCATGTGAACTCGAAGGATTAAATTGTCGAGGTAAGAAATAAGATAGTGTGCCATAAATGTAGAAGCAATAGATTCATGAGTTGTACAAAATCTGACCTCCATTTAATCGTGGAAATAGGATGATTGAAATCTAAATTCATGACATGCGGGTAACACAAGATTGTTGGATAGAAGTGTAATTATAATTAGGATATATACTACCGGTCAAAAGTTTGTGCACACCTGAAAGAAAAATTTTGATTTTGCTCACTCGACTGCTCGGATCTCCTTGGTCCAAAATAACTCTACTTGGGCTCATTTTGTAGCTTTTTCTGAGCACTTCAAGAGTTATTTAGGATTTTTCCGGCGCAGCTCAATGAAATCTTGCAAAATCAATCTGGAGCCTTGTAGAATTTCAAAAAAACGGGTCATTGCGCAAACCTACCCCGGCAAGTCTAGCGGAAATGGATGAATTCAGATGATTTCAAGAGCATCTGAAAGTAAAATTCAAGAGCTTTAAGATCTGTTTCTGGAAGTTATTCTAGTTTGTTCTTGGTCCGAGCTGTGACTGTTTTTGTAAGGGAAGATTTTTCTCGAAGAAGAGTCCCAAAAACCATGAAAGCTGAAGAAATCGGGCTCACGGTGATAATTCTCTGAATTTTTTCGAGTTTTTCCGTGATGTTGGTGAGAGGAGCCAAGATTAGTGCTTATACTTGTGAAAAAATAAGTCCATTCATAATTTCTCAATGACTGGTCTTTTTTCCGAGAAAAATCTTCCTCTACACAAAGAGTCACAGCTCGAACCAAAAACAAGCTAGAATAACTTCCGAAGACAAATTCTGAAGCTCTTGACTTCTACTTTTAGATGCTTTCTTAATCATCTAAATTCATCGATTTCCGCCAGACTTGCGGAGGTTTGCGTAATGACCCAATTTTTATGAAATTCAACAAAGCTTCAGATCGATTCCGCAAGGATCTGTCGAGCTACGCAGAAAAATTACAAATAGGTTCCAAAGTTTTCAAAAAAAGCTACAAAATGAACCCAAGTAGAGTTATTTCAGACCAAGGAGAAACGAGCAGTCGAATGAGCAAAATCGAAATTTTTTTTAGGTGTGCACAAACTTTCGACCGCTAGTGTAGTACTGACATCCAGTTTCTTCTTGACATTATCGAGAATTCTCAGTAGTTCTAATGGAAATAAATTCACCTGGATCTCCCGATGTTTCTTGCATGTCTTGGACTTGATCCTGCTCTTGACACTCTACATTTGAGTTGACTTCACCAGATGTGATGGGGATGTGTGAGCCAATAGGATTCCTCTTGTAGCACCGTACACGGTTGGTAATCTAGAATCAAATAGACAAGGTCATTTCTGATACATTAGTGAGATCAAGAATGATATTATCTCCCGGTAGCTAGGTGTTTCAAGACCTATTAAAAATATTCAGCCCTTCATCTATGATAATAATTCATGCTTTCCAAAGGTCTCATATCTTATACTGAGTCCCGCTATACTACTGTTCATATTTTTATAGATCTATTTACAATATATGAGTGTCCGTAGTACTTTCAATACAATTTCCAACAGATTTCTCATTCTGGTAAAAATGACTCGTCTTTGTACAAGATCTACTCCTCAGATGCAAATCCGATTGAAATCTAGAAATGCCTTTGGACAGCAGAATCTATACTTGAAACTCAAAATCAGGCATTCGTAGCTATACTTCCGATCAAAATCTGAAGACAACCAGCGAAAAATTCTGAAATCTCAAAATATGAATATCCTGCTGTACCTTACTTCTTTCGGACTCTACTGAGACTCATTTTTCAGCTCTTCCCAACTTTGAGCCGTCTATTTGCACTTTTCTCGACAGACCTATCGGTTTTTTGCCACGACTCTCTGAAGACTTGAATGATTGAGCAATTTCCAGGGGTCGGTATCTGGATTTGCCAACCCCAGAGAAGTCATGGAATTTATTCGAAACCAATGACATTTTGAAGTACGAGTCTCCATCAAGTTATAAAAGTTGTACTAACAAAGGGGGACCACGGGGTCCGGATCGCCAATCATCCCCAAAATTTTTTCACATTTTGGTTCCATCTAGAATGTGAAAAATCTAGAATAACTCCGTCATATGGGCCTCCTGTCCAGAGCTACAAGCAAATACGTTAGTATTACCAGTATATCTTCTATATCACTTTTCAACATGGGCCTATATGAGCAATGTCAATCTCATTGGCTGTATTTTTGGACGGAAGACCCATTTGACGGAGTTATTCTGGATTCTGCATCTTCTCGATAGTACTAAACTGTAAAAAAATGGTAAAGATAGGTAACTCGGACCCCATGGTCCCCCTTGTGAGTGCATCCGAGCCAAAGTCATGAGCATTGTCATTAAAAAAATTTATGTTCGTTAGTTATCCCATGAGCAAGTGGTGCATCGATGACTTCAAGAGTAAAAAATTCTTATTCCCGTATCTAGTCAATCGATGATACTCAACTTTCGTGATGGAACTCCGATGAGAAAGAGTGTGAGCATCGTTGTTTTTATATCGAATTGTCTGAGCTCCTAGTGTTGAGGAACGTCCATGAATTATGTAAGGATTTCAGGGGGAGGGGTTATTTTAATTCCTCACGTTCCAAATGTGGATCAGCAATTTTCCTTTAGAAAAATCTCACAAGGGGGGAGGGGGTCTGAAATCATGGAATTTAACCATACGTAATTTATGGACGTTCCCTAATAGTGTCATGGAATTCATTAGTGCGATTTTTTTATGCCACGCAGATCCTTACATTAGGATTAATTATAATGATCTCATGTTTCAGAGTAGAGACCGGTATGAGATCGATTCAGAATAGAGTCACTTCGCATCCGTCGATCTAAGCATTTTGGATATGGATTGTAAGTTTGATTTGCATTCGTGAAACTATTCACTAATAAGAATTAAATGGTAGCGAATACCGAGTGTCAAGTGTAAAATTCCAGAACCACAATCAATAATTCCCTCACAGAATCAAGTGTTCTCGCGTTTAATTATCATCAATCTAAGTATAATCCATTGACTGATTATGGTAATATGAGCTATTCACTTTTCATGTCACTGATGAACAACTTTCATAGTCAATAATTCACGTAACACTACTTTTTCCACGAGAATGCTCATGACTCTGGCTCAGACGCACGCAAAACCACTTTCAAGAACGATTTTTCAAGGCTCTAACTAGCACTTTCAGCTGAACTCGTACTTATATTGCCACCATGACTTACGTCCTTGGGATTGGCGAGTGCATGTACCGACCCCGAAGAATTGGTCAATCTTTCAAGACTTCAGAGTGTCGTAGCAGGAAACCGATTGGTCCGACAAAAAAAATGTGCATGGACGACTTGAAGCACTTGAAAAGAGCTTCGAATGCAGAGGAGACTCAAGTAGACTCCAAACGAGGTAAGAGATCGCAAGGTATTGAATTTTTGAGATTTCATAATTTCGTGCTGGGCGTGCTGACACTTTCGACAAGGTGTGTAAGAGCTTCAAAATTTCATCATGAGAGCGATAATCATGGAGATCGGGAATTGCAGATCTAGTCGTGAGATCATTCCCTCTCCTATTCCAAGTTCCTTCCTATTTATGAAATGATATCGAATTCTCACTGAGCACAAAGCTTGAAACCTTGAGGAATATCAACTACTGCAGCACAGTATTCACTATATATCATGGATGTGATAATCATAAGAATGGCTCACCCTACCTCATTGGGCTGATTTTCCTCTGAGTAAAGTTCATCAAACGGAATCCTCCATGGAGCTGCATCAATCTCCTGATCATCTTTTTCTGGAGAGCCTGTAGAATAGACATAATTATTTTTTTGACAAATCAACACAATTAGAGTTGAAGAAATATTTTATTTCGCTCCCTAGTTACCATCGCGACGAGCGAAGTTATAAAATTATTCCCTTAACTCTCAAGCTCCGGTAACATGTGTGAGGTTATCCAGTTCCGGAACTATCGCGTAATATAGGAAGAATGAATGACTAACTAGGTTCTTAGTACTAATCAATGAGGGAAAAAACCAAGTGGAGCGAGAATATCAATAGCTCCAAAACATAACAATTTGAAGTTACATCAATGAAATATGATGAGAATGCATGTTGATATGTATAAAGAGCTCCGGATCAGAATTGTCTGAGTTGACTACTTTATTTCCTGTGAAATTTGCCTCAGATTTTCTTTGCATGATGAAAAATGGATTATTATCTCAATCTTATTCCCTTTCTCCACAACGAAATGAGAGCCTTTTTCGTCATTCTTCAAGTAAATTGTAATTTCCACCAATTAATACTCCTTACATCTCATTTTGCAATAGAAATAGACTCATACCGTTTTGATTCGGAGCTTTTTATATCGCTCATTGATTGTACACTCGGGAGCAACCTGAACAATCCACACTCGACATCGCGCTGTCTTACTCGCACTCATGGATCGAGGTACGGGAAAAAGAAACAGAAAGATCGTAAAGTGAGCTGTTGGTGGACAGTTCAACTTGCTCCTCAGTGTACACGGAGTTATTAAGTCAAATTACCTTCAGTATCAGAATTGAACAGCTCCTCTATATCTTCAGTATCTATCCGAAGGTCAGTGACCACACTAATGACGTTTTCTCCATCACTAGTGACCCTCGCTCCTGTACTGCTTTGCTCTTCATTCTCCAATTCATCATTTCGGCCAAACACTAAAGAGAAATTTTTATATGAACGCCATTTTGAGTGAAGAGTCGGGTATCGTCGAATTTTAATGCATTTAAATATATATATATACACAGATGGATTTATAAAAAACCTCATAATGTTCCCCACTCCAGTACAAACTTTTCTCTGATTCATCTGAGCTCAATACAAGACCTCATAGTTAGGCACTTGAGACATGGTTATATTGGAATGACTGAGAATTCGAGACTTCTATTTGCATCTCAGGACTATGAGTAAACCTCATTCGATATTTAGGAATGACTAATTTCGAAAGTATGACGTTGACGTGTGAAGTGACTCAATCGCAAGGAACACTCTTATCCTTAGATCTACATTGCAATCGACGAGTTCTATTTGCATATTTTTTGTCGTCGACATTTTTTCGGGATATCATTGAAAGTGATTTCATGATTAACATCTTTCAACTAGCATCACTTTGGTGGTGGGATTAGCCAATTGATTGATTGGTTGGAATAAATTCTTGAAGCTGTTGGAAAATAGTAAGGCGAGTGTACCCAACTTGACCCTATGAGCCGACCTCACAAATGTGCATTTCTTGGTCTTCGGCAATTCTTTCCTACGTTTGTTATGTTGGAATATAAGAAAATGAGTAGTTTGCATCGATCCTAAATCGTTTCTGGATCTCCCAGAGAATTTGAAGTGACTTCCTTAATTGTGATAGCCCAGCCAAGAAATCACCGAAGAAATTGCATTCTGTAAAACTGGTGCCAAATTCTTCAGATCAATCTATCTCATCGTCGTTTAACGCATTTCATTCCGTGTTCCAAGACCTTCAGCATCCGTTCTTCAGAATTGCGGAATTCCGATTCAAAGCCATTTTTCTTTCAAAAAACGAAGATGATTTGTAAAACAAGAAGGCCAACATCGAGGTGTACCCAAGTTTCACCCATATATTTATCTCAAAAGCCCGTACAGTGAGACCCTTTTCATCACTCAGAACGTGTTTATTGCGTGTGATTGGTCGGAGTGTTGGGGACCGGCAAAGAGCTCCAAATGTGGTTGCACGGTGATGAAAATACTTCTCCGCACTTCATCGCCGAATAACATCTTTTTTAGGAAAAGTGAAACAGTCAGAATCCAATGAATTGGAATTTGACGTGTTTTCAATGATCTCAAGATAGGCTCAAAAACGAGCTGGAGTACGTTGAAAAGTATTGAAGGAGACCAAAGTTGTTGACAGAATGGCTGAATGAGGGTAAGTTGCGGACACTTTGTTGTAAAGTCTAAAAAATCACTTTCTGGGTGCATGCAGATAGCTCGGCTTCAGTTGGGTTGGTCAAATTGAAATATACTCCATTTTGAAAGTCTTGAAATTTGCATCAAAATGAGCTGGAATACGTCGAAAATCATTGAGGTCAACCGGAATTGTTCAGAAGATTGTTCACTGGAGGCATGTTGCGTACATTTACCTCATATCACAACACTGCACTTAGATGAGTCGTCTTATCCGATATTTTGATGCACAAGGATTCAATAATCATGTCGGAAATTGTGATTTTTTAAGTTAGATTGCGATAAATTTTTTTCGAAATATAAATGAAAGATCTCACCAAAACTAGTTTCGTCTTCAAGGGCTTCAACTCTCTCATCCTGAAATTCCTCACAATCCATATCATCTTCAAATTCTGCCACGTCCTCATCTCCATCTATGAGGAAATGAAAGACATCAACCTTTTTTTCACATGTACTCGAACGATTGATCTTGGAAAATCTCGATTTACTCCAAGGTCTGTACTGTCCCAGAATTTGGATATGAAATTATTTGTACTCACGAGTGACTGAATAAATCTGTCCCAGCTGAATATACTTTGGCTTCAAACTGTAAGCGGCTTTCGTTACTAGCATCATGGGAGTGAAACTGTTAGGTTTGTGCTCCAAAGCATACCAGCATCTCAACAGATCTGCCTCATTGAAGATAATATGCTTCTTGCGTCTTCGTTTGGTCGTGCCCATAGTCTCTTTCTCCACGCGAAGATTGAAGTTATCAATCTTCAGGATTTCGATGAACATATCTGGAGATCAACATTGAATAGTTCACCATTACCATTCCTATATCAACTACCCCTTTTAAGTCCCCAGCTTAGCCCAGCTAAGTAGGCTCCATCGAATGGGCTTCCTGTTTAGAGCTACAAGCAGAAACGTAAGCATCGACCGTAGATATATATATATAACTTCCTCACATGGGCCTATATGGACGATGCTAATGTCATAGGCTGTAGTTCTGAGCAGGAGACCCATTAGAAGGACTCACGCTGGATTCTTGATATTCTAGGTAGTACGAGATTGTAGAAAAATTTTGGTGAGATTTTGGTGACCCGCACGTCGTGGGCTCAGTTCTACGAATTTGCTGGAAAGAGTTGCACAAATGATAGCGAATCCGCGTGTGCGCTGGGCTCCCCGAATACGGGTTTGTCGTATTTTTCGTATTCGACATAGGCGCCACTATGTTGTGGAGTCACATACGAGGGCCGGACATCAGTAAACACGTGAACAGATTAGGACTGCACTGATCAAATTCTCGTCTACCTTTGAACAATGCCTTCCAATTTGAGTGCACATGTGGATCACGCCTGATGTCGATATACAGCGGATATCAAAGATCAAAAGTCACAATGATAAGCGCGGAGCTAGATCCAGGGTGGAATAATCTCTAGCTTTGCCCATCATTGGACTGGAAAGATCATCCAAAATAGGGAATTGCTCATTACAAATATCCAATTGAGTCCTTGAGAGAGTTGGATCAAGAACATTAGGCGTTTGTTGCTTAAGGTGTTCACCGAGATCGTGAATTGCGGGTTTATCACTACTGGCTCAACAGCTCGAGTTGAATTTGGCATTCTCAATCGATTGTATTGAATATAATCTGAGCATACTTAGTCATTATATCAAGACTGGCTTTGAATTTAGGCGTACCATTATTAGGAATAACTCACCTACGAACTGCCATGGATATGGTTGTCTATGTTTGAATAGAAAATTGAGAACTTTGTGCATCGATTCTTGCTCGTTATTTGTCTTATCCAGTTTCTTGAAGACGGAGAATCTTTCAACACCACGCCTGAATGGAAATCGTGAAACAAAAATACCTCAGCACTCATCTCAATACCAGATACATTCATGGTGGTATAAATCTATGTAATTAGATTCGCAGGATCGTAAGGAACTAAAGTGACACATGCATCACCAAAAATCTTTCACAGTAGGGATCAAGCCACCGCGTGTATCAGACTATCCTATTTTCCGTCGCGTAATGGAGGATGGATTGATGAAAAGCTGTATGTGCAGGATTGTATATTCAGTTATCAAATAAGGACAAGAGATAGTGATTCTCAGAGGATTGAATTCACAATTCTCATTCATAACCAACTACTTGAATCTTTGTTTCACGAATATGTATAATGGAACAATAATAATTCTGCAAAAAACTACTCCACTTGGCTAAAAGTTCTCGAGTGTATTGATTATCAGACAAACGAGCTGACGATTCTGCAAAAAAGGACACCTGTTCAATGTTGTAACCGCAGAATTTAGGAGAAATCGAGTCCTAGAAACGAAGTTTTTGGTAGAATGATAGAAAGATAGTTGGTGATGCATGAAACTCAACATCCATACATGACTGTCAACTCTGACTGGTTGAATCAAGAATCTCATTATATTTGGATGATTCAAATTCTCTCCTTTTTACCTTTTGAACCAATAATCTTCAAGATATTGGAATAATGGGTCGAAGTATTTCCCATGCTTTTGCTGTGCTAGCTCTTTGATCTCCTCGTAAGTTTTCTTAATCACATCAGAGGGGAGTAACGCAAGGGCCATCAGCATTCTGATGATCAAATGCCTTTCGGGATTATCCTGTAGATTCCGATGAGTAGCGCATCCTTTCTTAATAGCATTTCGCAGAAGAGCCTATACAGGAATGAGATTTTTTTTATCATCATATGTCCTTTTACTATCATCCCACATTCAATGACCCGAGAGAATTTTTTCTCCGTCATTTTACATTGATCTGTTGATTTCGAACCTTATTAGAATTTCTTGGGATACAGTTGTATCTGATTCATATTAACAAATCGAAATGTCCACCAAAAACTTTAATTTCATCATTTCCGAATGGATTCTAATGCAATTTCGTATCAACCGGTGGATAGAGAAGATACCGAAACGAACAAGTCGTGGCAAGCTTGTGAAAGGGAGGTATTCGGGAATGAAGAAACTTCATAGCATTTTAACTTGAAAACCTTCAATTGATATATGAATGACGAGGTACAGTTCCAGAATCTCTAGTTTCATCTTTGGACGATACTCTACAGAGTCTTGAAAGCTGAGATTGATCACTTGATCGATACAAGAGAAAGCCAGAGCACGAGAAATCGCGCAAACGAACGGAAACATGCATTCACCCAGACAAAGAGCAGAAAAAATCAGCCCCTCATAGGTTTGTCCGAAAGAGGGCGATACCCTTATTTCACTGAAGTCATTTTCCCACATACTTCAACGAGAATCATACGATGAATATATGAGAAAATATTGTGATAGTTATCGTCTATATCAGGGAAAATTCTGACAGTTAATATATGGTTCATTACAGTATCATGGTGGTTATGAGATTCTATTTAAATCAACAAATACCGCGGTGAAAGGATCATTCTGCTTATTTCTTCTTGCAACATATTTCATTAACGTGATATTGACTAACAGAAAGTCTAATCGAACCCTGGAGTAGAAAACTTGTTTGACAGTAGATGCAATGATTCAGTGTGCGCAGCGTACTCATACTCGGTATAGTTTTGGAAAGTATCTACTGCGTATACAGCAAGAGATGCTTAGTGAATATGTAGAACCGATGTCAAAATTGTTCCTCCATTAATGCATAATATATGCACACACTCTAAAGTTGATGGTGGTGAATATATTTCTTCCTTACTTGAGTGAAATGAAAGTAACAGCCAGTCAATTCCGCTTCCGGATATATATTCCCCCAAGCTATTTCTATGGCTTCCTCAAAATCAGCAATGACTTCTTTCGGATTCATTTTTGGCCATATTTCTTCTCTCAGAACTTTCAAACAAGCTTGGTATGCACGAGCAGTTTTGGAAGACATGAGGATCCACACACAGGGGAAGCACTACAAAATGGAATGAGTTAGGGAATCTAGAGATTACCAAGAATTCTCATTCCGTCTCATACCTCAGTTTTGAGTTTAAATCATTCGATCAAATATGCGCAAGCCTTGGAATAATTGGATTAAAATTCATACTGTGCGAATGATACACGCAAATGTTCTACAACTAGGGACTTTTATTGACTTTGATTCAATACTGATTACAGGTATACATAAAAATACCATTCTCCAGAAACTGCACCTATGAATTCTCGCGTGGAATCTTGCGCTGAACCCAAATATGACATCAGTTTCTCTTGAGCTTCACAAATTTCCGAGGAAATTGGGAAGACATTTTTTGGAGTCACAGATTGGGTTCGGATTCTGAAAGAAGAGGAAATTTTACGTCCAAAAACGACTTTAGGGAATTGCCGGTGGTGATCTTGAGTCAGCTCCTAGAGTGACACGCGTGATCGAGAACTCAATGTGATACTCGTGGTACAGTTTGTCCAAAAACATAATTCGATACACGAGTGTAGAACTTATTCTTACACCCTTGTATCGAAATGTACTATTTCTCGATCTCCTCGATAATTTGGAAGTGCTCGGGAAAAATTAACGCGAGTTTCAGATCCAGCGCACGATTCCACGTAAGTATATCGCATGACCAAGTTAAGGTGGACACCCCTTGGCATTTTCTTTCTTTGTGAGGTGCAAATTGGATTAAAGTTGATTTCTACATGGTTCGTCATTTTGCCTTAAATCGAGAAAATGGAAAATTCGATGTAAATGGGAAAATTTCGTTGGAAATATTTTAGGAAAATACTTTAAGGCCAGGCCGTAGTCCGCCGCCATATTGAATGTAGCCCTGAATCCATTCGGAGGATAAGTCGAATTTTACTCGACCAAATGACTTGAAATTTTACATACATCTATAGAATGCATGTCTCAATCGCGCTACGAAGCCAAATATGTCAATTTCACTCAAAAAAGTATCCAAACGAGATGTACACAAACGTCGTCTGCTAGAGAGCGGCAACCTAAGACATCTCGAGTAAACCTCATCTGGACACTTTTTTTCAGTGAAATTGACATATTTGGCTTCGTAGCGCGATTTAGACATGCAATCTATACATGCATGTGAAATCCCAAATCATTTGGTCAAGTAAAATTCGACTTATCCTCCGAACCGATTTACGTATATTCAGCGGACTACGGCCTCACCTTAACGATACGGCATCGTGTAGCTCATTCGATTTGAAGTTCGAAATGACTTTTCCGAAATTTTTTTTGGCTATTCAGTTTTCCAGGAAAACTTATGAAAAATTGCTCATTTTGAATTTGACACCACAACTGCCGTAGACGTTAGTCGCACCACATGTCAGGTAATGTTATTGTTTCATTGTAATACCACGTCGCCTTATTATTGTTTTGGCGTTCAAGGTATGATCACGAATGTTGTTTTGTATTTTACCCACGGCATTCACAATAGAAACTCGTGATCGAGTGAGAATGCCGATCGGCTTTATACCGTCACGAGATATCAAATACATCGAGCATGTACTCTTGTACCTTCCAGTTTAAGAGTCCAGTGATGCGTAGGAAACTGTAGAAGTCATGTGATCAAAATTCTCTAATGTAGAACGAAATCTGAACAATCCTGCAACCGAACCTTTCAGAAAATAGTGATACCTAGCAGATTTAGGTGGTGTTTCTTAATTGTACACATTCTATCACCCAAATTCTAACTACAACCTTCAATAGAAGTTTTCAGTATCATAGGTGGTGAACAGATGATAGGCACGAATTAGGGCGGTACCTCGTAGCTGTACGAATTTCAAAGAATTTGAAGAATCGTGGCTTCGACTGCTTCCCCACGAGATCAGAATTCTATAAAAGGGATGGTGCTGTCGCGAATTACAAACGGGAACCCACTAGAAAATAATGTAGCCTAGCAGATTTGATTACTGCTTCTGAGTTCTGAACATCTCTCTCAACCAAAATCTGAACACAAAGTTTGGAGTTTCCCATCATAAGTAAACAAATAATAGGCACGGAGTAGAACAGTATCCTATAATCGAGACGTGCATAAATACACGAAAAGTTGTGGCTCCTACTGTACAATTATGAGATCACAATTCAAGAAAGCGGTTGAGTTTTTTGGAAAATTATAAAGACGAATCTCTCAAAAATGGATGTTATCGAGCAAATTCTAGTTTTAATCTTGAAGTTTGAAAGTTTTCCCAGCTAAAATTTGACTACAAAGTTTGAGAAAGTTTGCATTACAGTAGATTATGAACACGATTGGAACTGGTATCCAGTAGCTGGGGAATAGAAAAATGTTCGAAGAAATTGTTCCGACTGCCCCAAATATGATGTCAAATTTCTCAAAAGTGAGTCAATTTTCTTCAAAATTCCAAACTCGAATATGATTCAAATCACGATTCTCAGTAGCTCCACGTGTAGAGTTACCTTTCAACCTTTTCGCCCCCTGAGTATCATTATCTCGTAGCTGGGCAGTCGAAGTCATAATTTTCGAATAATTTTCTACACCCCAGGTACGCGTTACTCTTGCAACTCGAGCTTACTATTTATTTCGATGCAAACTCTTCTCAGATTTTTGAGTCAGATTTCAGCTGACAGAATTTCTATAATCAAATCATGGAACTCGAATCTGTTTTGTATTATTATTTCCTAGTAGGTTCGAATTGGAAATTCACACGATACCCACCCAAGTTGGTCATACGATATAGGTGCGGTTTCTAGAGGAGGGTGCAACCTCGTGGGCCTGTGTTTCTATTCTCCCACTGATCCATCCAGGCATCACCTGAACTTTGGATGGGTGTTGGGAGTATGCGCGAAATACTGAAGGATTTTGAACTGATCCTTATTCCCCGAGCAAGAAAATTTAAGCATACAAGAGCTATCATGATGAGGATTTGGGAATGAAACCTAAGAACTTGCTGGGCGAAGGCTAATCATTGAAGAATGTTGTACTCTGGTCATGGTATCTAAAAATCAAATTTCTGTGTCGTATATTCTGTCATAAGGGTCAGAAAATAAGGTGATGACATCGAGGAACTCTCAGGGTTCGACAAGGAATTGACCAACGTATACAGCGATAACTTGTGTGAGGATAGTGCTACTCACTTTGTCGTAATTCCGTGCCATGATTGTAAACAACTGAGTCACGCCATGGACTTTGGGTCGAGCCGGAAAGGTGGCATCATCTTGCAAAACTTTACATTTCTCATGTTCTTCCAGAGTTTTCTCATCGTACAGGGCTAAGTGTTTAAAAACTTTCTCTCCTTTCTTTGTTTGGACTGTTTCTGTGATGACCTTATAAGATAATTTTCTCTGATTTGGAGGGTCATACTCGAGCAGCTTTTGACCCTCAGGAGTTTCGAAGAATTTGACGTAATCGTCGATGGTTCTCACTTTCCCCGTGCCTCTAGTCCGAACTTTTGAGTGCCATCGTTGCATTTGCCTCTCGACTTTCTCGAGGGGGAACTTTATGGCAACATCCGTGTGACTGACAAGTGAAATTTGAGGAATAAGACATTAACTCATCAGTACCTCGAAGAAATGGCGGTGATCAACAAACTCAGAAACCATTATTTTTTAGATATTATTTTCAAGGAACATCTGGATGGAAGCTCTCTCCTAGCAAATTAAACCACTTGAATTTCGGTGAAATTGTGTCTGAGTGTAGGAAAATCGTGAGTTCCAATTAACACGTTCACTGCGACGGTGACAACCGACATTCCCGTAGCAGATAGCGAGAGAGTGCGAATGCGTGATTCTGCACCTATAAAAGTCAAACCTCTTGGAATGTTATCAGTTTGACATCTCTTCACAAGGTCCTCGCGAATTATTCGAAAAGACTCGATGAATTCACAATTCATCGGCCATTTCTGTAACATTTATCGGAGTTTTCGCAAAAACTGACTTTCCATCGAGAAACTTGTACGAATCAAAACAGATCGTGAAATTGGCAAACATATGTACTTGGCGTCATATATGATGAGCTGAGACCGCAACATGAGCCAGCGGATGTGTCTACGTTGATTGGTGCACACTAGAACCCGAACCAAAACGAGTCCCGCCCCTGGGACCCGTCGTAGTGAACGTGTTGAGCAGCCCATAGTCTTCTAGTAAACTCATTGCAAACAATTTTTGCGGTAGTTATCGATATTACAATTTTATGCGTGAGAGAAGGGAAAGATTTCATCCTTGAATGATTGTGCTGGGGGGTTTCGTTTTTGGGTTCAGGTAGAATTTTATGAGAGATATAAAGATCTGGCACCGATGTCGGGTTGCTTGCACACGAGGTAAAATGGCTGCGTAACGGGGTACATCTAGCATCAGTAGCATAGAGTTTTGCGACATTGACGCATCTTTCTCGAAGTCTGGCACAGAACACTTATTCTGATCTTCTAACCATCGATGGATATTTGATGCCCGTGGGAAGCTCTAAACTCCAACGACGCCCAATGCATCCGATGCCAGATCTGCTCCCTTCGCCAGCCATCTTGGAAGAAAAAACGCCTGTGCGCAGGCAACCCAGAGAGCGTGTCAGATCCTCATAGTCTGATATACGTCGGAGAGAATTTCTCTGTAGTACTTCGAAAATTTTGGTTGCAAGGATAGGATTGGTCATATTCCTGGATGCCATGTATGATATCATTATCAAATCCGATTGATTCGCTTGTCTACGAAAAAACTCCTTTTTCGAACGATTTAATATTTTCTTCGAAATTCAACCACTTCACGTAGTCTATAATACTTTCAAGCTCTGAGCAGTTACCGGAAGTTCAAAAATAATCAACGACGACAGACGCGTTTCTCGTAAAGATCTAAGGAATATCAAAACCATTATCTCTAGACAAAGCAGTCTGTAAGCTTAAAAATGAAATTCAATGTGGTCACTATCGCGTTTCCTCCTGTGACAGGTTGTTTCCTTCAACGAACAAAGAAATACCCAAGTTTGAGTGCAGAGATAAGGGATATAATTTACTTTTTTGCTACTTCATAGTAGATCGACCTGATGTCACTTCTTTGAGTCTGTACAGCTTCCCGAAGTTCAGCATAGAATTCATCTTTCTTCTTGCCATCAAGTGAAGGTGGGTGGTTATGCAACCCCGTCACAATCCTCTTACCGTTCACGTATATTTTCAGTCTACCCCGGCAGCCTTTCGACTTCTTACCCGCTTGCATGCATGAAAAACACCTATCCAAAAAGGGATCATGAACCACTCGTGAGATTTGCGTGAATTTTTCTTCTCCTAGTGTATATGAATGAATGTTCCGAAGCTATTGGTCCGAAATTGAAGGGGGTAGTCAGAGACATTTATTCTCTGACCTCACTTCTCGACAGTAAAGAATACATATTCTCCTACAGAAACCAATTGACACACTTCCGGACTTGAGGGGTGAGTTTTCATGCACAAGAACGCCCTCCATAAAAAAACACTCACATCCAGGCTATTTCTACACGATGATTTTCAGAAGATGAGTTGTAGGCTCACTTAAATCTGGCCGCGAAGTGAACGGAAAAAAATGGTAAGATCCTCAACTTTTCATTCTTAAATCTTGACCGACTCATTTTGTTCCAGAAGTAGACACAAGAGCAATCCATTATCGTGATTTACTCTGCCAATAACATGAAGCATAAGAAAAAACAGTAACCTCTCATACATACGTGTTTGACAAATACAAGTGCTCAAGTCGTAATCGAAATAACATTTTAAAATACGCTGCTAAAAGTGATTAGCAGAATGCTTTCTCAAACAAATTTCAAGACATCAACATCTCATCTACCGAGTATCTGAAATTTGAAATATCATAATTTTCCTTCATAACGAAAATAACTTTATATGTTCCCAAAATCACACATTCATCAAAACCATATTTCGATCGGGAAATCTCTAATCTTTTTCAATAACAAGTCAGTTTTCCTTCATGAAATTCAGTTTCTCTTTCTCTGAAGATTTACAAAATTTTAACAAAAAGATCTCTCATAGATGATTTGTACTCATTTGGATCCGCTTTAGAAATATGAAGGATTTTGACAAGAACGCCCTTCGAAGTTCCAAATCGACTGTTCCATACGCAATATTTGCTAGAATGCTATTTGGATGAGGGGAAGAGGTGTATATACAGAGATACACGACGGAAAAGCCATAACATTGCATTTCATGAGACACGAGACATCTGATACACTTGTACGAATCTGTATGAAAATCCGAGGATAGATTTTTAATAATCCAGCATTAGTGCTAGAGAATTTTGAACTTGCTCCAATGAGTATTTTTAGACTTGTAAATTCTTTCATGCCAAATTTCAAATCTTTTCGCAACAAAGCACATGATAAGAATAATTCATACCTCTTCCTGTTAACTCAAAAATAAGTAGGATGCATGATCTAGATGTATCTCGACATTCGCAATCGATTGGTTGATACGAAATTCTTGTAGAGGGTCAATTACATGGGAAAGTGAGGTAATATGTGGTCGCAAACGAAGAAACCGAAATAATATGGCTTCATGAATAACGCGAAAACTCAAAAACGCTTTGATAGATTATCCTAAAACTCTGTAGGTTAGTTGAAAAGACTCTTTCGCTGAGGCCAGTGAGTTTTGAGCATTATCCGATGAGTATTTTTTGGCGTATGAGCTTTTTCATGACATATTTTCAATTTATATGAAAAAAGCATATCTTACAAATGATTTGTACTTCCTAGTCGTACTCGAAAAAATTCCTAGAGACGTAATTCTGATGTTCTTTGAGATCTTAAATCGATTGGTTGATGTGGAATTTTGTTAAAATGTCATTATCATGGTCTTAGAGACCAATGTAAAAAGCAGAACAAGAAAGCTAGAATAAAGTGGGAAGAAATCAAAATTGTGTATCAACCAATCGATTGAGCACCTCAAAATACCTTCATATTGACCAATTCATATTTTTCAAGGCAGGAGGAAAAAATATAAATAGTCTTTAAGATATTGAGAGTTGCCAAATTTTCAGCAAAAAATTTATAACCCACGGAATAATGGTCGGGGAGCGATGAAATTGTAGCGTTTCCATCTACAGATGCCACCGAATATGTGTGCGAAATTTGAAAGGGATTGGTGGAAATGGTGAGGAGTTTTGTTGCGACATAGAAAACAACATACCTCACACACATACACTCAGACACGGTCAGAGCGCTCGAAAGATGGGGTGATCGTAATTCTCCAAGGCGTTACCAAGGAAAACTGTTACCTACAATCGATGGATCCAGGTAAAACGAGGAGGACAGTACAATTTTCATATATCCAAGAGCTTTACTGGGGGGGGAAAAAAATAGGTTGAAAAAGATGTCGAGGAAAATGTACTACTATCAAATGAAAGCTTTCTCTTTTGAGAAAGCAAAACTGGCCTCGCACCGAACGTATTGGAAACCAAGACTGGACTTTGTTCAACATGACTACCTGGAGATGAACAAATTGACAATCTCTAGCTGGAAAATGAGTGATTTGATTCATTTTCCCAACCATTGTGAGTATTCACAAGTTTTTGCGCGCCTTGTCTTACAATCTGAGGGACAAATATCAGTTGGTTTCGATCAGGCCCAATGTTGACCATTACTGAGCCTAGCTCTAAAAATAGTCTCACACTAACTATCATAAATCAAAAGTAGGAAGAACTCCCACTTTTGCAGGAGACATGTAGAACAACTACCACTCCAATAGTCACCTTCACAGACAAAAACGGATGGTTGAGAGAAAGCTTGCAAGAACGGGGAAGAACACAGGTTAGACATTCGTGAACAAGTTGGACTGCAATGACTATGACGGTCAGTGACCGTTGTTTCATCGCAGTTCACTTTCCGAGGTGTGTCATTACAGAACGCCTCATTTTCATGGAAAGTATCCCAATCACAATGAGAAAGCGCCAATTCTGTAAGTCTCGAATTCGTCTCAAACTCTTAGCATCATCTTTCTTGATAGATGATGGAGGTATCTTCAAGAGATTAATTTCATGAACCTCCTATGCTGAATAACGGATATGAAGACTAGCATTGCTCGTATAGGCTCATGTTGTGAGAAAAGTATTTAGATATTCTGATAATGTCCATGTACATACATAGCTGTATGAGAATAGGGAAAACCACAAAATTAACCCTTGAATAAACCTTCAATTCTGACCAACATGAACCCAGAATTTCGCCTGGATCCATATTTCCCAAGATTGGACCTCTCTTTATAAGATGAGAGAAAGATCACCTACCTTGTACCACTCCCAGTTTTCTTATCAAATTTGTACAAGTAGTCTTCATGCCACTCTCGGCATGACTTTTGGATCAGCCCAGGGGAACCAATTCCCGGAACGGGTCCCACGTTTACACCCGGCTCGGCACTGCTGGCATCGTTGACCTATCAATATCAAGATCAAAGCTTTGATTATACGTTCTACGTAGGAAAAGTGAAGAGATACACAGGTCATAGGATGTATCCGAACCTCGCTTTGCATCACCGAAGCTTTATCTCCGATGTTTCCAAACTTCATTCGCATAATGTCACGAATTTTCTCAACCTGCTGCTGTGCAAGTTCGCTTTGCCGCTGTTCTTGAGCTTTCTCAGATACTGGTTGAGAATCTTCTCTCTGCTCTTGAAGTGATGGCTGTGGTTGTGCTGCTGGAGGCAAAACTGAAGGGACTTTTGAGTTGAGCAAATCGATGATCTTATTGACTTTGTCAGTCAGTCTCTTTTTCCTCTTTCTTGCGCTATCAATCCCTCTCACATTGATTTTATCGAGCTCCGATAAAACTTCGTTAAGCGCTTCTTTCGGGAACACATACTCTAACTCGTTTCTTGACTTTGCCTTGCATGATGTGACAAGCTGCTCGAGTGAACTCACATACTTGAGAATATGATCCATTTGCTCTAAAAATTTGGCGGAAGAGTTGTATCATGATTATGGTTAGACCATCGTAATGAAAAACCATGTGGACATAGCTCGTGAGACTAATGAAATTCAAGAATTTTCAACTCAGTGATATTTTGCTAATCCATATAATTGGTTGCTACTGATCGAAATTCGAGAAATTTGGACGAAAAGTTCTTGGATTAATGCGAAACTCTATTCCAAGAAGGACATGTGTGGATGGTATATTTCCCACCTGTGCATTCGGATTTTCGATCTTTTACTTGGAGAAATGGAGTAGAACTAGGTAGTCTCGAAGGCTGTGCTTCATTCAAAGCCCCGACTTTTGGCTGCTCCGAAGCTGGCAATAGTGAGGTATCGTCTGGGCTGACATGTTCTGGAGGTCTCCGTGACTGAAATTTATAATAGTGATCGCTAGTACTATGTGGTGCTCATATTCGATTCACAAGAATCACGGAGATTATTAATAAGCCATATCAAAATGCGCATTGAAAGCTTAGAGTGGAAGATTAGTTGCTTGTTGTGTTGTAACTATTTTATATTTGCACTCCATTCAAAAACTTGGAGGGAAAATTGTTGATTTCCAACTACCGAAACGCATCGGGGTCTAGCACCCTGGAGACATGAGGAATACACACCGTCGAAGTTTGAAACTCTCATGTTCGGGTCCCTATCAGCCTCGGTACCAGCTGCGGATCAGCTTATAACGGACAATCTCCGGTGAATTTAATTGAAATCCGAATAAGCTGATCTGAATAATCGTCAGGTTCAAGCGCATTCAAGTCGAGTACAAAGTAATACAGCTAGATTTCATTGAACTACGTGGATTTTTCGATTGATTTACAGTTATACTGGCGTATTTCCATCTAACATATCAATCATGATGACGTATTTTAACCTAACATACAGATTTGACTCAGCGATAGAAAAAGCAGAAAATCTTGCTGGCGAGTTTCCGTATTTTGATTGAATAAACTTCCACTTCTCTCGATCTAACGAGCAACCTTTATTATTTATGGCTTCAGGGGCCGACGTTTCGGATGTTTAAATACATCCATCTTCAGGGCTAACAGAAAAATATCACATTGAGGTCTTTCTCAATCAGTCAATCATCATATTTGAAAATTCTTTGGAACATCATGAAGAATAATTCGTAACTCACCACTTAAAAATAATTTCTTATATCGACATAATGTCGAATTGTCAATATTTGAAATTTTGGTACATAATTCTGTGTAAATCTGTTTGGAGAAGGAGGAGAAATCCATTAGATGTTTTTTTCTTTGTCATATAAGTGAGTTTTGACTACAAGTGGCTTACAGTGACTTTGCTGTTGATTTTTTTCGTCGGATGGAAGACGAGGCAGCATGATTGACGGCTGCACAGAGACAGACCGAATCAGGTGATCGGTGTATTCACTGTCGAGGAGTGTGGGGATAGTGGGAGAGATTTTGAGGGAGGGGTATGATCGGTGGATGTGGAATGTGTGTTTGTGTGTTTGTGTGTGACAAAGGCTGTGTGCTTGCAGTGTAGTAATTTGGATTGTCCGCGATTCATCGACCTGACTTTTTTAGGATGTCTATGGATTTTTGATAAGAAGTTTTCAAATTTTGGATGTCCATTTTTCTATTTATGCAGTTTTCAGAATAAAGATATATGTAGAGCATTTCTAGGAACTCCCGTTTGTGTTTGTTTCTTTCCGAATGTAAAATTTTGACGTCTGAGAAGTCGAACGAGTGTTTTTTTGTGTGACAATGTCGAAAAATGACAGATGTCTCGTCCTTCTTATCTACATAACCCATGTGTTCCTTAATTCTACATTCTAAAGTACGACAAGTTTGGCCTATGTATAGTTTATCACATTTTTTACAATTTATCTTATATATAACGCCTTTCGACTCTGACTTCTTTGGTTTGTCTTTTCCCAAGGACATGAATTTTAGATTATTCATGATCTTGTGTACTGGGACTATGGAATATTTTTTAAAAATGGGGATCAATGAGTGACTTATGCTATCTACGTATGGAATGACAACTTTGGGTGAATTAATAATTGTTTTGGTTTTTGATCTTGTGTTGTATGTGGATGGTATATTGCCGAGTGTTTTACATAATCTTTTCTTGATGTGTGTTGAGATGAACTTTTTTGGGTATCCGTTATTTCTCAGTAATTGTTCTACCAGCTTCAGATTGTTGTTGTGATAACACACGTCTGATAATTTGGTAGCCTTGTCGACTAGAGTGTATACCATGGCTCTTTTCATGGATAGGGGGTGGTGTGATTTGAAGTGGATGTACCTCCCAGAAAACGTTTCTTTGCGGTACCAATTTGTGACAAGTTTTTCGTTTTCTCTGCGTTCAATGGTTAGGTCTAAGAAATTTAATTTGTTGTCTTTTTCTAACTCAATAGTGAATTTCAGGTGTTGATTGAAAGAATTGAAAGTGTTTAAAACTCGGTCAATGTCTTCAGCTTTAACTATGGCATAACAGTCATCTACGTATCTTCTGTAGAAAAAGACGGAGGTTTTGAGAATTTTTAGGCAGTGGGTCTCTGCTTCATCAAGTACTATTTCAGCAAACCATGGACTGGAATTTCCTCCCATCGGAGAGCCCATGATTTGCTTGTAATAACATCCATTGTACTTGAAGTATGTGGAGTTTAGAAGAAATCTCACCCCCTCTAAAAATTCTTCTTTGCTCAAAGGGAGCTTGTCTTTGAGGTACTTCCACCTTTTGCTCACTCCTGCTACAATGATCCTGTGGTCAAGGTTTGGATATAGTGACTCTACGTCTAGGGAAATCTCTTGGTATCCGGAGGGAGTCTTTGTTTTTTTGAGAGAAGATCTTAGTTCAGAGCTGTTTCTCAGAGAGCATTTTGGTCTAGGAAAATATTTGTTGAAGAGTAAGGACAGGCATTTATCAAAGCTATAAATGGGGTTGTCAATGGCGGACACAATTATTCTAACTGGAGTTCCGACTTTGTGTATTTTCGGTAACCCATAGGCTCTTGAGAGAACAGAATGTTTCGGGTCGAGTTGAATGGTGGAAAATGATGATTCTGCCGAAAAGACTCCTTTCAGATTCCAAGAGCTCAAAAACCGTTTTACAGCATTTTTGAGTGCAGGTAAAGGATCGGAATCAAGTTTTTTGTAATGAGTTGGGTCATTGAGTAACGAGCAGACTTTGTCTTGCAGTATGGATTTCTCAAGAACTACAGTGACGTTACCTTTGTCTGCTTTAGTGACAATCAGGTGGTCATTTTCTCTAAGGAAGTCTTTTGTAGCTGAAATTTGCTCTTTCAAGAACCGTTCTTCGTAAGGTATGTGCCTTATAGATCTATTGCTCAATTGTTTGTTAATAATACTCAAAATATCGGATCTAATCATGTTTTCTGCTGATAGTTCATGGGTCTGTAGAACAGTTTCCAAACCTTTGTATAACTCGAATGTTGTTTTTTTATCAAGCTGGGATAGATTAAATTTATCACCTAATGACAACACATGATGGACTTCTTTTGGAAGTTCTGTTTCTGAGAGGTTAACGACCCATTTGTTGTTTGGGGCTAGGCGGGGTTCAACTCTCTGAGTGGGAGTGAGTCTATATTGTGTGTGGTATTTTGACTCGAACAATTGGACAAATTTCTTATCTAATGTGTGGCTTTTCCTTGTGTGTGTAAAATTGAGTGATTTTTGGTAGAATGAAAGGAAGGCGTTCAATAGTTTTGAGCTCGAGTTTCGTTTGATAGTATTCTTTAGTTCCGAGATTCTTTTTGTCAAAAATTGTATGTGAAAGTTTGTATCTTTGATTTCGATATTGAGTATATCCTTCTCGTAATTTGATAATAAACGAAAAAGTTTTCTCCGATGGGAGGAAATTCCAGTCCATGGTTTGCTGAAATAGTACTTGATGAAGCAGAGACCCACTGCCTAAAAATTCTCAAAACCTCCGTCCTTTTCTACAGAAGATACGTAGATGACTGTTATGCCATAGTTAAAGCTGAAGACATTGACCGAGTTTTAAACACTTTCAATTCTTTCAATCAACACCTGAAATTCACTATTGAGTTAGAAAAAGACAACAAATTAAATTTCTTAGACCTAACCATTGAACGCAGAGAAAACGAAAAACTTGTCACAAATTGGTACCGCAAAGAAACGTTTTCTGGGAGGTACATCCACTTCAAATCACACCACCCCCTATCCATGAAAAGAGCCATGGTATACACTCTAGTCGACAAGGCTACCAAATTATCAGACGTGTGTTATCACAACAACAATCTGAAGCTGGTAGAACAATTACTGAGAAATAACGGATACCCAAAAAAGTTCATCTCAACACACATCAAGAAAAGATTATGTAAAACACTCGGCAATATACCATCCACATACAACACAAGATCAAAAACCAAAACAATTATTAATTCACCCAAAGTTGTCATTCCATACGTAGATAGCATAAGTCACTCATTGATCCCCATTTTTAAAAAATATTCCATAGTCCCAGTACACAAGATCATGAATAATCTAAAATTCATGTCCTTGGGAAAAGACAAACCAAAGAAGTCAGAGTCGAAAGGCGTTATATATAAGATAAATTGTAAAAAATGTGATAAACTATACATAGGCCAAACTTGTCGTACTTTAGAATGTAGAATTAAGGAACACATGGGTTATGTAGATAAGAAGGACGAGACATCTGTCATTTTTCGACATTGTCACACAAAAAAACACTCGTTCGACTTCTCAGACGTCAAAATTTTACATTCGGAAAGAAACAAACACAAACGGGAGTTCCTAGAAATGCTCTACATATATCTTTATTCTGAAAACTGCATAAATAGAAAAATGGACATCCAAAATTTGAAAACTTCTTATCAAAAATCCATAGACATCCTAAAAAAGTCAGGTCGATGAATCGCGGACAATCCAAATTACTACACTGCAAGCACACAGCCTTTGTCACACACAAACACACAAACACACATTCCACATCCACCGATCATACCCCTCCCTCAAAATCTCTCCCACTATCCCCACACTCCTCGACAGTGAATACACCGATCACCTGATTCGGTCTGTCTCTGTGCAGCCGTCAATCATGCTGCCTCGTCTTCCATCCGACGAAAAAAATCAACAGCAAAGTCACTGTAAGCCACTTGTAGTCAAAACTCACTTATATGACAAAGAAAAAAACATCTAATGGATTTCTCCTCCTTCTCCAAACAGATTTACACAGAATTATGTACCAAAATTTCAAATATTGACAATTCGACATTATGTCGATATAAGAAATTATTTTTAAGTGGTGAGTTACGAATTATTCTTCATGATGTTCCAAAGAATTTTCAAATATGATGATTGACTGATTGAGAAAGACCTCAATGTGATATTTTTCTGTTAGCCCTGAAGATGGATGTATTTAAACATCCGAAACGTCGGCCCCTGAAGCCATAAATAATAAAGGTTGCTCGTTAGATCGAGAGAAGTGGAAGTTTATTCAATCATAATTCAACCTACGAGCGAAAAATTCAAGAATAAATCAACAGTTTCCGTATTTCCTGGAATGTAGTCTCAATCCGAGCACTCTCGATTGACTACATATGAAATTCACTATGCGCGTAGAATAGGAAAAATCCAGAACAATTATATAGTTCTCAGAAAGTTTTGAACCATTTTCCGTATGAAAAATGGCAAGAGTTAGAATTTAACACAACATTTCCTTAGATAGTGGAGTGGACCAAGAACGGATTTTTCCGAGGATCGATACGTGCTAGCGTGGAAATTTTGTGTTTGTATATTATGTAAATATGGATGAATTTTCACGGCACTGAGAAATTAGACTTCAGGTCTCAAACAGAGCTATCAATCTCTCATCAAAATTATTACAAGTTTCAAATAAATAAAAAACGAATTTGGCCATAATATTAATCCTAGTCTAGGCATGTGCAATCTGTCTGATTATCATTTAAGTCAGCTATTCGGAATGTCCGATAAGATTAAAAGTAAAGGCCTCGTTTCTGTCTCTCACAATTCAGTATTTCCTCATATGAGTGATTTTCTAGAATAGCTGTATCTCGTGAAACTATTTTCTCGACTTGCAATTGAGGGGGTGTGTGGAAGAAGAGCGTAACTAAAAAAGGATCATTTTGATGAAATAAAAAAAAACTGACTCAAAACCGCCAGAGGAGTATTTGGACCAGTTGATCTGACCTATTTGGAAGGGGATGGCATTCTCAAAATAGCCCAACCTGCACCGGGGAATAAAATTTGATTTTGAGCTTTTTTAGCAATTTAAAAAAATGCAGCTACGCCCTTTCTCCAAATACAAGGCCAAATTTCGGCGCACCTTTCTCACAAAAAGTGGAATTAAATCTGGAAATCGAGTCCAATCACGCTGAAATCCACAAGCATGCTAGTGGGCACCTACTGGAAGATGTTTCATAGTGGCGGAGTTGTTCGATCCATACTCAGCTACTCTGTACTCGCGGAAAGCTCAATATGGATGTCCAAAAATATGGAAGATCTAAAGTCACTATATCAATGTTTAAGAACTCATTTTGAACGTAGAAGAAAATGGTCTGATAGTTTCAATCTATAAATACGCTGCTGAAAGAGATTAGCAGAGAGCTTTCTCTTAGTGAGATCTGGGATAACTTAGAAAGAATGTAATTTTTCGAGTGACAACTTTTCATTCACTGTTCTTTACATGTTTTGAAGCGACTTCGACTTTGAGTGGATGAAATTCGTTTTCAATCAATTGATGTAAAGTGATGGGGAAGTATATCTAGTGAATTAAAAGGTGCATATATTAATTAAGCGAGGAGATATGAGAATAAAAGGAGATTTAGATGGAATTTCGTCGACTTATTTTTACAAGATTGACTCGTAGGGGGATTCCAGATGATCTAGAGCAGGGTTTTTTTGGCAAGATATACAGTCCCGACCATAAATAATGGAACACGTAGGGTCTCACTCAAACAGTGATATTTCCAATTTGATTGGTCGGACGGGAATTTTGAGGAAAGGGTTTTAAAGTTCACAGAAAAATCTATCAAATTATGGGTTTTGATCATTTTTTACGTGCTTTCTAAGTACCCGTACACGTGGTTGAAAATCAGAAAAAATTCTCCTTCAATCAATCACCTACAATTTTGACGGGAGTGATCCGATCACAAAAATACTCACAGGATCTTGTAGATCGTTAAAAAAGTTAAAAATTTGGTCCTTGGTCAAATGTTTGTACGACCCTTCCCGTCTGACTTACGAGCTCCGAAAGAAAACTTTGTATTAACATAGGGTGCCTATGGAGATACCGAGCCTGGCACCTGTTTAATTTTCTCTCGCTCTATTCTGGGGCAAAATTGGATTTAAAAAAAATCATGGCACATGATTTCGATGTAAAATGATCTCATCTTTCAGAATATTTCATCAGATTTTGTCTAAGAATTCAGGTAGCAACGATTTCTCGAAATTCGATGTGAAAATTGAGAAATTTCGTGTTTTGCTCCCATAGGTCACATTTGAGACAAAATCTGATGAAATATTCTGAAAGATGAGATCATTTTACGTCGAAATCATGTGCCATGATTTTTTAAAAATCCAATTTTGCCCCAGAATAGAGCGAGAGAAAATTAAACAGGTGCCAGGCTCGGTATCCCCATAAGCACCCTATGTTAATACAAAGTTTTCTTTCGGAGCTCGTAAGTCAGACGGGAAGGGTCGCACAAACATTTTACTGAGAACCAAATTTTTAGATTTTTGAACGATCTACAAGATCCTGTGAGTATTTTTGTGATCGGATCACTCCCGTCAAAATTGTAGGTGATTGATTGAAGGATAATTTTTCCTGATTTACAACCACGTGTACGGGCACTTAGAAAGCACGTAAAAATGATCAAAACCCATAAATTGATAGATTTTTTTGTGTTCTTCAAAACCCTTTTTTCAAAATTCTCGTCCGACCAATCAAATTGGAAATATCACTGTTTAAGTGAGACCCTACGTGTTCCATTATTTATGGTAGGGACTGTATCATTTGGTTGATCCGGAATTTCAATGAAGTTGGTGTAAAAATCATCAAAATGGAATTTTTTGTAGAATTGATGATTTTTCGAGGATAAAATGAATTTCAATCACATTCCAATCAATTTAAAAAATCTCGGTATCAACCAACTTATTCAAGATGCTGGAAAAGTATCTCTATAGTTCATTAAAAAGTGTATAGATTAGTTGTAGAAGAAGATATGAGACCTCTTTGGGAAAATATTTACGCTTTGGTACACGAAATTTCGATCAAATTGGCTTGAAGATGATTAAAATGACGATTTTGGTGGAAATTTCCAGTTTTTGTGGAAACTTCAATTTAATAACGATTTAATAGTTAAACTGGAATTTGGTATGAACCAATAAGTGAGGAATGTTTGAAAAGTATTCTTTCAGGTAGATGAAAGTTTGGTGAATTATTTGTAAAGGGAGATAAGGGAGAGAAATGGATAAACGGAACAAATGTTTCATCACTTTTTGAGTTATTTTTCCAAGGAAGATTGTTAGCGGAGATTAGGGAATCTCAACTATATTTTTCCCCACAATATGTATCGTTTGGTTGGGAAGAAATTTTGATGAAATTGGTTTCAGGATAGAATCACGATTTCGGTGGAAATTTCAGTTTTTGTGGAAAGGAACTTCATTCTGATCGTGATTTATGAGTTAAACTGAAATTCCGTATTAACCAACTCATGAATATTGTTCGAAGAATGTGCATTTAGGTCGAAAAAGTTTGGTGAATCACTTGTAAAGGAAGATAAAGGAGAAAATTGAATATTGGAAAAGAAGGTTTTATTATTTTTTGAGCTATTTTTTTTAAGAAGCTTGTTGGTGGAGATTGGGGAATCTAAACTATATTTCTTTCACCAATATGTATCGTTTGGTTGAGACAGAATTTCGATAAAATTGTTTTGAGCGCTACTAAAATGAAGATTTTGGTGAAAATTCCAATTTTTTCCAAAATATCGAGGTTTAGAGGGATTAAATGGAATTTCGGCAATAACCAATCGATAGATCACGCAGGAAAGATGATAGTTTAGGTTATTGAAATCGAGATAAATGATAAAGGAAAGTAGGAGGAATAATGAATATTAAAAAAAATTTTCGATTATTTTTTGATTTATTCTTTAGAGGAAGCTTTTTTGAGGGATTCAGGCTTTCTAGTCTGAGGTTTTTTGGATGATATACACTACCGGTCAAAAGTTAAAGCTCACCCAAAAATTTTTTTTTCAATTTTGTGAGTTGAACTACTCGGCTCTATTTGACCGTAGAGGACTCTTCTGGAGCTCATTTTAAAGGTTTTTTCACGTACTTTAAGATGGCACTATTCAATTTTATCCTTACGGATCGGGATCTTTCCAATTTGAGCTTGGAAAAGTGTCAATTTCAACGATTTTTCAGAGAATCTTTTGGCTCCTGCCAATTTGAGCCACATGAATGTTTCAATATGGGAGTTGTGGGATACAAAAGTACCAGTCTAGAGCTTTAGAATCCGTTTTTGAACGTTCCTCTACGCCACTTCCAGTCCGAGCTATGACACTTTCTCTGAGGGAAGATTTTTCGCAAAAACTAGCACCTGGATTCAAAAATGACGAGAAAATTCACTTTTTGGGGCATATTTCAAAGGTTCCTCGTTTCCTTAATCAAGATGTTGATGAAAGATGACAGAAATGATGATTATACTTCATAAAAATGCGTCTCTGTATCTCTCTCGAATTGGAGTGCTAGTTTTTCCGAAAAATCTTCCCTCAGAGAAAGTGTCATAGCTCGGACTGGAAGTGGCGTAGAGGGGCGTTCAAAAACGGATTCTGAAGCTCTAGACTGGTACTTTCATATCCCAGAACTCCCATATTGAAACATTGATGTGGCTCAAATTGGCAGGAGCCAAAAGATTCTCCCAAAAATCGTTGAAATTGACACTTTTCCAAGCTCAAATTGGAAAGAACCCGATCCGTACGGATAAAAACGAATTATGCCATCTTAAGATACGTGCAAAAACCTTCAAAATGAGCTCCAGAAGAGTCCTCTACGGCCAAATAGAGCCGAGTAGTTCAACGCACAAAATCGAAAAAAAATTTTTTGGGTGAGCTTAAACTTTTGACCGGTAGTGTATATTGTTTGTTTGAGACGAAATTTGGATGCAGTGGGTTTAAAAAGGGTCAAAATGATATCTTTGGTGAGAATTTTGATTTTTTCGGGTTTCATGGGTAGCTACAACACCCCTCAGAGGGCTCAAAAAGCGAAAGGACAAAAAAGGCGTGACTGGCATGCGCCCTTTTTCCACGCAGCCCCTTAATCGATACAGCTCATCGTTTGTCTCGGGGCACTACGAACATTATGATACAATGAGTTGGACTCATGAAAATTCAAAAGAAAATGTGAATGATTAAATATCTTTTGGCGTTTTCGGTTGCTGCAAAAACCTATTGAAACTTGCCCAGTCGAGTGCGCCAAAAGTGCCTCACTCTATTTTTCTTCGTGAAAAGTTGTTGATTCCCCGCGTCATGGATCAATTTGTATCCTAACGTTTCTAAATACTGATCACGTGATGTGATTTCCTGGCCGAAAACAGTGATATAGACCACGACTGGGACTGTGATGCAATTTTACTCACGTCGATCGAACGCGGTAGTCGGCTAAAATTCAAACTCTTCTGCCAGCCAGTTTCCAATGTTGGATTTTGTATACCGCATCCGATCCTGTCTGTTTTAGCAACAGTAGTCGTAGTGGCCAGCGGGAAGAATTCTGTACAGGCTGCAGACTCAGTAGTGAATGCTGGAGCTTGCGCGCAGAAACTTTTGCTGACTCTCGAGACTGTGGCTGTCCCCGGAGCTTGCGCATGTAGAATTTCCGTTGCTGTAGCAGTCTGCGCCGGAGCTCGCTGTTAGGAATTTTTATTGATCAGGAAATAGTTGGTGCCAGAGCTTACGCAAATATACTGATCTCATTGCGAAATTTTCTATATATAAAACAGTGAGCCAGACCATGCCAAAAAATTGTTATAAAATCTCACTTACTGCCCTGAAATTGTGTAATTGACCGAAATTCAAGCTTTTGTTTGGGCCAGTCTTCAATGTCGGATCTTGCAGACTGATATTCACTCTGCCCGTTGAACAAACAGTAACCATGGGAGCATGCGGAACAGAGTTTGTGCTGGCTGCAGGCCCAACAGTGAACGCTGGAGCTTGCGCACGGAAACATTGGCCTGCCACGGAGACTGAACCTGACACCAGAGTGTGAGCGGGAACATTTGTTGCCGTTGCAGCAGTCGACGCCTGAACCCACTGCTGAAAATTTGTATTTATAAGAGAGAAATCGATGCCGAAGCTTGAGGGAGAATACTAACTTCGTCTCGTGACTCTGTGGCTACGAGACAGTAACATAGACCATGAGTGAGATTATAATGCAAATCCACTCACTCCGATCGAATGCGGTAGTTGGCTTGAACTCAAAGACCGTCTTAAGCCAGTTTCCGATGTTGGATTTAGCAGACCGCACTCAAACCTGCCCATTGAAACAGCTCTGGCCGTAGAGGACAGCGGAAAGAAATTCCTGCTCGCTCCAGGTACTGCAGTGAATGCTGGAGCTTGCGCGTGGAAATGTTGCCCTGCCGCGGAGACTGTAGTTGAAACCAGAGCTCGAACGGGGGAGTTGGGCACGATTTGAGCGGTCGATGCCGTGATTCGCTGCTGGAAATTTGAAATCATGAGAGAGAAGCTGATGGCAGAGCTCGTGTGAGAATCGTGACTTCGTTTCGTGTATTCGAGGCTACGAAACAGTAAATTCGACAATAACTGATATCATAATACAAGTTAAGTCACTGCGGTCGAATGAGGTAGTTGGCTGAAATTCAAACTCTGAATCGGAACAGCCTTCGTTGTTCGATTTCGCATATCGCAGTTTACCCAGCCTGTCGAAACTATGGTGGTCGTTGAAGCTCGCTGGGAAAAATTCGTGCTGGTACCAGGCACAGCTAAAGTCGGAGCTGGTGCGCAGAAACTCCCGCAGGCCACGGAGACATTGGTTGAACCCGAAGCTCTCTCGGAAAAACTTGACGTTGTTGTAGCAGTTGAAGCCAGGACTCGCTGCTGGAGGCTTTCATGAATCGGCGCAAGAATTGGTGTTACAGCTTGGAGACCATGATTTAATCCGGCCGGCGGAACGAGAGTTGACGGAGATCGCGAGTTTTCCCATGTCCGGAAGAACGTATTTCTCCGTGCACTCACTGATTCTGTATCGTCATCCATTATCCGGTCCTTCAATTCGTTTCACTGAAATTGAGTTCGAGATGTTGTTATACCCATTGTGTTGACCATGTTTTGGTGTGGTTAGGATATTTTGATACCGAAATCTTCCGTCCGTATTTAGAATATTGACGAACTAAATCAAAACGACTACTAAACCAAGCCGCGAGCAAATAAAAGTCACAACAACAGAGTAGGTTAATTTAGACACCTAGCGATTTACCAAAAATCAACCTCGTACGATGTTTCAAATTTTGGCCATACAATGAAAATATACGCATACTTACCTCCTTTTCACATAGACGAGGATTTCAGAATCAGTATGCTCACTATTTCACTCTTCACTCAAACCTCCAACTCATTCAACTGCTTTGGTTTATTTTAAAAATAACTCGCGTTCATCCAACTCACAACATATATTTGCTCTGCAGGCCGGAAGCAAGAGGTTAATTGTCTATGTTTACAAATGCGGAATGTAAACAATAACTTTAATTTTTTTTTTAGTCGTCGATAAAGACATTGTTTACTTCCCCTCTGCGGAGTTGCCACGGAAACCGCCAGACGGACAGACACTCGGCGACTTGTCGTCGCGGCGAAATGTCCGTGACCCTTTGGATGTGTTCTTCTGGCGATGAATGGAGACTATTCCCAGAGTTTCAGCCAAATCCGTGACTCGGATATGAAACACTCTCCTACTAATTGATGAAGAAACCACTGCGTAAAGTGTATCCGCGTTCTCGCCGCGCGACTCCGGCATGGCATTAACAGGAAACTAAATAGTAATATGAAGGGTCCAATATGATGAATACTTTTCAAAATTCATTCAGTCTACGCCCATGATTCCGATATATCATATGGGTTTTATTCAAGGTAAAACTCATAGGCCTCATTCTTCAAAAAGCAGTGGAGATTCATGTTTTTTGGAATGAAATAGAGAAAGGTTTGTTAGTACCATTCAGAGATTATGATACTCATGATATTGTGTTGGAACTTAATTATTTTCGTAATCGGTTAATAATCGGAATCAATGAGAACTAGCATTGATAATAATTTGATTACATACATGAATAATAAAAATTTGGAAATCACGAGATCACGAGAATTTTTCTCGTCTCGGAAACCTTCGCATCGTCTCGCTCGAATTTGGAATATTTGATCTTGTCTCGTATCGATCTCGAACAAAATCACGATGAATGAGTTTTTTCTCGAGTCTCGTCGAGATCTCGATTCGAGATCAACACGAGTCTCGGATCTCGGTGAACCCTACATATAATGAATTGATGCATATTCAAACAGAGAAAACGTCGCAAGAACATGTACTATTCTGGATAGGAATGAATAATCATTTTGGACTCATTGATCTATTCGATGCAGAGAATGCAACTGTAACTGTGATTAGATATATTTGACAATTCATAATTTTTAAAAAATAGGTTTATAGTTTCTCGTTTATGATTTTACTTTCATGTAGTCAACGCGTGTTTTATGACTCAAAAAAATGTTTGGGGCCATTGATTTCTGAAAGAATACAACATTCAACATCAAATATGGATTTGTGAAGGATACGAAAGAATGATCATTTGAGCAATCATCATATAATTAAATCACAAAATGCGATATCTCTCGATTATCGAACTATGGGGCAATTTGCCCTCAATATATCGGCTGATAGACATCCAGATGAGATCGTATAAGTAAGTAGACGATGCAGACATCTATGTGGCATCTCTGCTTGACTCAGGCGGTTCTGAATGCATGGTTCTCGTAATCGATTGTAATCGAGAAGGGTCCCTCGTGATGCATTCGACTCTGTTTTGATGATTTGCGGCAAATTTCACTCATCAGTAGCGAGCGGTACCGGCGCGAGATTTGAACATGATCGAAATGATTTAAATAATTAGCATAGTTCCTTTTGATCTCATTAGATTCCAAGATATATCCGGGATATATTATGTACCAAGTTGTGGAAGATGATTTATTTCCACTTCGCCGACGTCCAGTTACGAATTTCGTGAGCGAAAATGGAGATATTCGCGCTATTTATGTCGATTCAATTGAATACCGCGTTTCCGAAATACATATTCGGGCACTGGAGGACATGTCTGTCTCGCTTCGCTCGACAGTAAAACTGTCCTAGTCCCCGAAATGGGCTACCGCGCTCAGTACGGAAATATACTATTTGAGACCACATAGTGAGTTGAATGTTCATATTCTAGACCATAGAATTGATTAAAAATACTCAGAAAGAGATCTGAGACATGCCCTATTTTCTTAGGTCTGTTTCGCGTGGAATTACTTATACTAAAGTATGATTGAGTATACCTATACATGTGCAACCGTCTATGAATACAACAAAAGATACCAATAATTGAGAAAAAAATTAGTGCGTTCAGACAAAGAAAGCGCGAAAGATGACGGAGTCATTGTAGTGTATTATTACCCCGCGTTCATTCATACTTTCAAAAATTGGCTTGATATTTTTATGGTCAAAATCACTCAACATCATTTGCATCAATCTGATCATGTCCTGCGCGCACTCTTGCCGAATGTAAATACTATAGCAGAGGCGTGTTTACCATGGCGTTAAAATGTGTTTACAATACGCGTTGACTTCAGAATTTTGGCGCAGTCGGAGCGGGTTGCACGACTGGCGCGGCCACATTCACGCAGCCACACTGTAAAAAATGTTGAATGAAATTCATCATCTAGCTTGGTAAAAAAAATCTCTGGGAGTTGTGAGTTTCATCCCATTTCTTGTAACTTTACAAACGCTTGTAAATTTACTAGTCTCAGAGGGGGTAATAGTTGGATACCAGTCTCAGACTGGTAAAATTTTCTGTAATATTCCCCCGCTCAGGCTTGTAAAATTCACCTCAACCGAGCATGCGCGGATCTAAGTTTGGTCTGCTGGGCCCACGCACAACTAATCTAAAAAGCTCCTCCGCGGTCGAGTGTTTATGTCTCGAGCGATGAATTTTCGACTCACACGGGTTTTTTACCCTTTTCAAAATTATCGTGGATTAAGATGCTTCATTCCAAGACTCCATTTCATTAGAAGAAGCCCCTGAGTAGCCCGTACGCTTCAGTTGAACAAGATTTCTTCAGGTCTGAAATTTACCGTCAGCCGGTAAATGAAATTTACGAGCCGCTTGTAAATTTACACGTCCCAGCGCGGTATCCAACTATTACCCTCTCTGAGACTTGTAATTTTACATAAAAATTTTTTACAGTGCAGTTCAGTCTCTGAATTCTGTAATTTTCAACATTTAATTAAGACTCAGCTTTGCATCGAACGGCAATTGCAAATATTCATATCTTCGTAGAATTTCACGGCCTTTCGATTGAGCCTAACTTGTCCTAACAAATTTTGCGTATTTTCGAAAAAAATTTTTCTAACTTTTGTCTCGTGCATTTTTTGAGCCGGTGAATCAGTTTTTCAGGTTTGCTGGCTCCGAAAACCCATAAGAGCACCTTCAGTTTCCAAAAAAATTTGTCAGGATAAAAATTATAGCACTCGAACCTAAAAATCGCAACTTTTGAACATGATTTTTATATTTTCGCGCTTTAAAAGATAGGTGACACTGCGTGCAGATGGGTACTTTTGTTACGAAGGACTTATAACACTCGCTTTGATCGTGCTATAAACAATCCTTCGTACAAAACTACCCATCTACGTGCAGTATCGTAACATACTATTTTGCCACGGTCATTTTTTTCGGTCACAGTATAGAAATGGAGAAATTGCGCCGTTGTGGGCTGAAAGAGGATCACTCTGGTTGATTTTATGAACATTATAATACTTGTTGCAAAGTCAAGGAACTGTTTTTATAGAGAATGGGAAAATCAGCTTGCGAGTTGTTTCGAGAGCATGACAGCCCTTTTAAAAGACTGCCATTGTGTTCATCGGGTCAGTATGGTAAAGAATGCTCGTTTAGTTGCGCTTGGGGGCACTACATAAATACATCGAAAAACGAATTTATTTGAGAAGTTGACCAAAAACTCAGAAAACGTCGTATTCCCGAATATAAGGTTTTCTTTTTGTATATAATGCATGTTTTATTATGGACAAATCTGCAAGGATGATACATGATTACGTGGATATCTAAGGTTCTGATCGATCATCGAATTTGCTTCTTCAATGATTGAGATAATGGTCCGGAGAATGGGTTATAAGATGTTGTGATTTCATCAGGTGACTGGGATGTTGCCCAAGTGAAGGCCAGACTCGCTGTTGATCATTCTGACATAGAAGCAAAAGCGGCGGGAATGAATGATCCGAAAAAGAGGAAGGCTAGACATGCGCAGCGTTGTGCTGGCAGCAAGGAATCCGATTATGATTACGGAGGCAGCGCAGAAGAAAGTGATGAAGAACGAGAACCTGAGGAGTTGCTGAATACGTCGATGGAGCTTCCACCGATAAGAATGACAAGGGATGTGGATGTGGGGAGTAATAGCCGTCGACATCATCAGAACCAGTGTACTCGGGTAAAAATTTTATCTTAATACTCTGTATTCTTATTCTGTAGTCTGACTTCGTATGAATATTAAATGGAGAATCAGAGGACTTCATCCTGGTAAATTGGCACGGACACAGAGTCCGTGGTCCAAACCTGAAAGCAAGAGTGAACTATGAGTGAATTGTTTACCAAAGCTGTAACTGAAGCTTCATAGTATTACTGATTCATGAAGGCTATGGGAAACAGTAAACGAGGATAGTTCATCATCATCGAAATTGCATCAGATCATTTTCTCGAGGGATGTCATTTAGAAGATTTCTTTGGAATCGTTCAATGATCGTGATTTATCAATAGAATTCGGAACCATTTTCGTTCATGGAATCTGCATATTAGATTTTTTTTCAGATTGCGTTGATCTTATTGAAGATACCTCCGTGATCAGAGCATAAAATGATTGCAAATACATTTCCAATGCTTCTTAGACCACGGAACGTGCAGTGTCCTTAAAAATTGACGGATGATCGATGGACAGAATATCTCATTTGACCATTTCTCCACTACACCTCGTAGTACGAAAATGATGGAAAAATGATCTCAAAAGTCACGGAAGAAATGTATCTGTTTGTGCTTTGTAGTTTCCAAACTCAATTATCATTCACTCTCCATGATCGTTTAAATGACGATTATGAGGGAAAATACTTCACGAAACATTGGCTCAATGGATATTTCAAGATCGGGGAATGTTACTGTGTGAGCCATGCTCATCGTCTCTTAGTACACTGACGAGCTCGAATGAACGATATGATACAGTGCGATAATTAATGGTTCGGAACTATGAGAGAAAATATCATGATATCATTTTTTATAGGATCTACTGTTCGACCAAGAATTATTAGTATCCAAAATGTGACCCAGAAAACTGCTGAGGTTTGTAAGAAAAAGTCGGGCGTTATCGAGGGGAAGCAGGATAAACTGTGTAATAAGAGAACGGATGGCGACCGCACTCCTAACTGTAGCCCGGAAAGTCCGCGCCGAAGTTTTGTACCAGGCCTTGAGGTTACCCCTCAACGAATCCCCCGACGAAGCCCTGATGCAGATACTCCTCGTAGAAGTGGACGGCGAGGTCCTGATGGACAAACGCTTCACCGAAGTCCCCTACTATTGGAAGTTGGGGTTACATATCAAGGGAGTGGCCGGCGAGCAAATCCAGGAAGCCCGGAAACGGAGCGTCCGCGCCGAAGCTGTGTACGAGGCCTTGAGGTTACCCCTCAACGAATCACCCGACGAAGCTCTGATGCAGGTACCCCTCGCAGAAGCGGACGGCGAGATCCTGATGTACAAATGCCTCACGGAAGTTCCCTAATGTTGGAAATCGGAGATACATCTCGTGGAAGCGGCCGGCGAGCCGATTCAGGAACTCTTCCAGGAAGCTCCCAGCAAGAACTTGAGGAAGCTCATCAACGGACCACCGAGCAAGACCCTTCGGTTACACTTAGAAGCAGCGGCCGGCGAGGCCATCAAGGAACTCCTCGCCATAGGGCTACCCCCCGACGAAGCCCCCGAACCCCCCGAAACAGCCCCCAAACCCACCGACGTAGCCCCCAAGAAGGCACTTGTATGTTGCATTTCATTCCTTATAGCGACCTTTCTCACGACTAGGATTGGAGGAAAACACTCCGGGGATAGGTCAAGATATGTGGAACCCTGCCTAAAGATGCAAATTGTGGTGATTTTCGTGCCAAACTTCATCCTCAGTTATGAGATCTTCCTGCGCGTGCGCATAGTTGAACGCTTCTGAATGTATTTTCATTCGATAGCTGACACAATCTCCTTGAAAATGATCCCCTGATAGAGGCGATTTGATGCATGACAATCCGACTTGTGACTGCATTTGTAGAATGGAAGAAATGAAAGTGTCATCCGGGAGTCGAACAATGATTTTTCAGCAGCCCTGAGCTCAAGGATTTCACACATTGGTTTCTTCTATTTTACAAAAGCAGTCACAACTTGGGTTGTAATAAATACACCAAATTGGCTCTATGAGGGGCCATTTTGAGGGAAGTTTTGTCTGTTATCGACTGAAAATATACATTCAAAAGCGCATGCGCATCAGAGGCTTATAAATTAATCAAAGATTTGCTTTGAAACTTACTAAAAATGACTGTTTAGGCAGGGTTAGAAAATGTTTCGTGCCTATAATCGGAGTTTTTCCTTCATTTCTGGGCATAAGGAAAATAGCTAGGACGTGAAGAAGTCTATACAAAAAAGGACACCGCACTAAATCATAGGATTTTGGATTTCGGTCAAATTGGTTATAAGTAGAGACCGGAATTTCGTGTCGTAAAAACTGTCGAAAAAAGCCGTGTAAAATGTCGTGAAAATTGGCGAAACGTGCAGTAAAAATGGTCAAAACGTGTAATTACGAATCACTTTTTTTTTTGCTCGAAATTGCGGTAAAAATCAGTTGAACTTTATTGAAACTCGTGATCATATACATCTCTATATTATCTTCATGTAAATTATGTCTCATATCACTCAGAATATATTCATAAAGAGAAAAAGACCTTTCGACTTCAACGGATGATAACGGGGCATATTTGTAATTTTGAATTATTGAAGGGTCCATTCGATTGATCTCCTCGTCTTCAATTCCTTCTCCACTTTGCACACTCTTGATCTTTCTGAGGAATGTCAATCCTTCATTCTTTGCCAAAACATCGGTCATTTTTCTTTGTAATAGGGTACCATTTTCCTCCGGGATGTCATCGATTCTAGAGACGACCAAATCTATGCTGTCTATTTGATTTTGGAGGCTTTGTTTTGTTTCTATCAAGTCATCCATGCTTTTCGGTAAAAATGATAGATGTGTGAGCAAGAAAGTCAATTCGCTTTGGAGGTGTGGATCCTCTACCAATAATTTTGCTTTCCGAACTGATTCAGCATTTTGTTCCAAACGATTCACAACATCTTTGAAGTTTTAGAAATTTTCTGCGTAAAACGAAGCCGCAGATAGCCAAGTCCCCCGTCTTGTGATAACTGGTACTGGAGGCAGGGGCATGTTAGGCATTATCTGTTTATACACGTCAACTCGTAAGGGAGCCTTCAAGAACATCTTTTTCCCACAACTCACGAGTTCGTTGACTTTAGGACACAAGTCTCGCAATTTTTCTGCGAGTCTATTGAGACCATGCATCATGCATGTGACATGATGTAAATTTTGATAAAACAATCTCAAGCCCTTGCCAGCCTTGATCATATACGGAGTAGCATCTGACACAAGGAGTAAAATCTTATCTTCGAATAAAATACTTTCGAAAAATCTTCTCAAATTTTGGTTGATAAAACGACTAATAGTTTCATGGTTCGACCTTTCCAAGCGCTGACTTGCTATCAAAAAAGTTTCCGACGCTGATTCTGCGCTCAATGTTCCAATCAATAGATTCGCTATGCAATATCCTCTAGCGTCTGTACTTTCATCAACGCATATGTACAGATAATTCCCTCCTACAATTCTTCTGATTCTATCGATACACTGTGCATGAATTAGAGGAACATACACCTTTCGCAGGTTCCTTTCTGATGGTATTTGTTGTTGCATATACTTCTGCAGGAAGTTCTTAAACGGGTCGGAATTTAGTTTATGTAATGGGATGTTAGATGCCAAAAGCAAAGCAAAGATCAGCTTAGAAAGCATTTTTCGGAGCCGAAGACTGAGAAGATTCAGTCAACAACGTCTGCTTCTCTTTGTTTTGATTTTTCTTGCGAGCTACCAATCCCGTATGCGCCACTGAAATTGTTATTAACCCTTTGAGAATCTCACGAATATCGTTCTTAAATAGGCAGTCTAAGAAACGCTCAACCAACCTGTCAGAGCATGCGCATCGATTTGCGATTTCTTCTCGCACCCGACTGGTTTTGAACAGATATTACAAAACACAATCTTTTCATCGGTGGTAAATACTTCGGATTCCTTATTATAAGGTGCAATCCACGATCAAAGCTTGGTACTGTAACTTTGCACAGCCTTAGGCATTTCATGATTTCTCTACTAGAATTTCGATTTTTAGTTTAGGTTTAAACGAGTTTACTGTAATTTTGGTTTGTTGACCGAAAAAAGATGCGAATGGGTGGAGAAGAAGGTTATAAACTTTTTGAATCCATGGAAACGTTCGCTCAAAAATGGAACGTGTAATAACGTCGGATGTGTCACATCACGACAAAACGTGTCGTAACACGGAAATCCAGTCTCTAGTTATAAGTATACTGAGAAGATCGATCTCCGAGTACTGATCGAAAGTATCAATGGGCCCGGAAGTCAGAGCTATGTACGATTAGAGAGATTTGTTCTAGAAATCGCTCGTTGGTGCATCGGTGTGGCGGGGTTATGTATCAACTTTGGTCGAACAGATGCGCGTGTGAGGGCAGTATACTATTTAACTATCAGGCCAGTTTTTCATCCCCGTTTTTCTGCGTAGGAGGGTAGTGGGCTCACAGGCAATGAATACTTGGCGAGAATAAAGAAAAACCTGAATCTGTGGGAAGCGAATGAAAATCATTTTCATCACGATTGGGTTAAGTCAACGTGTGAGTCATTGCTCATTTACCTCTTGGGTTGACTCCGTGATCTCAAAGCTCAGTCTCCAGTATAACGATATATATATATATATGATATGATATTGGAAAATCAATAATTAGAACATCAACGATCTTGAATTCTTGGCCATATCATAAAATAAAATAAAAATAACTGCAGTATCATCCGATCGTTCTTTGAGTTCTATCAGAATCAAGTTCGTTTATTGATATTTGTTCCGAACCGCGAAGATGAAGATATTTTCGCCTGATTCTTTAATTGATAGCTAATACTCACACCCTCACGAAAAGAGATTGAGATCGTTGAGCCATAGCTCAAGAGCTATGTCGTGCAATCTGCGCACGTTGTCTGAACCCGATCGTGATGAAAATGATGTCATTTCGTTTTCCACAGATTCAGATTTTTCTTTATTCTCGCCAAGTATTCATTGCCTGCGTGCTCACTCCCCTCCTACGCGGAAAAACGGGGATGAAAAACTGGCCTGATAATTAAATAGTATATAGTGCCCTCACACGCGCATCTGTTCGATCAAAGTTGATACATAACCCCACCACACCGATGCACCAACGAGCAATTTCTAGAGCAAATCTCTCTAAACGTAGATAGCATTGACTTTCGGGCCCATTGAGACTTTTGACCAGTATTCTGAGATCTATCTTTTCAGTGTACTTATAACCAATTCGACCGAAACCCAAAATCCTATGATTTAGTGCGGGGTCCTTTCTGAAATAGCGCACACCGTAATATATGCTTAGTGGTTGTTCATAGGCACGTTGTGGCGTGTATTGCAAGAGGTGAGATTGGTGCGAGATGCTATCAGAACAATTGATCGGAGATTGCACGCAAATATTCCCAACCAACCGGTAGAGGGGGACGAAGGTGAAGGTACGCCATACGAAACCTGGGAGAAACTCTGTGCTTTCAACCAGAGCATCGACAACGAGCGATTTCCTCAGAAGCGTCAGAGAGTGGTGAGTCTTCGAGAACATGTATAGTGTGTAGGAATGAGCATGTTATGGGAATTCATGAATTGTTGAGAATGTATCCACGTGTGTGGGTGCGTGGATATTTTTTGTATGAGCTTCTAACCATATGCGTGCATTAGTCGTCCTGGACGGAACGATTGCGCTGTGATTAGCTAAGTTTGAAGAACTGAATACTAAACATCATCTTCACAGGAAAATTACCTCAGGCCCTATCGAAAAAAATCAGCTGATTTATCACCTGCCGGATCACCTGACTAATCAGCTGATAAATCAGCTGATTTTTTGGCCGATGATAAATCAGCTGATAAATCAGCTGATTTTTCAAAATTTATTTATTTAAAATATTATTCTTTGCCCATTTCCTAAGCTGTTACCCCATATTCTGTGTGGTTTATTATCATAGATGTAATGAGAAAAAACGTAATTGGGCAATTAAAATTTTGTACTCACCGGGATTTGAACCTCGTCCTTCGACTTTGTAGACACGACACCTAGCCAACTGAGCTATCGGGGATGTATCGGTTCAGAGTACAAAACACGTATATGGGGCTCTCCTTCGTTAGGCCGAACTTAGTATCTTACCAACAATGTTTATGATGAATAAGCATGCGTACTCACTTGATTAGCTTGGAGGACTCTTCATCTTGGGATAAGTGTACCTAATTTGCCCCATGTGTATAATTTCCCTCCACATAAGATCGTAGAAATGAGCTTTCGCAAGACTTGGCTCCCGATTTTTCTCTAAGTTACAGTACCTTTCATAAACAATGGATGATGTAGGGTCTCAATAAAACAGTGATATTTTCAATATAGTTTGACTCACAGACATTTTGAGAAGAGAATCTTAAAGATCACGAATAAATCTATCGATTCATGTATTTACAACATTCACTGCGCCCTTTTTGATCGCCGTGGTCAACGATGAAAATCCAAAAAATTCCTCCTTCAATCAATCACCTACGACTTTGGCGGAAGTGATCCGATCACAGGAAATTTTCATAGTATCTTGTAGATCTTTTTGAAACCTACAGTTTTCCTTCCCCGAAGCTCCCTTAACGACCTTTCCTGTCCAAGTAACGAGCTTGGGAAAAGAACTTTTTATTACTTGGACTGCTTTAGGAGATACCGAAGCTGTTTACTGTTTTATTCCCCCTTGCGCCATTCTTGTGCAAAAATTCATCGAAAAAATATAAAAAAATGTGGTGCCACTCTCTTCCAAGCCAAGGTATCTGGTTCAGAACGACAAGTATGGAATCCCACTCTTGAAATATCTGTGAATCAACTCCAATCGAGTAGATTCAATTCAAAACATTGTCTAGACTATTGATAGGTATTATATTCCGCCTAACTTGACTTTAAGATAAAATTTATCATTGATTTTTCCGAAATTCGATGTAAATTTCCAACATCGAGTCACGACCTACGATTTTCATTTCAATTTCTAGAGTATACTGTGGTGTTATTTTGTTCGTATTCCAGCCGTATACTATGTAAAAATCAAGAAATTCGCGATACCATTACATTTAGAGGCTTATTTAGCTCACCATCGGGATTCAAATATACCCCCTTAGCTTCTCACAGAAATACCGGTTGACAATTGCAACTCAAAACAATGCGGTTATATCTTCTTCGCGATGAAGAAAGAAGAGCATATCATTCCGATCCTGTGCTTTACGTCTCCTGAGTATGCCATCAAAAAATGACCATTCTCAAAGCCAGTGGCGCGATAACTTTATGAGCTTTGAAGCTTTATAAAATTTGTCCGGATCAACGCACACTCACAAACCAAACGGGATTCGATCCGTCTCTTCTTTAACCTCGAGAACTCATTGCTAAATTCCCCGTTTTGCACAAGGTATTTCATCATTTTCGTAAACAATAGCCAGAGGAAGTTGTCCCACAAAACTCGGTTACATCGATGAATGAGAGCTAATATCATAGCCAAATCAGTGCACACCTCTGGATCAAAGATTTTCTCAAAATATGAGATTAGTAGATGGATATATCATTCTACCGAAGTAGTTGAGGCATAGGTATTTTAGTTACTGCCCTAACAATTCAAAAAATCGCGTTGGTACGTTTGTGAACTACCGAAAAATCATCTTTTGCGGTCTTCTGTTGACACATTAGGATGCGTTTCAACAAGAAAGGATGTAGGCCATATTGAATGATGCCAAATACTATACGATGCCACTCCTGTGCACTCCCCATAGTTCAGAATACTCCAGAAACATTGCAGTAACACAAAAGTCAAAAGTTCCGTGGAAACCCTTATAAGCAGTCCATGTAATACAAAATTTCCTCTTCAAGCTCGTTTTTTGGGCAGGAAAGGTCATAGAGAGAACTTCAAGAAGAGGGAATTGTAGATTTTGTAAAGATCTATCAGATCCCTTGAGAATTTTTATGATCGGATCACTTCCGCCAAAGTTGTAGGTCATTGGTTGAAGGAGAAATTTTCTAGCTCTTCATCGTTGACTACGGTCACTCAAAAAGGATGCAAGGAATGTTTTAAACACATGAGTCGATAGATTTTTTCGTGATCTTCAAGATGCTTTTTTTTCAAAATTCCCGTACATCAAAGTATATTGGAAATATCACTGTTTTAGTGAAACCCTATTTGATCCATTATCCTTGACCGTACTGTAAGTTAAAATGTCTAAAAGACGTCTCCAGTCTCGGCATAGAGTACTCTCCTGAATGAATCAATATTATAATGATCTATTCAAGTTCTGATAATTTATTATAACCTCTACACGTCGAAAGAAGACATCACCCTTTCTTCTAGAAATGCATTTCGATACCCCAGTCCAATCGAATGACCGGGCAATTTAAATAAGCGAGCAAAATATCCAAATTTGTTCATTTACTTTTTCATGATTTTTTATCATTTTCTCATACTGGGACGATGATCAACAGGATTTTTTCCATACGGCATTTACTGATTGGCCCGGAGATCCTCATAATCGCAAAATTTCCTACATCAAGTATGCTGTTCCAAAGTTACCCCAGTCCGGGTTTAACTTTGGAACATGACTTTCAGTGCTCATAGCTTTGACCAGAGATGACCAAATGGACTCCGTAAGCCTCGCAATTGAAAGCTGAAACTGTAAGCTTTCGATTGATTAGAGATAAAACCCATCAAATAGTGAATGTTCCAGCAACGTTTCCTGAAAGTTGTATTTGCAACCATGCAACGTTCCGAAATTAGTCGGATATATCGATCGTGTCCGAAACGTTGTCGCAACATTAGAATGTCTACCAGATGCATGTTGCCTCAAGGTTTCTAGGACGTTTCTGGACGGTTTCGAATATGAGTAAACAATCTCATCGTTTTTCTGAGAGTAAGTGGACATATTTCTGACTGAGCGCGACCGAGCGAATTGAAGGGGGATTGAGCTGATAGACTGCGGGAAAGAGAGTTTTAAAAACAATTTATTCATTCATTTAACAAAAAATTTTTCAAGTATTAGTTGTACAGGAAGCATCCCGGAAACCATTGTACAATCTTAGAAAAATGGCTCAAACGTCCAGAAACAGTATCCGTTGAGGTTACCCGCATCTGGTAGACATTCTAATGTTGCACCAATGTTTCAGACACGGCATTTCCGACTAATTTCGGAGTGTTACATGGTTGCAAACATAACTTTCAGGAAACTTAGTGGAAACATTCACTGCTTGGTGGTAATGCGCCTCTGATGCAAGAAGTACAAGTTTCGCGAGGTTTGAGGGAAAGAATGGCAATTTTGTTCCGAAATTACCCCTGTTGACGGAATCTTTCACATAGAAGTTTGGATGTTTTTCTAAATAAATATATACTCCTTGAGTTCGATGAGGGATACGTAGATGCGGTTCGCGAAATTCGGGAAGTCTTCGAAGAAACCTATCAAGATTGGTTTTGTGAAGTTGATAATGAGGTATTATGGGTGATTTTATCGGGCGAAAGAATGAAAATCACACAAAAACGAATTTTCATGAAACCCAATTTTTAGATTCTTGATATTCGGTGTGAAATTTTGTGGCGGAAGTGATCCGATCACAAAAATTCTCAAGGGATCTGGTAGATCTTTACAGAATCTACAATGTCCTCTTCTTGAAGTTCTCTCTATGACCTTTCCTGCCCAAAAAACGAGCTTGGAGAGGAAATTTTGTATTACATGGACTGCTTATGGAGATATCGCGGCTGGCTCCTGTTTCGTCTCGCCTTGCCCATTCTCGCGTAAAAATTCATCAAAAAAGTATAATGGCATATGATTTTGATGTAAAATAATCTCATCTTTCAGAATATTTCATCAGATTTTGTCTTGGATTGAAGGCAACCCCGGTTTCTCAAGATTCATTGGGAAAATTGATTAATTTCATGTTTTGCCTCTATACATCACATTCAAGGCAGAATCTGATGAGTTATTCTGGGAGATGAGATTACTTCACGTCGAAATCATATGCCATGATATTTTTTCGATGAATTTTTGCACAAGAACGGCGCAAGGGGAAATAAAACAGTAAGCAGCTTCGGTATCTCCTAAAGCAGTCCAAGTAATAAAAAGTTTTTTTCCCAAGCGTTACTTGGACAGGAAAGGTCGTTAAGAGAGCTTCGGGGAAGGAAAACTGTAGGTTTCAAAAAGATCTACAAGACACTATGAAATTTTTCTGTGATCGGATCACTCCCGCCAAAGTCGTAGGTGATTGATTGAAGGAGGAATTTTTTGGATTTTCATCGTTGACCACGGCGATCGAAAAGGGCGCAGTGAATGTTGTAAATACATGAATCGATAGATTTATTCGTGATCTTTAAGATTCTCTTCTCAAAATTTCTGTGAGTCAAACTATATTGAAAATATCACTGTTTTATTGAGACCCTACATCATCCATTGTTTATGAAAGGTACTGTAACTTGGAGAAAAATCGGGAGCCAAGTCTTGCGAAAGCTCATTTCTACGATCTTATGTGGAGGGAAATTATACACACGGGGCAAATTAGGTACACTTATCCCAAGATGAATAGTCCTCCAAGCTAATCAAGTGAGTACGCATGCTTATTCATCATAAACATTGTTGGTAAGATACTAAGTTCGGCCCAACGAAGGAGAGCCCCATATACGTGTTTTGTACTCTGAACCGATACATCCCCGATAGCTCAGTTGGCTAGGTGTCGTGTCTACAAAGTCGAAGGACGAGGTTCAAATCCCGGTGAGTACAAAATTTTAATTGCCCAATTACGTTTTTTCTCATTACATCTATGATAATAAACCACACAGAATATGGGGTAACACAGCTTAGGAAATGGGCAAATAATAATTTTTTAAATAAATAAATTTTGAAAAATCAGCTGATTCATCAGCTGATTTATCATCGGCCAAAAAATCAGCTGATTTATCAGCTGATTAGTCAGGTGATACGGCAGGTGATAAATCAGCTGATTTTTCTCGATAGGGGGGAATACGGTGGCAATGACGGCCACGACACTACGAGACAATTACTTGCAAAGATAGTCTCAAACCAGCTTGCAGTCAGAATGAATATCATGGGTCGACGCAATAAGCATGCGTTCGGTAGTTTATTGAATATCAACGGAGTGATCGCAGGTAAATCCTGGATGTAATAATTGGAGGGAATATTGTTTGGGGAGCTGGGTCATGAAAATGAGTGATTTATTTCATATACTTTTACAGAGCTGGCTCATGAGCTTGAGCCAACTTACAACCGTCGTAAACAGTTAGCGTCGGCGGGGAGATGGCTAATGAGGCGCCAAGGAGGATGGCACAGAGGCGACTACGGTACGATTGATAAAAATGATGAGGTAAGGATGATGTTGTAATTTTCGAAGGCGGTAACGAGCGATTATATAAGCCCGGTGAGTAATAGTGTCACTTTTCGTATTTCAGAAGAGTGCAACGCAGTTCCTCGAAACTCTCAATTACTCTCCAAATAAATATTAGGAAGGTTGTTTGCGCATCTCAATCAAGGCATTTATCAATATCTGATTACATTGTCCACGCAATCCAAAACGGAACCTAACTGATTACATCTTTGTTCTCGTGAAGTTGGAACAGAGGTTTAGTTCTCCGTTATGAAGCGTAGTGGAGATATAAACTGTGGTCGGATAGGAAGAACGATAATGTACCAGTACCATATCAGGTGTCTTTTTCAATAAAATTATATCCCAATTTATGAGAATTGTTTCACCCACTGCAAATCCCAAAATTGTTTGATTATTTTCACAAACAAGGGGGGGGGGCACGGGGTCCGGGTCGCTAATCTTCCCCAAAATTTTTTTACAGTTTAGTACTGACTGGAAGATGAAGAATCTAGAGTAACTTCATCAAATGGGTCTCCTATTTGAAGATACAGCCACTGAGATTAGCATTGCTCGTGTAGGCCCATGTTAATAATGATATATATAGATATACTGTTTTTGGCTGTAGCTCAGAACAGAAGGCCCATTTGACGGAGTTACTCTGGATTCTTCATATTTTTGGTAATACAAGACTGTAAAAGCAACCTGGGGGAGATTGGCGACAAGATTAAAATGAATCATAATCAGGTGTAATGTGTGGTTATCAATGCGAAATGTGGTTTGAAAAATGATGAATGAAGCTTGCGTACAATTCAAACAATAATTGATTGATCAACGAATTCGTAGCCTCATGCAAAGCTATCAGGATCGGAATCCCACCTATTCACGTGGAATCACCTTAAAAAATTGGTGTTTGAAAATACCATTCCAATGTAACGAGACACGTATGTATGTACATCATAGATGGCGGCTCGAAAAGTATTTATTCTCAAATTCTCGAGAAGAATTTCGCTTTTTGAAATGAATTGTTAATTTTATGAGTTAGTTGAACATTTTGGGTATATAATAAGAATATCTTGACGTAGAATAAGGCTCTCTCAGACCAAATTTTAAGTTTTCGATTCTTGCCTTAACGAGTCTCGTATTGGCTGGATAAGGATAAAGTTCATAAAAAATTAATTTTATGGGAATTTTTGAAAGTAAAATTGTTGCGCCAAAGCTGAATCAAGGTCAATGGGAGCTTGAAAACTTTGATTCTCGCTTTCGTTTATGAGCCTACTATTACATACCGTACAATTTCCGAGACTAGATCGTAAGATACACTATCGGTCATGAATTTGAGCTCGCCTAGTATTTCCTGTTTGAAGTATGTAAATTGAACACTCGGCTCTGTTTGACCGTATCAACTGCGCTGATTGTGATTGTCTTATGAGGTCGATATATATCTGTTCGCAACGGAAATCAATTTTGACTGTGAGAGGGTCAAAGTTGTGCGACTCCGAGCTTTAAGCCGCACAAATCTAGTCCGAAGTGAGTAAAATTTTGCTCATATTAAGCAAAGTCTTCAACTGGTCATTCTGCATTGTTATCCGTACATATATCTTTAATGCTATCTTGAAAAATAAGCCAATTTTCTTGAATTTTGAAGAAACTCTCAGGTCCGGGGAAAGATTATCCGCAAAAACTAGCACTCTTGTTCAAAAATGACAAAGAAATTCACTTTTGGTACATATCTCGAATATTTCGAGTTTTCTCAATCACGACGAATAGTGAAAACAGAGATTATACGTCGTAGAAGAGAAATTTCTCAGTTTTGTTTTTATTACACTGCGATATGGACGGTGTGCCTGGACAAATTTCGGAGGGACCAGAAGTCACATGAAATATTCAAATTGGAGATTGAATAACACGTTAAGAATTCTTTCGACTTTCTCGTCCGATTCTTGAGATAAGTCGGGAGGTGGTGTTTCTTATTGGCACTCTAAGCCGTCTACCATCGGTATAACTCGAACGGGATGAATTGTATCGAAAAATGTGTGATATAGTTTCTCATAGATCAAAATGGTAACCAAAAAGATTGTCACCCATTTCTTCGTATAAGACGTTCTATTCGCCTGAATGAAGATTTTCCTTTCGCAAATCATAAATTTTAACAGCTCTGATTTCATTTCTCAAGAGCAATGCATTCTATGAATAGAAATGTACAGTAAATATTGATCGGGTATTAAGAAATATACAAAAAAGTGTGATTCAATGTAACAAAACGGTTCGCGATTTTTGAGAAAGTCGGGTGAAGTATAAATTCCACAAACGCAAAAAATCAAGCGGTTATAACATTTTGATTCTTTTCTTTTCTGAAAATTGATCTGATGAATCAAAAAGTTGGCAGAGAAAATCATGCGAATATGGTTATTCAGCGTCTACTTACCTTGGTTTGGCCAAACTTGAAGCTCGAGGGTGCTCTTTTGCTTCAAGAGATAACGCACAATTCTCTCGTTTGTCATGTAATTCTTGACATTTTCTGTAATAAACGCGTTTTCGGCAACTCCATACTTACTATACAATCATTGTGTCCATTACTTATATATTACAACTTTTGCTCTACCCAATTTGTGAATAATGCGTGCGGATGAAGCAGGCGTCCAGGTCTGGAGGCGCCCTCTAGTGGCGGGTGGTAGATCCAATAATCAGTCGAAATGGGTCGGTATGGAAGATTTCATTTAAGACTACAAATCTCTTATCGACCGTGCTTGAGTAGGCAGTTTCACGCGGGAACGGTTGCCGTGGACGTTTCAGGCAAACCCCGCTGCAACCAGGGCGCTGTAAGGCTGTACAAAAGCGCCCTCTGAGGGAAACGTTGGAAAACGTCCTAGAAACCTTGAGGCAACCCGCATCTAGTAGGCTGGAATTTATAGTCGTCCCCTAAATTTCGCCCCTAAATCGACACCTACTTTCTGGGTTCAGAATTTTCCATGTGGTGGCGCATCTGCCTCATTCGATTACTCAAAGACTGCCAGACACTGCTAAAGTGCCAGAAGTGCCAGATGTTGCCTCATCGATGAGCTGCAGCCGAATGGTTTCCGCCGCCGAAAATGCGAATGCATGGAGATGCGCCCCCACATGGAAAATTCTGAACCCAGAAAGTAGGTGTCGATTTAGGGGCGCGATTTAGGGGACGACTATAAATTCCAGCCGTAGACATCCATACGTTGCATGACCGTGTCTGACACGGGATTTCCGACTTATTCCGAAACGTTGTATGGTTGCAAATGCAACTCTCCAGGAACGTTGTGGGAACATTCACTGTTTGGTGGGTATGGTCTGGAAGATTTAGGTTAGCTGATTGAGACGGCATCTGGAATGAAAATTCCCTGCCGAAAAATATCAAGTGATATATCACTTGATAAATCACTTGATAAATCACTTGATATATCACTTGATAAATCACTTGATTTATCAGGCCAATTTCACATGTGAAATTTCTGAGGTAATTTTTTAAAAGATCAATTTCTTTTTTTCCATATTCGACACTCGAGTCAATGTCTTTCGATTTAGATGGGCCAAGCGTCGTAGATACATCGAGAAAAAACGTAAATTGAGATATAAAATTTTGGACTTACGGGGATTTGAACCTGCGACCTTCGAGTTTGTAGACTTAACACTTAGCCAACTGCGCCATCTGAAATGTGTCATAGGGATGCCCAGAATACGTACATGTGGCACTCTTTCTCAGAGCAAACTTCGTCTTCTATCGACAAAGCTCAGAGTCTAGTTTAATTCCTCGTCAAATGTGATACGCTATTATTTCTTATATGCTAAATTGAGTTTGAACCATATTTTAGAGGAAATGACGATACAAAACTGATGAGAAGTGAGACTCTTACTCATCACTCGACATCACTTTATTTTTCTTCGTGTGAAGCGGAAGAGTCAACTACTGTCTACATGAGCTTCCAGCCTCTTCTCCTCAAGCAAAATTTTAAAGTATATGCAAAAATTTGCTATTGATTTTGTACCTTCGCCGTTTTTAAAATCTCATAGCGCTGCTCGAGGGTCACTAAATTTAACGCCGGCATTACAAAGCATTCCCTTTTTTCGCATGGATTCCTGAATATAAATGAAGCCTGGGCAATGCAGTTGGTTTCGGCTCGGTGTATAAAATAAGTGTACCCACCCACCCCCTGTGTATCCAACATACCACCCCCCCCCCCTTATGCCGATCTCAGACATGGGCACTCGTTGGCGTCCCCGCATATTCTTCCATATCGCTTATTTTCTCATATCGTAATATAAAGAACGTGAGAAGAATATGCGGGGACGCCAACGAGTGCCCATGTCTGAGATCGGCATATGGGAGGCGGGGGGGGGGGCATAGTTCCAAACTTTTTGGGTCCAACCAATCACAAGGCAGCTTGGCCAGGGTGTCTACAGGAGGAAAAGTCGGAAATTCGTCGGGAAAACCGGATAAATGTTCCGTCTAGTCGGGGATTTTAGTCTCTCATCTTTGAATTAGATCAGGATTGGAGAACTGATAATCGGACCAAAATTTTGGCTCTAGAATAATTGAGATGAAGATTTTCTCACGTAGGGGATAGTGGGTCGAATTTGGACGGGAGCAGAATTGGATAAGTGAGATAGCTAGGCCACGATAGATTCTAGGCTCCCCCCACGTGGATTCTTTTGTAATACCACCACAGACAACGGTTCTCATGGTGGTTAGATCTCCTGAAACGATACTGGGAGTACACGCTGATATAGGGCTGCTTTTCAAGGGTGTCGCGCGGTTTATTCCGAAAATGCAAGAGTTTACGCTGCTCCTGCGTGAGTGGACGGACTCCATCGCCATTTGGGGATCAAAAACTACATCACAAAATAAAGATTTTGAGCCATTGTGGGTTGAAATTGGTTCAATAGGACACGAGTAATCGCAATTTTGCGATAAAAGGGTCGGGGGCATTATTGGACAGATTGGACTGGGCGAATTTAGACAAAGCTAAATCCCATCTAAAATTAGTTGACCGATCGCTTGTCCGTGTTTTTCGAGAATAATTGCCCGTACCGAGGGGCGTATGCATTTGTGCGGATTTTTTGAAGCGCCGGTTGCGGGTGAGGGTGAGTATAATGATTGAAAATGGGTGAAAAAGTGAAGTTACGATGTCCAATGGCCGTCTTAAGAGTCAGGTTACAGGCCAGAAGTCGCTTTCAACGTGTTCCAAGATACTGCTCGATTTTCGCATTTTCACTGTTGCATTCGCTGATACTGGGTTGATTTTCGCTTTCTATCATTCGGATTGTTCACTTGGGGCGAGTAAGAGTACATCAAATTTAATGAAGAACGAATGAAAGTCGACTGCTAGACGCTGCGAGTCTATCGCCGATTGTTGAAGACGATAGTGCATCAATAAAGCGCCTATTTCAATGATGTCAAGAAATGATATAAAAATGGCCCGCTTGTTGGGGCTATGGAAAGATGTAGAGGTCGCGGGTGGGGTTCCCTCTTGATTTTGGATTATTACCACGTGTTTCGGTCAGTAAAAGGGACTCGAATAGGTGGAGAATATTGCCGTATACCTTAATTTCAAAAGGCTGTCCAAATTTGCCCCCAAAACTCGTCAGAAGTGCTCCCAAGCGCGGGGCGAATTTGGACAGGTCTCTTTTTTCAAACTTCAAGAATACCAAGTGTGAACGCTGAGACCTAAGAGTCTGGGAATTTTTTTCAAATCTATTCAATAGTTACTTCCCACAGTGCGCCTAGCCACGAGTATCGTCAGATAGCCCCACTGCAATATCCGTCCAATTTTGCCCCACTCTCCCCTAGATGTTTAACAAGGAGAACACCAACCTTGAGGGTCCTGGATCTTGATGAAAATTTGGGAATCTTCTTGTTTTGATGAGAAATGAAGGAACCCAGATGGGTTTTGTCCAATGGGCCTCCTATCCCGAGATATAGCTATGGAGATTAGCATTGTCCATATGGGCCCATGTTAAAATTACACATATATAGATTAGGGTGTTCCTTATTTCCCAACTTTCGATTTTCCACGATACCATCGTGAATTCTCGATCTTTGATATGAAATATGAGGAAAAACTTTAGCCACGCCCTGTGCGACGTATCCTGCTTTGCCGCTAGAACACCCATTTTAACATTGAAAACCTTATAATACTGAAAATTTCGCCCACCCTACCCTCCGTGCTTCTGGGATCACTGTGATTCCTCACGGTCCCTCTTGGACCATAAAAAATATCAAAATACACTATTTCGACGTGAAATTTCACGAGAAATACGATGAAATTGTCAATTTTGAGATTTGAAGTGATCCCGGCGTAATATTAGTAATTCTTCGGAAGAATCTTTAATATCGCGCCGGGGTCACTTCAAAATTCAAAACTGACAGTTTTATCGTGTTCCTCGTGAAATTCTACGTCGAAACAGTGTATTTTAATATTTTTCATGGTCCAAGAGGGGCCGTGAGGAATCACAGTAATCCCAGAGGCACGGAGGGTGGGACGGGCGAAATTTTCAGTATAGGGTTTTCAATGTTAAAATGGACGTTCTAACGGCAAAGCAGGATACGTCGCACAGGGTGCGGCAAACGTTTTTCCTCATTTTTCCATATCAAAGATCGAAAGTTTATGATGGTATCGTGATGGAAAATCGAAAGTTGGGAAATAAGGAACACCCTAATATAGATATACTGACAATGCTAACCTCCATGGCTGTATCGTGGGATAGGAGGCCCATCGGACGAAACCCGTCTTGGTACCTTCAATTCTCACCAAAATAAGAAGATTCCCAAAGTTTCGTCAAAATCCAGGACCCGCAAGCTTGGTGCTCCCCTCGTAAGTATTAGAACCGAATCCGCAGCCAGATAGGCCCCTACACGTCAAAATTTTTTTCAATTCCAAGAAGCAATTTGCTAATTTTGCTCTGATACCGTCTCGTTATAGTGTGCCAAAAACTGATTTCTTACGTACTTCGAGCTGCTGAAGTGGTTCTTAGGATAGAGTGCGTTCATAACGAGTATGGCAAGCTTATTCGTCCAGTTTCTGATAGCAACTTGCTATCAGTAGAATTTGACTGATTCTGCAAACATCTTAGCTTTTTCACGAAATCTATCAGCCACGTATCAAGCTAGCAAAAACGCATGCTTTCAGTTTTAAATAAAATCAGTTTCTTGCGATTTTCAAAAATCTGACTCGTCTGGGCAAAACAGCCTGTGGACTCGGTTTTTAATGCGTCGCAAAATGTGCGATGAATGTACATTTGACTTCACGGGATATTTTTGAACACGTCGAAACAGACGCATCCAGAATGCTTGGATCATGAGTTAATCTTTTTTAATCATTATTCAAGAATTTTTTGCGTCCGTCTCGACTTATTCGGGAAAAATTCTTTGTAGTCAAGTGTGGTCATACCATTCCGACCCCCAAATTTGAATGATCAGGGCTATTGTTTCGGACTGTGTTTATGAAACGCATTTCAAAATTATGAATTTCTTAGTTTTCGCCGGTACGTGTTAGTTTTGGCAAGTATTTGTAAGATGAACCTAGAATAAATAATTTCCATATTCTCTTCTTTCCAATGACGAACGTTCGAGTCCATCTTGAAGTGTTGTTCCCTTTACCATATACATAACAAAATAGTTGGGAATTTTCGACAAAAATATGGGGACAACTCGTGAATTCATCAGGGATTTTTCGAAGTCCCTTTTGAAGACACCTTGTTAGCGCATTCGATTCCTTGACTCGGGGCTTTTAAAATACGTTGTTCATAGTGACAAAACTCGAACGTTGGACCATTTCATGACCAAAATGCGAAGATTTTTTGCATGACATGGAGACAAAATATGCTGCGAAAAGCTATTTGCGGAATGCTTTCTCGTTTCCTGCTAATGATCCAGAAACTTAAAAATCATGGAAACCTTCCTCTGTTATTCTCATTTACTCAACAACGCTTCGGCTTTTCTATATCCATATTCATTATCGAAATACACCGCTGATCTATAAAATATGAATTTTCAATCACAAAATTGAAGATTCAGCATCCATCAAAAATATTTTTTAGATCATTTCTATCCAGTTATTCTCCATCTGCCAGTTGCAAATGCTGTATTTTACACTTGATGTTATGAATCATCTTTTGAGTTGAATATTTCCCGGGGTCAGAATGAATTGAGGAATACGGCTTGAAGTAAGTGAGCCCGTCGCAAAAAGGGTCTGGAAAATATATTAGACTAAGAGCTAGCTCGGAAATTAGGGATTGATCAGAGGCACGAGCTGCCTCAACGTAAAATGACGCCAATTGTCCATGGAAACATGAATCCGTTGGAATTAGCACGCTAACCTGGTACAGGAAAAAGATGGCGTCCGGGAAAGCCCCCGAGTTTTCCGGGTTGATGGAATTTATAAGAGGCAAGGATGAAACTTTTTTCTGATGATAGTATTAGCAATAACAAACCCAAAAATCTTGGAGGCAGAAAGCCAACCCCGTGCCTAGGGGTTGGCAGTCTCCCCTTGAATCCCCTAAAAAATTGGAAAAAGTTTTGATAAGGGGCAAGGCTGCCTCCTGAAAAAATCGATTCTTTGAGTGATTTCAAGACCCTATGCACGGAGGCAGAGCCCTAGCCTGGTACAAAGTCCCGGAGAATGCGTTTCCGTGATAGCAGCCGGGCGCCAGATCTATGACTGCGGAAAAAGTTTTGATAAGAGGCACGGCTGCCTCCTGAAAATATCGATTCTTCGAGTAATTTCAAGACCCTATGCACAAAGGCAGAGCCCTAGCCTGGTACGAAGTCCCGGAAAATGCGTTTTCGTTATAGCAGCCGGGCGCCAGATTTATGACTGCGGAAAAAGTTTTGATAAGAGGCAAGGCTGCCTCCTGAAAATATCGATTCTTTGAGTAATTTCAAGACCCTATGCACAAAGGCAGAGCCCTAGCCTGGTACAAAGTCCCGGAAAATGCGTTTTCGTTATAGCAGCCGGGCGCCAGATTTATGACTGCGAAAAAAGTTTTGATAAGAGGCAAGGCTGCCTCCTGAAAATATCGATTCTTTGAGTGATTTTAAGACCCTATGCACAAAGGCAGAGCCCTAGCCTGGTACAAAGTCCCGAAAAATGCGTTTTCGTGATAGCAGCCGGGCGCCAGATTTATGACTGCGAAAAAAGTTTTGATAAGAGGCAAGGCTGCCTCCTAAAAATATCGATTCTTTGAGTGATTCTAAGACCCTATGCACGGAGGCAGAGCCCTATCCTGGTACAAAGTCCCGGAAAATGCGTTTCCGTGATAGCAGCCGGGCGCCAGATTTATGACTGCGAAAAAAGTTTTGATAAGAGGCAAGGCTGCCTCCTAAAAATATCGATTCTTTGAGTGATTCTAAGACCCTATGCACAAAGGCAGAGCCCTAGCCTGGTACAATGGCCCGGAAAATGCGTTTCCGTGATAGCAGCCGGGCGCCAGATTTATGACTGCGAAAAAAGTTTTGATAAGAGGCAAGGCTGCCTCCTAAAAATATCGATTCTTTGAGTGATTCTAAGACCCTATGCACAAAGGCAGAGCCCTAGCCTGGTACAATGGCTCGGAAAATGCGTTTTCATGGTGGCAGCTCAACTTCCACAATAGCGAATAACGACAAGATTTTGATCTTCATGCGGGTACCTCCTGCAAATATATTCCATCCTCCAAATATATTTCATTCCTCACAGAGAAAATATAGCAAGTTATTTGCAAAACCTTTATTATGGTAAAATAGTAAAAAAAGTCATCATACCAAACTCATAAGAACATAATCGAATAAGGATTCAGGGAATATTGATTCATTCTCTTTCGCTATCGCAGCTCGTTTCACTTTCGTTATCTTCCCCTGAGTCGTATTCAATTTCAGAGTCTTCATCTGAATAGTCTCGTACCAAATCCTCATATGTAAATTTAATAACAATGTTGTGATTGCAACGTAAGAATCGATATTTCAGAGTGAATCACATGCATTTGGGCCATCATTGCTCATGAGATCTCGTCGAGTGAAGAATGTCGTGACGAAATATAAGTACCGGAGAAGGAAGAGTAATGTGTAATCTGAGACAATTTTCAGAAGGAATACTTGTTGATGGCTGAATTATCTACGGAATTGATCGTGGCTCTGTACGGTTTTTAACATACCTTTGTCAAGTTCTTCCGAAAGTTCTCAATCAAAAATCCTTCCTCACAGCCGATATTCTACTGCAAATGTATGCACACTGTCTGAAGAAGGAGGATGCACACTTTGAATGGGAAAATGGCCCATGAGCGGTAACCTCTAATTCTTTTTGCATCGTGTAGAGCGGGCCGCTGGCAATAACGAGGGCCTGTTTTGGGAGGTGTCACTACTGGGGAACTTTTTAAAACCAGGAAAATGCTTAGGGGGTAGTTTTTTTCGCAGAACGAACCTAGCTGGTGCAAAAACGTCGAAACTGAACAAATGCACGATCCAATCATAACGAATGAGGGCTCGATCGATTCGTCTTGATGAGGAGCTTCGTGTGCAGATGGATTGATACCAGCGCAATGGAAGTCATGGACGTGGAGAGTGGTTGTATCGGCTTTGGAAAGAAACAACCCCTAAGAATCCAGACCTATTCATCGGTAGAACTCAGACTTGCACGATGGGATCTGGATTTTCTTGGTTGCATTTTGTAGATATGGTCCGGCCACGAGGTTATGACCTACTCGGAGACCAGCGCTGGTTTCGGAGGGGGACAGATGGCCGGAAAACCATTCCCAGTAGTAATATACGAGTTTAGTCAGACACAGATAAACCAAGGGATGATAGGTGGGATCCTGAGAGTTTGCACGACGCGATTGTGACGGGGGCGTGCTCGTTTTGTAGCTCAACAACAGTAGCAAGTGTGGGTATTCTCGAAATATCAGCGCTGAGTTGCCAACGAGGGCTGCATCTCAGAATGTGAGTAACCTTGAAAAACCACCCCTATTGATGTTTCGACATTTCCCCAGATATACAACGAATGCACGATGGGATCTGAATTTTCTTGGTTGCATTTTGTAGATATGGTCCGTCCACGAGGTTATGACCTACTCGGAGACCAGCGCTGGTTTTGGAGGGGGACAGATGGCCGGAAAACCATTCCCAGTAGTAATATACGAGTTTAGTCAGACACAGATAAACCAAGGGATGATAGGTGGGATCCTGAGAGTTTGCACGACGCAATTGCGACGGGGGCGTGCTCGTTTTGTAGCTCGACAACAGTAGCAAGTGTGGGTATTCTCGAAATATCAGCGCTGAGTTGCCAACGAGAGCTGCATCTCGAAATGTGAGTAACTTCGAAAAACCACCCCTATTGATACTTCGACATTTCCCCAGATATACAACGAATGCACGATGGGATCTGGATTTTCTTGGTTGCATTTTGTAGATATGGTCCGGCCACGAGGTTATGACCTACTCGGAGACCAGCGCTGGTTTTGGAGGGGGACAGATGGCCGGAAAACCATTCCCAGTAGTAATATACGAGTTTAGTCAGACACAGATGAACCAAGGGATGATAGGTGGGATCCTGAGAGTTTGCACGACGCAATTGCGACGGGGGCGTGCTCGTTTTGTAGTTCGACAACAGTAGCAAGTGTGGGTATTCTCGAAATATCAGCGCTGAGTTGCCAACGAGAGCTGCATCTCGAAATGTGAGTAACCTTGAAAAACCACCCCTATTGATACTTCGACATTTCCCCAGATATATAACGAATGCACGTTGGGATCTGGATTTTCTTGGTTGCATTTTGTAGATATGGTCCGGCCACGAGGTTATGACCTACTCGGAGACCAGCGCTGGTTTTGGAGGGGGACAGATGGCCGGAAAACCATTCCCAGTAGTAATATACGACTTTAGTCAGACACAGATGAACCAAAGGATGATAGGTGGGATCCTGAGAGTTTGCACGACGCAATTGCGACGGGGGCGTGCTCGTTTTGTAGTTCGACAACAGTAGCAAGTGTGGGTATTCTCGAAATATCAGCGCTGAGTTGCCAAGAGAGCTGCATCTCGGAATGTGAGTAACCTTGAAAAACCACCCCTAAGGATGTTTCGACATTTCCCCAGATATACAACGAATGCACGATGGGATCTGAATTTTCTTGGTTGCATTTTGTAGATATGGTCCGTCCACGAGGTTATGACCTACTCGGAGACCAGCGCTGGTTTTGGAGGGGGACAGATGGCCGGAAAACCATTCCCAGTAGTCATATACGAGTTTAGTCAGACACAGATGAACCAAAGGATGATAGGTGGGATCTTGAGAGTTTGCACGACGCGACTGCGACGGGGGCGTGCTCGTTTCGTAGCTCGACAACAGTAGCAAGTGTGGGTATTCTCGAAATATCAGCGCTGAGTTGCCAACGAGAGCTGCATCTCGGAATGTGAGTAACCTTGAAAAACCACCCCTAAGGATGTTTCGACATTTCCCCAGATATACAACGAATGCACGATGGGATCTGAATTTTCTCGGTTGCATTTTGTAGATATGGTCCGTCCACGAGGTTATGACCTACTCGGAGACCAGCGCTGGTTTTGGAGGGGGACAGATGGCCGGAAAACCATTCCCAGTAAAAATATACGAGTTTAGTCAGACACAGATAAACCAAGGGATGATAGGTGGGATCCTGAGAGTTTGCACGACGCAATTGCGACGGGGGCGTGCTCGTTTTGTAGTTCGACAACAGTAGCAAGTGTGGGTATTCTCGAAATATCAGCGCTGAGTTGCCAACGAGAGCTGCATCTCGAAATGTGAGTAACCTTGAAAAACCACCCCTATTGATATTTCGACATTTCCCCAGATATATAACGAATGCACGTTGGGATCTGGATTTTCTTGGTTAATTTTGTAGATATGGTCCGGCCACGAGGTTATGACCTACTCGGAGACCAGCGCTGGTTTTGGAGGGGGACAGATGGCCGGAAAACCATTCCCAGTAGTAATATACGAGTTTAGTCAGACACAGATGAACCAAAGGATGATAGGTGGGATCTTGAGAGTTTGCACGACGCGACTGCGACGAGGGCGTGCTCGTTTTGTAGCTCGACAACAGTAGCAAGTGTGGGTATTCTCGGAATGTCAGCGCTGATTTGCCAAAGAGAGCTGCATCTTGGACTGTGAGTTACCTTGAAAAACCACCCCTATTGATATTTTGACATTTCCCCAGATATACAACGAATGCACGATCGGATCTCGGATTTTATGGGGCTAGTTTGTAGATATCGATGAGGCGCAGCCTATGGACCAGGCGGGATATCAGCGCAGGAAGCAGATTCAGCGGGAGGAGGAGAATACGCCTCCCAGTAGTAACAGACACGATGGGTCAGACATACGACCTGGAGAGAGTATTTGAGATTTGGAGAGTTTGCACGATGCGATTGAGACGAGCAAGAGCTCACTTTGAAGCTCGACAACTGTAGCAAGTGTGGGTATTCTCGAAATATCAGCGCTGAGGTGCCAACGAGAGCTGCATCTCGGAATGGGAGTGACCTTGAAAAACCACCCCTATTGATATTTCGACACTTCCCCAGATATACAACGAATGCACGATCGGATCTCGGGATTTCTGAGACCAGTTTGTAGATATCGATGAGGCGCAGCCTATGGACCAGGCGGGATATCAGCGCAGGCAGGAGATCCGGCGAGAGGGGTGGAATATGGTTCCCAGTAGTAACAGACAAGATGGGTCAGACATACGACCTGGGGAGAGTATTTGAGATTACGTAGATTGCGAGATGCGATTGAGACGGGCGAGAGCTCACTTCGAAGCTCGACAACTGTAGCAAGTGTGGGTATTCTCGGAATATCAGCGCTGAGTCACCAAGGTGATGTATCTCTCAGGATGTATGTGATAGCGGAACAACCCCTATTCAGATTTTGACAGTTCCCTCGTATTAAACGGAGGCACGATTGTATCTCGGGTTTCATGGGGCCAGTTTGTAGATATCGATGAGGCGGAGCCTATGGACCATGCGGGATATCAGCGCAGGCAGGAGATCCGGCTAGAGGGGGGAAATATGGTTCCCAGTAGTAACAGACGAGATGGGTCAGACATACGACCCGGGGAGAGTAATTGATATTCGAAGAGTTTGCAGGATGCGATTTAGACGAGCAAGGGCTCACTTCGAAGCTCGACAACTGTAGCAAGTGTGGGTATTCTCGGAATATCAGCGCTGAGTTGCCAACGAGAGCTACATCTCGGGATGGGAGTGACCTTGAAAAACCACCTCCATTGATATTTCGACATTTTCCCAGGTGTACAACGGATGCACGATCGGATCTCGGGCTTCATGGGGCCAGATTGTAGATATCGATGAGGCGGAGCCTATGGACCATGCGGGATATCAGCGCAGGCAGGAGATCCGGCTAGAGGGGGGAAATATGGTTCCCAGTAATAACAGATGAGATGGGTCAGACATACGACCTGGGGAGAGTAATTGATATTTGAAGAGTTTGCAGGATGCGATTGAGACGAGCAAGGGCTCACTTCGAAGCTCGACAACTGTAGCAAGTGTGGGTTTTCTCGGAATATCAGCGCTGAGCCACTTAGGTGATGTATCTCTCAGGGTGTATGTGATAGCGGAACAACCCCTATTCAGACTTCGACATTTCCCAGGGAAACAACTCAAATAGCTCAAATTGTTCAGGCGTGAGATCAATTTTTGTGGAAAAATCATCAGATCCGTATGACGCTACGGTGTTAACCTCGTTATCTTTATGGTATCGAAGAGCGACAATAAGCATGTTCGTGCGCGAGCTAATTTATCCTCCATAGGTTTTGAGAAGTCGAGGAATACATATTATAATCTTCGAAATTCAATTTCGGGTCTGGTACATTTTCGTCCTCTCAATATCCAAAATTCTTGCTGAAATACTAATATTCGAAACGGATGCATTCAATCAATTTTCTCTCTAGTAGAGATCGAATCCATCGGATTTTTTCTGACTGTGGTTAAGTTCACCTCTAGAAACTCAATTTCTCTCAAAAACTACGTCTTCCATACCCTCGGTAAGTTCAGGGTGAGGATCTTTGAACATATATTTTGAGGACCGAAATGAGCTCAAAAAGATATCAATTTCATTGTCAGATACTCAATTGCGTTAGCAATAGTTATTGAAATCCTTTCGTGTTTGGTAAGACAGACATCTCAGCACCAGGAGATCTTGCACATCAGCATTCAGGGCTCAAAACTGGCGAATGCGTTACTTTTGGAGAATAGTTTTGCTCCAACAAAGTTTGATTCTTAAAGTATCACTGAACTTACTCAGGGTATGGGAAATGTTGTTGTGAAGAGAAATTGAGTTTCTGGAGACGATCTCGACCACGTAAGGAAAACACCGACGGATTGGGGTTTTGCGTGAGCGACGATTGATTGAATGGATTTCGTTTCGCCTTCGCAGCGTCTAGCGCGCAAAGGGTCGAAAACAGTTCCTGGACTAAAGGTATCTTCCTAGTGTTTCTCTGGATCACGATATGGGGCGGACTGATGAGTTGCATTGATGTTCTGGCTTCGCCAATATCCAGAGCTAAATAATTCAGGCATTGTACCTTCATTCTGAGTCCTACAAAATGACCCCGTTTAGACCTGGGCACCCTGATCGAATCCAAAATATCTGAAAATGATGCGTAGCCGTTTTCTCACTCATACTTCTATGTTTTAGGATTCACGTGAGTAGTTTTGTTGAATACTCGCTTCGCACAACAAAAAAATAACAAACAGTTTCTAGGTGAAAATCAATTTTGAAGTGATCCTCGCCACCTATCTCTACCCCTCGTCGAAAGAACTCGAATTGATTCGGATTCTACGCAAAAAATACGAATCAAAATGCGAATAAAAGAGTTAGTTTTATGGTGTCCAATCTCAATGCGTACGGTAGCCTATCCAGCTCTCAGACTAATGACTTCCAAACTTGAGGGATGAGTCATGTGAAACTAGTTTCAGACTTGGCTCGACGTAGAAACAGCAGTCTTACGAAACTACAGAATCAGCTACGTAATTCATTGATCTTCTCATTCCAAGGTATTCTGAATCCGATAGAATATACCTGAATCTGTATGTAACAGTCTACGTAATTCGGAAAAAACGATGAGACATCATAATCACACATATTGAGAATCTCAGGACCGAGTGAGCGGAATGTTTCAGCTTCCTAACAGGGGCCTTATTCTAATACATTTCCCCCGCGATGGGGTGGAAGAAAACTCAGCACCCGCAATTTCCGCCTGCTTCAAGTCTAGTGAACAAACTGGTCTGTTACTATCATTGTTATGAGAGTATCATCTGAATATACCTTATGGCGTATTCTTTCGAACTCACAATTATTTTTCAACATCACACAATTCCAAAATTGGTCCAAAAGTCATCTTAGAATGAACTTAAATCATTCCTAGATCGCAATCAAAGTGATAGGTTTCAAAGCGGAAATGTTGTGATCTATAGATGATTCAATTTCATGATGATATGACTTCTGGACTAATCCAAGAACTGCATGATGTTGGAAAATTTTCACGGGTTTGAGAGGATACGCCATCAAGTATATTCGGATGATATTTTCGTAGCAATAAACATTACAAAATAGTTTGTTTACTAAATTTAAACTTGGCGGAAATTTGGAATTCAGGGTTTTTTCCACCTCGTCGCGGGGGAAATGTATTAGAATAAGGCCCCTGTTAGGAAGCTGAAACATTCCGCTCACTCGGTCCTGAGATTCTCAATATGTGTAATTATGATGTGTTATCGTTCTTTCCGAATTACGTAGACTGTTACATACAGATTCAGGTATATTCTATCGGATTCAGAATACCTCGGAATGAGAAGATCAATGGATTACGTAACTGATTCTGTAGTTTCGTAAGACTGCTGTTCCTACGTCGAGCCAAGTCTAAAACTAGTTTCACATGACTTGTCCCTCAAGTTTGGAAGTCATTAGTCTGAGAGCTAGATAGGCTACCGTACGCATTGAGATTGGGCACCATAAAACTAACTCTTTTATTCGCATTTTGATTCGTATTTTTTGCGTAGAAACCGAATCTATTCGAGTTTTTTCGACGAGGGGTAGAGATAAGTGGCGAGGATCACTTCAAAATTGATTTTCACCTAGAAACTGTTTGTTATTTTTCTGTTGTGCGAAGCGAGTATTCAACAAAACTACTCACGTGAATCCTGAAACATAGAAGTATGAGTGAGGAAACGGCTACGCATCATTTTCAAATATTCTGGATTCGATCAGGGTGCCCAGGTCTAAACGGGGTCATTTTGTAGGACTCAAAATGAAGGTACAATTGCTAAATCATTCAGCTCTGGATATTGGCGAAGCCAGAACATCAATGCAACTCATCAGTCCGCCCCATATCGTAATCCAGAGAAACACTAGGAGGATACCTTTAGTCCAGGAACTGTTTTCGACCCTTTGCGCGCTAGACGCTGAGAAGGCGAAACGAAATCCATTCAATCAATCGTCGCTCACGCGAAACCCCAATCCGTCGGTGTTTTCCTTGCGTGGTCGAGATCATCTCCAGAAACTCAATTTCTCTTCACAACACCATTTCCCATACCCTGGGTTAGTCCAGTGATACTTTAAGAATCAAACTTTGTTGGAGCAAAACTATCCTCCAAAAGTAGGGCATTCGCCAGTTTTGAGCCCTAAATGCTGATATGCAAGATCTCCTGGTGCTGAGATGTCTGTCCAACCAATCACGAAAGGATTTCAATAACTATTGCTAACGCAGTTGAGTATCTGACAATGGAATTGATATCTTTTTGAGCTCATTTCGGTCCTCAAAATATATGTTCAAAGATCCTCACCCTAAACTTACCGAGGGTATGAAAGACGTAGTTTTTGAGGGGAATTGAGTTTATAGAGGTGAACTTAACCACAGTCAGAAAAAATCCGATGGATTCGAGTTCTACTAGAGAGAAGATTGATGGAATGCATCCGTTTTGAATATTTGTATTTCAGCGAGAATTTTGGATATTGAGAGGACAAAAATGTAACAGACCCGAAATTAACTTACGGAGGTTTTAATATGTATTCCTCGACTTCTCAGAACCTATGAAGGATAAATTAGCTCGCGCACGAACATGCATATTTTCGCTCTTCGATACCATAAAGATAACGAGGTTAACACCGTAGCGTCACACGGATCTGATGATTTTTCCACAAAAATTGATCTCACGCCTAAACAATTTGAGCTATTTGAGTTGTATATCTGGGAAATGTCGAAGTCTGAATAGAGGTTGTTCCGCTATCACATACATCCTGAGAGATACATCACCTAAGTGGCTCAGCGCTGATATTCCGAGAAAACCCACACTTGCGACAGTTGTCGAGCTTCGGAGTGAGCCCTTGCTGGTCTCAATCGCATCCTGCAAACTCTTCGAATATCAATTACTCTCCCCAGGTCGTATGTCTGACCCATCTCATCTGTTACTACTGGGAACCATATTTCCCCCCTCTAGCCGGATCTCCTGCCTGCGCTGATATCCCGCATGGTCCATAGGCTCCGCCTCATCGATATCTACAAACTGGCCCCATGAAGCCCGAGATCCGATCGTGCATTCGTTGTATATCTGGGAAAGTGTCGAAATATCTATAGGGGTGGTTTTTCAAGGTTACTCACAGTGCGAGTTGCAGCTCTTTTTGACAAATCAGCGCAGATATTTCGAGAATACCCACACTTGCTACTGTTGTCGAGCTACAAAACGAGCACGCCCCCGTCGCAATCGCGTCGTGCAAACTCTCAGGATCCCACCTATCATCCTTTGGTTTATCCGTGTCTGACTAAACTCGTATATTACTACTGGGAATGGTTCTCCAGCCATCTGTCCCCCTCCGACACCAGCGCTGGTCTCCGAGTAGGTCATAACCTCGTGGCCGGACCATATCTACAAAATGCAACCAAGAAAATCCAGATTCCATCGTGCATTCGTTGTATATCTGGGGAAATGTTGAAATATCAATAGGGGTGGTTTTTCAAGGTTACTCACATTCCGAGATGCAGCTCTCAATGGCAACTCAGCGCTCATATTTCGAAAATACCCACACTTGCTACTGTTATCGAGCTACAAAACGAGCACGCTCCCGTCGCAATCGCGTCGTGCAAACTCTCAGGATCCTACCTATCATCCCTTGGTTTATCTGTGTCTGCCTAGACTCGTATATCACTACTGGGAATGGTTTTCCGGCCATCTGTCACCCTCCGAAACCAGCGCTGGTCTCCGAGAAGGTCATATCCTCGTGGCCGGACCATATCTCCAAAATGCAACCAAGAAAATCCAGATCCCATCGTGCATTCGTTGTATATCAGGAGAAATGTCGAAATATCAATAGGGGTATTTTGAATGTTACTCACATTCCGAGATGCAGCTCTCGTTGGCGACTCAGCGCTGATATTTCGAGAAAACCCAGACTTGCTACTGTTGTCGAGCGACAAAACGAGCACGCCCCCGTCGCAATCGCGTCATGCAAACTCTCAGGATCCCACCTATCATTCTTTAGTTTATCTGTGTCTGACTTAACTCGTATATTACTACTGGGAATGGTATTCCGGCCATCTGTCCCCCTCCGAAACCAGTGCTGGTCTCCGAGTAGGTCATAACCTCGTGGCCGGACCATATCTACAAAATGCAACCAAGAAAATCCAGATCCCATCGTGCATTCGTTGTACACCTGGGGAAATGTCGAAATATCAATAGGGGTGGTTTTTCAAGGTTACTCACATTCCGAGATGCAGCTCTCGTTGTCAACTCAGCGCTGATATTTCGAGAATACCCACACTTGCTACTGTTGTCGAGCTACATAACGAGCACGCCCCCGTCGCAATCGCGTCGTGCGAACTCTCAGGATCCCACCTATCATCCCTTGGTTCATCTGTGTCTGACTCAACTCGTATATTACTACTGGGAACGGTTTCCCGACCATCTGTCCCCTTCCGAAACCCGCGCTGGTCTCCGAGTAGGTCATAACCTCGTGGCCGGACCTAACTACAAAATGCAACCAAGAAAATCCAGATCCCATCGTGCATTCGTTGTATATCTGTGGGAACGTCGAGATATCAATAGGGGTGGTTTTTCCGAGGTTACGCACAGTCCGAGATGCAGATCTTCTTGGCAACTCAGCGCTGATATTTCGAGAATACCCACACTTGCTACTGTTGTCGAGCTACAAAACGAGCACGCCCCCGTCGCAATTGCGTCGTACAAACTCTCAGGATCCCACCTATCATCCCTTGGTCTATCTGTGTCTGACTGAACTCGTATATTACTACTGGGATTGGTTTTCCGGCCATCTGTCCCCCTCCGAAACCAGCGCTGGTCTCCGAGTAGGTCATAACCTCGTGGCCGGACCTAACTACAAAATGCAACCAAGGGAATCCAGATCCCATCATGCATTCGTTGTATATCTGGGGAAATGTCGAGATATCAATAGGGGTGGTTTTTCGAGATTACTCACAGTCCGAGATGTAGATCTTGTTGGCAACTCAGCGCTGATATTTCGAGAATACCCACACTTGCTACTGTTGTCGAGCTACAAAACGAGCACGCCCCCGTCGCAGTCGCGTCGTGCAAACTCTCAGGATCCCACCTATCATCCTTTGGTTCATCTGTGTCTGACTAAACTCGTATATTACTACAGGGAATGGTATTCCGGCCATCTGTCCCCCTCCGAAACCAGTGCTGGTCTCCGAGTAGGTCATAACCTCGTGGCCGGACCACATCTACAAAATGCAACCAAGAAAATCCAGATCCCATCGTGCTTTCGTTGTATACCTGGGGAAATGTTGAAATATCAATAGGGGTGGTTTTTCAAGGTTACTCACATTCCGAGATGCAGCTCTCGTTGGCAACTCAGCGCTGATATTTCGAGAATACCCAGACTTGCTACTGTTGTCGAGCTACAAACCGAGCACGCCCCCGTCGCAGTCGCGTCGTGCAAACTCTCAGGAACCCACCTATCATCCTTTGGTTTATCTGTGTCTGACTAAACTCGTATATTACTACTGGGAATGGTATTCCGGCCATCTGTCCCCCTCCGAAACCAGCGCTGATCTCCGAGTAGGTCATAACCTCGTGGCCGGACCATATCTACAAAATGCAACCAAGAAAATCCAGATCCCATCGTGCATTCGTTGTATACCTGGGGAAATGTCGAAATATCAATAGGGGTGGTTTTTCAAGGTTACTCACGACGAGATGCACCTCTCGTTGGCAACTCAGCGCTGATATTTCGAGAATACCTACACTTGCTACTGTTGTCGAGCTACTAAACGAGCACGCCCCCGTCGCGATCGCGTCGTGCAAACTCTCAGGATCCCACCTATCATCCCTTGGTTCATCTGTGTCTGACTCAACTCGTATACTACTACTGGGAATGGTTTTCCGGCCATCTGTCACCCTCCGAAACCAGCGCTGGTCTCCGAGAAGGTCATATCCTCGTGGCCGGACCATATCTCCAAAATGCAACCAAGAAAATCCAGATCCCATCGTGCATTCGTTGTATATCAGGAGAAATGTCGAAATATCAATAGGGGTATTTTGAATGTTACTCACATTCCGAGATGCAGCTCTCGTTGGCGACTCAGCGCTGATATTTCGAGAAAACCCAGACTCGCTACTGTTGTCGAGCGACAAAACGAGCACGCCCCCGTCGCAATCGCGTCGTGCAAACTCTCAGGATCCCACCTATCATCCCTTGGTCTATCTGTGTCTGACTGAACTCGTATATTACTACTGGGATTGGTTTTCCGGCCATCTGTCCCCCTCCGAAACCAGCGCTGGTCTCCGAGTAGGTCATAACCTCGTGGCCGGACCTAACTACAAAATGCAACCAAGAAAATCCAGATCCCATCGTGCATTCGTTGTATAATGGGGAAACGTCGAGATATCAATAGGGGTGGTTTTTCCGAGGTTACGCACAGTCCGAGATGCAGATCTTCTTGGCAACTCAGCGCTGATATTTCGAGAATACCCACACTTGCTACTGTTGTCGAGCTACAAAACGAGCACGCCCCAGTCGCAATTGCGTCGTACAAACTCTCAGGATCCCACCTATCATCCCTTGGTCTATCTGTGTCTGACTGAACTCGTATATTACTACTGGGATTGGTTTTCCGGCCATCTGTCCCCCTCCGAAACCAGCGCTGGTCTCCGAGTAGGTCATAACCTCGTGGCCGGACCTAACTACAAAATGCAACCAAGGGAATCCAGATCCCATCATGCATTCGTTGTATATCTGGGAAATGTCGAGATATCAATAGGGGTGGTTTTTCGAGATTACTCACAGTCCGAGATGCAGATCTTGTTGGCAACTCAGCGCTGATATTTCGAGAATACCCACACTTGCTACTGTTGTCGAGCTACATATCGAGCACGCCCCCGTCGCAGTCGCGTCGTGCAAACTCTCAGGATCCCACCTATCATCCTTTGGTTTATCTGTGTCTGACTAAACTCGTATATTACTACAGGGAATGGTATTCCGGCCACCTGTCCCCCTCCGAAACCAGTGCTGGTCTCCGAGTAGGTCATAACCTCGTGGCCGGACCACATCTACAAAATGCAACCAAGAAAATCCAGATCCCATCGTGCTTTCGTTGTATACCTGGGGAAATGTTGGAATATCAATAGGGGTGGTTTTTCAAGGTTACTCACATTCCGAGATGCAGCTCTCGTTGGCAACTCAGCGCTGATATTTCGAGAATACCCAGACTTGCTACTGTTGTCGAGCTACAAACCGAGCACGCCCCCGTCGCAGTCGCGTCGTGCAAACTCTCAGGAACCCACCTATCATCCTTTGGTTTATCTGTGTCTGACTTAACTCGTATATTACTACTGGGAATGGTATTCCGGCCATCTGTCCCCCTCCGAAACCAGCGCTGATCTCCGAGTAGGTCATAACCTCGTGGCCGGACCATATTTACAAAATGCAACCAAGAAAATCCAGATCCCATCGTGCATTCGTTGTATACCTGGGGAAATGTCGAAATATCAATAGGGGTGGTTTTTCAAGGTTACTCACACCGAGATGCAGCTCTCGTTGGCAACTCAGCGCTGATATTTCGAGAATACCTACACTTGCTACTGTTGTCGAGCTACTAAACGAGCACGCCCCCGTCGCAATCGCGTCGTGCAAACTCTCAGGATCCCACCTATCATCCCTTGGTCTATCTGTGTCTGACTGAACTCGTATATTACTACTGGGATTGGTTTTCCGGCCATCTGTCCCCCTCCGAAACCAGCGCTGGTCTCCGAGTAGGTCATAACCTCGTGGCCGGACCTAACTACAAAATGCAACCAAGAAAATCCAGATCCCATCGTGCATTCGTTGTATATCTGGGGAAACGTCGAGATATCAATAGGGGTGGTTTTTCCGAGGTTACGCACAGTCCGAGATGCAGATCTTCTTGGCAACTCAGCGCTGATATTTCGAGAATACCCACACTTGCTACTGTTGTCGAGCTACAAAACGAGCACGCCCCCGTCGCAATTGCGTCGTACAAACTCTCAGGATCCCACCTATCATCCCTTGGTCTATCTGTGTCTGACTGAACTCGTATATTACTACTGGGATTGGTTTTCCGGCCATCTGTCCCCCTCCGAAACCAGCGCTGGTCTCCGAGTAGGTCATAACCTCGTGGCCGGACCTAACTACAAAATGCAACCAAGGGAATCCAGATCCCATCATGCATTCGTTGTATATCTGGGGAAATGTCGAGATATCAATAGGGGTGGTTTTTCGAGATTACTCACAGTCCGAGATGCAGATCTTGTTGGCAACTCAGCGCTGATATTTCGAGAATACCCACACTTGCTATTGTTGTCGAGCTACAAAACGAGCACGCCCCCGTCGCAGTCGCGTCGTGCAAACTCTCAGGATCCCACCTATCATCCTTTGGTTTATCTGTGTCTGACTAAACTCGTATATTACTACAGGGAATGGTATTCCGGCCATCTGTCCCCCTCCGAAACCAGTGCTGGTCTCCGAGTAGGTCATAACCTCGTGGCCGGACCACATCTACAAAATGCAACCAAGAAAATCCAGATCCCATCGTGCATTCGTTGTAAACCTGGGGAAATGTTGAAATATCAATAGGGGTGGTTTTTCAAGGTTACTCACATTCCGAGATGCAGCTCTCGTTGGCAACTCAGCGCTGATATTTCGAGAATACCCAGACTTGCTACTGTTGTCGAGCTACAAACCGAGCACGCCCCCGTCGCAGTCGCGTCGTGCAAACTCTCAGGAACCCACCTATCATCCTTTGGTTTATCTGTGTCTGACTAAACTCGTATATTACTACTGGGAATGGTATTCCGGCCATTTGTCCCCCTCCGAAACCAGCGCTGATCTCCGAGTAGGTCATAACCTCGTGGCCGGACCATATCTACAAAATGCAACCAAGAAAATCCAGATCCCATCGTGCATTCGTTGTATACCTGGGGAAATGTCGAGATATCAATAGGGGTGGTTTTTCGAGATTACTCACAGTCCGAGATGCAGATCTTGTTGGCAACTCAGCGCTGATATTTCGAGAATACCCACACTTGCTACTGTTGTCGAGCTACAAAACGAGCACGCCCCCGTCGCAGTCGCGTCGTGCAAACTCTCAGGATCCCACCTATCATCCTTTGGTTTATCTGTGTCTGACTAAACTCGTATATTACTACAGGGAAAGGTATTCCGGCCATCTGTCCCCCTCCGAAACCAGTGCTGGTCTCCGAGTAGGTCATAACCTCGTGGCCGGACCACATCTACAAAATGCAACCAAGAAAATCCAGATCCCATCGTGCATTCGTTGTATACCTGGGGAAATGTTGAAATATCAATAGGGGTGGTTTTTCAAGGTTACTTACATTCCGAGATGCAGCTCTCGTTGGCAACTCAGCGCTGATATTTCGAGAATACCCAGACTTGCTACTGTTGTCGAGCTACAAACCGAGCACGCCCCCGTCGCAGTCGCGTCGTGCAAGCTCTCAGGAACCCACCTATCATCCTTTGGTTTATCTGTGTCTGACTAAACTCGTATATTACTACTGGGAATGGTATTCCGGCCATCTGTCCCCCTCCGAAACCAGCGCTGATCTCCGAGTAGGTCATAACCTCGTGGCCGGACCATATCTACAAAATGCAACCAAGAAAATCCAGATCCCATCGTGCATTCGTTGTATACCTGGGGAAATGTCGAAATATCAATAGGGGTGGTTTTTCAAGGTTACTCACACCGAGATGCAGCTCTCGTTGGCAACTCAGCGCTGATATTTCGAGAATACCTACACTTGCTACTGTTGTCGAGCTACTAAACGAGCACGCCCCCGTCGCGATCGCGTCGTGCAAACTCTCAGGATCCCACCTATCATCCTTTGGTTCATCTGTGTCTGACTCAACTCGTATATTACTACTGGGAATGGTTTTCCGGCCATCTGTCACCCTCCGAAACCAGCGCTGGTCTCCGAGAAGGTCATATCCTCGTGGCCGGACCATATCTCCAAAATGCAACCAAGAAAATCCAGATCCCATCGTGCATTCGTTGTATATCAGGAGAAATGTCGAAATATCAATAGGGGTATTTTGAATGTTACTCACATTCCGAGATGCAGCTCTCGTTGGCGACTCAGCGCTGATATTTCGAGAAAACCCAGACTTGCCACTGTTGTCGAGCGACAAAACGAGCACGCCCCCGTCGCAATCGCGTCGTGCAAACTCTCAGGATCCCACCTATCATCCCTTGGTCTATCTGTGTCTGACTGAACTCGTATATTACTACTGGGATTGGTTTTCCGGCCATCTGTCCCCCTCCGGAACCAGCGCTGGTCTCCGAGTAGGTCATAACCTCGTGGCCGGACCTAACTACAAAATGCAACCAAGAAAATCCAGATCTCATCGTGCATTCGTTGTATATCTGGGGAAACGTCGAGATATCAATAGGGGTGGTTTTTCCGAGGTTACGCACAGTCCGAGATGCAGATCTTCTTGGCAACTCAGCGCTGATATTTCGAGAATACCCACACTTGCTACTGTTGTCGAGCTACAAAACGAGCACGCCCCCGTCGCAATTGCGTCGTACAAACTCTCAGGATCCCACCTATCATCCCTTGGTCTATCTGTGTCTGACTGAACTCGTATATTACTACTGGGATTGGTTTTCCGGCCATCGGTCCCCCTCCGAAACCAGCGCTGGTCTCCGAGTAGGTCATAACCTCGTGGCCGGACCTAACTACAAAATGCAACCAAGGGAATCCAGATCCCATCATGCATTCGTTGTATATCTGGGGAAATGTCGAGATATCAATAGGGGTGGTTTTTCGAGATTACTCACAGTCCGAGATGCAGATCTTGTTGGCAACTCAGCGCTGATATTTCGAGAATACCCACACTTGCTACTGTTGTCGAGCTACAAAACGAGCACGCCCCCGTCGCAGTCGCGTCGTGCAAACTCTCAGGATCCCACCTATCATCCTTTGGTTTATCTGTGTCTGACTAAACTCGTATATTACTACAGGGAATGGTATTCCGGCCATCTGTCCCCCTCCGAAACCAGTGCTGGTCTCCGAGTAGGTCATAACCTCGTGGCCGGACCACATCTACAAAATGCAACCAAGAAAATCCAGATCCCATCGTGCATTCGTTGTATACCTGGGGAAATGTTGAAATATCAATAGGGGTGGTTTTTCGAGATTACTCACAGTCCGAGATGCAGATCTTGTTGGCAACTCAGCGCTGATATTTCGAGAATACCCACACTTGCTACTGTTGTCGAGCTACAAAACGAGCACGCCCCCGTCGCAGTCACGTCGTGCAAACTCTCAGGATCCCACCTATCATCCTTTGGTTTATCTGTGTCTGACTAAACTCGTATATTACTACAGGGAAAGGTATTCCGGCCATCTGTCCCCCTCCGAAACCAGTGCTGGTCTCCGAGTAGGTCATAACCTCGTGGCCGGACCACATCTACAAAATGCAACCAAGAAAATCCAGATCCCATCGTGCATTCGTTGTATACCTGGGGAAATGTTGAAATATCAATAGGGGTGGTTTTTCAAGGTTACTCACATTCCGAGATGCAGCTCTCGTTGGCAACTCAGCGCTGATATTTCGAGAATACCCAGACTTGCTAGTGTTGTCGAGCTACAAACCGAGCACGCCTCCGTCGCAGTCGCGTCGTGCAAGCTCTCAGGAACCCACCTATCATCCTTTGGTTTATCTGTGTCTGACTAAACTCGTATATTACTACTGGGAATGGTATTCCGGCCATCTGTCCCCCTCCGAAACCAGCGCTGATCTCCGAGTAGGTCATAACCTCGTGGCCGGACCATATCTACAAAATGCAACCAAGAAAATCCAGATCCCATCGTGCATTCGTTGTATACCTGGGGAAATGTCGAAATATCAATAGGGGTGGTTTTTCAAGGTTACTCACACCGAGATGCAGCTCTCGTTGGCAACTCAGCGCTGATATTTCGAGAATACCTACACTTGCTACTGTTGTCGAGCTACTAAACGAGCACGCCCCCGTCGCGATCGCGTCGTGCAAACTCTCAGGATCCCACCTATCATCCTTTGGTTCATCTGTGTCTGACTCAACTCGTATATTACTACTGGGAATGGTTTTCCGGACATGTGTCACCCTCCGAAACCAGCGCTGGTCTCCGAGAAGGTCATATCCTCGTGGCCGGACCATATCTCCAAAATGCAACCAAGAAAATCCAGATCCCATCGTGCATTCGTTGTATATCAGGAGAAATGTCGAAATATCAATAGGGGTATTTTGAATGTTACTCACATTCCGAGATGCAGCTCTCGTTGGCGACTCAGCGCTGATATTTCGAGAAAACCCAGACTTGCCACTGTTGTCGAGCGACAAAACGAGCACGCCCCCGTCGCAATCGCGTCGTGCAAACTCTCAGGATCCCACCTATCATCCCTTGGTCTATCTGTGTCTGACTGAACTCGTATATTACTACTGGGATTGGTTTTCCGGCCATCTGTCCCCCTCCGGAACCAGGGCTGGTCTCCGAGTAGGTCATAACCTCGTGGCCGGACCTAACTACAAAATGCAACCAAGAAAATCCAGATCCCATCGTGCATTCGTTGTATATCTGGGGAAACGTCGAGATATCAATAGGGGTGGGTTTTCCGAGGTTACGCACAGTCCGAGATGCAGATCTTCTTGGCAACTCAGCGCTGATATTTCGAGGATACCCACACTTGCTACTGTTGTCGAGCTACAAAACGAGCACGCCCCCGTCGCAATTGCGTCGTACAAACTCTCAGGATCCCACCTATCATCCCTTGGTCTATCTGTGTCTGACTGAACTCGTATATTACTACTGGGATTGGTTTTCCGGCCATCTGTCCCCCTCCGAAACCAGCGCTGGTCTCCGAGTAGGTCATAACCTCGTGGCCGGACCTAACCACAAAATGCAACCAAGGGAATCCATATCCCATCATGCATTCGTTGTATATCTGGGGAAATGTCGAGATATCAATAGGGGTGGTTTTTCGAGATTACTCACAGTCCGAGATGCAGATCTTGTTGGCAACTCAGCGCTGATATTTCGAGAATACCCACACTTGCTACTGTTGTCGAGCTACAAAACGAGCACGCCCCCGTCGCAGTCGCGTCGTGCAAACTCTCAGGATCCCACCTATCATCCTTTGGTTTATCTGTGTCTGACTAAACTCGTATATTACTACAGGGAATGGTATTCCGGCCATCTGTCCCCCTCCGAAACCAGTGCTGGTCTCCGAGTAGGTCATAACCTCGTGGCCGGACCACATCTACAAAATGCAACCAAGAAAATCCAGATCCCATCGTGCATTCGTTGTATACCTGGGGAAATGTTGAAATATCAATAGGGGTGGTTTTTCAAGGTTACTCACATTCCGAGATGCAGCTCTCGTTGGCAACTCAGCGCTGATATTTAGAGAATACCCAGACTTGCTACTGTTGTCGAGCTACAAACCGAGCACGCCCCCGTCGCAGTCGCGTCGTGCAAGCTCTCAGGAACCCACCTATCATCCTTTGGTTTACCTGTGTCTGACTAAACTCGTATATTACTACTGGGAATGGTATTCCGGCCATCTGTCCCCCTCCGAAACCAGCGCTGATCTCCGAGTAGGTCATAACCTCGTGGCCGGACCATATCTACAAAATGCAACCAAGAAAATCCAGATCCCATCGTGCATTCGTTGTATACCTGGGGAAATGTCGAAATATCAATAGGGGTCGTTTTTCAAGGTTACTCTCACCGAGATGCAGCTCTCGTTGGCAACTCAGCGCTGATATTTCGAGAATACCTACACTTGCTACTGTTGTCGAGCTACTAAACGAGCACGCCCCCGTCGCGATCGCGTCGTGCAAACTCTCAGGATCCCACCTATCATCCCTTGGTTCATCTGTGTCTGACTCAACTCGTATATTACTACTGGGAATGGTTTTCCGGCCATCTGTCCCCTTCCGAAACCCGCGCTCGTCCCCGAGTAGGTCATAACCTCGTGTCCGGACCTAACTACAAAATGCAACCAAGGAAATCCAGATCCCATCGTGCATTCGTTGTATATCTGGGGAAATGTCGAGATATCAATAGGGGTGGTTTTTCGAGATTACTCACAGTCCGAGATGCAGATCTTGTCGGCAACTCAGCGCTGATATTTCGAGAATACCCACACTTGCTACTGTTGTCGAGCTACAAAACGAGCACGCCCCCGTCGCAGTCGCGTCGAGCAAACTCTCAGGATCCCACCTATCATCCTTTGGTTCATCTGTGTCTGACTAAACTCGTATATTACTACTGGGAATGGTTTTCCGGACATCTGTCCCCCTCCGGAACCAGCGCTGGTCTCCGAGTAGGTCATAACCTCGTGGCCGGACCATATCTACAAAATGCAACCAAGAAAATCCAGATCCCATCGTGCATTCGTTGTATATCTGGGGAAATGTCGAAATATCAATAGGGGTGGTTTTTCAAGGTGACTCACATTCCGAGATGCAGCTCTCGTCGGCAACTCAGCGCTGATATTTCGAGAATTTCCACACTTGCTACTGTTGTCGAGCTACAAAACGAGCACGCCCCCGTCGCAATGCCGTCGTGCAAACTCTCAGGATCCCACCTATCATCCTTTGGTTTATCCGTGTCTGACTAAACTCGTATATTCCTACTGGGAATGGTTCTCCAGCCATCTGTCCCCCTCCGACACCAGCGCTGGTCTCCGAGTAGGTCATAACCTCGTGGCCGGACCATATCTACAAAATGCAACCAAGAAAATCCAGATTCCATCGTGCATTCGTTGTATATCTGGGGAAATGTTGAAATATCAATAGGGGTGGTTTTTCAAGGTTACTCACATTCCGAGATGCAGCTCTCAATGGCAACTCAGCGCTCATATTTCGAAAATACCCACACTTGCTACTGTTATCGAGCTACAAAACGAGCACTTTCCCGTCGCAATCGCGTCGTGCAAACTCTCAGGATCCCACCTATCATTCCTTGGTTTATCTGTGTCTGCCTAAACTCGTATATCACTACTGGGAATGGTTTTCCGGCCATCTGTCACCCTCCGAAACCAGCGCTGGTCTCCGAGAAGGTCATATCCTCGTGGCCGGACCATATCTCCAAAATGCAATCAAGAAAATCCAGATCCCATCGTGCATTCGTTGTATATCAGGAGAAATGTCGAAATATCAATAGGGGTATTTTAAATGTTACTCACATTCCGAGATGCAGCTCTCGTTGGCGACTCAGCGCTGATATTTCGAGAAAACCCAGACTTGCTACTGTTGTCGAGCGACAAAACGAGCACGCCCCCGTCGCAATCGCGTCGTGCAAACTCTCAGGATCCCACCTATCATCCTTTAGTTTATCTGTGTCTGACTTAACTCGTATATTACTACTGGGAATGGTATTCCGGCCATCTGTCCCCCTCCGAAACCAGTGCTGGTCTCCGAGTAGGTCATAACCTCGTGGCCGGACCATATCTACAAAATGCAACCAAGAAAATCCAGATCCCATCGTGCATTCGTTGTATACCTGGGGAAATGTCGAAATATCAATAGGGGTGGTTTTTCAAGGTGACTCACATTCCGAGATGCAGCTCTCGTCGGCAACTCAGTGCTGATATTTCGAGAATACCCACACTTGCTACTGTTGTCGAGCTACAAAACGAGCACGCCCCCGTCGCAATGCCGTCGTGCAAACTCTCAGGATCACACCTATCATCCCTCGGTTTATCTGTGTCTGACTAAACTCGTATATTACTACTGGGAATGGTTTTCCGGCCATCTGTCCCCCTCCGAAACCAGCGCTGGTCTCCGAGTAGGTCATAACCTCGTGGCCGGACCATATCTACAAAATGCAACCAAGAAAATCCAGATCCCATCGTGCAAGTCTGAGTTCTACCGATGAATAGGCCTGGATTCTCAGGGGTTGTTTTTTTCCAAAGTCGATACAAACACTCTCCACGTCCATGACTCCCATTGCGCTGGTATCAATCCATCTGCACACGAAGCTCCTCATCAAGACGAATCGATCGAGCCCTCATTCGTTATGATTGGATCGTGCATTTGTCCAGTTTCGACGTTTTTGCACCAGCTAGGTTCGTTCTGCGAAAAAAACTACCCCCTAAGCATTTTCCTGGTTTTAAAAAGTTCCCCAGTAGTGACACCTCCCAAAACAGGCCCTCGTTATTGCCAGCGGCCCGCTCTACACGATGCGAAAAGAATTAGAGGTTACCGCTCATGGGCCATTTTCCCATACAAAGTGTGCATCCTCCTTTGGAGATGATACGGTGGATGACGGTGGATGTATATTTGAACAGTGACATTTTAATGGACAATTTATCAAAAGAATTTCCGAACGATATTCAGATCATTACGTGGCACAATGTTACATTCATCATTCCTAGAGAGGGTCTCACTATCCATATCGATTTTTCTTCCAAGCCGAAAGTTTCAAAATTTTGTGTAGCGTACGACAATTTCGACCGCAATAACGAAATTCTAGATTCGAACGGAAGCTTGTATGACGCGATGAGAATAATGCATGAAAATGAATGGAACTCGAATATTTCGGATACAAACGGATCATGTGGACCAAAAAACCTTGCAGTGACTCGATATGGTGCTGATAATTTTTCGAAGCGATGCTTCCAAGTTCAACATGATATTGCTTTATGAGATAGCTCTACAAATTCCAAGTGATCAAAGTACGACGTTCGATAACACTTTATTGCATGTTGGCCGATTCCACAGTACATTAACTCGTATCGAAGCTGTTGAAAATTTTTTTAAAGCATGTGCTATAATGTATTTGCAGTTTCTTATACAGGACCTTCGTCTAGACAGTGAAATCGTCTACGACAGCGATGAAGAATGAATGAATATATGTCATGCACCTTCGTTCAAATATGCTCTCATAAGTTACATACGATGACATTTACTACTACTTTTTCGTAATAAAGGTTTTAAAAATCACTTGCTTTATTTTCTCTGTGAACAATTAAGTATATTTGCAGGAGGTGCCCGCATGGAGATCAAAATCTTGTCGTTATTCGCTATTGTGGAAGTTGTGCTGCCACCATGAAAACGCATTTTCCGAGACTTTGTACCAGGCTAGGGCTCTGCCTTTGTGCATAGGGTCTTAAAATCACTCAAAGAATCGATATTTTCCGGAAGCAGCCTTGCCTCTTATCAAAACTTTTTCCGCAGTCATAAATCTGGCGCCCGGCTGCTAATAACGAAAACGCATTTTCCGGGACTTTGTACCAGGCTAGGGCTCTGCCTTTGTGCATAGGGTCTTAAAATCATTCAAAGAATCGATATTTTCAGGAGGCAGCCTTGCCTCTCATCAAAACTTTTTTCGCAGTCATAAATCTGGCGCCCGGCTGCTATCACGGAAACGCATTTTCCGGGACTTTGTACCAGGCTAGGGCTCTGCCTTTGTGCATAGGGTCTTGAAATCACTCAAAGAATCGATATTTTCAGGAGGCAGCCTTGCCCCTTATCAAAACTTTTTCCAATTTTTTAGGGGACTTAAGGGGAGGCTGCCAACCCCTAGGCACGGGGGTGGCTTCCTGCCTCCAAGGTTTTTGGGTTTGTTATTGCTAATACTATCATCAGAAAGAAGTTTCATCCTTGCCTCTTATCAATTCCATCAACCCGGAAAACTCGGGGGCTTTCCCGGCCGCCATCTTTTTCCTGTACCAGGTTAGCGTGCTAATTCCAACGGATTCATGTTTCCATTGACAATTGGCGTCATTTTACGTTGAGGCAGCTCGTGCCTCTGATCAATCCCTAATTTCCGAGCTAGCTCTTAGTCTATATCAAAATTTCAGAGAGATCAGCGGAAGAGTTCGCAAATTTTTGAATGACATAGAAATATAGATGAAAATTAGTTTTTTGCAAAATAAGAATGTTAATCAAAATTCCGTAACGACTAATATCTTCAGAATGATGAGAAACTACACGGAAACAATGTTGGTAGATTTATGTTGCGAAAAGTGGACGCTAGAGCTTTTGGCGAAACTTACTTCGAGAATTTTGATCAATTGTTGATATTTGGGATCATGTTTAATAGAAAAGTCCCAATATGTGGAGCTGAAAATTGACTGAGTGCATCGCTATATGTATGATTAGGAGCCATCCTTGAGAAATTCATACAGATTATTGGAAACGTTTCCAAGATCTGGAGAAAGAATGGCGAATTAGATATGAGAAAGAATCAAAATTCAAGTGAAAAAAGTTCCTAGAGTCATAATAAATCGGTGGTTATGGCTCAAGAAAGACTGGGCTCATTGCACAAGGTCACTGAACAATTAGTTCAGAAAGATCGATGGAAGTGTCTACGAGTTTTTGAGTGACATAGAAAGGAAAATCAAAAAATTTGTTTGGCAAGAATGAAAGTGACAATCAAAATTCCGTATTAACCAATCTGTTTAGAATAATCGAGAAATACTTAGGAAAGAATATTTGAGAACTCATATTGAGAGTCTCGGATACCAGAACGTTTAGATCAACGTGGTCTGAAAATCGGGTTGAATTTTAGGTAATCAATGTGACGTGGAAGAGTCAATATACGTTGGTCCAGACTGCTACGTTGAATAAAGTCTGATTACTCAGTCAAACTCCACGTTGAAATAGGAGTATTCTGATTCTGAGCTTTTAAGCTCCCTCTACGTGAATCTTCAAGGAGAAATTCCGCACTTTACTACTTTTCAAACACTATAGCGTGTAAACCAGGCTGATTGAGTACATACTTCTCGACTGAAACCCTCAAATACGCATACGTGGACTGCAATCTTCAAAATATAATTGATTACGGTCGTAGCACTCCAAATGTAACATATTTGGTGGGATCGGTCGACCCGAACCAATCATGATTCGTGAATACTAGCAAATATCTTCACCAACACGTAGACATAATTCTTAATTGACAATTCGGGAAAAAACATGGAGTTATACCGTTCTGTTTCGCACGCTAGAAACGGTATGAGTCCACAGTGTTTCGATGTTTTGTGATGCAAAATTGTTTAAATCGACTATTTTTTGATATTTTACGATCCAAGATCGTGAAAGGCGACTCATTTCTTCACGTTCCCCGGTCCAGAAAGGTGTAAGTTTACTTTGGAAAAAAATGACGGACTTATACCGTAAAAAATTCGAAAAAATTTGGTAATCAGAACGGTATAAGTCTCCATTTTTTATTGCAAAACAACTGATAAAAAATGTAGACAATTGAAAATCATTACGTCCCATGCAAAAACTGATAGATGAAGCATGATCACTAAAAATAACAATCCGAATTTTCTATTGCAAGAAAACTTTGAAGCTCATTAGCCAGGGATACTAAAAATGGGCTTACACCGTTGGGGTCGGGAGCCGTCCATAAGTCGTTTTTATGTCCGCGCAACTACAAGTAAACTGTAAAGCTCTTTCACCAGTCCAAACTACTATTGCTGGCTCAAATTCACGTGATGAACGCGTTTTGAGTGGTTGAAAAGAATCTTCACGCACAGCCTTTCGAGATAATCATGTGGGGGAATGCTGTGTATAACCCGTTTTCTGTGTCTGTGCCATGCAAAAGATCTTTGGATTTTGGTCATAAAATGGTCCTGCGTTCGAGGTTTGTCACTATGAATAAGGTACCGTCAAATTGGGTAATTTTGGTACGATTTCATTACTTTTTATTTTGTTTGGCTAGGCATTTCAACATACATTGACAAAACACACTCCTATTAGTAGTCAATCGAGAGCTTACAGTCTCAGGTTTTGATTGACGAGCTACAAAGTTCAATGTGATGTGTCAGAGCAGGAGCTGTTAGCAATTTTTTAAGTGTACCAAAGTTAGACCTTGATGGAGCAACTTTGGTACACTTGCAAAATATTCCAATTTCACCCACCACCATGCCAGTGAATCAATTGTAATCGTTCAGAAGTCTTCTTCTAAGGTTTTTGTAACATTTTTAAACCTTATTAACCATCACTCGACTCAAGATGAGTTATAAATAAACTATCATACAGAGGGATACTGGAGCAACCTCATCTTAATGTTTCTTACGTAGAGTAGTCGGGTAACTTTGGTACACTTCACTTTGTTTTTTCTGGTTTTTCATCCGTTAAAATTCGAAATGCTGTAAATACCCCAATGTAACGATGGTTTCTTTGATATTGTGATATATGTTATTGAAATGTAGCGTTATTCACTCATGGTCCGTTCTGAAACAGTTCTTGCCAGATACACTAACCGGACTAATCAGGTATCGCTACTGAATCAGCCTTTTCGGAAAAAGCTTCAATAAACGAGTATAATCATCCACACGGTATCCACGGTACCTCGACACGTTGTTTATGTTTTTATCAAGGGGGGAGAATTGGTTTTAGAGCGATAGAATTATTTACCTTTCCGAACGCAGCTCTGAAAGTCATTCTTCAGGTTCGTACCAAAGTCGCACCCACTGTACCAAAGTTACCCAATTTGACGGCATTAAGCCTTGAAACAAGGAATCGAATGGGCTAAATTGCGAGGCTGGGTGAATCGAATGGGCTAAACTGCGAAACTAAATTGAGATTGTTTGGAACCAAAAAGTTTGGAACTGGTTCTATTCTCTGACCATTCAGCTGTGCAAAAGCAAAAAGTGCAAAAACTTCTTTGAATATTTCTAGGACATGCAGGAATCATCCCAGGGGGGTACATCTCGCTTGTTTTCTCATATTCTAATATGAAAAACGTAAGAAGAATATGCGGGGACGCCAACGAGTGCCCATGTCTGAGATCGGCATAAGGGGGGGGGGGGGGGGGGTATGTTGGGTACACAAGGGGTGGGTGGGCACACTTATTTTATACACCGAGCCGAAACCAACTGCATTGCCCAGGCTTCATTTATATTCAGGAATCCATGCGAAAAAAGGTATGCTTTGTAATGCCGGCGTTGAATTTAGTGACCCTCGAGCAGCGCTATGAGATTTCAAAAACGGCGAAGGTACAAACTCAATAGCAATATTTTGCATATACTTTAAAATTTTGCTTGAGGAGAAGAGGCTAGTAGTGGAGCTATGCCGTTCCTGGCGCATGCCGGTCCTGGCGCAACGGTTCTAGCGCAATGGGAAATAGCATGTGTGCCAGTTCTGGCGCACGTCGGTAAGGTAGGTCACCACCTTAACCACTGTGGGCGAGTATCGATCCAAACCGGTAGGAATCTGGTAGATTTTACAGCCCATACTCGTGTAGATTTTCATAACCCATATCTGTGATGAAATTCCTCAACCCATATCCGGATGGACTACCACATAACCCGTGTCCTAGGCCGTTCCTGGCCCATGTTTGTGTAGATTTTATAACCCATAACCCATATTTGTGTATATTTTACAACCCATAACCCATATTTGTGTAGATTTTATAACCCATAACCCATATTTGTGGAGATTTTCATAACCCATATCTGTGATGAAATTCCCCAACCCTACTCGTGTAGATTTTCACAACCCATCTTTGTGAAGTTTCTCATAACCCATATCTGTGATGGAATTTTCCTAACCCATATCCGAATGGACTACCACATAACCCATGTCGGTAAGGCAGGTTGCCACCTTGCCTACTGTAGGTAAGGGGTACACTTGAGCCGATAAGGTAGTGATCTGCATTACCATCAGATGGTAAGACTCTGCTTGACCGATGGTAACCGATCACAACATGTGCAGGACAAACAGCCTGTACGTCAAATGTTTTTGATGGCCCTGAAAAGGGCCGATTGTACTCCCCGCTCCGCCTAGCAATCTGGAACATCATTCCTCCTTGCAGGCCTTGATGTTGGCACCGGCTCAGGCCTAGTCGGGATCCTAAACCATGGTTCTCGAGGAGGTGGTGGTGGAGGTGACTGGAACAACCTGACCTCGATGACCACCACCGGTTCCCGACGTCTCGGTTCTATGTCGATGATAGGCATCGATGGCAACTCGGTGCGGAGCTCTTGTTGATCCATTGTGAGCAAGCGATTGAATGACACCCTGACGCTCGGTAGCCTTGCTTTATAGTCGAGCCCCCTCCATCGAGCCACCGCAACGCATGCGCACTTTCTTTTGGGGCCCAGGGCCGCCTGTTCACTGGGTTGTCCAGTCATCCGAAAAGGAAATCCAGCAATCTAATTCCACGATTTCGATACCTAGCTCCCCCATCCGTGCATGATCATCTTTACCTATCCCGCACTCTTTCATCTTATCTACGCAGTCTTTCAACTTGCGTAAGAACGGTGTCTCCCATCGAACTAATCTCTGCATGTACAGATTGACATCTGTGATGATGATCTCTGCATCTCTCTTGTAGTAGTACCCGGTGTCGAAATTATAGAAGAAATGATCATCAATCCATAAATTGCCATCCACTGTGTTGAACTCGAGTTTCGCCGATTCTACACATCTCTCGCACGACTCCTCTTCATCGAAGAAATTAACGCTGACTGCTACCTCACCAGGCAAGAGCCTCCAATCTTCGGATACTGGATACCCTTTGCAGGACTGCAAGGTCTCCTTTCTTTCTGTACACCCATCTTCACCCAGAAAATGGATGCAGATATTGAACGAGAAGCCCATGACGACAGAATGATCCGTCTGCGTGTCCGACCGAGCTTTATATGCCAATCGCCCCCACCACAAGTCGAGCCGCCGACGCCGCACGCATGCGCATATCTTAATTACTTTAGCTCTGAGTGATTACTCATTCCTCTTCAATGGAATACTTTCGAGTAATCCGTGAACGAGATCCAGTCTTCCTTCACAACTTCGATGCCTAGCACTTTCATGCATGAATGATCATCCTTCCCTATTCCATACTCTCTAATCTTCTCCACACAATCTCTCAACCTGCGCAAAAATGGTGTTTCATATCGATCTACTTTCTTGAAGTATAGATCAACATCTGGGATAATGAGTTTTGAATGTTCTTTGTAGTAGTAGCCTGTGTCGAAATTATAGAAGAATTGAGTTTCAACCCATAAATTGCCATCTTTTGTACTGAACACAAATGTAGGTGATTCAATGCATTTCTCGCAATACCGCCCCTCATAGAAGAAGTGAACGCTGACTGTCGCTTCACCCGGTAAGATCTTCCAATCTTGAGATTCGAGACGCCCTTTGTAAGAGTACATGGTATCTTTCCTCATTGTGCGCCCATCTCGATCCAGAAAGTGAACGCAGATGTAGTATGAGCAACCCATGATGTCGGATTGATCCATTTGTTTATTCAACCGGGCTTTATATGCCAGTCGCCCCCACCACAAGTCGAGCCGCCGACGCCGCACGCATGCGCATATCTCGAATTCTTGAGTGTGTGCTAGTGTAAGCCAGAATGGCTCAATGTCTGTGATCCATAACCCATATTTCAAGGTCTTTTGGCCGTATCTCAGCGGATAATGCCCCGAGAGGCTCCGCGATGAGTGCATTGAGTTCCTCGTGGACCCCTCTTTCATTTCCCACTCTGTGCTCCATAACCCATATCTCAAGGTCTTTTGGCCGTATCTCAGCGGATAATGCCCCGAGAGGCTCCGCGATGAGTGCATTGAGTTGCTCGTGGACTCCTCTTTCATTTCCCATTCATTGCTCCATAACCCATATTTCAAGGTCTTTTGGCCGTATCTCAGTGAATAATGTCCCGGGAAGTCCCGCGATGAGTGTATTGAGTTCCTCGTGGACCCCTCTTCCATTTCCCATCCTGTGCTCCGTAACCCATATTTCAAGGTCTTTTGGCCGTATCTCAGCGGATAATGCCCCGAGAGGCTCCGCGATGAGTGCATTGAGTTCCTCGTGGACCCCTCTTTCATTTCCCACTCTGTGCTCCATAACCCATATCTCAAGGTCTTTTGGCCGTATCTCAGCGGATAATGCCCCGAGAGGCTCCGCGATGAGTGCATTGAGTTGCTCGTGGACTCCTCTTTCATTTCCCATTCATTGCTCCATAACCCATATTTCAAGGTCTTTTGGCCGTATCTCAGTGAATAATGTCCCGGGAAGTCCCGCGATGAGTGTATTGAGTTCCTCGTGGACCCCTCTTCCATTTCCCATCCTGTGCTCCGTAACCCATATTTCAAGGTCTTTTGGCCGTATCTCAGTGAATAATGCCCCGGGAGGCCCCACGATGAGTGCATTGAGTTCCTCGTGGACCCCTCTTTCATTTCCCATTCTAAGCTCCATAACCCATATTTCAGGGTCTTTTGGCCGTATCTCACTGGATAATGCCCCGAGAGGCTCCGCGACAAGTGCATTGGGTTGCTCGTGGACCCCCCTTCTATTTCCCATACCGTGCTCAATAACCCATATTTCGAGGTCATGTGGGCATATCTCGGTAGATAATGCCCAGAGAGGCTCCGCGATGAGTGCATTGAAACCCTCGTAGACCCCCTTCAATTTTCCATACTGTGCTCCATAACCCATATTCCAAGGTCTTCTGGCTGTATCTTGGTAGACAATACTCAGAGAGGCCCCGCGACAAGTGCATTGGGTTGCTCGTGGACCCCCCTTCTATTTCCCATACCGTGCTCAATAACCCGTATTTCGAGGTCATGTGGGCATATCTCGGTAGATAATGCCCAGAGAGGCTCCGCGATGAGTGCATTGAAACCCTCGTAGACCCCCTTCAATTTTCCATACTGTGCTCCATAACCCATATTCCAAGGTCTTCTGGCTGTATCTTGGTAGACAATACTCAGAGAGGCCCCGCGACAAGTGCATATAACCCATATTTCAAAGTCTATAGGCCATATGCTGAGAGAGGCCCCCCCCCGGGATGAGCGCATTGTGTTCCTCGTGAACCCTGCTTACAATTTTTCATGCTGTGCTCCATAACCCAACTCTCTCCATAACTCATAAACCTCCGAAAGAAGGGTTGCTCCATAACCCAACTTGCTCCATAACCCATGTGTCTTCAAAAGAATGTTTTACTCCATAACCCAACTTGCTCTATAACCCACGTGTCTCCAAAAATGCAGGTTTTCCGGTAATGCAGGTTTCCTCCCTACCAACAGTCGGCAAAGTAGAGTCTCTTCCTCATCATCAAGAGTTGAGCGGAGGTGATGCAGGTATCATGACAACTACTCTCCCCAGGCCCCGATCTGCGGGACTCAAGGTCCGTAACTCAACGAATAAAACTAACTCACACGATTGAGCGTCAGCTATCGAATTCACGTCTAGTAGGCAGCCGTCCAGCGGCCAGATGCCAGCAGCCAGCAGCCAGGTGCAGGTGTCAAGTGGGGCAACTCATCCCGGTGCTCGCATCCTGATGCATGCGCTCCCCTCTAGCGGCCTGTTCTGATCATTCCCACGACGTGCCGGTACTCAGCTATACCGCGCGGTATTCCGTCGGTATTTGGCTATACCGCGCGGTATTCGATCGGTATTCGGCTATACCGCGCGGTATTCGATCGGTATTCGGCTATACCGCGGGGTATTCCGTCGGTATTTGGCTATACCGCGCGGTATTCCGTCGGTATTCGGCTATACCGCGCGGTAATCCGTCGGTATTCGGCTATACCCTGCGGTATTCGATCGGTATTCGGCTATACCGCGCGGTATTCCGTCGGTATTCGGCTATACCGCGCGGTATTCGATCGGTATTCGGCTATACCGCGCGTTATTCGATCGGTATTCGGCTATACCGCGCGGTACTCTATCGCTATTCTCTCCCTCAAATCATCCCGCAACTCGGGTCGAGAGTTAGAGTCCTTGGACTAAGTTTACCTCATCAACCGAGAGACGCTAGTCGCTCAGCTCCCTATTTCTGGCTCCAGTTTGGACCAGTAGTATCTCCCATTATAATGACGCCTCCTGATACCCTGCACATATTGTATGGTCCGTGGGAGAGTCTCGTATGACGGAAGTCCTAATCGTCTGAATGATTGACGTGCGAATGTGAGCAATAAATCTCTGTTCCTGGACCTCGAAGTTTGCTGACTCTTTCCCGAATAACCTTTGACTAGGCAAGGGACCCACGCTCCGGCCTTTGGGGCTCGGAAATCCATGTATGGAGAAGTTCCCCTATCGTATATTTCGTCTGTGGCGTCACCTGTCGCAGACCCTCTGGAGTAAAAATGGGGTTGCCAATGATCGCGAGTTAGCCATTGCTCACTGGACTCATTTTGTTTGGACTCCCAGTTATCAATGCATGGATTATCTGAGTCAGACTGTGAATCGTCCCTCGAACTGAAAGGGTAGGATACTCGGGTACTTCCGGAATCATTCTGTGAACATGATATACTCTCTAGGTCTTCGTGCATACTGCTAGGGTCCGAAATATCAAAGCTAGGGTATGATTCCGCATTACCCTGTGAACTGGTGAGACCCGGATTGTCAGAACTTCTATCGAACATTGAATGACTCTCATTGCGACCCTCCTTAGGAGTAACACTGTCGACAGCTCCCTCTCTATTCGATGACTCGTGAGGAGACGATTCCACCGAACTCTTGGAATTCTCAACGATTACCGACTGGTTCTGATCACGACTCTCTGGAGGCGCAACATTGCCAAGAGCTCCACTATTCTCTGCATTCTCATACGTAGACGGTTGTGTTCGTAAAATGAACTCCCCGGCATGGTTGTGATCGCCAACGCTGACCAGATTCGTTCCCCGAGTCACTGCTGTACTTCGACATTTGGTCTTATAGTATGCATGGCATTTCCATCGAACTGAACCGTCTCGATGGACTTTCTCTCGGTTAAAATGACTCCCATTCACTACAAGTTGATCCTTGCCAAGACGATTCTTGATGAATTTCATCGATTCATCGATCTCTTCTGCCTGTGGAGGCTCCTCATTTCCACCCGGTACTCGGACCTGATTCGATTTGCTCAGGCCCCCTCGATATGAGGGCTCCTCGCGTAGAAGCTGCAGTTTCTTCTTCACCGCCATAGCAGCTCTCTCGAGAGCTTCCTCCAAGTTCTCACCCATGTCGTCAGCTTAACTGCTCAATGAGTAATGTTCCTCTGGTCATTCTTATCTGTATTTATACTAAATCTTGCTCAAGAATACTAATTCAAGAGTAAGTTGTACTTATGTAGCCCGCCAGATACAAAGATTCTAAGATAGCTCTTATCTCATCATCGTTATTTCGATTACCAGCTGACTTTTCATCAATTAGACCCCGAAGTCTGTCGACTATCTTATTCGGATCATCCCAATATATAGTGATCAACCCACTCGCCAGTGATCCGCCTCGTTTATCCACGTCAAATAGTGGCGCGATTATGTTCTGGAATTTTCGGCTCTTGCTCTTGCGCAGTTCTCCATCGTGCACGAATCTTTTACGGTGAACATGCGAGACATCCAAGATTTTGCGATAGTTTCTCATATCTTCCTCAGATATCACATTTTGATCTGGGGATCTTTTGAAGATCAATTCAAGCAAACCAGTTGTGGTTGGGAACCGGTGGTTATCTACTGTGATATAGTCATTGGTTAGCTGTACTCGAGATTTACCGATTCCCAAGGAATTCCCATTCCGTCTGACTCCATATATCCTATCAAGATTACGATCATCCCTACGCAGGGTAGATAAGTAGTATTCGGGCTCGCTAAGTTCATCATCAGCCGTCTCGAATGAAGCAACCGAAGAATTTTGACTCTCGATATCCTCTGGAACGCTCCGATTCATTAAAGTCTCGTCGCCTATATACGAGGCCTTGACCGAATCGTCCAGTTGTCCGAATTCTTTCTGGAGATCCCGGTGGTTTTCTTGATGGGCTATGATTTTTTCGAGTGGATCAGTAATGGGCTTGAATGTATCACTCATGTTTTTCTCAAACTCAGCTTGTTGGCGCTGCATCGCCACATATTTTCGTTTGAGAGCTCGTTTGGCTTTCATGAGCTTGACGAGTTCATCTCTTTGATTGATATAGTCCTCCATGTCCGCGGTTTGACGTGCTCTGATTGACTGGAGTACCTCCCTAGGAATCATCCCTTTTATATCAGAGTTCCTGACCATTCGTGATGACTCAAACCAGGATACCGATCGAGTACTAATCGAATACCGCGCGGTATAGCCGAATACCGACGGAATACCCCGCGGTATAGCCGATGTTTACTGGAATATTGTCCAGTCATCCGTAACAGAGGAGCATACCCTGCGGTATTCGATCGGTATTCGGCTATACCGCGCGGTATTCCGTCGGTATTCGGCTATACCGCGCGGTATTCGATCGGTATTCGGCTATACCGCGCGTTATTCGATCGGTATTCGGCTATACCGCGCGGTACTCTATCGCTATTCTCTCCCTCAAATCATCCCGCAACTCGGGTCGAGAGTTAGAGTCCTTGGACTAAGTTTACCTCATCAACCGAGAGACGCTAGTCGCTCAGCTCCCTATTTCTGGCTCCAGTTTGGACCAGTAGTATCTCCCATTATAATGACGCCTCCTGATACCCTGCACATATTGTATGGTCCGTGGGAGAGTCTCGTATGACGGAAGTCCTAATCGTCTGAATGATTGACGTGCGAATGTGAGCAATAAATCTCTGTTCCTGGACCTCGAAGTTTGCTGACTCTTTCCCGAATAACCTTTGACTAGGCAAGGGACCCACGCTCCGGCCTTTGGGGCTCGGAAATCCATGTATGGAGAAGTTCCCCTATCGTATATTTCGTCTGTGGCGTCACCTGTCGCAGACCCTCTGGAGTAACAATGGGGTTGCCAATGATCGCGAGTTAGCCATTGCTCACTGGACTCATTTTGTTTGGACTCCCAGTTATCAATGCATGGATTATCTGAGTCAGACTGTGAATCGTCCCTCGAACTGAAAGGGTAGGATACTCGGGTACTTCCGGAATCATTCTGTGAACATGATATACTCTCTAGGTCTTCGTGCATACTGCTAGGGTCCGAAATATCAAAGCTAGGGTATGATTCCGCATTACCCTGTGAACTGGTGAGACCCGGATTGTCAGAACTTCTATCGAACATTGAATGACTCTCATTGCGACCCTCCTTAGGAGTAACACTGTCGACAGCTCCCTCTCTATTCGATGACTCGTGAGGAGACGATTCCACCGAACTCTTGGAATTCTCAACGATTACCGACTGGTTCTGATCACGACTCTCTGGAGGCGCAACATTGCCAAGAGCTCCACTATTCTCTGCATTCTCATACGTAGACGGTTGTGTTCGTAAAATGAACTCCCCGGCATGGTTGTGATCGCCAACGCTGACCAGATTCGTTCCCCGAGTCACTGCTGTACTTCGACATTTGGTCTTATAGTATGCATGGCATTTCCATCGAACTGAACCGTCTCGATGGACTTTCTCTCGGTTAAAATGACTCCCATTCACTACAAGTTGATCCTTGCCAAGACGATTCTTGATGAATTTCATCGATTCATCGATCTCTTCTGCCTGTGGAGGCTCCTCATTTCCACCCGGTACTCGGACCTGATTCGATTTGCTCAGGCCCCCTCGATATGAGGGCTCCTCGCGTAGAAGCTGCAGTTTCTTCTTCACCGCCATAGCAGCTCTCTCGAGAGCTTCCTCCAAGTTCTCACCCATGTCGTCAGCTTAACTGCTCAATGAGTAATGTTCCTCTGGTCATTCTTATCTGTATTTATACTAAATCTTGCTCAAGAATACTAATTCAAGAGTAAGTTGTACTTATGTAGCCCGCCAGATACAAAGATTCTAAGATAGCTCTTATCTCATCATCGTTATTTCGATTACCAGCTGACTTTTCATCAATTAGACCCCGAAGTCTGTCGACTATCTTATTCGGATCATCCCAATATATAGTGATCAACCCACTCGCCAGTGATCCGCCTCGTTTATCCACGTCAAATAGTGGCGCGATTATGTTCTGGAATTTTCGGCTCTTGCTCTTGCGCAGTTCTCCATCGTGCACGAATCTTTTACGGTGAACATGCGAGACATCCAAGATTTTGCGATAGTTTCTCATATCTTCCTCAGATATCACATTTTGATCTGGGGATCTTTTGAAGATCAATTCAAGCAAACCAGTTGTGGTTGGGAACCGGTGGTTATCTACTGTGATATAGTCATTGGTTAGCTGTACTCGAGATTTACCGATTCCCAAGGAATTCCCATTCCGTCTGACTCCATATATCCTATCAAGATTACGATCATCCCTACGCAGGGTAGATAAGTAGTATTCGGGCTCGCTAAGTTCATCATCAGCCGTCTCGAATGAAGCAACCGAAGAATTTTGACTCTCGATATCCTCTGGAACGCTCCGATTCATTAAAGTCTCGTCGCCTATATACGAGGCCTTGACCGAATCGTCCAGTTGTCCGAATTCTTTCTGGAGATCCCGGTGGTTTTCTTGATGGGCTATGATTTTTTCGAGTGGATCAGTAATGGGCTTGAATGTATCACTCATGTTTTTCTCAAACTCAGCTTGTTGGCGCTGCATCGCCACATATTTTCGTTTGAGAGCTCGTTTGGCTTTCATGAGCTTGACGAGTTCATCTCTTTGATTGATATAGTCCTCCATGTCCGCGGTTTGACGTGCTCTGATTGACTGGAGTACCTCCCTAGGAATCATCCCTTTTATATCAGAGTTCCTGACCATTCGTGATGACTCAAACCAGGATACCGATCGAGTACTAATCGAATACCGCGCGGTATAGCCGAATACCGACGGAATACCCCGCGGTATAGCCGAATACCGATCGAATACCGCGCGGTATAGCCGAATGCCGATCGAATACCGCAACGTATAGCCGAATACCGATCGAATACCGCGCGGTATAGCCGAATACCGATCGAATACCGCGCGTTATAGCCGAATACCGACGGAATACCGCGCGGTATAGCCAAATACCGACGGAATACCCCGCGGTATAGCCGAATACCGATCGAATACCGCGCGGTATAGCCGAATACCGACGGATTACCGCGCGGTATAGCCGAATACCGACGGAATACCGCGCGGTATAGCCAAATACCGACGGAATACCCCGCGGTATAGCCGAATACCGATCGAATACCGCGCGGTATAGCCGAATACCGATCGAATACCGCGCGGTATAGCCAAATACCGACGGAATACCGCGCGGTATAGCTGAGTACCGGCACGTCGTGGGAATGATCAGAACAGGCCGCTAGAGGGGAGCGCATGCATCAGGATGCGAGCACCGGGATGAGTTGCCCCACTTGACACCTGCACCTGGCTGCTGGCTGCTGGCATCTGGCCGCTGGACGGCTGCCTACTAGACGTGAATTCGATAGCTGACGCTCAATCGTGTGAGTTAGTTTTATTCGTTGAGTTACGGACCTTGAGTCCCGCAGATCGGGGCCTGGGGAGAGTAGTTGTCATGATACCTGCATCACCTCCGCTCAACTCTTGATGATGAGGAAGAGACTCTACTTTGCCGACTGTTGGTAGGGAGGAAACCTGCATTACCGGAAAACCTGCATTTTTGGAGACACGTGGGTTATAGAGCAAGTTGGGTTATGGAGTAAAACATTCTTTTGAAGACACATGGGTTATGGAGCAAGTTGGGTTATGGAGCAACCCTTCTTTCGGAGGTTTATGAGTTATGGAGAGAGTTGGGTTATGGAGCACAGCATGAAAAATTGTAAGCAGGGTTCACGAGGAACACAATGCGCTCATCCCGGGGGGGGGGGGCCTCTCTCAGCATATGGCCTATAGACTTTGAAATATGGGTTATATGCACTTGTCGCGGGGCCTCTCTGAGTATTGTCTACCAAGATACAGCCAGAAGACCTTGGAATATGGGTTATGGAGCACAGTATGGAAAATTGAAGGGGGACTACGAGGGTTTCAATGCACTCATCGCGGAGCCTCTCTGGGCATTATCTACCGAGATATGCCCACATGACCTCGAAATACGGGTTATTGAGCACGGTATGGGAAATAGAAGGGGTGTCCACGAGCAACCCAATGCACTTGTCGCGGGGCCTCTCTGAGTATTGTCTACCAAGATACAGCCAGAAGACCTTGGAATATGGGTTATGGAGCACAGTATGGAAAATTGAAGGGGGTCTACGAGGGTTTCAATGCACTCATCGCGGAGCCTCTCTGGGCATTATCTACCGAGATATGCCCACATGACCTCGAAATATGGGTTATTGAGCACGGTATGGGAAATAGAAGGGGGGTCCACGAGCAACCCAATGCACTTGTCGCGGAGCCTCTCGGGGCATTATCCAGTGAGATACGGCCAAAAGACCCTGAAATATGGGTTATGGAGCTTAGAATGGGAAATGAAAGAGGGGTCCACGAGGAACTCAATGCACTCATCGTGGGGCCTCCCGGGGCATTATTCACTGAGATACGGCCAAAAGACCTTGAAATATGGGTTACGGAGCACAGGATGGGAAATGGAAGAGGGGTCCACGAGGAACTCAATACACTCATCGCGGGACTTCCCGGGACATTATTCACTGAGATACGGCCAAAAGACCTTGAAATATGGGTTATGGAGCAATGAATGGGAAATGAAAGAGGAGTCCACGAGCAACTCAATGCACTCATCGCGGAGCCTCTCGGGGCATTATCCGCTGAGATACGGCCAAAAGACCTTGAGATATGGGTTATGGAGCACAGAGTGGGAAATGAAAGAGGGGTCCACGAGGAACTCAATGCACTCATCGCGGAGCCTCTCGGGGCATTATCCGCTGAGATACGGCCAAAAGACCTTGAAATATGGGTTACGGAGCACAGGATGGGAAATGGAAGAGGGGTCCACGAGGAACTCAATACACTCATCGCGGGACTTCCCGGGACATTATTCACTGAGATACGGCCAAAAGACCTTGAAATATGGGTTATGGAGCAATGAATGGGAAATGAAAGAGGAGTCCACGAGCAACTCAATGCACTCATCGCGGAGCCTCTCGGGGCATTATCCGCTGAGATACGGCCAAAAGACCTTGAGATATGGGTTATGGAGCACAGAGTGGGAAATGAAAGAGGGGTCCACGAGGAACTCAATGCACTCATCGCGGAGCCTCTCGGGGCATTATCCGCTGAGATACGGCCAAAAGACCTTGAAATATGGGTTATGGATCACAGACATTGAGCCATTCTGGCTTACACTAGCACACACTCAAGAATTCGAGATATGCGCATGCGTGCGGCGTCGGCGGCTCGACTTGTGGTGGGGGCGACTGGCATATAAAGCCCGGTTGAATAAACAAATGGATCAATCCGACATCATGGGTTGCTCATACTACATCTGCGTTCACTTTCTGGATCGAGATGGGCGCACAATGAGGAAAGATACCATGTACTCTTACAAAGGGCGTCTCGAATCTCAAGATTGGAAGATCTTACCGGGTGAAGCGACAGTCAGCGTTCACTTCTTCTATGAGGGGCGGTATTGCGAGAAATGCATTGAATCACCTACATTTGTGTTCAGTACAAAAGATGGCAATTTATGGGTTGAAACTCAATTCTTCTATAATTTCGACACAGGCTACTACTACAAAGAACATTCAAAACTCATTATCCCAGATGTTGATCTATACTTCAAGAAAGTAGATCGATATGAAACACCATTTTTGCGCAGGTTGAGAGATTGTGTGGAGAAGATTAGAGAGTATGGAATAGGGAAGGATGATCATTCATGCATGAAAGGTGAACTCAGTGGAGTGGAGAATGCCATATGTGACGCCATCGGACAAAGAGAAGATCAAGCTCATCAACAACATCAAGAAGGGTGGATATCTGGAAATGGGATATCGAACTTGGGAACTCTACGAGTATCCACTGCTTCCCTCAACGTCGAGACACGTTTGGACTGTTAAGACAACGAACCAGTTGGAGAAACCTCGTTTCGTCATACTGGCTTTCCAGTCATCTCGAAAGGGGCAGAATGGAGCTGATGCGAGTCGATTCGATAACTGCGACATAAGTGATATCAAGCTCTACTTGAATTCGCAATACTACCCATACGGGAACTTGAATTTGAACTTGAACCAGAATCAGTACTCCATATTGTACGATATGTACAGCAACTTTCAGAGATCATACTACGGAGAGGAATCTCAACCACTCCTCAACAGACGTGACTTCATCAGCAACGTTGCGCTCTACTCCATTGACTGTTCTATGCAGAATGAGTCATTGAAGACAGCTGCTGTGGACATCCGTATAGAAATAGAAGCGAGAAACAATTTTCCGGCCAATACTTCGGCCTACTGCTTAATCTTACATGATCGCATCACCGAGTACAATCCCATGACCGGCGATGTCAGGAAACGTTTGAACAAGTAGTGGGGGGTTCAGTGGTGGGGATATAAGGAGTCCCGCGAGACGTGAGAGCTCATTCGCTTCCGAGAAGGAGGAATGATGTTCCGGATTGCTAGGCGGAGCGGGGAGTACAATCGGCCCTTTTCAGGGCCATCAAAAACATTTGACGTACAGGCTGTTTGTCCTGCACATGTTGTGATCGGTTACCATCTGATGGTCAAGCAGAGCCTTACCATCTGATGGTAATGCAGATCACTACCTTATCGGCTCAAGTGTACCCCTTGCCTACAGTAGGCAAGGTGGCAACCTGCCTTACCGACATGGGTTATGTGGTAGTCCATTCGGATATGGGTTAGGAAAATTCCATCACAGATATCGGTTATGAGAAACTTCACAAAGATGGGTTGTGAAAATCTACACGAGTAGGGTTGGGGAATTTCATCACAGATATGGGTTATGAAAATCTCCACAAATATGGGTTACGGGTTGTAAAATATACACAAATATGGGTTATGGGTTGTAAAATATACACAAATATGGGTTATGGGTTATAAAATCTACACAAACATGGGCCAGGAACGGCCTAGGACACGGGTTATGTGGTAGTCCATCCGGATATGGGTTGAGGAATTTCATCACAGATATGGGTTATGAAAATCTACACGAGTATGGGCTGTAAAATCTACCAGATTCCTACCGGTTTGGATCGATACTCGCCCACAGTGGTTAAGGTGGTGACCTACCTTACCGACGTGCGCCAGAACTGGCACACATGCTATTTCCCATTGCGCTAGAACCGTTGCGCCAGGACCGGCATGCGCCAGGAACGGCATAGCTCCACTACTGAGGCTGGAAGCTCATGTAGACAGTAGTTGACTCTTCCGCTTCACACGAAGAAAAATGAAGTGATGTCGAGTGATGAGTAAGATTCTCACTTCTCATCAGTTTTGTATCGTCATTTTCTCTTAAATATGGTTAAAACTCAATTTAGCATATAAGAAATAATAGCGCATGACATTTGACGAGGAATTAAACTACACTCTGAGCTTTGTCGATAGAAGACGAAGTTTGCTCTGAAAAAGAGTGCCACATGTACGTATTCTGTGCATCCCCATGACACATCTCAGATGGCGCAGTTGGCTAAATGTTGTGTCTACAAACTCGAAGGTCGCAGGTTCAAATCCCCGTAAGTCCAAAATTTTATATCTCAAATTACGTTTTTTCTCGATGTTGCTACGACGCTTGGCCCATCTAAATCCAAAGACATTGAGGCTGTATTTTCACGCTGGCGATTTTTCGCTGCGGCGAGCGATCTTCGCCATGGGTGTGAGAGAGAACGACTGATACAACTTTCTCTCTCACACCAATGCCGAAGATCGCTCGCCGCGGCGAAAAATCGCTAGCGTGAAAATGCAGCCTGACTCGAGTGTCGAATATGGAGAAAAAGAAATTGGTTTTTTAAAAAATTACCTCAGAAATTTCACATGTGAAATTGGCCTGATAAATCAAGTGATTTATCAAGTGATATATCAACTGATTTATCAAGTGATTTATCAAGTGATATATCACTTGATATTTTTCGGCAGGGATTGATTCCCCACAAAGTATCGGGTCCAATAGAAATAACCACTACTAAAAACTCCAGTTGATTACTTATCTAAATAATTTTGCAGGCAGATTTCCCACAATTTTGTGATGGAATGAGGAATTGTACTTGATGATGCTGAGCAGCTATGGAGCCGTTCACGTCTCGTGTGATCGTTGATCGACGATGAGGAATAGTCCACCAGTCTTGCGGAGCTAATCAAGTAATGATGGTATATCAAATCTCAAAAGACAGACGCAATCAACACCTGGATTCAAAACCAAAACAACAACCAACAACGTAAATTTGACGAACTATACACTGACTGCAGTGGATCACAGCGTGGAGTGCGGCGACCCAGCCAGACCTAACAACTGGCAGACAGTAAACGTGGCCACCTCTTGCGTCCACCAGAACACGACGCTTGACACGACGTGAAACACGTCCCGTGATTAATGTCGATTAAAAACTATTAATTCTAGGATAATCATTCAGCTCTCATCAAAAGGCGCGGCAGCGCCTTGCTGGCGAGTATATGAAAGAGAAGAACATGTGAGAAAGAGAGAGAGCGCGCGCAAGGCTGCCGTGCCTTATATACGCTGAATTGGGCCGTTTTAACCTCACACATTTTTTCGAACTTACTTATTTCATGCTTTTCTGGGTTCAGGAGGGTCTCATTCCCTCTGAATCCATTATTTCGGTCCTCAACAAGGATATTGGCAAGTCATTTCGCCGCTGACAGCGTTTAGTGCCAAAATATCTTACTCACTAATTTCGCCCCTTCCCAATTTTTTCGCGTCAAGATTTCAGCCGCGTTACGACACTCGAAGTCGAACACAATCGATTGTTGGGGTCGACCACGCGGGACGATCGACCGCGAGAACACACGGGTGATGTTTTGATGCAGCCGCATGTGTAGCAGACATAGAGATATAATACCAAGTAGCAGAAGGCGTTATTCCGCTCCAGCAATAACATGTTGTTGCAGTAACATGTAACTTTTCTGATTATTTTGAAGCAGAGATTGAAAGCCAATCGTAGCACCGCCTGCAGCGAGCTTGTAGAAATCAGCTCTCATTGTTGAGGGAATAATGAGCCACTTATTGTTGTGGGTTTTCTTGTCCGGAGTGATATAAGAATAAAAGGCCAAAGGCCAAAATGTGTGTTATTCTCGCTGTTGTGCAGTGTCAAGAATTGATCTTCAAAAATATTTGGAAAATTTAGGATTTGATCGTGAGGAAAAATGAGTGCCAGTGTCGATCTACATTTCAGCCGTGTATTGACTTTCAGTTTCCTCAATACTTCAGAGAGACCCAACTCTGAAAAATTGTGCATCTCAAAGAAAATTTGATAAACCACTCTAGTTGAAGAAGAGTGTGACCAATAGAATATCCTTCGTGTTGCTTTTCGTAGACCTGTCAATGTCCAACACATTAAGAGGGATCGTCTCTCACATTTAGATGTTGTAAGACAGGTCAGTCAATTGACGACTGTCCAAGAACAGTTATTGTGATATATAAGCACTGATATTTGGTGTTGCTCTGGTTATTACTTTTGAATATGATATGTCCATTGCGTAATACTCTAACCCAAAGGTCTCAGCTAGACTCTTACTCTCATATGGTATATGGATTTTACTTTCTTGGCACTAAATTCTGAATAGGATAAGAAAGTTGTACGTGGTTCACCTGTTTCATCAAGAGTATTATGAAGAAAGAAAGGCACTTTTACGCTCTTGGTGGGAAGTGGTAAGTTCAAATTGAAAAAGTTATTACTTGAGTTGTCAATCACTAAACAAACTGGATCCGTACATCATCTATCTGGAAGTATGTTGAGGATCATTCAAACACATATCACATAATGCTACTCAACCTTCATTTCCCTCAGAATGAGTTCGCACGAATTGCTCTAACTTCTTGATGTGTTATGAATTACCAATGTGCTACATGGAATTTGTTTCAGTTTTTGGTCCTTGGAAAATGTTGAACAACATATGTAGTGTCATAATTCTATGTTTCAGTTATCAATTAGTTATTAGTTATTCACTCTGATATTTAGTATGCTCTCTTGCTGAAGAGTGGATGTAGTTCATCATCAGAGGAGTTTTCACAATCTAGAAGTTCCTCGTGATCCAAAAATTTTCTCTTGCAAGCACCATCACAAGTGGGTTAGGAGTCTTCGCATCAACTCAAGTCAATTCCATGAACTAATTTCAAGAGTCTTGCTATCAAAAATACAAAGTTGTCCTTCTCCAGATTTTTCTTTGTTCATGATCAAAAAATGTTCATCTTGGAATGAAGCACACTAGTGTTAATTAGGAGAATGATTTTTATGGATGAGATACATAGAATTTTTTTTTGTTTTCCTTATGCTACTATTCACAGCATGTTTTTCAATCTCAGGATATTCAGTCATTACCATAGCCAAGTGTTGAAATCTCCTCCCCCTCACTCCACTTTTTCCAAAAGTATAACTTGGCGAGTATGGCCATCCTTTCCCCCTATCACTTCATCTGGGATCAAAAATTGAATTTCAACTCTTGAGGGTCATGAAATCAGGGGAAACATGTCGAGTAACTATTTAGCAAAATTTAGCAAAATTTAAACATGAAACAAATGGGTAGAAAATGAAAAATATTAATTTCAACTCTTGAGAGTCGTGAGATCAAGAAAAGTATGTCGAGTAATTGTTTTGCAAAATCTGAACGTGAAACGCATGGGAAAGGATTGATTACATTACGATTTGACTTTGTCGGTAATTTTGACTCATCTTGAGTTACTCACCATCTCTACTGAATTTTAAACTAAACCGATCAATGCTAGATTGAATTTTCTGGTTTCCTTTTCTTCTCAATGGTCTGAATGAATTATTTTCATTACATTTCATAGACGAAGGAGATGGTGAGAAACTCAAGTTGAGTCAAAATTACCGACAAAGTCAAATCGTAATGTAATCAATCCCTTTTCCATGCGTTTCACGTTCAGATTTTGCAAAACAATTACTCGACATACTTTTCTTGATCTCACGACTCTCAAGAGTTGAAATTAATATTTTTCATTTTCTACCCATTTGTTTCATGTTTAAATTTTGCTAAATTTTGCTAAATAGTTACTCGACATGTTTCACCTGATTTCATGACCCTCAAGAGTTGAAATTCAATTTTTGATCCCAGATGAAGTGATAGGGGGAAAGGATGGCCATACTCGCCAAGTTATACTTTTGGAAAAAGTGGAGTGAGGGGGAGGAGATTTTCTATTCGCTGACGATTGAAAGATTTTATCAGGGAAGTGAGTAGAACATATGCTGCTGACTTATGCTGATTGCTAACTAATCTCGTCCTATGACGCTCAATGACGATATAGTAACGCCGTGACGGACATCTCGCTGTCTCCGGGACGAGTGCTTTCGTAATTAAAAGTGCATGCAGCGCAGAGTTTACGATTTCCCCATCGTCAAATTTTTCAAAAACAATTGAAAGCGATACCCAATAATGGTGATCATCCTGGAAGTGTTGATAGTTTTTAATTCTTACCCAGCTAACTGCACTAAACTTTGTGTGGCGTAGTGGGGGTATAGGCGTGGGCGGACATGTTGCAGCCCAGTCGCATCAGTGGTTGCAGTGGTTTGTGGCACTTATGTTGTTGTTTCGGTTTTGAATTCTGGTGTGGATTACGCCGTTCACCCTGTCTTATATGGAATCTAATATCTGATCAATATTTGCTGATACATCTCGCAAGACACGACACATCATTTTTGATGGTCGATGAACTATCGCAGGAGACTTCGACAAAAAGTAGTCGTTGATGACCAGCTCCATATCTGAGGTGCATCAAAATCAAAAGGACAGTGTCTCATTCCATAACGAAATTGTGGGACTTCTGCCCTCAAAATCATTCAGATAAGTATTCAACTGGAGTTTTTGTTAGTGGTTATTTCTATTGGACCCGATACTTTGTGGGGAATCAATTTTCTTTCCAGATGCCGTCTCAATCAGCTAACCTAAATCTTCCGGACCATATTCACAGTACTACATCTGATACCATTATCTCGGTGAGTATTTGTGGACCTTCTGTCAGGCATCTCATGATCTGGAGATTCATTCTTCAGTGCCAATCACAAGACGTTTTCAATGACCAATCAGTTCAGAAAGCCAAAACAACTTTGACGCATTTGAGTAACTCTCCTCTCTGCACAGTGCATACTCAACTGTTCTAATGAAGAGCTGAAGAAGTTTTGTGAAACTCATTTCTATACAAGCGAACTGGTGCATTAAAAGATACACCTCCTCAAAGTAGTTCCCGTACTCTTTGGCAAAGTTCAGATCTTAATGAGACAGTAATTTCTATCCATACCTACAATCTCAAATTCATGTGAGAATTCCTGTGCCCTGATGCGAATGATGAGTCAGTAATATTCCAGAATTCATATTTTTGTTTCATGTTAACTCTCAAGCTGCCCACTAGAATTTCTTTTATATGATACTGTTACGCATTGATTCCCTTAATTATTTCCTCTCAATCATCATGATGAGGTAGTTGAAAGATTCAAGAGAACTGCATGATTAGAGGTGAGTTGAGCGATGAGTGCGACAAGTGGACAGATACGAAACCACGAACACATGGCATAGCAATTAAACTTTATTGAGAACTTGATTTCAAAAAACTTATTCACACTTGTATAGGGTAATCACAGTTCCGACAATGAGTGATTTGTTGTTGTTCCCATTGAATCTAAGCGAAACTCAGTGAATCCTACATCAGAACCTCCAAGTTCTTTGTCCGATAACAAGACCATGAGTAACACCTAAGCAATAGGTTCTTGGGGTACTCCAAACTCAAATGAGTTGGCTGTCTTGTCCCGAGTAAGCCTAGATGTCAGAATGTATGCATATTTTTCACCCCAAAATTTCATCCATTTGTAGAACATCCATGTTGAGTAAGAATCTCTAATATTCCATGGCTTAAAAGAATTATGAATTCAAATTTTGATGAATATCCCAATGATGTTAGGTACATAAATGATGGATAGAAATATTGCATCAGGGAGATTCATCGGAAAGTTCAGTTCCCTACAATAATGTTCTTTTTGAAGAAAGTCAAATTCTAGTCGAAAATCGTTGGATAATTCTGCCATCATGTCTATCCGATATCACGGTTGGCCTGAACTGACTTCAACCCAAGGATGCCTGCCCCTCAGGATTGATTTTCCTCACTTCGACTACATGACAAATGGAAGTTTTGCCCGCAACAATGAAAATCTTTCGTCGATCCGTTTCTTAAAAAAAAGAAATTTATGGTTATTCATTGGAATTTCTATAATAATTTATCCATGCACGATTAAAATGCAGAATCTGTTCCTTCGCCAGAGTAACATCTGATAGATCGTGTGTAGGAACCTTCTCAAAAAGTTATTTAGAGTTGGAGATTCCAGTTTCCCCGAAAGTTCACGTGGTATTATTTCACATTGAACAGTTTTGTGAGATGAAGAGGATGGACCCCGGATTGAATAGTGAGCAATCCATGGAATTGGCACGTTTTGACTCCAACTCAACATGGAAAAATTGCAAGTATGCGTATTGCAATATATAGAGAAAATTGTTTGAGCTTTGTGTGTGTACAGCAGTATGCACATTCAAATTGTTATTTATTGATCATAAAATTGTTTCACTCTAGAGTGTGTTCTTTCTCATGAACTTTCGAGCATTATTGTTGATCTATACTTTCTGAATAATAGTCATTCACGCAAATATGTATCGAAGGTCGATTTCAAAGCTCATCCGTGATTACTCTGAAAATAATGTCAAAATCAAGATTTAAAATATTTCAATTGAATCGTCTCGATTGTAGCTTCATCGGATATTCTCATTCTTGCGAGAAATAACTACCATTCATCACGTACTTGAACTCAAGAGAAGAATTCTGAGGGGCAAGGACCTTTGGGCTGAAGTCAGTTTACGCCTACCGTGCGACATCATTGCTTGTCTCTCGGCATCGTCAGACCATGAATATTCGCCTGTACTATAAAATCGTTTCTAAAAACTATCCTTTTGATGGATTATAACGTATTTCAATGTAATTAAAATTGAATTCCAAGGATATCGGCCGACAACTGCATTTTAATCGCGCGTGGATGGATTAGTATGGAAATTCCTATGAAAAACCATGAATCTCACTTTTTCAAAAAACGGCTCGACGAAAGATTTTCATGCTTGCAGAAGAAACTTCCATTTATTGAGTACTTGAAGTGAGAAAAATCAACTCTGAGGGGCACGCACCTTTGGGTTGGAGTCAGTTCAGGCCAACCGTGATATAATGAACGATGATCTCTATTGACCGGAATTCATTCCATATACTAGGGACTATGCATAATCCTGTTGAATGCAACGTGTGTTATGAAAGATGAATGTCGGAGAAAATTTTTTCCCAGAAAGCATGGGGACGTCCCTGGCGACGTCTTCAAAAGTGAAAAAGTGCTACGTCCCCAGAGACATCCCAGGGACGTGTCCAGAGACGTCACAGGGACGTCCCTAGGGACGTGCATATTTTCAGCAGGGTGGCGCGCGCCTGAAACCAATTTCGCTGGTTAGTAGGACCTCCTAAATGAGTGGAAAAATACGTGCCCACTGGTCTGGAAGAATGTTATTTTTGTGATTAATAGAGACCATACTTAACTGTCTGAGGTCCTTAAACGCGCCTGATTGAATCCTAATCTACGCACTCACAACACGCAGAAACTAATTTGAACAGATACACACTGGATTGCACTAGTTTTCTGTTTTTTGAACATGTTGGACAAGCGGGAGTACTCGAGTTCCACCTATTTGCGGTTTGGCGTCCCCATCAGTAATTTTGGAGAATATATCATGAGATCATGGAGAATATATCATCATCAACTCTTAAAACCGAGTCTATACCGGCACCCATGGAGAAGGAATGGGTTCCTCAGTGTATCACAGCTATTTTCGAGTTTTATATGAACAATTGCAATGTCATGAAAGCTCCCACATGATCTCGATCACATATGTTTTCATCGATTGAATTTTTGTGATGCTTATTCGATACCAGGACATGAAGATTGTAGTATATTGTTCATAAAAGTGTGACGGAAAAAAGGCGACATTTCAGAAGCGTGCTATCCTTCCTTTGCGTACCATGAGAATTTGATCTTTTTCAGTTGAGTGGGCGCATGGACTTACCCATCTCTTTGAAACTGTCATTTCAACGCAGTTGGTCGCACGCACCTAAACCGAACGGGAGATGATTGGTGTTGTTCTGGGCTATCAAAATCCGTTCTGATCATGTACTTATAGCAAATGTTTTTGTTTTCATAAGCTAAGTACGGGAGATCTCAACTTTCCGTGAAAACTCGGTTACGCGACTCCGACGTTCATTCATGACTGCCACGTCAAAGGCAGGCGTCTAAATCCAATGCTTTCTCAAAATATGAGATGTGTAGATGGCCACTGAATTTTGGCAGAGTTTTTCGAGCAATGTTATTTTTGCAGCAGGCTTAAGAAATCAGAAAATGGAACGAGTACGCTGAGAGATACCCAGAAAATGAGGGTTGCGGGCCGTGCTGCGCATAATCAGTTTCCTTTAACAGCAATACGCACGCTGTCAAAAGTTCTGTAGAATCTTCCATATCCTGTTCCGTCAACCTCGAGTCTACCCAGAAGTGATTCCCGGACATTTTTCTATTTGAAAATCTCTAAATGCGGATGTTTCTAACGACTATTTCTCTAAATGCAAAGTTTCTAATCCAATATTTCTCATGGATTTGACTTTAAAAATTCTAAAAAGGAATTTGTTGGGTATCTCCAATTTCTATAATGTAATATGAGCCAACAGTTTAAGGTATTCCAAAATTCGATTCCGATTCTTGTAGCTGCCATATTCACTGACGACAGTGCAGATCCTGGATTGGAAGTTCATCCATTTCTTCTTTAGCGGCGCTTTGACTCTTCGACCAAGTGCTAGCTCAGCAAGAACCGTCTCGTAATCAGCTTGCTCCTCCTGGAAGTCGCTCAATATTGAGTAATCATCTGGGTGATTCTCCTCAACTACAATGTGGAATCTATTGTGCCATCCTTCGCTACATTCGTTCATCCTGTGCAAGCCATCGGGTGTTGCTTGATAATGGTTCCACAACTCGATTGGGTACCGAGGATGGACAGCTGCTCTCCTCCTTTTGGCACGACGACCTACCACGTAATGCTCTGCGAAGTAATCGTGAAATTCTAATAGATCGTCTAATATGTTATCAGCTACGAGATCAAAAGGTTTGTTTGACATCTTGTTAAGGAACGAAAGCAAGGTCTAGAAACGTATGCGTTCCATCTCGTATACTTCGATCCAAAGGGTTGTTATACTGCTCTTAGGGTGCCAAACTTTGAACGCGTCTGTACACTGAATGACCGAGATTATAAGAGCACGCAGACCTGGAGACATTTGGCACTCTTTTGCAGATATTTTTGACGAGCTCGTCGCCAACGATTTGTAACAAACAAATCCGTCAAGGAGAAGCTCATGACCAATCTTTTGCGGTTCTGTATTCATTGAAATGAATGTAGACTCAAATTTGATTAATAACTGCAATTTTGTGTAATTTTGACGAAGGTTGTGGAAGCCGAATGTTTACCAAAACTGTTAATGGTTGTTCTTATTCTTCATGAATCGAGGTTGGATACCGTTGTGGAGTTTGCAAAACATGAGAAGTTTGCTATCCTTGCAAGTCAGATCTCGAAACTTATTGCAGAAACAAGCAAGTCAGTAGTTTAGGACATTTCACAATTAGAAAAATTTTATTAGGAAAATTCGCTTAGAAATGGGGGATTGGAAATCCTCGGTCAGGAAGAATGTCCATTAGAAATGATCTCAGTTAGAGAAATCGCACTAGAAAAAATGTTCGGCAATTGCCAACACTCTATCTCCCAACTCAACATCCGCGTGAAACTTAGAGGGGTTGGAATCGTATCGATTCCCCAAAATATGCATTTCGAAAGCCACTAGAACCGTCACAACTTGGCAGGTGGTTAAATTATTTATTTGAATTGTATTGCATTGTATTGAATGCAAATCTTCACAGCATACTCCATCTCTGTGTAACATGAATTTGTGCAGTCTGCAGGACATTACAGGTTCAGACTACAAGAACTCATTCGATACAACATTTTACATTCCACATCTCTAAGCAGAGCTAAGATGAGGCCGGAGTCTGACGTCATGATAGCTTTTGTCCAACACTTTTATGAAATCCCACGCGATGACGTGACTCTGACATGCATATTATTAATGATTTCCGAATCCAATGTGATTTGGTTCAGTTGAACTCGAGATATTCACCTAATTGATTCTGGCTCATCTCCATAAGCTATCCAACGTGGCTGCTCACTCCACCCCCGCTGTATCACTGTACCTCTCCTGACTTTCCAATTAGCATCTTCACGAATGTTATGGAAACTATGGAGAACTACTTCCATAGTGATATGTGCTTTAACAGGTTCTAAGAGTCTCACCTCACTCAGGAAAAATGGATGACATCATTATTGTGTAATTTTATTTTATTTTTATTTGATTTCATTGAGGAAAATCAAACGGGCACAAGGGCCCTATATACATCGATATTATGAAGGATTCATACATACTATTCAAATTATTCGCAAGTGCAGATAATATTAAGAAACTTCAAAAACCATAAATCCGAACAAAATAGTGATATACCATAACATAATAATGGGTTGAAGAGAGGGTAAAACGCAGCTAGACTATGATGTATGGTGAAAAATAGAATTTTTCACCAACCACTTCAAATCAGGGTTTCCTGAATTTTGAACAACTTCATTTGGAAGCTCATTCCACAATTCAATACAACGACGTAGGGTTGATTCTTTCGAGCTCTGGGAGCTGTGTGGTGGCAGCCTGGAAGATTGTGTGGACCTTGTAGCGTAAAAGTGATCAAAATCGATGAGTTTTGACTGCAAGTATGATGGGCCAGTAATTCTAGCTCGAAATCGATCCGTTTTCGACATGAATGCTAAAGGACGGTTTTATTTTTTTTCCGATGCGGGATAGCCTACTGAACATCACCCCATAAAATGGAACAACCCCAGGGGAGTGGAAAAAAATACAGCAACAAATTAATGAACAATTTTGTATTTTTTTCCATTATTTCGCATCCCGAGGAGTTGTTATGACATTTGGATTGTTCCTTATGATACCATTTTGTAGGCAATGAAATTCTCTAAATTTAAAAAAAAAATACGATGTGTTAATCTTTTACCTAACTCGAGATAATTAGCAACAAAGCTAAAAAATGTCAAAAATTTCCTTCATTTTTCATTCCAAGGAAAGTCGATGGATCGATGTGTCCTTGCTGAAACATGTAGCTCTCATAGAGTACTATATATAAAAGAAATCAAAGCAATCATTGATGCTATTCTAATTGTTTATCCCAAATTGTTGTTTTTTGCAATAGCCGTAAAAAATTTTTACATGCACCAAAGTTGTCGCAAAAAATCAGAGAGGTTTCTGGAACCTTCAACTACAAGATGCAATAATAAAATTGGTCTCTTTGTTACAACAACGATGCTCTAGGGCAAATTGTTTATGAAAATCGGAAATCGTCGATTTTATTTTGCGAACAGTTCCGCGAGTACTTCATATATCGAAATTGTTCTTTCTGCATCTTATAGTGCTATTTTTTCTCTAAATTCAAGAAAAAAACATTGCTCTACGACCCTCTGTCTCGGAGTTACGATTTTTTTTAAATTCGAAAACTCATAAACAATTGCAAATTAAGAGCCGAAATTCTGAGGGATGGTTGAAAAAAGCTCAAAGTTTTATTTCAGAAATGTTTCATAAACGTACCTTCACGCATTTTCTCCTCACAGCAGGTGAAAGTAAGGGTTTCCCTCCGATCATGCCAGAGAAGCCGGAGGGGTGCGTGGTGGGGGAAGTCCAGCGGCGGCTCTCTACTACCGCGCAGAAACTGAGTCGCGCTCTTCAAACTCGAGCGCGCGAAATTTTGGGATGATATCTCCGGTTCTATCCAACCGATTTTCATCATTTTTTTTAAATGGGGTGGCTTTTGAAAAATAAGCTGCTAAATGAGATTAGCAGAATGCTTTCTCTTAGCGAAATAGTTTAAGAGGTTCACTGAAACTAATGAGAAATTTGCAAAACTGATCAAATTTCAAAATGATGATTGGGATTCCTACAAAGTAGTTTTATCTTTTAATCTAATTTAATTGCATTTCATATCACACTCACAATCCAATTATTGGATCCAACCAATCGATGTAGAATAAGGGAAAAGTATCTCTCTAGTCCATTAAAAGGTGGATAGATTAGTTGTAGAGGGAGATATGAGGATAAAATGAATTTTAGCTGCAATTTTCTTCTAATATTTTGGGTTATTATTACGAGATTCACTTTTAGGGGAATTAAGATGACCTAAACTGGGGTTTTTCATGGAAGATATGTAGTCTGGTTGAGGGAAAATTTTGATATAGTTGGTGAAAAGATCATGAAAATGGAGTTTTTTGAAAAAAATTTGGATTTTTCGGGAACAAATTGGATTTTGAATGTATTTAAGAGGATTTTGAAAAATTCGGTATCAACTAATCGATTTAGAACGATGAAAAAGTATAAACTTAGTTAAGTAAAATTTGTATATATTAGTTTAGGGGGTGGGTAATAGCGGAAAGTGAATTTTAGATGCGATTTCCTTCTAATATTTTGAGTTATTATAAGGAGATTGCCTTCAAGGGGAATTCAGATGACCTAAACTAGGGTTTTTAAAAAAATTTACGTTGATGGAGTTTGAATGGAATTTCGGTACCAAAAGATAGATTGAGCCAAAAAAAACCATAGCCAAGGTAATCAAAATTGGGGTAAGGTGAAGTTAGGAAGAGATATTTCAGTATGAAAGTACACAATTTCAGCGATTTTACCTCAAAAAACGTTTAAATTAAATATCGTTTGGAGAGGAGACCAGGCAAATCACTGGTCTCATCTCTGAGTGATTCTATACAACTTGTGGGAAAGCAAAAATCGATGGAGTGGAGTGTAGAAGAGAATGCGTGGCGCAAAAAAAAACAACATACATACACACACACAGACACAGACAATGAGACGGAGAGATGAGTCACTGGGGGGTTTTTGAGGATTATAAGGGGAAAAGTGTTACTTACAAACGTTAGATTTTGGCGAGAGGGATAAGATGGTTGAAGCACTTTTGTGATAAGATGAATTATGTTCAAGAAAATATTGAGTTGAATGGAAAAATTGATCAAAAATTCGCTGTGTCGAAAACAAAGCTTTCTCTTTAGAGAAAGCAAAAAACATATTGGTGCATAGATCATGTTTATATGCAGGGTTGGATTCAGGTGAATGCCGAATGAACTAGAGGAGAGGTTAAATTGAACTGTTCGCAAGACTATATTGAGCAATATGATACATGCTCGAGGTGGTGGAGAGTGTGCGTACTGTTCGCGATCCACAAGAAGACTGACTGAACCGGAGCAGAGCGGGAGGCCTATAGCCGAGCGTCTGAATGTCTATATATATGTACTGAGTCGGTTCTACTGCCGGTTGAGCATCTAATGCCACTTGACGGCTTAGCTAATGTGTGCGTGAATGTATGTGTGCTGTCGCGGACATTGTTTGATCGGTGCTACATAAACATCCTCCCACCTCGAGAAAAAAAGAAAGAATAGATTTTATTGAAATGAACAAAGGATTTCATAAAAGTGTGGAAAATTAAGAGTTCACTTGTAGTGAAAAATATAGAGTCATTATTCAATTTCATCTGGAGGAAATAATCCAAACTGTTCACTGATTCCAAGAAAAAAAACGAAAAATTCATAGATTCTAAGCAACACTGCACAGATCACTCTTCATCTTCACTTTGTGGGCGAAATAATTTCACCAACTTTACAATCGGTCGATCCAAGTGTTACAATTTACGCATATATATATGTATAGTATGTTACATAGCAAATGGTTGCCTCTGTTAGTTATAACAAGCCTTGACGACGAATGCTGTATCCGTTACTTATTTTATTCTTCACTTGGTTACGAGCAGTTGTACGAGAAGGATCAATAAAGAAGTGTTATCCGGTTTTCTCGACTTCTCTATCAAAAATCCCAACAGGTTATGGGCCCAGCGCGTTTCACTGCGCGAAAAGTTGAAATAGTTTCGCGAGTTATAAGTGAATAAAAACCGACATCGAATCTTGTCCTGGTGCTGCTGCTGCGGTTGGAGTGGTTGCGTCATATCAGGCTCTGCCCAGCTGCTCTGAAAAGGCCGTCGCTGTCGCGAGCTCAGTCTCTCGTCAATCAAGCATCCACAGGCATCGAATCGAGGTTGTGTTTTGCTGGTTTTGGACGTATTGCCGAGTTATCGTGTCACCGCTGTTGGTGCTGGAGTCGGAGTGGGCTGAGGGACAAGGGTGTGTTTGCGAGCGTTTTTTGTGAGCGGCTGAGAGACAGGCGGTGTTGGCAAAAAGACGAGCTGCAGCAAAATGGACGGCGGCACACCAAGGAAATTTTATGATGTGGATATCGCACGTAAGTGTAAAAATGATGTGTCTGATGTATTGAGTAAAGTATTGAATATGACTGTCTAGATTGTGCGTGTGCCGGATCATGTTTTTGAAACAATTAAGTAACGATTTACTAATGCGCCGGTGGTGTGCTATATGGGGTGTGTTCGATGCTTATGTATGAGCGAATATTGGACGAAACGAGTGAACAACGTGATATTCGAGATGTGCTAAAGTAATATATTCGAACGATGTGTTGAAATCAGAAGTATGTACATTGGACTAATTTTTCATATTAACCTCAAAATTAGTATGAATATTCGTTTACACGATGTCAACAAGCTCGAACAAATGCGAATCAAAACAAATGATTACAGACGCGCATAACCTATGCGCAGCACATGATAGCTTTACTAACCTCTTTGATTTGCGAATCAAAACAAACAAATATGAATACGTATGATCATTGCGCAGCACATGGTAGACAGGAAAAGTGTGGAACTTTTGACTGTCCATGAATGACAAGATGCAAGGTTGTTCGATTCTTAATAAAACAAACATGAATCAACGATTATGATTCTAACCTATGACGATGAACTAATATTTATTTTCAGGAAATTACTCATATATTGCAAGCGTTTTAACAAAAATGATTTGGAGATGAAATTTGATATTTTAACTCTAATGTTTATAATATTCTTTTAGCTGATGAAGAAGAAGTGATGACACGATTTGGAATCTATTTTATGAGGATGTACAATTTTGATGAAAAATATCAGGGCAAATTGATTGGAGTACATCTGGTAGGAGAAAGTGATATTGTGTTCAAGACTCCTGATGATCTGACATCCCCAGGAAGTGAGTGCCCTCATATTTTAACGAGTAATTGAATTGAAAACGATTAGAAAAATGATGAGAACGAACTGATGAATTGATGAAGTGACGAATTGACGATTTGACGAATTGATGAATTGACGAACTGATGAATTGATGATTTGACGACTAACGATTCTCAATGAAAACAAAAACTGTACAGTAAATATAACATCAATCCTGGGTCTCTAGTTGAGCGAATAATGCTGTGCGTTATGAGTTCTTCTAACACTAGGGTAATTGTTCATTCATCTTGTGTTTGGATAAATGAATTCTTACTCGTTTCAATTCAATTATACTTGTGTTCGGTAAATTGAATCAGAAGCATAATCTTGAGCATAAAATTTGTTTTTCCTGCAGGCAAACTACTATACCCACACTCCAAAGACTGGTCAACCGTTGTAGAGAAATTGAAACGAATGAAGGAAGATGGAGATTTATTTTATTCTATTTTATTTTATTCTATACACGATTTTACAGACCTTTTCCAATAACATATAAATCATAAGGTGGTTCAGCAGCTTCATAGGGGTAACTTCGTTACTGAACTTCATTATATTAAACAAAAGCAAATCTTTGTTGAAAAATAAAATAACATAATCTTATAATCTTTGTTGTCAAAATGTGTGTCACATGTCAAATTAAAACAATCTTTGTTGAAAAATAAAATAACATGACTAAGTACTTGAAAATCTGAATCAACAGAGTATAACAAGATAACTTCAGTAAATTCCATGGTGTTTCATTCGTATAAAAATATTTCATCTCTAGCTATAGATTTTATCGTTGATATTCTACTAAATGATGTATAGTCAAACCAATCATAGAAGTTGTTAGCTAGGTTTTGAAGCCTTATCACTGGTGACCTATTCTCAATGAATAATTTGACTTTTTTGGAACTGAATAACCTTGTATTCACTCTTATCCTTGGGTCAGGTAGTCTAATATCAATCTGGCTGAGAAGATACGGAGTGTCTACATATCCCAGCAAGATTTTATATAACATCATCAGATCTTAGTATTTGAAGTATGAATTTAGGCTACATAAATCAAATTTTTTTGCAATACTTGTGTAGTCATGATTGAAGGGATGCATTGGTTCATGAGTAAAAAAGGATAGGAATCTCAGAAATTTGTGTTGGATTGACTCAATTTTTTGGAGTTGGTATTGTTCAGCTGGTAGCCACACAGAGGAGGCATAAGTTAGTTGAGTTCTCACCAAAGTCATGTAGAGATTTATCAAGGTCTCAGGTTTTCTAAAGTTAGTGGATTTCCCTTTACAAAAGCTAGCATTCTACTCGCTTTGAGAGTGATCATTCTAATGTGGCTATCAAATTTTAGTCCACTATCAAATATGACTCCCAGGTCTTTAAATTCATTTACCCTCCCCAATATATGATCATTCAATACATAGTTAAATTCAAAGGTAATATTTTTTGTCAAAAAGTATGACTGCATTTTACACTTAATTTTACTGAATTCCAAACCAAAAATAGTAGACCATTTAACCAGGTTGTTAAGATCATCTTAAAGGAGATGATGGTGATGGTAAGATTCAATTTTTCTGAATATTTTCAAGTCATTTGCAAATAACAAAACTCTCGAATGTTGAACAACTTTAACAGCATTGTTAATCAAGATATTGAAGAACAGAGTGCCAGTATGAGACCCTTGTTGGACTCCTGAGAATATCATAAAACTAACAGATCCCTTACCATTGATTCTCACAGTTTGAGTTCTCTCAGTTAAGAAAGATTTTATCCATGATAATAAAGGGCCGTTTATACCTAGGCTAGAAAGGGCTTCAAGTAATTTTACGTGGTCTACAGAATCAAAAGCTCTAACATAATCTGTATATATAGCATCTACCTGACCGTTTCTATTCAATACTTGAGACGTATATTCAGTGAAACTCATCAAGTTTGTAATTGTGGATTTCTCAGGCATAAAGCCATGTTGTTCTTCAGCTATGAAGGGTTGCAATAATACAGATAGTTTCTTCTCTACAATTGAGTCGAGCATTTTAGCAAATATACTAAGCTTCGAAATAGGTCTATAGTTGGTGATAATATGCTTATCTCCCCCCTTCGGAATTGGTGAAATCCAAGATTTCTTCTATATAGTAGGAAACGAACCCGTATCTAACGACTTTTTGAATAGAATAAACAACGGATCAACAATTGCTAGATAACAGGATTTGACTAAACGAACATTAATACCGTCAGGCCCCGTTCCCAAAGAGTTTTTGAGAGTCAGCAGCTCTTTTGTTATATCCTCTCGATTAAAGCCTATATATGAAATAGTATCACAACCTTGCACCATTTCATCATCCAAGTTTCCACTATCAGTGGATTGCTTTTTACGATAGAATGTTGAAAAATATTCTGCAAACAGCGTTGAGGCTTCCTCAAAGTTCTGCGATTGTTTATCACCATAAGTAAGTTTTTCAGGTATACTATTGCGCTCATTCTTAAGGCGTGTGAAATCCCAAAAGGACTTAGTGTCTGTTCTAATAGCATTTTCTACTCCTACAACATAATTTCTATACACATCTCTACTTAGCTTTTTGCACTTTGCTCTTTGTACTTGAAATTTTTTATAGTTATCTTCACTGTCAAAGATTCTATAACGTAGATGTAATACTTTTTTCAGTTTTATGGCTTCTTTCAGTTCTTTAGTAAACCAAATAGGATATGCAGAAATGAAAGTTCTTGTGAAAGGGGTGTGACAGCTTATGATCTCGAACAATATACTATAGAATATAAATTCTATAGTATATTTATTAAAATTATGATTACAATTATATTTAATATAATTCTATAATATAACCAAGGCAGCATCTACTCCTAAATTTTCATGAAGTATCATGGCCCAATCATATTGCATCAAATCGTTTGATATTTCACCAAAGTCAGCTAAATTGTAATTAAACTTATATTCACTCGAGAAGAGTTGTTTACCACAGCAGGGAATAACTATTTCATAAGCTGAGTGGAGATTTGTGTTATATATTGCTCGAAGGTGAAAACCAGGAATCTGATGATTCTTCTGATACATCATCAGATGATCATGAAGGAAACCAAGAAGTTATTGAGGCGCAAGTTCACTGTGAACAAGAAAGTTCAACTACTATCAAATCCGATGAAACTCAAGAAGTCTTAGAACAAGGGATTGATTATGATTATGAAAATGAAGTGGATGAAGATATATTACAGATGGAAATTGATGAAGATATTGAAGATGCTGAAAACGACTTGACACAACAAAATGAAGAGAATAATGATGAGAAGAACGACGTGGACGATGTGCAAAACGATATTTCTCCTACAGATGAAAAGCCTCTGTACGGTAAAGTAAAATCAAAAATTATTAAAATTGAAAATACGAATTTTGATTTGAGAAAACTACTCCTAGGAAACAAACTGATCAGATGCCAAAATTACCAAAATTAATATCTGTTTCTAAAAAGGACAGAGAAAGTTCAGAAAATAACAAATTGACTAGGAAAGATGTGACTGGGGCTAATTCCTCTGATTTTATTATCTCAGGTGAACAAGGTGAACAAGAACAAAAAGTAGAATATGAAAAGAAAACTCAACAACTTAACAAACGATGTGGAAGGACTGCTTGGCAAATATAAAGAAATGTTTGAAAAACAAAAAGAGAATACTGAAACAGAAAAACGATGTGATGACTTACGATGTGACAACAATCAACAAAGAAATTCAACGATGAGAGTCAACAACATGGTAAATATAAAACCAGTAGACACTACCATTACAGTAACAAATAAGAAATCAAATGCAAAAGTTTCACTCAAAAATAGTTCTAGTCTGAATTACGACTCTATAGCAGAAATTGTCAGAAACGAAATGTCAAAAATTAAGTCTAATAATCAGGAGCAAAATTTGTGACGGTTGAGTACATACCGTCTCCTCTCTCCTGGACCAATTATTACTCGACTATCATTTATTGTTACATCTAGGGTAAGTAACAAGGAGAGGTTTTTCCAAGGTAAAAGAGAGAGAGAGATGGCACACCAAAAAGCGAGATAGAGTCGCGCGGGCCGTAGCTTGTAGCAGACGCTACTAAGCTATCCTTCCCCGCGCTCCCCTCCCCTCGCGTTCTTCCAAGCTGCCACTGCGCCTCTGTGCCAGCCGGCAGACTACCGTCGTCATGAGTAGTGAGAGCACGTGTCGGAGCTCGCTCCATTTTTCGTGCTCCGTTTTTCTCTTCCGCGCGTAACCTCGTCGCCGTTTCACTAGTCTCGGTGCGCGCGTGATAACCTGGTGCAGTGGTCTTGCGACAGGCCCTGTACACCTGTAGCACATTCGGCGAGCCCGGACTTCGAGGGTCTCCTGACCGTGCCCGGTCAGCTGCCAGTAGCCGTCGGCCAAGCGTGGCCCATACTTCTGTCCTCGTGGACATCTCCGTCGTCGCCGAGTCGACCATTCTGTAAGTGCCAGATCGATCTCCTCTCTCTCTCTCTCTCTCTCTCTCTCTCTCTCTCTCTCTCTCTCTCTCTCTCTCTCTCTCTCTCTCTCTCTCTCTCTCTCTCTCTCTCTCTCTCTGGCGGTGAGTACATCCACACGTATCTGATATCACTCCCTGTTCGAACGACATTTTCACCATCAAAACGTCATCCTAGGACGTGACTTTTTGCAGATTGGACTTCCTCTCGCAGGCTCAAACCTTTGGAGCACCACTGCGTGGCTCCATTCAGAGCCGGAGAGGAATAATTCCAATTCTGCAATTCCATCACCAACATCAGATTGGCAGAGCTTGGCGCCGAGATTGACCATTCTGCGCATGCTCGGCGATCGTGTATTCTGCTACGCATGGACTGCTGACAGCTGACGCGTCATCTGCTACGATACGATGGGCGACAACATCTGCCACATCTGTAATGCAACCTTGCGTCCGGGGAGCAAAGAATGCAGCTCCTGCAAGCGTCATGTCCATGTAAAATGCTCTAAGGCATCCCGAAGCAACATCATCAGGTGCCTTGACTGTCATCAGGTGAGCAACAATCACGAAACATCGCCGGGCAAGACCAAACAGGCTATTTCGGCTGCTAGACGCAGCTCAAAGCCAGCCGGAGAGAGAGAGATAGTGAACAGAAGCACTCGTACTAGTGTGAGTGGCACACACACAACTAGCGCCCGACTCAGCTCCCGCACCACGACAGGGGCATCTCCCCTCGCCCCGCAAGCCACCACCATCGGCCGCAACGCGAAGCTCCCCACCACCAAGAGCTCCAATACCATTGGGAGCGCACAGCATGCGCCTGCGCGGGGCAAGCCGCCAACTGGGGACAAAAAATTCTCTGCGCCTGACAATGCTACCACTACTGGGGACTCTAGATCCGAGCCCGCGCAGATTCAAATTGAGAAATCGGACCTGCTGTCAACTACTGGTTTTCCGTCGCTGCCTTCGCCAACAAATACTGAGAGCAGCGCTTCGGAAACACAGCACAACGAATGCAGCACGGTTGAGCGGCCAGCCACCTCAGTAGCATCATCACCTGCATCTGTTCCTTCTAGAGATAAGTGGGTTTTAATTTCGCAGAGTACTCTGGACCTTTTCTTCCAACAGAATGAGATGCTCCAGAGTCAGCTCGATGAGATTAAATTGATCGTGAGCCGACGTGACGTTACTGTTGTTTCTCCATCTTCCACACCAGCAGTGAACGAAGTGAACAACCGGATAATGGAACGCATGTCGTCTCTCGAAAAATGTATAGAAAAGCAGAGCTCCCAGCTGGAAGAGCTCCGCTTGGATCGTCAGCTACTCCTGGAGCAAAATTCCATCATGAGAGATCAGTTTTTCAGTCTGACTGAGCGACTGACAGGTAACCAGAGTACTCTGCGACCTATTGGAATTATTAATAATGAGAATAGTAATGCTGCATCACCACAACAGTCCTCCGGTCCTATTATTCCACCTGGGACGGACACAACCCCCCAGCCACATGCTGGGGAGCAGAGACGGGGACTCAGCAGTGATGGTCTTGAAAGCTCTTCACTAATAATTAATGGTGCTCTGAAAAAAGATTCCTTGGCCACATCGGCAGAATTACGTGTTATTTCTTTTGCAGTGCTCAAGACCATTCTTCCCTCATTGGAGAGGGAGGACATTGTTGATGTCCGCGTCCTGCAACCGGGTCGTGCGCTTGGGGAGGGGTCTCCGTCACGCGATAGGGAATCGTTCTTGTCATCTCCAGCCTCAGCTGTTGTATCACGCGCACTACCATCATGCGTGGTCCAACTCTCCAGTGGCCGTCTAGTCAGGGAGGTGACTCAGGCTAAACGCTTAATCAACAACAACTATTTCACGGCTAATGACATCCGGTCTGATTTGCTCGGCCCAGATGCCAAAGCTCATGTGCCAGATCGTAAAATATTTATAAATGAAATGCTCCCTCGTGAAAAGTACAAAGAGTACACACGTTTGAGGTCCGTTGCACGTGGTTTGGGCTTAAAATACGTCTGGCACAGTGGCGGACGTTTCTGGGTTAGGCGAAAAAATGGTGAGCGTGCACATACGTTTGAGTCTCTCACTGATCTGCAGGTCATTCGAACGGCCTGTCGAAGTGTCCCAAAACGCACCAGTGCGTCCTCAAACAACAACCAGAACTGCACCACCGTTCCGGAGCAAAATGGTGTTTCGGCAGCAGAATCAGTGAGAAGTCCCTGACTAGACATGGCCGCTGAGGAGCGACGGGGGAGTGGTGGTTCCTTGAAAGCGGGATTTATCAACCTTAACTCCCTGACAGATAAGATTGAGCATCTGCGCTTGCTCGTTGCTGACGATCCCTCCTACCATCTTTTTGGGGTTGCTGAGTCGCAGCTAGATGAGTATGTGGACGACAGTCTTGTTCAGATTCCGGGTTTTTCACTGTTGAGACAAGATCGAAACAGAGAAGGTGGTGGGGTTGCCTTGTATGTACGCAATGACTTTAAGGTAGAGAAACTCGTTTCGTCTAACACTTTTGGCCCAGGAAAACCTGGTGTGCCTGAATTTTTTTTCTGTAGCGTACAGCAGGGCAGCTCCCCTCCAATATTAGTTGGAGTAATTTACAGACCCCCGAAAATCGCCATGCAGAAGGACGATGGGTTGTTTGGCTCATTGCGCCGTCTGTGTGGTGACTATAGTCATAAAATTATAATGGGGGATCTGAATGCAGACCTGTTGGACACTGCTCACCCTGACACCAAAACACTGACTGCACTGACGGAAGAACTTGCATTACAGATAGTGCAGCATGGCCCGACTCACCAACACACTCCCAACACATCTCACACATGGATTGATCACATTTATATAGATGACAATGACATCGTTACTGACTTTCAAAATAGACTCCTGCCCAGTTTCGGCAGGCACTCGGTCATAGACGTCACCATCAACGTCTTCACACCCACTCCGCCAAAGAATTCCTTTACTTACAGGGATTTTCGTAACATCACTCCGGAGATGCTGAATGACCGTTTGCTTCGCTGTGACTGGACAGCTCTTGAAAACGCTGAAATCAGTTTGGAAGACGCAATTCACTGCTTGAATGAGAACTTAAAGACTGTTATAGATGAACTAGCGCCGGAAAAAACTATCAACCCGCGAAAAAATGATGCTCCTTGGATTGGTCCTGAGTTGAGGGTACTCATAAATAAGCGAGATGCGACGCGCAGGCGCTGGGAACGAAATCAACGAAACCAGCGCAAAAGTCCTGAGCTTCAAAGTGAGTACTTTCGGCTTAGCGAAGAGGTCGACTTGCGCATGGAACAAGAACGTAACTCCTTCCTTCAAAACCATCTTTCAGACGCTCTTGATCAGCATAAAAACATCTGGAAGGAAATGCGCAACCTCGGCCTTCTGCCTAAGAGCAAAGAGGAGGAACTTCATGGTTTCACACCGGATGACTTGAACGCTCACTTCGCGGGAGTTTCGGTTTCGCCCCACGAAAATATAGATGAAGCAATGGACGATATAAATTCGGCCTCAGAGGAGGGTTTTAAGTTCAAACCCACAAATTACAATGATGTAGTCCTTGCTATTAAACATTTTTCTTCACAGGCCCGTGGGGCGGACGGAATACCCCAAAGCGTGATCGCGAAGGCTCTTCCGGCTATTGGTGATCTTATTGTGCATATTTTCAACTCCTCTTTCGCTCATAGTGCATTTCCTGAGGCTTGGAAGCGGGCACAGCTAATTGCATTAAAAAAGACCACAGCTCCATCAACGGTCTCGGACTTCCGTCCTATAGCCCTGCTTTGCTTCCTTGCCAAAGTTTTGGAAAAAATCGCACACGACCAAATCACGGAGTATTTGAAAACTGAGAAATTATTAGATCGCTTCCAGACTGGTTTCAGACAACACCATAGCACCCAGACAGCTCTACTAAAGTTGACCGATGACATCCGAGTAGGTATTGACAAGAAAAAGATCACTTTGCTCCTGCTTTTTGACTTTAGTAAAGCCTTTGACACGATATCACCATCAAAGCTGTTGAGCAAACTTCGAAATCTAGGCTTCTCGAGATCGGCACTACTGTGGATAAAATCATACTTACAAGGTCGCACCCAAAAAGTCACTTCAAAATCTGGTAATTCTGATTGGCTCGAAACCAATCTGGGTGTTCCTCAGGGTTCCGTTCTTGGGCCTTTGCTCTTCAGTTTGTATGTCAATGATTTACCTGGAGTGCTAGACGGAAAGTCGGCACATCATCTATTTTATGCGGATGACCTCCAAATTTATCTCCAAGTCGAGAAATCTAAGATCAGGGAGGGCATCACTCGGCTAGGAGAAATCGGACGACTAGTTGCTGAGTGGGCCAGAAGTTCCGGTCTGTGTCTCAACGCTGGCAAGACCAAGGCAATCTATTTCAGTTCTGAGAGGAATATCAAAGATTTGAAGAGAATGGACTTGCCAGGGGTTGAGATACAGGAAGGAAAGTTCATTCCATTCAGCGATACGGTCGTGAGTCTAGGTGTTACACTTGACAGTGAATTGACATGGAAACCGCACATTGATCAAGTAACTAAGAAAGTCAACAGAGCCCTATACGGATTGCGGTTTTTTAGGGCGTGTATCACCAGACCTCTCCGAATTCGCCTAGTCGAGTCTCTGGTTCAACCGCATTTAGATTACTGTACGGTCGTGTACCTCGACGCCACGGACGAACAGCGGCAACGGATACAACGACTAAGCAATTCATGTGTGAGGTATATTTTTGATCTTAGGAGAGACGAGCACATCACCCCGTTTAGGGAGCGTTTGGGTTGGTTGCGTACTGATTCGCGGAGAATGTACTTCGCAGCTCTGTTAATGCATAAGATCATGCATTTAGGAGAGCCTGGCTACCTAGCTGCGATGTTCACCAGGTACCAATCTGAACGCCCCGCACGTGGTGATGCAGAAGAGCGGGTACTCAAAGTTCCCAATATGAGACTTGAATATGGAAGGAGATCTTTCCAGGTTCAATGTGCTCATTTGTGGAACTTTCTCCCTCCGGGCTTTCGGCAGCTGGGGAAAACACCCTTGTTCAAAGAGTCCTTGAAAGATTTTCTATTAACAAAGTCTCCTCAGAGGATTGATCCGGAAAAGCAGCATTACTTTAATCTTTAATCTTTGATGGGCTCGGGTTTTTGTTCTTTTTCTTTCTATCTCTTATTAATTGTAAGTGACCTTCTGTCACCAGACTGAAGAAAAACTGTGATATTTTTGTGAACCTATGCCCTTTATCTCATTTTCTTTCAAGTGAAATCGTAAAGTGTATGACTAGTCACAACTGTGATATATCTATCCTTGACCAAATTATTTCTCAATATGATTTTATCGGAATATTCATTAATTTTATATATATATATTTATATGTGACACATATGAAAATATGTAGGTGTATTTTTGTCGTATGACGAATAAAGGATATCATTCATTCTCTCTCTCTCTCTCTCTCTTTGGGATTTGGGAGAACCTGGCTACCTTGCTGCGATGTTTACCAGGTACCAATCCGAACGCCCCGCACGCGGTGATACAGAAGAGCGGGTACTCAAAGTTCCCAATATGAGACTTGAGTATGGAATAAGATCTTTCCAGGTTCAATGTGCTCATTTGTGGAACTTTCTCCCTCCGGGCTTTCGGCAGCTGGGGAAGATATCGTTGTTTAAAGAGGCCTTAAAAGATCTCTTGATGACACAGACTCCTCAGAAGATTGATGTGGAGAAGAAGCATTATTTTAATCTATGATAGGCTTGGGTTCTTATTTTTAGCTTACGATTAGTTTTACGTGACCTTCTGTCACCTGACTGAAGCAAACTGTGATATTTTCTCTTTTGTGAACCCATGCTCTCAGATTTTAGACATACGCGAATTCGCAATTGCAATGACTAGTCACAATTTGTGATATGTACCTGTCCCTGACCAAATCGCTTGTGTTATATATATTTTACACCTTTTCTTTTTATTTTTGAATTTTTGAATACTCAATTATTTCTAGAATTATGCAACATATGTAAAAATATGTGGGTTATATTTTGTCTTATGACGAATAAAGGACATCAATCAATCAATCAATCTCTGTGACCTAGTGAATATGATTTCTTCCTCGTGCCCTCCTTGTTACGTGCTCGAGTTCAAATGCGTTTCAAGGTCATTCGACCATTTGTAAATATCTTTGTCAATATTCATTCCCTTCTCATTACTTTATTAAAGCCTCGGTACTTAGATTAATCTCATGCTTTGGTCATTTGACCTTTCCCTTATAGATAAGTACAGAATAAGAACCCACAAAATATTGAACCAGGCTATGCCTGGGTATGACGGAATAAATTCCCTCATGAATTATGATTCAAATGCAAAAACCTTGACTAATAGTTTGCCAGAAACAATCAAGCTCGAAGTGGTAAACAAAGAATCAGGCACAAATCGAAAATATCAATCAACGACAACAACGAAATTTGAATATTTTTATGATCATTTTACATCAAAATTAAGAGCCCAAGATCTATTATACGTAATAGATCCAAATATTCAGCCAAACGGCAAAATTGACGGAACAACAAAAGAAAAACATAAACACAAAGTGAGAGATATTTTGATAAATCGACTAGATTATCACTATCACAGTAAAATTTTGAAGATAAAAAATCCAATTGAAATTTTAAAGAAAATAAAAGAGCCAAAAATGAGTAAAACAAATGTGACTAGTACTTCAATAAGGAAACAATTGTATAGCATCAAGTATAATCCTATGAAAGAAACAGCTGCACAATTTTGGGACAAATTTGAAGATTTGTTACGAACTTACGGAAATATATCTGGTGTAACTCCGTTAACCGAAGATGAAAAACGAGATGCTTCCTATAATGCCATAGTAACATCAGTTCCCTCAGTGCAACCTGTTGATTTTATGTGGAGAAAACAAAGTGCTAAACAAGACGATCAAGAAGAAGGAATGACTTATGACCAACTTAAATCTTTTATTGTTGAGGCTGAAGCGAACAAGAATCAAGTTCAAGTTGAACCACCACGAGCTGCCATGAAAGTTGTTAGAAGAGATCCAAAGGATCGATGTTATGAATGCCATGACTATGGTCATTATAGTTATGATTGCCCATACAAAGGTCAAGGAGTGAAAAAATGTTACGAGTGTAACGAAATGACCACACACATTGCAAATGATTGTCCTCAACTAATTGCTCGAGGAGGAGGAAGACACAACAATAACAACAACAACAACATTTATAGGTATGTACACCATAATAGTAGAGGACGAGGTGGTGGGAATTATCGTGGTAGAGGTAGAGGCTTTAAACGACAGTATCATTTTGAAAACAAGAGTAACGTTGCGAAACGAGGAAAATTTTCAAATAACAGTAATAGAGGAAGAGGCTCCTCAAATTTTAGAGGAAAATTTCAAAAGAAGCAAAATGACAAACCAGAATACAAGGCTGAGGCGAAATTAACAAAAGTAGATGAGAAGAAAGGTGAGATAAAATAATTTCGATCTTTACTAGATTCATCTGAACCAATGACTTGTAAAGACGTGGTAAAATCGAAGAGAAACGATAAAATCAACAAACTAGTAGAATTCTTAGCTGACTCTGGAGCGACAGAACATTTGACGAAATCAAAACTTATTTTCAAACATTTTAGTGAAGGTGAATGTGGATCAATACGATGTGCTAATAAAGAATCATCTGCTGACTTGAAAACGAATGGAATAGGGACTGTAGAGATAATAACAAACAATGGTAAGAGTTTCCAACTGGAAAAAGTAATTTGCGCACAAGATCTCTCAGGAAATCTATTATCTCTTCGTGAATTTGCTGAAATGGATTTTGCTATTTATCTAGATTGTGAGAAAATCGATATTTTTGATCCAATTTCTAAGGAATTATTTATATCTGGAATTTATAAAAGACCACATTGGATAATGGAATTCGGATTGAATAATAGAGGATTAGAAGGAAGTAACGACTCAACTCATTCAAGTACAAAAACGGGCATACATGCAAATCTAACAACAGATGAACGAAACGAAATGAGAAAGTTTAGATATATTACTCGCAGTGTAACATCACAAAATTCAAACATCAATGGTAAAGAAATTTTGAATACTGATAACGATGTGATTTCAATGGAAACAACGACAGATTGTGATAATGAAACACCGAATGGTGAAAAGAAGAAGAAAAATGAAATTGGCAATATTTAAAAAGAGGAAGGAAATATGAGTAAGGATTTGAATTAATCACTACTGAAATAGAGAAATCTGAAATAACGACTAAATCAACGAGTGAAAGAAAAACTATACATGAACATTCAATTTTTGATACAACAATATGTGATAGAGAACTTCGTGATTTAAATGAACTACCTATCGTAGAACTTTTAGAATTTAAATCTCCATTTACCCAAAAAAACAACAAATTTTCAAGGAACAATAATGCGATGTTATAGTATGTACGAATGGGCCATGCATCAGTAGTATATTTGAAAGAATTACAAAAGAAATTTCCTAATAACAAGAATTTACAAAAGGCAGTTCTTAATGATTCTATACTAGACTGTGAAATTTGTATGATTGCTAAAATGAATAGATTACCTTTTTCTACAACTCAAGCACGAGCTACTAAGCCATTACAAATCATTCATTCAGACGTGATGGGTTTACTAAACCCAGCTTCTTATCCTAAAAACTATAGATATATTTCTGTTTTTGTTGATGATTTTTCAAGATTAGCAATGGCATATTGTATGAAAGCAAAAAGTGATACTGGGCACTGTTTAAAAGCATTTGTCAGAAATTCTAGAAATCTTTTGGGTTACGATGCAGAAGTTTGCTATCTGAAAGTAGATCAAGGAGGTGAATATACGGGTGGTTATACAATTGAAGTCTTAAATGAATTAGAAGCTGAACTACAGCTAGCATGTCCTGATACTCCACAACATAAAGGAGTTGCGAAACGAATCAATCAAACAATCCAAAAGAAAGTAAGAGCTTATATTTACGATTCTGGTATACCTGAAAATATGTGGGATATTGCAGTCTCGGCTGTAATGTATGTTTATAACAGGACACCACGCAAGTCAAACGATATGATTATTCCTATACAAAAATTTGCACCTAATTTTAGTTTTGACATAAATCAAGTTAAACGATTTGGATGCGCGGCATATATTAAGGTTCAAAGGAAAACTTGACCAAAATTTAGATATGAAGGACGAAGAGTATTTCTAGTCGGATATACTCGAACAGGTTTTATTCTATTGGAACCTGAAGAGGGAAAATTTTATGAAAGCAGAGATGTGAGATTTAACGAAAAGATAGTATATGGTGATATTTATAGAAAAGAAGATATCAAAAACTGGCCGGTAGAGAATATTAAAATCAATAAAGAAAAATGGTTTCTGGGATTCGAAAAGGAAGAATTATCAAAAACGGAGGGAGAGCTAGAAAAAGAACGAATTGCAGAATTATCAAGAACGGAGGGAGAGCTAGAAAAAGAACGAATTGAAGAATTTTCAAAAACGGAGGGAGAGTTAGAAAAGAAACAAATTGAACAATTATCAAAAATGGAGGGAGAAATACAAAACGAACAAATCAGTGAACAATCAAAAACACGAAATGAAAACAAAAAGAAGCTAATTGAGGAAAAATCCAATTCTGAGAAAGAAATGATAACAGAACGAATTGATAAAACTCCTCAAAAGAAGAAAGAAAAGAAACGAAAGAGAGGTAGACCTAGAAAAACTGTGACTAAAAATACTAACGAAAGGAAAAACAACGAAAATTCTATATTTGCAAATATTTCCAATATATCTCAAATAGAGAAGAGACTTGGAACAACGATGAGAGCTTTACTAGTATTTTGCAATGGAAACGAGAATTTAAATGATCAATCGAGACTCAAATGTGATTTATATCATGCTCTCATAGCTCAGATCAATGACGATCCCGTTTCTTATAAAAATGCAATGGAAACTGACGAAGCGGAACTATGGCAAGGTACTGTTAATGTAGAATTCCAAGCGATGGAAAAGAATAAAGTCTGAAAATATGTAGAGAGACCTGAAATTTTACAAAATGGAAAAAGGCCTAATTTATTAGATTCAAAATGGGTGATGAAGAAAAAGCCAGAACAAGATGGTAGCATAAGATATGAGGCACGATTAGTTACACGAGGCTTTTTGGACACAAACAATTACGATTTGGAAGACGTATATGCCCCAGTTTCACGACTAGCTTTAGTACGAACTGTGATTGCAATCATAAACAAACTTGATCTTGAAGTATGTCAACTTGATGTAAAAACTGCATTTTTAAATGGTACAATAGAAGATGAAATTTACATGGAAATTCCTGAAGGTGCAAATGTTTCAAAAGAGTTTAGACAAACTAAAGTATTGTAGAATTTGGAAGTCCGGGAATAAGGATATCGAGTCAATAATTAATGGCAATTGAATATAATGTAATTTATTGGTGCACACTTCAATTATATTGATGAAAAGGCTCGTGAAGAGATCTGACGCAATAATGATGCAATCAGAATAGCGCAGCGCACGACACACGTCTCACTCAATTAAGAGACAGACAAAGACTGACGCTTACCGCGTAATTCGGCAGCGGGGACCCAAGCTCGCTGAGCTTGGTGCTATTCCATGGTGCGGGGAGCTCCGCGCCATGACCTACTTACACACATGCTTACACACACATCCATGATGCGCTCACACTCCCATTCCCACATTCGGCCGTCCTGACGGTCAAACGACCCGGTTGACCCATTCAGACACACCTCGCAATCGTGGTATTTCTTCGCAAGATATTTTTTACATATTCGGACGCTTCCGCATCCAGCATTCTCAACATCGAAATCATCCATCTCACACGCATAACCCATTGCGCGCATTCATAACCCACTCAGGTGAGCTTACAAGGTTTCACTGCTCACACCATACAGCATACCACTGCACTTTTCACTTTCCTGAAACACTCACTGACACTTTCGGCCCTAGCTCCCTTCCTCGAGCTCAGGCTCTCCGTCAGCATCAGCAGCATCAACGTCTGCATCGGCATCAGCATCGGTGGTCAGATCTTCGAGGTCCTCCTCGAGATCATCTCGGAAGCCTCTCCATGGCTTCGTGCTAGGCTGGGAACGTTCTGCATTTCTGAGCTCTTCAAATTCCAACAGAGCATTTTTAAACTCGACCCAACCCCGTGCATGCACTAGCATTTGCTTCGAAAATGCACTGCCCCCCAGTCCCATCATAATATAATGCTGGGTCTGGTCTTCGGTGGCTTTCGCTGATTTCCCAAGCTTCTTCGCTCGATTCAGATATTCAATCGCCTTTTCTCCGGGTTTGATCCGGAGCTCCTTCAAAAGACGGTACGCCCCCCTTGGGCCAGATGAAATTCCAAACCAATTGACCAAATCACGACTCAACTCCGACCATGTTTTGTACGCATCTTGCGAATTGAGCCAATCCGCAGCAGTTCCTTCGATTGCCGATCGCGCTGCAATCAGCTTTTGATATTCCTTCCAATTTCCAGTATCGGCGATATCATTAAATATGGCGACCCAGCGGTCAACTGGTAATTCATCGCACTGTCCTGAAAATTTGGGGAGAGCTTTCTGCTCATCCCTGAAATTAACGCCGCTGTGTTCTGAACGCAATGCAGAACTCGAATCTCCACGGGGGTTCCCGTGCAAGACCTCACGCAGCACACTTGCGAGGTCCTGTACAGTCACATACTGACCTGAGGTGCCGGTCACCGCTGCGGCATCTGGCATAATTTGCTGCGCGGGCGTGCTACCCGGGCGTTCGTGAGGCAGCGCGGGGGGAGTATCATGAACCATGTCCGAAGAGTTGCGATTACGAGGGTTCATACTCTCGAGCTCATCCGACATTTGTGATGAGGTACTTGACTGTGCTTCAATGCGCGCAACTGCTTTTTGCAGGGCTGCGAGCTGTTGCAACAAGCTGGAAGAATCGCTCTCTGATAGGCGATGATTGTCCCCAGCAGCCGCTGCCGGAGGTGCCTGCTCGAGTCCAGCGCGGCCAGGCGCATCATTATTGACACGCACCGCTTCAAGCTGCTGTTCTAGCTTGCGGCGCACCTCGCGCTGACGGGCTTGTGTTACTTCGACTTGCATCTGCAGGAATCGCAAATGCTGCTCATGGGCCTCTTCATCCTCCCGCAAGCGCCGCATAATTTCCTCTTGCGAGAGGTCCGCTGGCTGAGATGCAGCCGCGATGGGCCCAGTAGCCGCATCTATCGGCAATGCACCACGCGATGAGCGCATCTTCCCACGCGCGCGAGAGCGCGGTGCGGGTGTAGTGCCGGCCGAATCTTGCATGGCACGAGTGCCACCGCCACGGCCAGAGCGCGTGTTCATCTTGGTGCAGCTTGTCACCAACACACAGATACGTAAGCTCTGTGATGTAGCCTCAGATTCCGCTGTATTAAGAGTATCTATAGATATACCTCGGCTACAGAGTGTTGCCTTAGCTTCCGCTATATTAAGAGTATCTATAGATATAACTCGGCTACAGAGTTTCTCTACAAGTAGGGAAATCTGATGGGAGAGCGATTGAGCTGCCAAAAAGGCATAGAGAGAGGTATACTCTGCTTATACGCACGATATTCTGCTGCCGGTCGCTGCTATAGCGATCGCGACTGGCTCTCTCAGCAGAGAGACTCGTTGCCCCCTCTTCACCGATTCCTCGGTCTCGGCTCTCTCTCTCTCTCGCCTCGCGCGCTCGGGCTGCGCCGTCGAGCTGCGCGCAAGGAGGGCGCTCTCTCCCTTTCTCTCTCCCACTCGTTCGCTCTCTCACTCTCGTATACTATAGTATACTATAGCGTGTACTTACTTTTGACTCTCACGCGTCTCCACGCACTGGACAAAGCCCGCGACTGACGCAATCGTTCTAGCAAAGATGTAACTCACGCTGGATGTGATCTTTTCGGTCGCTTGCAGTAATTTGTCCACTGTGGGTCCCGCACCGGGATTCCACCCTGATGCACTTTTACGGGCCGCAAACTCCGGTCGCTGGATGCTTCGATGCGTTTTTCCTGCACAGGATCCTTACGGACGCTCTGTGCGGGCGGCTCACAGCGTGCTCCTTTCCAGAAACTCGCCGGCTCCACGCTCCTTGGCTGGCCAAGCCTGAGCGCCGCACCTCTCTAGGTGCACTCCCCACAACGTCCAGTCGTGTAGGGTGCACTTAGCACCAAACCCGCCAACACCACTCTAGGAAACTTTTCACTGCAGCAAACTATCACTTGTTGCGCGTGTCGCGCGCGCGCTGCTTGACTCGTCCTTATCCCGGACGAGCCCCCAAATTGTAGAATTTGGAAGTCCGGGAATAAGGAGAGTCAATAATTAATGGCAATTGAATATAATGCAATTTATTGGTGCACACTTCAATTATATTGATGAAAAGGCTCGTGAAGTGATCTGACGCAATAATGATGCAATCAGAATAGCGCAGCGCACGACACACGTCTCACTCAATTAAGGGACAGACAAAGACTGACGCTTACCGCGTAATTCGGCAGCGGGGACCCAAGCTCGCTGAGCTTGGTGCTTTTCCATGGTGCGGGAAGCTCCGCGCCATGACCTACTTACACACATGCTTACACACACATCCATGATGCGCTCACACTCCCATTCCCACAGTATGTTAACCATTAAAAGCACTTTATGGATTGAAAATAAGCCCAAAAAAAGGAACAAACGATTTACAGAAGTAGCAATTAAAATAGGTTAAGTAAATGATGACATTGAGCCATGCTTATTCTATTGGATGAAAAGAGATCAAATTTTGATTTTATTATTATATGTCGATGACATGTTAATTGCAACCAATAATAAGAAAAAGTTGAACGAAGTTAAAACAAAATTACAAAACGAATTCGAAATGACTGATCTTGGAATTCCAAAAGAATTTCTTGGAATTACAATTATTAGAGATAGATCTAACAGTAGAGTAACTCTTATACAGGAAAATTACATAGAAGAATTAATTAATCGTTTCAAAGAAAATGATGTGTATCCTGAAAGAACGCCAATGGTAACAAATCAAGTAGCAAATAGAGAACGACGCGAACGAGAAGAATCAAACAACGATGAAAAACTTTCAGAAACTGAAACTATTGAAAACTTACCTTATATAGAAGTATGTGGATCACTTTTGTATTTAGCAAATGCAACACGCCCAGATATACTATATGCAGTGAATGTTCTATGTAGACATCAAATCAATCCAACAATGCACGAATGGAGAATGGTCAGACAGTTACTTGGATATCTTATGAAAACAAAGAGTTTAGGATTAACTTATAACGGTAAAGAAAACGATTTGCAAGCTTCCTCAGATGCAAGCTTTGCTGATTGTAAAGGTTCTTTAACGACGTGTGGATATGTGATACGACTTTTTGGAGATTCCGTAGCTTGGAGAACTCATAAGCAGTCTTATGTCGCATTATCAACTTGTCAAGCTGAATATGTAGCGATTTCTGAAGCTTGTCAAGAAGCAATATCTGTTGATCAATACTTGAAACTAATTTTTGAGAAATCTTTTAGCCCAATCACTTTATGGTGTGATAATAAAGCAGCAGAAACGAATGCTAAAACCTTGAAGGTAAATACCTCCAGGCCAAAAAAATTTTGCCTTGAAGGTATTACAAAAGGTGAAAAAATGAGGACCCTCGCAAATCATGCACACGGGTCGCTCACGTCCAGGCTTTGATTTATCTTTTTGATTCACGTGGACAGCTTTTGAATCTTTGGGTTTAGTATTCTGATTCTTGTTTTGATTATTTAAATCAGAGGTGGCACTAGATCTGGGTTTCTTCTCTGTCTGCTCAGTTGCTTCCTTAGCACTCTCAAATTGAGCGTGAGCCAGTCTCTGAATTTCGAGAAAATCATCGAGCATTTTGTAGCTAGGACATTGCTTCGGATATTCTGATTGTGCGACATGAGATTCTCAATATTTTTGAAGTGCAGGAGTAAAACGCATCACTACTAGAAAAACGACCATGGGGTCCCAAGTATCGATTTGACAGTTCAATGATTTCAGAGCTCTCAAAACATTGTTCACTCCGTTGCGAAGACGACTGATCTCTGAAGCGGTATCAGCTCCCATTTTATTCATGGACATCAATTTTGAAAGTAATTTAGAGACTAATAAGCGATTATTGCTGTAGTACTCTTTAACGCTTTTCCAGGCCGAATCAAAGTTTTCGCCAGAAGAAGCGCTTTCTTCAAGGAGTTCTGCGGCTTCCCCTTTGAGTGTGGATCGCAAATAACTCATTTTATAAACATTCGCAAGGCCGTGTTTCTTCACCACTATTTCATCAAAAGAATCGTGGAAATTCTTCCAGCTCTGAATGTCACCGGAGAAGGTGGGAAGTTCAATTGGCGGTAATTTGGCTTGGAATGTAGCAGATTGTTCAGATGTTTCAGCATTTCGCGAACCGGTAGGTACTGCCGCGTCGAGATTTAATAGGAAGTCTTGGAATAGCCCTAGGGAAGCAAAATATGATTCTTCTACACTATCATACACATTATTCTTGGAGTAGTTATCTGAAGCGTCAATATCATCATCGTCTAATAGCTTCTCATGAATATCTTGAAACTTTTTCCAGTAATCTTCCAACCCCTTTATCCGGGTGAGGCACGCGCCTCTTGTCATCTTAGCCTGGCCTGTTTTTTGGAAGTTTATATACGCGTTCGCAATGCGCGATTGCAGTTTGAGTTGCTTCTCAATCGAAGCCATTGTGTATAATTGAATGGATATAGTCGTTGAATTACTCGTTCACCGATTCACTTGTCTGAACGAATAATTCAGACGAAGTAAAATTTCAGACGATGTCCGAGTGACTATATCGCACTCTACAGGATGTGCGAATAGCACCCAACAGGATCGGCGAAAATTGCACTCGACAGGATCTACGAGAATCGCACTCTACCGGATCTGTGAATAGCACTCAACAGGATCGGCGAAAATTGCACTCGATAGGATCTACGAGAATTGCACTCTACCGGATCTGTGAAAAGCACTCAACAGGATCGGCAAAAATTGCACTCGACAGTATCGGCAAAAATCGCACTCTACAGGATCTACGAGAATCGCACTCTACCGGATTTGTGAATATCACTCAACAGGATCGGCGAAAATTGTACTCTACAGGATCTACGAGAATCGCACTCTACAGGATCTGTGAATAGCACTCAACAGGATCGGCGAAAATCGCACTCTACAGGATCTACGAGAATCGCACTATACCGGATCTGTGAATGGCCAAAAATGGTTGTGGTCATGTCAACTCGAGTGCCCAAAAATGGAATATCTCCTCGAATTCTCAAAATGAGTGTTATCGGCGCGTTAACTCGAGTGCCCAAAATGGAGTATCTCCTCGAATGCTCAAAAGAGTGTTATCAGCGCGTCAACTTGAGTGCTAAAAATGGAGAATCTCCTCAAATGCTCATACTGAGTGTTGACATGAAGACCGAAACTAATTCGACTAACTATGTGTCGCGAATAACACGAATATACGATGCATTATTCGTTAAATATAATGATCGGCCGTTGTCCGGTGATCTCGCAATGAATGAAAAATCATGGGAATGTAACGATCGTTAGAATATATTGATCAGTGTATATACTGTCCCTCCCAAACACGAAGAGAAGCTCAAAATATTCATCGCAAAATGTAGCATAGTACGGTTCCGACTAACGAGAGGGGAGGGGGCAAGGGCAGGCAGTGAAACATCCCCAGAGAACGTAGGAAAGAAGAATATTGGCTTTTGTATACCGGGTTCCTGCCTTTCGGCTCAACCCCGGTTGCCCCCATGGGCGCGGGGCAGGGATACGCCCTGCCAGCGCGTCGGGTTGGAGGATGACCAACACCGAGCCAGGCTCGGTGATGGATCAGTCTTCCGCCCCGACTTTCGGGCAAGGCCCCCAGCACAAGGCCGATGCCCACCCCTCGGTGGGGGGTTTTGGCACTCTTTTAGGCTTCCTGAGAGCCCAAAGAGTCCCTCGGGATGATGGATGAGTCTTACGGGCTCGCATTGTTATCGCCCGAGGGCGATCCGAATTTGAGTCCCTAGACTCACCCACTCCCGTGGTGCCGGATGGAGATGTGCGGTCTCCTCGCTGCGGCGGGCGGTAACTGGGGCCGGAGGGTCGTCACACCCCAGGGATGAGGTGCCATGCCCCAACCCCCCTTGCGGTAGAACGTGGGAAAGAGTAAACAACTCACTCACCGAACGATGACCGTGCCTCTTGTCGCGAACGTTTCGCGCTTGTTATGTTGTACAAGAATGTGAAGGCCGCCGTCGTTGTGGCACCGCTATATCATCGACTCGCTGCTCATCTGCTGCTAACTGCGACGTTGAAGAATGGGCATGCTTGCTCATAAAGATGGCTGGCACGTTCTCTTTATATGGTCCGCTTGGCGTCACTTGCCGTTTGGAGCACTAAGGACGAAATGGCTGTCCATTGGCGTGGGTGCTGACATAACGATGACGATGCCATGCAATTCCCACAATTATGTGGATCGCAAGTTTTACGCACGGTATTTGAGAGTCATCGCACTATAATTAGTGCACAATATAACTGCACTTGGCGAATAAACTCCGCACCAATATTTGTACCACGTTCTCACAAATCACTGTGATAACTTCCTCCATTCACTGCATTTTTGATCCGGCTCGAAGGACCAAATGTTTACATGCGGGGTTGGATTCAGGTGAATGCCGAATGAACTAGAGGAGATGTTTAATTGAACTGTTCGCAAAACTATATTGAGCAATATGATATATGCTCGAGGTGGTGGAGAGTGTGCGTACTGTTCGCGATCCACAAGAAGACTGACTGAACCGGAGCAGAGCGGGAGGCCTATAGCCGAGCGGCTGAATGTCTCTATATATATACTGCAGTCGCTTAGACTACGAAATTCGGTGTTTGATGGGCACTCATTACCGCACATCGAAAAAGGGGGCTAACGGGGACTTATCATAGCGGAAATCGTAGGTGAGAACGTGTAGAATATGAATCCGTTTCCCTCGAGATGCCTTCTGAATACGTGTTATAAGGTGGAGGTCGTTAATGACGAAATTTCCGGGACCCTGAGATAAATCACTGTATAACTTGTCTGGATTGCAAAATTCACTATTGCAATGGATAAGCAAATTTCGCGCATTTTTAACGAGGAATCTGATGGTGACCTTGGATTTGACCTTGAGGTCAATTTTTGAGGTTATACCAGGGTTATTTCGAATTTATCGAAGGTTTATCATGATTCTGACATGGGCATTGGAAAGAGCGTGGAATTTTACATCACAATACATACTTTTGGAATTTTCAAAAATTACCTCCAGAGGTCGCCACCAGCTTAAATGCCGTTCAAGTCACGTTTTAGCCGAAAATCATCCTCTAACTCGACTGGGTTGCAAAATTCACTATCGTGATGGATAAGCAAATTCCCCGCATTTTCAACGAGGAATCCGATGGTGACCTTGGATTTGACCTTGAGGTCAATTTTTGAGATTATACCGGGGTTATTCCGAGTTTATTGAGGGTTTATCATAATTCTGACATCAGAATTGGAAAGAGCGTCGGATTTTACGTCGAAATACGTACCTCTGAAATTATGAAAAATTACCTCCAGAGGTCGCCACCAGGTTAAATGCCACACGGGTCGCATTTCTTCGGATCTGAATATTCAGGTGAAGATTCATCTGCTTGGAGAATCACGGATCTGTTATTAAACTGCATGCTTATCTATCCAGATCATACTTCACTGTCACTCATCGTTGTTCAACTTTACTGTTGTGTCGTCTACCGATCTAGGGTATTTTGCTTCCTCAAAGAGAAAGTTTGGTACTGGTATGGAGAAATTCGAGGTGAAGGTTCTTGATCTTACTCATCCTCTAGTAGTCTCGCACGCCTCACGAGGGTTATTTCATCCCATTCTACTCGGCTATATCTATCAAGTATCACCCCCACAACACATAACGAATATGTTGATTCTTTTTCAACTACTTGGTCAATGTGTTCATAAGTGTAAGAGGATGGGTTAGTTGTATTCCCCTAGTGGAAACTGATAAGACTCTTTACATTCACTGAAAATTTGAGGAATCGTTGGTATCACTAACAAGGGGAGTCCGGAGTCTCCGGGTCCTGAAATCTTACCAACATTTTTTCACAGTTTCGTACCACCTAGGATATGAGGGATCTAAAGCAACTCTGTCAAATGGGCCTTCTGCTCTGAGCTACAGCCAGAAACGTCAACATTGCTAGTATATCTATATATATATCACTTTTTAACATGGGCCTATATGGGCAATGTTAATGTCATAGGCTCAGATCATCATCCGATTTCTCGTTGAAAATGTGTTAAATTGGCTTATCCATCACAATAGGCAATTTTGCCCATTCGAGTTAGAGGGCGATGTTCGACTGAAATGTGACCTCAACGGCATTTGAGCTGGTGTCGACCTCTGGAGGTAACTTTTGAAAATCCCAAAACTACGTATCTCTACGTTAAATTTTACGCTCTTTCTAATGCCGATGTCAGAATTATGATAAACCCTCGATAAACTCGAAACAACCCCGGTATGACCTCAAAAATTGAGCTCAAGGTCAAATCCAAGGTCACTATTGGATTCCTCGTTAAAAATGCGTGAATTTTGCTTATCCTTTACAACAGTGAATATTGCAACCCAGTCGAGTTAGAGGACGATTTTCGGCTGGAACGTGACCTGAACGGCATTTAAGCTGGTGGCGACCTCTGGAGGTAATTTTTGAAAATCCCAAAAGTACATATCTTGACGTGAAATTTCACGCCCTTCTTGATGCCGGTGTCAGAATTATGATAAACCCTCGATAAACTCGAAATAACCCCGGTATGACCTCCAAAATTGACCTCGAGGTCAAATCCAAGGTCACCATCGGATTCCTCGGTGAAAATGCGTGAAATTTGCTCATCCATCGCAATAGTGAATTTTGCAATCCAGACAAGTTATAAAGTGATTTATCTCAAGGTCCCGGAAATTTCGTCATTATCGACCTTCACCTTGTAACACGTATCCAGAAGGCATCTCGAGGGAAACGGATTCATATTCTACACGTTTTCGCCTACAATTTCCGCTATGATGAGTCCCCGTTAGCCCATTTTTTCGATGTGCGGTAATGAGTGCCCATCAAACACCGATTTTCATAGTCTGTGAGTCGGTTCTACTGCCGGTTGAGCATCTAATGCCACTTGACGGCTTAGCTAATGTGTGCGTGAATGTATGTGTGCTGTCGCGGACATTGTTTGATCGGTGCTACATAAACAGATCAATTGGATTGAAATTGCGGTTTCATGTCTACAATGGGTGCCATCACAAAAGAAGTTCGGATCTTGATTTTACTATGAGATCAAACTCATTTCCTCTGTAGGAAACCCATTGGTCGTGAAAGTTGCAGGATTTTCGTGATCAGACATCGTGTTGTAAAATTGGAAAATTGGGAAAATTTGAAAATCTTTCAATTTTTGCGAAAAAATAACATGAAAGATTCTCGCACCACGGAATACACGAGACACAGGTATAATGATCTCGTATGTCATTTGTTTCAAGTCCATCTTGTATTCATAATATTCCATATTTGTCAGAAAGTAAGTTGTGATTCAGATCGAAATTGAGACAGATGACCAAGCAACGTTGACTGAGTGTCGTCAGCGAGATGAATCTGCGTCGACTGAATCTCTTCCGCCATATGAATCTATGTCCACTGAAGATTCATTATCACAATGATCTTCAATGTCTATTTTTGTACCCTCCGTCATCTAATATTTTCTCGTAAAAATTTTATAAATGTATGTAGAATAAAGAGAGGTTTGAAAAGAGTGATGGGCTATATCTTATTTCGAGTTTTCTAGTGATGAGGATCTCCCGGCCAGTTTCATGTTATTTTTTCGCAAAAATTAAAGAATTTTCAAATTTTCCTGATTTTCCAATATTCCAAAAACGATGTCTCATCACAAAAATCCTGCAACTTCGACGACCAATGGGTTTCCTACAGAGGAAATGAGTTTAAACTCCTAGTAAAATCAAGATTCGAACTTCTTTTGTGATGGCACCCACTGTAGACACGAAACCGCGATTTGAATCCAATCGATCCATGCACTAATATGTTTTTTCCCAAAAGCTACCCCATTTAAAAATAAAAGGATGAGAATCGGGTGGATAGAACCGGAGATATCATCCCAAAATTTCGCACGCTCGATTTTGAAGAGCACGACTCAGTTTCTGCACGGTAGTAGAGAGCCGCCGCTGGACTTCCCCCACCACGCACCCCTCCGGCTTCCAGGGCAGTCAAGCGTGGTAGAGTCCTTCCCCTCAAGCCCCTCCAGTCATGTGTAGAGCGCGCCGCGGCGGCGCAGGGGGGGGGGCTCCTTCGCCGCGAGCCGCGACGCTCTCTGCACTTGACTGGAGGGGCTTGAGGGGAGGGACTCTACTACGCTTGACACCCCTGCCGGCTTCCAGGGGTGTCAAGCAGGGGTGTCAAGCGTAGTAGAGTCCCTCCCCTCAAGCCCCTCCAGTCAAGTGCAGAGAGCGTCGTGGCTCCTTCGCCACGAGCCGCGACGCTCTCTGCACTCGACTGGAGGGACTTGAGGGGAGGGACTCTACTACGCTTGACACCCCTGGTGCGCTCTACACATGACTGGAGGGGATTGAGGGGAAGGACTCTACCACGCTTGACTGCCCTGCCGGCTTCTCTGGCATGATCGGAGGGAAACCCTAACTTTCACCTGCTGTGAGGAGAAAATGCGTGAAGGTACGTATATGAAACATTTTTGAAATAAAACTTTGAGCTTTTTTCAACCATCCCTCAGAATTTCGGCTCTTAATTTGCAATTGTTCATGAGTTTTCGAATTTAAAAAAAAAATCGTAACTCCGAGACAGAGGGTCGTAGAGCAATGTTTTTTTCTTAAATTTAGAGAAAAAATAGCACTATAAGATGCAGAAAGAACAATTTCGATATATGAAGTACTCGCGGAACTGTTCGCAAAATTAAATAGACGATTTCCGATTTTTATAAACAATTGGCCCTAGAGCATCATTGTTGTAATAAAAAGACTAGTTTTATTATTGCATTTCGTAGTTAAAGGTTCCAGGAAACTCTCTGATTTTTTGCGACAACTTTGGTGCACGTAAAAAATTTTTACGCCTATTGCAAAAAATAACAATTTGGGATGAACAATTAGAATAGCATCAATGTTTATGGACGGATTGCTCTGATTTTTCTTCATATATAGTACTCTATGAGAGCTACATTTTCCAGCAAGGACACATCGATCCATCGACTTTCCTTGGAATGAAAAATGAAGGAAATTTTTGACATTTTTTAGCTTTGTTGCTAATTATCTCGAGTTAGGTAAAAGATTCACACATCGTATTTTTTTTTAAATTTAGAGAATTTCATTGCCTACAAAATGGTATCATGAGGAACGATCCAAATGTTATAACGACTCCTCGGGATGCGAAATAATGGAAAAAAATACAACATTTTTCATTATTTTGTTGCTGTATTTTTTTTCACACCCCTGGGGTTGTTCCATTCCATGGGGGGATGTTCAGTAGGGTATCCCGCATCGGAAAAAAAATTAAACCGTCCTTTAGCATGTATGCGCAGTTCGAAGTCCAGAATTACTGGCCTATGAGTTGGAATTTCGAAGATGCAAAGCACATTTCAATGTCAGGATGTCATTGTAGTCATGTAATTCAATAATAGTGGAAACATCAAGTTTTTCGTATTGGATTTCATAGTTAAGATCAAATCTATGCATGGGCTCATCGCTCTTGAACGAGAGATACCTTAAGAATCTATGCTGGATTTTCTCAAGTTCATAAATTGATAATTTCAATTGAGGCCTCCATATTGCAGAGGCGAACGTTATTTTAGGACTAATCAAAGATATGTATAAATATCTGATACTTTCCGTGTATTGTAATCATCCTGGATTTGTTTCATGAATAATAGTTTGGTACAATAGGATGATGAAAAAGTCGTTTGGAATCACTAATTAGTGTTTTCACCATGGAGTGAGGAGAATGTTGCCTTGTTTTCATTCACATTGTTTTGTTTCACTCATAACCGTTCCACATCTCAATCTCTCAGACTCAACTGAATTCATCTCGGAGCTTGTTTTGAGACACAAAAACGAGAAGAGGCACGTCTGAATTCTACCGAGCACAGCCGAGCTGTGTCGATTACTTCGGAAGAAAGTTTCTTCTGCGATGGAAGGAGTGTGTGCCTAATTCGGTCCCAAAGTAATGTCACAACTGTGAGAACATGGAAGAAAATCTCGTTCCGGAGGATTGAAATATATTTACTAAACAAGTCATCGTATTTGATGATATTTTCAAGCGTTTAGGGGACGTCCATAAATTACGTACGGGTTTAGGAGGGAGAGGGAAGTTCTCAAATTTCCCACGAATTCTTACAAGAGGGGGGTCAGAAGCCCCCTTACGTAAGTATTCATGGGGTTTCATCATTGATCGCGACTGAATGTGAAGCTAGATGGAAGAATTGATATCATCCAAATACCGTATCATTGTTCTTCATTCAATACTTGAGAAAGTACAAAAACTTATTGTAGGCGAGATGATTGGACTGTGTATGCATATACACACGCAAGCTTCTTTCGATGAGTAGTCTCCGTTAGCCACATAACGTGTATGTATTTGGATGCATTATTTCGACCAGTATTAAGGAAAACTCTTCATCTAAAATTTTTATGCTCAAAAGTTAAACTTGGGTAAAATTTGATGATCTCACGTAAGATGGAGGGGGGGAGGGGAGCTCACTCAAATCTTGCAAGCCCTTCCGAGGGAGGAGCAAGGGATCAAAAATCGAAAATTCCCCCTTATCACGTAATGTACGAATGTCCCTCAGAGTCGACATAACGTGGGAACGATTGGAAAAAGTCAATTCCCAGCATACTCCATGAGGCCTCGTGAATGTTCAAGCTTCACATCACTGAATACTGTGGGATACAGTGAGAAACATCGTCATCTGGATGTGAAAGCGGTGAGGTAAGTTAGGAGCAACCCAGTTTCTCCTCGTGACACGCACATAGAATCGAGAAAGAATGGAATACTGCAGTTCTGCAAGAATATTTTGAATATGAGACAGAGACGAGGAAGATGTGCTAAATTACTTGAGAACTCATGGAGGAGCTTATTTCCTGGCGTCATTCTCATTGTTTGAGAAGGGAGAAGTCAGAGGTACCAGGAAGTAGTCCTTGTAATTCCAGAATCCTGAGAATGACTCATCCTTTAATATTCTGATGAGATGAAATTTGATTAGCTGCATGGCAAAATCTGCGAGTGCATTTTTTCAGACCTTGAGTGGGGGCGAACGAGGTATACTTCCTCATATGATGCATCTCATCACATATATCGAAATAATCCATTTATCATCTTGATCCACCAATCCCTCTCGATTTCGAAGGGATCATATCATCGGCCCCGGCGGGCAAAACACGACCTCATTCGAAAAACCATTCGATTAACCGTGAGGAGTATTCCTCTCCTTCGGCGGTGATGACGTAATATCGATCATATCGAGAATATTATCTCATTTCTCCTAGTTGAATATGACTTTTTGGATCATACGAGGAAGATATCATCATTGGGGTAGATCCATATAAAGATTTCCATGGAACTTTTAACTATTGATCCTCCGAAATGGGGAAAAAAATTTCCATCGCACACGTTTGAAATGGGTTTTATGTGATTCTAAGACCTCGAAAACGTGTAAAAAAGTGGTGCCACTCTCTTCCAAGCCAGGGTATCTGGTTCAGAACGACAAGTACGGAATTCCACTCTCGAAACATTTGTGAATCAACTCCAATCGAGTAGATTCGATTCAAAACATTGTCTAGACGATTGATAGCTCTTGTAAATTTCCAAAATCGAGTCACGACTTATGAGTCTCATTTCAATTTCTAGAGTTTAGTGTGGTGTTATTTTGTTCATATTCTAGCCGTATAATAAGTAGAAATCAAGAAATTCGCGATACCATCACATTTAGAGGCTTATTTAGTTTACCATCGGGATTCAAATATTTCTCCTTAGCTTCTCACAGAAATACCGGTCGACAATTGCAACTCAGAACAGTGCGGTTATATCCTTCTTTTGATCAAGAAAAAAGAGCATAACATTCCAACCCTGTGCTTTACGTCTCCTGAGTATGCAATCATTAAATGACCATTTCCGGAGCCAGTGGCACGATAACCTTATTAGCTTTGAAGCTTTATAAAATTTGCCCGGATCAACGCACACTCACAAACCAAACGGGATTCGATTCGTCTTCTTTTTACCTTCGAAGACTCATTGCTGAATTCCCCGTTTTACACAAGGTATTTCATCATTTTCGTAAACAATAGCCAGAGGAAATTTTTCCACAAAACTCGGTTACATAGATATGTGAGAGCTAATATCATAGCCAAAGTAGCGCACAACTCTGAATCAAACATTTTCTCAAAATATGAGATTAGTAGATGGATATATCATTCCAGCAAAGTAGTTGAGGCATAGGTATTTTAGTTACAGTCCTATCAATTTGAAAAATCGCGTTGGTTCGTTCGTAAACTACCCAAAAATCATCTTTTGCGGTCTTCTGTTGACAAATCAGGATGCGTTTCAACAAGAAAGAATTTAGGCCATATTGAATTATGCCAAATATTATCAAATGCCACTCCTGCGCACTCCCTATGGTTCAGAATACTCCAGAAACATTGCAGTAACACAAAAGTCAAGGCTTGCTGAAATAGGGCATGTACCCTGAAAATCCTTCAAAATGCTGAAAACCAATGTCTTGAGGTCTCATTTGAGAGCCCTTGGGTAGATTGGGGCAAATATGTCTATGTGTACTCTTGTAAAGGTTGCACACTATTACCACATGAAGAAGGTTTTGGAACAAACTATTCTGACGAGGAAACCTTTCCGTTGAGGCACTAAAAGAATTGTTGAAACTGTAAAACAGGTTTCCGTTATGAGAATGGAATCGGAGTGGATTTGAAACGGAGTAGTACGTAATTTTGAACCGTTTCGCACGAGAATTGGCCGCCTTTGATTCGAACGAGTTGAGAATGGTGCTCATAACAGCAGGTAATAGTTCGGAGTCCTCTCTTTGGATAAGTAAATAGCTTTCCTGTGCGCACTCGGTATCATATTCCTTGGCTCCCCAGTCAATTATTGGCTATGGTCACGAATGTGCTATATAAAAAAAAGGAGACTGTAGCGCCACTGGTGTTAGAAAATAGCCCCAAACTGTGGTGGTCCAGGCGAGTTGCGTGGTCGCAGCGGGGGGAGAGCGGAGAGGCCTAGATCACTCGGATATCGAAACGTTGCCTGTCTGCGTGAGGACCACCACGGCGTAACGCGCGAGCTACCCGCTAGATGTCTCGCGCAAGCAATTTGACCATAGTCAATAGATGCAGTTTACAGCTGAACTGCTACATATTGGATCTAAATTGATAGAGGGGAAAGAGTATCATAGTTGATTCGAACAATGAAAGAATCTGCGGCACCATATCCGTGATATATTTTCTATGTAGCCCGACTGACGTGAGTGTTTCTCTAGGACTGCTGTCCTCACGTTCGACCTATGGTCGATCTACATGATGAGGAAAAACTTATATAGCGATGAGTTATGGAAGTATCAACTACGTAGTTGATGTGAGAGTTTTGTCAAACATTTCTGTATATTGATTGTTGAACAAGTTATTTAGACATTTCTAATTGTATAAAATATACAAAAGAGTTCAAATGTTATCGTGTAGTTTCATTATAGTTTCTGGGAACGAATTATCCTTTCTCGACAGGATGCGTAATCGAATAATATTTTCATGACTCATCGGTGTATGAGTTTCCCATTATCACGTGCATCAATCAAAGTTACTTTTTTCCACGACTTTGAGATCAAATGTGAGAACAGCATCTCTAGAAGACGAGTCAGTCGGGCTACATAAAGAGTATATCACGAATATGGTGCCGCAGATTCTCTCATTGTTCGAATCATTCATGATACTCTTCCTTCTCCATCGATTCAGAACCAATATGTAGTAGTTCAGATATAATCTGCATCTATGAATGACTGGGGAGACAAGGAATATGAACATGTGTGCTCGCAGAGAAGCTATGGACCCATCCAAAAGAAGGACCCCAAGCTATTTCCTGCTTTTATGAGCACCATTATCAACTCGTTCGAATCAAAAGATGGCCAATCCTCGTGCAAAACGACCCAAGAGCACGTATTACTCCGTTTCAAATCCACTCTGATCCCTATCTCACAAGGGAAACCTGCTTTACAGTTTCGGGGGCCTCAACGGAAAGGATTCCACACGAGAATGGTTCGTTCCAAAACCATCTCCATGTGGAAATAGTGTGCCACATTCACAAGAGTACACATCAACATTTTCGGCACAATCCACCCGAGGGCTCTTGAATGAGCTCTTGAGTCCTTAAAACATTGGTTTTTCATCTTTGGAGGGTTTCCAGGGTACATGCCTTACCTTAACAAGCCTCAGAAAGACCCAAAGAGGTCACATTTTCTCGGAACTAGTGTCATGAAGTGAAGAAACTTGGCTTTGGGGTCATATCCAACGAGAAATGAGCCATATCACTTGGACGTTCCCAGACTGTGTCCGAAAAATGTTCCAAACGACATTCCTTTAAAAAAACTCAGCCCGCGATCTCAATTTTCAAGGGGGAATAATGCCCTAATAATGTGGAATCAGGAACCAAAATAATCTCCGATGGAGTATTCATTTCGAAAAAAAATTCGTTTAAGCACACCGTGTGGCGTATATTCAAGTAGTGGTTCATTCTCTTCGAGGTGGGAGAGAGAGGCGACGGAATGAAAGAATGAACCGAGTTGAATCAGCATTCAGTCATACAATACAGAAATTATGGTCAAATTTGATCTAGAATTCAGAAGGTTGAAAAAAGACCCAATTTTAAAGGTGCCTAGTGTTCGAGTCATGGCCTGATTTTGAGATTGCCTGATATTCGAGACATGGCTTATATTCCTCTTATATAGCTCTAGCGGGGTGGCTTGTATTCGAGGATGGTTCACTTCCGAAAACGTCTTATGATAAGCGAAACACGGTAGTATGAGTTTGAAAGTACCCTCAAAACATGTTTCAGACGGAATTTTCAGGACTTCTCAGAGATATCCCATCATGCTCATCTTTGTTAAGAGTCTACTATCTTGAATGGTTTACTCTGATTCTTGTTATATAGCCATGAAATGAGTATGAGACCGTACATTCAATACTATGCAGCTGGATTCATACGGATAAGTAACTCCTTGGAAACTTTGGAATAATGGGGGCCTGCTTGTACAGTCTTTCGAACGCTAGAAGATAAAATCGCAAAGGTCATTTTCAATGTATTTCCTGTGCTTTTTGGGCGCAATCATCAATGTTTTGATCCAGGGCTAACCAGAGATATTATCATCAAAAAAGAGGTCAAAATGTCAGGTCCGTGTGATGGAGTTCTTCCTCTCTTCGGTCTTTGTGATTGTATAGTGCCACCGGAAGGCTCCTTGGGAATCTGGGCGGGCAAGTTAATAGAATATAATGGTATTGAGTATCAAATTCCACAGCTTCAAGGACCCACAGATCACTCTTTATGTGCGCGCTGAGCCCATACATTTTGAGTTGCAGTTTCACCTAAAATTCTACCCGCTCAGTTTTCCTCAATGAAAGTAGATTTGCCTCATTCCAGTCCTCTCCGCACCAATTTCTTCTTAGAGTGAATCGTCAGGCGCAACTTCTCCATTACCCAATTTATCGAAATAAGAAGATTGCCACACTTCGGAGAGTACTCTTTCGCGAAAATCTACGCTTGCTCGATTTTCGTGTCAGGTCCATGTGGTACTAGTGCGACCCTTAATCGCGAGATCACAGAGGTCCTACTTACTTTCCCCCAAAGTATCTAATGGTCGAATCAAAATCCCGAAACTCCAGAGCTGTAGCTCAAACCGTTTGGCCTTGGGATCAATTTCGGTGGCAAAATGTGAGGTTCGTGTATTGCTTCAGAATCCCAGGTCCGTGTGACGCTATTGGGCTCTTCGTGTTATCCTTATGTTACCAATATGTAAAGATATCGGCACTCGTACGCGAGTTAATTAGCACTCTATACATTCAAAGAGTCGAGGCATACATCTTAGAACATTGGCCGAGTCTACATAGAAAACGCGCGCGCCCGCGCGTTTTGCCTATGAAGACCATCTATAAGGGAGCGCGTGAGTGGGTGCTCTTATGCATGACAGCTGTGACGGACAAGCCGTCACAGACGAAATTATTAAAATCTCTCGTCGCCGTCTCGAGCCAGCAAACCAGAAGTATAGGTATTAACCCCCAGATACTTCTTTTTTGTTGTTGTTGAGATGCTGGCTCGAGAGGACGACGACGGCAAGCGACGAGGGAGTTGGACCAGCGGAGGCAGTGCGGGTATGCCTACACATAGGCAGCCCCTTCTACGCCCCGGACAGCCGCGGTAGCCGCACAAGAGGCTGCCCCGGGTGAGCAGCCGACGGGACGCGGTTTCTACAGTTGGGTGGCCCGGAGAGCTTCCCCAGGGGCCCGAAGCCCTGTTTGGCCCTTGCACCGGCCCTCTCATACCCCACGGACATGCTGCCCCTCGACACCATGCCCCGGGGCATGTGTGTACGCACCGGAGCGCGGACGACGGCGACGATGGCAACGGACGAGGCCCTCGCTCGCGGGTGAGCGAGGGTACAAAATTGCGATGCTGATTGATACGCGGACGGAACGGTGGTGACAGCAGAACACAGTTGGGCATGGTGATGTTGTGAACGCCCTGCCCGGGCTGCTGGCCATACGGGCGTGTGCCCCATCTGCTGCAGCCCGGGTAGGCGCGCAGGCCGGCAGCGACGAGGTTAAGTGGCACATGCACCACTTGTTGCATGTGTACAACGTACACTTGGTGTACCGCACGCCCGCGCACCATCGATGCGGCCCTGGAGCGGTCACCCACGACACGGGTGACCATCACACGGACGCGGGTAGGCCTGGGTGACCCAGCGGAAGACGGCGATGACGGACAGGCCGGTACACGCGGCAAGAGCAGACAGCTGACTGGCGGTGGACGAGATGCGGCGGCGCTGCGGGCATGTAAATCCGGGCCACACCCGGGCGGTCGTGGCCACGAAAATACAACGGACGGATACCTGGACAGCGGCCACTGGGCGAATTTGGGCTTGCGGACGACGTCTACATATACTTAGGGTTATGTACACATGAAAATGTTGCACTCGGACTGTGCACAGCATATATATAGATATACTGCAGCCATGCGGGCTGGATATCATTATGCCATGGGCAGCCTCGAGTATATATAGATATACTGCTGCAATGCGGACTAGATATAGATATATGGACGGGTATAAGAGCTATATGAGGTGAAAGCGTGGAGTTACGGCAAGCGCAAGTCTGCGATGCCTCCGCATGTATTTCTGCGGTGCATGCGCGTGAAAGGGCCAGAATATTCTCTGGGTGGAAGCATCAGGACCGTATATACTGCAATTGACGGACTTGAAGCGAATTTCGTAGAATCTCAGCTACGGCATGGAACGAGTATAGTGGACTGGACTTGGATATTTGGCGCGCTCAGCCACCAGTTGGCGCTGCCAGTGTTCCGGTAAAATTGAACGGACCAATTAGAGAGCTTCTCTTCGTTGAAGACGAAGGCGAGCTTTTGGTGAAGATGAAGCGGCCATTGTGCCACTTGTATATCTGACCCGGTGCAGTACACACGTACTAGTCGCGCTCGCGCTTTTAATTCGGAGCACGTGCCCAGCCGCGAGTCCCCCAGGAGTCCCGGTTGCTCAGGACGAGTAGTAGCTGCTGTGATTGGACTCGTGTAATTGTGGGACGTCACATTTGGACGGAGCAAGGAAAAATCATCAAGCAACGGACAATGGCATCAAACGGTGAGTGGTCTTGCTATTTTTCTTAGATTCTCTCGTCGGGTGTGCGAAGAGCCACGCGCGTCGCGGAGGGCAATCGTCGTGCCCGCGGACAAACTGGACTCCCGGGGGACCTCGTGAGCTGGTGCATCGCGTTCTCGTGGACAAGACGTCTCCAAGTGACGTACGCGCGTTGTGAAATTGCATCAGCGGATCCGGAGCAGCAACCGCGTCGCGTGGAGAAATTCGGAGCAGCGATTTAGTGGAGTTTTGGTGTGTGCTCGTGGACAAGACGTCTCCAAGTGACGTACGCGCGTTGAGAAATCGCACCAGCGGACCCGGAGCAGCAACCGCGTCGCGTATGAGAATTCGGAGCAGCGATTTAGCGGAGTTTGACGCGTGCTCGAGGACAAGACGTCTTGGAAAGACGTGCGCGCGGTAGAAAATTCGTGTCGAGGACAGACCTCCTGGAGGAGGCGCGCGTGGACGAGACATAGTGAACCTTGGACGAGCTATAGTTGGACTAGGAGCCAGGTGCGTGATCGTACACCTGTTGCTCGAGCGCTTGGGACAAACGAGCATCGGAGCACAAGCCATTTTGGGTGCTTGCTGTTGCGCGCGCGTTGCGAGGGCTGCTGAGCGGCCATTAAGGACTAGAAAATTTTGGAGCAAATAAATTGTGGAAGAATATCGGAGCAGGGACCGGACAAGCTGCACTCTACGGAGTGCAGGTAGATTTCGCGAGTGATCGGACAGAGTGATACGGCCTTTTAGTGAAGTGCATTTATTTTTTTTGTATTTGCAGGAATATTCAGAGACATTCTATGAGCAATTAGTGAAAAACTTAGAGTCACGCGGACTATTGTCGGGTTAATATTCGTTGTAGATAACTGTACATACCGCGTAGAAGCAACGTAAAGAATATAGAGGCCAATTTATTTTCATAATAAATTCCGAATCATTATTGCGATTCCGTCCCTCCCCTTTCTGCGATTTTTCAGGTAATTTTACACGGTAAGTGACGCTGTGTTCCGGAGTTGCTGAATTTGCAGAAGCCGTTTCGCCGTTCGCGCGCGTGTTACCTGCGATCTTAGGTTCAGAGTCCCGTTAAAAATAAATTAGTTCTGCTGGTAGAAATACCACGTCACACAGCATCGGCAAGACGCGCGCGCGCTTCCTATGTAGACTCGGCCATACGGAAGAGAGATTTAGGGCTGGCACATTTCCGACCGCTAAATATCGGAATTCCTGGGGAACTACTGATATCTTGACTAACTGTAGAGTTTCTGCAATTTGAATGATTTTCGGGAGGCATGTTATGGTGAATTCGTCATTCCACTTCCCGAATCCAAATCCACGTGAATCTTATGAGAAGTGGATTGAAGCATGACGAGAATGTACTTGTCCTTCTATTTTGTCTCTAAAATTATATATCTCGGAGCTGAAATGATGAGAAATGTCGAACTTCCCCACCGTTCATCTCGTATAGTTTAAGCCAGCGTGTTCGAGCAAAAATCTAGTCTTCCATTAACTATCTATTCCCTATCATTGATATTCATTGCGACGGAGGGAAAATCGTAAGGAGGGACGGCTTGCTCCTTATTTAGAAGACGTCCATGAGGGGGATAGGAGAGAAAACATTTCAGAATTCTTTATTCAGAACGAAACATTCACACTAAAAGACGTTCAATTTCTTTCTGTATGGCTCGGATCTGTGGTTTCAGTTGTGACCCTTCATTCAAAGTGACTGAGCAAGCAACGACCGGACGGGATACGCCACATGCCCTGCCAAGTGCCTGTTTACTGCGAACGAATACATAAGGGACATTCTTATCTTCACATAAGAGGGGCAAATGCAGTAAGATCTCCAACGGTTGAGCATCTGCAGCCATTACTATGAACTCAGATAATCCACGGTTTAGTGTTTTTGTTGCTTCGTTAGCTCCTTTCCTCAACTGCTTGTAATTCAGAGCTTGTTGGACCACATTCAATATTCTTGCCGTCAGGGCTGTATCAGCAAGGGGGTAAGCTCGAGGATTCGTGTCGTCGACCTGGGAACCAAATTTGACATGAGAAGGATATCATGAATGAATCTCATGAATATGTCACAAAAGATATGAGAGAGGAATGCTCGTGCAAGGACTTGTGGGATAATTCACGTCGACTCTTCAAGTCTGCTCTTTAGACTCCAAGGTATGTAATTTCGACCTATATATGTAGAGGCCGCACGAACAATCAAGTAAGAATTTATCACATCATCAACGACGTATCCTTCCCTCAGCTTTCTGATCACGAGATTTGTTCCTTCAATACCCGCTCACATAACCTCAAGGATTCGTACTCAAGTCTTTGGATAATAATGACTCAGAATCATCCTGCTTGCCGTTTCTAATATATTCAATCGAAAAATCAGGAAAAGACTGCATAAAATCAATGAGTACTGGCTCGAGGTGATGAAATCTTGCAGGCTGATAGATCTTGCAACGCTGATCAACTTTGTCAATGGACAGAAAGAGCGGTTATGAATAGTTTCTGTGATATTTTCAGTCGAAATCCAGGAAGTGTACAGAATACGTAGACTATGTTGACACTTCTCATCGATTTTTCGAGAGCCTCGCTTGCTCGAACGTTGCTTTAATATCTGAAATTTCACAGATTTATCTATGACTGTCAAATTAGAACAGGTAGAAAAGAGAATGGCGCGCAAAACCCTCCATCATGGAACAATCTACAACCATGTCTCGTAGTATTAAGAGTATTTTGCATTCAAATCACCGATAGTGGATGCGTATTAGTTCTTGCAAGAGAGATAACACGGGAAACACTGATTATTTTGGACGACTTGAAGATTATGCCGTTCCACGAGTACTCGGTGATTATGTGCATCGGTATCTATCATCCATCTTGCAAGTCTCCCACGCAGTGAATCTGTAGTTTTGCACCGCAAAGACTCGGACAACCGGAACTATCAAGTACTTGAGCAATAGCGATATCTCTACCCTCACCTGAAATGAGTGATATATCTTCATTCAATGGAGAGTTGCAGGCTCACGAGTAATCGCGCGAGGAGTGGCACCCGATATCGGAATTCTTGCACGATTGCGGATACTTGATGTCGAACATAAGATGCATTTAGATTTCAGGTGAAGAATTTCTGCAAGTGAAATTCTTGCAAAAGCATCCTAAATGAATGGGAATCAAGAAATTGATCGAATTTTAGCCATTGTAGCAACAAGCGAGCAAGCGAGGCTCTCAAAGAATCGATAAAAAATGTCAACATAGCCTACCTGACCTCGATATTTCGCGGATTCCAATTGAAATTATCTCCAAAACTATTCATAGCCACTCTTTCTGCCGATTGAAAAAGTTGACCAGTCTTGCGGGATTTATCAGCCTGCAAAATTCCATCAAATTTTACCTTATACCAGTACTCATTGCTTTTGTGCGGTATCCATCCACATCGAACCAGTTTTCGAATGAGTAAGAGTTGGGAGGAATTTTTGAAATACACTTCGATGAACTGCGCCTCGCTTTTCTCTTGAAATGTACATTGCACAAGAGATGAGCAAAGACGGTTGTGCATTAAGCATCCTGAATATAACCCATGGGTGTATCGTATTGAAATAACGCATCACTATGTCACGGATATGCAGCAGACATCTCTCGCCAATGGTAACCACCGTGGTTCAATGGATGAAACCCTCGCGTTCCACGTAGGACGCTCGGGGTCCGTTCCCCACTAGCACCAATGTGATACCGCAAGGGGGACAACATCATGTCCTGGGGTGTGACGACCCTCCTGCCCCAGTTACTGGGACACCGTACCCGGGCTTAGGCCCGAAGCCGGTAGGGAGAAGACTGGCTCCGAGACTGGTGCTCGGCGCTTTGACTTTTCCCGGAAACCGCAAGGGGGGTTGGGGCATGGCGCCTCATCCCTGGGGTGTGACGACCCTCCGGCCCCAGTTACCGCCCGCCGGAGCGAGGAGACCGCACATCTCCATCCGGCACCACGGGAGTGGGTGAGTCTAGGGACTCAAATTGGGATCGCCCTCCGGCGATAACAATGCGAGCCCGTAAGACTCATCCATCATACCGAGGGACTCTTTGAGCTCTCAGGAAGCCTAAAAGAGTCCCAACCCCCCCCCCCCCCCCCACCGAGGGGTGGGCATCGGCCTTGTGCTGGGGGCCGTGCCCGAAAGTCGGTAGTCGGGGCGGAGGACTGAGCCATCACCGAGCCTGGCTCGGTGTTGGTCATCCTCCAGCCCGACGCGCTGGCAGAGCGTATACCTGCCCCGCGCCCATGGGGGCAACCGGGGTTGAGCCGAAAGGCAGGGACCCGGTATACAAAAGCCAATATTCCTAGTACCAATGTGAAAATTCCTCATCGCCGGAAAGCACCTCGTTTCAGGGATGAGCGACCACTCACTTTTTCGCTCGCTCCGCTCGCTCGCGCTCTTGCAGTGGGGGAAGGGCAAGAATTTGGTTTGGAGATGGAACGAGCAAAACGAGTGAAGCATCGAGCGCAGCGAGCGAAACTGACGAGGGGAGCACCAACCTTGTGGGTCCTGGATCTTTACGAAAATTTGGAAATCTTCTTGTTTTGATGAGGAATGAAGGTACCCAAGAGGATTTCGTCCAATGGGCCTCCTATCCAGAGAAACAGCCATGGAGGTTAGCATTGTCAGTATATCTATATATACGACTTTTTAACATGGGCCTATATGGACAATGTTCATCTCGATAGATGAGTCTCGGGATAGAAGGCCTATTGGACAAAACCGTTCTGGGTACCTCCATTTCTTACCAAAATAAGAAGATTCCCAATTTTTCGTCAAGATCCAGGACCCACGAGATTGGTGTTCCTCTTGTGAGTGGAAAGAGCGGAGCGTTGAGCGCGAGGATAGGGATGCGGATCGGAAGAATGGGAGCAACGTCGCTATATACCTCACTATACTATATAGTTCTTTTCAAATCTTTCGCCCCAAAGCACCCCACGCCACCCCACACCACCTCACACTCCATTCTACAATCCACTCACTCTTTATTCTATTATCCGCCCCACACTGCCATTCAAAATCCGCCCCACTCTTTATTTCATTGTCCGCCCCACGTTGCCGTTCAAAATCCGCCTCACACCTCCTTCTGTAATCCGCCCTACACTGCCATTCAAAATCCACCCGACTCTCCATTCTATTGTCCGCCCCACACTGCCATGCAAAGTCTGCCTCACACTGCCGTTCAAAGTCCGCCCTACTCTTTATTTCATTGTCCGCCCCAAATTGCCGTTCAAAATCCGCCTCACACCTCCTTCTATCATCCGCCCTACACTGCCATCCAAAATCCGCCCGACTCTTCATTCTATTGTCCGCCCCACACTGCCATGCAAAGTTTGCCTCACACTGCCGTTCAAAGTCCGACCCACTTTTCCTTCGACAATTGGCCCCACACTGCCCACTTAGAACCGCGCCACACTGCTTTCCAAAATTCGCATCAGTCCCCATTTCAGTGTCCGCCTCACATTTCTCCCTACAATCCGCTCGCACTCCCTCCTGAAATCCATCCTACACCGCCTTCTACAATCGGCTCCACCCCATTAATATATCGTTATAACCCTATCACTTTAATATAGATTCCTCCCAGATTCCTCCAAGAGAAACAGTTGTATCCATGACGAGAAATTCCTCCAATCATTTCACTGGAATCCATTTTCCATTCAAAAAACTTTCACTGACAGGGAGTGAGCTTCAACCATTTTCTCCATCTCGCCGGAATCGTTCGATTGTAGGTCTCATCTTATCCTCCACTATCATCCCCCTCCCCATGCTAAACATTGATCTTTGACCATCATTGTCTCTGCTCGTGTGTATGATGTCCAGCCGTTCTCCTCAACCCTTTGATCGATTTTCCTCGGATTCTCATATATGATAGATAACCACCCTGAGATGTGCTGAATGGAATGATACTTTACTATATCGAAAATTTTTCGACGTATGCATGTTTGACGATGAAATTGTCAACATTTTCGGGAATTCTATTATTGCATTCAGAGATATTTTCGTCCACAATCCTCATATCAAACTTCCTGTCACTCGAACACTGGTTTTTCGCCATCCTCATTCACTTCGTTAATGTGTATCTCCCATTGTCATTCATTTTTGTCATTGAAATTATAGATTCTCCACCACGCGATAGAGAACCACGTCATATTCCTCCTCCATACATTTCCGCGAAACTATGCATCAACCAACCGGTGTATCATGCCAATATCAACATTTCATTACCTTACTTTGATTTTTTTCAGGAACTTATTTTAGTACGTATGTTCCAAAAATTGAATCAAATTTTGGGGATTTCTGACATTTTCGTTTTCAAAGACGCGTATGTGGAAAACTGTTAGATAGAGTCATCGTTGAACCCTACTAGCGAACCTCGACGTGGTCATTTATCACTCATGAACATTTCAGAGAGATCGATCAAAGGATTGAGAAGAACTCGAGATCGGAAGGAAGAACAACATAGATGTCAAAACATCGAAATCCTCTGCGAATATTCATTTTCCGTGACCACCGAATACCTACAAAAGAAATTCCACCTACAATCGAAAGATCTTGACGTCGAGAACAAAATAATGGGATCTTGCTCTCTCTAAATTCCCTACAACAATTCCACCCTACGGTGTTTCTGGACCAACTTTCAATGAGACACCCCTTATCAATTCTTGTTCTAGATGGTGGTTCATGGTATGGAAAACTATATTCGATAGAGAACTTGCATGAAAAATATTTCCTATCTTAATCGATAGATCACATCAAAATAAGCAGAGTTACAATACAGTTTTTTATTTCATGGCCATTAACTATTTATCTATTAATGTTAAAATTCGCCCGCGAAAGACGCCCGATTCAAATCGATGTCACGTGACTCCTACGTCATCGGGGTAGCCGCCGATACACACATGCAAACCCGCGTGCATTGGAGTTGCGTACGTGTGACGGCCGTCTGCCAGCGCTAAAATAACAAATCGGACCCGGCTTGTTTTATGCTCGGAACAATTTTTTGGAACAAATTGGGTGTGAATTTCTTCCATTAGCAGTTGCTCCTGGCCTTTTACCACAGCTGAGGTGCAGTGAGACCGGCTGTTAACACGTTTTTTGTGCATAGTGAAGTTAAGAAGGATGCAGGTTACTCAAAATGTTATCTGGCCCATGAAATGAAGCAATAGAGGCATAATATATGTGACTGCGGTAAATAATTTCCACACTGAATCATCTGAATCTTCTTATTCACCTTCTTATCTGAGAATGTTGACATTCTTCGACGATGATTACCCAATCTCTTCTTGTGATGCATCAGACAGAACCAAATTGAGCGTACTCGATCAAACATTCAGTGAATTAGTTGTAAGCTGTTTGATGTGCTTGCAATCATCCAAATCATGAGTTGGCCCCTAGTGTTGATATCAAAAACAAGCACTCCCCACTTCTAGCTTCCCAGTACTAGATCATTATGCTGTGGCTGCGTTAGATAGTTGGTGCAGTTGGAAAGAACCACAAAAAAGATACAAAATGATTACCATTCATTCTATTGATGAAAGTTCATGATTGACCAAACCAGTAAACAGCGTTGGTATAATGACCTAGTACTGGGAAGCTGAAAAAGGAAGAGCTCATTTCTGATGTCGACAACAGGGCCTATTTCATGATTTAGATGATTGGAAGCACATCAAACAGCTTACAACTACTTCACTGAATGTTTGAATGAGTACGCTCATTTTTGTTCTGTCTGATGCATAACAAGAAGAGATTGGGTAATCGTCGTCGAAGAATGTCAACATTCTCAGATAAGAAGGTGAATAAGAAGATTCAGATGATTCAGTGTGGAAATTATTTACCGCAGTCACATATATTACGCCTCTATTGCTTCAATTCATGGGCCAGATAACACTTTGAGTAACCTCCATCCTTCTTCACTTCACTATGCACAAAAAACGTGTTAACAGCCGGTCTCACTGCACCTCAGCTGTGGTCAAAGGTCAGGAGCAACTACTTATTGGGAAAATTCTTACCCAATTTGTTCAAAGAAACTGTTTGGAGCATCAAACAAGCCGGGTCCGATTCGTTATTTTAGCGCTGACAGACGGCCGTCTCACGTACGCAACACAAATGCGCGCGGGTTTGCATGTGTGTATCGGTGGCTACCCTAATGACGTAGAAGTCACGTGACATCGGTTTGAACCGGGGGCCTTTCGCGGGCGCATTTTCAATTATTTATTATAAATCGAATATTGCCCCGAAAATTATTCTGTTTTGGCCAAAAATTCTCTTGTAGTCTGCGCTATCGAATGCATATTCTATATTGGCGAATGCTCGACCATGCAAGTTCCCTATTGAAATTTGAATTGCCCATGTGGGGTTTTCGAGAAAAATCTCATGTTCGAATCTTTGAGGTGAAACATTCTCAATTTCTCCTTCAGGATCAGAACTCGTCAACATATCGAATTCTAATGAGTAAAACCATCACTCATAATATGAACAACATGAATCACGAACAAGGTAGATTTTCCGCGGATAATCTATTGGACTATCAAAAAGGATCTTAATGATGTCATTCCATTCATTTATCTCCTTTTATACCATAAGGCGGAATGCTACGAAGAGGTGGGTCTGATAATTCAGGCGAGTTTAAATTTTATTGCATCCTCATGGATCTCCCCATTTTGTATTTTTCCGGATGATAGTTTTTCTGAAGGGAGGTGAAGTATGAGTTCATCTGATTAAGATGTGTGGTTGGTGAGCGGAGTGAGCAGGGGGGCATGAAAGAGTGATTCAGGTCAAAACCATCCCGTTGTCGGATATTCCATTCATATAGTCATAGAGATTGTTTTAATGTTTTCGAGTTCAAATATTGATCAAATGGTAACAAAGAATTACATCCAAATCTCAAAAGTAATCAACATAATTCGTTGGATGATTTAAAAATGGTCTGTGGAATGCAAAAACAGATGCGTTCTCGAAGACATTTATGAATTTGAGGGGAATTGAATCTAATTGCGCTATATGTATTTATTTCGGTGACAACTTTCAGAATTTGGAATAACATGGTACTGATGATGTTCAACTTTGGAGAATTTGTTTGGTACGATGACTGATCTGCATGAGTAGAGAGAAATTTTTCCAGCATCACACCGGCACACAGATAAAAGTATCTGTACTTTCGACGGGACCTACTTTTTTTCATGTATATTGGAACGCTAAATTCGAATCCGAGGTCGGTTTAGCCCGGCTAGCTCTTGTTTTCGAGAAAATCGTGAAAATTCGGTGGAAATCGTAGGAATAGCGGAGAATAGCATTACAACTCTGATGAATTTTCATCAATCTACATATTTTGACCTCAAAACTTGTACTCGTGGGTTTTCGGGGTTGCTGAACACGGATGCAGTGTCAGAATACTGATTTCCTCGAATCCGAAATTGTGGTTTCAAAATGGCGGAATGGAAATTTCCGGAAACTACTCAGTTTAGCTCCATGGGTCTTTTCTCTGAAGTTTTTCATTGTACTCGGGGGTTTCCGGGGCCACTGAACACGGATACAGTATCGGATTACTGATTCCATCAAATCCAAGATGGCGATTTCGAAATGGCGGAATGGCAATTACCGAAAACTGCTCAGTTTAGCTCCATGGGTCTTTTCTCCGGGGGTTTTGGGGTTGCTGATCACAAATATGATGTCAAAATGATGCTTTTGTGGAATCCGAAATGGCAAAGGAGGATCTGGCCCAAATCCTAGGAAGGCAACCAACCCCCAAGCTCCCAAATCCTCGGACCCGGTCACCTTCGGATTCAGCACTTCGGGCCTGAGAAGCGTGAGGAGGATCTGACCCAAATCCTGGGGAGGGGGGCAACAAATCTTCGGACCCGGTTACCTTCGGATTCAGCACTTCGATCCTGAGAAGCGTGAGCAGGATCTGACCCAAATCCTCGGAAGGCAACAAATCCACCAGCTCCTGAGCCCACGAACCTACTCCGTCTTGAGCTGTATGCTCCGATTACTAGAAGTGACATGCTAATTTTCAAACCCATGACTCGAGCAACAAAGCCCCAAGCTTACAAACTTACTAGCCCATTCCGTCTCAAGCTTAGCGCTCCCTTGATAATCAACGGCCGCTAGCCGGATAGTTCTCGCTCGACGTCCAACCACACGACGGCTCGGAGCTCGCCACTCTTTTGACCAGACAGCGTAGGGCTAAGTTAGATGAAGTTCCATAACTGCGAAAGTCCGACTCCTTCTCGAAATTACCCTCTCCCCACCGCGAGCCGCTTTAGTTTGCAGCGCTACCACCAGGTGGCGTCGGACGCCTTCCACAAGTGAAGTACGAGTCTCGAGTGTACAGGAGAGGGATTTCGGTCTACGAAGTCGTACTTCCGACCTTGAAGACCTGGGAGCTTCCGAACTAGATTCCCCTCCAGTTACATCTGAGATACACTTCTGTGAATCGTGAAGCACTGATGTATGCCTGTAACTTGAGCACTTCTCCGGAGTCATGGCGGAAAATCGATCCATCAGGTCAAGTCCCATAAGTCGAAGCACTGATGAGTGCCTGTGACCAGGGTACCTGCTAGTGGTGACCGTCAACGACAGCTCCGTCTGGCCAAGTCCCTGAGTGGAGGCGCTATTCCCGTCATTGCAGGCACGAATCAGTGTCTTACGATGCAGGGTGTAGGAAGCCCAGTATCGGCGGCTAGTCAGGGTGAGCAAGCGGGCCCGTAGACGTCATCATCAAGCAACCGCAGCTCTACATTGGTGGGTGACTTGGTCTCTGTAGAGTATGATGCTACAAGGAGTAGCTCCCATGAAGGTGATAAGTGTAGATTAATATACAGTAGAACCTATGAAGTTGGACACTCCCTATGTTGGACACCTCCTCAAGTTGTACGCCTTTTATTGGAACCGAAAAAAATTACACAGGTTCAAATGGGAATTTTTCTTTGTATGTTGGACACTCTATATGTTGGACACCTCGCTAAGTTTTACCCCTCACTAGGAATTCAGAAATAGTATTTCAATGTATGAAGACCTTCAAAGTTGGACATTTCAAATTATATGGCACATACTTGGACGTTCACTAGCTCACGTTATCAGAATAATCCTGTATAGCCTACTGACCATCTCATAATATGATGTACGCACATACACGGTGTCAAGAAAATGAACAACCACGCTTGTAGTTAACTGTCTCTAAAACAACAATTTCAAAATGCTCCAAGAAAGCAGGCTTCCAGAATTTTCAACGACACGGTTGATGATTGGATTGTTCATTTTTCTTGCGAATATGATATCTGGAATTCTTAAGTATGACTTAGCTATCTATGGATTTCTCAATAAAGGGACTAAGCGGTTAAGCATGGTGAATTGCCCCTCGTCCGGTATAGCCCCCGGAGTAGATTTTCCCGGTTTCTAACACCAAAGTGAGTGGGAAAAAAGGTTTATTAGGTCCCGAGGTCACCTTCACTTTTTGTACCACCCTAAAACGACCCTGAAAAAGGCTAAAAATCGATATTTCTTAGATTACACCGTGTTCTGACGCATCTCAATGAATCGCTTCGAAAATTTTTTGACATATTCTTGAAATCTGAACAATTTGAGGAGATATATTTGCGTTCCGCTTACTTTTCATTTAGGCCCTAAAAAAAATTCTTAAAAATTAAAAATCAATTTTTCTCATAGAGATTGACCGGGGAAACGAGAAATTCCTATTCCAACGTGTTTATCAGGAAAAAATACGTCGGATATGAGTGTTTTTGGTCATTTTCAAGTGGTGGAAAGTGGTCAAAATCGACCAAAATCATTTTCAAAGCAAATTCTGATTCAGTATTTAGCATCTCCTGCGCATGCGCGTTTATCTGCGTCCCTAAAAGTATTCTTAATCGATAGCCAGTGTAATTTCCTTTAAGATGACCACTTGCAGAAGTCGATTTGATGCATTAGAACCCGAGATATAGCTATTTGTAGAGAGGAAAAAATTCAAAGTACCAAATCCGTGAACCGCCGGAGCCCAGTAATGAAGAGATGCTCAGGTTTTCGCTTCTGCTGCATGGAATAGACTTCTGCAGGGGGTCATTTTGAAGGTAATCGCGCGGGCTATCGTTTTAAAATGAGTTCAGAACCCGAAAATCACGCGCATGCGCAGAAAATCGCGTTATATTGTCTATATTGCAGGATTACTCTGCGTTTACCATTTTTCCATCGTCACCGTTCCAATAATCGTCAAGGTTACAGCAAAGAAAGACTGAGAACTCATATGGTTATGTTCCAAGTATATTTTGATTGGAGACGCATCACATGAGTATTGCCTGGAAAGTATTAGAGCGAGTAATAGACGAAAACCACATCAAAAGTAGAAAATGTCCTAGATTCTCGAATGCTGATGGTTCCTGTTTCTAGAGAATGTTGGAGTTCGCTAGCTCAGTCTTCGTACTCACTGTCATCTGCTATCACTGGTTCCACACCTTCATGTTCAAATATTCGGCTGAGAATTTCAGCTGGTCTAATGATCTGCGATAAATACCTGGCGTGTGACAAGTAATAAATTATAGATGCTACGTGCGAGCAGCATCCGATGGTGCGGAGTCCATTCGCACACTCGCAGCAATATCCAACTATACCACGAATACCAACACAACGGCTATCATATTTCACAAAACATTTATACATTTTTCTATTTATATGCCGAGACCTCACTTCGAATTTGATTGGGTCTGGCGACTCTTTCACATAACTGAGGGCTATGTTGCCGTCATCATCGTAAATCTCGGCCAAATAAGAGACCGCTTGGGATAGTTGATAAGACCCAGTAAACAAGATCTTCAAGTCATTCTCCGTCATCTCAGGGAAATCTTGTATGTCATTCGAGGTCACCTTCAATAGTAAAGAAGAGCGTCTGTTCCATCGCTTCTCTTCAACTTCTAGAGCGAGTTGATTACTATTGTGAACATCTTGGGTCATCCTCACGAAGATAGCATCTTCCATTCCTGAGTCACTATTTAACTTCCTCCCATATTCATTATGGAGATAGCAAGCTATGCGAGCATACAGCCCTATTTTTGGAAGCAGCTTGTTGTCCACTTGGTTGTGCAATAGTTTACATTTTCTACCTATAATGCCATGAACGGCTTCTACCACCCAACGGCATTTGGTGACTTTTCTAGATTCATTGGCTTCGACTGTTGACAACTGTTTCTGATTGCCTTTCAAGGCGGGCATCATCACAACAAACCCGAGTCCTTCTAAATAACTCTTCACATCCCGAAATCCCCGGTCCAGAATGAAGATATCTCCGGGCTTCAACAATCGCCGTATCCCATTTGGATCTTCCATAATCAGTTTCATTATAGTGGCATCATTCTGTGTCCCATAGAATGGTCCAGGCAAGTCTACAACAAATCCGTCGGTTGTACAAATGGTCATAGGTTTACAAAGAGGTTTCTTCTTTTGGCCAGAGTAAGATTTCCTCTGATAAGCGTTATTGGCGCTCTTTTCATGGCTAACATATGTCCCATCACAAATCAGTGCCAATCGGTCCCCGATATTGAATAATTTATTGGCTATGGGAGACGTGTGGTTTTTGATGAGATAATCTCTTGTGTAGACAGTCGGTCCAAATCGTTTCGGTAGAATATCAACTTCGAATGAATTCAAAACTGATGTACAAAAATGAGATACTAGTCGAGGATTTCTTAGATCCAAAATTGAAGCAATCACCTCGTCAGAATTCCCGGTCCGTAGTTTGAATAAACAGGTGACTACAGCTTGAATTGCATTTCTATTCTCCGAAGCACGTAGTGATTTCATTCTGCTGACCAAATCTTTTAATTCATCTGAAGTAAGTCCGGTGAAAACTTTCAAACGCGCGTCTGATATACTCCAATCACCGATATGTTCAAACAGCCCTTCGTTGACTTTGTTACTCAATCGTGACATGAAACTGGAGAATTCTGAACTAGGAATAGAGCACTCATTCGAGTAGATGGTTAAATCATCCACTTCGCTACGATAAAGCAATCTTTTTTGAATCAAATGTCTTAAGCAACAACGATTCCTCTTTGGAATGTAAATCTGTCTTAGTGAAAAAACTTGAAGACGCGCCTCCTCTGGAACGTCAACGATGTCATTTTTGGCTCGACAAATGAAACAATAACCGTGAGAGATTATAGTTCTTGCAAAAGGTACATTGACGTACTCAATTTCTTTTTTTTCGGGGACTTCATAGAGTTCACCAGAAGATTGTTGAGATGGTATTGGAGGTGACTCAGAGAAGTTTGATGACTGACTACCTTGAGAAGTTTGGGCATGTTGAACGTTCTGTGTAGGGACTGGCTCATCTACTCTTGCACGTTTGCTTGCTCGTTTGTAAAGTGATCCATAACATTTTTTACATATAAGAGATCCAACTCTAAGATCCTCTTCAAAAAACTCAGAGATGCGTTGAATTGATTGATCAGTGAGAACTATTTGTTCGCTTTTTGGCAACTTTCTGGATGACTGATAACAATGAACACATCTGGTGTCTTCATTCTTCCTACAAAATGTCACAGGCTCACCTCCATCATTACCCTTTGAAGTGCTACAATGGAATGGTTCATATTGCAATTTGTACACCTAAAGATGCAATGCGAGGAATAAATAGGATCATACCTGGCAATTGGATTTGACATATTTGAAACGGATAACAACTGTGTAGTCAAACATCCAGTCTTAGGAGTGTATCCCAAAATCAAAAAGATCTTCAGAAGCACAAATAGCTGCAGTAGCAACTTCATCTCGTATCAATGACTAGCTTGTTCAGATGACTGATCTGTGAATCAAGCATTCCTATGAGTTTAATATATTCCTAATTCGAGTTCAAACTATTTACATTGATCAATACCCAATCCTATTCACTAAAATTATCAACAAATTCATTATTTAACTGGTTGAAATTCATTCAAGATGAAGCTATTCAAGAGTAATATACTTGTGCATTTCAAATGAGATTACATTGAACCTGGATCCAACATTCCTCCATCAAGCTTTTAGGTTCCATTCATTCAACCACTTGGGTATAATTGGGAAAGACTTACCTATCATTGTGTTTTCATTAAAGTATCGAATAGCTGATATTCGCCTCTATCATAGTAGTGCAAAAGTCTAGTGTGACGATACTCTGAGATCTAAGTCAGTATGCAGGGGTGGATCCTATACTTTGGATATCTCAAGGAGTTGCATGAAGGCAGCATTGATTGAGTTCTATCTACAAGGGTGTTCTATCATCAGGAACCTCTAACAATTTCTTTCGAGTGCTATCCAGCTGTTACATCACCTGTGTACAAAATTGAGATTGATAATTTCACAATATGGTAAATTCAATGAGCTCACACACTCAGTCGCAGCTATGATTTGGGGAAGAAGTATTGGCAACACTTGACGAAAGCTATTCTTGTTACAAGACATTTGCCTGCGTTTTTGGAAGTGAATATTGATTTGAAAAGTCTAAGAAACTCTGCAAATGTTACTGTAGTGGCTTTCTGAACTCAATTGTATGTTTGTGAAATTAAACGACAAAGTCAACTCCATCCCCATCATAATTGTTATCTCCATGAGGACCCACTAACTTGTTTTGATCACAGGAAATCATTTCACAAAGCACACTGCAGCACAAGTGCAAGAACTTTTTGGTTATAACTTATCGTTGGATGAACCACTGCCACAGACGCAGAAGTAATGCGTTCCCTTCTCGAATGGAGAATGAAGGATATCGCATGCCTGAGTGCTATCTGTGCTTGAATTGAGAATTCATGATCAGAATCTATACTCACACTATATACAAGTTGCTGGTTGTCAAGTAGCTATTGGACTTTTGAAGCGAGGTTCTTTGGACTTGATGATTTACACAAAAGAATGGTAGTGGGTTCCTCTTCCCAAACCCAATTGAATGAGAAACTGGACCAGATTTATTACAGCTTCATCTTAGAACTCCTACAAGAACATAATTGATTTTTGATTCTGAGTTGTGCATTCAACAGAGACACTACCAGTAGATTACAGCTGGCAAGATTCTTTCTCGAAAAGCTTGTTGCTCAAGTATAAAAAGATGAGATTATTGTCGACTGCAACATTCTTCTATTTGTTGCTGCAACTCTTGATTGAGGAATCATAACTGCATATTACTTATTCGGTCACTCGCCTTCAGTTACTCAAGTTTCACTTGTGTAATTTGGATTTTAAAATCAAGCCGGCTACTCGCTAACAACCCACAGTGTTACAGCCTTATCCACATGTTGGACGTTGCTGGTGGTTGGGATGAGCATTTGTGTAAATTCAAAACTGTAAATACAAAATCTGGCACAGCAGTCTGATTGCTCTAGCTCTTTCCGTGATTCTTCGAATTTGCTCAACAGAATGCAGAAAAAAGGTCGGGTTAGTTAGAGATGAACTTTTGATCCGATTTCATCCGTTACAAGAGTCAATTTGAAATGTTCCATTGGGAGTTTCGTCAGCACTCACTATAATCGAACACCTCGATGGACAAATGTCACGAGATCGAATAAATCTTTTGCAATTTCAGTGTGATGGGCTTGAAGGGTGCCAGATAAGACGAAAATCAAAGTCGTGTGATGTATAGCATCAAGACGAGTTCTACAATGACAAGTTGTTGATTCAATTGTCTGAGCGCATGCGCAAAAGCGCATATCTCATTAGGTCCGCCGATCAGATGTATATATGTATATATAGAATAGGTGACAGACTACATCAATTCGAGGTGGCAAGCGTGCCCTAGCAGACAATGTATTTTAGATAGGAATAGGCATTGCGACAGTTCAATATTTGACCACCTTACGCGTTCGTCCGTGGTAATTTGGCGCTGTAGTTAGGGTTGACACCTCGAATAGGGAGGGTATGTAGAAGGTGATACAATTAAGCTCTACCTGCTTTACACTTACATATTATACGGAGTATGCAGGCCGGTATTCGGCAGTGACCTCGGGTCAGCTGATCTGCTGATGTGGTCACGATTTCAGAAAAATCTAGTCAATTCATCCAGTACCTCAGCGTGTGGATGAGGAGATCACAAAGATCGGGGAATCATGTAATCAAGAATAACAAGGATGTATATCTTGGTCATCTCACATCACCACAAGCGCAAAAATCTTGCCACATAGACAATATAACGCGATTTTCTGCGCATGCGCGTGATTTTCGGGTTCTGAACTCATTTTAAAACGATAGCCCGCGCGATTACCTTCAAAATGACCCCCTGCAGAAGTCTATTCCATGCAGCAGAAGCGAAAACCTGAGCATCTCTTCATTACTGGGCTCCGGCGGTTCACGGATTTGGTACTTTGAATTTTTTCCTCTCTACAAATAGCTATATCTCGGGTTCTAATGCATCAAATCGACTTCTGCAAGTGGTCATCTTAAAGGAAATTACACTGGCTATCGATTAAGAATACTTTTAGGGACGCAGATAAACGCGCATGCGCAGGAGATGCTAAATACTGAATCAGAATTTGCTTTGAAAATGATTTTGGTCGATTTTGACCACTTTCCACCACTTGAAAATGACCAAAAACACTCATATCCGACGTATTTTTTCCTGATAAACACGTTGGAATAGGAATTTTCCGTTTCCCCGGTCAATCTCTATGAGAAAAATTGATTTTTAATTTTTAAGAATTTTTTTTAGGGCCTAAATGAAAAGTAAGCGGAACGCAAATATATCCCCTCAAATTGTTCAAATTTCAAGAATATGTCAAAAAATTTTCAAAGCGATTCATTGAGATGCGTCAGAACACGGTGTAATCTAAGAAATATCGATTTTTAGCCTTTTTCAGGGTCGTTTTAGGGTGGTACAAAAAGTGAAGGCGACCTCGGGACCTAATAAACCTTTTTTCCCACTCACTTTGGTGTTAGAAACCGGGAAAATTTACTCCGGGGGCTATACCGGACGAGGGGCAATTCACCATGCTTAACCGCTTAGTCCCTTAGTGTATATATTATGGATATTTTGATTCATCTATTGAATATATGAAGTGACGAACGTTTAGGTGGCGACATGATTGGGAATTGCATTGTTCAATTCCTCCTTACAGATATTCGAAGACTATAACTCCAATCCTCAAGTATGAGTCATCCATTAATTTGTCAGTAGATGAGTGTTTATACTATGGATGTTTGGATTTATTTATTGAATGTATGACTTGACGTTACGATGAGTCGGTACTTTGGCATATCCGTATATGTTGGACACCACGCTATATTGGACACTTTTCTTCGGAACCAAACTGTCCAACTTAGACAGGTTCTACTGTACCGAAAAGTCAAAGTTCCCAGAATCAAGATCCCGATCAACCAGGATATCAAAGATCATTATAACGAATTTTATTATACCGAACGACCAAGATAGCGAATATCAGCATACTGAATGGCCGGGATGCCGAATATGAGCGATACAGAAAATCAATATTTCGAAAATAATTTTGCAGAAAGTCAATATTCCGAAGGTCACAATACCGAGAATGAGCTAATAGACGCAATGAGACGACCAGGGCATGAACGGATAGTGAAACAGGTGCATCGTGAACTCTCAAATGTGAGTGCGGTGACACGAGAGGAAAGAGTGGCGGGAATGCGAGGCTAAGAGTGCGGCCGTATGGCTCGTTACTAGGATTACTCGACCAGTTCCGTCAGATTTTGGCTAAAATTTGATAAGCTGCACATGATGTGCAAGTGCGCAGTGCATATGCATATTTGTGGACGCACCATTACACACTCACGGAACCACTCACGCATTGGTGAGCTTACTGCGGAGGAGATGAGGGGGGGGGGTGAATCCCATTAGAGCGTCAAGGATCCTACGCGGATGGAAAGTTGTTCGAGGGCTTGGATGTTCGTACACGGTTGTGCGCACACTGATGTGCAGACACCCCTGTGGAGAGCGTCTACATGCTCTAGGGATGAAGGCTCACACGTCGTTGGAGTAATAGAGAGGAATGGATTTCCGCAAAGAAACGCAAATCCATGCCTAGACACATTATCGACACACAGTTGTGATCTCAGTTCGTGCAAGGAGGGGACTCCCGTAAGCATCCAGAAATTCCTCCTACGCATCACTCCAACGCGCATGACCGAGATGATTATTCCGATACACTGTGCTCGATACTCGACTCGATACTCGAAAATGAGTGATGCTGATATCATCGGTTGCGGCTCCAAAGCCCTTGAACGTTACATTTTGGAGCTCCGACTAAATTTTCTGGATAATTCCAGTGTGCGAGGATAGTGGCCACAAATGATCAGAGTATATCGATAAGGAGCGCGATAAATGAGCAGAAACATATTTACAGTCGGAAAAAGTATAATGTATCGATAATTTCATGTTCGCATAGATATGATCAGTAATGCATTAGAATTTAATGAGCTAGACATATTGATAAGATCATGACAATTTTCCAGCACTAAAGACTGGCGACTTTCCTCGTGTCTGGAATATTTTATGGGTAACTACATCATTCGATATCCAGTTGAACGCAACCGCTCCTGAAAATGAGTCAGGATGCATTTTACAACTAGGCACTCAAAGAGGACAACTGAGTAAGATTATCATAGACTGAGGAGAACATCACAGAGAATCAAATTGATTCTGGCTCTTTGTATACATATGATTCCCTTGATATAATCATGATCACAGTTTCGCCTTCTAGATGAGTGGAAGTTTCAACAGAGATACGTGTTATACAACTGCACTCTCATGGATCCCACAAACGGATTTGGGTCAGTAGAATCTCGGAATTTACAGACAAAAATCACGATTTTTCTCAACATAGCAGACCTTTCATGGATAAACGAACTTCTCAACCTTGGGGCTGCGTAACTACGGAAGCTATTCTCTTGGGAACAAAATATCGAAGCCCTGCTGGGAATACTGAGTGGAACAGCTCACAAGCCGCAAATGCCCTACATCAGTGAACGAATTTGTGATACAGTATCATGGTTAAGATGCCATGTTAAAGAATCATCAGTAAAAATCTAGAATCAGTCAACGATGGGCTGCTGATCTTAGTAAGGGAGGAAACAAATGATCCAACAACTTGTGGTGGAATCAGGATGATTAAACCCCTCAACATTATGGGGAGCGCCTGTGGAGGAAGGCCGATGCAGGACAAACCAACGGCCGTACTAGATTCGGATTTGAAGGGGGTCTAGTCGCGTATATGTATATGTGTGTGTGGGTATATGTATACGCGACCGCCCATCCTCCTCCAAATCCGAATCCTGCATCCACCGTTGGTTTGTCTTGCATTGGCCTTCTTCCACAGCCGCTCCCCATAATGTTGGATCATTCGTTCCCTCCATTACTAAGATCAGCAACCCGTCGGTGACTGATTATAGATTTTCACTGATGATTCTTGAACATAGCATTATAACCATGATACTGTATCACAAATTCGTTCACTGATGTAGGGCATTTGCGGCTTGTGAGCTGTCTCAGTCAGTATTCCTAGCAGGGCTTCGATATTTTGTCCTCAAGAGAATAGCTTCCGTACTAACGCGTAGTCCCAAGGTAGAGAAGTTCGTTTGTCCGTGGAAGATCTGCTATATTAAGAAAAATTGTGATTTTCGTTTGTAAATTCCGAGATGCTACTGACCGAAATCCGTTTGTGGGATCCATGAGTGTGCAGTTTAATAACACGTTTTTCTGTTAAAACTTCCACTTATCTAGAAGGCGAAACTGTAATCATGATTATACCGAGGGAATAATATAGATCCAAAGAGCTAGAATCAATTCGATCCCCTGCGATGTTCTCCTTAGTCTATAATAATCTTATCTAGTTATTCTCTTTGAGTGTCTAGTTGTAAAATGCATTCTGACTCATTTTCAGACGCGGTTGCGTTTTATTGGATATCAAATGATCTGGTTACCCATAAAATATTCCAGACACGAGGAAAGTCGCCAGCTTTTAGTGCTAAAGAATAGAGAACACGCATGCAATGAAATTACTTTGTTGAAATAAAGTTGATGACGTGAGAAACAAAGTTACAATACAGTTTTTCATTTGGTGAACGATAAGTATTTTTAAATAACCATTGAAAGTTGGACGCCCGTTCAAATCGATGTCACGTGATCGCTGTCCCCCGCCAACCAGACTGTCCGCAATCAGCCGGGTTTGTTCGGCGTGGTAAAGTTGACGTCGTAGATTGGGATTGACCGCATTATTACCTACTCCCGTGAGTGCCCACAAGTATGCCCATGATGAGCTGCATCTGCATAACATTGTTTTTCAACGATTTCTCATTTTGGAATTTCCGCAGCTGACAAATTCGGTGCCGCAGGACCACTAAACTTTATTTCCATGCAAGCGTGCACAGCTGTGCACAGCCATGCACTAGACTAGTAGTCAGTCGGCTGCGGTGTTGTTGTGTACCCTTATGTTATCTGATACTTAATAACAACATGTGGCACGAATGAAATCATAGCAATTTATGAGAATTGTGAAAGTGAGTCTCAGACACGTCCCTCAGTTGCTAGACCGATACCCAAAGGCAACACCGACTTCTCCATGTGTTTTTCCTTTCATCAGATGAGTATTAACCAAGTTCAAATAAGGATGATCTGAATGAAATAGAAGAACTCTGTTCTTGGTGAAGAGATTCCATTTCATTTTCAGGTTTCTGGTGTATGGTAATACAATGGAAATGATGAAGCCATAGAGGTCTTGATACCACTGACCTTAATCGATACTGAAAAACATGTAACTGGCAGACTATAGTTGGATGATTTCACCACTGAATATCCATATCTTCCCATTCAGTCCCAAAACCCAGTGGATCATTCGAATCCCCAAGTACAGCAAGGGTGAATGAGGAGTTTATGTGGACAAATTGGATATTTAGACAGGTACTTCTCATTTCATAGTCTTCAATATTTCAACGTCATGGTGCATGTTGTACAAAAATTATAAGTTGTTTAGTTGAGAAGAAATCTTTAACCGCTCCTAAGAGATTATCTTATGTTGACTCAAGATGGAACGTTCTTTATAAACTCAACCGTAGAATTTCAGGTATTCCAGCTGTAGTCAGATTCATAACTGGAATATAAACATTCTATAAATTCTGCCACTACACTAGTCTGTGCTGACTTTGGATATTGGTGTCGATTCCTTGGCACGTTTGTTGCCATTATCACTTTGTAAACAGTGTTCATCATCACAGACCAAACAATCTGAAGCATAGCAGAGGAATATGGTTGTTTTGGGAGACTCAAGAGTGAGTTTCTGACAATGTGAGTAGAGACTGCAAAGGAACATAAATAATTGAGAGGAACATTTTTTCTATTGCAGATTACATCAGCACTGAGCAAGCCTTTGAATGATGGATTTAGTTGAATGAACACTTCTCTTCCTATTGAATGATATGCAAACTCTTTGGTCGTATTTTACCATCTGCAGTATTGGAGTCAGTGACAGTATCAGTGATATCGGAGTGGACTTGGTTTATTCTGTCACAAGATTGGTGTGATCTATACTGAGATATAATACCATTGTGTATTTTGAGAGAACCATCACTTCTCATGATCTGTATAAGGAATAAAGAGTCATCTCTATCGAGAGAAGATTTTTCTGTGCAAGTACAATCTGCAACAAGAACATGTCTCATTTCATCCTTCATGTTATTTACCAGTCGTCAGTGTACCCAAACAATTCATTCTTCTGCTAAGCTTCAGATTGGTTGATTAATAGTGTTGGACACAATGTACAAAAGGCGAATGGCAACAACCGTACCAATCGACTTACACCAATTCGCAAAGTCAGTACGGATTGGTGTAGTGACAAGATATATAGAATCTTTTTATTCCAGTCATGAATCTGACTACACCTGAAATTCCTGAAATTTTATGGTTGACTTTATAAAGAATGTTCCATCTTGTGTCAACGTAAGATAATCTCATAGAAGTAGATAAGGTTTTTTTCTTAATTGAACATTTTACAGTTACATGTGTGAAATATGCACCATGATGTTGAAACACAGAGAACAATGAAGTGAAAAATACTTGTCTGAGTATATCCAATTCGTCCACATGAACTCGCACCGTTCCCCCTTGCTGTACTTGGGGATTCGAATGATCCACTGGGTTTTGGGACTGTCCGCAAGCCGCTGGATTGCTGACAGTCGGCTCGGCGGCAGACAGCGATCACGTGACATCGATTTGAACGGGCGTCCGAATCATTCCCAATTTCAGTCGACTCTCAAAAAAAATTCATAGCGTTTAAAAATATTCTGTTTTCACAGGAGTTATTCTTTTTATATCGACTATCGACTGCATAAGCTAGAACATTTTAATCTGACACATGCGTGTTCCCTATTGTCATGATCTTATCGATATGTCTAGCTCATTGAATTGTCATGCATTACTGATCATATCTATGTGAACATTAAAATATCGATCAATTATACTTTTTGCGACTGTAAATATGTTTTTGCTCATTTATCGCGCTCCTTATCGATATATTCTGATCATCTGTGACCACTATCCTCGCATACTGAAACCATCTAGAAAATTTAGTCGAAGCTGCAAAATGTAACGTTCAAGTGCTTTGGAGCTGCAACCGTTGATATCAGCATCACTCATCTTAACTCAACTTGAGGAACCTATATACACAGATACACTGGCGGTGTTGATATTATAGGCTGTGATTTTCGAAAACTTGAGCATCACATTGTGCTGCTTTGGGTTACCTTCCTCAATATCAGGGGGGAATGACCCCCATGACTCCACCCGGATCCATGACCCACAGATGACAATCTCTCCTCGTGCGTTGATGTCAATGTATGTAAAATGTTACAGTTTCAAATTCTCAATAGCACTCCCGCTGCGTGACCCCCCCCCCCTTCCAAGGAAACGAATCCCCAATCACCGAGTCGATCTGTTTCATCTTCTTGAAGGAGCAGCAACAACTTGGAGAATCTCGATCGAAAGGAACCGTTCATTGCATCCCTGAACACTTCCAATCGGTTCAACAAGTGATCAAATCCAAGGTTTTAAGTATATGACTTCGTCTCACCATGAAAAGGGAACGGGAAATCGATACTGGAGTGTGGGGCGAATAACGATATGGTGGTACGTTTTGAAACGAGGGTGTGGAGATATTTTTCACTCACGTATTTCCATCTATACTTCCTGATAAACAGTGGATAAAAGTCTATTAATTTTCAAAAGTATCGAGCACAGTGTATTGTTATGAACCAGGGTTCTTCAGGTTCATGTACTATGGGTTCTATTCTGTCCTTACCAGACCGTCGGGTCAGTAAGTTGGGGTGCAAAGTATTCTCTGAATAATAAGTCCAAGATGATGAGTGCAATATAGATTTTATTCAAAGGTAAGTTATAAATCCAAGAGAGAGACTGTTACAACTGTTCGTTATTCTACTGATTCTACGATGGTACGAGAGTATCAAGGGCTGAGACTTATCGCCCGGGGATGCTGCTGATCGCGGAGTCTACGCTACGAGTGTACGTGGTCGACTGTGATCCTGGAAGCCTAATGTACGCGGTGAGAGTCCGCGGTCAACTGGTTGGACAGAAGCCTGGATCAGCGTTCTTAAGCCGCTCTTATACTTGTTCCCGCATCGAGGTCAAACGCGCGTCGGCCCCTCTATTCTCGCGCATTCTTGCTTTCATGCGCTTGTCCTCGAACGTTCTCGAAGATTTTAGGCTGCCGTCTGTGAGTCATGGCTATCAATTCTTGCATGCGCGGTTGGTGACGCTTAGTTGCACCACATTACGATAAATACTGCAATAGCTGGAGCTCGTGTTTCTCGATTCACTCTATGACGCACAGCTTCAGATTCTTGCACGTGCGGCTATACTTGCACCACATTCCTTTGAATCTCGCAATAGCTGCAGCTCGTAGGCATGGAGCTTAGACTAGCTCCATGACACGTTTATTGGCGCGCATCTGATCCCCGGACCAGCAAAACTATGGCTCATCTGATAAAAAAAAGAAAAAAAAATTACTAGAACTCTGAACAATTTGTAAAATTAATAGTATGGTACATTCTGAATAGAACACTAATTGAGTATGGTTACAAGAATGATAATAAATTAAACTCGATTCTGAGTAAGAGTTCAATGTGAAGAACTGCCGACGAGTATAGGCTGACCAAAAGTAATACATATACGTATGGTACCATGGATATTGGCTAATAAGTAATAACACCGTTACGTCACTAGTGATATATGAGATGAGGAATATTACACATATGATTGGTAGTCTGAAGATACATTCTGAGAAGGGAAAAAATTGCATAGTTCTTGATTATACTATGGTCATTTCTTCACGGGTATTATTTCGAGAGTGAGAAAATCAAATATCAATTAAGGCCTCATAATGTATAATCGAAGTATACTGTTACATATTGTAGCGTGCCTGTATCTGTATTCTGACAACAATCGAGGATTTGTTATATTATGAGTAATTGGAATGGTAGCGTGTATATCCAACAAAAATCATCCTCAATATTATTACCGAGCAGTCGTTACAATGGTATCGTTGACAGAGAAGGATGTTACTTGAAAGTTAAGGTGCTTTCTCTATCTCTAAAAATATTTCATCCCACTGGATACCATCATTCTTTTCAGATGAAATCAAACCTTAACATTTGACATATGAGTATAGTTATCGATATAATTAGAATGAAACAATTATAATCTATCTTTTTCTTTTTTTTTTTTTTTTAAGGTGGTTGTAGGGCGAATACGCTGCGACGTACGAAGGAGAGGCACCGGTCAGCCTAACACGGCTGGCCAGCACCTCCCCAACAGTCCCGGGCTGGAATCCGCGTCGATACGGCCATCCGAACCGGGTAAACCCTCTCTTCCTTCTCCGTTGGCGCCGGCCATTGGACAAGGGAGAGATCCACCAACTTACCAATCCGGCCCCGGCACCGCGTGAGCATTACTTCAGGGCCGGCGGCATCTCGCGCTCAGGATCGAGCGTCTCTCTTCTCACGACTCGCAGGTGTTGTTTCCCTTCCTTCGATCTTCTTCCATCTCTTCATTCTTCATTCTTCTTTCTTCTTTCTTCGATCTTCTCTCTTCTTCCTTCCCTCTTCAGTCCATCATGTTCCTCCTGGAACCATTTGGACCTCTTCTGTTTGAATCGGCAGGTTTACTGTAATTCACCGGCATCGAGGCGCCTCCCCCCCCTCTCTTTCTCCTCCTTACGGGTCATCACCAGCTTGATGTATCCGGTAACTCTATCCCATGTCTCCTGGTTGCGAAGTAAGTACGGGACGAGGTTTTCAGGTGTCAGTTGAGCACCCAGCCATCCATCCAACTCGGCACGCTCTCTTTGTGTGTCGTTGCACGTGAACAGGGCGTGTTCAGCGTCATCCCAGTTGTCCCCGCATGACTGGCATGCTGGGGATGTCCTCTTCTTGAACCGGGTCAGATAGGCACCGAAGCAACCGTGGTCACTCAGTGCTTGCGTCGTCCAGTAATCTATCTCTCCGTGGGTGCGTTCCGTCCATTTGGCTACGTCACGGATCAGCCGGTGCGTCCATCTGCCATTTGCAAATGACGAATCCCACTCAGTTTGCCAATGCTCAAGGGTGGTTTCCTTCTCGTTGTCGCGGATGATCTCCTTCATCGTTGGAGTGAGTACTCGTTCGGCTCCGATCACTCTCTGGCGGTCCCAGATCCTCACTCGCTCCGCGACGAGCAAGTGGATGGGCGGTGTACTCGCCAATACGTAAGCCGCATCTCCCGACACGGTGCGGTAGGCACGGATACTTCTCAGGGCCGCTCTCCGGTGGACAGGCCCCATCTTCTTCTCGATGATGGTCTTCTCTACTCTCTTACCCCACACGGGTGCACCGTAGAGCATGATAGAGGTGCTGACGGTGTTGAGAAGTGCGCGCCTCTTTTCCTTGGGTCCTCCGATATTCGGCATCAGCCGTTGAAGCGCCGCACCAACCCTGCTCGCTTTTTGAGCGGCCTCCTGGATGTGCTTCTTGAACGACCACTTGTCGTCAAGCCATACGCCGAGGTATTTCAGCTCTGTCTTGCGTGGGATCTCTTGCCCGTTGATGTAAAAGTGGGGCAAGTCAAACTTCCTGCGTCTTGTGACCACGATTGCTTCGCACTTCTTGACAGCAAGCTCTAGGAGCCTGCTGATCATCCACTCGTAGACTCGGGCCAGCGCCTCGTTTGCGCGTCTACCCAAGAGTTCCTCGTTGTCGGATCTCTCTCTCTCTCTCTCTCTCTCTCTCTCTCTCTCTTTTGAGTGGCAGATTACAATCTGTTGTCGACGAAGATGGAAGTCCATCACAATTTGAACCCACGTCTTCGGGTTTTCCGCAAGGTTCAAACCCAGGACCAATTATTTTCCTCATTTTTATAGATCCAATCATGCGAGTCCTGCGACATTGCAAGGGTATGCTTTTTGCTGATGATTTTCAGATTTACATCCAAGGAAAACCTTCTGAATTGCCCGAGATGATTGTAAAGATGAACGAAGATTGTGCTAGTATAGTGAAATGGGCTGTAGACTTTAAACTTACTCTTAATATTCCTAAGACAAAGGGTATACTAAGTGCCTCAGTACAACATCACATGAGGATTGATACATCCCTTTTGCAACATGTTATTGTTGACGGACATATAATACCTTTGCAAGAGTCTGTCAAGAACTTGGGGGTGATTTTTTCCAAGGATCTCTCGTGGAATTCTCACGTTTCGAGTATTTGCTCTAAAGTACATGGAGTCTTACATAAGTTGCGCCGTCGTGGTAACTTTCTAACAACTGAGGTGAAAAAATTGTTAGTGAATGCTCTGATCATGCCTCACATTGATTACGCTTGCCTTGTTTATTATGATCTGTCTGCTTATTTGGTTGCAAAGCTGCAGCGTCTCGTTAATACTTGTGTGCGCTTTATTTTTCGATGCCGACGTGACGCAGCTTTGCAACCTCTGTACGCACGCCTGCATTGGTTATCACTGAGTCGTCGCCGTGAATACTTTTTATGCGTCCAGACGTATAAAGTATTCACCACCTCTGCCCCGCGCTATCTGGCAGATCTATTTCAACCTCTGGGTGACGAAGTACGGCGATCACAAAGAAGTCATTCATCTCGGATTCGAATTCCAGTAACTCGCACGATCGCGTACGAGAAGCATTTTCAGTCCAAGCAGCCCGGGTTTGGGAAACCATTCCCGTTAGTATCCGTCTAAAAACCCCTTTCGAGGCATTTAAAACTGCCATTTCTGTTTATTATCACGTGATGGAAGCTTGAATGGAGTTTGTGCTGTGTGTTAGCCTATCTTAAGCGTAGCCTCTCTTTTGAGCGGTGTTTGTCGAGTTACTATTGAAATTTACATTTGTTCTGTGTGAGATTGAGTGAAGTATGCAATCATGTATCGTCTTAGATCGACTGTACCTGCTTAGGTTTAAGAATATTTATCTAAATCTTATTGTAAGAAATGAAAATTATAAAAAGTAAACTGTGTTCCTGTTGCCATACGGTCCGCCGAGATCACGGCATAAATAAATCGTTAATCAATCTCAATCTCTCTCTCTCTTTTTTTTTTTTTTTTTTTTTTTTTAAGGTGGTTAGAGGGCAAAATCTGCCTCAGGATCCCTCGGATCCGTCCCCAGACACCGGACTGGTTCAGCATACGCGGACTACGCATAGCCCACGCAGGCCATACCAGGCGGGACACGGGTTTGGGTGGGGCCCACCGGGGGGGGGGGGGCCCGGCCGTGTAATATCCCTCTCCCCTCGATGTCCGATACCTAGGGCATCGGGCAATCAAGAAGGAGATCCACCTGCATCTACCATCTCATCCCGGAACCGCGTGAGCATTACTTCAGGATGAGCGGCATGTCTCGCGCTCGATTGCGAGCGTTCCTCTTCTCCATCTCCTCTCTTCGGCCACTTGTCGGCATCTTCTGTTTTCACTCTTCATTGTTCCCTCTCTTTCTTCTTTCTTCCCTCTTCTTTCTTCTTTCTTCCCTCTTCAGTGCATCAGATTCCTCCTGGAATCATTTGGGCCTCTTCTGTTCCAATCGGCAGAGTCACTGTGATTCGCCTGCTTCGAGGCGCCTTACTTCCCTCTCTTTCTCCTCTTTGCGGGTCATCACCAGCTTGATGTATCCGGTGAGTCTATCCCATGTCTCCTGGTTGTGGAGCAAGTACGGGACGAGATTCTCGGGTGTTAGTTGAGCACCCAGCCATTCATCCAGCTCGGCGCGCTCTCTCCGGGTGTCGCTGCACTTGAACAGGGCATGTTCGGCGTCATCCCATTCGTCCCCGCATGACTGACATGCTGGGGTCGTCCTCTTCTTGAACCTGGTTAGATAGGAACCGAAGCAACCATGATCGCTCAGTGCCTGCGTCGTCCAGTAGTCCATCTCTCCGTGGGTGCGTTCCGCCCACTTGGCTACGTCACGGATCAGCCGGTGCGTCCATCTGCCGTTCGCAAATGGCGAATCCCACTCAGTTTGCCAATGCTCAAGGGTGGTTTCCTTCTCGTTGTCGCGGATAATCTCCTTCATCGTCGGGGTGAGTACTCGTTCGGCTCCGATCACTTTCTGGCGGTCCCAGATCCTCACTCGCTCCGCGACGAGCAAGTGGATGGGCGGTGTACTCGCCAATACGTAAGCCGCATCTCCTGACACGGTGCGGTAGGCACGGATACTTCTCAGGGCCGCTCTCCGGTGGACAGGCCCCATCTTCTTCTCGATGATGGTCTTCTCTACTCTCTTTCCCCACACGGGTGCACCGTAGAGCATGATAGAGGTGCTGACGGTGTTGAGAAGTGCGCGCCTCTTTTCCTTGGGTCCTCCGATATTCGGCATCAGCCGTTGAAGCGCCGCACCAACCCTGCTCGCTTTCTGGGCGGCCTCCTGGATGTGCTTCTTGAACGACCACTTGTCGTCAAGCCATACGCCGAGGTATTTCAGCTCTGTCTTGCGTGGGATCTCTTGCCCGTTGATGTAAAAGTGGGGCAAGTCAAACTTCCTGCGTCTTGTGACCACGATTGCTTCGCACTTCTTGACAGCAAGCTCTAGGAGCCTGCTGATCATCCACTCGTAGACTCGGGCCAGCGCCTCGTTTGCGCGTCTACCCAAGAGTTCCTCGTTGTCGGACCAGACTATGAGCCCCGCGTCGTCCGCGAAAGCCACTATTATCACTCCTTCGGGCAGTTCAATAGACAGTAAACTGTCGTACTGGGTGTTCCAGTTGAACGGCCCGGAAACCGATCCCTGTCCAATTCCGGCGGACAGTTCCCGGATCTCTTGTCCCTCGTCGGTGTCGTACACGAGTGTCCTGTTCCGCAGATAGTCACTCGTGATGGCTAAAAGATAGGGCGGCACTTTACCTGCTTGGGATTGATAGACTCGCTCCCAGCTCGCGCAGTTGAACGCGTTCTTTATGTCCAACGCAATAATGGCACAGAATCCTCCTCTTCCTTGGTAATCTCTCTCTCTCTCTCTCTCTCTCTCTCTCTCTCTCTCTCTCTCTCTCTCTCTCTCTCTCTCTCTCTCTCTCTCTCTCTCTCTCTCTCTCTCTCTCTCTCTCTCTCTCTCTCTCAATCTGATGACAGGACATCCCTATTGGATGTCCCACCGGCAGACCATGAGCGCTTTCATTTTGCCCACCCGGTGAACCGGATGAGCATGAATCCAGCGCCCGTGTGCCCTGTGGGCTAAAACCTTCTGCTCTCAACCCCACAGTGTTGGCAAGCCATCACTGCAGAACTGGGGGCAGCTAACCACTATCTAACCAACCCACCCCGGAACCGCGTTAGCATTACTTCAGGGTGGGAGGCGTATCGCGCTCGGGATCAAGCGACTCTCTTCTCTCACGACTTGCAGGTGTTGTTGCTCCTTCTTCGATCTTTTCCTACTCTTCTTTCTTCGATCTTCTCTCTTCTTCCTTCTCTCTTCTTTCTTCTTTCTTCCCTCTTCAGTTCATCATATTCCTCCTGGAATAATTTGGACCTCTTCTGATTGAGTCGGCAGACTCACTGTGATTCGCCTGCTTCGAGGCGCCTCACTTCCCTCTCTTTCTCCTCCTTACGGGTCATCACCAGCTTGATGTATCCGGTGACTCTATCCCATGTCTCCTGGTTGTGGAGCAAGTACGGGACGAGATTCTCGGGTGTTAGTTGAGCACCCAGCCATTCATCCAGCTCGGCGCGCTCTCTCCGGGTGTCGCTGCACTTGAACAGGGCATGTTCGGCGTCATCCCATTCGTCCCCGCATGACTGACATGCTGGGGTCGTCCTCTTCTTGAACCTGGTTAGATAGGAACCGAAGCAACCATGATCGCTCAGTGCCTGCGTCGTCCAGTAGTCCATCTCTCCGTGGGTGCGTTCCGCCCACTTGGCTACGTCACGGATCAGCCGGTGCGTCCATCTGCCGTTCGCAAATGGCGAATCCCACTCAGTTTGCCAATGCTCAAGGGTGGTTTCCTTCTCGTTGTCGCGGATAATCTCCTTCATCGTCGGGGTGAGTACTCGTTCGGCTCCGATCACTTTCTGGCGGTCCCAGATCCTCACTCGCTCCGCGACGAGCAAGTGGATGGGCGGTGTACTCGCCAATACGTAAGCCGCATCTCCTGACACGGTGCGGTAGGCACGGATACTTCTCAGGGCCGCTCTCCGGTGGACAGGCCCCATCTTCTTCTCGATGATGGTCTTCTCTACTCTCTTTCCCCACACGGGTGCACCGTAGAGCATGATAGAGGTGCTGACGGTGTTGAGAAGTGCGCGCCTCTTTTCCTTGGGTCCTCCGATATTCGGCATCAGCCGTTGAAGCGCCGCACCAACCCTGCTCGCTTTCTGGGCGGCCTCCTGGATGTGCTTCTTGAACGACCACTTGTCGTCAAGCCATACGCCGAGGTATTTCAGCTCTGTCTTGCGTGGGATCTCTTGCCCGTTGATGTAAAAGTGGGGCAAGTCAAACTTCCTGCGTCTTGTGACCACGATTGCTTCGCACTTCTTGACAGCAAGCTCTAGGAGCCTGCTGATCATCCACTCGTAGACTCGGGTCAGCGCCTCGTTTGCGCGTCTACCCAAGAGTTCCTCGTTGTCGGACCAGACTATGAGCCCCGCGTCGTCCGCGAAAGCCACTATTATCACTCCTTCGGGCAGTTCAATAGACAGTAAACTGTCGTACTGGGTGTTCCAGTTGAACGGCCCGGAAACCGATCCCTGTCCAATTCCGGCGGACAGTTCCCGGATCTCTTGTCCCTCGTCGGTGTCGTACACGAGTGTCCTGTTCCGCAGATAGTCACTCGTGATGGCTAAAAGATAGGGCGGCACTTTACCTGCTTGGGATTGATAGACTCGCTCCCAGCTCGCGCAGTTGAACGCGTTCTTTATGTCCAACGCAATAATGGCACAGAATCCTCCTCTTCCTTGGTAATCTCTCTCTCTCTCTCTCTCTCTCTCTCTCTCTCTCTCTCTCTCTCTCTCTCTCTCTCTCTCTCTCTCTCTCTCTCTCTCTCTCTCTCTCTCTCTCTCTCTCTCTCTCTCTCTCTCTCTCTCTCTCTCTCTCTCTCTCTCTCTCTCTCTCTCTCTCTCTCTCTCTCTCTCTCTCTCTCTCTCTCTCTCTCTCTCTCTCTCTCTCTCACAATCTCTCTCTCTCTCTCTCTCTCTCTCTCTCTCTCTCTCACAATCTCTCTCTCTCTCTCTCTCTCTTTTTTTTTTTTTTTTTTAAGGTGGTTAGAGGGCAAAATCTGCCTCAGGATCCCTCGGATCCGTCCCCAGACACCGGACTGGTTCAGCTTACGCGGACTACGCATAACCCACGCAGGCCATACCAGGCGGGACACGGGTTTGGGTGGGGCCCACCGAGAGGTGGGCCCGGCCGTGTAATATCCCTCTCCCCTCGATGTCCGATACCTAGGGCATCGGGCAATCAAGAAGGAGATCCACCTGCATCTACCATCTCATCCCGGAACCGCGTGAGCATTACTTCAGGATGAGCGGCATGTCTCGCGCTCGATTGCGAGCGTTCCTCTTCTCCATCTTCTCTCTTCGGCCACTTGTCGGCATCTTCTATCTTCACTCTTCATTGTTCCCTCTCTTTCTTCTTTCTTCTCTCTTCTTTCTCTTCTTTCTTCTCTCTTCTTTCTCTCTCTCTCTCTCTCTCTCTCTCTCTCTCTCTCTCTCTCTCTCTCTCTCTCCCTCTCTCTCTCTCTCTCTCTCTCTTTTTTTTTTTTTTTTTTTTTTTTTTAAGGTGGTTAGAGGGCAAAATCTGCCTCAGGATCCCTCGGATCCGTCCCCAGACACCGGACTGGTTCAGCTTACGCGGACTACGCATAGCCCACGCAGGCCATACCAGGCGGGACACGGGTTTGGGTGGGGCCCACCGAGAGGTGGGCCCGGCCGTGTAATATCCCTCTCCCCTCGATGTCCGATACCTAGGGCATCGGGCAATCAAGAAGGAGATCCACCTGCATCTACCATCTCATCCCGGAACCGCGTGAGCATTACTTCAGGATGAGCGGCATATCTCGCGCTCGATTGCGAGCGTTCCTCTTCTCCATCTTCTCTCTTCGGCCACTTGTCGGCATCTTCTATCTTCACTCTTCATTGTTCCCTCTCTTTCTTCTTTCTTCTCTCTTCTTTCTCTTCTTTCTTCTCTCTTCTTTCTCTCTCTCTCTCTCTCTCTCTCTCTCTCTCTCTCTCTCTCTCTCTCTCTTTTTTTTTTTTTTTTTTTTTTAAGGTGGTTAGAGGGCAAAATCTGCCTCAGGATCCCTCGGATCCGTCCCCAGACACCGGACTGGTTCAGCTTACGCGGACTACGCATAGCCCACGCAGGCCATACCAGGCGGGACACGGGTTTGGGTGGGGCCCACCGAGAGGTGGGCCCGGCCGTGTAATATCCCTCTCCCCTCGATGTCCGATACCTAGGGCATCGGGCAATCAAGAAGGAGATCCACCTGCATCTACCATCTCATCCCGGAACCGCGTGAGCATTACTTCAGGATGAGCGGCATGTCTCGCGCTCGATTGCGAGCGTTTCTCTTCTCCATCTTCTCTCTTCGGCCACTTGTCGGCATCTTCTATCTTCACTCTTCATTGTTCCCTCTCTTTCTTCTTTCTTCTCTCTTCTTTCTTCTTTCTTCCCTCTTCAGTGCATCAGATTCCTCCTGGAATCATTTGGGCCTCTTCTGTTTCAATCGGCAGAGTCACTGTAATTCGCCTGCTTCGAGGCGCCTTACTTCCCTCTCTTTCTCCTCTTTGTGGGTCATCACCAGCTTGATGTATCCGGTGAGTCTATCCCATGTCTCCTGGTTGCGGAGTAAGTACAGGACGAGATTCTCAGGTGTTAGTTGAGCACCCAGCCATTCATCCAGCTCGGCGCGCTCTCTCCGGGTGTCGCTGCACTTGAACAGGGCATGTTCGGCGTCATCCCATTCGTCCCCGCATGACTGACATGCTGGGGTCGTCCTCTTCTTGAACCTGGTTAGATAGGAACCGAAGCAACCATGATCGCTCAGTGCCTGCGTCTCTCTCTCTCTCTCTCTCTCTCTCTCTCGCGGCAGGATCGCAACAGAGAGGGTGGTGGGGTTGCCTTGTATGTGCGCAATGACTTCAAAGTTAAGAAGTTGATTTCGTCGAATACTTTTGGGCCAGGGAAACCTGGCGTGCCTGAATTTCTCTTTTGTAGCACACAACAGGTCAACTCCCCGCCAATATTGGTCGTAGTAATCTACAGACCCCCTAAAATCGCCATGCAGAAGGGTGACGGGCTGTTTGGCTCATTACGCCGGCTGTGTGGCGACTACAGTCATAAAATTATAATGGGTGATCTGTACGCGGATTTGTTAGACACTGCACATCTCGACACCAAGACACTGACTGCATTGACAGAAGAACTTGCCTTGCAGATAGTGCAGCATGACCCGACTCACCAACACACCCCCAATACATCTCATACATGGATTGATCACATTTATGTAGATGACAATGACATCATTACTGACTTTCAAAACAGACTCCTGCCCAGTTTCGGCAGGCACTCGGTCATTGACGTCACCATCAACGTCTTTACTCCTACTCCGCCAAGAAATTCCTTTACCTACAGGGATTTTCGAAACATGACTCCGGAGATATTGAATGACCGATTGCTTCGCTGTGACTGGACAGCTCTCGAAAATGCTGAAACGAGTTTAGAAGATGCAATTCACTGCTTGAATGAAAATTTACAGACCGTTATTGATGAATTAGCACCCGAAAAAACTATTAATCCGCGTAAAAATGACGCTCCTCGGATTGGTCCTGAGCTGAGGGTACTCATGAATAAGCGAGACGCGACGCGCAGGCGCTGGGAACGGATTCAATGTAACCAGCGCAAGTGTCCTGAGCTTCAAAATGGATACTTTCGGCTTGGCGAAGAGGTCGACTTGCGCATTGAACAAGAGCATAACTCCTTCATTCAAACCCATTTGTCAGATGCTCTTGATCAGAAGAAGAACATTTGGAAGGAGATGCGCAATCTCGGCCTCTTGCCTAAGAGCAAAGAGGAGGAACTTCATGGCTTCACACCGGATGAGTTGAACGCACACTTTGCGGGAGTTTCCGTTCCGCCCCACGAAAATATTAATGAAGCAATGGACGATATTGACTCGGCACCGGAGGGGGGGTTTAAATTTAAGCCCACAAATTTTAGTGATGTAGTCCTTGCTATTCAACATTTCTCCTCACAGGCCCGTGGAGCGGATGGAATACCCCAAAGCGTGATCGCAAAAGCTCTTCCGGCCATTGGTGATCTTATTGTACATATTTTCAACTCCTCTTTCGCTCATGGCATTTTTCCTGAGGCTTGGAAGCAAGCGCAGCTGATTGCACTAAAGAAGACTGCTGCCCCATCAACGGTCTCGGACTTCCGTCCTATAGCACTGCTGTGCTTTCTCTCCAAGGTTCTGGAAAAAATCGCACATGACCAAATCACGGAGTATTTAAAAATCGAGAAGATACTTGATCGCTTCCAGACTGGTTTTAGGCAACACCATAGCACCCAGACAGCTTTGTTGAAATTGACTGATGACATCAGAATACCTACTACCAATACAGAAAGAAGATCACTCTGCTCCTACTATTCGATTTTTGCAAAGCTTTTGACACCATCTCACCATCCAAGCTGTTGAGGAAGCTTCGACATCTTGGCTTCTCAAGATCGGCGCTCCTGTGGATAAAATCATATTTACAGGGTCGCACCCAACAAATCACTTCTAAATCAGGCAAATCTGATTGGCTCGAAACCAATCTGGGTGTTCCACAGGGGTCCGTCCTTGGGCCTCTCCTCTTCAGCTTGTATGTGAATGACCTGGCTGGCTTACTAGACGGAAAGTCGGTACATCATCTATTTTATGCGGATGAACTCCAAATTTATCTCCAAATCGAGAAAAATAAGATCAGGGAAGGTATTGCTCGGCTGGGCGAAATAGGACGACTAGTTGCCGAGTGGGCCAGAAGTTCCGGCCTGTGTCTCAACGCTGGCAAGACCAAGGCAATCTACTTCAGCTCGGAGAGGAATATCAAAGATCTGAAGAGAATGGACTTGCCAGGGGTTGAGATACAGGAAGGAAAGTTCATCCAGTTCAGTGATACGGTCGTGAGTCTCGGTTTTACACTTGACAGTGAATTGACATGGAAACCGCACATCGACCAAGTAACTAAGAAAGTCAACAGAGCCCTACACGGTCTGCGGTTTTTTGGGGCATGTATCACCAGACCTCTCCGAATTCGCCTAGTCGAGTCATTGGTTCAACCGCACCTAGATTATCGCGCGGTCGTGTACCTCGACGCCACGGACGAACAGCGGCAACGGGTACAGAGTCTAAGCAATTCATGTGTGAGATATACACCGTGTTTCAAAAGGTGTGTACATACCGTAACAGGGAGTTAGAAAAAATTTTGTATTTTCAGAAAAGTTTTTTGAGAAGTTTTGTAATAATTTTCAGATTTTGTAACTTTCAATAGAAAAAGTCACTTTTATCATTACATTTGTAATGTTTGAAATTTGGCGGCAATTGTTTGTTGTGTAATGATTCACCACTAATCATTACATAAACAATATGTAATGATTAGTGTAATGCTTTCGAGGTTATGTGTATTGAATAGTAAAGAGAGCTCGAAATTATCCCGGCAGCATAATACGGCAAAGTCGGCAACGGGAGGTCAAGAAAACGACTCTCGCATTTCTCCTCGACCATAGGAATTTCTCGTGTGCGCGAAAATTGCACACTGAGTGTACTCGAAGCCCGGCCATGGGAAATTCTCGCGTGCGCGGACAAGTCCCAATTTGACGTACGCGAGGCACAACATCAGAACACCAGCAGTTCACCTCGACCATAGAAATCCCTCGCGTGCGCGAGCTTTCTACAACTAGGCGTACGCGAGCTCAAGAACAAGAGCGTATCTCGTCCGTGGGAATTTCTCGCGTGCGCGAAAAATTTCCGTCTCAAACTGCGTGAGGCCCAACATCAGAAACTTACGTCGGATTTAGAAAATTCTCAACTTCGCGTGCGCGAGGCTCAACATCGAAACTTTAGCAGTTCACCTCGACCATGTGGATGTCTCGCGCACGAGAGAATTTTCACACAGAGTGTACGCGGGGTCCGCAATCAGAAGCTCTTGTCGGCCGAGGGAAATTCTCACGTGCGCGAAAAGCTTCCAACTTAGGGGACTTGAGGCCCAACATCAAAACTCTTCACCTCGACCGAGAAAATTCCTCGCGTGCGCGTGCATTTCCCAACTAAGCGAACGCGATGCTCAAAATCAGGAGCATATCTCGGCCGTGGGAATTTCTCACGTGCGCGGAAAATTTCCAACTTAGCGTGCGCGAGGCCCAACATGAAAGGATTATCTCGGGCGTGAAAAATCCTCGCGTGCGCGAAAAATTCTCAGCTTAGCGTGCGCGAGACCCAACATCAAGACTCCAGCAGTTCGACTTGACCATTGGCATTCCTCGCGTGCGCGAGCCTTCCCCAACTATACGTGTGCGAAGCTCAGAATGTGAGGCTTATCTCAGTCGTAGAAACTTCTCACGTGCGCGGAAAATTCCCAAACGCGAGCGCGAGCTTAAAAATTGAAACTTTAGAATTCACTTCGACCACAGGAATTCCTTGCGTGCGCGAAAATAACCACAGTGAATGTACGTGAGGCCAAGATTCATAAGCTCATGTTGGCCATGGGAAATTCTCGCGTGCGCGAACAATTCCCAAGTTAACGTACGCGAGGCACAAAATCAGAACACCAGCAGTTCACCTCGACCAAGGGAATCCCTCGCGTGCGTGAGCAATCTACAACTAAGCGTACGCAAGCTCAAGAACATGAGGGTATCTCGACCATGGAAATTTCTCGCGTGCGCGAAAAATTTCCATCTCAAACTGCGTGAGGCCCAACATGAGAAACTTACGTCGGACTCAGAAAATTCTGGCGTGCGCAAAAAATTCTCAACTTCGCGTGCGCGAGGCTCAACATCAAAACTTTAGCAGTTCACCTCGACCATGGGAATTTCTCGCGCACGAGAGAATTTCCGCACAGAGTGTACGCGGGGTCGAAAATCAGAAGCTCTAGTAGGCCGGGGAAAATTCTCACTAATTTGTACAATGTCCCGGCTAGATTGGACCGAGAGTCCATAGTCGAAATAAACAACTATGTATCTATCTATCCATCTATCTCAGCCGTGGAAATTTCTCGCGTGCGCGAAGAATTTCCAACTAAACGTGCGCGAAACCCAACATTCGAGGCTTACCTCGAATGTAGAAAATTCTCGCGTGCGCGAAGCATTCCCCAATCACCGTGCGCAAGGCTCAACATCGAAACTCTCGCATTTCTCCTCGACCATAGGAATTTCCCGTGTGCGCGAAAATTGCACACTGAGTGTACTCGAAGCCCGGAATCATAAGCTCATGTCGGCCATCGGAAATCCTCGCGTGCGCGAACAATTCCCAACTTCGCGTACGCGAGGTACAACATCAGAGGCTTACCTCGGACGTTGAAAATTCTCGCGTGTGCGAAAGATTCTAAAATTAGCGTGCGTGAGGCTCGATATCGAAACTTCAGCGGTTCACCTCGACCATGGGAATTTCCCGCGCACGAGAGAATTACCACACAAATTGTACGCAAGGCCTGAAATCAGAAGCTCGAGGCGCGCGAGAAAATCTCAACTTAGCCTACGGGAAACTCAAGGTTCAGGATTCATTCTGCTCAAGAGAATTGCTCGCGTGCGTGAGACCCATTACCAGAAGCTCCTTTCGGTTGTTTCGCGTGCGAAATTCTTTTTTCTCGAGTATCAAATGGCGAGAAATCACTAAATTAGCGTGCGCGAGGCTCATCGAAACTTTAACAGTTCAGCTCGACCAAATTACCGTGCTCGAGGCCCAACATAAAAGGCTTACTTCGGGCGTGAAGAATTCTCGCGTGCGCGAAAAATTCTCAGCTTAGTGTGCGCGAGACCCAACATCAAGACTCGAACAGTTCGACTTGACCATTGGAATTCCTCGCGTGCGCGAGCCTTACTGAACAATACCTGTGCAAAGCTCAGAATGTGAGGCTTATCTCAGTCGTAGAAAATTCTCACGTGCGCGGAAAATTCCCAACTTGGCGTGCGCGAGCCTAAACATCGAAACTTCAGAAGTCCACCCTGACGATACGAATTTCTCGCGTGCGCGGAGATGACCACACTGAATGTACGTGAGGCTCAGAATCATAAGCTCATGTCGGCCATGGGGAATTCTCGCGTGCGCGAACATTCCCAACTCAACGTACGCGAGGCACAACATCAAAACTTTAGCAGTTCACCTCGACCAAGGGAATCCCTCGCGTGCGTGAGCATTCTACAACTAAGCGTACGCGAAGCTCAAGAACATGATCGTATCTCAGCCGTGGAAATTTCTCGCGTGCGCGAAGAACTTCCAACTTAACGTGCGCGAGGCCCAACATCAGAGGCTTACCTCAAACGTAGAAATTTGTCGCGTGCGCGGAAAATTCCCAACTAAGCGTGCGCGAGGCTCAACATCAAAATTTTCGCATTTCACCTCGACCATGGGAATTTCTCGTGTGCACGAAAATTGCACACTGAGTGTACTCGAGGGCCGGAATCATGAGCTCAATGCGCGCGAGAAATTCCAAACTTAGCGAGTGCGAGGCCAACATCTGAGGCTCATCTCGGTCTCGCGTACGCTCAGTTGGGAATCTTTCCGCGCACGCAAGAATTTACCACGGCCAAGAGAAGCAGCTCCTAATAATGCGTCTCGCGTAAGCTGATCCGGAAAAGTCTCGCGCACGCGTTAAATTTCCATGATCGAAATGAAGTACCCAACTTGGGTCTTGTGTACGCTGCGCTGGGAAATTTTGCGCGCACCTGAAAATTTCCCTTGATCAAGAGGAGCTTCTTATGTCGGATCCCGCGTAGGCTAAGTTGGGATACTTTCCTTGCCCGCGAGAATTCCCCACAGCCGAGAGAAGCTTCTGATGCGTGTGCGAGAGAATTTCTTCCATGGTCGAAGTTAAGTCCCGAATTTGGTCTCGCGTATGCTAAGCTGGGAAATTTCTCGCGGGCGCGAAAAATTCTCAGCTTAGTGTGCGCGAGACCCAACATCAAGACTCGAACAGTTCGACTTGACCATTGGAATTCCTCGCGTGCGCGAGCCTTACTGAACAATACCTGTGCAAAGCTCAGAATGTGAGGCTTATCTCAGTCGTAGAAAATTCTCACGTGCGCGGAAAATTCCCAACTTGGCGTGCGCGAGCCTAAACATCGAAACTTCAGAAGTCCACCCTGACGATACGAATTTCTCGCGTGCGCGGAGATGACCACACTGAATGTACGTGAGGCTCAGAATCATAAGCTCATGTCGGCCATGGGGAATTCTCGCGTGCGCGAACATTCCCAACTCAACGTACGCGAGGCACAACATCAAAACTTTAGCAGTTCACCTCGACCAAGGGAATCCCTCGCGTGCGTGAGCATTCTACAACTAAGCGTACGCGAAGCTCAAGAACATGATCGTATCTCAGCCGTGGAAATTTCTCGCGTGCGCGAAGAACTTCCAACTTAACGTGCGCGAGGCCCAACATCAGAGGCTTACCTCAAACGTAGAAATTTGTCGCGTGCGCGGAAAATTCCCAACTAAGCGTGCGCGAGGCTCAACATCAAAATTTTCGCATTTCACCTCGACCATGGGAATTTCTCGTGTGCACGAAAATTGCACACTGAGTGTACTCGAGGGCCGGAATCATGAGCTCAATGCGCGCGAGAAATTCCAAACTTAGCGAGTGCGAGGCCAACATCTGAGGCTCATCTCGGTCTCGCGTACGCTCAGTTGCGAATCTTTCCGCGCACGCAAGAATTTACCACGGCCAAGAGAAGCAGCTCCTAATAATGCGTCTCGCGTAAGCTGATCCGGAAAAGTCTCGCGCACGCGTTAAATTTCCATGATCGAAATGAAGTACCCAACTTGGGTCTTGTGTACGCTGCGCTGGGAAATTTTGCGCGCACCTGAAAATTTCCCTTGATCAAGAGGAGCTTCTTATGTCGGATCCCGCGTAGGCTAAGTTGGGATACTTTCCTTGCCCGCGAGAATTCCCCACAGCCGAGAGAAGCTTCTGATGCGTGTGCGAGAGAATTTCTTCCATGGTCGAAGTTAAGTCCCGAATTTGGTCTCGCGTATGCTAAGCTGGGAAATTTCTCGCGGGCGCGAGAATTTTCCCCGGCTGATCTGGGGTCTCGCGTGAGCCAAGTTGGAAACTCGCACACGCGAGAATTCACCACGGCCGAAAAGAGCTCCTGGTGTTGGGCCTCGCGCACGCGAGAAATCCACCTGGGCTCTCTCAAGAGAAGGTCTATTTCCCTTCTATGGGATTTTGCGTACACGAAACGGCTGTCTCGCCTGCGCTGATTAGGCCGTAATCGTGGTAGGCACTTCACACCGAGCACTTCCTGACATGTACCAGGCTGTCTTCCCTTCAAGCAGATGTTCACTCTTTCACCGGCGATTCGGGAGAAAAACGGCACTTTGGTGCTCCATCATCGCCGAGAAGACATCGCCCAGCCAGTATTACTGCGTACGACTACATTCAAGCTCACCTGTGATCACGAGCATTCGATTGCAGAGCATACGACAACGACACCAAATGTTAGCGTCATTGGCTCAGCTAGCTGCCAACTGAGTACTGTGCACCAGCTCTCGGCATGAGCGATGTGTACTCGACGACGATGATGCACCAGAGCGCCATCCCTCTCCAAATGGCCGGTCTACATGTCTAAAAACATTCTGCAAGGACGTGAGCCCTTCATGAGTGTTGTGGAGTGCACTCAATAATCGCAGACGAGGGAAGAAGGAGCAACGACCAGAGTGATTGTGGCATGCTGCTGAACTAGTCACGGGAACACTATTAATTGAAAATCACCCAACACGTTACACTCGTAGAAATCACTTTCCGTTGTTGCCGGGCTCTCGTCCCTGCAGAAAAAATGTCGACACATCCACAGATAATCCACGCGGAGGATGGACACTCTGGTTCTTCGTCGCCGCCGAATACACATCGCGCGACCTAGACACAAACGGTGGCCGAGTTCTCGAGCTGATTTTGTAATTTGATGCACACCGGGTCGCAACAATAACAAAGCCGACGACGCAAGTCTTGACTTCTGCGGGCGTCTGCTTTGAAGCATTGCCGCTGATGATGGGTCAAGAATAACTCTATAACGACTTCTGCGCAAATGAGAGGCGCATCAATACACGAGTTGGCAATAGACCAGTTTATGCGTGACCTGCCGTTGCCGGCTTTGCCGTATTATGCTGCCGGGACAATTTCGAGCTCTCTTCACTATTCAATACACATAACCTCGAAAGCATTACACTAATCATTACATATTGTTTATGTAATGATTAGTGGTGAATCATTACACAACAAACAATTGCCGCCAAATTTCAAACATTACAAATGTAATGATAAAAGTGACTTTTTCTATTGAAAGTTACAAAATCTGAAAATTATTACAAAACTTCTTGAAAAACTTTTCTGAAAATACAAAATTTTTTCTAACTCCCTGTTACGGTATGTACACACCTTTTGAAACACGGTGTATTTTTGATCTTAGGAGAGACGAGCACATTGCCCCGTTTAGGGAGCGCTTGGGTTGGTTACGTACTGATTCGCGGAGAATGTACTTCGCAGCTCTCTTGATGCATAAGATCATGCACTTAGGAGAACCTGGCTAACTAGCTGCGATGTTTACCAGGTACCAATCCGAACGCCCCGCACGGGGTGATCTAGAAGAGCGGGTACTCAAAGTTCCCAACATGAGACTTGAATATGGAAGAAGATCTTTCCAGGTCCAACGTGCTCATTTGTGGAACTTTCTCCCTCCGGGCTTTCGGCAGCTTGGGGAGATATCATTATTTAAAGAGTCCTTAAAAGACTTCCTGTTAACACTATCCTCCCAGAGGATTGATGTGGAGAAAAAACACTATTTTAATTTGTAAACTGTGATAGGCATGAGCCCGTTTCAACTGATGTCTTCTACTTCTATGCGTGACTTTTTCGTTCCCGAACTGAGATTCCTGTGATATGACTGTGGGCCCATGTCTTTTTTTTTCTTTTTTTATATGTCTTCTCAAACGGGAAAATGTTTTCTTTTCCTTAACCTTTTTTGTTAAGACTGATATATGTATACTCCCCCTAATGTATAGTAGTAAGAATGAGATTCCTCTGAATTCCCCTGAATTCCTCTGAATTCCCTTGAACTCCCCTGAATTCCCTTGACTGCCTTGAATGCCCAGGAGGGCCCCTGAGGGCCTCTGAGGTCCTTCGAGGTCCCTTGAGGGCCCCCGAGGGCCCCTGAGGGCCCCGAGTGCCTCTGACCAAATAACCTAAATTACGTTCCATATTTACCTTAGGGGCTGAGAGATTCCCCTGAGATCCCCTGAGGGCCTCCGAGGGCCTCCGAGGGCCCCTGAGGCCCCGTCAATTTTTCTGAGCCCCTGCAGGTCCCTTAGTCTTGTCAATTTCCCTCTGCAGCCTTCTAGAAATGATCTCGTTCTCATCATCATTATTTTCCGTCTCATTATTCAATTATTACAACATTTAAAGTGAGCTTGGGTTACGAAGAAGATGTATATTTCTTCTAAAAAAATGTGAATTAGAAAAATTTTACAGTATATCCGAGAATCAAAAATCAATAACCAAAATCTTTGTGTGACGGAACACTCTTCCACAACATGAACTTCATTCTCCAGAATCGAGTTCTCAATTTCCATCTTTTCACCACCTAACAATTCCAATTCATCTACAGCCTCCACTGTCACATGTACGTTGAACCTGTAAAGACCACTCAATGAAATCAATTCCGAAACGATTCTTTCCACTCTTATCTGATTGATCAGAAAATTAACTCTTCTCTTGTAAGTCACTGCAAACTTCTAACTCCACTCCACGATCGTACGATTCAATTTGACCGTTTCCAGCTTTCACAACAATGACATCAAGTTTGTGACGTATATTTATGTACACCCAGAATTCCACTTTCATTCTTTTCATTCCTTTGAACGCATTGATCTTTCAGATAAACCTCTATCTCTGGAGAATCGACAAGATTTGTGTGAAAATCGTGTCATATAGTCGAAACATCACCAATTCAACTCACTTATTGTTCCTTTTTTCGAAGGTATATCTTTAAATTTCATTTTGTTGTATATTCCAACGTCATATTCGCGATTCTCTTGTTCAATTCGATGATATTCTCGTTATGAGATGACAGAACAACTCTATTCGTAGAAATATCTCCAGTCATGTCTTTGAATATGGTTCTCCATACATCATCACTTATACACGTATACTCAATTTGATATGATGATTAATTTGCTAATACTATTCTCAATTTCGTTCAAAGTTAACCATTCTGTACGTACCTCACTAATTCACTCCCATCGCCCTTTTTCTGGAACTCAGATTCGCGAAATACTTTGTCAACATACGCAACTATAGTTCTGTAATATCAATGTCATTAACATCTCTAATCATAGATATACATATCAATTAACTGAATTACTAACGTTGTTTCATCTCCAATTTGGACTCTATTCTTCGAATAATTGAGTCCAGGAATTTTTCACATTCGCTGTGAATTCTCAAAATGAATATTCTCTGTTTCATGCAATGCTATTATTTCATCCAAACACTCAATTCCTGTAGATCGATCTGATTATTTTGAGCACTTGCCGTATTCTTCTCCAATCTTTTCTCTCGAACTGTTCGTTCAAACACCACAAGATTACCTGCTCCCTCAGTTCATATACTTGTATCGTTTTCCCCAACTCCAGATTTCACTCCATCTCAACGGAATTTGAGAACAATATACTTGAATTTCCAATCATGTATGACAAAAATATCAAACATCAGATACCCCGTCCCAAACAACCTTTTCCGATCTCATCTGAACCATCGAATCTATTTTCAATAAACGAATTCTTCTGATCTCTTCACCGAGGAAGAGCAACGTAAAGCTGTCCATTGGAGAGAATTTGTCGTTCTATATAAATATCAACCTTATCTAAACTTCCACGTGGAGACTTATTAATTGTCATTGCCAATACCGAGACCACAGGGAGCTGTTCCCTGTGAACTACAAACGGCAGGAAAGACTCACCCTTGGTTAGTGTTAGCTTGGATACGAAAACTATTGTCCCCATATTCTCCCCACTTATCACTTCCGCTTCAATATCATGCTTGTACAATGACCTAATCTTTAATCGAACCCTATTACATGAACCCTTCGCCACTCTCAGATTCCGAATCATCAGATTCCAAATCAACATCACAATAGCATTTACGTTCAAATCAAGTCCATGTGGAGTTAAACCGTCTCTAATTCTATTCAGAAACTCGGTTGAATATTTCAGATGAGTGTGCTCCTCGGTTTGATCTACACCTTTGTGAGTCGCATGATCAACGCTTAGTAAGATGAAGTCGGACCATCGAACATTTCCAAGATTTTCTTATTCAATTTTATGATATTTTCTTCATGAGATGACAGAACAACTCTATTCGTAGCAATATCTTCATTGATGTCTTTGGATATGGGTTCTACGTACATCATTACTCTTCCGCTCAGGTCTCACTTTCACTTCATCAATTCTACCCTCACCTCTACCAGAAGGATGTTGGAAAAATCAGGTCCTTAGATCTCAAATTTTTAGTCAGCTTCATTTCATTAAACAATTGCCATAAGGCTGACGATGTAATAGTTTCCTGGATTACAGAATGTCTATTCCCATTGGTCAAAACTGGCAGGATTTGTCTGAAATCCCCGCCTGAAATCACCAATATTCGACCAAAGGGTGAGTCATTGTAAAAAGCGTCACGGAGTGTTCTATCCACCACCTCCAACGCTTCTTTGGGAATCACTGATGCTTCACCCGAGATGATAACACCAGCTTCCCTCAATTCTTCCCATCGGCATCAGATTTCAAAAAAATACTCTCAATACTTTCTAGATCCAAGGGTATTCTGAAGTATCTATGACTTGTCATACCTTGTGGTGAAAAAAATCGACTCAATACTCGTCCACGCCATTGGCAGAATCTTCTTCTTTTGGGATAAAAAATATTAAATGAGAGACCTTTACAAGGAAGTTTTTCCACAATCTCCAGGACCATCAATGAAACTGACTAGACTTTCATTACTTCTTAAGTTACTATGGATGGACTATTGATTCTCCACTCCTTTAAATCAATAATCAGGAGTAGCGGGGGTTGGCGAGCGGAGCGAGCAGGGGGGCTTGCCCCCCCCCCCCCTAGTATATATATATATATGAAAACGTGACTTTTTCTTCCTTTTCTTTCCATGACTCTTAGCATCTTACGATGCCTTGAGATGACTAGTCACTTTCTGTGATAATCCGAATAGCCTTAACCAAAACGACAAATTTTTACAAATTTAATGTAATTATTATGTATAAGTGACATATGTTTCATATGCTACTGTATTTTTGTATTTTTGCCCTTGGGCGAATAAAGGTTATCATTCATTCATTCATTCTCTCTCTGGCGGTGAGTATATCAACACGCATCTAACATCGCTCTGTGTTTGAATGTATTTTAAACCATCGAAACGTCGTCCCGAGTGGCACTTTCTTGCAGATTGGGTTTCCTCCTGCAGGCTCAAACCTCTGGAGCATCACTGCATGGCTCCTGCACAAGCCTGGGAGGAAGAATTCCAATTCTGCATCCGCAATTCCAACATCGGATCAGGAGTGCTTGGTGCTCAAAGTGAGTCTTGTGCGCACGCTCGGAGGTCGTCTGCTTTGCTTACCTGCTGTCTGCTACGCCGCCCCGCACGATGAGCGATAACACCTGCTGCGTCTGCAATGGCGTTTTGAGATCAGGTAGCAGAGAATGCGGCACCTGCAGAAAATCAGCTCATGTCAAATGCTCAAAGACATCACGAGGTGCAGGACATGCGAGCGGTGCCTGCAGGTAAGCGGAACTCCAAGTGTAAAATCATCCTCGAGTGCGTCCAAGCAGACGACTCTGACCACCCGCTCGAGCATTCAGCCATCCAGAGAGAAAGAGAAGGAAGATGCAAGCTCACGAAGTCGTGTGAGTAGTCAGCTTGCCACACACACACAGCTAAGCTCACGCAAGTCGTCAGTGAAGTCTCCCCCCGCATCGCTGACCACCACCATCGGCCGCAGCGCAAAGCTCCCCACCAACAGTGGCTCCCTTCCACCTGAGAGCCCACCGCTCACGCTTGCGGGGCATAGACTGCCAACTGCTGCTTCGAATGAGTCTCGCAGCGTCCTCACTCGCCAGTCGAGCACACTAGAGCCCGCGAACACTCAAAATGGGCATGATGATATGCGGACCAACTCTGCCTCTCAGTCATCGCTCTCGCCACCATCAGAGCAAAGAGCTGAGACGTTGCAGAGCAACATCACCAACTCAGCAGCAGGAACAACGTCATCAACATCGATGCAGTCAACTTCTTCTGACACCAAGTGGGTGCTGATAGCGCAGACTACTCTGGACCTTTTTCACCGACAGTACGAAATGCTCCAGAATCAGCTTGACGAGATAAGAACTCTCGTGAGCCGACATGTCAATGCCTCCATGTCTCCACCTCCCACCCCAGCAGTGAACGAGGTGGATGACCGACTGTTGGCACGCATGTCATCTCTCGAGCACCTTATTGAGAGGCAGAACTCCAGGCTGGAGGAGCTATGCTCAGATCGTCAGCTTCTTCTGGAGCAAAATTCCATTATGAAAGGCCAGATTTCCAGCCTGACCGATTTATTAAGAGGTAGCCAGAGTAGTGTGCGAAACAATAGAATTATTATTGATGAGAATAGTAATGCCCAATCGACACATCAATCCTCTCGTTCCATAATTCCACCCACAATAGATATATCCCCCCAACCACAGGGTGGGAGGCAGGGGCAGGGACCTATCAGTGATGGTCTTGAGCCCTGTAAACTCATAATTAATGGTGCTTTAACAAGAGACTCTGTGGCCTCGCCGACAGTGATACGTAATATCTCTTTCGCAGTACTCAAGACCATCTTTCCACGTCTGGAGAGAGAAGACATTGCTGATGTTTCTGTTCTGCCACCAGCGCGTGTGTCTGGGGGGACACCGAATAGTAAATCCGATTCATCTTCAAATCCCTCTGCTGCCGATTCACGCAAACCTCCATCATGCGTGGTCCAACTCTCCAGCAGTCGTTTAGTTAAGGATGTGGTTCGGGCCAAACGCTCAATCTCTCATAATTATTTCACGGCGAATAACATCCAGCCGGATTTGCTTGACCCCGATACCAAAGCTCATGTGCCAGATCGTAAGATCTATGTAAACGAAATCCTCCCCCGTGAAAAATACAAAGAATATATACGCTTGAGGTCCGTTGCACGCGGGTTGGGCTTGAAATACGTCTGGCACAGCGGCGGACGTTAGGCGAAAAAATGGTGAGCGAGCACATACGTTTGAATCTCTCGCGGATCTGCAAGTCATTCAAACGGCCTGTCGAAGTGTTCGAAAACCCACTAGTGCATCCTCAAATAACACCCAGGGATGCACCTCCTCTCCAGAGCAGAGTGGTATTTCGGCAACAGATCTAGTGAGAACTCCTTGACTGAATATAGCTGCTGAGGAGCGACGAGGGAGTGGTGGTTTCTTGAAAGCGGGGTTTATCAACCTTAACTCCTTAACAGATAAGATTGAGCATCTGCGCTTGCTCGTCGCTAACGATCCCTCCTACCATCTTTTTGGAGTGGCTGAGTCAAAGCTAGATGAGCATGTGGATGACAGTCTCGTTCAGATCCCGGGCTTTTCATAGTTGAGACAAGATCGAAACAGAGAGGGCGGTGGGATTGCCTTGTATGTACGCAATGATTTCAAAGTAGAGAAACTTGTTCCATCAAACACTTTTGGTCCGGGGAAACCTGGTGTGCCTGAATTTCTTTTCTGTAGCGTGCAGCAAGGCAATTCCCTTCCAATATTAGTCGGAGTGATCTACAGGCCTCTGAAAATCGCCATGCAGAAGGACGATGGGTTATTTGGCTCATTACGCCGACTGTGTGGTGATTACAGCCATAGAATTATAATGGGAGATCTGAATGCAGACATGTTGGACGATGCTCACCCTGACACCATAACTCTGACTGCACTGACAGGAGAACTTGCCTTGCAGATAGTGCAGCATGGCCTGACTCACCAACACACCCCAAATGTATCGCACACATGGATTGATCATATTTACGTAGATGACAATGACATCATTACTGACTTTCAAAACAGACTCCTGCCCAGTTTCGGCAGGCACTCGGTCATAGACGTCACCATCAACGTCTTGACTCCCACTCCGCCAAAAAATACCTTCACTTATAGGGATTTTCGTAACATCACTCCGGAGATATTGAATGACCGATTGCTTCGCTGTGACTGGACAGCTCTCGAAAATGCTGAAACGAGTTTGGAAGATGCAATTCACTGCTTGAATGAAAATTTACAGACCGCTATTGATGAATTAGCGCCGGAAAAAACTATCAACCCGCGAAAAAATGATGCTCCTTGGATTGGTCCTGAGTTGAAGGTACTCATGAATAAGCGAGATGCGACGCGCAGGCGCTGGGAGCGGAATCAACGCAACCAGCGAAAGTGTCCTGAGCTTCAAAGTGAGTACTTCCGGCTGAGCGAAGATGTCGACCTGCGCATGGAACAAGAGCGAAACTCCTTCCTTCAAAACCAATTCTCAGACGCTCTTGATCAACATAAGAACATTTGGAAGGAAATGCGCAACCTCGGCCTCCTGCCTAAAAGCGAAGAGGAGGAACTTCATGGCTTCACACCGGATGAGTTGAACGCACACTTTGCGGGAGTTTCCGTTTCGCCCCACGAAAATATAGACGAAGCAATGGACGATATAAATTCGGCCTCAGAGGAGGGTTCTAAGTTCAAGCCCACAAATTACAGTGATGTAGTCCTTGCTATTAAACATTTCTCTTCACAGGCCCGTGGGGCGGACGGGATACCCCAAAGCGTGATCGCGAAGGCTCTTCGGGCTATTGGTGATCTTATTGTACATATTTTTAACTCCTCTTTTGCTCATAGTGCATTTCCTGAGGCTTGGAAGCAGGCACAGCAAATTGCATTAAAAAAGACCACCGCTCCATCAACGGTCTCGGACTTCCGTCCTATAGCGCTGCTTTGCTTCCTTGCCAAAGTTTCGGAAAAAATCGCACACGACCAAATCACGGAGTTTTTGAAGTCTGAGAAATTATTAGATCGCTTCCAGACTGGTTTCAGACAACATCATAGCACCCAGACAGCTTTGATAAAGTTGACCGATGACATCCGAGTAGGTATTGACAAGAAAAAGATCACCTTGCTCCTACTTTTTGAGTTCAGTAAAGCCTTTGACACAATATCACCATCAAAGCTGTTGAGCAAACTTCGAAATCTAGGCTTCTCGAGATCGGCACTCCTGTGGTGAAATCATACTTTCAAGGCCGCACCCAAAAAGTTACTTCAAAATCTGGTAGTTCTGATTGGCTCAAAACCAATCTGGGTGTTCCACAGGGTTCCGTTCTTGGGCCTTTACTCTTCAGTTTATATGTCAATGATTTACCTGGTTTGCTTGACGGGAAGTCAGTACATCATCTTTTTTATGCGGATGACCTACAAATTTATCTCCAAGTCGAGAAATCTAAGATCAGAGAGGGCATTGCTCAGCTGGGAGAAATAGGACGACTTGTTGCTGAGTGGGCCAGAAGTTCCGGCCTGTGTCTCAACGCTGGCAAGACCAAGGCAATCTACTTCAGTTCTGAGAGGAATATCAAAGTTCTGAAGAGAATGGACTTGTCAGGGGTTGAGATACAGGAAGGAAAGTTCATCCCGTTCAGTGATACGGTCGTGAGCCTTGGTGTTACACTTGACAGTGAACTGACGTGGAAACCGCACATCGACCAAGTAACTAAGAAAGTCAATAGAGCCCTATATGGATCGCGGTTTTTTAGGGCATGTATCACCGGACCTCTCCGAGTTCGCCTAGTTGAGTCCCTGGTTCAACCACATATAGACTATTGCACGGTCGTGTACCTTGACGCCACGGACGAACAGCGGCAACGGATACAACGACTAAGCAATTCATGTGTGAGGTATATTTTTGATCTTAGGAGAGACGAGCACATCACCCCGTTTAGGGAGCGTTTGGGTTGGTTACGTACTGATTCGCGGCGAATGTACTTCGCAGCTCTGTTAATGCACAAGATCATGCATTTAGGAGAGCCTGGCTACCTAGCTGCGATGTTCACCAGGTACCAATCTGAACGCCCCGCACGCGGTGATGCAGAAGAGCGGGTACTCAAAGTTCCCAATATGAGACTTGAATATGGAAGAAGATCTTTCCAGGTTCAATGTGCTTATTTGTGGAACTTTCTCCCTCCGGGCTTTCGGCAGCTGGGGAAAATGTCATTATTTAAAGAGGCTATGAAGGATTTTTTGCTCACACAGTCTCCCCAGAGGATTGATGTGGAGAAGAAGCATTACTTCAATCTCTAAACTTTGAAAGGCTTGGGCTGACTTTTTGCTTGATTCGTTCATCTAGAATATAATTATAAGTATACGTGTGACCTATCGTCAATCGACTGAACTTTTCTGTAATATGACTGTGAGCCCTGCCATTTCATTTGTATCCTTATATTATTCTATGGAGTTTGTGAATCTTCTGAGTGCTACCCGACTAGTCACAAATTGTGATATACTTAAGATTTGTCCTTGACCAAATGACTTCATTATTTTTATTAATGCGCACTATTGATCTGTAATATATATTACCATATGTAACTGATTATTTTTCTTTTTTGTCTTCGGACGAATAAACGGGCATCAATCAATCAATCAATCTCTCTCTCTCTTTCTTTTTTTTTTTTTTTTTTTTTTTTAAGGTGGTTAGAGGGCAAAATCTGCCTCAGGATCCCTCGGATCCGTCCCCAGACACCGGACTGGTTCAGCTTACGCGGACTACGCATAGCCCACGCAGGCCATACCAGGCGGGACACGGGTTTGGGTGGGGCCCACCGAGAGGTGGGCCCGGCCGTGTAATATCCCTCTCCCCTCGATGTCCGATACCTAGGGCATCGGGCAATCAAGAAGGAGATCCACCTGCATCTACCATCTCAACCCGGAACCGCGTGAGCATTACTTCAGGATGAGCGGCATGTCTCGCGCTCGATTGCGAGCGTTTCTCTTCTCCATCTTCTCTCTTCGGCCACTTGTCGGCATCTTCTATCTTCATTCTTCATTGTTCCCTCTCTTTCTCCTTTCTTCTTTCTTCTCTCTTCTTTCTTCTTTCTTCCCTCTTCAGTGCTCTTTCTTCCCTCTTCAGTGCTCTTTCTTCCCTCTTCAGTGCTCTTTCTTCCCTCTTCAGTGCTCTTTCTTCCCTCTCCAGTGCTCTTTCTTCCCTCTTCAGTGCTCTTTCTTCCCTCTTCAGTGCTCTTCCCTCTTCAGTGCTCTTCCCTCTTCAGTGCTTCTTCCCTCTTCAGTGCTTCTTCCCTCTTCAGTGCTCTCTCTCTCTCTCTCTTTCTCTCTCTCTCTCTCTCTCTCTCTCTCTCTCTCTCTCTCTCTCTCTCTCTCTCTCTCTCTCTCTCTCTCTTTTTTTTTTTTTTTTTTCTTAAGGTGGTTAGAGGGCAAAATCTGCCTCAGGATCCCTCGGATCCGTCCCCAGACACCGGACTGGTTCAGCTTACGCGGACTACGCATAACCCACGCAGGCCATACCAGGCGGGACACGGGTTTGGGTGGGGCCCACCGAGAGGTGGGCCCGGCCGTGTAATATCCCTCTCCCCTCGATGTCCGATACCTAGGGCATCGGGCAATCAAGAAGGAGATCCACCTGCATCTACCATCTCATCCCGGAACCGCGTGAGCATTACTTCAGGATGAGCGGCATGTCTCGCGCTCGATTGCGAGCGTTCCTCTTCTCCATCTTCTCTCTTCGGCCACTTGTCGGCATCTTCTATCTTCACTCTTCATTGTTCCCTCTCTTTCTTCTTTCTTCTTTCTTCCCTCTTCAGTGCATCAGATTCCTCCTGGAATCATTTGGGCCTCTTCTGTTTTCTCTCTCTCTCTCTCTCTCTCTCTCTCTCTCTCTCTCTCTCTCTCTCTCTCTCTCTCTCTCTCGGTGAGTCTCATCACACGTTTTATCCAGTGCTTTTCTGTATTTCGTCAGTTTTCTCTGCCTCAAAGTGCCTCCGGGCCTTTCTTTTGCAGATTATTGCACGCCAAACTTGCAAATATTCACTAGATTCATCAATCTCTGTGGATCTGTGCGTTTTGCAAGAGTTTCATCTGTTTTCCGATCAGCACGTTGTGGATTTCGAGGTTAAGTTGCTGAGAGCCATTCGATCCGCTGAATCTTCGAACTTCTGCCGTCAGCAGCTAGACGGCAGCAATTTGGACTAGATCCCTGCTATAACGATCCTGAAGCCTGATTCACACGTTGATCCACTTAGAGCGTTTTGCCTATCGAAAGTCAAGTAACCTGCCTGACCGCCGATTGTACGTGCCCCCTGACAGCTGACTCGAACCTGCATATTGCATCTACGATTCTATCGCTCTACAATGTCACCAAATTCTTCCGCAGTGAGTTCCACACAGCAACATCAGATGACCTCTTTCGAATCGCGTGATTCCAAGAATAAGTCAGAGAATGACAATCATTCAAGTGATATGCCACATTACTTTAAACTCTTCATTTCTCACTTCAACGCTAGTCAAGAAAGAATTTTTTCGAAGTTGAATGAGCTTGAATCTAGAATTGAGAATCGAATTAATGCGATTGAGGATGATATTACTCAAATTCGTAAGGATCTGTCTAAAATTTCACATCAAGCAACTCTAATAGATCCAGCTGAAATTATTCTATCCGACATCCCTCGCGATTTTAATCTCTTAAGAACCGAGATAGTAGCTAAGTTTTTGATGCTATGGATGAGCCCGAACTTCAAAACTTTGTAGTGGATGTGAGAGAATGGGAAGGTCCTCGATTCCGAAATGCACATCCATCTGCTCCGATCTTAACTCCTAATTCTCCTAAAATCAATGACTCTAATTCTCGAGCAATTGTCGTAAAATTATCGTCAACTATAGTTCGCGATAAACTTATATCGAGCTCAACTAATTCGAAAAAGAAGACTTTGAAAGATATTTTTGATTGTGACAATGATTCGAAGGTGTTTTGTAACCCATTGTGGCCTAAGAGATTCACAATTTGCTCAAGAAAGCCTACTCAGCGAGTGCTCGTTTGAAAATTCAGAAACCAGTGGTGAAAAATCTCACTGTATGTATGAAACCCTCTAAAACTGACCCACTGGTACCAATTTTTTCAGAGCTTGATCTCGAAAACTTTGAATCTCAGCATAGAATGTACGGCTGAATAATTTAGCCTCTATATTATACGTTCTGTACTACAGTCATTTTTCTGATTTAGATTTTGTAATTCAACTGAAGAGCTTGCTCTGCAATCCCCAATTTCCTCTCGGTCAGACTGTCCAGAGTTCACATCCCAGGAACGTCAATTATCGCACGACTATAGCCCTCGTATGTGAATTACGCTGTGATTTCAATTCCGTTCTTAATCCATTCCGATCTCTGTAATCCAATTCATTCTGATTGACTCCTCAAATTGACTCCACTTGATTATTACATTTGCGATATCGTTGTTATATATGAATATCGATACAATTCATAAGAATTCTTATTGTTTTGAATTATCCATACATATCTATATGATATTATATTATTATGTACCCTGAATATTGCTACCTGTACCACATAGGGTGATACCCCAAGGTACCAAATAAAAACTAATCTAATCTAATCTAATCTCTCTCTTATTTCAATATTGCATCATCATTTCATGAATGATGAAGGAAAAATATTGTATATTCAGGTCTTTCTTCAAACATTCTTCTTCCGACATGTTCGTTGCGCTGTTGTCGCAGGATTGTCTCTTTAGGTGAAGGTGTTATTTCTCCTGGGGTAAAATATCCATCATCATCTGAATAGCTGGTCTTGTTGTCATAGGTTTATCTTGTGATTCCAAATTCGTATCCTCATGGAATGAGTTGAGTTCACTTCTCGTGGGTAATTTTTCCTGTGATCGTGAATTTCCCTCTGTATTTTTTAGGCTTTGTTCATTTCCTTTGGACTTCGTTGAAATTGTGTTCCCAGTACGTAAGTTTGAATCGTCTCCTTTGATTTCCACGTCTTCTGTCTTCAAGTCTTTTTTATCAATCGTATGTTCACATTCTGAGCCCCTGTTTACCCTATTCGTGGCACATTTTTTACAATAAATTCTAGTGCAGGGTGTCCAGCGAAGTCTGCGCGACGGATTTCCTGTGAATTCCTTGTGTTTCCCAGAGTGGCATTGCTCATTCCAGAGTGTATTCCTAGGTTTATGAAGAGGCCCGAAATTATTGGTCAAAAGTAATAAATAGCGAATCGCGAAGAAACTAATCATATGAATGTCATCTTCAGACGATTGATACTGTATCAATACTATACCAATATTACATTATTATTATTATTATTGTTTGACTTCCGCGGTATATATTCGCCAACTTTCAACTAATCTGAGGAAATTCGAAAGATTACCCAAGCGGTCTAGTAGTATATTTTAGCTGGGAAATCGTGATCAACGATACCAGAAAAACGAGTCAAGAACGGAAAAGTGGAGATTTTCTATTTCTCCAGACATTTTTCGCGCCATTAATATGCATGGGAATTTTCGAAGGGGTTTCCTCAACCACAATATAGTTGAAAACTGAGTGAGTCAGTCAATAATCAAAACCTAGGAAATTCACTAGGACTAACCTAGAACTACTTCAATGAGACTGAAAAAATTATGGGAAGGGTCTGGTGCACAGAGTAAAGGACGTCATATTCCATGATGAAATCATTTATTTCTCCTCTTCTCATTTCGGTATCTCTTGGTCCATCGCTAAACAAAATCTTTTCCTTTCAGTTGTCAATTTCTCGATCTTTGATTCACGAAGTCTTTTTTGGTCCTCTTTCTCAGCAATCATAGTCTTTTCTTCTTCTGATTTTTCAGAGCTTCTTGGTATCAAGCGTGAGCTTTTCTGACAGAATGATCAATGATTTGGTCACTCCAAAATCTTCAAGGCCACCTTTGGTTTTGATGTAATCATATACTTGGCGCTTGGCAATTACGGACTCTTCTTTCATGTTTTCGAATAAGCATTCCGAATTTACAGAAAAACCTCGTTCAACATTTGCGTTACCGTGATATAAGCAGCGAATCATCTTTACTACATGCATGGAATTTTCAAACTGTTTCCCGGTTGAATCTCGCCAAAAATGATCGATACCTTGTTCGGAGCGTGTGTATGATTGACAGCTTCCAATTGCGGTAGAAAGAGATATCAGTTCAGAGAATTCTTTCAGTACTTCATCGGCAATCGAGGCCTTTAGGTGATTTTTATCAACCAACATGAGCAGGAGGTTTTTCAGTCTCTCTTTAGCCAAATCTCGATCCTCTGTTATAATCTTTGGATCGAGACACGTGGCAGCGCAATTAAAGTCGTAGGTCAAGGGCGAGCGTTTCATTAACTCTGAAACATAAACAATCATGGCGTCTTCACAAGCAGTTCGAAAATTACCAATTTCTTCTGATTTGCGTTGACATCTGGTCAAGTGCTTGAGAGTTCCGAAACCAATGTCAATATCCGCCAAGAGTGGATGATTTTTTCCATTTTCAATACCTGAGATCTTCACAGATTTCAAAGATTTTACACTTTTTGCAGCCATGAATCCCTCCATCATAGTGGATATTGTTTAAGCCAGAACCGTATGCAAAAAAAGCACTTTTGGATCATCAGATTGGAATTCTCTGAGAAAAGGCTCCACGTCTGAAGCTAAAAACTTGAAATAGACTAGTTTCGGTAGTAACAATGGATCTGTGCAGAACTTTCGCACTACTGTGCAGCTTTCGCATTTGGGTTCCGTCTTAGCTGTCATAATACCTCTGACATACTTTTTGACGGAAGTATCTATCTCTATCGCTCTATCGATAACTGGGATATTTTCAAGCCATCTAATGCTACAACATTTTTTTGGAAAAACTTCTGATCCAGAATATTCAGTGTAAATCGATCTTCTAGCTGGATAATTTTCGGATAGATAATGTAGATATTTTCCATACTGTATCACTTCCCATTCTGTAGCATTGGCTGCGTCTTTGTAAGCTCCACGTTCAACATGTAAGCCACAACTTGCCGTCTCAAGCAAGTTGGGATTTTTAGATAACAATTCATTGAAAAGTTTCCAGTTAACATGAGGATCATCCATTTCAACTGGGAGGCATTCCTCTTCGAATTCGAGATCAGAAGTAGCTTCTTCGAAGCTTTCTTGTATATCACACGCTCGAGTACACTCAAGGAAACAGGATTTGAGGTATCTAGTTTCCGCTTCGTTGGTGACATTATTCCACAGTCTGACATTCATATCCATTCGACTTCTTTTCACAGCTTGATTAAGAGACTCGTCGAAGCCAAGACTAAAACAATCTGAATTGGCAAGAGATTTATGTAACTCTTTATAACAGAATGGGACTATTCCGTACTAAATATTGTAAGCGATCTTCGTCCTTCCTAATTTCATCTGATGTATTAGCTCATTTGGATCTTGACTCATCTTTCTCATGTCCATTATGTCTACTTCGGTAACATAAAGAGATTTGTGAGTCATTACTGTTCGAATTTTCCAAATTATTTCTGCTCTCGTTACGTTATCTCTAAGTGGAAGAGCATCCATATTCTTTGATGAAGAATTTTTAAAAGAATACACCATCGATTCTGGAACACCCGAGCTTGGAATAGTTGTTACATTATTAGAAATATTTCCGACTTCTTCGGACAATTAGAGCCAATGTTACGATAATGAGAGGGATTCTTTGGCACCAACTCGTGTATCCCATGCGCACAGTGCAGAGGATCGACGATGTGAATATCGTCAGTGGTTCTGCAAGCGCATGTTACACGTCCAATGCCATTCCACACTGTTTCGGGTTTACATACCCAGGTGGCCTGCGGTTTTCGCAGACCACAAGAAGAATATAGAAGCAATGGTCATATCACCTACATCTCCTAACGTATCATTCTCCACAGTATTCCTCTATTTTAGACAAGTCTCTCTGTCGTCTAACTGACGAGCCCAGCAGAGAGACTAGGGCGAAACAGTTACTCTTCCCTTTGATTCATTGTAAAATATCGAGATTTTGAACAAATTCTCTCTCTTAGTTGCCTCTCATTTATTCTGATCACGATATGAGCGGGAGTGGTTTCCGATACTTGGCCTCTCAACATGCGCCTGCAGAACCACTGACGATATTCACATCGTCGATCCTCTGCACTGTGCGCATGGGATACACGAGTTGGTGCCAAAGGATCCCTCTTATTATCGTAACATTGGCTCTAATTGTCCGAAGAAGTCGAAAAGAAAAATTTCTAATAATGTATGTAGCCACCGGACGAGGAGGAATCCACTATACAATTGGTTGTTACATTGCTTCCTGATAAAGTCAGAGCGGTCGATAATGTACTTGATATATTTGTAGCATTGGCCTTTCAATGATGCTCTGATCCATTATTGGGCAATTACTCGACGCAACAGGTACAGTGGATGTCGTGCTTCGTGTGAAATAAGGATGAAGGCCGATGGTTTTTCTTCTCAAATCAAGCGCAATCCGGTGTAAATTAGCATTCATATGGCATTCAAGAGCCCTCTTCCCCATATTGCTCAAGGAATTTGTTTCTCCGCACGCTACACAATAGGATGAATGCTTATCGTTTTCGACCTCTCTGGCCCGCTCCGAGAAAGAAGATTCGGGTAGTTCCCATGTCTTTTGATATTTTGATCTATAACCAGCCATGACTAACTTTCACACGAACGTCTAGAAAATGATTAGAATTTCGAGTGATCTATATTACCTCGATTTTATTGAAATTCACAAAATTATTGCAGGTAACACATGAATCAAACAAGAGCTTAATACCAAGTGATCGAGTATCGAGTATTATTGAGAACTAAATGGTGAGACCAACGTTTCCCACGTCTGTCGCATAAGTTATCTTTAGATCGTCATATGCGCGTGATTGAGATAGAAGCGAATACATGATCTGATAGTGAAAGGGTTTGCAACTGCTTCGAATGCCTCGACGATTCGGGAAAACATTAATTGGAGGTATATACTCCCTCGCATTATGCAAAAGGTCTCTTGAAACACTGCGTGAGCGATCCAGCTTAAATTGCTCGATGCGCAAGACATCTCGTCAATTCAAGCGCGAGAGTTGTTACTGGATATCTATCGATGTGAACTTCGCAATTCGCACGTCGCAGCGCGCCAGTTTTTTTCTCGCGGGTGTGAAATGATCATTGATTTTTTGTTTCGACCACGGGAATCGTCTGCTGAGCATGTTTTTGATCAAGCTGCATCATCCCGCACCACGTGCTCTACCTATTACTAGATATATTTTAGTGTCTACCACCCTGGCGATAATCATCCAAAGATCACACGTACCCTCAAGCCTCTGTGAAGTCATGTTAGTCCCTAAGCCTTGAAATTAAAGATTGATGTTCCATTGAAACGGCTCTTAGGTGTCTGTATCTCAAGTATAGGAGCCGTTTCAATGAAATATTGATTTCTAATTTCAAGACTTGGGGACCAGCACGACTTTGCAGAAGCTTGGGGTACGTGAGATTTTTGGGGATCTTAATCACCAGACTGGTAAACACAAAAGCATGCCTAGTAAAAGGTCGAGCACGCGGCGGGGGATTATGCAGCCTGATCGAAACAATACTCAGCCGACGATTTCCGTGGTGGCCACAAAAATTAACATTTTACACCCGCGAGAAAAAATCTCGCGCGCGTACTGCGCCATGCGAATGGCGAAATATGGCGAAATGTTTACTTCAATAGGTACCCTGATGCGAAATAACACAAACCGATGCGAGGTATCGTTATCCAGCGCGCGCGAGTTCTGCCGCGGCTTTTCGCACCCTGAATGCCGAAAGGAAAAACTTAGGCGATAGCTTCACCCAAACAGAATCGTTTCAACCTACCAATATGTACCGAGGACGAGGAAAGGCTCGACTGATCGAAGATTTCTTAGGATCTTCTTACAATCATCTTTCTTCTAGAAAGGAAGATGATTGTATTAGCTATGACTTGTTGGGGGATACGTTGGCGTCACGGTAGCTCTGCAAGCTGAAAATCGCATCGGAATCGAAACAAAAGGGCACCGAGGCAAGTGTATGTAGAATGCTTGACCTTTGCGAATCTCAATTGGAAGTGAACCTGTGAGTTATTGAATTCTGCCATACCTCTTGCATGAGCACAGGTTGAGGTGCTTTTTTGCTTAGTGTTGTATAGTCTAATTGATAGCTGGTTTGCAGATTTGGTGGAGATTCTCCTGCTTCAAGGTCTGCTCGGTTTGTTCGAGACCTCACTCACTTTGTTAATAATCACAGGTTCTAGTTTTGATGTATCTGACACTTCTAGGAAAATTCGAGACAATAATCTGGTCGCATATCTGAATTATTCTGAGCCTGTGCTTCCTCAAGAATGCTAGAATACTGATCTCGGAGATGTTGACGTGTCGAACAAACGACCAAGACTGAATGACAAGGTCGGGAGGCCAATAATATGCTGGCTCTGGTGGTCAAGACAAGCCGACAAGTCGTGGCCCGCACAATCACGGTGGTGACGCGCGCGGTTTGTTTACACTCTGATCCCGATAACTCAAGCGGCTATGGGGCATCATGTGTTCTATACACGTAGAGATATATCGGCTCTATGTCTGCGTTCCCATCGCATATTTTTCGTCGCGAGAACTGCGCGCGATTGATTCAAACTGGACTCGTGACAAATTAAAATAACTGCAGTCAATGGAAGGCGTAATATTCCAGAGCTTTTGTTGCATTTCCTGTGAATTCACTGTTTTTCCAGAGCCGTGAGCATTTCCTGTAGATTCCCTATGTTTTCCAGAGTCTGGACACCCTGCAGTGGATGGTTTCTAATTGATTGATTTTCACGTCGATATCGTATGCAGCCTGAAACAAGTCTTCTCACGATTAGACAAGGGAACCCCCCAGGCAAAAGACTCTTGCGATGCATAGTACAGTGATGGAGATCAATAGATAATAAAGCCCTGAATGAATGAGGTGGGAAAGTAAGTTGTCATATTTGCATCCATTTTTTGACTGATCTGCATGGCTACGATGCAACCTGGTTTGTTTTGTTACATCCGGTTTCTATTGCATTCCATGCTTGATTTAGTTATGTTGTTCGGTGAAAATACAGTCCCAAATTTATGCTGTGGACCGTAACTTTTTGAGCAGACTGGGGCCACGCATATAGTTCTTCTTGGATTTCGTTTCTCCAGGGTCGAGTGAACTTCAAAGAAGATGCCGGGTTTATTAGAAGATCATTCCAAGCCGCCACGAGAGATGAATATAATTTTACCATCCGATTTCCGAGTCACTCGAGTACTTTCAAAGTGCTCCAGAATCCATTCACCCTCTGCTCCCATCAATTAAATTGAAGATTCTACCTGTACCATCTTCTTGCTTAATGTCTTAGTTATTAAATGAGCTATTGCAAGCTTCGATCTATGCAAAATAATCTGAAGAAGATTAAAATTGCTTAAGTAAAAAAAAAAAAAAAACCTTCGATCTGACCTGTGGATTTCGAGTGATCAACGTTCGCGCACCTTCTGATTTTTTGTGCGAGTAACTGCGATTTTCAACCATTAACCATCCGTAATTATGCTTTTCTTCATTTTTTGGCTCGTCGAAGTATTTGAAAAGTTAGATACGAAGATCGTCTACCCCTTAAACTATTCACAAGGTGAGTTTACACAATATTCAATCTGACAGGATAAAATCATCCATTTTTCGCTAACCGACCCGAACGACGGAAACTCCATTTTTCTCTCTTCGATCCGACTTTATTGCAAAGTCAACCCATCCAGAGGGCTATTGAGGCTTTTTCACAGTAGTTCAGAGGTACTAGTGGATGAATAGCCACATTTAATCTCATGTCAAGTGCTTGGGGTGAAGATATTCAACCGCAATACCCATTTTGTCATGATTGATTCGTTCGATCAGCTCTCACCCGTAAAAGACTTCACAGTCACCTCCTCAAAAAAACCCTGGGTGACAGCTGACGTTCGACGACCCATGGACCAGCGCGACACAGTCTATCGCCGTGCATCCCGGAAGGAGCAGGAGTCTGATCTGGTCCAATATTGCACTTTACGTGCACAGGTCAAGTCAGGCTAGATACGGCCAAAAATGAGTACATCACGAATAAAGTAACACCGGTACCTGACGCTGAATCGAGATGGTCTCAGCTGCGGAAGCTGGGCGTGGTCTCCCGACCGCAGGCCTCGCCGTTGAGCCTGTTCGATGTCAAAGTCCTCAATGATCACTACGCTGAGGTAGCCGGATCGGGCGACCCACTAACTGACGCCGACATCGAGCTTGTATGTTCTTCACCTCTTCCAGGAACCTTCCCTGTATTTGACTTCACCCCTGTTTCTGAAATTGATGTCTCCCAAGCGTTCGCTGCTGGTAAGTCCAAAGGGGTTGGCACAGACGAGATTTCCTCGTCGATGGCCAGCTTAGCTTCTCCCGTCCTTTGACCTCATCTCAGCCGCGTGATTAATGACTCACCAACATCTAACTACTTTCCTGATGCCTGCAAGCACGCTTCGATCTTACCCTTGCTTGAAATAGCTGCTCCAAAACCACCGTCTGACACTCGCCCAGTTGCCCAGCTCTGTGAACTCTCAAGAGTACTCGAGCGCATAGTCCACTGACAGCTCCTCCATCACTTGTCTAAGTATAACCTGCTCCAGGAGCGGCATCAGGCTTTCGAGCACACCACTCGACACGAACAGCATTACTGGGTGTACTAGAAGATACAAGAGCTGCCATTGATCGAGGAATGCTCACGATCATGATTTCATTCGATTTTTCCAAAGCTTTCGACACTCTACCACATGTTCAACTCCTAATGAAACTAAGAAAGATTGGTTGCAACGATCGTGTAATCCGCTGGTTTGCCAGCTACCTCAGAGGCCGATCGCAGTCTGTCCGCCTAAGCGATGGTACCCATGAGGCTTGGCTACCACTCATCACTGGTGTCCCCCAGGAAGTGTGCTAGGCCCTTTGCTCTTTTTGATCTTTATAAATGTAGTGCTAATGACCCGAGATGCTCAAGCTGTAGCACAGAGGGCATCGGACAATGGCCTCAAGCTGAATGCGGCAAAGACCACAGTCATGATCTTGGTTAGCACCAAATATCTCTCTGATGTTAATGCTACAGTAAATGTCCGAAATCCGTCAATCCTATGATGGACTAGTTATTGCTGACATTGACTAGTGGGACCAGTCAATCCTAAGATTTACTAGTAAATAGCCAGTCAATGTTGATTCGTAGAGATGAATTTCGGACATTTACTAGGCAATCTCAGGATTGATTGACTGACCCCCGTAAATGTCCAGAATATATGATGAGCAGAGAAATGAAAATATATGATAAGCAAAATGTATTCATACAAAATGTTATTTAGCGTAAATGTATCACAGCTGCACATAGTCTTAGATCTTACGTTCATACTTAACGGAGGTCACATCTTCATCACATTGATAATGTCATTCTAGTCTTACGAATTTTTCACTGACAAATAATGTAGCACTTTACATGATCAAAGTGGAGCTGAATCTTTCCAAAAATTCAACAATATAAAAGCTACTTGTTACAGCAGCTCTGGCTATTATGGGATCCTGAATTGCACAGTATTTTCTTCACTTCACAAGAAGATTTAGCTTTACAATTGCATTCCGTCATCCCCTGGCCACCTGTAATCGAAATTTTTGAAGCTGCTGCTCGTAAGCACACAGTTTGCGCCTGGTCAATTTCGTTGTGGTCGAGGAATTTCTCTTTGCAAACAACAAACTGGCTCCTCGTGAACAGCTGCTTAATTAAACCAGCTTTCGTTCCAATTCTGTCGAAGTTCTCATCCACGATGTTGATAATCATTCGATAAGAGATGTACCTCAGGAGCTTGTTTTCCGGCGCGAAGTTCTCAAAAGATTAAGTTAACGTGCGAAGTATATTTTCCGTGACCAATCACGTTTCGGACATTTACAGAGGCCTGTTAGTCAATCCTAAGATTGACTAGAGAATGTCCGAAACGCTGCCATTTCAACAACATTGACTAGACTTCCCAGTCAATGCTGGACATTTACTAGCCAATCTTAGGATTGACTGGCCCACCAGCCAATCCTAGGATTTACTAGTAAATCTCCGGCATTGACTGATTTCGGACATTTACTGTAACATAAACATTAACCAGCTTCCCCGCATACATGTCATGGGTGAAGCGATCCCCTTCTCTGACAAGATAAAAAGTCTAAGAATGCTTATCAGTCCCTCCCTTGATTGGGGACTACAGATTGCACAAACTTCACATCGCGTGCACGGAGCCCTATACTCTCTCAGATCCTACTGCGCGTCATCTGACCACCATCTCAGACGAGAACTTGTAACGAGCTTAGTTCTCCCATTTTTCGATTATGGTGCCTCTGTTATCGCAGGGCTGAACAAAACGCAGTCTCCAAAACCAATGACTCCACAACGCTTGCGTCAGATTTGTCTCGGGAAATATACCGAAATAATCTGAAGTAACCCCTTATCGGATCAGCCTGAACTGGCTCTCCGCTGGGAGTAGAAGAGATTACCAGCTTGGCTCTCTAGCACTGTCTATAATAAAGTTTAGGCTTCCTACCTTTTTGCGCTCCAAATTTTCTCTTGCACCAGAAATTCCTGGCCTACGTCACTCTGAGTGTGGGGGAAAGAAAACCCTCATGTATCGTGCTCCCCGCACCGAAGCACTCAACCAGTCCCTTACCATTCGCGCCTCATATCTTCTGAATCAGGTGCCACCCCTTGATTTTGAGATGGGCCTTGATACCCTTGAAAGAAATTCTCTGAACCATCTCTTAACCTGCGACCGCAATGACTGGTTTCAGCGCGCCGACCGCGAGGGACTTGTTGCGATACCTCAAACGCCCGCACATGTGCTTGAACGACCCTCTTAGTGGTTACCAGTATTCTGTTTTTTTATTAATCCCTTTTTTTCTTTCCGTTCTCCAACCGTCTACTTTCAAGTAAATTTTTGAGAGCTCTTGATGTAGTTCATTGTGTATATAATGAATTCGACGCCAAAGCGACCTACGGGAAGGGGTCATCTCTCAGATTCTTTTTTAACCTTTCTCATTCGATTCTATGGCCCAAAATAGGATCTTCGGACCACCTATGAGGCCCAAAAAAAATTTCTCCTCTGCATTGCACGCACATCCGTCAACAGACCGAAAATTTATCGTGTAAAAATCGATGCTCTTTTATTCACGAAAATGGGAATATTTCGAGTTTTTCAATAGCTATCGATTTGCGAGTTGCGGCATCTGGAAGGGCATCAAAAAACCTATCGAAAACGTTGTCGAAAATTCCTCCTCTGTGATTTTGGGGCCTCCTGGAGGCAGAAGAGTGTTTTTTACTAAAATGTTGATTTCTCAAAAATCCATCTCTTTTATATTTTGAAAATCATATATTTGACGTAAAATTTTGCGTTATTTTAAAAAAATGGGTTCCAGAGGAGTTTGGGGCGGTCCAAGTGACTTATGAGCTACTTTTTAAAAATTCGATTTTTTCGGTTCCAGGAAAAAGCGATTTTCTGCGCATGCGCACAATCGTAGACTTTCGGCGCTACTTTCAATGGAAAGCTGACAAAATTTCCTATAAAATGACTACCCGCAAAGTTAATATTCATGCACTGAAACGCGATCTGCAAGGATTAATTATGTCGAGTCAAAATCACATGAAAATTCCGCCCATTAACGCCTCCGTGGCGCCTGCTGAGATGACACATTCACGAGATCTCCTCGGGACTCAATTTTGAGTACGAAATTGACCTGGAAAAAATTCGGACCACATGCTTTCAACGTAAAATTGTATGAACTTCCAAAATACGCAACGTTTTCGATAGGTTCTTTAATGCCTTTTCAGATGCCGCAACTCGCAAATCGATAGCTATTGAAAAACTCGAAATATTCCTATTTTCGTGAATAAAAGAGCATCGATTTTTATACGATGAATTGTCGGTCTGTTGACGGATGTGCGTGCCATGCAGAGGAGAAATTTTTTTTGGGCCCCATAGGTGGTCCGAAGATCCTATTTTGGGCCATAGAATCGGATGGAAAAGGTTAAAGAATAATCTGAGAGATGACCCCTTCCCGCAGGTCGCTTCGGCGTGGAATTCATCATATATATGCTGCGCTGTTTATAATAGTATTTTATGATAATACCATGTACCTAGATTTTGTAAAGACACCTTTCATCCGTTACTCGTCTTCTTATGCCTTGTCATATTCCCAAGTTATCCTTATTTTTGAGTATCCAATCGTTTCATGTCATGTATTTCAATCTGGGGCAAATGGGGTTTTACCCCCCATCCACAATAAGATATCAATCAATCAATCAATTTTTGTCTACATCACTACCGTATTGGACGCAACTTAGGTTTTGTTGACAACTCGACGGTCATCGAAAAAATTGCTATTTACAGTTGTTGGCTACGTAGGTTACTCCTCCGCGCACATGTCAAGCTAAGTTAGAGTCCATTCTCCCCAATAGTCGTTTAGTCATGAATAGTTTTGCTTACGATGAGAATCATCTATCGCATAGGCATATTTCGCCGAATTAACGTTGATTGATTTTAGCACGCAGGATTTACGGGCAATTGAATCAATTTAGTGGATGACAGAGATCTTGCTGTGCATTTACGTATTAACTATATACTATCAAGTGTGCCCCATGCATGGCAATCATCGAGCTTCAGTCTCCCGATGCAGCATGCACATCGAAGGCTTTCGCGGCGAAGAACCCGCAGAAGTGTGTGCATGCGTTCCACGTTATTTCAAATGAGTGGACTCCGATTCACTCTCTCACTGACGGTAGCTGCGTCTGTGCGTGTAACCATTGTGATGAGTTCATCGCAACTTGACATCATCATCTTATCAGTCCATTGTTCTCAGAGACAATCGATCACCGTGCGCAAATATATATTACTTCGTATTCTGCTATATGCATAGTGTATTATGCATCGAGTATATGAGTCTCTGACTCCTGATGCTGGTACGTCGATTCGCACTCTCGGCCGAGAAACTGCATGGGTGTGTCTGTGCATCCCATGTGAATTCAAATGAGCGGACGTCGATTTACTCTCTCATTGACAGTAGCTGCGTCTGTGAGTGTGCATCAATGAGATGAGCTCTTCGCGTCTTGGCATATCGTCATCCGATCAATCCAATTGTAGGATGGAAGTTTTTGACTTTTCGAGAGATACTTGTTGTTTGTGGTCTATATGGCCCATAGAGTATCACTGATGGGGTACTATGGAACAATTTGGGGCATTTCGGGTCACTTTTTTCGTAAACCACTGCTCATCGGATTTAGACGCCGGATAACCCGAGGGTGAGTTTTCCATTGATTGGGGTTGGTTTTGGTGTGTCAAAGTGGCGGGGTGTGGGTAGTTTCTTGAGAAAAAATTTTTCAACAGTAGAAACTTCACTGTGGGGATAATACTCTCACGGTATGATTCAACTTTCTGAACTTTTTAAATTTTTGAATTGAGAGGGTGGGGGTTGAGCAGGGGTTGGAGTCGCGAAATCAGTCTAAATGACTCAAATTCCGTCTGGAATCCATAAATCAGGTTCAATTGTTATGGAAATCCATGTTTTCTATCGTGTTTCCTCAAAATGGGGTAAAATGGGATGGGGTGGGGTAGAATGGAACTGCCTATGGAATAGATGAATTAATTTCACGAACTCGATATTTAATAGTTTTGATCTGTTTGTCTCAATTTCCCGCACATATTCCTCAGCTATCAACTGTTTCTTCCCGATTTTCCTCAATTCTGCTTCTGTAACTGGAATGTATCATAGTCCACATATGATGAAAACTTTCGACAGATTTTTTCTGTTCAGCTCATATGCGAGTAACTTAGTTCTCATCTCCACCTTCATCTACATGGTCATCGTGTACTCCATTTCCTTTTATCTCTAATTGTTGTGCTTTGGGAGTTGAACTAAATTATATATATATATATATATATATATACATATATATATATATATATATATATATATATGAGTCATTCTTTTTAATATCGCCAGGTTTTGTGTCGGGGGGTCAGGGATTTTTCTGTAACTTTAGCTACATGTTGTATATGATGAAAGAAGATGAAAAGCACAGTTCTTAGGTCCCGAAAGTCATCCGCGCGAGTTTGGCGCCCTATTTTCGTTTTCAAAATTCGTGAAAAATTCGATTTTTCAACTTTTTGATTGATTTCTCACCAGTATGGAACCCAATAAAAAAATTATCCAAGACACATATTTCGACGTGAAATGAGCTGAATTTTACGAAAAAAATACTCTCAGATCCGTCAAAGATGAACATAACCTCAAAAAAGTGATTTTTTTCAGAAAAACCCAATTTTCAAGCCTTAGGCCCTATTTCATCTCAGATTTGACATTTTCATCGGATTCCTTGTCAAATTTTACGTCGAGAACCGTTTTTCAAAAATTGGGCTGAGGATGGGTTTGGCCACCATAATAATAACTCTAGTAGCAGGACCGTAAATTTAGGGCTAAATTGTTCGTTCCGGGAGGAACACTTATTACACTGGACCACAAAATATTGGGTCAGAAGTAGCGCATTGATCAAACAATGACTTTTTCGTGTATTTTTCGACGTAGAAACCGAATCCGAAACCAGTTTTGCACCAAGACATCAGGAATTTTTTTAAACCGCGAAATACTGAGCTTCTAAAAAACTGCATTTTTAGCGTTTTCTGATGATTTTGTAGATACATGATTTTGATGGTGCAACCTTGCAGCGGGCTTTGAGCGTACCCGGACTATGATTTCTCACGTATTTTGACCTGCTTAACACGATGAAAGTTGTTTCAGAGGGCTAGCATGCGTTCGAAACAAATGACAAGCTGATTTTTCGAGTTGCTATCAGGAGAGTTTGAACGATTTCGTGATAAATCTCAAAGTGATCACGGAATTGATCAGAAACACCCTCTGCAATACCACGAGAGCGCATTATTTTTCTATTTGCACACACACTAAGGGAATGATGTTTGCAGTCGCCTCAAAGATTAGTGGAATATACATGTATAATCCCGAAAAGAAACTTTTGATCTAATTCCTGAGGTAAGCTCAAGCTTTCTCGTAATGAGTCGAATTTGTAGTTCCCTAGTCTCATGTACTTCTGAGTGCATATAGATAGTTGTTTGCAACCAGCCCAAGATGGCACATCTGACGCTGGATGTTCTTATTCGATCGCCTCCAGAATAGAATCATTGGAGTGCCCACATCAGCTTAGGGTGAAAAACGATGTAACTAGGTTGATTACATATTCATGGTATGTCAAGTTACGGAACGTACGTAACCTAAACCGAGTTTAGGTCTCCGGGACTTCGGATACCGTATCCTAGCAACAAAATGACATTATTCTAGTAGTTTGAGTGGCTTCTAAGTAAAAAAACTCGAGCATTGGTCCAATACGAGGAGGCTTGAACTAACCCGAGGAATAGATCTCGGAATAGATCAAAAGTTTCTTTTCGGGATTATACATGTATATTCGACTAATCTACTTTTAGGCGACTGCAAACATCATTCCCTTAGTGTGTGTGCAAATAGAAAAAGAATGCGCTCTCGTGGTATTGCAGAGGGTGTTTCTGATCAATTCCGTGATCACTTTGAGATTTATCACGAAATCGTTCAAACTCTCCTGATAGCAACTCGAAAAATCAGCTTGTCATTTGTTTTGAACGCATGCTAGCCCTCTAAAACAACTTTCATCGTGTTTAGCAGGTCAAAATACGTGAGAAATCATAGTCCGGATACGCTCAAAGCCCGCTGCAAGGTTGCACCATCAAAATCATGTATCTACAAAATCATCAAAAAACGCTAAAAATGCAGTTTTTTAGAAGCTCAGTATTTCGCGGTTTGAAAAAACTCCTGATGTCTAGGTGCAAAACTGGTTTCGGATTCGGTTTCTACGTCGAAAAATACACGAAAAAGTCATTGTTTGATCAATGCGCTACTTCTGACCCAATATTTTGTTGTCCAGTGTAATAAGTGTCCCTCCCGAAACGAACAATTTAGCCCTAAATTTACGGTCCTGCTACTAGAGTTATTATTATGGTGGCCAAACCCATCCTCAGCCCAATTTTTGAAAAACGGTTCTCGACGTAAAATTTGACGAGGAATCCGATGAAAATGTCAAATTTGGGATAAAATAGGGCCTAAGGCTTGAAAATTGGATTTTTCTGAAAAAAATCACTTTTTTGAGGTTATGTTCATCTTTGACGGATCTGAGAGTATTTTTTTCGTAAAATTCAGCTCATTTCACGTCGAAATATGTGTCTTGGATAATTTTTTTATTGGGTTCCATACTGGTGAGAAATCAATCAAAAAGTTGAAAAATCGAATTTTTCACGAATTTTGAAAACGAAAATAGGGCGCCAAACTCGCGCGGATGACTTTCGGGACCTAAGAACTGTGCTTTCCATCTTCTTCCATCATATACAACATGTACCTAAAGTTACAGAAAAATCCCTGACCCCCCGACACAAAACCTGGCGATATTAAAAAGAATGACTCATATATATATATATATATATATATATATATATATATATATATAAGAGGAGGTACCCCAGTGCTTGCTACGCTCGCCAACCCCCATATATATATATATGCCCCCCGCTCGCCCTGCTCGCCAACCCCCACACTGCACATGTGATTTTCATTCTATACTGAAATTGAAACTATTGAGCAATACCAGCGATTTCTGTCCAAGCTACTGATATGACTTACCAATGGAGAAAAAATGATAGATCGAAGTCTTGTATAAGAATGTCTCACCACATCCACTAGGTCCATCTATGGGATTCATCATACTATTCGTATCAACCAATCGATTGCAGAATAATCTCTGATCTTCATTCGGAATAGCATGCATAGCTTCGAATTTTATTTCACATTCAATCATAGGTCAAGTTATGGTTGTTGTCATCTGTATGATCATTATTGTAGTTCACGTCAGGCATAGGTAAATCGAAGTTGCCACAGGACTTGTTTTCTAAATTCGGAATACTGTTGATATGAGAGAGAGCTGAATTGTCACAACCCTGTTTGAAATCTTCAGTGAACATTTTTTCATATGTTTCCCGAACATCTTTGGTATTAAACGTTTCGGACGAAAGGAACCAAAAAAAGAATCTCCTCAGCTGTAGAGGTAACATGATTGTACATGCTACCTCAAAAATCTCATGAACTTTTCAAATTATCATCAAAAACTTTGTTTTTCGTCACTCTGCTCGTAATTGACTATCATCCGTTTTTATGAGACTCAAAGCTTTCGCTGTCTCGCGAAATAAACTATGAGTTTTTCTATCAACAGTCCTCAAATCTCTGAATGAAGTAGCACACTTCGTACGATACAGTATAATCTTTAAGGAGAACTTCTCGCTATCTTCCGGAAATGCAACATCCAATCTGTCAATAAATTGTTATTTGATGTTGTTCTTTCTTCTCACCCATTCCTCCATTTTTGGCCGAATCGACTTCGTCGATACCCAGCAAAGTTATCGCAGAGAACAAAGCTTTTCGGCACTGTACACGTCATATACTATACTATTCTGTTTCTATGAGCTTCGAAGCTATCGCTATCTCTTGAAATGAATTATGAGTAACTTCATCAACAGTCCTGAAATCTCTGGATCAATAAGCACCTTCCTTACGATTCAGTATCAACTTTGGGGAGAACCTCTCGCTATATTTCGGAGATACAGCATTTAATCTGCTAATCATTTTGTATTTGATAATGTTCCTTCTCACCCATTCCTCCATTTGTTTGTAAAATCGATAGAATTGGACAATGTTCAAGTATTTTGTGCTCCTAGGAAATCTGTTTTGAATCAATTCAAACAAAGCAGTCAATGCTGTTTCGGATTTGATCAACGCTCAGCCTCTTCGTCTCCCTCAGAAATAAGTTTCCATTGATTCTCTAGATGGACTGGTGATCTTCCAACAGCATGATCCTACCATCTATAGGAAATTGAGACAAACTCTACCATCGATGTATTCATGAATTCCATTGTAAATCCTCTCTACAGTCCCATTTCAACCATAATTCTGAATCATTCCACAACGAGCTTCATCGCGACCTTCGTGCAAATATTTAAGAACGTTCCTGTTACTTACTGTTGAAGCAGATCATTCATGGCATTTAAATTTTCTCAACAGAAATCTATCATATAAGGTAAGTGAACCCAACTTGCCTCTGTACCCAACTTGCGCCCATATGCCGATCTCAGGAATGGGCACTAGTGGACCATCCCGCATATTTTCTTTTACGTTCGTCATGCTAGAATATGGGAAGAAGTGTAGTTTTCATCGATCCCGGATCATTTTTGCGTTTCCCAGGGAATATAAAGTGTTTTTTCTACTTTTCGTCTTTGCACGGCGAAGAAATCACCGAGGAAATCGCGTTCACTAAAACCGGTGCAAATTCATTTTCATCAAAACAATTTTGACGTACTCTAGCGCATTCGATTCCTTGTCTCAAGACCTTCAAAGTCCGCCCTTGAGAATCGCAAAACTCTGATTTAGAGCGATTTCATGTACAAAACACAGAGATGATTTGAGAAACAAGAAGACCGACATCGAGGTGTACCAAGCATGCCCCCATATGCTTATTTCTTAAAGGAGTGTAGCATGACTTTTTTCACCACTCAGAACGTGTTTACCGCATCGAAGGAGGTCGGAAACAGTGTTTTGGGCTGAATAAAAGCTACAAATGTCGTTGCACGGTGATAAAAATGGATCAAAGCGATTCTATGCACTTTATCGCCGATTCACAATGTTTTGAATGATGGGAACAAGTTGGGTACACACTTTTGTTATCTCTCAAAAATCACCTTTTGGAAGAATTAAAACAGTTTAGCTCCAGTAGGTCCAAATTTGATGTACTTTAATCTACTTTGGAGGTCTTGAGACAAGCTTTGGAATGAGTTGGGGTACGTTGAAAATATTGGGATGGGCCAAAGTTATTATGAAAATTGCCTCATGGGGGCAAGTTGGGTACACTTACCTTAGTACAGCTATCCGATTTCCAACTGGCAGTGTCTCAGGATTTACCTTCGAAATGTACCTATAACCTCAAAAGGATGTCAGAGATCGATTCGAAGACTTCTACTGAGGTACCAACTTCTTCTGAGGTTTCAACTCGCGCTTCCATTTTTCACCCGATCGATCCGAAATTTTCGCTGGAGATGGAAAATATCCGTGAATATGGTGCTCTGGTCCAATCTGTACGCTGATACATCGCCCCAAGTCAAAGATCTTGCGGAAAAGCAGATGTTCAAAGAGGTTAGGTGGTCATTCTATCCAAATATTGAGGTTCCCAATAGTTGAATCATAACAATTGGACCTGAGCACCATTCTAACTGATTCTACGCATCGAATGAACCATCCTCGCGCGTAATCCATGCTAAAATCGAAAAGTTATTTGAAACAGATTGCAGACTCGGAATCGCGCGAGGTAGATTGAGGCGGATCTTCATCCAGTAGGGGGGGGGGCACTTCAGTAGATGGTTCCGAATTTTGTTTTCTTGCAACCCGTCGTCTGCCGCGGGTATGTCTGCTTACGGCGTGGTCTATCATAATGTCATGTTTGTTTGCGTAAGTATGCATTATGGGGTAAACGAATAATTTCTTTCCGCGATGGCCTGATACCAGCAGCTTTCACAGGCCTGGCCGCTCTTTCTCGTAAAAGTGTATAGTTCTGGGGCCAACCGTCGAGTGCGCAAGGTGGTCCGCGACCCTAAACCCTACAAAAACATCCGTGGCAAGACTCAACTTGTCATCCGCCTCCCGGTGTTGTGTGTTTATGATCCAGGTGTGTCAGTGGATGCAGTATTTCATCAGGAACCTGCCACATCTTTGCCAAGGCGTATCATTTTACGGAACGCGAATCATGTGCGCCTGAAAAGCGTCTGCTCGAGCGAGCACGAGTCACTGTTTTAATCGTAAGTAATTTCAGAAATTTTCAATTCCACTCGATAAAATTGGGTCCTAGCACCTGCGCTAGACCTTTCTCTACCATATGAATGCCCTATGAAAACTAGGAGAGTCATATTCAACGCGTAGAGTACATTGCAATATGGTACTGCTTACCATATATTAGCCTACTAGTAACAGAGTTCATTTTTCGATCAGTCTCATGAAATTGAGGCTGAATAGTTAACTAATTGGATTTGAAAGGTAATGAAAAATCTGATCTTTTCATGGACTAATTCTCAAGTTGGTATCTTATCAATTTGAAAGAATTTCATGACTGCAGTTATTACGGTTTTATGAGAACGGTGACTGGGTTGTACCCCGAACTTGGTATTGGGATTTATTGACAAAATCTCGCCATCTCTTTTGATTTGATCTGGCTTCTATTACTATGTAAGGTCTCGATACCTATTTATAGTACCATTTGTACCTAAAATAAGACAGGTATGTGATCCAACCCACTACCCAGGCTGACCGAAATGTCTAATTATGAAAGGGCCTCACTCTCGGGTTTTGGTTTCAATGGGTTGATTGTCTGCCCTGGAATGCATCTAACTGTGTTAGTATGCTTCCTAGGTGTGTCAAACTACATAAGTATTACTGATGAGGTATGTTTACCTGCTGCAGACCACGCTTCTAGGGATGTCTCAGCATGGTCCGTCATGGGACCAATCACAGAAAAACACTAGGTAGGACTTTTTTACTTCTACTGTGAACGACTTGGAATTGATAATGATTAATAATAAAAGAAAAACATTCTCTTTTCAGGATGAACCAACTCAACTTCCTCTATTATACAGGGTGTAGTTTTTGCCATTCTCATGGCAAGAACTGCAACAAATGTAGGATTCTAATACCTTCAATTTTCACAGGGTTTGAGTAACTTTCGGCCAAGGGACTTATGATCAACTGGATATAGAAAACTGGGAAATTGAGATGATAGAAAGGAAATCCAACAGAAATGAAGCAGTATTCTCCAGCCGTATCTGAACCTGGACATTTTCAGCAAATGGTAGTCATCGTTGACAATCATCTTATTCTAAGATTTGTGAGCTTTTTATCTCACTCAGTCAAGGTATTTGGCCAACTTATTATTTTTACTGATTTTGCAAGGCTGAATGAATCATTTATTACCTTTTCCATGAACAAATACAATCCCCCTCTTCTAGACAATGGACATCAAAAATAAAACAAATCCCATAAAACAGAATTAATCAAATGCACAACTTGGGAGTAATGATACAGTGGGTTGTTCTTACACAACTGTATCAAGCAAGTTTTTCATCATTTTCTAATGATGGAACAATTTTCCAAGATAGATCTCTGTTCAGAAAAACACTGAATTTTCGGGCCAGGTACGACCAGAGCACTATTCCGTGACGCGTTCTTGAGCAAGTATGGCGGCGTTGTGCGCGAGAGCGATATGGCGTCGTGGTGCGGAAGCATTATGATTCCGTGGACGATTTCCGCTTTCTCGAGGAAAGAGGTGCTGACATAATTTTGATCATCGTCTGTTGTGGAACAACTATTCTATTGTTGTTCCACAACAGTTGAAGGAAGGATATTGGAATAATCTTGGTTTGAGATAACTTCAGGTGAAGAAATTCTCTGAATTTAAGATGATTTTAGTGGGAGTCAGAGAGATCAGCTGGGGAAGAACCATATACGTCGAAATATAGACTGTGCGGGCGCCTTATCTCCGCCATTGACCGCTAGAGATAGACCTGTGCGTGAGAGCGAGAGGCAACATGCTCCAAAGATCGACAATCTCAACACGCGTCGCCTATGTTGTGTCTCTCTCACTTTCATTGTAGAGGCTAGCGGACAACGGACGGTATACGGGACCCGCAGTCTATGCTTCTATGTCTATGGGAAGAACGAGCAGGATTAGACTTCGAGGACATGAATGGTTTGACGTATACATATCAGACTTTGTCCTTGAAGAATAATTCGCCAGGTGATTTGCAGCAAAGTTTTCAGACACGCTGAAATAGTTCTAAGCTACTCTTATTGAAGAGAGCTTACAGATATGTTATCTGCAGGCGAGACCCAAATATCTTGGCTACAAGGTGCTGTATTTTTGAATAACAGACTGATAGCTATTTTCTCCCACGTAAGGGGTGATACGTACTTCTTGTTGGAGAACACAAACATTGGGAGGCTTTGTAACCTAGGCAGAGTTAATTTACACAAACATTTCTGTTGAAAAATCTATTTCACGTTACTGAACGTGTGTTGTCCTTATTGAAGGAGACAAACATTGGGGCGTTTTCCAACTCAAGCAGCGTAAGAACATTCTTGTTGAAGAATTCCTGACACATCAATGACCGTGTGTTGTTCTTACTGAAGAACACGAATATTGGAGTATTCACTGACCTAGGCAGTGTCATTACATTTTTGATGAAGAATTCATCATTGTTATGGAACGAGTGCTATTTTCATTGAAGGACACAATTATCTGGATATTTCCTAACCCAGACAGTGTCGAAATACAGAAATGTAAATACAAGGGATTCTTGCTAAGGAATCCATTCCACATCACTGAATATGTGTTGTTCTTATTGAAGAACACAACTATTAGGGGTATTCCCTAACCTGGGAAGTGTGAATACATTCTTATTTAAGAATTAAATTACACGACAATAAATGTGTCCCATCCTTTTTGAGAAACACAATCATCTGGGAATTCCCTAATCTAGGCAGTGTAGATTTACAAGAAATTCTTGTTGTAGAATTATTCCACATTACTGAATGTGTACTGTTCTTATCTAAGAACACAAACATTGGTGTATTTCCTAACCTTGATAGTGTGAATACATTCTTGTTGGAGAATTCATGAGGCGTTACTGAGCGTGTGTTGTTCTTATTGAAGTACACAAACACTGGGATATTCCATGATCTACCTATGCAACGTAGATGCATTCTTGTTAAGGAATCCACTACAACGTGTATGAGCAATAGTCCCATTATGATCGTCTGGCACGTCAACTCATCCAGCTACACCCCTGGCGCCCCATATTGTTGTTCAGTTAGCTATTCAGTTCAGTAGTATAGTTCAGTTCGTTACAGCAGGTTACAGATTCAAAAATGTACAAGTAGCCCCACCACTCGTACATTCCCTTTTCCTCTCTGCATGGAACTCGGCCGAGTAGCGCCGCCACTCGTATATTTCTGAACCTGCAACTCAAGCATGGAACTCAGTCGGTAACACGCGGAACTCCGACATCCTCTTAAGATCTGTTATTTCGTGTTTAGTTGGTTATTCATCCGCCTTGAAGGATGTTACATTTAATGGATGAATGTATCATTCTTTCGAACAACTTATAATCGCCGCGCTCAGGCGGTGATCACAGTTCGACAAATGTCAAACTGCGACCGTCGAGGCTCCACTTTCATAGTGGCTGCATCACGAAGGGATTTCTTATTTTTTCGGATTTTCAAATTTTTTATTGAGAGATTGACTAAATGATGAGAAAAGCGATAAGATCTACCTTATCGGTATGATTTGCATAATTGATGAATGTTGATTCCTGAAATTGTTTTTGGAAATTGCTGCAACAGTTTTTTGTTTCGGGATCATAGCATTTTGTTCTAGGGAAATGTGGACCATGCAGCATATGTTGTGAGATCAATTGACGGAGTTCGCTATCATTGTCTAGAATTCCAGCAGATATGAACTCATCTGTCAAATCAAGAGTTTCTACCTCACGGTTTGGATGCAATGTTATCAGTGAATGAGCGTGAGGAAATCCTCTTCTTGGAACTCAACTGTATACACATGAGCTATGGTTTAAGGGCCGTACACATACTACGTAACCAAAAATTCCCTTTTTTGACCCCCCTCCCCTCTCGTGGTAAACCGTGACACATGAGCGCACCCCCCCCCCCCCAAACTACGTCGTGAATTTACGACCACCCTCCAGCCCTTTATCGGTTCTAAAAATGAGGATTTGAGGGATTTTTTGTTCACGACTTATAAAGAAGCATTTCGTGTGATAGCAGTTTCATTACTCGCTGGAACAATCAAAATACGATTCATAGGACGATTTCATAGGGTGATTATAAATCAATCGTTGAATATTTCACTTTGATTATCTGCGGGGAAGATGCCGCAGCCAATTCACGTCTCTATATTCGTTAAAACTGGCATCGGTTTGTCCACTACTACCATATAATGCAGTTCAGTGATTCCTCAATGGTTTCTACATCTACCCACTCAACCCTGTCTTCAGAACGTCTACCGAGCACTTTCAAGGGCCTCACTCGTGTTGAGGGAGCTTCAACGTTATGAAAATTTTTCCCAAAATGAGTGAATAAAATGAGAGATCTGCCCTTTTATTTTTGCCAGACTTGATAATAATGAGAATGCAACGTAGTTGTGTAGCGATGCAGATGCTTTTGAACCAAAATAAATTCCACACTCAGGACAAGTCCTTCTATCGATATCGTCTTGCACAGACGGATAATAATGCAATTCTTTCGTCTGAGGGAAGGAGGGGCGCAAAGTCAATGGCTGCCTGACGAGAAGAGATGGAGCTTTCTTCGCAGAATGATCCGATAGTGGAGGCACACTGAAGGGATCTTGGATGATTGGCAAGAGATCCGGGAGAAAATTCTGGTACAAAATTTGTTTCAAATGACTTCTCTGGGGAGAGCAAACGAGCTTTAAACTAGTAGCTTTGATACTGTACCGGACTATCAGTCACTCTTTCTGACTTACCATCACAGTCTCGATTTTTCATACAACTTCTCAGTTTTGCTTTCGCGCACGGCCGTAGAATTTAAGAACGAGTCCAGTTCTGCGGTGACGTAGTATTCGAACTGACCCCCCCGTCCCCTGTCGTAGCAATCGTAGTAATTTCCTCAACCCCTCCCCCCCCCCAAATCGGTTACGTAGTATGTGTACGACCCCTTCACCAAATATATCATTACTCATATCTTTCAAAAGCTCATCAAATTCAATCTTGAATAATACAATCAATATCTCTGAAATATCATTTGGTGTGGTACCTCTCGGCAATTTTTCCAAAAATCTCTAAGATTTATCATACTTTGAATTTCAAGTCATCGTGATGAATAGATCTGGTCTTCCCTTCCTCTCATTTTCACCATACACGCAAAACCTCTGGTACGGTATAATCGCGTGCGGCGCGCCAGCTATATACTGATGCTAGCCGCACTGCACTATAGCGTACGCCGGCAATGTATCGAGTCTTGCTCTTTGCCCCGAAAAAACCCATGCGAGATGTGAGCAAGAGTTGAAGACGAGGACAGCTCGGATATCCGAGCATGAGCCTACGTTATCTCGCTCGCTTGGTCTCCTCCTGCGTTCTTATTATATGGGTATATTATATAAGTGACGTATAAGTTAGGTATGATATATAAGTGACACGCGGCACATTAGATTATGTGCGAGCACTTGACAGCTGCAAATGGAGAGGTTTTTTGGTTTTTTGGAGATCACAGATGATGATTTGACACAAATGAATCATATAGACTCCCTTCAAGGGGTACAAAAATTGCGAATCTCTCAAGATAAGTGACCGGAGAATAGTCTGGTATCAGCTGCACTGGCTTGACTAGCGGAATGTATTCTTACTGAAATGCTCAATTACTTCTCGTAACTTGTGGGTTTTTTGTGATTTATTATAGCTCCCTGCTCGGCACAGTGTTGAATCAATGATGCATGTCTGAAACTCCCATTATCCGAGAGTCAGTGAATTTTGTGATTTGAACCCGGATCGACCAGGAAGTTCCAGTTGATTCTTGTGCCGAAGAAAATGTTATTCCAGCGGGTCAATAGTTAAAAAATCCATGGAAACCCTCATATATCAGGAAGGCATGGACATCCCGACACTCCAAGATGAGCCCACTTTGCGAGTTCATCTGGGATATTTTGCGGATGTAGTCAGGCTTGACATCCCAAATAAGCCCCTTTGGAACGTGAACGAGATTTTTACGGGCCAAATGATTGTAGGATCTGCCTCACCCTGATGAGAACACGGAGAGTTCATATAGGTCTCAAAATCTGCGTGTGTCGTTCGTATGTTCGAAATACTCTCAGAGATACCGCTCTAGCTCCGCATATCCATGGACATTAACTGCGAGGAACTATAGCCCGTGAGAATAATATCACAGTTCTTCTTCGGCTTTCGTATGTCAAGCGGAACTGGCTCATTTGTCTCGCTGGAAAATATAGCCAGAGCTCCGTGAATAGTCAGAGGACAACTGTATATGAGGTTCAATAGGCTCTCAGGTAACGCTATCGCCGTGTATTGCCTGGGTGCGGGGTCTGCACTGTAATATTTCTTTGAACTCACTAAGAAGCATGACTGCACTCACCATTCTCAAACAACCAACGGTCTAATGATTCATCAACTATCTCCAATGATAGTACTTTCCAAGATGAGGTTTCTACAGCAATATGCAGATCAACTGAGTTACCTGGCACGGAATTGATCGCGTTAGTAAATCATCATTCAAAGTCCGTGGTTCAATAGGGATTGGACATGGTTGTCGGGTTGCTTGCAAACAGGCATGAAATGACTACCGTTCGGTATAGCTTTAGCATTGGTAGGGTTAGGGCTTTTGTATTATTCGAGTGTTCACTCAGTCTGGAACGAAACACTCATGCTCAAACCTGGTCTACTCACTCTTGCGTTTGAAGGATTACCAATGACCGAGAGGAGTAAAAAACGCAATATTATTAATGTGGCCCCATGCAGATGCTTAATCCATACCCAACGGCAGCCATTTTCGAGGAATAAGCGCTTGTATGACAGCAGCCCGACAAGGATGTCCAATCCCTATGTAACCCGTATTCTGGCTCAGGATAGTATAATAATGCCATTCAGTGGTTAGAGGAGGATGAGGATGAAGAGGATGCATTTTGAATGCACAAGCGATTAGTGTCCCGGAATATCGAAAGGGGGAATCAAAAAATATTCCCGTCACCTCATTGCTTCGAATTGACCAGCGATGACAACAGTGTGTAGGACCCAATGGTCTGATCGAGAAAAAATTTTGATTCGATTGATGAGAGTCCCCACGGATTCTTGATGTATAGATGAGCAATACTGATCGATATACGTGTGACGGGCAATTACCGATTTTGGGCATTTACAATAGTCACTATATTACGCTGCTAAAAGATATTAGCAGAATGCTTCCTCCACGCATAATCTCTTCACAATCACAATAACTGCTACCGTCCCAAACCATACATCAAGATTGAATTCATTCTTAAACTTATAATCAACAATCAATAATCATTTTCCCAAATCCTTATCTCATCACATCAGGATCTTCTCAAAGGATTGGGAGGCCATGGAAGAGAAAAGTGTTACCTACGATCGATGGACTTTGACGAGACGAAATAAGTGACACGAGTATCATTATGATCGAAAAGATTCGGTCCTTGGAGAGATGAGTGAGTATTCTAGGGAAATTTGGGTAATGGCAATGATGGTTTTGATAGCTGTCACGTGGGTAGAGGTGAAGGGCAATAGCTGCGCTCACCTCTCCCCTTTGTGCCACGATGATGTTGCACCCGCGAGGGCTACGCGGCCGAGCAACTCACTTGCACGGTTCGCCAGCCGGGGCGGATGTACCGTCAGCACTTCGGCGGAGCGAGGCCTATCCCCAGTGCAAGGTCTCTGCTGCAACGCGGACCATCGTCGTCGACGACGAGCCACGCGGCAGCCGGGACGCTCTTAAGCTAACCTTTAGATTCACATCTCTCTCTCTCTCTCTCTCTCTCTCTCTACTTCCACTGCCGCCCTGATGAACTCGAGGACCATATCACCCTTATTACCCATGATGCCCAAGCTGTCGCCAAATGGGCATCAGACAATGGCCTGAAGCTCAACCCAACGAAAACAACCGTTATGATCCTTGGCAGCGCAGCATACTTAGCTACGATCGATTTAAACCATCTGTCCGAGTGATGGGTGTCTCCATTCCATACTCGAAGAGTATCAAAAGTCTAGGCATACTTATCACACCCTCTCTCGACTGGGGGATGCAGATAAATCAAACATCTCGCCGGGTACACGGCTTGCTCTACTCCCTCAGGGTCGCAGCCCGAGGCTTTCCCCGCTCACTGGAACAACAGCTTGTTTCAAGTTTGGTATTACCCTGTTTCGACTACGGCTCTGCTGTCTTAACCAGCCTAGACAAATCGCAGAAGCTAAAGCTGCATCGCTTGCACAACGCCTGTGACAGGTTTGTATGGGGCAACATACCTAGACGGGCACATGTCTCTCCTTATCGCATCAGTTTGAACTGGTTATCAGCCGAACGCAGGAGAGATTATCTACTTCGGTCTCTAGCTCTTTCAATTCTAAAACACGATCTTCCAACCTTCTTGCGTTCAAAATTTTTCCTCACTGCTGACAACGAACACCTGCGACAGTCCAAACGCCACGAGAAAAAATCGCTAAGCTACAAGACTCCTCGAACAGAAGCGCTGAACCAGTCGTTCGTCATCTCTGCCTCGCGACTATTGAATCAACTTCCCTTCCTAGATTTTGATGTAAGCTTAGATAACCTGAAAAGGATTTTATTCAACACGCTGTTGAACCTTGATCGAAACGACTGGCTAAATCGCGCCTCCCGCGAAGGCCTTGTGCCCATACCCCCTGCTCTTATTCATCTCTTTGATTCATAAGCCACCATGTACCATTTTTCGACTCATTTATATAGTTCATGCGAGCTCTCGGCGCTAGGAATGCAATATTTAGTTGTAAACAATCTTTAGTTGTAAGAACCTATTTTATAAGTTCATATGATTTTACAGTCTTTCAGAGTTTTAACAATCTAATCTAGCCAGCAATCACTATCCAAAAGTCACCTGTACTGATCTTTATGACTCAGATGTTTACGAATACTACAATGTAACCTCTCCCTGGGCGAATGGGAATTTATCCCCCGTCCACAATAAATATCAATCAATCAATCAACCAATCTCTCTCTCTCCCTCTCTCTATAAAGGGTTAACAGAGTACTCTGCGGGATACTAGCAATACTGATGAAATTGAGCCTTCTACTCCTAAGTTTCCACATCAATCCTCTGCGGGGGCCCCTCAATTCAGAACGGATTCGTCAGACCATTCTCATGCTGGGCGGCAGGGCACTGAACTCAGGGGTGATGGTCTTGAGTGCAACCAACTCATTATAACTGGAGCTTTGAAAAAAGACTCTACTGCCTCGGAGGAAGAGGTATGTAACATTTCCTTTGCAGTACTCAAGTCCATACTTCCTTCGCTGGAGAGGGAAAACATTCTTGATGTTCGTGTTCTGCAGCCCGGGCGTGTGTCTGGAGAGGCGTCTCTGACGCGCAACAACAGTACGTCAAATTCATTGTCCCAGGCTTCCATCGTTAACTCACGTCCTCACTCACGTTCTCTCCCATCTTGCGTAATCCAACTCTCGTGCAGCCGCCTAGTCAGGGAGGTGATGAAAGCCAAGCGCTCGATTGCCAACAATTATTTCACAGCTCATAACATCGAGCCCACATTCCTCGACCCTGAAGCGAAAACCCACGTGCCGGACCGAAAGATTTTCATCAATGAGATGTTACCCCGTGACAAATATGAGGAATATGTTCATTTGAGTCCACTTGCACGGGGTTTGGGCTTCAAATATGTTTGGCACAGTGGTGGACGTTTCTGGGTCAGGCGCAGAAATGGTAAGAGGGCGTATGCGTTTGAGTCGCTCACTGAACTGCATGTCATTCAAACGGCGTGTCGAACTGTTCGAGGACCTAATTGTGAGTCCACGAACAGCACCGGGAACAGTTCTACCGTTCCAGAGCAAAGTACAGCTCCGACGGCAGCACCTTTGAGGACTCCCTGACTAGATACGGCTGCCGGAGGGTCTAAAGGGAGTGGCGGTTCCTTAAAGACAGGGTTTATCAATCTTAATTCCTTAACGGATGAGATTGAGCATCTGCGTCTGCTCGTCGCTACCGACTCCTCCTACCATCTTTTTGGAGTAGCTGAGTCGTGGCTGGATGACTTCGTGGACGACAGTCTTGTTCAGATCCCAGGTTATTCGCTGTTGCGGCAAGACCGCAACAGAAACGGTGGTGGGGTTGCTCTGTATGTGCGCAATGATTCCAAAGTGGAGAGGCTCGCCTCGTCTAATACTTCTGGGCCAGGGTGTCCCGGCATTCCTGAATACTTGTTTTGTGGCGTGCAGCAGAGCGGTTCACCATCTATTTTAGTAGGTGTGATTTATAGGCCCCCAAAGGTCGCCATGCAGAAGGACGATGGGATTTTCGGGTCACTACGCCGACTGTGTGGTGGCTTTAGCCACAAAGTTATCATGGGGGATCTGAACGCAGACTTGCTGGACCCGGCTCATCCTGACACAAAGACGTTGACTGCACTGACGGAAGAACTGTCCCTACAGATTGTGCAGCATGGCGCGACTCACCAACACAACTCCAATGTATCTCACAAATGGATTAATCACATGTACGTAGATGAAAATGACATCATTACCGACTCACGAAACAGACTATTGCCCAGTTTTGGCAGGCACGCGGTCATTGACGTGACCATAAACGTCTTCACTCCTGCTCCGCCTAAAAATTCCTTCACTTACAGGGATTTTCGTAACATCACTCCAGAGCAGTTGAATGATCGCCTGCTTCGCTGTGACTGGACAGCGCTCAATAATGCTGAAACTAGCTTGGAAGATGCAATTAATTGTCTTAATGAAAACTTAAAAGTTGTTTTGGACGAACTAGCACCGGAAAAAACGATTTACCCTCGTAAAGGTGATGCTCCTTGGATTGGTCCCGAGCTGAAAGCACTCATTAAGAAGCGAGATGCGACGCGTAGGCGCTGGGAGCGAAATCAATGCAACCTGCGCAAGTGTTCTGAGCTTCAAAATGAGTTCTTTCGCCTCAGTGAAGAAGTTGACGTGCGCATCGGAAAAGAGCGGAATTCCTTCATTCAGAATCACCTTTCAGACGCTCTTGATCAACATAAAAATATTTGGAAGGAAATGCGTAACCTCGGCTTTTTGTCCAAGAGCAAAGAGGAGGAGCTTCACGGCTTCACCCCGGGTGAGTTGAACGCTCACTTTGCGGGAGTCTCTGTCTCGCCCCACGAAAATATAGAAGATGCGATGGATGAAATTATGGTGGCACCAGAGGAGGGTTTCAAATTCAAGCCAACCAATTTCAATGAAGTAGTCCTTGCTATAAAACATTTCTCCTCACAGGCTCGCGGGGCAGACGGAATTCCTCAAAGTGTGATCGTGAAGGCTCTCCCGGCGTTGGGTGACCTTATTGTACATATTTTTAACTCCTCTTTCGCTCACAGCCTTTTCCCTGAGGCTTGGTAGAAAGCACAGATGATTGCGCTGAAGAAGACTGCAGCTCCATCATCAGTCTCGGATTTCCGCCCTATAGCGCTGCTGTGCTTTCTCTCCGAGGTTCTCGAAAAGGTTGCATACGACCAAATCACGGAGTACTTGAAGAAAGAAAAATTATTAGATCGCTTCCAGGCTGGTTTCAGGCAACACCACAGTACCCAGACAGCTTTGCTGGAATTGACAGATGACATTAGACTAGGCATCGATAGGAAAAAGATCACCCTATTACTGCTCTTTGACTTCAGCAAAGCCTTTGACACGATATCACCAACGAAACTTCTGAGTAAACTCCGACAACTGGGTTCCTCACGATCGGCCCTCCTGTGGATCAAATCATATTTACAAGGTCGCACCCAACTAGTCACCTCTAAAAATGGGGATCCTGATTGGCTTGCAACCAATCTGGGTGTTCCGCAGGGTTCCGTTCTTGGACCTTTACTCTTTAGTTTGTATGTCAATGACTTGCCCGGGTTACTGAACGGAAAGTCGGTAGATCATCTCTTTTACGCTGATGACCTCCAAATTTATCTCCAGGTGGAGAAAAATAAGATCAGAGAGGGGATCGCTCGATTAGGAGAAGTGGGGCGACTGGTTGCTGATCGGGCTATGGGCTCCGGCCTGCGTCTCAACGCTGGTAAAACCAAGGCAATCTTTTTCTCTTCCGAGAGGAATATCAAGGATCTGGAAACGATGGATTTGCCAGGTGTTGAGATACAGGATGGAGTTTTCGTTCCTTTCAGTGACACAGTCGTGAGTCTTGGTGTTGTATTAGACAGAGAATTATCGTGGAAACCGCAAATAAATCAAGTGACGAAGAAATCAACAGGGCCCTGTACGGTTTGCGGTTTTTCAGGGCATGCATCACCGGGACTCTCCGAGTTCGACTGATCGAGGCGTCAGTACAACCCCATCTAGACTATTGTACGGTCGTGTATCTTGACGCCTCTGACGAACAGCGGCAACGGCTACAAAGACTAAACGACTCATTTGTGAGATACATTTTTGATCTTAGGAGAGACGAGCACATCACTCCGTTCAGGGAAAACTTGGATTGGCTGCGTACTGATTCGCGGCGAATGTACTTTGCAGGCATTATCATGTATAAGATTATGCACATGAGGGAACCTGGTTACCTGTCTGCAATGTTCACCAGGCACCAATCCGAGCGCCCTGGGCGTGGGAATGCACAAGAGCAGGAACCCAAAGTACCCAGAATGAGACTCGAGTACGGAAGACGATCTTTCCAAGCCCAGTGTGCTCATTTCTGGAACTTTCTCCGTTCGGGTTTTCGGCAGATCGCAGAAATTTCGATTTTTAAGGATGCTTTGAAAGAATTCCTTCGTTCACAGCCTCCCCAGATAATTGATGTGGACAAGAAGCATTACTTCAATCTTTGAAGGTCATTGGGCTCTTCTCTTTTTATATGGACTGTGATTATACTCACAACCTGTTACATGACTGATTAGAAGATAACTGCGATATTTTGTTGAGCCTTTGTCCTATCCATTAAATGTTTTTTAAGCAGCCTTTGTTGCTGCAATCGTGACTAGTCACAACTTGTGATAACCTACCTGTCCTTGACCAAAAGACTTATTGATATTAATTGATAATTTCTATTCATGCGACATATGTATCCCACATGTGATATTTGATTTTTGCCTCCGGGCGAATAAAGGACGTCTATCTATCTATCTATCTGTCTCTCTCTCTCTCTCTCTCTCTCTTTTTTTTTTTTTTTTTTTTTTTTTTTTTAAGGTGGTTAGAGGGCAAAATCTGCCTCAGGATCCCTCGGATCCGTCCCCAGACACCGGACTGGTTCAGCTTACGCGGACTACGCATAGCCCACGCAGGCCATACCAGGCGGGACACGGGTTTGGGTGGGGCCCACCGAGAGGTGGGCCCGGCCGTGTAATATCCCTCTCCCCTCGATGTCCGATACCTAGGGCATCGGGCAATCAAGAAGGAGATCCACCTGCACCTACCATCTCATCCCGGAACCGCGTGAGCATTACTTCAGGATGAGCGGCATGTCTCGCGCTCGATTGCGAGCGTTCCTCTTCTCCATCTTCTCTCTTCGGCCACTCGTCGGCATCTTCTGTCTTCATTCTCCATTGTTCCCTCTCTTTCTTCTTTCTTCTCTCTTCTTTCTTCTTTCTTCCCTCTTCAGTGCATCAGATTCCTCCTGGAATCATTTGGGCCTCTTCTGTTTCAATCGGCAGAGTCACTGTGATTCGCCTACTTCGAGGCGCCTTACTTCCCTCTCTTTCTCTTCTTTGCGGGTCATCACCAGCTTGATGTATCCGGTGAGTCTATCCCATGTCTCCTGGTTGCGGAGCAAGTACGGGACGAGATTCTCGGGTGTTAGTTGAGCACCCAGCCATTCATCCAGCTCGGCGCGCTCTCTCCGGGTGTCGCTGCACTTGAACAGGGCATGTTCGGCGTCATCCCATTCATCCCCGCATGACTGACATGCTGGGGTCGTCCTCTTCTTGAACCTGGTTAGATAGGAACCGAAGCAACCATGATCGCTCAGTGCCTGCGTCGTCCAGTAGTCCATCTCTCCGTGGGTGCGTTCCGCCCACTTGGCTACGTCACGGATCAGCCGGTGCGTCCATCTGCCGTTCGCAAATGGCGAATCCCACTCAGTTTGCCAATGCTCAAGGGTGGTTTCCTTCTCGTTGTCGCGGATAATCTCCTTCATCGTCGGGGTGAGTACTCGTTCGGCTCCGATCACTTTCTGGCGGTCCCAGATCCTCACTCGCTCCGCGACGAGCAAGTGGATGGGCGGTGTACTCGCCAATACGTAAGCCGCATCTCCTGATACGGTGCGGTAGGCACGGATACTTCTCAGGGCCGCTCTCCGGTGGACAGGCCCCATCTTCTTCTCGATGATGGTCTTCTCTACTCTCTTTCCCCACACGGGTGCACCGTAGAGCATGATAGAGGTGCTGACGGTGTTGAGAAGTGCGCGCCTCTTTTCCTTGGGTCCTCCGATATTCGGCATCAGCCGTTGAAGCGCCGCACCAACCTCTCTCTCTCTCTCTCTCTCTCTCTCTCTCTCTCTCTCTCTCTCTCTCTCTCTCTCTCTCTCTCTCTCTCTCTCTCTCTCTCTCTCTTTTAGGTGGTCGTAGGGCGAGGAACGCCTGCTTCTGGTTTGGTGAGGTCTCGGTCAATACGGCTTGTCCGTGCCCCCCCCCCCAAACTGAACCCGGCTGGGATCCGCATGGATACGGCCACCCTTCCGATTAAAACCCTCTCTCCCTTTTCCGTTGGCATCGGCCATTGGACAAGGAAGAGATCCACCGAACTTACCAATCCAGCCCCGGGACCGCCTGAGCATTACTTCGGAACCGGCGGCGTCTCGGGCTCTAGAACGAGCGACTCTCTCTTCAGGACTCGCAGGTCTTGTTCCTCCTCCCTTGGTCTTTTCCCTGATCATCATTCTCCTTCCTTTGATCTTCTCTCTTTTTTCTTCTCCCTTCCCTCTTCAAAGCATCATGTTCTTCCGGGAACAATTGGGACCTCTTCTGTTTGAGTCGACAGACTCATTGTATTTCGTCTGCTTCGAGGCGCCTCATTTCCCTCTCTTTTTCCTCCTTACGGGTCATCGCCAGCTTGACGTATCCGGTGACTCTATCCCATGTGTCCTGATTGCGGAGAAAGTACGGAACGAGGATATCAGGTGTTAGTTGAGCACCCAGCCACTCATGCAGCTCGGTACGCGCTCTCTCCGGGTGTCACTGCACTTGAACAGGGCATAATCAGCGTCATCCCAGTCGTCCCCGCATGGCTGGCATGCTGGAGTCGGCCTCTTCTCGAACCTGGTTAGATAGGAACCGAAGCAATCATGGTCGCTCAGTGCCTGAGCCGTCTAGTAGTCCATCTCTCCGTGGGCACGTTCCGCCCACTTGGCTACGTCACGGATCAACCGGTTCGTCCATCTGCCATTCGCGAATGGCGAATCCCACTCAGTTTGCCACTGTTCGAGGGTGGTCTCCTTCTCGTTGTCGCGGATGATCTCCTTCATCGTCGAAGTGAGTACTCGTTCGGCTCCGATCACTTTCTGGCGGCCCCAGATCCTCACTCGCTCCGTGACGAGCGAGTGGATCGGCGGTGTACTCGCCAATACGTAAGCCGTATCTCCTGACACGGTGCGGTAGGCACGAATACTTCTCAGGGCCGCTTTCCGGTGGACAGGCCCCATCCTTTCCTCGATGATGCTCTTCTCTACTCTCTTTTCCCAAACGGGTGCACCGTAGAGCATGATGAAGGTGCTGACAGCGTTGAGGAGTGCGCGCCTCTTTTCCTTGGGTCCCCCAATATTCGGCATCAGCCGCTGAAGCACCGCACCGACCCTGCTCGCCTTCTGGGCGGCCTCCTGGGTGTGCTTCTTGAACGACCACTTGTCGCCAAGCCATACACCGAGGTGTTTCAGCTCTGTCTTGCGTGGAATCTCTTGCCCGTTGATGTAAAAAAGGGGTAAGTCAAACTTCCTGCGTCTTGTGACCACGATTGCTTCGCACTTCTTGACAGCAAGCTCCTGGAGCCTGCTGATCATCCATTCATCGACTCGAGCCAGCGCCTCGTTTGCGCGTCTACCCAGGAGTTCCTCGTTGTCGGCCCAGACTATGAGTCCCGCGTCGTCCGCGAGAGCCACTATTATCACTCCTCCTGGCAGTTCGATAGACAGTGAATTGTCGTACTGGAGTTCCAGTTGAACGGCCCCGGAATCGATCCCTGTCCAATTCTGGCGGACAGTTCCCGAATCTCTTGTCCGTCATCGGGGTCGTGAACGAGGGTCCTGTTCCGCAGATAGTCACTCGTGACGGCTAGTAGATAGGGCGGCACTTTACTGGCTTGGGATTGATAGACTCGCTTCGAGCTCGCGCAGTTGAACGCGTTTTTCATGTCCAACGCAATGATGGCACAGAATCCTCCACTTCCTTGATATGGGTTCCCTACCGACGCACAGTGGGGCCAGGGCATCTTTCTAGGGCTCAGCGCCACGCAAATTCTCAACTTATCGCCGTGTACGGGATCGACGGGATTCTGATAACTGAGAGCAACATTCCTCGTTCCCGGACATGGCAATGAGTTGAGAATTTGCGTGGCGCTGAGCCCTAGAAAGATGCCCTGGCCCCACTGTGCGACGCTTGAACCCATTCTTGGACCTCCTCGATCGCGTGCTCAATGCTTCGTCCCTTCCGGAAACCGAACTGCATTGGTGATAGCGCCGCTCTGTTCGTAGGCTTTCTCCGCCTTGTTGAGCACCATCCTACCGTACATTTTCCCGATATTATCGAGCATGCTGAGAGGGCGTTGACCTTCTCGGCCTTTAGGTATCAGGACCAGCTTCTGGCGTTTCCACTTGTCCGGGGAAGTTCCCGCGCTCAGACAGATGTTGACAAGCTCGAGGAGTGAATCTGGCTTGTATTTGAAGACCAGTTTCTGAGTTCGTTTGGAATGCCGTTGTGACGTCACCCTGAAGGGGTGCGTCGGATGCGATTTCGCTTGTTGAGGTGTACTCTGCCTGAGATTCCTCCCAATAACAGAGCTTGCTTCGAAAAGCACCACTGGGTGAAAGGAGTCGAGAAAGGCCTATTCGCGAATAAAACTTGCGCGCCCTAGATACCCGCAGGCACTCCCGAAGGGCACCTGTCGAGCTCAGGTGGCAGTGTTCGAATTCTAGACGGACATGGGAAAAGTCGGTTCGGCATCTCAACGGGGATAACAGAGCAGGCACGTCGATATTTCGAGCACCTGCACCGAAACTCTCGTGAGCACTATCTTCGTAGTACAGGTCAAGATTGAAAAAAATAACAGGACAGTCGAATTGATATTCAAATGACTTACTTTTTATTTTATTTTGTAGAATATCTTCTAGAATGGGTGGATCTTTCTCTCTCTCACTGTCTCTCTCTCTCTCTGGTTCACTTGGTTGTTATTGTAGTCGTGCTCTGATTATCGATCATACGGAAATAAATCCGAAGTCGAACTGCTTTTTACTGATTCTTAAACGGAGTGTCTGATATCTGAGTTTCAGTAAAGATCCCGGAATCATGACCGAATTTGCACAGAGTAACCACTTCTCAATAGAGGCTCCCAAAATCGACTGCCTGGCCCGGGCGAGCCCGTCGCTTTTCTGTGTTTTCGGTGACGGAAGTCTGAATGTACTGAAGCTTGATGAAAGTGGGGAAAATCATTATCGTTTCAATTTCTAACCAGAGAGAGAGAGACCCAAGAATATAAAATGGTGACATATTCTTTTTCTACCCTGAAACAAAAATGATTAGGTAATAATCGTAAATTCTATTCTACCTACATTCTATGTGCCTACGATAATCATACAATTTATTATACACTAGAAACACTTCACGCGCGCAAGCGCGCTGACGTTCAAAATTGTCTCGAGGGAAGTAACAACATCTATCAGACTAAAAATGATAAAGACGGAAATTGATTCCTTGGAGAACTGACCATGATTGTTTTTAGATCGGAATTATACTCCTTAATAAGAATCTTGAACCCCTATGCAATTTTAGGTGAGGCTTTGGAACTGGAAGTACGCTTACGTTTGGGACGATTCAATTCGTACACAATAAGAATAGCAAAACAGATTAGAGATTGCAGGAAGGATACATTGTAGAAACAGCTATACTGAAACAACGATTAAAATTCACCAATAATCAGTAATATTTACCCATTTCCAATAAGTTTCTGACAATTTAGCGTGCAGGGGTCTAAAAATTACGCTCAATGAGGGAATTATTTTCCTGTGATCACGTTGTCATTATTTCATACGATTTGAAATGTCATCATTCGTTTTGACTCAAGATCCCTGAATAATTGAACGTACATTCAAAAAGAAATTGAAGTCTTTCCGATTTGACAATCAGCCTGATATAACACTCTCAGACTCTTCATACGCATACGAAAAAAGAGAGAAAAATCTCATAAAGGTGTTTTTGCGTAAATCTTACGCAGTTATAATGAACTGTACCTACAGGATTGAGTGAGTCCTTGACCTTTTTACCCCAATCCTAAAATTGAGTAAAATCATAGGTTGCTTAGAGGCTGCAGGCTGGTGTCTCGCGGGTGTCTCGTGATGAATGTGGTAGTGATCAGGGAGAAGAACGTGTGAGCGTGGTTCGGTGCTACATTTTCATTGAAATTTCTTCATTTACGCGTTATAGCTTCAAGATATCCAGCTTCACACATTCATCGATAGATATACAATTTCATCTGGTCCTAAAAATGTGGCGTTGAAATGCGTCACATTCTCAAATTCTCATTCAAATGAGAGAATGAAGTTGGAGAGCTGAAAACTTGGGAATATTTGAAAAGACGGTTGAATTTTTTACAATCATCGACTTTCAATTCTCGAGAAAATCCAGGCGAAGCCTTTCGAGACAGACTCTATCATGACTGCCACATACATCGAAAGTTTTCTTGTGTAATCCAGACGCAGCACATACACAATTTCATTGCATCGAAAGATGATTCTGATGCACTACATCTGTGTTGTTTCCGTGATTTCACTTACTCTTCAGTATGATACCCAATTAGACACATATTACCCTTTGGCTCACTTGCTTCGTTCTTCTTTATATCTACAGGTTTTAGAGTTCTATTCAAGGATTGGTCATTCATCCACAAAAAGAGTCATATCTCTTGGGTTCCTTGAGAATTTTTCGCACCGAACCTCAAATTCTTTCCATCACAACAAAAACAGCAGAATTCAAAATCAAAACATACAGCACGATACAACGCACACAAAGATGAGGTATCGAAAATTTCGAGAGACGCTAACTTCTCTATTGACCTGCGGATTAATAGGAGGGATATAACTGACGTGCTACAAGGAAGCGACATACTTGAGGTGCGGAGGCCTGATGTATTTACCTGTGATCGACTGCCAAACTCCAGTATTTTGCTGAGCTTTGCGGGCTTCCGAATGTCATCGTCAGCATGAGAGCGAAGATTCAGTAATCAGTAGCGTTATTTATTGTCTAATATCTTCTATCCGTATACGAGTGTCTAATGGACATGACATGTAGCTACCACGAGGAGAGCGATGCATGTCAGTGATAATTGTTTGAGCCGTTCACGTCTATTTAAATTTGAATTCTAAATGCTTCTAGAAAAATCCTAATTTCTCCACGCTAACTCACCTCACGTGATTTGCACACGGCCCGCGAACCGCACTTTTAGTCCTTTTCCGCGCAATTTGGAGTAGTTGCGATCCGACGGCCCGCTCATGAGCATTACTTTGCGTAATGCTCAAGAACTTTCCCCGCGGACGCCAGCTTTTTTCGTTGTTGATTCTTTCACAGTAGATTTTTTATAGTTCAAGTTGTGAATTGTTCAACTCTCTAGTTCTTCTGCGTGGATTTAGTTAGATTTAGCGTAGGCGTTTTTAATAAACGTAATCAGTTAATTCAAAGTGAAATCGCGAGTGATTATTTCTGCCCTGCTCTTTTTCTCCTCTCTCGACCCTCAGCCATCCCAAGTTACGAGGCGTGAGATGTACTCGCACACACGGTTTTTATATAATTCTCTGATGACTTTGATAAATCTCTGATGACTGCTTTCGCTCCGCAAGATGGACATGGGCCGCGAGATCTTATTCATGAATCGATTACGCATCACGGTCGTCGCTTCCTCTGAATTTATATCATTTCGAGCGACGTCACACCGTCCAGGCAAGGGGCCTTGCCGTTTGGCAGCCGCTTCGCCGCTATGAGTAGCTCTTGCATAGTGAAGAGCGGGATGGGGTCGTCTCTCTCTCTCTCTCTCTCTCTCTCTGGAGGGAATGTGACTCTAGGTTCTCCTGCTGGGAAGAGGTTTTCCACGATACTGCGCAAGGTAGCTGCATTGGTCGGTGCTGGGTTGCCCCTTCGGGGTCGGACCTTGGACATAACCACGTGGTATGGCGTACGCCACTGGTCTCCATCAACCATGTCGCATAATTCACTCCAGCACTCCTCTTTGCTTCTCCGGATGGCTGGAACGAGAGCCTCCTCCGCTTCCCTATACGCCCTGGCATCTTCCGCCAGTGATGGTCGTTTCAGCTTCCTTGATCGCCACGCGGTTCCCCTTCTCTTATTGCTCGTTCTTCGTAGAGCTTTCATCTCGTCGGTGAACCAGTACTCTGGTTTTCTCCAAAAGCATGATGTTGTCTTGCGAGGCATCGATGCGTCACAAGCTCTCGTGATAGTGGTCGTCACCATATCCACAGCCTCGTCCGCGGTGAAGTTCATCGGGAGATCTTAGGCTGTTTTTATCGATTCCCAGAATTTTCCTTCATCCAGCTTGCGTACCTGTCACCCTGTCGGTCGCGGTCTGCGTGTCGTCTGCATCTGTCTGTCAGTCCTAATCCGAAACCGAATATGTCGATGGTCACTCAATGTTTCCGTATCCAGGACCTCCCATGATGTCATCCTTCCCATGAGCGGCGGGCCCATGAACGTCAGGTCGAGGACCGATGACGAACCTGTCTCCCGGGACCAAGTGCCGTGCCGTAATAGGTGATAACCCTCGTCTCGTTCGCAAGCACTAATCCTGATGCCTCCATGGCATCAGCGAGTATTACCCCCCGTCTATCGCGCGGCCCCCCGCTCCAAGTCTGTTCCTTGGAGTTGAAATCCCCCGCGATTATAATTGCCCCCCACATCGCCTCACATCCCCATTTAGGACATGGAGCTCGTCTTCGAATTCGTGCGTCTTGAGCGACGGCGAATAGTAGCAACTGTAGACTGCTATGCCCCCTATAGTCTTTCGAGCGAAATCCCGGACACCAACAGCTGGTCCAGTCTCACGGATCGCAGGATTCATAATCTGAATTACGGCGGTTCTCCAGTGATCGAATGTGGATCGACAGAATTCGCCCTTCCGAGGCGGTTCGGAGATAATCAGAACATCGATCCCTCCTTCTTTGGCAACAGCGTGTAGGAGATCGTCTGCGTCCCCGCTCTTCCTGAGGTTGGCTTGGATGAAACTAGCCATTTCTTCCCTTCCTGCGTCTACATGTGGTTCTTGCCCTCTGGTACGCAAGGCAGTTGTTGGCCCCAGATCTGTGGTCAGATTTGGTCCCGATCGCCGCACAGCTAAGGCATTTTGGTTTACCCTCGCAAGTCGCGGCAAGGTGCCCTGGTTCGCCGCATTGGAAGCAGAGTTTTGGTTTTTGTTCCTCTGCCCTCTCTTTCTTGCACCCCGGGCCTTGTGGCCGTACTCTAAGCAGTTATAGCACCGTGGGATGCCACCCTTCTCGCGGATCCTGACTTTGCCCCATTCAACCTTGGGCTTCTTCCAGTCGAGGAGATGGTGGGCCAGTCTCGTTGCGATCGAGACAACAGCAGTTTGGGTACCGCGGTAGCCGCTCCGGATGAACTTGAATAGGACGGTTCCCTCCTTGTTCTCTGGTAGGGCCTTCGCGAGGTCATCCCGCCCCTTGATTATGTCGACATCGTAGTCGACTCTGAGCACCTCGAGGGTCGTAATGTACGCTAGACAGTGGACAGCTCCTTCTTGCCCGACGACTGTTGCCAGAGCTGCCTTGACGGTGGCGACATCGGTGCCCTCCTTGAGTTCAAGAAGGACTTGGCCTCCTTGGGTCTTGCGGATGCCCGTGACCTTAGAGCCCACTTCTTCATCGAGGTCATCCGTTTTTATCCTGCGCAGCATGTCTGCGTAGGTTAGCCCACCTTGGTTGGCCGTGACGAGGACGGCTTCGGGCTTCACCCTTCTCGGCTTCATTTTCGCTTCCTCTCCGGCGGCATCGTTCGATTTACCGCTCTTCTTTGCCTTTTTCGCTCGTTTCTTTGACACCACTGCCTTTCAAGGCTCATCTTGTTCGGGCCGATTGGGCGTTGATGTCGAGCGCGGGTATTCCAGGACCTCCCGGTGGAGGTCCGTATCGCGTCCCTTTCGAACCACGCTGTTGCCCCGGTCGCGATTCCGGTTTCCATGACCTCCTTCTCTGGAAGCCACTACCCGAGGCGGCTGGTTTTTTGTGGCCGGAGGCTACACACTCCTCCTTGCTATCAGGGTCTTTTCCGTTTCAAGGAGCGTTGTCTCGAAAACAGTCCGCTTCGCCTTGTCTGTCGCGAGTAGGCCTTCAAGCGCGTGGCCTATCTTCTTGAGATCTCCGATGTCCTCCTTGGTCCCTTCTCGATTACTGGAAACAGACTCGGCTATAGTTGAAGTTCTCGAGGAGGAGATATGACTTCTCTTTCGTCTCTTCCCGACACGTTTTCGGGTCTTTTCATTTCCCCATGAGATCGCCTGCCTCGTTTCCACTCCTCTGTCGTGCCGCATCTCTGGATAGGGGGATAGGGCCAATCTCCATCCCATCAGGCACCTCATCGTGCATTTTCCTCTCCAGCAAACCGTTCCCAGGAGTCAGGATTCTTTTGTTCTCCTGGGACCCTATAGTAGTGTCGGGGTCGCTCGAGCCTGAGCTCAAGTTGACGGCGTCATCAACCTCGTTGCTGGGTTGCGTGATCTGGATCCTGATTGCGGGGTTGATCTTCAGCAGCTTTTCTGCCGCCTCTCGTGCTTCTGCTGCAACCTTCGCGTTCATCTCTCGTTGGCTCGGAAATGTGAGCTTTGTATGTTTGAGCACTCGCTTCTCTGCTCCGTCACTCGGACCCTTTCTCTTCCTGCTAGGAGTGAGCTCAGCTTCTTCATGGTGTAGGTTCTTCTCTCCCACTCCTTCTCCCTGCAGCGTATTCTCATCGCTTGTAGCTATGGGCGTAATTCCACCAGCCGAGTGTGCCACTGGTGGCGCATTTTGCATCTTTGCCCCCCCCCCCCCCCCCCAAGATCCGAATGGGGCCCCGCGGATTTTACTCGGGGAATCCTTGCCGTCAATGCTGGACATCATCTTCTTTCTTCTTTTTCCAGGGCCTGGGATCGCATGCTGGCCGACCCCGGACCAGACCAGCACGGGTGTGATGTTCTGTGTGATGCGTGTCCCATATGATGTTGGTATGTTTGTGTGACGCTTGAGCAAGCGTGAGTATGGTGCATGTAGGGTGTAGTGTGTAGAGGTGTAAGTGTAGGACTAGGGTCCAGAGGGGCGTCGCTCCCTCAAGCTCCAAGTGCAGCCCGAAGATCACACTCAAAGCCCCCTACGGGGTAATCAATCGCTCTCTCTTTTTTTTTTTTTCTTTGGTGGTTGTAGGGTGAATACGCTGCGACGTAGCCAGAGAAAGGTTCCGGACGGACGATTACGCCTGGCCGATACTTCTCAAGGCTTCCGGGCTGGATTCCGCATCGATGCGGCCATCCATACCAGATAAACCCTCTCTCCCTTCCCCTCTGGCGCTGGCCATCGGACAAGGGAGAGATCCACCAACTTACCAATCCGGACCCGGCACCGCGTGAGATTACTTCAGGACTGGTAGTGTCTCGCGCTCAGGATCGAGCGTCTCTCTTCTCACGACTCGCAGGTGTTGTTTCCCTTTCTTCGACCTTCTTCCATCTCTTCATTCTTCATTCTTCTTCCTTCGATCTTCTCTCTTCTTCCTTCCCTCTTCAGTCCATCATATTCCTCCTGGAACCATTTGGACCTCTTCTGTTTGAATCGGCAGGTTCACTGTAGTTCACCGGCATCGAGGCGCCTCACTTCCCTCTCTTTCTCCTCCTTGCGGGTCATCATCAGCTCGATGTATCCGGTGAGTCTATCCCATGTCTCTCTCTCTCTTTTTCTTTTTTTGGTGGTTAGAGGGCAAAATCTGCCTCAAGATCCTTCGGATCCGTCCCCAGACACCGGGCTGGTTCAGCTTACGCGGACTACGCATAGCCCACGCAGGCCATACCAGGCGGGACACGGGTTTGGGTGGGGCCCACCGAGAGGTGGGCCCGGCCATGTAATATCCCTCTCCCCTTGGTGTCCGATACCTAGGGCATCGGGCAATCAAGAAGGAGATCCACCTGCATCTGCCATCTCATCCCGGAACCGCGTGAGCATTACTTCAGGATGAGCGGCATGTCTCGCGCTCGATTGCGAGCGTTCCTCTTCTCCATCTTTTCTCTTCGGACACTTGCCGGCATCTTCTATCTTCATTTTTCATTGTTCCCTCTCTTTCTTCTTCCTTCCCTCTTCTTTCTTCTTTCTCCCCTCTTTAGAGCATCATATTCCTCCTGGAATCATTTGGGCCTCTTCTGTTTTCATTGGCAGACTCACTGTAATTCGCCGGCATCGAGGCGCCTCACTTCCCTCTCTTTCTCCTCCTTGCGGGTCATCACCAGCCTCATGTATCCGGTGACTCTATCCCATGTCTCCTGGTTGCGGAGCAAGTACGGGACGAGATTCTCAGGTGTGAGTTGAGCACCCAGCCATCTATCCAGCTCGGCGCGCTCTCTCCGGGTGTCGCTGCACTTGAACAGGGCATGTTCGGCGTCATCCCAGTCGTCCTCGCATGACTGACATGCTGGGGTCGTCCGCTTCTTGAACCTGGTTAGATAGGAGCCGAAGCAACCATGATCGCTCAGTGCCTGAGTCGTCCAGTAGTCCATCTCTCCGTGGGAACGTTCCGCCCACTTGGCTATGTCACGGATCAACCGGTGCCTCCATCTGCCATTCGCGAATGGCGAGTCCCACTCAGTTTGCCACTGTTCGAGGGTGGTTTCCTTCTCGTTGTCGCGGATGATCTCCTTTATCGTCGGAGTGAGTACTCGTTCGGCTCCGATCACTTTCTGGCGGTCCCAGATCCTCACTCGCTCCGCGACGAGCAAGTGGATGGGCGGAGTACTCGCCAATACGTGAGCCGCATCTCCTGACACGGTGCGGTAGGCACGGATACTCCTCAGGGCCGCTCTTCGATGGACAGGCCCCATTCTCTTCTCGATGATGGTCTTCTCTACTCTCTTTCCCCATACGGGTGCACCGTACAGCATGATGGAGGTGGTGACGGTGTTGAGAAGTGCGCGCCTCTTTTCCTTGGGTCCTCCGATATTCGGCATGAGCCGCTGGAGCGCCGCACCGACCCTGCTCGCCTTCTGGGCGGCTTCCTGGATGTGCTTTTTGAACGACCACTTGTCGTCGAGCCATACACCGAGGTATTTCAGCTCTGTTTTCCGTGGAATCTCTTGCCCGTTGATATAAAACCGGAGTAAGTCGAACTCCCTACGTCTTGTGACCCCGATTGCTTCGCACTTCTTGACAGCGAGCTCCAGAAGCCTGCTAATCATCCACTCGTGGACTCGGGCCAGCGCTTCGTTCACAAGTCTACCCAAGAGTTCCTCGTTGTCAGCCCATACTATGAGTGACGCGTCGTCCGCAAAAGCCACTATTATCACTCCTTCTGGCAGTTCGATTGACAGTAAGCTGTCGTACTGGGTGTTCCAGTTGAACGGCCCGGAAACCGATACCTGTCCGATTCCGGCGGACAGTACCCGAATCTCTTGTCCCTCTTCGGTGTCGTACACGAGGGTCCTGTTCCGCAGGTAGTCACTCGTGACGGCTAGTAGATAGGGGGCACTTTACCTGCTGGAGATTGATAAACTCGCTCCCAGCTCGCGCAGTTGAATGCGTTCTTTATATCCAACGCAATGATGGCACAGAATCCTCCTCTTCCTTGGTATGGGTTCCCTACCGACGCGAACCCGTTCTTGGACCGCCTCGATCGCGTAAACAGTGCTCCGTCCCTTCCGGAACCCGAAGTGCATTGGTGATAGCCCACCGCCTTCTTCGTAGGCTTTCTCCACCCTGTTGAGCACCATCCTCTCGTACATTTTCCCGATATTGTCGAGCATGCTGAGAGGGCGTTGACCTCCTTGACCTCTCTCTCTCTCTCTCTCTCTTTCTCTCTCCCTCTCTCTCTCTCTCTGAACGGAAAGTCGGTAGATCATCTCTTTCACGATGATGACCTCCAAATTTATCTCCAGGTGGAGAAAAATAAGATCAGAGAGGGGATCGCTCGATTAGGAGAAGTGGGGCGACTGGTTGCTGATTGGGCTGCGGGCTCCGGCCTGCGTCTCAACGCTGGTAAGACCAAAGCAATCTTTTTCTCTCTTGAGAGGAATATCAAAGATCTGAAAAGTATGGACTTGCCAGGGGTTGAGATACAGGAAGGAGTTCTTGTCCCTTTCAGTGATACAGTCGTGAGCCTTGGTGTTGTTTTAGATAGTGAATTGTCGTAGAAGCCGCAAATTAATCAAGTGACAAAGAAAATCAACAGGGCCCTATACAGTTTGCGGTTTTTTCGGGCATGCATCACCAGGACTCTTCGCATTCGACTAGTCGAGGCGTTAGTCCAGCCTCATCTGGACTACTGCACGGTCACCTATCTTGACGCAGCGGACGAACAACGGCAACGGATACAGCGACTGAGCAATTCATTTGTGAGATACATTTTTGATCTTAGGAGAGACGAGCACATCACTCCGTTTAGGGACAGCTTGGATTGGTTGCGTACTGATTCGCGGCGAATGTACTTTGCAGGCATTATCATGTATAAGATCATGCACATGAGGGAAGCTGGTTACCTGTCTGCAATGTTCACCAGGCACCAATCTGAGCGTCCTGGGCGTGGAAATGCACAAGAGCAGGAACTCAAAGTACCCAGAATGAGTCTCGAGTACGGAAGACGATCTTTCCAAGCCCAGTGTGCTCATTTCTGGAACTTTCTCCCTTCGGGTTTTCGGCAGATCGCAAAAATTTCGATTTTTAAGGATGCTTTGAGAGAATTCCTTCGTTCACAGCCTCCTCAGAGAGTTGATGTGGACAAGAAGCATGACTTCAATCTTTGAAGGTCATTGGGCTCTTCTCTTTTCATATGGACTGTGATTATAATCACAACCTGTTACATGACTGATTAGAAAATAACTGTGATGCCTGTTCTTCTTGCCACAGTCTACTACCGTCCTCCTGCGGCTTATCCACACGAATTTTTCAACACCATCTCACATTTTCTACCCAAATATCAGCATGCAATTATTACAGGAGACTTCAACATCAACATAGCAACAACCTCATCTGCATCCACCTTCTTTTTCAACATATACGATTCCTACCTATTCGGACCCGCCTCTACGGAACCCACGCATCACGTAATCTACCACGATAACTCTGTCTACGACACCTGTATTGATATTTTCCTCGTTCGTAAAAATGGAGCCCTCCTGTCACACCGCAAATCCCTCGACCCATTTACCGACGGACACGACTTTATCGAGATTGATTACAGCCTGAAACCTCTCTCTACCAAACCCAAAACGATAGCTCTCCGTAAACTCAATAGCATAGACTGTGATCAGCTGCATGGACTAATTGCTGCAACCCTGTCCTCTCCAATTGCAAACACCTCAGCGGCAGGCTCGACTTTAGACCCTACAAATGACCAACTAAGGCAGTATTGGGTGCCGGCTCTGCAATCACACGCCAACCCTCTACCTGATATACACAGCTTCTCTACCAGCAGCCCCCTTGTAGATACAATACCACTACCCGAAACTGGCCAAAACTTCCTTCTGCGTCCCTCCGATGCTACCCAACACATTGACTCATCAGTAGACGCTCTCACCTCCACTACACTGGCCGCCTTTGACCAACTTTCACCCACAACCCACCTCACCGTTTCCTCCACAAAAAAACCATGGGTGACTGCAGATATTAAGCGTCTGATGGCTCACAGAGACTCTATCTACCAACGAGCTCGCCGCAGTCACTCTGCTTCCCTACACCAACAATATCGCGAAGCTCGCGCCAAAGTCAAATCGTCACTAGACAATGCCAAATTCACGGACATGAATCAGGAGATAACCTTTGCTCCTGATGTTAAATCTAGATGGCAAGAGCTTCGCAAATTTGGCATTGCATCGAACCGTACCCCGTCCCCTCTCACTCTCTTCAGTAGCCAGTCTCTCAATAGGCACTATGCCCAAGTTACAGCCAACCATCAACCGCTATCCGGTGCTGACATAGAGTACGTATGCTCCATTTCATGCCTTTCCAACATTCCAGAATTCGACTTTGACCCTATCACAACCGAATCGCTCCGCCAAGCTTTCTCTCTATCAAAGTCTAAGGGCCAAGGTGCTGACGGACTCTCATCCACCATGGCTGGCTTAGCTTTTTCCCGCAATCGAGACCTCGCTCCTCAATATATTCAACGACTCCCTGTCATCGAGCCACTTCCCAGCTAGCATTCAGATGTACAAATAACGTCCTGAAGACGTACTCAATGGACATCGGACGTCCGTCCGGACGTCCGATTTTCCGTCCTAGGAACGTTTCTAGGACGTGCTATTTCCAGTTTTGATTTGTCCCAGGGACGTTAAAAAAAAACGCCCAAATAACGTCCAAAGGGACATCTTGAGGTCATCCGACAGACGTCATTAGGACATCCAGAACTCGGACTATAAAATACATGAAAATTAGCAAAAAATTTCATTTTTCATTCAAATTACACGTTGAACTGCCTTTTTTGGTCTTTTCTATTGAGTTTATATTCAAATTAATTATTTTAAGACGTATTCGATTAGGTATTGCTGAAAAAATTTTACAATGTAGAGACTGCCGACGCTGGGATTTGAACCTGGTACCTTCGGATTATGAGACTGCGATCTTGTCCACTCGACCAGAGGCTCGTGCTACGCGGAGTGGCTTGATATGCCTACCTGACCCACGACTATGGAAAGGTATAAGTTCTAACTATAATTCCGTCTTATATTTGTTAAAAATATGAATAAGTATAATCATTTGAGAAAAATGAGCTGTGATTTGGCTATGCAATAAATAATGGACCAGGATGTGCGTGCATCATTGCACGGACTTTCCATTCCAAAATTCAAAAGTAAATTGATGGATAATAACGATGGCTATAAAAAGAGGCTGTCTTCCAAAAACCAAAATTTGTGTGAGCAAAAAATTAGGATACCGATTTCTCCCATTATATAACATTTATTGTAAAATTTTCGTGTGCTTAATAGTTGTTGTCAACCAATACTGGACCAAGCGCCTTCAAAAATCGTATTGTAACCGGTATTTGTGGTAATATTAATTGTCTAGACATGACTACTTTCTTCACTCTTGCGAAACCTCTTATATTAAAATTTTTGAGACCTTATATTAAAAAATTCAAAACTGCTAAAGTTTGTCTGATTTTTTCTGCCTATTCTAATTTAGGGGAAGAAACATCGTTGATCAAACATTTTCAAATGCGATACGAGACCCTCATGAAATCTTCACGATTAAATCGATGGTTTGACGAGTCTATAACATTTATTAATGATGAAATGTCATCTTTTGAAGATTGTGGATCCGGTTATTCTTAATCAGAAATTCTGTCGCTTACAGTCAGCATTGCTAAAACGAAAATGCTAAGTGCTTCTATGAGGGAATTTATCCCGTCATATCCAGGCATAGCCTGGTTCATCATTTTGTGGGTTCTTATTCTGTACTTATGTAGGGGAGAAAGGTCAAATGACCAAGGCATGAGGTTAATTTAAGTACCGAGGCTTTAATGAAGTAATAAGAAGAGAATGAATATTTACAAAGTTATTTACAATTGGTCGAATGACCTTGAGACGCATTTGAGCTCGAGCACGTGAAAAGGAGGGCACGAGGAAGGAATCATATTTACTGTAGGCCACAGAAAGAGAGAGAGAAGATCGATCTGGCACTTACAGAATGGTCGACTCGGCGACGACGGAGACGTCCACGAGGACAGAAGTATGGGCCACGCTTGGCCGACGGCTACTGGCAGCTTGACCAGGCACGGTCAGGAGACCCTCGAAGGCCGGGCTCGTCGAATATGCTCTAGGTCTGCAGGGCCTGTCGCGAGACCGCTGCACCAGGTTATCACGCGCGAACCGAGACTAGTAAAACGGTGACGAGGTTACGCGCGGAAGAGAAAAACGGAGCACGAAAACTGGAGCGAGCTCCGACACGTGCTCTCCCTACTCATGACAACGGTAGTCTGCCGGCGCACGGCGGCGCAGTGGCAGCTTGGTGGAACGCGAGGGGAGGGGAGCGCGGGGAAGGATAGCTTGGGCGTCTGCTACAAGCTACGGCCCGCGCGACTCCATCTCGCTTTTTTAGCGTGCCATCTCTCTCTCTCTCTCTCTCTCTCTCTCTCTCTCTCTCTCTCTCTCTCTCTCTCTCTCTCTCTCTCTCTCTCTCTCTTTTTTTTTTTTTTTTTTTTTAAGTGGAATATAAGGAAAAATCTGATGACAGGACATCCCTATTGGATGTCCCACCGGCAGACCATGAGCGCTTTCATTTTGCCCACCCGGTGAACCGGATGAGCATGAATCCAGCGCCCGTGTGCCCTGTGGGCTAAAACCTTCTGCTCTCAACCCCACAGTGTTGGCAAGCCATCACTGCAGAACTGGGGGCAGCTAACCACTATCTAACCAACCCACCCCGGAACCGCGTTAGCATTACTTCAGGGTGGGAGGCGTATCGCGCTCGGGATCAAGCGACTCTCTTCTCTCACGACTTGCAGGTGTTGTTGCTCCTTCTTCGATCTTTTCCTACTCTTCTTTCTTCGATCTTCTCTCTTCTTCCTTCTCTCTTCTTTCTTCTTTCTTCCCTCTTCAGTTCATCATATTCCTCCTGGAATAATTTGGACCTCTTCTGATTGAGTCGGCAGACTCACTGTGATTCGCCTGCTTCGAGGCGCCTCACTTCCCTCTCTTTCTCCTCCTTACGGGTCATCACCAGCTTGATGTATCCGGTGACTCTATCCCATGTCTCCTGGTTGCGAAGTAAGTACGGGACGAGGTTCTCGGGTGTTAGTTGAGCACCCAGCCATCCATCCAACTCGGCGCGCTCACTTTGGGTGTCGTTGCACGTGAACAGGGCGTGTTCAGCGTCATCCCAGTTGTCCCCGCATGACTGGCATGCTGGGGATGTCCTCTTCTTGAACCGGGTCAGATAGGCACCGAAGCAACCGTGGTCACTCAGTGCTTGCGTCGTCCAGTAATCTATCTCTCCGTGGGTGCGTTCCGTCCATTTGGCTACGTCACGTATCAGCCGGTGCGTCCATCTGCCATTCGCAAATGGCGAATCCCACTCAGTTTGCCACTGTTCGAGGGTGGTCTCCTTCTCGTTGTCGCGGATGATCTCCTTCATCGTCGGAGTGAGTACTCGTTCGGCTCCGATCACTTTCTGGCGGTCCCAGATCCTCACTCGCTCCGCGACGAGCAAGTGAATGGGCGGTGTACTCGCCAATACGTAAGCCGCATCTCCTGACACGGTGCGGTAGGCACGGATACTTCTCAGGGCCGCTCTCCGGTGAACAGGGCCCATTCTCTTCTCGATGATGGACTTCTCTACTCTCTTTCCCCACACGGGTGCACCGTACAGCATGATGGAGGTGGTGACGGTGTTGAGAAGTGCGCGCCTCTTTTCCTTGGGTCCTCCGATATTCGGCATGAGCCGCTGAAGCGCCGCACCAACCCTGCTCGCCTTCTGGGCGGCTTCCTGGATGTGTTTCCTGAACGACCATTTGTCGTCGAGCCATACACCCAGATATTTCAGCTCTGTCTTGCGTGGTATCTCTTGCCCGTTGATGTAAAAATGGGGCAAGTCGAACTTCCTGCGCCTCGTGACCACTATGGCTTCGCACTTTGGAACAGCCAGCTCTAGGAGCCTGCTGATCATCCATTCGTAGACTCGGGCCAGCGCCTCGTTCGCGCGTCTACCCAAGAGCTCCTCGTTGTCGGCCCAAACTATGAGTCCCGCGTCGTCCGCAAAAGCCACTATTATTACTCCTTCTGGCAGTTCGATAGACAGTAAGCTGTCGTACTGGGTATTCCAGTTGAACGGCCCGGAAACCGATCCCTGCCCGATTCCGGCGGACAGCTCTCGAACCTCTTGTCCCTCGTCGGTGTCGTACACGAGGGTCCTATTCCGTAGGTAGTCGCTCGTGACTGCTAACAGGTAGGGTGGCACTTTACCTGCCTGGGATGCGTACACTCGCTCCCAGCTCGCACAATTAAATGCGTTCTTTATGTCTAACGCGATGATCGCGCAGAAACCCCCTCTCCCTTGGTATGGTCTCCCCACCGACGCTTGAACCCGTTCTTGGACCGCCTCGATCGCGTGTACAGTGCTCCGTCCCTTCCGGAACCCGAACTGCATTGGTGACAGCCCACCGCTCTCTTCGTAGGCTTTCTCCACCCTGTTGAGCACCATCCTCTCGTACATTTTCCCGATATTGTCGAGCATGCTGAGAGGGCGTTGACCTCCTTGACCCTTAGGTATCAGGACCAGCTTCTGGCGTTTCCACTTGTCCGGGAAAATTCCCGCGCTCAGACAGATGTTGAAGAGGTCGAGGAGTAAAACTGGCTTGTATTTGAAGACCAGTTTGAGAGCCTCGTTTGGAATGCCGTCCAGGCCAGGGGCCTTGCCGTTTGGCAGCCTCTTCGCCGCTATAAGTAGCTCTTGCATGGTAAAGAGCGGGATGGGATCTTCGCTCTCCGGAGGGAATGTCACTCTGGGTTCTCCTGCTGGAAAGAGGTCTTCCACGATGCTGCGCAAGGTTGCTGCATCGGTCGGTGCTGGGTTGCCCTTCCGGGTTCGGACCTTTGACATAACCACGCGGTATGGCGTGCCCCAGGGGTCTCCGTTAACCAAGTCACACAATTCAGCCCAGCATTTCTCTTTGCTTCTCCGGATGGCTAGAACAAGAGCCTTCTTTGCTTCTTTGTACGCTCTGTCATCGTCCGCCAGCGATGGTCGTTGCAGCTTCCTTGATCGCCACGCGGTTCTCCTCTTTTTATTGCTCGTTCTTCGTAGAGCCTTTATCTCGTCGGTGATCCAGTACTCTGGTTTCCTCCAGAAGCATGGTGTTGTCTTGCGAGGCATCGAAGCGTCACAAGCTCTTGTGATGGTGGTCGTCACCATATCCACAGCCTCGTCCGCGGTGGAGTTCATCGGGAGATCTCCGGCTGTTTCTATCGATTCCCGGAATTTTCCCTCTTCCAGCTTGCGTACCTGCCACCCCGTCGGTCGCGGTCTGCGTGTCGTCTGTCTCTGTCTGTCAGTCCTAAGTCGAAACCGAATATGTCGATGGTCACTCAGTGTTTCCGTGTCCAGGACCTCCCACGATGTCATGCGTCCCATGAGCGACGGGCTCATGAACGTCAGGTCGAGGACCGATGACGAACCCCCCTCCCGGGACCGAGTGTCGTGCCGGTAGTACGTGATAACCCCCGTCTCGTTCGCGAGCACTAACCCTAATGCCTCCATGGTATCAGCGAGTATTACCCCCCGTCTATCGCGCGGCCCCCCGCTCCAAGTCGGTTCCTTGGAGTTGAAATCCCCCGCGATTATAACTGGGCCCCCCCATTGCCTGACATCTTCTTCTAGGTCGTGTAGCTCGTCTTCAAATTCGTGCGTCTTGAGCGACGGCGAATAGTAGCAGCTATAGACTGCCGTGCCCTCTATGGTCTTTCGAGCGAAACCGCGGCCACTAACAGCTGGTCCAGTCTCACGAATCGCAGGATTCATGATCTGGATTACAGCGGTCCCCCAGTGATCGAATGTGGATCGGGAGAATTCGCGCTTCCGAGGCGGTTCGGAGATAATCAGAACATCGATCCCCTCTTCTTTGGCAACAGCGCGTAGAAGGTCGTTCGCGTCCCCGCTCTTCCTGAGGTTGGCTTGGATGAAATTAGCCATTCCGACCCCTTCTCCGTTTGTACGTGCTCTTCGCCTTCTGGTAGGCAGTGCAGTTGCTCGCCCCAGATCTGTGATCAGATTTGGACCCGATCGCCGCACAACTCAAGCACTTCGGCTTCCCTTTGCAGGTTGCGGCGAGGTGTCCTGGTTCGCCGCACTGGAAGCAGAGTTTTGGTCCCCGCTCCTCCGTCTTCTCCTTCACGCAGCCCGAGGCCTTGTGGCCATACTGGAGACAGTTATAGCACCGTGGAATGCCACCTTTTTCGCGGATCTTGACTCTGCCCCATCCAACCTTCGGTTCCTTCCAGTCCAGGAGGTGGTGGGCCAATCTTGTTGGGATCGAGACGACCGCTGTTTGGGTGCCCCGATAACCGATTCGGAGAGACTTCACTGCGATATTCCCTCTCTCACTCTCTGGTAGGGCCTTAGCAAGGTCCTTGAGTACTTGGCCCTTGTCAACGTCGTAATCGACTCCGAGCACCTCCAGAGTAGAAGTGTTCAGGAGGCAATGGACAGCTCCTTCTTCGCCGACCACTGGTGCCAGTGCTGTCTTCACGGCTGTGGCGTCGGCACCCTTCCTCAATTCGATGAGGACTTGGCCCTCTTTTGTCTTGCGGAAGCCCGTGACTTTTGTGCCTACTTCCTCGTCGGCGGCATTCGTCTTTATCCTTCGCAGCATATCTGCGTAGGTGAGCCCTCCCTGATTGGCCGTGACGAGGATGGCCTCAGGCTTGGCTCTTCTCGGCTTCATTTTTGCCTTCTTCGCGGCGGTATCATTCGATCTACCGCTCTTCTTTGCCTTCTTCGCTTGTTTCTTCGACACCACTTCCTTCCAAGGTCCATTCTGCTCGGGCCGATTGGGCGTTGATGTCGAGCGCGGTGTTCCAGGACCTCCCGGTGGAGGTCCGAGTCGCGTCCCCTTCGAACCACGCTGTTGCCCCGGTCGCGATTCCGGTTTCCCTGCCCCCCTTCCCTGGAAGCCACTGCCCGACGCGGACGGTTTTCTTGTGGTCGGAGGCTGCGCATTCTTCCTCGCTATCAGGGTCTTTTCCGTTTCGAGAAGCTTTGTCTCGAAAGCAGCCCGCTTCACCTTGTCTGCCGCGAGTAGGTCTTCGAGCGCAAGGCCGATCTTCTTGAGCTCTTCGATGTCGCCCTTGGTCCCTTCTGGATTGCTGGAGACGGACTCGGCTATCCCGATAACCAAGTTGAAGTGCTCGAGGAGGAGATATGTCTTCTCCTCCGTCTCTTCCCGGCACGTTTTTAGGTCTCCCCATTTCGCCATGAGATCACCCGCTTCGTTTCCACTTCTTTGTCGTGCCATATTTCCGGATGAGGGGATAGGGTCAATCTCCATCTCATCAGACTCTTCGTCGTGAACTCTCTTGTCGAGTTCACCGATGCCGGGAGTCAGGATTGTTCCGTTCCCCTGGGACCCTATAGTGGAGTCGGACTCGCTCGAGTCTGAGCTCAAGTTGACGGCGTCATCAACCCCGTTGCTAGGTTGCGTAATCTGGATCCTGAGCGCGGGGTTGTTCTTCAGCAACTTCTCTGCCGCTTCTTGTGCTTCTGCTGCAACCTTCGCATTATTCCCTAGTTGGACCGGAAAAGTGAGCTTCGATTGCTTTAGCACTCGTTTTTCCGCTGCCTCACCCAAACCCTTCCTCTTCTTGCTGTTTGGGGTGAGGTCTACCTCCCTCTTGTGTTGGTCCTCTCCTCCAACTATTTTCGCCTGGGGCGTATTTCCATCGCTTGTAGCTTTGCGCGTAACTCCACCAGCCAAGTGTGCCACTGGTAGCGCGTTTTGCATCGTTGGGGGGCCCCCCCCAAGATCCGAATGGGGCCCCGCTTTACTTGGGGAAATCTTGCCGTCAATGCTGGACATCATCTTCTTTCTTCTTTTCCAGGGCCTGGAATCGCATGCTGGCCGACCCCGGACCAGACCAGCACGGCTGTGGTGTTTAGTTTGATGCGTGTTCTGCATAATGTTGATATGTCTGTGTAGTGTTTGAGCGGGCGTAAGTATGGTGCGTGTAGGGTGTAGTGTGTGTAGGTGTAAGTGTAGGACTCGGGTCCGGAGGGGCGTCGCTCCCTCAAGCTCCGAGTGCAACCCGAAGGTCACACCCAAAGCCCCCTACGGGTTCTCTCTCTCTCTCTCTCTCTCTCTCTCTCTCTCTCTCTCTCTCTCTCTCTCTCTCTCTCTCTCTCTCTCTCTCTCTCTCTCGCTCTCTCTGGCGCTGGTGAGTTGACACAACACGTACTTCGTATCGCTCCCTACAGAACTACGATTTTAACGAAAGATTTACTTTCCCGAGTGGAAAATTTTTACAGGGTGGACCTCTCCTACAGGCTCTCGTCCTTGGAGCATACACTGGTTGGCTCCTCATTCGAGCCTGGGAGAATTATCCACCTTGAACGATTGCACCGGAGCCTCATCATCATCGCCGAGAGTAACTTATTGGCGCGCAAATTTTTGTCGTCTGCTTCGCTGCCACTACTACACCTCGCTGACACTTATAGCCATCTTTTAGCAGTGACAGTCTTGTGACGTGCAGTGTAAACGTGCTGATAACTTTTTATTAACAATAATAGTGGTAATTTGATGGAGTGTGTGTGCAGTGTCGCGGAAAATCATTGGTGAATTGATCATTCTTTCTGGTCAGCGGACCGCTGCAGAAATTTATGCTTCATGCGCATGCGCATTCGATCTCCATACAATCTTGCCACTCACGAACACCTGATGCTCGCCGAATGCCTGCGTGCGCGAAGTGTTTGAAGCCAATCGCAGGCGAATTCATTTTATGTGACTCTGAAAATTGTACAAACACATTTCATCCGGGCTGTGCTCGTGTGTATGCTGGTTACCGCTCGGCCAAACCGTGTTGCGCGCTATCCATTACGGGATCTAGGCATTATCGGAAGAGCGTCGGTATGGAAGGCAATGGTCATAACCAAGTACCGCCATCTGCGGGAGATCCTCCGCACACACCTACCACGACGGCGCTGCTCTTTGACAGCGGCAGTTCAGCTGCTGCTTCGCTGCCCACCAACACAAGCATACAGCCGCCGGCTACGAGCGACCTGCAATTAGCAGCCATTTCAGAGCTCATTGAGAGCAAGCTCAATGCATTTTCTAATCGCCAGGAACAACGCTTAAAGGATATGGAAACTAAATTCCAGTCATCTTTAAGTGCATTGAATCTGCGCGTAGACGACTTGAGTGCTATCAACAACAAGCTGGTGGAGCATGACAAACAAATTGATGACTTGGGTGCGAGAGTGACCCAAGATCTGTCACTAGTTCGGGATGAGTTGCGCGCTGTCAAAGAGAATGTTGCGGCTCTCCAACTTCCAGCACCTCTCGCTCCCAGTACCAATGTTGCAGTAAACAACCCCATCAAGGATGAAGGAGAATTGATTGTGTCTGGCATACCACTCGATATACAGGCTTCTCCACTCAATATCATCAAGTCCATTCTGCTTGCCCTGAATTTGTCGAACCTGGTTATTGATGTGCTTGATGCAAGATTCTTTCCACGCGAATCTACTAAGAAAAATGGCACTGCGCCTGCTACATCTGCATCCAGAAGTCAAAATAATTCCACGAAGAGCATCGTAGTAAAATTCAAGTCACCACAGGTACGGGACCATGTCGTGTCCACTCGCATCACTTCATCCATTTTTACTGCTGCTCAAGCCTTCGGTGAGGCTTCATACACCAACAAGATTTTCATACGTCCGCTGTATCCGAAATCTATCTATGAGTTGTTCAAAAAAGCGAAGGACAAGGCAAAAGAGCTCAATTATATGCATCCGCGCATTATTGATTACACTGTCATCATGAGAAAAGACTCTAAATCTCCACAGATTGCTGTCAAATCCGAGGCTGAGTTAAACTCTTTTCATTCCTAACAATAGTAAACCTCTATTTCAATGCAATCCTAGCTTTACCCTATTCAAGATTTCACATGCAAATGTTAATGGCCTAGTCACTCACTTTAATGAAATAGAGTTATTCTTACATGATAATTTCAAACATATTTTTGCCATCTCTGAAAGCAAGCTTTCTGCGCAGGACACTAGCACATCTGTCCACCTCCCAAATTATAATCTCTTACGCAATGACAGAGTCAACCGGCCAGGTGGTGGGGTGGCTCTATACATTCACGAATCATTGAAGTTCAAAGTTCTCATGCAGTCTGATAGTTCTCGACTTAATTTTTCTGAATACATTATCGCAGAGATAGCAGTCGGTAATGACAAGCTACTTTTCGGAGTTATCTACCGTCCACCTCATGGCCTTCTGCCAGATGAATTTTTTGAAGTTTTATCCACATTCCTCCCTAAATATGAACGTATTGTTTTAACTGGTGACTTCAATGTCAATATGTGTGCCAAAGATTCAGATAGCAAATTTATCCTGAGAAATGTGCAAAATCTTGCCTTAGAACTAGTTCAATCAGAGCCAACAAACCATGTATTAAATGCTCAGCGTCAACTAGCTCACACGTGGATTGATCTGTTCATCGTCAACTCGTTATCTTTTGTCGAATCTTACATTAAGTCTGACGCCCCCTTTACTTATGGCCATGATAGAATAGATCTTGACGTCAAATTTTATGCTCCTAGACCTCAGAAGCGCTCATTCATTAAGCGAAACTTCAAACATTTTGATCGTCCCAAATATTTGGCGGACCTACACTCTGAATTGTCCAAATATGACGAAAACTTGTGTCTCGATGAAAAAGTTCAGGCGTTCACTGCTTCAATGACTCATGCATTGGACCGTGCAGCACCAAAGCGCGTGGTCACGATTTCTGACGCAAAAAAACCGTGGGTAGATAAAGAAATCAGACAGCGCATGAAACAGCGAGACAAAGCCTATAAGAAAGCCAAAGAACTCGATTCTCCTGTTATTATGGAAAACTATCGATCCCTTCGTGCAGAAATAAAAACTGAGCTCAAGAAAGCCAAAAACAGTTACTATTCTAGTCAGATCAATGCGGCTAAGAACATGAACAAGCTGTGGACTGCTCTTGACCGACTGGGAATGGTGAAATTGCTGGCTCCTTCTCCATTCATCAACTTTTCACATAATACCATCAACTCACATTTTGCATCCATTTCGTGTAACAATACTCCTACTACATCTGAAATCGCATCAACTGACTACATCGCATCCCATGCATCACCCCAACATCCAGATCTCATATCACTGTTTTCGCTCAATGAGACATCACCTGACGAGGTCTATGAAGAAATGCTCGGAGTCAAATCCAAGTCGTCCGGTCTTGATGGCCTAACAGTAAAAAATCTTATCACCTCGTGTCCTGAAATCCTTCTGCCTCTTACTAACATTTTCAATTCATCCATTACATCAGCATCATATCCTACGCTCTGGAAACGCACACTCGTTACACCTATCCCGAATACAGCCGTGATCTCAGATGTTTCTGATCTTCGTCCCATTGCAAGGCTGTCTGAGTGCTCGAAGATCCTGGAGAAAATAGTTGCACGTCAATTACTGAATCACTTTGAGAAGAACCTCCTGCTGGACTCGCGCCAAGCAGGCTTTCGCCAGGGCCACAGCACTCAGACAGCACTCCTAGGAGTTCTGGATGATGTGAGGCATGCCATTGATAAATCGCAATATACCATCCTTGTACTGTTCGACTTCTCCAAAGCGTTTGATAAGATCCCACATCATATTCTCATTCAGAAACTTCGCTCATATCATGTAGATAATCACACTATTAAGTGGTTCCTGTCGTACCTTGCGGACAGATGTCAGGCTGTGATTGATGAAGGTGGAACTGTGTCAGATTGGCTTCAAATAACAGCAGGAGTGCCTCAAGGCTCTGTCTTAGGACCCCTTCTTTTTGCTTTCTCGAAGAGAAAGTATTGTATCGGTGCGGAAATTTCCGCAAAATTTTTTTCCGAATTTCCCATTTTTGACCCCTTAATTGGAACAATAGCCAAATGAGAGTCGGTCTATCTTTTTCTTCTCGCCAAGGTCTATAAAATGGTACTCCTATACTTTCCTCATCTAGAATACAACGCTCTCTGTGAAATATTTTCAAACACGCATTGCTTATGTCCGTATGTATGTGTGTCTGTATGTTGTCTTCCATTTGTCACGCGATATCTCCTGAACCCCTGGATCAATCTTCTTCAAACTTCAAGGGTTTGTTTTAAATTAATCAGCAATGAGCCCAGTCCATTGACAGCTCTATTCTCTTGATACCACCTCTCCCACGTTCTACTGATTGCCTAAATTCCAACACCATTTTCAGACCTTGTTGGTCCAAATGTTCTGACACCTCCGATTCTCAATATAAACGGTCACTCATTGTTGTACAAATACTCCTATATCGTTCTAAAGAGATTGGTTAATACGGAATTTTGATAAAAATTCTCATTTTTTCAAATTGAATTTTTTTATTTCACGTTCTATGTCACTCGAAATTTGGCGAACGCCTGTATGGATCTCTCTGAAAATTTGACACATTATTTAGCTTCCTTGGGTAGTGAGCCCAGTCATTTTTGACGATTATCTGCCGAACCATATTGATACAAATGGTCGTTTTGCTTTCTCTAAAGAGAAAGGGTTGTTTTTGGCACAGAAAATTTTTCGCTCAATTTTCCATTCAAACCAATATTTTCTTCTGAAAATCTCTTTCCATCTGGATAAGACCGATACCTTCTTACTCCTCTCGCCATAATCTATCGATTTCAGGTAACGCTTTTTCCCGTTGTAGCTCCCTAAACCAATGAGAGACTCCTCTCTCTCACTCTCTGCACGTGTGTATGTGTATGCGTGTATGAGAGGTTCTACAGAACTTTTGACATTTGGGTTACTGCAGAATGCGATTTTTTTTTTCATGGCACGCGTCTGGAATCAATTTGAGTGGTAACTAGAACCTCAAAAAGGAGTGGAAAAGTGCGTGCCCACTAATTTGGGGGAATGTTATTTCTGTACCAACCAAAAACGTTCACAGACGTCCAAAGGACTTTTAGATACTCTCAGTCGAATGTAAACCCATTGGATCATTCGCGCACTGCTAGATGTGGTTATCGGTCAGATTTTTGAGTAATTCTGACTGAAAAGCAACGATTTTTCTGCCTCGCCAGCTCGTTATCACACCACGAGGGGTATTCAAGGAAAATGGCTCTGGAAACTAGAATCATTTCAACGCGTCTTTGTATGATTCGGGATCGTGGTAATATATATATATATATATATATATATATATATATATATATATATATATATATATATATATATATATATATATATATATATATTTCTTTAGCGCCAGATTCTGGGACGCGATATATTGACGATGTAACTCCATATTCTGGGACGTATTATTCATATTTCATCCAATTCTGGGACTCAAAAATATTTTTCGAAAGTCCCAAAATTTGAAAAACAACGTCTGAGAAAAGTCCCAGAAGATGAAAAAGTTTCACTGATAGGATGGCCAATATTGACGAACTTTTCTGGGATATTTCACTCATTTCTTCATATTTTCTGGGACGTCCGAGAATTTGAAAAGATGTTGGAAAACACGTCCCACAATATGAAGAAGATTATTGAATAAATTTCCAACGATGACTTCAGAGATTCACACAATTTCTGGGACTTTTTCCCTCGTTCATTCTCATTTTCTGGGACGTCCCAGAATTTGAGATAACATTCAAAAAAAGTCCCAGAATGCGAAGGGTAGATTTTGAAATGAATTCTCAAAACTAAATGTGAGATTCGATCTCCCAGACGGTTGCAGCGAGAATTTTTGAAAATATCGCAGCTTTCACAATCTGCGATTGGGTTAGATGCTACAAACCGGGTACACCTAGTTCAAAAAAGATCGGCTCTTTTTTTGAAACAAATCAATCTTCATCCAATACAAGAAGTATTTCTTCACAATCTGAGATGATCTAGTTCACAAGATTGTCATCTGTAATAGGGAACTATTTTCTCTCACCTCTTCGCCTCATTCTGTTCATCAATAACCAACTCATAACTCGGACCAAGTACACTCATGTAATTGATATAGAATTTCACTTACAGGTTAGTTCATTGGATCTTCCATTTTCAAGGCTTAGCTCCGTTTTATGGCTACAGATCGCCAACGTGTGACCTGTATCATCTCAAAATGTGAAAATACACTACCGGTCAAAAGTTCAAGAGCACTTACAATATACATAATTTCTTAACCTGCTCAGCTCGGTACCTCGGAACTAGTCGCTCGGAATGGACTTTCACACAACTCATTCCAAAGCTCTTTTCATGCACTTTCAAATAAGTTAATCCACTCCCTGCTTCATCCCTGCAACTTTGAACCGTATCAGCTAGGAAAAGGAAATTTTCTCACGATTTCAGGTAGATCTTCGATCCCCCGCAAATTCCACGGGAATCATTTATTGAAATGAAAATCATAGCGTCTCGAAGTACTATTCAAGAGCTTTTGAATCCGTTCTTGAAAGTCATCCTATCTTGTTCCTGGTCCGAGTAGTGGCTGTTTTTGTGAACGAAGATACCTCTTGGAAAACGGTCTAATCATTAGAAAATCATGATAAACCTTATACTGAGCGAGGTGCAAGGACTATCCCTGATTTTTTCGTCAATTATGGTCTAGAAGTTCAGAGAAAGCATGGTTATATCCTCATGAGTCTCATTTCCACACGATCCCTGACTACACGGAGAAATTTTTCTGCAGTGAAGTATGGCGGCAGAGCACAGATGGCGCAGCAGCACACCGTTCGCGATATCGCGCAAACATTCATGCCGGGCCACCCCGACAATCGTGCGGAGAGCTCCACAGCAAATGCGGAGCTGGAACACAAAAAGTGTTCTCGGCGCACGATTGTCGGGGTGGCCCGGCATGAATGTTTGCGCGAGATCACGAACGTTGCGCTGCCGCGCCATTTGTGCTCTCCCGCCATACTTTACTGCAGAACGATTTCTCCGTGTAGTGGGCCTCTTTGTCATTGCGAATTTTTCTTTATCAAAACATTCAATACTTAGAACAAGGACGACCTAGAACAATTTTCAACTATAGATTCTGAAGCTCTTGAATAGTACTTCAAGATGCTATGACCTTCATTTCGATCGATGGATTTCCGTGGAATATACAGGGGATCAAAAATTTACGTGGAATCGTGAAAAAAGTGGCTTTTTCTAGCTGGCTCGGCTCAAAGCTGCAGAGATAGAGCGAGAAGTGCATCAACACATTCAAAAGTGCGTAAGAAGAACTGCAAGTTGAGCTAAATCAAAGTCCATTCTGACAAACTAGCTCCGAGGTATCGAGCTGAGAAGGTAAAAAAATTATTTATCGAGTGATCTTAGACTTTTGACCGGTAGTGTATACTTCTTAATGAAAAAAGAGCGATAAGTTGCATAAAAGGAGTAAATTCCTTCAGAATCCAAGTGTGCAAAATTCTGGCGATGTGAATCCGGCTGGTGGCGTTCTTATCTCAGAGCGGGATTGTGAATTCTGCGCTTTTTCGAAAATTTTCCAGAAGTTATATAAATTGTATCCGAATACAAATGAGTCGTGCCTCGTATGTATCTAATCGGACGAATGCAATGAACTAAAAGATTTAAAGGTTCTCATAGCTTTTCCAGGTGAGTATTAATGCAAGAGGCATAAGACGCGGGGTGGGTGCTACAACTGCCTATTCAAAACTGACCTTATACCAGAAAGGAAGTCCTTGCTAGACAATCAAAGTCACTCTTGTAATTTTTGCACGACAAGGAGTGTGGCTATGGTCACAATGTATTCTTACTGCCGAAGCAACGGACCCTACTATCGAAGTATAGGACGTCACTGCCGCAGCAACGCACGTTGGCTTCAATTGCAAATTGGCAAAGTCCCGTTGCCTTAATAGCAACCTTACGTCCGCTGTAATGGCAAGAGAAAGAGCCTTGCTTTTCAGCGAGGATTCGTTTCCATGGATATTTATGTTGGAAGCTTATGGAGGAATGAATTGATGGATTTTATAAAAATTTGCGCTGAGCCTTCCTGAATTGATTAACAGTCGTTAGCTTGAGTTTCTGGCTAATAACCAATTCAATCTGACCATCTCTTAAATTTGGCAGAATGGAGGTCTCAAGAGAAATTTAGAGGGCCAACAGCTCTAAATTGATGAATGATGAACATCTCGAATTTTGCGGCTTCGGAACGATTTCTACGAGTTTCTGCCGACCTATCAGTCCATGGCGCTATTCGATCATTCTTTCAACAGTTACGTGAAAGGAAGTCTGAGGATTCGACAAAATTTCCCACTTTTACCACATCGTTTACGTGAGAAAGAGGGATTTATATAATACTAAAGTCTAATATTCCAAAATGTCTCGCAATTCAAGTCCCTCGAGTTGCTTACTCAAATTATCAAAAGTTAGTCCAGATGTGCCCATGACTACGCAATTATCGACTCGCGAGTGCACGAAAATCTATAGTCGAATGATTATACGCGATCCAACAAGCTGGGAGATCAGTAAGTATGGGCGCAAAGTCAAGCCATCCTCCAAGCTGCAAATTCGGTTGAACCTTCATCATGGCGACGTCAACGACGTGAGAAAATGCAACTCAGTGAGCGGAAGTCTCCCAGAATTATCCCAAAAGTTTTCTCATTCACCTTCTACACAGGTCCCAACGTGTCCCTGTTGCCCGTGTCATCGGCACTTGCATCTGGTCTCATCTTCATCATTCAACAGTAACCAATCAAGACACAGTCACTTTATAGCGAGCTTAACTACGACCAGGGTCGTTTGAGAAATGGTTGAGACGCCAATTCAGGCTGATCAATTCGATGCCGTGTCTCATTTCACTCGGATGAGAACGAAGCTCGGTTGCGCGCGCGAAAAATTCATCTGCTTTGTTATGAACACGTCGCGGCAATCATAACATCACATAGAATAATCTTTGACTGAGGATTTTGAATTTGATTGCGATTCAGTGGAATTGGTGAATCTCCGAAAATGAAGCCCACCACGAGTGATGCTCTGTGCTCAAAATCAAAGCCCGATAAGCTCGAGCTGACGAATAACCACATCGAATGTTTATATAACGCGATGCTGCTGCAGCTTTTTGTACCAGTTATTTAGTGATGTGATGTGATTTATGATTTCCAGTTTTGAAAACTTGACTCCATGCTTGCATTTTATAATCTTTCTGTCAATCTGGTGGGCTTGAAGCAATCAAGTTTTCTCTTCGATTAGAGCGAGATTTCTCATATTTTTCTTGAGCTCCGAATGACATTTCGAAAGACACTGGGAGTCATTTTACTCGTCATTTCATGTGACATTGCTCTCGAGTTTCCTCAACGAATAAATTAGCATGCCTGTCAGCTCTCATTTTGAGCTGTAGTAAAGGTGACTTATAATTGGATGGAAATCGCTGAATAACGAGGAACAAAAATCCGCAGAATCGCGTAATAAAGTTTCGATGTGGTTATTTGTCAATCGAGCTTATCGGACTTCGATTTTGAGCTCAGAGCATCACTCTTGGTGGGCTTCGTTTTCGGAGATTCATCAATTCACCAAATCGCAATCAGAATCGAAGCCTTCAGTCGAAGATCATCCTAACCCTATTGAAAACAGTCTTGTCATGTACATGGCAAGAAAACATGATGTCACGTTTTTTGTGATTTATATATCATGAAATGGAACATTCGTGACAAGTTTTTCGATACGGGTCATGACGTTACTCTACTGGAAATTACTAATGCGGATGGAAAAATTGGATTGGCCGAAAAATCCAGTCACGGAGGTAGATAGCACTCATGACTGTTCGGTCAAGAGTCCGACTCCGTTCCTCAGGGCCAGCGAGAAAGGATGCCTGGCGAGAAGTAAAAGGCCGACTTGAAGTGTGGATAGCTGACTATACTGCCGTCCAAATATAAAAGGGACGTAACTGCAGCCGAGTTGAAATAGAGAAATTCGCAAAAGACTTTGCGACTTTGCATAAGCGGGGCAATACAATGTTTCAATTTCGGACTGGTTTTTTGGTCACTTTGAACTTTCGAAGAATTTCTTGAACTAGATATGAAGATGGGGAATTTCTCAAGATATCCAACGATATCAATAACTCAATTTCGACCAGGAGTGCAGTTACGTCCCTTTTATATTTGGACGGCAGTATAGGATATAGCATATTTGTAACTTGGTTATTTTCTGAGAGGAAGAGCCGCCAAAGTACATATATCATGAGGTATAAGAGAGCGAGCAGGAAAACGCTATTATCCTATAGTCAGCTATCCACACTTCAAGTCAGCCTTTTATTCCCCGCCAGGCATCCTTCCTCGCTAGCCCCGAGGAACGGAGTCGGACTCTTAACCAAATGGTCATGAGTTCGAACCACCCCCGTGACTCGATTTTTCGGCCAATCCAATTCTTTATGCTAATTAGTGATTTCCAGTAGAGTATCGTCATGGTCCGCCTCGAAAAGCTTGTCACGAATGTTCCACTTCATGATATATAAATCCCAAAGAACGTGACATCGTGTTTTCTTATCATGCACATGACAAGATTATTTTCAATGGGGATGTGATGTTATGATTGCCGCAATGGGTTCAAAAAACGCATGCGAATTTTTCGCGCCCGCGACCGAGTGAAGTGAGACACAGCAGCGAATTGATTGGCCTGAATTGGCGTCCCAACAATTTCTCAAACAATCCTGACTTCAACGCTGGTCGCGCATGCGCAGGGCTTTCGAGTCTATCAGCTTCTCTCTGGAACAAGTTTCTTACTCTGGTATTCATAGTCATTTCTAAACCGAGGGTTAGAGTTTGATCCGAGGTTTAGAGCGCCTAAATAGCGACAGCGCGTAGTTGTCGTGGCCAGATTATCAGCTCCGAGTCTTTTGGTGTTCTGCTGCGCTGGAATGATGCAAAGACTTTGATTCATTCATTGACCACACCGACTACAGCGCCTAATCCGCGGATCTAACTCTAACCCTCGCTTTAGAAACGACTGTGAATACCAGAATTACTCATACAAAAGTATCAAAAGCAGCTCAATCACCCGGATTAGGTCAGCATCCACCAAAAATAAGTGAGTATCACTTGAGATCAGGTTCAACACAAAAAAGGTGTGTCTCGTGCCACTCCGAGTCATAAATTGTAATGCAGCTCCATGAGTCTCTCTATAGATGAGGAACGAATAAACATCTCATGCGACAATGAGGATAAGGTAAGAAGATACCATCAAATCCATATTGATTTCTCTTTCGTGAGTTCAAGTATCCCTCGGACGGATTGCACTCCCGAACTTTCACACGGTCTTCCCTTCGCTGAGAACCGACTTATAGTCAGTCGCAAATGCGTGGCTGTGTGCCCAAATGCTGGTGGGTGGAATCGAACAGTGAGATTTACGCTCCGGTCAAGCTGATTGCACCTCTAGTGGCTGACTCGCGTTGCGACTTGGTGATCCTGGTGCAGACAGTCAACTATTCCATATACTTTGAGTTGTAGAAGGTCATATGCTTCACTGAACAGGTTTCAACATGTCGCTTTGAGAAATCACGCTGCTAATTTCAGGTACGTTGAATTGTAGAAGGTCATATTCTTTAGTGAAACAGTTTCAACGTGTCGCCTTAAGGGGATGTCGGAGTCCTATCAGTATTGTACAGTTACCGACATTGTCGACTTTTCGTTTTTCTCGATGAATTTTTGAGATATCGCAAATCTAATAAGTAACGCCGATTCTATGAGCCATACAGAATCGGCGTTACTTAGTAGAATCCTGATATCTCGAAAATTCATCGAGAAAAACGAAAAGTCGACAATGTCGGTATCCGACATCCTCTTAACACGCTGCTGATATCTTTTAGCAGTATATTTTCCTCGAAAGAGGAGTCGATGACCTCAGATTTTTAGGATGGGCATCGATCAGTGGATGTTGCGTTCCTGCTAGTGTCACCTTAGACCCGCTGTGCATGCGTTTGATCCTTGAGTTTGTGTATTTAGTGGTAAGGCTTGGTTGTGAAATTCCATCATACGTTTATAATATGTATAAAAGTAGAAGGTAACTTCATCTTCTACGTCACTGACGAACGTTCCCAGCATAGTAAAAATTTCAACTCGCCCTAATTTACTCAATTTTGCTCGGATTCAGACTCACAAACGCTCAAATTCTTCGTTTTTGAAAACCCTACAACTGCCTTGCATACTGTTGCCTTATCCGAGCTATGGTTTTTTATCTAAATACCGTGAATTGGGGTGAATGTGGCTACGGGATGAATGTGGCCACTTTTCCGGAAAGAGATTGTAATAGTCGTAACTCCGATGCTATACCAGCTAGAGAGACGTGCAAAAGTGCATTTTAAAGCTTAGGATCTCTTCTTTTGAGATATGCCAGCTCATTTGTGATGAGACAGGTTCCATTCACACTTTTTTCCATTGGAATGAAGGGAAATTGTCAAGTAAAAATTTCATGTTCCAAAAATTTGTTTAACCTTGGGAATCACTCGCATCGTTCATTTCATTCAGAGAACCTGCCCACTCAAGAAGGAATGGAGAAGAGCGGATGATCACCGAGTTGCATTTGTCGACTGCTAGATACTGTACTTGCATTGGAGTAGAATTTTCGATACCCAATTTCGCTCAGCATTCCGTTCTCTTACTGTCTCATTCTGCTCGTCAGTCCAGGCTTGACGCAGAAATTCAAAAGCATTGGCTGGATTCTCCGTGGAAATCGTCTTCCCGAGGGAGAATCAGAACGAGCTCCTAGTCTCGGTTGAACTCTCCGATTGCTCAATACTGTTTCTCCATGTCGGTAAAAGTTCCTCAACTCGACTCGACCAGGGGACCCGCTTTTTCAGTGTTCCATCTCGTTCTTCAGTATATGCTGAACCTAGGAATCCCCATGCAGTATTCGGATTCTTCGTGAAAGATGTCTCATCAAGTGGGGAATAGGACGCTTTTACAGAATCAAGTTGCCCTCGTCAATTGCTAAATGATGCCTTTTCGAGATGAATATAGAATTCTCGATCCTGTTCGGCAATCCACTGTCTTACTGTTCCATTCTTTCGATGAGGCCATGATCAACCTTAGGGATTCCCTCGATCGTTCACTTCATCCGGGTGGATTATCCTTTCAACGAAGAATCGGGACAAGCGGTCGATTGCCGGGTTGCACTTCTCGAATTCTCGATGCTGTCTCTGCATGGGAGAAACATTTCTACCTCTCGACGTTGCTTAGCAAGCGACTTTTTCAGTCGTCAATTTTTCTCTCGAGGCCACGCTCAACTGAGGAATCGACCTGCATTGTTCGAATTCTTCGAAAGGGATTGCCACTCATGGAAGAGTACGCCGTGATAGTACCCAGTTGAAATCGTCGATTGCTGAATATCGTCTCTTCACAGAGGAGAATGGTTCTTGACTCGATCTACTCAGCTTGCGTCCCTTTTCAATGTTTCATTCGGTTTTTCTGTCTGCTCAACCAAGAATTCCACTTGGAACGTTCTGATTCTCCGGGGAAGATATACACTTGAGGGAATACTGGGCCGGGCTGAAAGTGCCTGGGTTGCACTCGTCCATTGCTCGATACTTCCTCTCCGGGAAAAATTTCTACCACCCGATTTCTAATGGCACTATACTCTCTTACTGTTCCGTTCACTTGCTCAGGCAATGTTCTTCCTCAGAAATTCATTGCATCGTTCATTTCATCCGAAAGATTGTTCACCCAAGGAGGAGTCGGAGAGGACGGATGATCACGGGTTGCAGTTATCAATTCCTCAGTACTGTCTTTGCATGGGTGAAATCTACTATCACTAAGTTTTGCTCTGCATTCCGCTCTCCTACTGTCTCATTCTGCTCGTCGGTCCAAGTTTGATGCAGAAGTTAACATGCATTGTCTAGATTCCCCGAGAAAGTCGTCTTCCCGAGGGAGGATCAGGACTAGCTCACAGACTCGGTTGAAATCCTCGGTCACTCAATACTATCTCTTCATGAGGGGGGATGTTTCGCGACTCGATTTACCCGGAAATCCGCTCTCTCACTATTCCATTTGCTTTTTGCTTCGTGCTCAACCTGAAAATCTACATAGACTGTTCGGATTCTTCGAGGAAGATGGTCACTCCAGGGAGAGTTAGGACGCTTTCAAGAAACCTAAGTTGCACTCGTCCATCGCCCAATGATGCTTTTCCTAGAGAGAGTTCAACTACTCCATTTCCCCGGCAATTCACTCTTTCACTGTTCCACTCCCTTGCTTGGGCCATATTTATCCTCAGGAATAGCTTGCATCAATCATCTCATCCAGACAAACTGTCCACTCGAGAAGGATCCGAGACGAGCGTTCAATTACGAGGTTCTATTCGTAGAATTCTCAATGCTGTCCCTGCATAGGCGAGAAGTTTTTACTGCTCAACATTGCCCGAGATCTGCTCTTTCACGTTTTGGTTCTGCTCTTCGGACGACGCTCACGCGAGGAATCGATATGCGTCGTTCGAATCCGCTGAGGAAGTTGTCCACTCAAACGAGAATTAGGACGTCCTGATTGTACCTGGTTGGAATGATCGGTTGCTTAATATTGTCTCTCCACGAAAGAGTATGTTCCGCGACTTAATCTATTCAGCATGCGTTCCTTTTACTATTTCATCCTGTTCGCATGTCTATGCTGAACCAAGAATTCCATATGCAACGTTCTGATTTCCCGAAGGAGATATACATCCGGGGATAATCTGGCCAAGCTGATAGTGCCTGATTCGCACTCATCCATCGCACAATACTGGCTCTCCGAGAGAGAGTTATTCTACTCGATTTTGCCCGGCGATCCGCTCTCTTACTCTTCCGTTATGTTGCTTAGGCCATGTTTAACCTTGGGAATTACTCGCATCGTTCATTTCATTCAGAGAACCTGCCCACTCAGGAAGGAATGGAGAAGAGCGGATGATCACCGAGTTGCACGTGTCAATTGCTAGATACTGTACTTGCATTGGAGTAGAATTTTCGATACTCAATTCCGCTCAGCATTCCGTTCTCCTACTGTCTCATTCTGCTCGTCAGTCCAGGCTTGACGCAGGAATTCAACCGCATTGGCTGGATTCTCCGAGGAAATCGTCTTCCCGAGGGAGAATCAGAACGAGCTTCTAGTTTCGGTTGAACTCTCCGATTGCTCAATACTGTTCCTCCATGTCGGTCAAAGTTCCTCAATTCGACTCGACCAGGGGACCCGCTTTTTCAGTGTTCCATCTTGCTCTTCAGTATATGCTGAACCTAGAAATCCACATGCAGTAATCGGATTCTTCGTGGAAGTTGTCTCATCATGTGGGGAATAGGACGATTTTACAGAATTAAGTTGCCCTCGTCATTACTCAATGATGCCTTTTCGAGATGAATATAGAATACTCGATCCTGTTCGGCAATCCACTGTCTTACTGTTCCATTCTCGCGATGAGGACATGATCAACCTCAGGGATTACCTCGATCGTTCACTTCATCCGGGTGAATTATCCTTTCAACGAAGAATCTGGACAAGCGGTCGATTGCCGGGTTGCACTTCTCGAATTCTCGATCCTGTCTCTGCATGGGAGGAACCTTTCTACCTCTCGACGTTGCTCAGCAAGCGACTATTTCAGTAGTCAATCCCTCTCTCGAGGCCACGCTCAACTGAGGAATCGACCTGCATTGTTCGAATTCTTCGAGAGGGATTGCCACTCATGGGAGAGTACGCCGTGATAGTACCCAATTGAAATCGTCGATTGCTGAATATCGTCTCTTCATAGAGAAGAATGGTTCTTGACTCGATCTACTCAGCTTGCGTCCCTTTCCATCCGGTTCTTCTGTCTGCTCAACCAAGAATTCCACTTGGAACGTTCTGATTCTCCGGGGAAGATATACACTTGAGGGAATACTGGGCTGGGCTGAAAGTGCCTGGGTTACACTCGTCCATTGCTCGATACTTCCTCTCCGGGAAAAATTTCTACCACCCGATTTCTAACGGCACTATACTCTCTTACTGTTCCGTTCACTTGCTCAGGCAATGTTCTTCCTCAGAAATTCATTGCATCGTTCATTCCATCCGAAGAGTTGTTCACCCAAGGAGGAGTCGGAGAAGACGGATGATGACGGGTTGCAGTTATCAATTCCTAAATACTGTCTTTGCATGGGTGAAAGTTACTATCACTAAGTTTTGTTTTCATTCTGCTCTCCTACTGTCCCATTCTGCTCGTCGGTCCAAATTTGATGCAGAAGTTAACATGCGTTGTCTAGATTCCCCGAGAAAGTCGTCTTCCCGAAGGAGAATCAGGACTAGCTCGAGGACTCGGTTGAAATCCTCGGTCGCTCAATACTATCTCTTCATGAGGGGGGATGTTTCGCGACTCGATTTACCCGGAAATCCGCTCTTTTACTATTCCATTTGCATTCTGATCCATGCTCAACCTGAAAATCTACATACACTGTTCGGATTCTGCGAGGAAGATGGTCACTCCAGGGAGAGTTAGGACGCTTTCAAGAAACCTAAGTTGCACTCGTCCATCGCCCAATGATTCCATTTTCTCCGGCAATTCACTCTTTCACTGTTCCACTCCCTTGCTTGGGCCATATTGATCCTCAGGAATAGCTCGCATCAATCATCTCATCCAGACAAACTGTCCACTCGAGAAGAATCCGAGACGAGCGTTCAGTTACGAGGTTGTATTCGTAGAATTCTCAATGCTGTCCCTGCATAGGCGAGAAGTTTTTACTGCTCAACATTGCTCGAAATCTGCTCTTTCACGTTTCGGTTCTGCTCTTCGGATACGCTCACCCGAGAAATCGATATGCGTCGTTCGAATCCGCTGAGGAAGTTGTCCACTCAAACGAGAATTAGGACGTCCTGATTGTACCCGGTTGAAATGATCGGTTGCTTAATATTGTCTCTCCACGAAAGAGTATGTTCCGCGACTTAATCTATTCAGCATGCGTTCCTTTTACTATTTCATCCTGTTCGCATGTCTATGCTGAACCAAGAATTCCATATGCAACGTTCTGATTTCCCGAAGGAGATATACATCCGGGGATAATCTGGCCAAGCTGATAGTGCCTGATTCGCACTCATCCATCGCACAATACTGGCTCTCCGAGAGAGAGTTATTCTACTCGATTTTGCCCGGCGATCCGCTCTCTTACTCTTCCGTTATGTTGCTTAGGCCATGTTTAACCTTGGGAATTACTCGCATCGTTCATTTCATTCAGAGAACCTGCCCACTCAGGAAGGAATGGAGAAGAGCGGATGATCACCAAGTTGCACGTGTCGATTGCTAGATACTGTACTTGCATTGGAGTAGAATTTTCGATACTCAATTCCGCTCAGCATTCCGTTCTCCTACTGTCTCATTCTGCTCGTCAGTCCAGGCTTGACGCAGAAATTCAAAAGCATTGGCTGGATTCTCCGTGGAAATCGTCTTCCCGAGGGAGAATCAGAACGAGCTCCTAGTCTCGGTTGAACTCTCCGATCGCTCAATACTGTTTCTCCATGTCGGTAAAAGTTCCTCAACTCGACTCGACCAAGGGACCCGCTTTTTCAGTGTTCCATCTTGCTCTTCAGTATATGCTGAACCTAGGAATCCCCATGCAGTATTCGGATTCTTCGTGAAAGATGTCTCATCAAGTGGGGAATAGGACGCTTTTACAGAATCAAGTTGCCCTCGTCAATTGCTAAATGATGCCTTTTCGAGATGAATATAGAATTCTCGATCCTGTTCGATAATCCACTGTCTTACTGTTCCATTCTTTCGATGAGGCCATGATCAACCTTAGGGATTCCCTCGATCGTTCACTTCATCCGGGTGGATTATCCTTTCAACGAAGAATCTGGACAAGCGGTCGATTGCCGGGTTGCACTTCTCGAATTCTCGATCCTGTCTCTGCATGGGAGGAACCTTTCTACCTCTCGACGTTGCTCAGCAAGCGACTATTTCAGTAGTCAATCCCTCTCTCGAGGCCACGCTCAACTGAGGAATCGACCTGCATTGTTCGAATCCTTCGAGAGGGATTGCCACTCATGGAAGAGTGCGCCGTGATAGTACCCAATTGAAATCGTCGATTGCTGAATATCGTCTCTTCATAGAGAAGAATGGTTCTTGACTCGATCTACTCAGCTTGCGTCCCTTTTCATCCGGTTCTTCTGTCTGCTCAACCAAGAATTCCACTTGGAACGTTCTGATTCTCCGGGGAAGATATACACTTGAGGGAATACTGGGCCGGGCTGAAAGTGCCTGGGTTGCACTCGTCCATTGCTCGATACTTCCTCTCCGGGAAAAATTTCTACCACCCGATTTCTAACGGCACTATACTCTCTTACTGTTCCGTTCACTTGCTCAGGCAATGTCCATCCTCAGGAATTCATTGCATCGTTCAATCCATCCGAAAAATTGTTCACTCAAGGAGGAGTCGGAGAAGACGGATGATCACGGGTTGCAGTTATCAGTTCCTCAATACTGTCTTTGCATGGGTGAAAATTACTATCACTAAGTTTTGCTTTGCATTCCGCTCTCCTACTGTCCCATTCTGCTCGTCGGTCCAAGTTTGATGCAGGAGTTAACATGCATTGTCTAGATTCCCCGAGAAAGTCGTCTTCCCGAGGGAGAATCAGGACAAGGTCACAGTCTCGGTTGAAATCCTCGGTCGCTCAATACTATCTCTCCGATGTTTCGCGACTCGATTTACCCGGGAATCCACTCTTTTACTATTCCATTTGCTTTTTGATTCATGCTCCACCTGAAAATCTATGTACACTGCTCGGATTCTTCGAGAAAGATGGTCACTCCAGGGAGAGTTAGGACGCTCTCAAGAAACCTAAGTTGCACTCGTCCATCGCCCAATGATGCTTTTCCTAGAGAGAGTTCAACTACTCCATTTTCTCCGGCAATTCACTCTTTCACTGTTCCACTACCTCGCTTGGGCCATTTTTATCCTCAGGAATAGCTTGCATCAATCATCTCGTCCAGACAAACTGTCCACTCGAGAAGGATCCGAGACGAGCGTTCAATTACGAGGTTGTATTCGTCGGATTCTCAATGCTGTCCCTGCATAGGCGAGAAGTTTTTACTGTTCAACATTGCTCGAAATCTGCTCTTTCACGTTTCGGTTCTGCTCTTCGGACGACGCTCACCCGAGAAATCGACATGCGTCGTTCGAATCCGCTGAGGGAGTTGTCCACTCAAACGGGAGTTAGGACGTCCTGATTGTACCCGGTTGAAATGGTCGATTGCTAAATATTGTCTCTCCACGAAGGAGTATGTTCCGCGACTTGATCTACCCAGCATGCGTTCCTTTTACCATTTCATCCTGTTCGCATGTCTATGCCCAACCAAGAATCCAATCTGCAACGTTCTGATTTCCCGAAGGAGATATACATCCGGGGATGATCTGGCCAAGCTGATAGTGCCTGATTCGCACTCATCCATCGCACAATACTAGCTCTCCGAGAGAGAGTTATTCTACTCGATTTTGCCCGGCGATCCGCTCTCTTACTCTTCCGTTATGTTGCTTAGGCCATGTTTAACCTTGGGAATCACTCGCATCGTTCATTTCATTCAGAGAACCTGCCCACTCAAGAAGGAATGGAGAAGAGCGGATGATCACCGAGTTGCACTTGTCGACTGCTAGATACTGTACTTGCATCGGAGTAGAATTTTTGATACCCAATTTCGCTCAGCATTCCGTTCTCTTACTGTCTCATTCTGCTCGTCAGTCCAGGCTTGACGCAGAAATTCAACAGCATTGGCTGGATTCTCCGTGGAAATCGTCTTCCCGAGGGAAAATCAGAACGAGCTCCTAGTCTCGGTTGAACTCTCCGATTGCTCAATACTGTTTCTCCATGTCGGTAAAAGTTCCTCAACTCGACTCGACCAGGGGACCCGCTTCTTTACTGTTCCATCCTGCTCTTCAGTATATGCTGAACCTAGGAATCCCCATGCAGTATTCGGATTCTTCGTGGAAGATGTCTCATCAAGTGGGGAATAGGACGCTTTTACAGAATCAAGTTGCCCTCGTCAATTGCTAAATGATGCCTTTTCGAGATGAATATAGAATTCTCGATCCTGTTCGGCAATCCACTGTCTTACTGTCCCATTCTTTCGATGAGGCCATGATCAACCTTAGGGATTCCCTCGATCGTTCACTTCATCCGGGTGGATTATCCTTTCAACGAATAATCGGGACAAGCGGTCGATTGCCGGGTTGCACTTCTCGAATTCTCGATGCTGTCTCTGCATGGGAGTAACATTTCTACCTCTCGACGTTGCTTAGCAAGCGACTTTTTCAGTCGTCAATTCCTCTCTCGAGGCCACGCTCAACTGAGGAATCGACCTGCATTGTTCGAATTCTTCGGAAGGGATTGCCACTCATGGAAGACTACGCCGTGATAGTACCCAGTTGAAATCGTCGATTGCTGAATATCGTCTCTTCATAGAGTAGAATGGTTCTTGACTCGATCTACTCAGCTTGCGTCCCTTTTCAATGTTTCATTCGGTTCTTCTGTCTGCTCAACCAAGAATTCCACTTGGAACGTTCTGATTCTCCGGGGAAGATATACACTTGGGGGAATACTGGGCCGGGCTGAAAGTGCCTGGGTTGCACTGGTCCATTGCTCGATACTTCCTCTCCGGGAAAAATTTCTACCACCCGATTTCTAACGGCACTATACTCTCTTACTGTTCCGTTCACTTGCTCAGGCAATGTTCTTCCTCAGAAATTCATTGCATCGTTCATTTCATCCGAAAAATTGTTCACCCAAGGAGGAGTCGGAGAAGACGGATGATCACGGGTTGCAGTTATCAATTCCTCAATACTGTCTTTGCATGGGTGAAATCTACTATCACTAAGTTTTGCTTTGCATCCCGCTCTCCTACTGTCCCATTCTGCTCGTCGGTCCAAGTTTGATGCAGAAGTTAACATGCATTGTCTAGATTCCCCGAGAAAGTCGTCTTCCCGAGGGAGGATCAGGACTAGCTCACAGACTCGGTTGAAATCCTCGGTCGCTCAATACTATCTCTTCATGAGGGGGGATGTTTCGCGACTCGATTTACCCGGAAATCCGCTCTTTTACTATTCCATTTGCTTTTTGATTCGTGCTCAACCTGAGAATCTACATAGACTGTTCGGATTCTTCGAGGAAGATGGTCACTCCAGGGAGACTTAGGACGCTTTCAAGAAACCTAAGTTGCACTCGTCCATCGCCCAATGATGCTTTTCCTAGAGAAAGTTCAACTACTCCCTTTTCTCCGGCAATTCACTCTTTCACTGTTCCACTCCCTTGCTTGGGCCATATTTATCCTCAGGAATAGCTTGCATCAATCATCTCATCCAGACAAACTGTCCACTCGAGAAGGATCCGAGACGAGCGTTCAATTACGAGGTTGTATTCGTAGAATTCCAATGCTGTCCCTGCATAGGCGAGAAGTTTTTACTGCTCAACATTGCTCGGAATCTGCTCTTTCACGTTTCGGTTCTGCTCTTCGGACGATAGGCCAGTAATTCTAGCTCAGAATCGATCCGTTTTCGACATGACTGCTAAAGGATGGTTTTATTTTTTCTTGGGTGCGGAACACCCTAGTGAACAACCCCCCATAAAATGGAACAACTCCAGGGGTGTGGAAAAAATTACAATAACAAAATAGTGAAAAATTTTGTATTTTTTTCCATTATTTTGCATCCCGGGGAGTGGTTATAATATTTGGATTGTTCCTTATGATACCATATTGTAGGCAATGAAAGCTATAGCCGTTAGTATATAAGACCACATTATCCGCCCTGTAAAGGGTCGCCATGTTGGCCGCCATATGCAGGATTTTTAAACTGTGGCGCGTCATACTTGAGCGGTATACCTCAGCGTATTACCAGATTATCATGAAATTAAGGACGTATAACATATTTTCCTCTCATCTTGGTACGGTGAAAATGAGTGTAATTGGTGGTAATTCAAAAAAATGAACATTAATTAATGGAGAGCAACAAATTTGCATAACGAATCTCAATATGCTTTGTATTCATGAACAGTGGGTAGTAGTGGGTAGTAGTAGTGGGTTTCTCAATTTTTTAAAGGAGGATTGTGCTCATTCTAGTCTTCCATCAGTCGCCTTGGTACTTCCTATGAGAATTTTCAAAATTCTACAAAATTCAACTACAACTGCTTCACTCCTGTTAGTTTGTTGGGTGTGAATATCCAGAACCCAATAAAGGCCCAGAAGTGGAGCAGTTGTAGTTGATTTTTGTGAAACTTTGAAAATACTCATGGAAAATATCAAGGAAATGGATGGAAGACTAGAATAAGCACAATCCTCCTTTAAAAAATTGAGAAACCCCCTGTTAATGAATACAAAGCATATTGAGATTTGTTATGCAAATTTGTTGCTCTCCATTAATTAATGTTCATTTTTTTGAATTGCCACCAATTACACTCATTTTTACCGTACCAAGATGAGAGGAAAATATGTTATACGTCCTTAATTTCATGATAATCTGGTAATACGCTGAGGTATACTGCTCAAGTATGACGCGCCACAGTTTATAAAATCCTGCATATGGCGGTCAAAATGGCGACCCTTTACAGCGCGGACAGCGCGGATAGGCGTTTTGATGCTCATTCGTTGATCTAATCATGACGAGCAGAATATTTTTGCCGCTCGCAGACGAGCGAGCGGACGCAGTTGACAAAGTTTTTTGAGCAAAGCTGGAGAAGAATCCAAAGTTTGCAAACAGCGTCCGCTTGCTCGTCTGCGAGCGGCAAAAATATTCTGCTCGTCATGATTAGATCAACGAATGAGCATCAAAACGCCTATATGTGGCCTATATACCAACGGCTATAGCGATCCGCATCTCAAGAGAGCCTTTTACCGACAGTACTCTAACCTTCCTCGCTGGCCACGTCGGTAAGTTGTTGGACTTCGAATCGGACACATCCGACAGTGGATGGGTTCGAATCCCGGTGTCGGCAAAGTTCGTCACCACCGAAACATTCTCGTGACTTTTTTTTTTTATGGTCGACTGTTATTGATAATTTTTTTGTCCATGCACTGGATCTTTCAGTTGCGTTTTAGGAAAAAATCTGGCAAAACGTGACAAAGATCTTGACAAAGTCACATGACATGCCTCGCTTTACGTAAGAATCCAGAAAATCGTGACAAATAATTATGACAAAGTCCCGTAACATGCGCGGGAAATTCGGGAAATCATGACGAAAATTCGTGACATAAAACTATGGCACATATGACATATGATCATGACACGTTTCCATGACATGAAGTTGATCATGGACTTATGTCATGAATGTCCAAGATCGTGATGTGGTTTTTCGAAAAAACGTGATATCATGTTTTTATGTCATGTACATGACATAATTTTTTTCAATAGGGTGTGCCTATGCTTATACACGGGAGGGGAAAAAGCGAAAAAGGGAAAAAGAGAAAGTAAGCACTTTCTGTCGAGGCCCTTGGGGCGAATTTTTTCAGATTTTTCCTCGGACTTTTTTTCCCCCAGTTTCCACTAGGTGGTCTGGGCACCGACTCCGTACAGCAAAACCACGATCCTAACAGTAAGGTCTGCCGACTCAGTGGCGGACACGGGCATAAAAGATAGGTCTGCTTACTCCAAGCCGCGCACCCATACCTCCGGTGAGGAGTGATTTCCCCTACTCTGCCGCCCAGAAACCAATATGGCCGGCCCATTAGGTAAGCGCGCGGGCGCCAGCCGTCTGCTTTGGGAATGTAGCTGATTAGACAGTCCGCAGTCATCTGGAAAACCCAGCTCAAAAAATGCTGCATTGTCAAGGATGATTCAGCTAAAGTCTAGATCATCCGATATCTTGTACATTAGCCTGAGAATAAATCTCGTTCTTGAACTCAAATCCCAAGCCCCCTTTGGGGGCTCGCGGTTTATTTAGGGCTTTTGAAACTATCGAGGCGAGAAGTGGCCGTAGCCAATCGGATAGCGTGCTTGCATTCTCTTTTTGCCGGTCTGGGTTCGAGTCACGGTCGGGCAGGTTTTTTTCATTTTTTTCTCTATTGATCATGCTGATATTCTTTTTTTTTCGAATCATCCTGCAATGAAAATTTTTGAACGGCAAGACAAAGCCCGTGCCCTACTTTTTTTCGTATCAGCATTGCTCGTTATGTTCAAAATGCACTTAAGCGGTGCTTGCTTATGTAATGGAATTGAATAAGGATTCTTCCATGATTGATCTGTGCATGATTAATATTGCACTTTGTTGCAGAAAAGTTTGCTATAAGGCATTGAATCGTTTTTTTTTACCTAATCCAGGAGTGGACTGCTGTGTAATCAAATCCGAGTGCTTATTAGTTATAGTTTTTTGTACATCCTTCTGTGTATCCACTCCCATGAAAACCTAAACGTCAGATATCACTATACTCGTAACACGTCGCGTTGGCCACGCGGCGTGAGTGTCGGACTTCTAATCAAAGGATCTTGGGTTCGTGCCTCGGTGTCGGCCAAATCATCGAAACCAAGGAATATGCTCCAAATGTTTCTTTTTTCCTTTTTTCCGTCTATGCATTGGCGTAGAAAAGTCGAGAACAGTAGATGATGAGGCTGAGTCGATTCCATTAATTCTCCAAAAGTTGACTCTAATAATAGACTCTAATATTTGACTCGAATAAATGCACCAAATTCTGAGTCTAATATTCGACTCGAATATTAGAGTCTACTATTCGAGTCAAATATTTTCACCAGGGTAGGAACTTTTCGCTCATGGAAAGACAGTATTGAGATATCGATAGAGCAACCGGATAATCATCCTTTCGTCCCGATTCCTCCTTGAGTGGTCAGTCTTCTCGGACTGAATGAGCCATGCAAGTGATTTCCAAGGTGGAACATACATAGTCTAAGCAGTTGAGTGGAACAATAAGAGAGCGAATTGGCGAAGAAAGTCGAGTCCCACGAATTCTTCTCGGAGAGGCATTATCGAGTAAGAGATGAATGCAACTCAGGCACTATTGCCTCGTCCCAATTATTCCCCAAAAAGACAACTTCGTCGGAGGATTGGAACAATGTATGTAATTCTCTGGGTTCAGTATGGACTGAAGAGCAGAGTGGGAAACTAAAAGAGCGGATTGCCAAGACAATCGAGTCATCAGAATTTTCCTTTTAAGGAGACAGTATGGAGCAATCGACGATTTCAACCTGGCGATGTAAACACGTTTTAATTCTACCTCGAGTGGACATGTTCTTCGGGGAATTCGACTAATGCATAAGGATTCCCACGATGAGCATGGCCTGAGGAGTAGTATAGAACAGTAGAAAAGCGGAATGCGGAGCAAAATCGAGTAGTGGGAATTCTCCTCGAATGCAAAGATAGTATTGAGGAATCAACAATAGGGTGGACCGAAAAAACATTTTTCCCGAAAATTGCTTTGCATTAGTCGGGATTCACTGTCTCAAGGTGAGAAAGTATGAAAATAATTTTGCTGCATGCTCAAAGACGAGTTTTTCAGGTGGAGCAGGAGCCTTGGAGTTTTGATAGAAAATGCGTGGAAAACGGTATCTAAGAGTTCTCTCGGTCTGTCCAAATCAGTGTTTTCGTGGGTATAACGTTATGAATGGTGCGCGGGCAGTCCTTTTTTCCTTCACTTTTTTCGAGGCATTTCGACTCATTGATGATGATAACGGTGGTTCCAAGTAGCCATGATGCATCGGACTTGAGATGTAAACTAGTGGAAAATGCGGAATTTCATGAAAAATGATGATAAATGGCTAATACGGAGAACTCAAGCCCAGTTTCTGACGCATCCTCGCTCCCTTCAATCACTGTAATCGTGTTTTCATTACTCTAACCTAAAAATGCCGCGTTTAAATAGGATTTTAGGGTTCTCGTAATGGAAAAATATATCCGCACCTCGCTTGCAAGCCCATTTTGGGCACTGGAGGACATGTCTGTCTCGCTTCGCTCGATAGACAAACTGTCCTAGTGCCCAAAATCGGCTACCGCGCTCAGTACGGTAATATACTATTAGGAGGCTGTAGGAGAACCTTTAAAAAATTAGATGGGAGTGCCCGCGCACCATTTATAACGTTATGTTCATGGAAATACTAACTTGGAGAGAATGAGGGATGTCTTTCTTAGCGTTTCCCATGCATTTTCTATCCAAACTTCAAGGCTCTTGCTCCACCTGAAAAACTCGAGTTTGAGCGCGCATCGAAATTTTTTTTCATACTTTCTCCTCCAAAAACAGTGAATCCCGACTAAAGCTGAGCAATTTTTGGGATAGAAGTTTTTTGGCACACCCTGATCAACGAGGACAGCCTGGTAATCATTCGCTCGCCCCGATTCCTCCTTGAGTAGACATTCTTCCCGGATGGGAGGGAAAATCCAAGTGATTCCCAAGGATGAACAGGGCCTAAGCAAGGAAGTGGAACAGGGAGAGAGGACTGGCGAAGAAAATGGAGTAATACAAATTTTCCCCTGAGAGACATTGTTGAGTAATAGACGAGCGCAATGCAGGCACTATGAGCTGGTCCCAATTTCACCTAGAGTGGACATGTCCCTCGGAGAATACGAACGATGTACGAGATTTTTCAGGTTCAGCGTGGCCTGATGAGCAGAATGGCACAGTGAAAGAGCGGGATGCTAAGCCAAATCGAGTAGTGAGGATTTTTCTCCCATGTAAATACAGTATTGCGAAATTGAGAAGAGCAACCCGGTCATCATCCGCTCGTCCCGAATCCTTCTTGTGTTATTTTTCCCGAATAAAATGAATGAGGCAAGTGATTTCCGAAATTGAACATGACCTAAGCAGGAGAAAGGGACAGTATCAGAGCGGTTCACCGCAGAAAATCGGGTACGAAATATTCTACTCGGAGAAACATTATTGAACAATCGACGAGTGCGACTGATGAGGCACCATAAGCTTGTCCCGATTCTTCCCCATATGGACAGCTCTCTCGGAGAATCCGATTGATGAATGTAATTCATCAGGCCCAGCATGGACTGAGAAGCAGGATGGGACAGTAAAAGAGTGTATTGCCGAAAAAATCGAGTCGTAGGACTTTTCTCTCATGGAGAACCAGTATTGGGCAATCAACCATTCCAACCGAAAATTGTAGTCTCGTCCTAACTCGCCCTTGACGGGACTTCTACCTCGGAGAATCCGACCTACGTATGTAGTTTTTCATAATCTGTATGACTTGAGGAGCACGACAGGACGGTAAGAGAGCGGATTGAGGTAGAAAATTAAGTCTCACATATTTTCCTCGGAGAGTCATCATTAAGTAATGGACGAGGGGAACTCAGGCACCATGAGCTCTTCCCAATTTTTCCCCAAGTGATTCACTTCCTTGGAGAATTCATACGATGCATGTGACTCCCCAGGTTCAGCAAGGGCTGAGAAGTAGAATGGAACACTCGAAGAGCGGATTGCCGACAAAATCGAATCGTTGGAATTTTCCTCTCATGGAGGGACAGCATGGAGCGATCGACGATTTCAACCGGATGATGTACGCACGTCCTGAGTCTTCCGCGAAATGGTATCATTCTCGGGGTATCCGTCCAAAGCATGTGAATTTCTAGATTGATTATCGTTTGACGAGCAGAATAGAACAGTAGAAACGCGGAATGCCAGGCACAATCGAGTAGTGGCAATTTCCCTCCAATTCGAAGACAGTAGTGAAAGATCAACAAGTGCAACGCAGTAATCATTGGTCTGACCGGGTTCCTTCATGAGTGGACATTCCCCCCGGATGGTATGAATGATGCAATTGATTTCCAAGTCTGAATATAGCCTTAGCAGGAGTTCAGATTAGTGAGAGAATGGATTTCCGAGGTGAAATGGGGGGAACGAATTTTACTCGGGGGAACATCATAGAGCAGTAGATGAGTGCAATGTAGGCACTATGAGGCCGTCTCGGATATCTCTCAAGTAAATAGCTTTCTCGGGGAATCCGAAGAATGCATATGAAATTCGACGTTCTACTTGCGATCAGGAACAGAATAGAACAGTAAAAGAGCGGAATGCTGAGCTACATCGAGTACTAGAAATTTCTCTCCTACGGCAAGACAGTATTGCGTAACCAACAGGTGCAACCCGGTAATCACCCACTCCTCCTGATTTCTCGTCGAGTGGACATTTCCCTGGATGGACTGAGTGATGCGAGTGTTCCCGTAGTTTGGTCATGGCCTGAGCAGGAGAATGGAACAGTAAGAGAGCGGATTGCCGAGGAGTATCGAGTAGCGCGAGATTAGCTTGGTGAGCCACTATTCAGTAAGTGGACAACCGCATCTCGGCCACTATGAATTTCCCGAGATTCCCTCAAGTGGACACCCCCCCCCCCCCGGATAATCCGAACGATGTATGTGATATTTCAGGCTCAGCATGGAATGAAGAGCAGGATGGAATAGTGGAAAAGCGGGTTCCCGAGTCAATCGAGTCCAGAAACATTTTCCCTTATGGAGAGACAGAATAAGGTTCTAGCGAAAAACGTCCGCTAAGGGCGCAGAAGCGTGATACATGAAATACCACTGTCCGTGTGCGTCGGTGATACCTCCCGCATACTCTCTCACCCCGACTCACACCTGCCCACACTGACGTAAATGGACGGGCAAAATCCATGTGTTGAGGAGCTTATTGGCATCACCGCTGCCCCGGTGGACGTTTCCCTGCTATAGCCTCATTGAGAACCCCATGATTCCAACCGAGACTGAGAGCTAACTCGTCCTGATTCTTCTTTAGAGGAAATCTTCTTTGGGGAGTCCGAGTAATGCATGTGGATTCCTAGGATGTGTATGGCCAGACAAACAAGATAGAACAGTAGAAGAACGGAATGCCGAGCAAAACCGGGTAGTGGGTTTTCTCTTCGAATGCAGAGACGGTATTGAGAAATCAACAAGTGCAGCCTGGCAATCCAAGCATGTTCACTGGTCCCATTTTCACTTAGGGCAGACATCTTACTCGGAGAGTATGTACAATGTACGTAATCTTTCAGGCTCAGCATGGCCTGATGAGCAAAATGGAACAGTAAAAGAGCAGAATGCTGAGCCTAATCGAGTATTGAGAATTTCTCTCCCATGTAAAGAGTCTATTGCGGAATCGAGATGGGAAGCCCGGTCATCATCCGCTCGAAAAATCCGACCAATGCATGAAGATTACTACTTTGATCATCGCCTGACGAGCGGAATGGAATAATAGGAGCGCGGATGCCGAGCACAATCGAGTAGTGGGAATTTTCCTCCGATTCGAAGACAGTATTGAAAGTTCGACTAGTGCATCCCAGTAATATTTGGGCTGTCCAGGTTCCATCACGAGTGGATATTTCCACCGGATGGAATGAATGATGCATGTGATTTTCAAGTTTTAACATCGATGCAGCAGGAGACCGGGTCAATGAGAGAGTGGGCTGCCGAGGAGAATCGAGGAGTGAGAGACTTTCTTGGAGAAGCATTTCTGAACAGCAGCGGACGACTGCATCCCGGACCTTATAAGTATGTTCGGATTTTTCCTCAAGTGGTCGACTCGCCTGGATAACCGAACGATGTATGTGATATTTCAGGTTCAACATGGACTCTTTAACAAGATGGGACAGTGGAAGAGCGGGTTCCCGAGTCAATCAAGTCGAGAAAAACTTTTGCCCGTGGAGAGACAGTATTGAGCACCCCACGATTCCTAACGAGATCGTGAGCTAGCTCGACCGGATTCTTCCTTAAATGGACATCATTTCGGGGGATTAAATAACTGCATGTGGATTCCTAGAATGAGCATAGCCTGACGAGCAGAATAGAACAGTAAGAGAGTGGAATGCCGAACAAGAGCAAGTAGTGAGGATTCTCCTCAGATGCGAAGACAGTATTGATGAATCAACAAGCGCAACCTGGTAATCATCCCTTCATGCCGATTCCAGCTTGATTGGACGTCCTTGCCGGATGGGATGAAAAATTCAAGAAATTCACAAGGATGAACATGGCTCCAGCAAAAGAGTGGGATAGGGAGAGACGACTGGCGAAGAAAGGAGAGTAATACAGATTTTCCTCGGAGACATGTTGTTGAGCAATAGACGAGTGCAATCCAGGCGCATTCAGCTGGTCCCGATCCTACTTACAGTGGATATCTTCCTCGGAGAATACGTACGATGTACGAAGCTTTTCAGGTTCAGCATAGCCTAACGAGCAAGATGGAACAGTGAAAGAGCAGGATGCTGAGCCTAATCGAGTAGTGAGAATTTTTCTCCCATGTAAAGACTCTATTGCAGAATCGAAATAAGCAGCCCAGTCATCATAAGGTCGAAGAATCCGACCAATGCATAAGGATTTCTAGTTTGAGCATCGCCTGACAAGCAGAATGGAACAATAGAAGTGCGGAATGCCGAATGTAATCGAGTGGTGGAGATTCTCCTTGATCAAAGACAAATTTAAAAGATCGATAAGTACAACCCAGCAATCATTGCCATGCCCGGGTTCTTCAATGAGAGGACTTTTCCCCCGGATGGAATGAATGAAACAAGTGATTTCCAAGTTCAAATATACCCTTAGCAGGAGAACGGGGAAGTGCGAGAATGGATTCCCGGAGAAAACCGGGAGGAAGAATTTCCCTTGCTGAGACATCATTCAGTAACAGACGAGTTCAACCAAAGCCTGATAAGCTCGTCCTCAATGATCCTCGAGTGCACAGTTCACTCGGAGAACCCGAACAATGCATGTAAATTTCTACGTTCTACGCGGCCTGAGAGGCAGAATGGAAAAGTAAAAGAGCGGAATGCCGAACCGCATCGAGTAGTAGAAGCTTTCCCATCTATGGGAATACAGTATTGCGGATTCGACAAGTGCAACCCGGTCATCACCCAATCGTCCCGAATCCCTCTTAAGTGGATATCCGTCCCGGGTGGGATGAAAGATGCGAGTGATTTCGAGGGTTGAACATGGCCTAAGCAGCAGGTCCGGACACGAAGAGAGGATTGGCGAAGAGGATAGAGTGATATAAATTTCCCTTGGGAAGAAATTCCTGAGCGATAGACGAGAGGAGCTCACCCTGTTAAAAATATCTTCCAAAACTTGGATCAAAACATCCAAGTGGATCAAATCCTGGATCCAGGTTGGATCAAAAATGTAATGCTATTTGATCCAACTTTGATCAAATGTTGGATTTGGGTACCGAAATTCGTCTGCCGGACTTGCGCACTGCACACTGTCCGAAATGTAAGTTATCGTGCGTAAGCGTTACCGTGGATGTCGTTTCCGATTTTTTTTAAAACGAATGTTCATACAGTCTAACGACTCGCTACATCTGTCTTGTTATCAGACAATCCAGATTATAACTCATCACATAATCTGCACTTCAAGAATTCAAGACGCCGATAAAGAAAGATCAAGCTGTTGAGGTTGTCAACATAACCTCAATTATGATAATTGATCTCATGTATCTGCTCCTTGGAGGTGGACTACGAGATTAGCAAAATTAATGATCTCATAACGTGAGTGATGAAGCGACCTAACACACAAATTTTTCCCAAAATCCTTCCGAAACAACACGCTCAATCAGAAGAACATAATGCAATATCTCATTCCAATACAGCGCATCAGGATCGCCACGCGCAAGTGCGAGGCAGACGAATTTTGCTCCTCAAATCCAACATTTGATCAAGGTTGGATCAAAGAGCATTACATTATTTGATCAAATTGGATCACGATTATCCAAGATTTGATCCAATTGGATCTTTCTTTGAAGATTGTTTTTAACAGGGCAGGCACTATAAGCTCGTCCCAATTTTGCCTCAAGCCAAAAAGGACATCTTTCTCGGAGAAACCGATTGATGTATGAGATTTTTCAGGTTCAGCATGCCTTGATGAGCAGATCGGAACAGTGGAAGAGCGGAATGCCGAATCTAATCGAGTAGTAAGAATTTTTCTCCCATGCAAATGACATTATGGCGAAATCGGAAGGAGCAACCCAGTCATCATCTCATCGTCCCGATCCCTTCTCGTGATGTTTCTCCCGAATAGAATAAACGAGGCAAGTGATTTTCGAAGTTGAACATGGACCAAGCAGGAGAAAGGAACAGTATGAGAACGGTTCGACGAAGAAGTTCAATTAGTAAATATCTCCCTCGGAGAGACGTTTCCGACCGACTCAGGCCTTATAAGCTCGTCTCACAACTCTTCTTCACGTGGACAGCTCCTTTGGAGAAACTCATTAATGAATGAAATTTTTCCGGCTCAGCATGGACTGAGAAGCAGGATAGAAGAGTAAAAGAGTGCATTTCCAAAAAAATCGAACAGTGGAAGTTTTTCCCCATGGAGAGCCAGTATTGGTAAATCGACGATTCCGACAGGAAACTGTAATCTCGTCTTGACTCGCCTTTGACTCAACTCCTTCCCCACAAGATCCAAACACTGTATGTGATTTTTCATAATCAGCATGGACCGTAGAGCAAAATAGAATACTAAAAGAGCGGTTTGCCAAGAAGATCGACTCTTTGGAATTTTCCTCTCATAGAGGGACAGTATGGAACAGTCGACGATTCCAACCGGGTAGTAAGCATATCCCGAGTCTCCCTCGAAATGATATCTCTCTCGAGAGCTCCGACCAATGCATGCGAATTTCTAGCTTGATTACTGCCTGACGAGCGGAATAGAACAATAGGAGCATGGAATGCCGAGCCTAATCGAGTAGTGGGAATTTTCCTCCGATTCGAAGACAGTATTGAAAGATCGACTAGTGCATCCCGGTAATATCTGGCTTGTCCGGGTTCCTTCGCAAGTGGGCATTTCGCCCGGATGAAATGAATGATGCAATTGATCTCCAAGTCTGAATATAGCCTTAGCAGGAGTCCGGATAAGTGAATCGTCCCCTCTCAAGGCATACGGAAAATTTGCGGAAAGATCTCCGGTCGCTGGTGACGCAAATTTGGGCCGATGCATAACCTGATCATGCATGAGGTGATTGTGACTCATTTTTCCCACCCAGTCAATCGCACTCTACCAACGGCTCGATGATACTTGAGATGAGAGAACGAGTCGATCAATTGACGGGATGTAGTCGAGCTTGCCACCGTTGGATCTCGCGACTGCCATTACCGGAGCATTTTCGACCACAGTTGATTGGGCAATATTTGCTCAAATGCTAGATCGAAGATATCGGTCGCTAACCGTGGACTCTATTCAGGATCTCTATAAGAATGCTAACTCACAGAGCTTACGAAAGATTTGGAAGAAGATTTCCGGTCGCTGAATATAAGATTTCGGGTTGATGCACGCCCGCGTCATGTATGAGGCGATCGTGACTCGTCTTCCTACCCCAGTGAATCCCATGCTATCATCGACTCTATGATAGTAGAGAGGAGAGCACATTAGATTCATGGACGGGAAGTAGTCGAGCTTGCTACTGTTGGATCTCGCTATCGCCAACACCGGTACATGTTCGACCTCAGTTGATTGGGCAATGTTCTGCTTAGTTGCTAGATCGGTGAAATCGGTTGGGAACGTCTTTTTCTCTTCAGAATGCCTATGAAAGTCGTACCCTTTCAAGACTCACCGAAAATTTGCGGGAAGGTCTCCATTCGCTGGCTACGGAAATTCGGGCGGATGCACTCCCGCATCATGCGTGAGTTGATCGTCACACATGTTTCCGACCCAGTGAATCCCATGCTACCATCGACTTGATGATACTAGAGAGGAGTGTACGAGTTGATCCATTGGCGGGAAGTCGTCGAGCTTGGTACCGTTGTATCTCGCGATTGCCGATAACGGAACTTCTTCGACTCCAGTTTTATCGGGAATGTTTCGCTTAGTTGCTAGATAGGTGAGATCGGTCGGGGTTGACTTGCTCATCGCAGAATCTTTATCATTTTCCCTTTACATAGTGGAATATTCTGATATTAACATTTTCGCAGCAATAGCAATTGTTTAAATACAGTGTGGTTCAACCGGCCAAAAAATCATCCTCGAAATCATTCTCCAAAAATCATGTACTCAAATAGGTTCTTGCAATCGATCAATTAAAATCGTTTTTCCATTTCAAAATATCTTAGGAAAATCTAAAATAGAATATTTTCCAAGTCATTGATCATCAGGTTGGACGGAATAATGGCGCTACAATATTTACAAAAAATACAGGAAATTTTGCTCAAACCATTTCAAAAACAATTTTCCATTCTTGGCCAGGCTCGCAAAGTAACATTGCCTTTTTCGAGTGTGCCAAGATACTACCATCAGGGCATTGTGGGTCGAAGGATGAAGGAAGGTTCGATGAATTGATTCCCTTACTCATAATTCTACCATATCCATCGATCCCAAAACCAAAATGTGCGAAGATCTCAAAATATACAACTACACTATGCATGTCGAGGCACATCCAGATACACTATAAACACGGTCGTATACACAGGTTCAACATATCCTGTCGAAGATTTTGCATGAAATCTTTAACAGGGTCTAGAGGTATCGCTAACTGCACTCACACGATAGCAAATTTCCCGAGACAGTTGGCCATTGAGTTCTTTCGATGCCTCCTTCAAGCAGATTCCAGATTGAGAGCTTGAGATCCAGACATTCAGAGCGCGCCAGGTTTATTACGACGAGATCGTCTCCATTGGTCCCCAACAAGACATGTGCATTGGCCTTCTTGAAGGTGTCGGAATGATACTCCGGATCAAATGTCGCCCAGAGAGCAAGATGGAACAGTAAAAGGGCGAACTACCGGAAATATTCGGGTGTCGTGGATAGTGCTCCTCTGGCCCATGTACTACAGTGATGCTTGATCGCATCGACGAGGACTGCAGGACGCTCTCGATTGAACTCCAAGTGGACATGCGCAACGGCTCAGCCGGGGGGTTCGGAGCAATCTTTCGGGTGTGATAGGGCCCAAAGATCAGGATGGAATAGTGAACCGGCGGATCGTGGTGAGCAATGGCCTTAGAGGACTCACGCTCCCTGAAGATCGAGTTTTGAGAGATATACCGTTGCATCACCGAGATTCATTAGTGTATTGATGGTTTCGGAATTCGAGTCTCTCGTCGGCTAGGCCGAGAATTCAAATGATTCTCTAGGTCAGAATTGGTCAAAGAGCAGAATCGAACAGTAAGAAGGCGAATCGCGGTAAGACTTTGCTTCTCAATGATCAGTTATCTCTCAATTTCACGGTAGCGGACAATTTGCTGGCCACAAGGTAAGGTGTCGGACTCTTGATCGAAAGATCTTGGGTTCCTGTCCCAGTCTCGGCCGGATTTTCCGAAAACGGGGAAAGTCGTCCTCGATGTTTTCTTCGTTTTTTATTGGTCGACCCTTATTAATAAACTCTTTGCCCATACAACTGGCTTCTTTAGTCACGATCTAGTAACAAATTTTGAGAAAAACATGACGAAAGATCATGACAAGGTCCCATGACATGCCTCAGAGCACATCAAACATTTGTGAATTCGTGACAAAAATTCATGACAAAGTCCCATGACAACTGCCCATGACATGACTCGGGCCGCGGAATATCTGGAAACTCATGACGAAAATTCATGTCAAAAGTTCATGCAGATGTTCATAAGAACGTTTCATATGTCATATCACTCCTTCCGACTCATGGCACGAATTGACAAGTTCATTACTCATGTTTTCTAGACAGCGTGACATCATGATTTTATGTCACGCGCATTACATGATTTTTTTCAATAGGGTCCATGTGAGTCAGCAGACCTTTCTTTTAGGATCGTGGTCTCGATGGATTCATTGCAGAGTGGGCCCGCTTGTGTAAAACAAGTGTGTGCGAGACGTTTGAAGCATTCCTGAACTTCGTGTTCTGAACTTTTGTCTATCCACTGCGATTGTCATTAACACGTTCGCTGCGGCGGGGCCCACCGGTGGGCCCCGCGTGTCTTTCCCCCAGTGCTGAGAATTTCGGCCTTATGGGAAATAACATTGGGCGGGGCCCACCGGTGGGCCCCGCCGCATCTGGGGACAGATCACTGATTTCAGCCTCCGCAGCGAACGTGTTAATAATAACTTTTCGAGTCCAGCGGTTTCATATGGATATCAAACAAGTTGACTAGAAACAATGCTTATTCATTTCATGAACTTGGGTCAATAATTTGGACTGTCATTTGGGCCAATCATCAGAGGTAAAGACTCACTGCTTTATGATTCAAACTAACATAATTCAAGAAATATATCAAAGTTCATCATCTTCCATCTTCCCAGTGACTTCTAAGATGTATCTACAATTCTTTCTTGATCTCGAAGCAGGAAACTCAGATCTGCATAAGGCTGTGACTAAGGGACTAGAAGCTACTGCCTTGAGTCTTTTGAATCAAGGTGCGGACTTTACCACACAAAATAGTAGAGGTGAAACAGCTCTCCATATTGCATTTCACAAGAATTTGCCAAGAGTAGTTGAAAAAATTCTGACTAATTATGAAAATTTTGTAAACAATGTAACGGATAACAATGGGTTGTCTTGTCTGCACATTGCTTTTTCAGTCAGAGGAAAAATTGGTATTGCTCCTGTTGAGTTCTCTGCGGCGGCAATAGAGACTCCAGCACTTTTGTATCCAAGCGCTGTCACGTGGCGCCCCCAAGCCGTAGCGACTCTTACTACTGCGCTATCGTTTTTCTCTCGCCGCTTCAGGCTCGTTTTCTTTCAACCAGCTCGGTGACTTGTCTTACTCACTAGATGACATGGATTTAGACGAAAATAATTTCAATGAGAAGATTATAGACCTAGAAGCAGACCACAATGACGATGTTTTCAGTAACTTGCTCAACAAACAATTTGAGACTGAGGTCAAACAGACATCATCAAAAATGGATCCGGGTATGCTCTGGCATAAACGTCTAGGCCATGCGTCACTAGAATATCTCAAGAGACTGAAGAAGGACGAAATCTGTCTAAAAGGGGTCACATTCCCCGAATCCATCGAGGACTGTGAAGTGTGCATTCTAGCCAAGATGGAAAAGCTACCTTTCAAAGAGAAAAGAAGCAAGGCAACAAAGTCGATGAAAAGGATACATGTAGATGGAATGGGACCAGTGACACCAAAATCGTTCCCTGGAGGAAACAGATTCATAGTCACGTTTACAGATGACTACTCCAGATTCACAAAATCTTATGCAATAAAACACAAGAGTGAATCTGGAACGTGTCTAGTAAAATGCCTGGTTTCAATGAGAAATACTTTGGGTAAAGAAAAAAAGGTGAGCCACATCAGAGGTGACAATGCACTAGAATTCACTGCCGGAAAGTTTCTAGAGGTTATGAAGGAAGAAAAGATCGAAGCAGACTTTGCACCACCGTATACTCCGGAACACAACGGCACAGCAGAGAGAATCAACAAAACTCTTGCGTGTAAAATTAGAGCGTTGTTGACCGACTCTGTTCTACTCCAGAGTATGTGGATGCTAGCACGAGAAGTAGCTGTACATGTATACAATCGGTCACCACACGCTAGTATTGGATTCGAAATACCACTGAAGAAGTTTGCCCCTGATCAGCGATCGAATGTGGATGAACTTCGAAGGTTTGGATGCTTAGCCTATGTGAAGATTCCCAAAGCGGCAACAAAGTTCTCTCTAAGAGCCATCAAAACTTTCCTCGTCGGTTATTCCAAATCTGGCTACGTGCTATGGCATCCGCAGACTGGAAAATTCCTGAACTCAAGACATGTAAAGTTCAATGAAAAACTAACCTATAAAGATGTACTACGATCAAAGCGAAATGGAAATATGAACTCTATTGCATCAACCAATATATTTTCCACACCAAGAACAGAAGGGATTTGAAATCATGACTAATGATATTGAGACGATATTGATCAATGATAATGGGATGTCTCGAAATATCAAGGATTTATCTGGCTCACTGTGACGTCGCAGCACGGTAAAGTTCCATCGAGTCTTGTTTTTGAGTTAGAATGCCAAATGTATTAACGAACATCCATGACACTAGTAAATGATCTTTTGAGATGATGATCTATGACATGCCAAGGCGCACGTTGAGTGCATCATCGACAACAACGGAACAGTCCCAAGTTCGTCTCAAGTGGACAATTTGCCTGAGGATCTGGAGGATGAAAGTGATTCTGCTGGTCAATCATGTCCAAAGAGGTAGGGTGGAACAGTAAAAAAGCGGATTTCCGAGCATCATCGAAACTTAGAGATTCTTCTCCCAAGAAGGCGCAGTATTTAGCAATCAGTCGAGGCATCACCGGGAACTATTAGATAGTCCCGATTTATTCGCAAGTCGAGACTTTGGCCGAAAAGTCCCGAGGGTGTAAGTAATCCTGGAGGTGGATCATGGCCAAAGAAGCAGAATGGCACAGCAGAAAAGCGGATTGCCGAGTTCATCCTCGAATGATGATTGTGCCCAGAGGAGCCGAAAGATGCGAAGGATTTTGCAGGTCAAACATGGAGCAAGGAGCAGAATGGGATAAAGAAAGAGCGAATTCACGAGAATTATCGGGAAATGGATATTCCTCTCTCGTGGAGACACAGTATTGAGCAATCAATGAATGCATCTACGGAAAATATGGGATAGCCCCGATTATTACTCAAGCGATTGTTTTGCGCGGAAGATCCGGAGGTTGCAAGTAATCTTCCAAGTCGATCATGAACCGAGGAGCAGAGTAGAACAGTAGGAGATCTGATTGTCGAGCGACATCGGGTCATGGAAATTTCTTTCTCATACAGAGACAGTATTGAGTAATCGATGAAAGCATCAACCGGAACTATCGGATAGTCCCATTTTTCCTTCAACGATTATCTTGCAGGAAGATACCAGTGATTCTGATGGTCAAACATGGCCCAAGAAGCAGAATGAAGCATTAGTAGATCGGTTTGCCGAGCAAAAAAGAGTTGAGGGAATTTTTTGCCTATGGAGACACAGTATCGAGCAATCAATGAATTCATCACCGGGACATCAGCCAATTTCGTATTCTACTCATGGGAACAAATTAATGAAGCAAATCACTCAATTAAGTTGATGATCAATAATGCAACTAGAACCTGATTCAGCAACTCTAACTGGAAATCAGCGGAGACACTTTTCCTCAGCAAAATCGTGTTTTGTGTTGATCTTTAACAAACAATATGTACAGCATCAATCATTCCAGAATCGAATTTAGTGACCCTCAAATGTCTGTGAATATATTTTTACATTCTCAATACTGTTGACCGATACTAGAAAGGAGTATTAGGAAGATAATTAGAAGTCCGATTGGAATTACGTGCTACTTGGAGATTTACTGGCATAATAAGATCGGAATGACATCTTTAAGCAGGCCTTTCGCCAGAGATCAAGTAACACGAAGTTCTAAGTGCAACAGGGTCGAGATTTCCATGTCTCATGCCAAAGGGACATATTTGTAACTGAATTACGCGAGAAAAATGTCTTCTTCCACCGTGACTACAGTCATCAGTAATTGACGACATCAATCATACTTGGCTAGATTCATAGGTTTCCCACTCTTGAATCAAATGCCGTTTCCAGAGTTACATTCCTAATCACCGCCCCGATTACAGGATTGTAAATTAGGGCGAATGTAAACATTTCGAGAATATTGTGATACACTAACAACTATCATTTGCTCTGTTACTCCGATAAGGACAGTCGTCAGAAGAGCAGATTTCGATACTTTGTTGTACAATTGATCATTCATCGGATTTTCATGATTGTTGAGCAATCTCTCTCAAGCCTACAGGCTAAGGCGTGGATCTTGAATCAGCGTGACACCAAAAAATCAAATTCTCCCGCATAACATATCTTGTATTACTGGTTCATAGAAAAATGTAGACTTCAGAAGTATTTGAGAGTGTTGGGGAAAGATTTTTCTCGGAAGTTTTTAGTCAAAATCGCCAGTTGCCCCAAATTATGACTCTTGTAACGGTAATATGACGTGATCACAGAATTGTACAAATTGTGACATTTGCTTCTAAGTATGAATGCTGGAGTCTACTCCTACGCTGCGATATCGCTCTTGATCAAGGGTGGAGGGGAATGAAGTGCCAGCGAATTCAGATGGAGAAGGATGAGATCGAACTCCATAATGTTTTGCAGACATTTGCGGCTCATTTTCATAACCCAGCTTCAACTGAGCCCCTATCCTTCCTACCCACAGCGCACACCGATGATTGATAGTCCCAATCTGATGTCCTGGTCCAATTTTTCGTATTTCGGGATCAGTTCGGTACTTCGGTCTAAAATATGACCATGAATCGCTGGGTTGAGCCACCGCATCCTCGCCGAGTTCAGAAGATCATGAGCTTGTTCGATAATTAAGGAATTCTTCCGAAATCAAGATTAAATAAATCTCATACACGCAATATTCAAAGCTTTTTTTTTTTTTTTTTATTCGAAGCATTGAGGCCTTGAAGGCCTATACAGCTTTACTGTGTGGTGATACTGTATTCTGTGTACTGTGTTACGACTAGCGCAAGCTGTGTTCTGTTCTTGATCCTCGTACTCGTGGTTGATACGGAGAACTTCCCGGCACAGCCCACCAGAGATGGCCACTGTGCCCTCCTTGTTTATCCGGGCCCTCCCGACAGCTACTCCCAGATCCCACCCGCGTGCATCAGACGACTTATTCAGACACTCTGACAATGCACCTGAACCCTTTATTCAAGGCCTTCAGTGACCCTTTATTCAAGGCATCAACGGGTGAAACTGCTCGCAGTGACGGACTCACCTACTCGCAGAGTGGCAGGTCTCATTTGTATAACTGAGAGATAACAGTGTGTCAGTGTACTGTGTGTTTATGTAAACTCTTCGCATTCGCCCGGTTTTACCCGTGAGGCAAGGGAAAACTTTATTGTGTAAAGAAAACCCGCCTCGAAGAGCCCGGTGCACTTATCGCGTTACCGATTGGGCATAGATCTTACGCATCAGCGATCAGTTCAGAAGATCATGAGCTTGTTCGATAATTAAGGAATTCTTCCGAAATCAAGATTAAATAAATCTCATACACGCAATATTCAAAGCTTATATGAGGGTTTTCGCGAAAGTTTGAAGAATCTGAAATAGGGAAGAATTTTTTCCTTCGCACACCTTGGGAATGAGTTTCATATGATTCCTAGACCTTGGAAACATGTGAAAAAAGGTGCCACTGTTCTCTAACCCAAGATATCTAGTTCAGAACGACAATTACGGAATTTTACACTTGAAACATTCCTGAAGCAACTTTAGTTGAATAGATTCAACTCGAATCATCATTAAGACGATTGTTAGAAATTATATTTTGCCTGACTTGACTCTAGGGAAGAAGTCTCCATTGAATTATCAGGAATTTGATGAAAATCTCCATCAACAAATCATGCGGTCGCGACAGTCTAATTTCAATTCCTGGAGTATACTGTAGTGTTATTACGTTCATATTTCAGTCGTATACCACGGAAACATGAAAAAATCCGCGATCCCATAACTTTTAGAAGCTCATTTTGCTTACTTTCGGAGATCAAATATTTTTCCTGAGCTTCTCACAGAGATACTGACCCATAATGGCAATTTCTAACAATGCTCTTATACCCCTCTTGTGATAAAAGAAGAAAGAGGACACCATTCCAAACCTGTGCCTTGCGTTTGCTGAGCATGCCCTCCGGAAATAACGATTTTCGAAGCCAGTGGCGCGAAATTTTCATAAGTTTTGGAGCACCGCGAAATTTTTCTGGATCATAGCACAAATAGAAACCAAACGGGATTCGATTCGTCTCGTTTTGAACTCCGAAATCCCCCTTCTATAATTTCCGTTTGGGACAAGGTATTTCTTCATTTTAGCAAACTATAGCTAGAGGGAATGTTTTCACAAAACTGAGTTACGTCGACAAATGAGGGCTAACATTACGGCCAAAGCCACGCACATCTCTGATACAAATTTTTCTCGAAAATATAGTCATAGTGGATGAACATATAATTTCACCAGAATTTTTGAGGGTTAGGTCATTTTGTTACAGTACTATCAATTTTGAAAAAAAGCGAAAGTCCGCACGCAAACACCCTGAAATCGGTGTTTGCGGTCTGCTGTTGACAAACCGGTGCATGTCTCAGCAAAATCGAATAGAGAACGTATTGAGTGATGGCAGATACTCATGCCACTTCTTTCAGGAATCAATACCTCACAATATCTGTACAACAGTGGAGTTACACAAAACTTGAAAGTTTCGCGGGAACCCTCAGATATTGATCCCGGGAAATATATGGAAAAAGATATAGCGTCCCAGAAATTGAAAATATATATGAGAAACGTCCCAGAAATCGTATATATATGTGGAAAACGTCCCGAATCACTTCATATCTGATAAATTACTGATATCCTCATTTTGTGGGATGCATATATATATGAGAAATATATTATCCCAGAAATAGAGAATATATACAAAAAAAGTCCCAGAACGTTCTAAATATGATATTTAATCATATATTGTCAAATTCTGGGACGAAATATATATTTTCAAGAAAAAAATTTTCATATATATATTGCGTCCCAGAAATTGGAAATATGGCAAATATTCTCATATTCTAGGACGTCCCAGAATATGTGAAAATAGAAGGAGGCCTTCTGGGACGGCCCAGAAATTAGAAAAAGTCCCAGAAATTGGAGTAAGCTGTCACGGAATATCCCAGAATCTCTAGTTAAAGAAATATATATATATATATATATTTGAATACTAAGGTCCCAGAGTGTTTTTCGATCGACAGTATATGGGTGGTGCTGATGGCGAGAGTAGTGATAATCACGAGGTGGAGCTCCATATTTTAAGCAGATATGGCAAATGCTATTTTTTTTTCTTTTTTCTTCTCCAATTGCTCCTCTTGCTCCTCTCGTTTAAGTCTCGATTTTTTCCTCTTGACTCGAGCATTGTTTTCACTATTCTCCATGAATCAATAATATTGAATATCCTGTCACAATCGACGATCTAGCACCACGCAAGCTATTTCCCATGTATCTAATTTTAAAATCCTTTCAAAATGGTCATAATAGTCGATTTGCACAGAGTTGTCGTCAAATGCCCGAAACCGATATTGATAGTAGAGCTCAGAATCAGGAAACAACTAGTTGCGCGAATAACTACAAGCCCCCCTTGCGGTACACAGTCGTCCAAAATTCTCTACAATGTTTACCGGTGAGCACAAACATACACATCTACAGCGTAATGCTGTGTCTATGTTTGATAAGCCTGTACGACAAGCCGGAGCTCTGAAATTCCTTCTGCTCAAGATCTGGCGCTTCGTCCGTAATTCTTCAATTGACTGTAAAATTTTTGAATAAAGTCTATGGTGGCATTTGAAGGTAGAATGGGTTTTCTGGTGTGATTAATCTGTTTCCAAGATGATATGAGCGATTGCAACCTCATAGAAGCGCTGAGACGGGCTCGATCACATCGACCCCTTCGATACAAATCTTGTAATGCTTCTCACTCAAATAACATTCCATATCAGGACATGAGAACTATGGGATATTGTTCAAAAATAGGTGGAGAAGAATGGGCAAAACATTCCAGGAGCGTGCCCCCCTTCTCCCCCTCGTGCCGTGGAAATTTGACCATTTTGAGTCGAGTGGGCGCATGAACTGACCCATCTTCTTGATGCTATCATTTAAACGCAATTGGTCGCACGCACCCAAACCAAACGGGATATTATTGGTGTTGTTTCAAGCTATTGAAATCCGTTTCGATCATATAACTATCGCAAATGTTATTTTTTTTATAAGCTCAGTACGGGAGATCTCAACTTTTCGTGAAAACACGGTTACGCGACTTCGACGTTCGTTCATGAACGCCACGTTGAAGGCACGCGTCTGAAACCAATCTTTTCTCAATATACAGGGTGCCTAAAATGTCACTGAATTTTGGCAGAATTTTTCGAGCAATGTTATTTTTGCAGCAGGCTGAAGAAATCAAAAAACGGCGCGAGTACGCTAAGAGATACCCAAAGAATGAGGGTTGCGGGCCGTGCTGTGGATAAACAGATTCTTTTGACAGAACAGCGAATAGAGTACACATTCCGAGGCCCTCGAACCTATTCAAATCAACTCCGACACTTTGATAATCTTTTGAAGGTTCAGAGATAGCGTGCAGTACGCCTAATGTCAAAAGTTCTGTAGAACCTCTCGTATGTATAATGTTTATTCGTCAACGCTTTCTCTTCTCCCCTTCATTCTAACAACTTCTGCTCTTCTACGAGTTTTAGAGGATCACTCAAAGATGAGACCAGTGATTTGGCAGCTCTCACCTCCCAGTCAAATTTGATTCATGGGCTTTCGAGAGCAAAATTGATGAAATTTCGTCTTTTAATACATAAATATCTTTTTCTAACAGAGTCTAACGGGAATTTGGGTAACCTAGAGTATACTTTTCTCGGCATAATCTATCGATTGGTTGATACCGAATATCTATTTGATCTCTACAGAACTCGAAATTCTGAAAAAGTCAAAATTTTCACCAAAAACTCCAGATTAATCACATTTAAACCGATTTTAATGGAATTCCGTCTCAACCAAATGATGGAAATCGTTGGAAAATTCTGAGTTTAGGTACTCCTAATCTCTCGAAGATGCTTTCTCAGAAGAATAACTCAAAATATATGGAAATTCTCTCATGACTATTCATTTTCTCCCCATATCTTCCTCTAAAACTCGTTTATCTCGCTTTCAATGATCCAAGGGCATACTTTCCGGCGTTCTAAATCAATTGGTTGATATCGAATTCTTTCGAAATTCGTGAAATATCATTCAAATAGAGTTCTTCTCGGAAGAATCAAAATTACCACCAAAAACTCCTGTTCAATCATATAAAAACCGATTTTAGCATAATTCCGTCTCAACCAAACGATAGATACTGTTGGAGAGACCTCACTTAGGATGCCTCAAATCGGTCTTACATACTTCCTCAAAAGGATAACTCAAAATTTATGAAAACATTTTCATTGATACTCATTTTTCCGCGTATCTTTCTCTACAACTCATCTATCTCACTTCCGATGATCTACGGGCATATTTTTTCGGCATCCTAAATCAATTGGTTGATACCAAATCTTTTTGAAATCCGTGAAACATCATTCAAATTCAGTTATCTTTCGAAAAAATCGAAAATTTCCACAAAAACTCCATTTCAATCATATTCAAACTGACCGTACCAAATTCCATTCCCACCAAACCATAGATATTGCCAACAGAACTTGAGTTTAGACTCTCTGAATCCCTCGCAAAAGCTCCCTTGGAAGAATTGATCAAGATATAGGAAATTACTTGAGATTAGAATGCTAGTCATAGAAACTTCTTGCAAGATAGAGGAGATTATCTGCAATTAGAATGCTAATGGATGCGGGATTTGTTATAGTTACTATCATTCAACGCTGTGAGAAAGCATTCTGCTAATCACTTTTAGCAGCGTATTTCTATTTTCATCAACGATCTTCCCAAGGTACTCAATTTTAGTCGGTACATGATTTATGCTGATGACACGCAGATTTGGAGAAGCTGTGAGCACTTTGAGATCACTGATGCCCTGAAAAAAGTCGAGGCGGATGCCAACGCTATCTGTCAATGGGCCTTACAGAATGGCCTTAGTCTTAATCTCAAGAAAACCAAGGTGATGATCTTGGGTAGCAAAGAGAATCTTCGCCACCTCGACACTGGCAATCTTCCCAAATTAGTCATAAACGGCACCCCTCTAGATTACGTATCACAGGTGAAAAATCTGGGCGTTTGGATATCTAATGACCTGAATTGGAAGAAGCAAGTCTCCCACATTTGTCAGCAGGTCTTTGGTAGTCTACGGCAACTTCGCGCTCACCATCATGCACTCTCATTCTCTATCAGGAAACAGCTTGTTCAATCACTCATCATGCCATCTTTTGACTATGCTTGTCTAGTATACCATGGCCTAACCAAAGAGCTCGACCTCAAGCTGCAGAGAGCACAAAATGCATGTGTACGATTTGTTTTTGGCAATATACCTTGGCGCGATCACGTCACACCGTATCGTAGGCAACTAGGCTGGCTCACTGTGAAATCTCGTAGAGAGTATTTCTTAGCGGGTCAAATTTTCCAGATCTTGAAAAACGGTATCCCATTATATCTAGCTTGCAATTTCACCGAAATATGCAATACCACTTTGCATAGATCTGAGCGCTTACAAAGTGGGGATCTCTTGATAAGAAACGCGAGAACGAATGCATTCAATAACTCATTCCAGCTCTTGGGTGCCAAGTACTGGAATGAGCTACCGAAAAGCCTGACATCGCTTCCTCGAGACACAACGGACATAAAAACATTCAAGATTCACCATTTAGCGTATCTGCGTGATTGTGATCGAGATGCTTCTTAAAAGCTTACCCAGCTGATGATTGCGCTTCTGAGCTTCCTTCCCGAAATAAATCCTCCCCTATCGATCAACTTTTACCGAGTTTTCAATCATCTCGAGCAAACGGTACCAAAGTCATATGATAATTCTTTTGATACGATCTATTTATTATTTGTAATTTTAGTTTTTAGTTTTAATTTATTTGTAGCTCACCAGCAGTGTTATATATGTATATTTAAATGTTATCTACAAATGTTATTGGATTCTGTACATTTCAAATTGCCCTATGGGACCCATTGTCCCCGGGCCAATAAACCTAAATCAATCAATCAATCTCTCTCTCTCTCTCTCTCTCTCTCTCTCTCTCTCTCTCTCTCTCTCTCTCTCTCTCTCTCTCTCTCTCTCTTGTCAGCAGGTCTTTGGTAGTCTACGGCAACTTCGCGCTCACCATCATGCACTCTCATTCTCTATCAGGAAACAGCTTCTTCAATCACTCATCATGCCATCTTTTGACTATGCTTGTCTAGTATACCATGGCCTAACCAAAGAGCTCGACCTCAAGCTGCAGAGAGCACAAAATGCATGTGTACGATTTGTTTTTGGCAATATACCTTGGCGCGATCACGTCACACCGTATCGTAGGCAACTAGGCTGGCTCACTGTGAAATCTCGTAGAGAGTATTTCTTAGCGGGTCAAATTTTCCAGATCTTGAAAAACGGTATCCCATTATATCTAGCTTGCAATTTCACCGAAATATGCAATACCACTTTGCATAGATCTGAGCGCTTACAAAGTGGGGATCTCTTGATAAGAAACGCGAGAACGAATGCATTCAATAACTCATTCCAGCTCTTGGGTGCCAAGTACTGGAATGAGCTACCGAAAAGCCTGACATCGCTTCCTCGAGACACAACGGACATAAAAACATTCAAGATTCACCATTTAGCGTATCTGCGTGATTGTGATCGAGATGCTTCTTAAAAGCTTACCCAGCTGATGATTGCGCTTCTGAGCTTCCTTCCCGAAATAAATCCTCCCCTATCGATCAACTTTTACCGAGTTTTCAATCATCTCGAGCAAACGGTACCAAAGTCATATGATAATTCTTTTGATATGATCTATTTATTATTTGTAATTTTAGTTTTTAGTTTTAATTTATTTGTAGCTCACCAGCAGTGTTATATATGTATATTTAAATGTTATCTACAAATGTTATTGGATTCTGTACATTTCAAATTGCCCTATGGGACCCATTGTCCCCGGGCCAATAAACCTAAATCAATCAATCAATCAATCAATCTCTCTCTCTCTCTCTCTCTCTCTCTCTCTCTCTCTCTCTCTCTCTCTCTCTCTTTTTTTTTTTTTTTTTTTTTTTAAGGTGGTTAGAGGGCAAAATCTGCCTCAGGATCCCTCGGATCCGTCCCCAGACACCGGACTGGTTCAGCTTACGCGGACTATGCATAGCCCACGCAGGCCATACCAGGCGGGACACGGGTTTGGGTGGGGCCCACTGAGAGGTGGGCCCGGCCGTGTAATATCCCTCTCCCCTCGATGTCCGATACCTAGGGCATCGGGCAATCAAGAAGGAGATCCACCTGCATCTACCATCTCATCCCGGAACCGCGTGAGCATTACTTCAGGATGAGCGGCATGTCTCGCGCTCGATTGCGAGCGTTCCTCTTCTCCATCTTCTCTCTTCGGCCACTTGTCGGCATCTTCTATCTTCACTCTTCATTGTTCCCTCTCTTTCTTCTTTCTTCTCTTTTCTTTCTTCTTTCTTCCCTCTTCAGTGCATCAGATTCCTCCTGGAATCATTTGGGCCTCTTCTGTTTCAATCGGCAGAGTCACTGTAATTCGCCTGCTTCGAGGCGCCTTACTTCCCTCTCTTTCTCCTCTTTGTGGGTCATCACCAGCTTGATGTATCCGGTGAGTCTATCCCATGTCTCCTGGTTGCGGAGTAAGTACGGGACGAGATTCTCAGGTGTTAGTTGAGCACCCAGCCATTCATCCAGCTCGGTGCGCTCTCTCCGGGTGTCGCTGCACTTGAACAGGGCATGTTCGGCGTCATCCCATTCGTCCCCGCATGACTGACATGCTGGGGTCGTCCTCTTCTTGAACCTGGTTAGATAGGAACCGAAGCAACCATGATCGCTCAGTGCCTGCGTCGTCCAGTAGTCCATCTCTCCGTGGGTGCGTTCCGCCCACTTGGCTACGTCACGGATCAGCCGGTGCGTCCATCTGCCGTTCGCGAATGGCGAATCCCACTCAGTTTGCCAATGCTCAAGGGTGGTTTCCTTCTCGTTGTCGCGGATGATCTCCTTCATCGTCGGAGTGAGTACTCGTTCGGCTCCGATCACTTTCTGGCGGTCCCAGATCCTCACTCGCTCCGCGACGAGCAAGTGGATGGGCGGAGTACTCGCCAATACGTAAGCCGCATCTCCTGACACAGTGCGGTAGGCACGGATACTCCTCAGGGCCGCTCTTCGGTGGACAGGCCCCATTCTCTTCTCGATGATGGTCTTCTCTACCCTCTTCCCCCACACGGGTGCACCGTACAGCATGATGGAGGTAGTGACGGTGTTGAGAAGTGCGCGCCTCTTTTCCTTGGGTCCTCCGATATTCGGCATAAGCCGCTGGAGCGCCGCACCGACCTTGCTCGCCTTCTGGGCGGCTTCCTGGATGTGCTTCTTGAACGACCACTTGTCGTCGAGCCATACACCGAGGTATTTCAGCTCTGTCTTCCGTGGAATCTCTTGCCCGTTGATATAAAACCGGGGTAAGTCAAACTTCCTACGCCTTGTGACCACGATTGCTTCGCACTTCTTGACAGCGAGCTCCAGAAGCCTGCTAATCATCCACTCGTAGACTCGGGCTAGCGCTTCGTTCGCGCGTCTACCCAAGAGTTCCTCGTTGTCAGCCCATACTATGAGTCCCGCGTCGTCCGCGAAAGCCACTATTATCACTCCTTCTGGCAGTTCGATAGACAGTAAGCTGTCATACTGGGTGTTCCAGTTGAACGGCCCGGAGACCGATCCCTGTCCGATTCCGGCGGACAGTACCCGAATCTCTTGTCCCTCGTCGGTGTCGTACACGAGGGTCCTGTTCCGCAGGTAGTCACTCGTGACGGCTAGTAGATAGGGGGGCACTTTACCTGCTTGGGATTGATAGACTCGCTCCCAGCTCGCGCAGTTGAATGCGTTCTTTATGTCCAACGCAATGATGGCACAGAATCCTCCTCTTCCTTGGTATGGGTTCCCTACCGACGCTTGAACCCGTTCTTGGACCGCCTCGATCGCGTGCACAGTGCTCCGTCCCTTCCGGAACCCGAACTGCATTGGTGATAGCCCACCGACTTCTTCGTAGGCTTTTTCCACCCTGTGTAGCACCATCCTCTCGTACATTTTCCCGATATTGTCGAGCATGCTGAGAGGGCGTTGACCTCCTTGACCCTTAGGTATCAGGACCAGCTTCTGGCGTTTCCACTTGTCCGGGAAAGTTCCCGCGCTCAGACAGATGTTGAAGAGGTCGAGGAGTAGATCTGGCTTGTATTTGAAGACCAGTTTCAGAGCCTCGTTTGGGATGCCATCCAGGCCAGGGGCCTTGCCGTTCGGCATTCTCTTCGCCGCTATGAGTAGCTCTTGCATAGTGAAGAGCGGGATGGGGTCTTCGCTCTCCATAGGGAATGTAACTCTGGGTTCTCCTGCTGGGAAGAGGTCTTCCACGATGGTGCGCAATGTTGCTGCATCGGTCGGTGCTGGGTTGCCCTTCCGAGGTCGGACCTTTGACATGACCACGCGATATGGCGTGCCCCAGGGGTCTCCGTTAACCATGTCGCACAGTTCACCCCAGCACTTCTCTTTGCTCCTCCGGATGGCTAGAACGAGAGCCTTCTTTGCTTCTTTGTACGCTCTGTCATCTTCCGCCAGCGATGGTCGTTGCAGCTTCCTTGATCGCCATGCGGTCCTCCTTTTCTTGTTGCTCGTTCTTCGGAGAGCCTTGATCTCATCGGTGATCCAGTACTCTGGTTTCCTCCAGAAACATGGTGTTGTCCTGCGAGGCATCGAAGCGTCGCAAGCTCTCGTGATGGCGGATGTTACCATCGCCACAGCCTCGTCCGAGGCGGAGTTCATCGGGAGATCTTCGACTGTTTCTATCGATTCCCGGAATTTTCCCTCGTCCAGCTTCCGTACCTGCCACCCCGTTGGTCGCGGTCTGCGTGTCGTCTGTCTCTGTCCGTCAGTCCTAAGTCGAAACCGAATATGTCGATGGTCACTCAGTGTTTCCGTGTCCAGAACTTCCCACGATGTCATACGTCCCATGAGCGACGGGCTCATGAACGTCAGGTCGAGGACCGATGATGAACCTCCCTCCCGGGACCGAGTGTCGTGCCGGTAATAGGTGATAACCCCCGTCTCGTTCGCGAGCACTAATCCCAATGCCTCCATGGCATCAGCGAGTATTACCCCCCGTCTATCGCGCGGCCCCCCGCTCCAAGTCGGTTCCTTGGAGTTGAAATCTCCCGCGATTATAGCTGGGCCCCCCCATTGCCTCACATCCTCTTCTAGGTCGTGGAGCTCGTCTTCAAATTCGTGCGTCTTGAGCGACGGCGAGTAGTAGCAGCTGTATACAGCTGTGCCCCCTATGGTCTTTCGAGCATAACCACGGCCACTAACAGCTGGTTCAGTCTCGCGGATCGCGGGATTCGTGATCTGGATTAGGGTGTGTCCACAAGTGAAGCGCCCGCGCTGAGCCCCGACGCGCGGCACCGCTCCCGGCACCCGCGCTGGCACCGCGCTCTGAGCAGGCTCAAAAATTCGCCACGTTACCGACTATATCCGGAGTATAGAACCGAAGTTCGGCCACCTCGATCGCTAAGTATAACTCCGAAAAGAGGAGTCAACGTGTGTGTCTATAAATTTACACAAACAATTTCTAGCGCGCGCCAGCGCCGGTGCCGGGAGCGGCGCCACGCGCCGGGGCTCGGCGCGGGCGCTTCACTTGTGGACACACCCTTACAGCGGTCCCCCAGTGATCGAACGTGGAACGGGAAAGTTCGCGCTTCCGAGGCGGTTCGGAGATGATCAGAACATCGATGCCCCCTTCCTTGGCGGCAGTGTGTAGGAGGTCACAAGCGTCCCCGCTTCTCCTGAGGTTGGCTTGGATGGAGTTAGCCATTTCTTCCCCCCCTGCGTCTATATGTCGCCCTCGCGTTTTGGTAGGCTGTGCAGTTGCTGGAGCCTGACCTGTGGTCAGATCTGGTTCCGATAGCCACGCAGCTAAGGCATTTTGGTTTCTCTTTACAGGTAGCGGCGAGGTGTCCTGGTTCACCGCACTGGAAGCAGAGTTTCGGTTGACGTTCCTCTGCCTTCTCTTTTTTGCAGCCTGAGGCCTTGTGGCCATACTCTAGGCAGTTATAGCAGCGTGGGATGCCTCCCTTCTCGCGGATTCTCACTCTGCTCCATCCCACCTTGGGTTCTTTCCAGTCCAGGAGGCGGTGAGCGAGCCTCGCTGGGATGGACACAACCGCTGTTTGGGTGCCTCGGGAGCCGTTTCGCAGGCTCTTGACTATTATGGCTCCATCCTCGTTTTCTGGTAGGGCCTTCGCGAGGTCCTTCTGCACTTTAGTTTTGTCGACATCGTAGTCGACTCCGAGAACCTCGAGGGTCATGCTATTTGCGAGGCAGTGGACGGCCCCTTCTTGCCCGACGACTGGTGTCAGAGCCGCTTTGATGGCTGCAGCGTCGGTGCCCTTCCTCAGTTCAATGAGGATTTGTCCTTCCTGTGTCTTGCGGATGCCCGTGACTTTAGAGCCCACTTCTTCATTAAGGTCATCCGTCTTTATCTTGCGCAGCATATCTGCGTAGCTTAACCCACCTTGGTTTGCTGTGACGAGAACGGCGTCGGATTTCGCTCTTCTTGGCTTCATCTTTGCCTTCTTTCCAGCGGTGTCACTTGATCGACCGCTTTTCTTTGCCCTCTTTGTATTTCTCTTAGAGACCACTTCCTGCCAAGGCCCGTCCTGCTTGGGCTTATTAGGAGTCGATGTCGAGCGCGGTGTTTCGAGGGCTCCCGATGGATGTCCGCGTCGCGTCCTCTTCGTATTGTGCTGTTTCTCTTGTCGCGATTCCGGTTTATTCGCCCCCCTTCCCTGTGTGCCGCTTCCCGACGCGGCTGGCCCAGAGGGCTGCGCACTCCTCTTCATTTTTAGGGTCTTCTCCGCTTCGAGAAGTGTCGTCTCGAAAGCCGCTCTCTTCCCTTTGTCTGCCGCAAGTAGGCCTTCGAGAGCGTGGCCAATCTTCTTGAGCTCTTCCATGTCGCCCTGAGTTCCTTCTGGGATGTTGGAGGCAGACTCGGCTATCCCTATGACCAAGTTCAGGTGGTCGAGGAGAAGATGAGTCTTCTCCTCCATCTGTTCTCGGCACATTTTCAAGTCCCTCCATCCTTCCATTAGATCGGGGGCCTTGTCTCCATTTCTTTGTCGACTGGCCTTCTCAGGTGTGGGGAACCGATCGATGTCCATATCCTCCGGTGTTTTTGACCTCTTTCGAGTCCGCGGTCGCAGTCCTTGGATGTCAGGGTGTCTTCTGACTTCTGGGACTCCGTGGTGGTGTTAGAGTCCCCTGAATCCGAGCTGGAATCGACGGTATCGTCTCCCTTGTTCTTGTCTTGCGTAAGCTGGATCTTGATCGCGGGGTTGATCTTCATCAGCTTGTCTGCCGCCGCTTGCGCTTCTGCAGCAACCTTCGCGTTCTTCTCTTTTTGGCTCAAGAATGTGAGCTTCGATTGCTTCAGCGTTTGCTTATCTACTTCCTCACCCGGACCCTTCCTCTCCCTGCTGTTCGGGGTGAGGTCTACTCCTTTCTGGTGTTGGTCCTTTCCTCCAACTATCTTCGCCAGAGGCGTATTTCCATCGCTTGTAGCTTTACGCGTGAGTCCACCAGCCAAGTGTGCCACTGGTAGCGCGCTTTGCATCGTTGGGGCCCCCCCCCCCCCCAAGATCCGAATGGGGCCCCGCTTTACTTGGGGAATTCTTGCCGTCAATGCTGGACATCTTCTTCTTTCTTCTTTTTTCCAGGGCCTGGAGTCGCATGCTGGCCGACCCCGGACCAGGCCAGCACGGGTGTGGTGTGTTGTGTGATGCGTGTTCTGTATAATGTTGGTATGTCTGTGTAATGCTTGAGCAAGCGTAAGTATGGTGCGTGTAGAGTGTAGTGTGTGTGTTAGTGTAAGTGTAGGACTCGGGTCCGGAGGGGCGTCACTCCCTCAAGCTCCAAGTGCAACCCTAGGGTCACACCCAAAGCCCCCTACGGGGTCTCTCTCTCTCTCTCTCTCTCTCTCTCTCTCTCTCTCTCTCTCTCTCTCTCTCTCTCTCTCTCTCTCTCTCTCTCTCTCTCTCTCTCTCTTATCTTGAAAAGTCCTTTTTTTTTTTTTTTTTTAAGGTGGTTAGAGGGCAAAATCTGCCTCAGGATCCCTCGGATCCGTCCCCAGACACCGGACTGGTTCAGCTTACGCGGACTACGCATAGCCCACGCAGGCCATACCAGGCGGGACACGGGTTTGGGTGGGGCCCACCGAGAGGTGGGCCCGGCCGTGTAATATCCCTCTCCCCTCGATGTCCGATACCTAGGGCATCGGGCAATCAAGAAGGAGATCCACCTGCATCTACCATCTCATCCCGGAACCGCGTGAGCATTACTTCAGGATGAGCGGCATGTCTCGCGCTCGATTGCGAGCGTTCCTCTTCTCCATCTTCTCTCTTCGGCCACTTGTCGGCATCTTCTATCTTCACTCTTCATTGTTCCCTCTCTTTCTTCTTTCTTCTCTCTTCTTTCTTCTTTCTTCCCTCTTCAGTGCATCAGATTCCTCCTGGAATCATTTGGGCCTCTTCTGTTTCAATCGGCAGAGTCACTGTAATTCGCCTGCTTCGAGGCGCCTTACTTCCCTCTCTTTCTCCTCTTTGTGGGTCATCACCAGCTTGATGTATCCGGTGAGTCTATCCCATGTCTCCTGGTTGCGGAGTAAGTACGGGACGAGATTCTCAGGTGTTAGTTGAGCACCCAGCCATTCATCCAGCTCGGCGCGCTCTCTCCGGGTGTCGCTGCACTTGAACAGGGCATGTTCGGCGTCATCCCATTCGTCCCCGCATGACTGACATGCTGGGGTCGTCCTCTTCTTGAACCTGGTTAGATAGGAACCGAAGCAACCATGATCGCTCAGTGCCTGCGTCGTCCAGTAGTCCATCTCTCCGTGGGTGCGTTCCGCCCACTTGGCTACGTCACGGATCAGCCGGTGCGTCCATCTGCCGTTCGCAAATGGCGAATCCCACTCAGTTTGCCAATGCTCAAGGGTGGTTTCCTTCTCGTTGTCGCGGATGATCTCCTTCATCGTCGGAGTGAGTACTCGTTCGGCTCCGATCACTTTCTGGCGGTCCCAGATCCTCACTCGCTCCGCGACGAGCAAGTGGATGGGCGGAGTACTCGCCAATACGTAAGCCGCATCTCCTGACACAGTGCGGTAGGCACGGATACTCCTCAGGGCCGCTCTTCGGTGGACAGGCCCCATTCTCTTCTCGATGATGGTCTTCTCTACCCTCTTCCCCCACACGGGTGCACCGTACAGCATGATGGAGGTAGTGACGGTGTTGAGAAGTGCGCGCCTCTTTTCCTTGATCTTGAAAAGTCCTCTCCTTGTTACTTACTCTAGCTCCACATAAAATAATATTAGACTAATAATTGGTCTAGGAGAGAGAGAAGACGGTATATACTCTACCGTCACACTTCAAAATATGTAAAACTTCCAGATTGGATTGAGAAGAAACACGCTGTCATTAATATAAAAAATAAAACTTCACATTGTTTCTACTGGAGCATATTACCTGGTTTATTGAGTGATAAGGCTCGATCTCACCATTCGAACGAAACTTATAACAATTCGCATTATAAAAAATACTTAAAATTTGATTCAGCGGATTTTCCGATGAAGCTGAAGCGAATCCCAAGATTCGAAAAGATGAATCGTTTATCAATCAACTGTTATGGGTTTGATTCAAAGAGAAACTTCTATCCATTATACTTGACTTCCGAAGAAATAAATGTTCATATAAATCTGCTACTTCTCGACTCAGAAGGTGAGCATCATTATTGTTACATATCGAATTTGTCGAGACTTGTCAGCAACCAAGTTAGTAGTTACGGTCATAAGATATTTTTATGCAACCGGTGTTTGCATTGTTTTCATTCTTCAGAAAAACTCGAGTCACATCGTGAATACTGTAAGAATGTATCCGATTGCGCTGTGCGAACTCCTCCAGAAGATGACTATATTTTAAAATTCAAAGATTTTTACAAGAAAGAATTCCTACCATTCACGTTGTACGCTGATCTGGAATGTGTGTTACAAAAAATTGGTAAGAATCTCTTGACAGCGTCGGATTCGGAGAAAAGATTGAGACGTTCCAAGATCATTGAGAATGTACTCCAAAAGCATTGTCCATACTCTCTCGGGCTATATTTTCATTGTGAACATGACGTAAGCAAATGTTTCTATGAGCTCATTGAAGGTAAAGATGTAGCTAGCAAGTTTGCCATCAGGCTAGGAGAGATCGCAAAAATAGTTGAACAGGTATGCATTCGAGAGATTATTTTCAGTTCAGCATGACTCATCTCACCATTTTCAGGAGTTGGGAAATATTGTGCAATTAGAGCTCAGTTACGACGATGACTTACTGATTCAAATCACAGAGAATTGTCATATTTGTGATCAGCCTCTGGAAGACGATCGAGTATTAGATCACTGTCATTTCACAGGTAATGCTGTTCGCCTCGTTTTATGATTCACGACTAATTGCTTACCTTTTTGGGTCGATTTCGAGGTGGGGCGAATAGCCAGTGCAATCTCTTGTATCGCAAGTCCTTCAATTTTCCAATAATACTGCACAATGGGGAAAAGTATGATTTTCACCTGCTAATTAAGAGTTTGGTAGAAGATCTTCCAGGAGATATCAAGGTTATACCACATAACATGGAAAATTATTTAGCCATCTTCAAAAGAGTAGAAGGAACTCGAATAAGATTGACTTTTCTAGACTCTTTCACATTTTTGAGCGAAAGTTTGAAAAAGTTAGGGGCTTATCTGGAGGACGACAAGAAACACTCCCTATGGCATAGTTTCCGGGAAGAACTTCATTCGATTTCTGAGAGAACTGGTGAAAACGTGGAAGATTTGTTCAAGTTAGTAACCCGTAAATCTGTTTTTCCATACGACTACCTGGATTCATCCAACAAGCTCAAGCAAACATCTTATCCACGCAAGATTGATTTTTATAACATACTAACCGATTTCTACATTTCCGACTCTAATTATGAGCATGGGTTCAAGTTTGGCAAACTTTTGGTTGCACCGATCTACGAGAATACAGTAATTTGTATCTCAAAATAGATGTATTACTTCTTTGCGACGTTTTCACAAATTTTAGAAAGTCTGCACATGAAAGTTATGGTCTCGATCCAGCTCATTATCTCTCGCTCCTCGGTTATTCTATGAGCGCTATGCTATATTTGACAAGAGTAGAATTGGGAATACTTTGTGATAAGGATCAAATCATCATGTTTGAGAGGATGCTGCGTGGTGGTATATCACAGAGCTCGCTTAGATTTGTGGAAGCCAATAACATTTATCTCCCAAATTAAGATCCTAGCAAACCAACAAGTCACATGCTATACGTGGATGCTAACAGTCTAAATGCAACAGCTATGTGCGAACCGCTCCCATATGGAAACTTTGCGAGGGTGGAAAATCCTTCAAGTTTTGATGTTACACTCGTAAGGGATGACTCAGAGATTGGATACATTATCGAATGCAATTTAGACTATCCTAAAGAGTTACATATTTTACACGAGGATTACCCGTTCTGTGCTGAGAAAATGGTAGCTCCCAATGGACATTCTGACAACGAAAAATTGTTACTGACTCTGCTACCCAAAGAGAACTATGTGATTTATTATCGTAATCTGAAACAAGCGTTGAATCACGGTCTTATTCTGAAAAAAATTAGTCGAGTGCTCCAATTCAGCCAGAAGCCTTTTATGAAACCTTACATCGAGAAAAACATTTTCTTCCGACAAAATGCTAAGGATGCTTTCGAAAAATCTATGTACAAAACCATGTCTAATAACGTCTATGGTAAAACGATTGAAAACATTCGGGAGCGGAAGACTGTGCTGTTAAAAAGTAAGTGGGATACTAGATTTGGTGCTGAAAATTATATTTCTCATCCCCATTTTGATAGACTTATAATATTCGACAAGAACTTTGTTGCCATCTCTATGAAACCTGTGAACGTAATGTATAATGTAGCTATTTTCGTTGGGCTGTGCACACTCGAGCTCTCGAAAACTATTATGTATTCTTTTCATTATGATTCCATGTTGAAGCTATTTACAAAGAATCCGGGAGACTGTTCCTTATGCTATACAGACACTGACTCAATGATCTATTTTCTTAGGAATATATGTATATATGAAGACCTGTTGAAGCCTTATGGCGAACAGTATTTCGACACATCTGATTATGCACCAGACAACCCTTACAAAATACCTTTGCTCAACAAAAAAGTCTTAGGAAAGTTCTCGGATGAGATGCATGGACTACCAATAAGAGCTGCTGTATTCATAAAATCCAAGCTCTACAGTATTGACACGCTGGACTCGGAAAAGTGTGTTGGGAAAGGGATTACTAGGTCAATATTGAGGAACAAGCTCACCTTTGCAGATTATAAAAACTGTTTATTCAATCAAGATTCAATGTACATTGATCAAACTACCATACGATCTTTGAAGCATAATGTATGCACCATACGCTAGCGCAAGCTGGCACTTCCATCGAGCGATGATAAACGTGTCTGTCACAGCGATCGTATACATACTTTTGCATACGGTGATTACCGGCTACAATAAATGCTCTTACTCAAGTATATCAGATTTCTTACACCAACTCGTCTGTTTCATTCGATACCACTCTACAAAAACCTGATTCCCTTTCCTTCGTAAAATTTTTTCAACGAGAAATACGTTGGGATTTCTCACGTGAGCAAGCTCTGATTCATAGAAACACCCTGCAATCTCCTCTTTTTCATAATCTTCAAGAAGGTACGTGGGCGGATTGGTTTGCTGTACTCGATATATCATGAACGTTTCCGCACTCCAATGAGGTAGATATCCTTTGTCGATGAGAGACTTGTATTTGCTTATACGTAATATGTCACTAACCATGAATTTGAATTTTCATTACTGTGGAGTTAGCCTGGGTAAGCTCTGGCCTGGCATTAAGGTAGTCTGCAATAACGGTGTCTGACGCAAACGTGGAAAAACGTGCGTCCAACGGGTTTACAAGATGTGTCATTGATATTTAGTGATGTGGATGATGTCTGGAGGGCAGTCGAAGGTAGTCTGATTTTCCACGCACAATTTTCCATAGTTTTCAGTGATGGACGCAGGGCGGATATAACGCGAAGATTTTAAGATGGTTTTTTTGCGTTCTGGGATTGTCTGATGAAATTGTGCGTCGAGGAAAACACTGCGGACGATGAGGTATGAGTGTTTACTACCGATATACATTATTTCTGAGGATCGGTCAAGACTTGGTTCCGCGTATTTTCCGAGTTTTCCAGCAGGGCGACCTGTAGCGCGGCGGTTTGTCTTGATGAATGAGTCTAGCGAGACCCTTGGTTCCATCAGAGAGTGGTGAGGAAGTCGGAATAAACTCCCTGGGACATGTTGTAGTTGTTTCATCAAGAGCCGGGGAGAGATCGTGCCAATATTTCCCGAATTTTCCACCCGAAACCATGGAATCCACTTGTATCTGAGGTATTTGGCCGCCCCACACAGCCGATCCCATTTATGCTTGGGGGAAAATACTGTAAATTGGTAGCTGAGAGTGCATAGGAACGATATCGATCATTTCCAAAGCCCGCTTATGGCTTGAACACCCGTATTTCCCGAGTTTCCCGCTGGATATCATACGAATACCATCAAATATGAGTTATTCTGGGTCATTAACCGAGGTAGAAGAATTTGTGCCTCGGGAAAAACACCGCGAATGAGGAAATACACATGCCTAGTACCGATATCAATTATTTTCGAGGCTCGGTCAAGACTTCGTTCCACGTATTTTCCGAGTTTTCCAGTAGGACGGCCTGTAGCGTGGTGGTTTGTCTTGATAAATGAGCCAAGCAACACTCTAAATTCCATCAAAGAGTGGTGGGAGCGTTGAAAGGAACTCCCGGAAACATGCTGTAGTTAATTTATCGAGAGCCGGGGAGAGATCGTGCCAATATTTCCCGAATTTTCCACCCGAAACCATGGAATCCACCTTGTATGTGAGGTATTTGGCCGCCCCACACAGCCGATCCCATTTATGCTTGGGGGAAAATACTGTAGATTGGTAGCTGAGAGTGCATAGGAACGGTATCGATCATTTCCAAAGCTCGTTTATGGCTTGAACACCCGAATTTCCCGAGTTTCCTGCTGGATATCATACGAATACCATCAAATATGAGTTATTCTGGGTCATTAACCGAGGTAGAAGAATTTGTGCCTCGGGAAAAACACCGCGAATGAGGAGATACACATGCCTAGTACCGATATCAATTATTTTCGAGGCTCGGTCAAGACTTCGTTCCACGTATTTTCCGAGTTTTCCAGTAGGACGGCCTGTAGCGTGGTGGTTTGTCTTGATAAATGAGCCAAGCAACACAGTAAATTCCATCAAAGAGTGGTGGGAGCGTTGAAAAGAACTCCCGGAAACATGCTTAGTTAATTTATCGAGAGCCGGGGAGGGATCGTGCCAATATTTCCCGAATTCCCCACCCAAAACCATGGAATCCACCCTAAATCTGAGGTATTTGGCCGCCCCACACAGCTAATCCAATTTATGCTCGGGGAAAAACACTGTAAATTGGTGGCTGAGGGTGCATAGGAACGATATCGATCTTTCCCAAAGCCCGCTGATGGCTTGGCCACCCGTATTTCCCGAGTTTCCCGCTGGATATCATACGAATACCATCAAATAAGAGTTATTCTGGGTCATTAACCGAGGTAGAAGAATTTGTGCCTTGGGAAAAACACCGCGAATGAGGAGATACACATGCCTAGTACCGATATCAATTATTTTCGAGGCTCGGTCAAGACTTGGTTCCGCGTATTTTCCGAGTTTTCCAGTAGGGTGACGTCTAGCGCGGCGGCTTGTCTTGATAAATGAGCCTAGCAAAACCCTTAATTCCATCAGAGAGTGGTGAGAGAGTTGTAATAAACTCCCTGGAACATGTCGTAGCTGTTTCATCGAGAGCCGGGGAGAGATCGTGCCAATATTTTCCGAATTTCCCACCCGAAACCATGGAATCCACGCTAAATCTGAGGTATTTGGCCGCCCCATTCGAATTTCCCGCTTGATGTCATATGAAGACCATCGTATTTGTGCTATTCTGGCTCGTAAACCGAGGTAGAGGGATTCGTGCTTCGGAAAAAACATCTCGGAAAGAGAGATAGGGTTGTTCTATAATCGCATAACATGATATTCAGTGGGGAGAACGACTCGATTCCGAGTTGCACGTGATGATTCCATGTGGAATGATCAGAAAGATCGCAGAACCAAGCCATGATGGAACGTCAAGGAATATCGATACACAAAACCTCCATGTACTTATCCGTGATGTTTTTCATGAGGCACAAATTCTTCTACATCGGTTCACAACCCAGAATAACTCATATTTGATGGTATTCGTATGATATCCAGCGGGAAACTCGGGGATATACGGGTGTCCTAGCCATCAGCAGGCTTTGGAAATGATCGATATCGTTCCTATGCACCCCAAGCTACCAATTTACAGTGTTTTTCCCCGAGCATAAATTGGATTGGCTGTGTGGGGCGGCCAAATACCTCAGATTTAGGGTTGATTCCATGGTTTTGGGTGGGAAATTCGGGAAATATGGGCACGATCTCTCCCCGGCTCTCGATAAATTAACTACAGCATGTCCCTGGGAGTTCCTTTCAACGCTCCCACCACTCTCTGATGGAATCTAGTGATTTATTAGACTCATTCATCAAGACAAACCGCCACGCTACAGGCCGTCGTACTGGAAATTTCGGAAAATACGCGGCAACGAGTCTTCACCAGGCCTCTGAAATAATTTATATCGGTACTAGGGATGTATATCTACTCATTCGCGGTGTTTTTCCCGAGGCACGAATTCTCCTGGCCCGGTTAATGACCCAGACTAACTCATATTTGATGGTATTCGTATGATATCCAGATGGAAACTCGGGAAATACGGGTGGCCAAGCCATCAGCAGGCTTTGGAAATGATCGATATCGTTCCTATGCACCCTCAGCCATCAATTTACAGTGTTTTCCCCCAGCATAAATAGGATAAGCTGTGTGGGGCGGCCAAATACCTGAGATTCAGCGTGGATTCCATGGTTTCGGGTGGGAAATTCGGAAAATATTCGCACGATCTCTTCCTGGCTCTCGATAAATTAACTACAGCATGTTTCCGGGAGTTCCTTTCAACGCTCCCACCACTCTTTGATGAAATTTAGTGTTTTGCTTGGCTCATTTATCAAGACAAACCACCACGCTACAGGCCGTCCTACTGGAAAACTCGGAAAATACGCGGAACGAAGTCTTGACCGAGCCTCGAAAATAAATCATATCGGTACTAGGCATGTATATCTACTCATTCGCGGTGTTTTTCCCGAGGCACAAATTCTCCTACCCCGGTTAATGACCCAGACTAACTCATATTTGATGGTATTCGTATGATATCCAGCGGAAAACTCGGAAAATACGGGTGGCCAAGCCATCAGCGGGCTTTGGAAATGATCGATATCATTCCTATGCACCCTCAGCCACCAATTTACAGTGTTTTTCCCCGAGTATAAATTGGATTAGCTGTGTGGGGCGGCCAAATACCTCAGATTTAGGGTGGATTCTATGGTTTTGGGTGGGAAATTCGGGAAATATTGGCACGATCTCTCCCCGGCTCTCGATAAATTAACCACAGCATGTTTCCGGGAGTTCTTTTCAACGCTCCCACCACTCTTTGATGCAATTTAGTGTGTTGCTTGGCTCATTTATCAAGACAAACCACCACGCTACAGGCCGTCCTACTGGGAAACTCGGAAAATACGTGGAACGAAGTCTTGACCGAGCCTCGAAAATAATTGATATCAGTACTAGGCATGTGTATCTCCTCATTCGCGGTGTTTTTCCCGAGGCACAAATTCTTCTACCTCGGTTAATGACCCAGAATAACTCATATTTGATGGTATTCGTATGATATCCAGCGGAAAACTCGGGAGATACGGGTGTTCAAGCCATAAACGGGTTTTGGAAATGATCGATATCGTTCCTATGCACTCTCAGCTACCAATTTACTGTATTTTCCCCCAAGCATAAATGAGATCGGCTGTGTGGGGCGGCCAAATACCTCAGATACAAGGTGGATTCCATGGTTTCGGGTGGAAAATTCGGGAAATATTGACACGATCTCTCCCCGGCTCTCGATAAATTAACTACAGCATGTTTCCGGGAGTTCCTTTCAACGCTCCCACCACTCTTTGATGGAATTTAGTGTGTTGCTTGGCTCATTTATCAAGACAAACCACCACGCTACAGGCCGTCCTACTGGAAAACTCGGAAACTACGTGGAACGAAGTCTTGAGCGAGCCTCGAAAATAATTGATATCGGTACTAGGCATGTGTATCTCCTCATTCGCGGTGTTTTTCCCGAGGCACAAATTCTTCTACCTCGGTTAATGACCCAGAATAACTCATATTTGATGGTATTCGTATGATATCCAGCGGGAAACTCGGGAAATACGGGTGTTCAAGCCATAAGCGGGCTTTGGAAATGATCGATATCGTTCCTATGCACTCTCAGCTACCAATTCACAGTATTTTCCCCCAAGCATAAATGGGATCGGCTGCGTCGGGCGGCCAAATTCCTCAGATACAAGGTGGATTCCATGGTTTCGGGTGGAAAATTCGGGAAATATTGGCACGATCTCTCCCCGGCTCTCGATGAAACAACTACAACATGTCCCAGGGAGTTTATTTCGACTTCCTCACCACTCTCTGATGGAATCAAGGGTCTTGCTAGACTCATTCATCAAGACAAACCGCCGCGCTACAGGTCGCCCTGCTGGAAAACTCGGAAAATACGCGGAACCAAGTCTTGACCGATCCTCAGAAATAATGTATATCGGTAGTAAACACTCATACCTCATCGTCCGCAGTGTTTTCCTTCACGCACAATTTCATCAGACAATCCCAGAGCGCAAAAAAACCATCTTAACATCTTCGCGTTATATCCGCCCTGCGTCCATCACTGAAAACTATGAAAAATTGTGCGTAGAAAATCACACTACCTTCGACTGCCCTCCAGACATCATCCACATCACAAAATATCAATGACACACCTTGTAAACCCGTTCGACGCACGTTTTTTCACGTTTGCGTCAGACACCGTTATTGCAGACTACCTTAATGCCAGGCTAGAGCTTACCCAGGCTAACTTCACAGTTATGAATTTTCTCGGCATACTCCTCCGCGCATATGCCGTAGTTAAAAGATCTGCTTCAATTTGAGCTTGATTTTTACTTTTTTCCCAAACTTCGGCTGGCTTCATTTGTATCTTACGATGTATCGTATTATTGTATTTCTGAACAATTTTTTGTAAAAAATTCAACCAAATAAACTTGCCTTTCAGAGCAAATATCTGATAAATTTTTGATCTCAAAGTCCTAATTACTCGTTCGCATACGCTGGCCTTCAGATTACTGTAGGTGGAATACATGTTTATGTTATTGTCTTTGATTACTTTAAAAAAATCTTTGTTATAGAATTCTCGACCTTTGTCGCCTTGTAGATTCTTAGGAGCAATTCCAGCTCTTTTCAATATTTTTTTGAAGGCCTCGGTGACTTCTGTACCAGATTTCGACTTAATAGCCTCGGCCCACACATATTTTGAGAAAACATCGATAACTACTAGAATATTTCCATAGTTCTTGTCGTAATTCGCATACTGAATCATAACAGCCAAGTCTAGCTGCCACAGATCATTGATCCCACGCACATCAACACAGCGACGAGGAAAATTTCTCTTGGCTGGCGCGTGGAGCTCCTTCACGAGCTGAACCTTTTCTGCACTCATTGCCGCATCAATTCTTTCAATTTGGTTTCAACTCTTCCTAGACGTTTGTGGAGCTCGACTAAACTTACAGCATGCATATTTTCTTCCAGTGTACTTACTCTATCTTCGACTTTGTCCAACTGTTTGAAACAATCGTTGATTCGGAAATTGGTTTGAAAAATATTTTTTGCTTGTCTTTTCAGGCTTTTTTTCAAGTTTTCTTCAATAGATTTCAAGGTTCTTTCCAGAGCTCTTTGTTTGAGATTAATCTGAGCAATCGCTCTTTTGTGAGAAAATTCGGTGCCAATGGACCTACCGAACGTATCGATATTCATGACTGAGCAAATTTCGATAATTACAACCAATTTATATGTATAAGAGGAGTAGGGGAGTGATGAAATTCTATCAATTTTCATAACATTTTATTCATGATATTTGCATACAACATACGAAAGATATTCAACGGTTCTCAAAGCACATCGGAATGAGTCATTGTCGTGATGGTCACATTCTGAATATCCGTAATCCTTGGACCAATAATCATTCGAGGCGCAATCGTATTCATCGTAAATTTTAATTACATGGTAATTCGGATTGTGAACAAGATATCCTGGTAAAAATTCTTTCGCCCATTTTTTTTTTCATCCGAATTCACGTAGACAAATGTCGCCTCCCCGTTGTTGCTCTCATCAACGATACGACGGGCGATCCATTTTCTCTGAATCCAAGGTACATCTCCAAAGCTCCATTTAATTCCATGTATGTTGTTATACATATATCTCGCATGTCTCCCATCTCTCCAATCGAGTTCCATGTATGGAAAGGGGAGATTCACGAGATAGCATTCTTTTGACCTTGTTTCCAGATTAAGAACCGCGATTTCCTTTGGAATGAAACATGTTTCCACTCCAATGCTGAATCCTTGCAAGTCGATGGAAATATGGTTTCTCGTATATGTTGGCATCCCCATGAGTGATATTGGTTAACGGATTATACCTTACAACACTATCATGCATTATTAAGCAGTAAGCCGATGTATTCTTCGGCATATTTTCTTTCGTTTGGAATTCTATACGCAAATCTATTGAGGAATGCTTGAGCGAATCGTTCTGTCTCGAGCGATCAATTACAACGACTGGTACGAGCTTGACAAGATCGGTGAGAGAAAGAGCAACTTGGCTTTCTGGAGTATCATAGTAAGATTTTCTAAACGATGCAAACATGTGATAGAAAAGAGAGACTTGTTTATTCGCAACAAAATCTATGGAATAATTTTCCGTCGGATATTGCTCGGAATTCAGATAAACTTTGAAACTTGTGAGCTTGCAATGATCAAATATTGTAGAAGCAAGCTCCTTGTTCTGTTTCCTGTTAGTCTGGAATGCCAATATAATGAATCGAGGTTTTTCCAAGTTGTTGGAGCTTCTCACTGACCAAACATGATTATCTGTCTCTTGAAGCAACGGTACCTCTGGAATCGACCGGCTCCGGAAAACTATAGTAAGAAAAATATTTCGATCCACCGCCTTCAATATATGGAGCTCATTCAAATCATTCAGAATGACAAAGGGCATGCACCACGTAATATTCGAGATGGTAATTTCCGGTTCGCAGTCAGCATGCACCACGATTACGGCATCGTGATCCGTCTTTGATCGAATGAGAATCAACTCATGTTTCGAGTGAATCACCATCTTTTTGAAATCTTCGCAAAAACCAAAGATTCTCTTCAATGATATACAAAAAAGTCGAAAGCATAATTGGTTTTATCTACATTATAATCACCAAGGTTCCAGCAAGCGTGAGTCAGAGATTTTCCTTCGCTCCGCGAAACCGATAAATAACTTTAAGAGTAGTCGTGAGCCCAACATGCTTGCAAGTATCTATACAAAAGCCATTCAATAAATAATGTATTTCTGCGAATAGAAATAGTACAAAATTATTCACGCACGTGATGCTAGCATCTTTGTCATAATTAATCTTCCCACTGATATATAAATAGCTCTCGCTCGGTAAAACAAACATATCTTGTGATTGAATCGCAATTCTGATCTCGTCGCTCTTGTTATAGCTATGAGGAGTATATGGATTGAAAAATCTCACATCTTTCTTGACAATCCGCTCGTCGACTTGTGGGTTGTCGAAAATATCAAGAGCGTCCTCCATTTTTTCGCACTTTGAATCCCAATGAACGTAGAAATCTCACGTTTGCAGGAGTCAACGGAATCCTAGGCTTGTCCGATGTAGCTTTGACTGAAGGTGGGTGGCGAATGACTGTTGTTCTTGTGCAACCTCTATTATTATATACGATCATTGCCGCTGTTCTCGAAGATGAACTTGTAATTTTATTGGCTCTCCTTCGAAATCCACCGGTTTTCCGTCTTGATCTTGAATACTCACACTAATGTGATCAATTGTATGCACGTGAACGGGGTAATATATTCTATCCGATGGCACAATGTCAATGGAATATCCTGTTGGGACAAGTAGTGGAAATTCGAAAAGCGAATGACTCTCGACTCCGTTCAGATATGAGCCAGAGATGATGTCACAGATTAGTCTAATCATTGATATATTCTTGATCTCAACGAGTTCGCTAGATGTATGCCAATGGTTAGCTTTCAAAATTGGCCCAGCTTCTTTATCGTTGGGAAATCCTAGAACAGATCCTATGCTGTGAGGCTGAGAAAAATCTACGTCGTAGTAGGAATACAACTCCACGCTCAGAGTTACTTTGTTAGCCCTAAGCGTGAATAGATATTCTTCAGCCTCCAAAGTCTTTTTTTTCACCGTTGCACAGTGGGGCTAAAAATCGATTTCGGGACAAGATTCAGCGCCACGCGAATCCTCAACCAATCGAAATGATTCAAACAGGATCGTTCCCGTCTTTTGACACTCTACAAGATTCCTTCCCGGAGAATTTGATTTGGGGAGCTGCGGAGTCACATAATCGTGTTGGTTGATCAACCAAAAATCGTCGAAAATCGAGTCTCCTCGATCCTGGCGGCAATGTACGATTTTCTGGTTGGGCCCAAAACACATGTTCCTGGTCCCACTTGATAAGGGAAATACTCTCATTATTACAGAACTCCGGCAACCTAACTTTAAATCAGGATTTCAGGCTCAACTACCTTGGTAATAAACCCCAATTATCAAAAATCGACTTTCTTCGATCCTGGCGGTAATGTACGGGGTTCTAAGCGGGCTCAAATCATAAGTTAGAGATACACAATATGTGAGCCCATGTTACAAGAATGCGCGAGCTTCATCCAAGGGCTTCAGAACTCTGCAATATCTCCCCTACTCACTTAGTACTCGAATATCATCGATATCCACGACCTCTTGGAGTATACGTCGATGTAGCATCACAAAATGTTCCTTCAAGGTGTCAACTCGACCTCAAATGCTTTTCGAACACCCCCACCTGGATTTGGAAATGATTGCAGTAAGGGGGACCTATTTATCACTCATCAGTACAAACTGATACTTCTTGTTTTTCATCTTGATCGCCCTTCAACACGATCCTGGGCCTCCAGAGCTTCCCGAATTAGATTCTCCGGGCAGGTATCTTGTAGAGTAAGGAAAAATGAAGGAAAGCCCGTTTGAATGGTTTCGATCGGTTTAGAATCCGCGTGGCGCTGAATCTTGTCCCGAAATCGGTTTTTAGCCCCACTGTGCGTTGTATGGTAATCACTCACAACTTTCCGTAATGTATCTTGTAAATCCTCTAGCTCGTAAGATCCGCGTGGTATGATATGTACCTGATTGTCAAAATGAAATCGATTATTATTCGAATTGACGTTACTAATTGAATTCACCGTTGTAAAATTGTTTAATGCAAGTTCGTAGCTTTTACTGCTAGCATCCACGTTCGGGGTTACGCTAGTGGTGAGGTTAGGTTCAACACCTGATATAGAATAAGTTTTAGACATGACTGAATGAAGAATCGATGCGAGTCTCATTTTATACTTCTCAAAAATTGTAAGCAAAGTTGCCCGCAATTTGTTTGATCATACGTTTGCCTGGGTATACGATTATACGTGATTCGACAATCTGAAGAACTGTTACGGAAATATCTAACTAATTCTGGTGGTGGGCTCAAAGCACCGAAAGAATCAAAATATCTAACCACGTTACCCTGTTTGCGCCAAGCGCACCAATGAGTGCCTTTATCAAGCAAATTAGCTAAGTTAAGCACACCACATTCACGAAGCCAGGGAGAGTCGGGTAGAGTATCTCGAGCAAAGACACCTCTAAAATATTTTATATCCCTTGCAGCCCTTATAATGTCTCGCCCGCTCATACTAAGTCTTTTCACACTCGAAGACGTTTGGGGTTTTTTTTTTCTTAAGGCCAGAGTCTATCTTATTCCTATAAGGATTCAAATGAATTCCTTCTCCACCTTCCTCGAGGGCTCTATGATGTCGAGATAACTCTTCTAAACGCTTCCTATTCGTCCTCATCTCAGAAACACTCTTCATAACATTAGCTGCTCCAGTAGCAAGTGCAGACAGAGCAGCAATCGTTGGCAAGGGTGGTAAAACGCCGCCCCTCCGAGCCAAAATCAACTCTCTCTTTTTTTTACCGCGAACTGCTCGTTTCCTCTTCCTCATGCCCATACCAAGTTTACGTTTGATTTTCATGATTTCATCCACTGCTCTGGCTGCGAGTCGTTCGGGAAAAGATGAGTCGTTTGCGTGGGAGAGCGATTCAGCCGCAGCTTGTAGTCGAGCGTCTGCCTCGTGTCGTTTTTCAAGATCTTGATTCAGCGAATACTCGATATCGTGGATGAGACAGGCGGTATCTAGCCTATTCTTGGGCTTGTCACCTCGTTCTAGCCTTTTTTTCAACCGAGTCCCTGGTCCACAGAAACGATATCCAGGAAGGTGTGCCTTAATTGGAATCTTGTTCATTAACGTATTAACGGAGCCTCTCCCTCTCTGCATTGGAAACTAATCTCATAATTAAAAATACCATATTTATATGCTGATCCCATCAAAAAATTCAGTAGTCAAGATGAGATTCGTCAAGCAAAAGGAGGGGATAGCCGTGTTGAACCTAGATAATTGCTCAGGAAGAGAGACCATGAGCGAGCATGGTAAACTACTGCCGTGCAACCTACGCGCATTATTCATCGGTCCGAGTGGTTGCGAAAAAACGAATGCTTTGCTATCGTTAATATTCGCGCCGAATGGATTAGCATTCGAGAATATATATCTATATTCCAAGAGCTTGTATCAAGCGAAATATCGTCTGTTGAAGGCTGTTATGAATGAGCTAGAGGATATGAATTTCTACGAATCGACAAACAGTGAGGAGATCATTGATCCGAAAGATGCAAAGCCGAATTCGCTGCTCATTTTTGACGATGTTGCTAATCAAAATCATCACTTATTACTACCTCATTTTTGCATGTCTAGACATTTTGGACTGGACATATTTTTTCTCACACAATCCTACACGAGTGCTCCAAAAAAACTATGCCGTGATAATTTGAACTTTTTAGTTATTTTTAGTGTTGATGATACAACTCTCCGAGTGATATACCATTCCCACGTTAGTTCCGATATGACTTGGGAAGAATTCAAATCCATGTGCTCAGCTTGTTGGTCAACCGGTGAGTATGATTTCTGTGTGATTGATAAAACGTCACCGAAAAATAAAGGTAGATACAGACGAAATTATGATACATTCATAACATTCGATCAGTCTGACGGTGAGCGTCAAAATGGTGAGATCGAAGGCGAAGCCAGTGAAGAGAGTGCTTCAAAAAAAGGAAGAAAAACTGAGATTGAGAAGAAGAAGAAAGAAAAAACTGAGATCGCGAAGAAAATAGCCAAGGCTTCGTCAGCAATTCGCAAAAAAAGTAGCGCTCTGAAAATTGCAAAATCAGCTCTTCGTGATGAGGCAATCGAGAATCTTCAGCCTATAGTTCAGCCTTTGGAGAAGTTAGTTAGCCAACAAGAAAGAATAATCGATGATGGAAAACTGAAAAATGAGCTAATCGATGAGCCAATGGAAAACGACAGCGATGAAGGTGGTGTAGAAGAAGATCGGAGGATCATAGACATCCCAAGGCGTTCAAGTTTCAACGAAGAGCGTCTCAACGCGAGCATATCTCTGCCCACGCCTGCGTCTTCTTCTTTTCTGCACCCGAACAAAACCCGCAGCCGACAATATGTCGAAGAGGTATACTCTACCGATAATGATGAGTCAAGCATCGTGGACGATGAACCATCTCTCGAAAAATCGATTCAACGGATCGTTGAAAATCCACGAGAATGGACCAACTTTCAAGATTTTCTTCATAACAATTTAGGTGCTCTGTCGCTTCGTTATCTCTCGGATTCTATTAAGCAAAACAAAGGTTCAGATTTGACCTATGGCCCATATTATCAAGATAATCAATTAATGTTAGGCTCCTTAACGCTCGATTTTGATAGAAATAATGACGTTCTACTCATAGAACGCGACCATGTTGTTCAGCCAACGATTGGAATCTATGAATTAATCTTTAAGGCGAATCCTCAAAACTATAGATCGCATGATTTGATGAGGTACAAGAAAATTTTGGAGTGGACCAATGCTCATAGACGAGATCATGATCCCAATAAACGGATTATTAGTTCAAAAAGTGAAAAATATAAGAACGTTATTGGTCCACTCTTCGTAAAATCAAATAGGCTCAGGGCTGCGAAAACTCGTGAAAAGCATAGACAACGATACTCTGACTCTGCGAGGGCAAAAAACAGGAGTTGAATAAGTTTGGTGGAATGATGTCAACGAGATTTGCTCACGCTTAGATCTCTGTTTACGTTCTATGCAAGCTGGGAATGAGTCACTTAGGAACGAAGTAATTTCTCTAATTGAGGAGCTCAGAGAAGCTGGGTTTATCCTATAAATAAGAAATTTGATCCACGTTTGAATCATTACGTCTCTACAATTTGAAGAGAACAATTGTGTGAAAATGGAGAAAAGCTCGTCTAAAGTTCTCGAGGATGGAACCTCAAGATTATCGTCGTCTACTTCGAATCTATCTAGAACTAAGAATAATCAGGATCAGGATTTGTCTCTTGATTTGGGAGCAAAGTCTGGAGGAGGATCAGCTGTACCGCAAGCCAGTGCCTCGGGAGAACGTGAAAAGGTGCTCGATGCAGTAGCCGGTATGTGCGATAATTAATTATGCAAGCTCGTGTGGTGAATTACGTTTTAATTATATGCAATGTGTATGGGAGACTCTATTTCTGTGGAGGAAAATGATGAGATTAACAAGACCATTCTCTCACTGGATGAAACAGGAACTAAGTTTATGGTGGAAAATATGGATGAAAATGAGACAAAGCTGATGGAAAAGCTAGCTGCAACATTCCACGCTGTGGACTTGAATATGTTCCATGTGAAAAATGAAGTAGTTAGGAACACTCGGAAAATGAATGATAATTTTGATGCTGTGAAATCGGAAATCCGTGCCTTTATCACGAATATGAATCAAAAAATTCTAGCTCTCGAGCGTCGGGAAGAATTACGTGAGGAAAACATGGAGGATTTTGAGACCAGGTTCAAGAAGAATGAAATGTTATTCACTGATGCTAAGAAAAGTTTGGTTCAAAGCCAAGGAGATAATCTCCATTTCAAAAGTCAAGTGATCAATTTGACCAAAGTATTCATGGATCACTCCGCAGTTTCCGAGGAAAAGTTTGATAGAATCGACGAATCAAATGCTGATATGATGGATAGCATCAAGGATATGAAAAAATCTATCACAAATTTGAAAGACGTATACGTGGAAATCAACAATGATTTTGTTAACCTCAAGGACTTTATTCACAAAGAGATTAATGATGTGCATTCGGTTGTAGCAGGTCATTTGACTACCGAGCTGATTGGATTGAAAAAATCTCACTACAATTTATCCGAGCGTGTTGAGAAGAATAGCGAGCATTATGATTTCAAATTTATGGAATCTTCGTCGCTAGCTGATAGTATGATTGATCGTCAAGGAGAGACCAATAATAAGATCGTTGAGATGAAGGAAGAATTGATGATTGGATATGAAGAGATGAAAAATGTAGTTCAGGGTTTCTGTGAAAGGATGGAAGAATATAGACAGATGCTAGAACATCTCAGGCAGAAGCAGGAGAGAGCCGGAGCTGTGGAAGAGCAACTTGAGCGGAAAATTCAGCAGAATCATGCAAGCATCGAGAACGTTAATTTGAAGATTACCCGTCTGGACCAGAACATTCGCGCTCGCGTGCGAATGGAATGATTTATGCTTGAAACCCACGCTTGAACTCAACATTCGCGCTTGTAGTCCATGGCATTCACGTAATTATTGTAGTCATATGATATCATCATGTATATCTTTATTCAATAAAAGCATGCTATAGAATTCAATTGTGTCATCATTTAATTTTGAAGGTGTTCAACAACGAAACCTTCAAACGATGGTAGCTATACCTCCCGTCTTCAAACGACGTCAGCTATACCCAAACTTGATCGATGGTATCTATTATAAAAAAGCGCAAATTCTAACATCTGATCAGTCTATCGCTGTTGTCTCTATCCGTTGTGTATTTCCGTGTGAATTTGTTAAAAGTCTGAGAGCCGATTTAGTGCAGGTCTAACAGTATAAACCAAGGCGCAATACAACTCAAAAATGGTTTTCGGAATCGGTTACGAGGGTAAGTAGTCACATATTTTCCAAACTATTTCCTATAGTTGATTGCATGTGCCTCTTACAGGGCATTTAGAGATCTTAGAGGCAGTGCGAGTCAAAAAGCAGAGAGACTACTTAGCAGCTTTCAATCTATTTCTCATGATCGAGCCCCATTTAGACTTGTCTTATGATTTTAGCATAGTTTTCACAACATCTAATTTCTATTATGAAAGAACGAATTATTTTAAGAAGCTAATAGATAGTTCATATGAGATAGATTATCAGAAAACAATGTTTAGACCAAATCTCGATATGATGTATTTTAAAAAGGGGAATATTTGTGAGATGGTGCATTTTATTCATGAATTCAAATATATGATTAAAGAGATGTTTCTTGTGCACATCAGAATGAGAAAAAACAAATAGTTCTTCTAGTCCAGCGCTCAGTATTGGAGGTGTGTCTTTCAAATCTAAGACTATATAGCGACGAAAGAATGAGTTATTATTAAGCCTTCCACGATTACCTTACGAACCAGTCAGACTTTGATGACTCATGCACCTTTCACCTGTTATATGAAACAAATGTGTTTTATTCACCCTCCTATTTCGAAAGGAAACTATTAGTTTCTAGCAACTATGAAATTGATTTCACTAGAAAATATGTAGCAAGCTTGCCTTGTCCATATTTTTTCATTGGCAACGCTCATCAAATATTCATATTCATTACATCTTACGGTTTTTGTTTTGAGTATGCTCAATTTGTAGATTCAAAAATCAAATATCCTTCCAGAGCAAATGCTAATTCTAGTGAGATTGCTGAACATACTAATGGACTATGATGAAAAACGGGACAGTTGCACAATCGTCTACAAAGAATTCAAACGTTTCGAACGATTTTTGGATGATAGAGTAATATTTCCTCTAGTTTTTGGAACAAACTACTATTGGACCTCAAAAAATTATGATTTTAAGATGTTAAGGAACAGTGGATGGACTATAGATGAAAGTGGTCTATTCAAACCCAAGTTCGCTTCTACTTTCTATTATCGTGGATTTCTGAAACAAATTTTTGAAATGTTAGAAAAAAACTATCATTGCATGACTTTTATTCAGATTGTGAAACTAAAACGAACGTAAATTGTTTCAGAGCAAATGAGAATTGTGCAACGTATCGTGGGTTATATTGAACTGTTTTTCTCCCACAGTAAATTCGAGCTAGAAGATGTATTCGCTGAATATGAGCAGAACAAATCGCTCTATGACTATAGTCAGATATTAACAATGATTTTCACTAAACATCCATGGGCTTGGCATACTCATACTCTAACTGAATTAAGGAATAGTTGTTGGGAAGTAGACCCAACTGATTCAAACTATAATCCATATTTAACCGCAGAGTACTATGCTATAGGAAATATTCATCACATAGTCAGTATACTCGATCAAGATATGCCATGTATCTTAAATGTACAATTCGTTAGATTGAGACTGAAAAATCTTTGACAGGTGAAAGGGAGATTTTAAGAGCGAAGCTACAACATGTGGATTACAATAAAATTTTAGAATTCATCTGTAATGTCAAAGTTAAATTCACTTATATTCACTCTGTAATTTTCAATATGAAAAGAACTGCGATAGTTAATAAGAAATTTAACAAATTCAAAAAGAGTAAATTTGAAATCGATCTCAATTCATGTGAATATAATAAATTGATTTCGAAAGATTATTATAAGAGAGGAGACGTATTTCAAATGTTGAGATTTCTAGAAAAATATAAGAAATGTATAGTCAATCTTCAATTGGTGTTTCTTCGTCCTAGAATAACAATTGTTAATTTCCGAAAGGTCAAAAACAAATGATCGAAGAGTTGATTGGATATCGTGAATTTTATTACACTTATTGTTTAATGTGTTGGGAAATCGAGCACATTTTCATATATTCAATTGTCTTTAATATTAAGCGTAATTGTAAAAATACCACCTTTGAAAAATTAAAAGATAGTATTTGGATAGTTGATACATCAAAATGCAATCACAATCCTTCAATTTCTTGCGATTATTTAATAAGAGGAGATATAGGCGATGTCTTGAAAGAATTATTTGGAAGCTTTCATATTATAAAGAACCCACAAATCGTTCAATTGAAATTAAATCTGCCGGGAATAAGGTTCAATACAAATTAAATCTTTCATTCCAGAACAATTGAGAGCAATTAAATCAGTCCTCGTCGAATCGAACGAAGAACATCTCAAAGCTCTGGAAACATTTCAAGGAATCGAAAGAAAAATGGATAGAACTATTATTTCTCTATCATCTTTGAGAGTAACTGTCCATTCCCAATATTCTTAGATTACCTCACTAGTAGGTGGGTAGTTGATACAGATAAATGTGAATTTGATTCATCCTTTTCAATATCACATTATTTTCGAGGCGATGTTGGAGAAATTATTAAATTTCTACATATTTATCGATCAAATATTGAAAATGTACAAGTTGTAGTATTGAAAGATAGGAAATGATGAAAAAAATGTAATGATTCTAATAAATTCGTGTGTATATTTAGTTATATCTATACAATAAACGTGAAATTCATCATATGTTTTGTTATTCTTAACCTCCCCCATTTTACGGGAAATAAAGTCTCTTTGAAAATCAAGATGATTGATGCACAAGCGTAAGGTTATCTAACGTGAAATTATTGATTATGAAGTAAAATTCTTGGAAATCGGCTTCTAAGAACAAATACTCTTCAACCGCGTTGATATCTCCGTGATACAAAGGATCGATGTTTGCTGCTGAATCACGGTATATCCGTGCATTCCTCCTAAACATCATCTCTCGATCAACCTCGCGCCTTACTTTGAATAAAAAAGTAAACGTATGGAAGTGCCTACTACAAAGCACTCATTCAATTAATGAATTATTACGTTGGACTGGAGGTTGTATGTCATAATTTGGCATATTACCATACAACATTTTTAGTCTCCATAAATTGTAAAGAATCTGTGCTTGTCCTGAAATGACAAGACAACGATATGAGAATGAACTTTTACCTTGGAAAAGTAGAAAGAGTCATTCAGATTTTATTTACCTGAGTGAGTGATTATGTCCATCATTTTTAAAACAGATGCTAGAAGACTGCGAGTCTTACGATAAACACTAGATTTTTAAATGCTTGAGCGAGTCGTTTGTCTCGAGCAATCAATTTCAACGACCGATGTAAGCTTAACGAAATCAAGAGCGACTTGGTTTTCAACGAAATCGAAACTGAGGATGACTTTACTATGGCAAAATTCCAGCCAAGGATCTCCAAGATTTCATCTCTGAGACCTTCAAGTGAAGAAACCGGTTTCTACTACGTTTCAAGGTGATTGAAACTTTATTCAAAAATTCCTGCAGCGAAGCTGCAGCTTGATTTCTTGTAAAAGCCATAGCAAAAATATATCATCATCGTTTTATTCAATACATTATACATCAAGCTGCAGCAAGCTGCAGCTTGATGTATATATATAATAGGGGAAACGAGAGGCGTCCCAAGGATCAGGGGAGAGCCGAAAAGGAGAAAAAGAAGAGGAAGAACAAGGGAGATAGGAGAAGGACTAGACCCGACGCACTCCTCATAGAAGTGAAGGAAGATGGTTTGTCCTACGCGGACATGATCAAGAGAGTCAAGCAAGGAGACGAAACGAGGCAAGTGGCTTCAAAAGTCTCCAAACTCCGGAAGACGAAAGAGGGTCATCTACTCATCGAGCTCGAGAAGGGGGTGAAGGCAGAGGTCGTTGAGGATGCCCTTAAGGGGGCGATCCAAGACGCCGGAGAGATACGACGGCTTTCCCCAACGATCAAGCTGGAAGTGCTTGACCTCGACGACGTGAGCACACTCCCGGAAGTTAAGGAAGCCTTCGTGGAGGAACTCGGAGCAGAGCATGCAGGCAGCATCACGACCCGGACCATCCGCCCAGGATACAGGGGTACTCAGATTGCGGTGATCACACTGCCAGAGCGGCTCGCTAAAGAAGTGCTGGCAAAAGGGAAAGTCCGGGTAGACTTCGTTAACGCGCGGGTCCGGGAAAAGGGCGGAATCCCGAGATGTTACAACTGCCTGCAATACGGGCATTTGTCCGCAAAGTGCGACAAGCCACAAGTGAGGCGGGTGAAACGCTGCTTCAACTGTGGGGAAGAAGGCCACATAGCAGCGGTATGTGTTACCGGAGAGCAGAAATGCCTGAGCTGCGAGGCCCTCAAAGAGGACCACAAACACAGGTCGGGCATGCAGTGCTGCAAGGCCTACCAGCAGGCGCGAGCAGCATGGAAGAGCCGGAAAAAACGCAAAGATGGCTAGTTTCCTGCAAGCGAATCTCTGCAGGAGCAACGATGCTCACAGTCTACTCGAAGCAGAGGCCTCAAGACTGGGAGCAGACGTCCTCATCATCTCCGAGCAGTATCTCCGAGAAGAGCGACCACGAACCACGGAAGACCTTGGGAGGGGATCGGCCATCCAAGTCTGGAACGTGAGCCTCACAGAGACAAAAAGACCGACCGAAGGGACGGGCTCCGCCCGAAGAGTCATCGGCGATATTGCGGTGTATAGCTGCTATTACTCACCGAACACACCGAGGAATGTCTTCCTTCGGGAACTGCGGGAACTCGAGGATAGTCTGAGACAGTGGAGAGGCCTCGCCATAGTAGCGGGAGATTTTAACTCCAAAGCTCCAGCCTGGAGTGGAGGGCCAGAGGATGAAAGAGGCAATGCGCTGGAAACAACCATGGCCCAATTGGACCTGGTTTGCCTCAACGAGGTAGGAAAGGCGACATGGCACAGAGGGGCATCATCCTCAGTGCTCGACTTAACGTTTGTTAGCGCGCCTCTCATGAGACGAGTCACGAAGTGGCAGGTCCTTGACTCGGAAACGCTCAGCGACCACTGCCATATCTTCTTCAAGATAGACCATGGCCGAGATGCAGGCATAGCACGGCAGATCGAGGGATGGCAAGTCCGCAAACTGGACGAGGAAAGCTTCAGAGAAGCAATCCTGAGAGCAGAGGACCCCGGAGAAGAGCTCTCGCCGCAGGAGACGGTATCAAGCGTCATCCGGTCCATCACCCGAGCCTGCGACGCCTCCATGCCGAGGAGGAAGCAACCCCGGTTCCAGAAGAGGCAAGTATACTGGTGGAACGATGAGATCAGGGATCTTCGCCGCAGCGCAAACGCTCAGAGGAGGCGAGCGAAGCGAGCGCGCAAACGTGGACGTCCATCAGCGGCAGCAGACGAAGCGGCCTACAAAGAGGCGAAGAAGCTTCTTCGGGATGCCATCCGTCGCAGCAAACAAAAATGCTGGTCGGAGCTATGTAACATGGTCGATCAAGATCCGTGGGGCACACCGTACCGGGTGGTCATGAGCAGACTGCGATTGAGAGACGGACCAACAGCGCCAACTGACAAAGAGTCAGTTCTACGGATTGCCAGGGCACTCTACCCGAGAGGGGAGCCCAGACTCACATTCCCTGGGTTCATCTACGACCCAATCCCCCTCTTCACCGAAGAAGAGCTAAGACGAGCCGCTACAAGACTGGCGAATGGTAAGGCCCCGGGGTTGGATGGTATCCCTAATGAAGCCCTGAAAATAGTGGCTCGAGAGCAGCCTACCCTACTATTGAAGCTGTTCAATAAGTGTCTCCTTGCGGGAGTGTTCCCGAAAGTGTGAACGGCAGAAGCTAGTCCTCATCCCCAAGGGGAAGGGTGGAGAACCAGCGGAGCCATCATCGAATCGGCCACTCAATATGCTGGACAACATCGGGAAGATGTATGACCGCATGATCCTAAACCGGGCGGAGAAAGAGTATGAGCGTAGCGGAGGGATGTCCCCGATGCAGTTTGGCTTCCGCAAGGGGCGCAGTACAATGCACGCAATAGAAAGCGTACAAGACAGAGTTCACAGAGCGCATACAATGGCTCCCCAACCAGGAGGAGGGTTTTGTGCCATAATATGCTTGGATGTGAAGAACGCCTTCAACACAGCAAGCTGGGAACGGATCTATAGGTCCCTAGATGGAAGAGTCCCCCCTTACCTGCTCGCAGTCATCAGCGATGGACTGCGTGACAGAGTCCTCGTATGTGACACCGATGAGGGAAGGGTTGAGCTGGAATTATCTGCAGGGATAGCTCAAGGATCCGTGTCAGGACCGTTCGAATGGAACACGCAATACGACGAGTTCCTGAACATGAGTCTTCCAGATGGGGCAGAACTCATTGGCTTCGCGGACGATGCGGCATTAGTCGTGGTCGCCGAAACCGCGTGGCAAGTGGAGTGTGTGGCCAATGAAGCTCTCTACCGCATTGGTCAATGGTTCCCTGAGAACGGGCTGGAGCTTGCCGAGCACAAGTGCGAAGCGATGCTAGTCACCAAGAGGAGGAGTTTCGAAACTCCCGTGTTCTCCATCAACGGGTACGAGATTCCACTTAAGAGGGAACTTAGGTACCTTGGGGTTTGGTTTGATGATCGATGGAGCTACAAGGCACAAGCCAGAGAAGCAGCGCTGAAGGCAGACAGGGTCGGTGGCGCCCTCCAGCGGCTCATGCCAAACATTGGTGGCCCCAAGCCAAACAGAAGAGCCTTACTCAGCACCGTGAGCTATTCCATCATGCTGTACGGTGCACCAATTTGGGGGCAGGTAGCTAGAGGGTCCGTAATCGATGCAAAGCTAGGTCCAGTCCAGCGGCGTTTCGCGCTACGGACGATCAGTGCTTATTGCACGGTGTCTGGCCACGCAGCCTGTGTGCTTGCGGGTACACCACCCATTCGACTGCTTGTAGCCGAGAGAGTGCGGGTATGGAAACGCCAAGAAACCCTCAAGAGCGATGGAGTCGTGCTCAACCCCACTCGCAAGGCCCTCATACGAGACGTCGAGAGGGGGGAGACCGTCGAAGAGTGGCAAAAAGAGTGGGAGAGCTCAACGAAAGGGAAGTGGACGCGAAGGCTGATCCCCAACATAGCCAGGTGGATCGATCGAGCTCACGGAGAGCTGGATTACTGGCTGACGCAAGCGTTTAGTGGGCATGGCTGCTTCGGAGAGTACCTGGAGCGGTTCCAGAAGAGGGAGACCCCGGTGTGTCAGATGTGTGCGGCAGACTGGGACGATGTGGAGCATGCACTCTTCCATTGCATGAACACAGCTACGGAGAGAGCGGAGCTCGTGAACTGGCTTGGAAATCAGATCACCCCTGAGAATATATTGCCGTTCATGCTCCGCAACAAAGAGACATGGGATAAGATCGCCGCCTATATCAAGACGGCGATCACCCGAAAAGAAGAGCGAGAACGGGCATTGCAGCGTCAAGCAAGGGGCGCTGCATAGCGAACAACGACGACTTGAAGAGTGATCATTGACGACAAAGAGAGAAGACAGAAGAGCGGACACACCGAAGAGGGACGCCTCATGGCGCGCGATACGCCTCCCACCCTGAAGTAATGCTAACGCGGTTCCGGGGTGGGTTGGTTAGATAGTGGTTAGCTGCCCCCAGTTCTGCAATGATGGCTTGCCAACATCGTAGGGCTGAGAGCAGAAGGTTTCAGCCCCCAGGGCACACGGGCGTTGGATTCATGCTCATCCGGTTTACCGGGTGAGCAAAATGAAAGCGCTTATGGTCTGCCGGTGGGAGATCCATTAGGGATAGCCTGTCATCAGATTTTTCCTTATATTCCACTTAAAAAAAAAAAAAAAAAAAAAAAAAGATATCAAGTAGTAACTATTGTTAAATTATCTTGCAATATCATCAATAAAATCCTTGCTCTAGATTCTGATGCCTTCGAATGGAATATGAATGCAATTCTCGTAATTTTGATTTGGTTTTCCGTCCGACGGAATTTTGGAGAAATCAAAGTCCCTTCGAAAGTGAAGTGGAATTCATCCAAAGTTTGTTATGTATATAAAAACTCTCACCTTGTCAGTTTTATTTCAGAGAGATTATTTATATCGGTATTGAAAAACACCTGATACTGGTAGGATCCGTTCTTGTAGACTAGAATGTAGGCTGTACATACTGTTTCACTATTCCAATGGAGGTCATATGGATATCTCGGTAATTTAGAATCGTTTGATTTTCTACTTATGATGATTGAAAGCCTTCAATTCATTCAAGGGAATCGTAGATTTGTATTGAGTTTTTCCAAAGTTCTGTGAGTGAAATAAAGTATACGATGAAATGATTCCGGGGAAAGGCTCATGATCTATTTCCTAATTGATCTTACATCTCAGTGGTCATTCAAAGCATCGGTGCCCTATGAATTTGAGAATTTTCATTTGGTCGTGGGGAAACAAAAGCTGTTGTGAGCTTGGAATGCTCTGCTGATCAATTCTACGGATCTATAATATCTATTACGTTGTTTTTCTATACGATTGATATAAATGTATTCGTAATGTGGACAATCTATTTTGTAGCTCATTTTCCATTCTCGTCCTACCATAATTTCTAACATTAAGATGTAGTCGTCGTTCCAACCTATCTGAAATTATATCATTATATTCATGATTGTGTGATTTCTCTCAAGAGTATAGACTGAAGTTATTCCCAAAAAGTCAATATTTATGATCTAATCTTGTCTCTAGGTAGTAAATTCTTACTAAGATTCATTATACCTTATCTTTCCCTCTATTGATTACATTACTCACTTGTTTTACGTGATAATCGTCACCTTCTTTCGCTCCATCTATACTAAATAACGTTACAGGTAACAAATTCATGCGGTCTATGGAAAATGTTTACTCGAATTGAAGCTTCCGCTAGAAATTCCTTGATGCTCTTCATAAAAGGTGTCTCACTGAATCAATTCTCAATGATTCGTCTTTGAGCTCTCTTGTATTTCACCCCTAGTATAATGCTAGTCATCCTCGATCATCTTTGAGATTTTTCTCTGATATGATACTTATTGATTTTCCATATCCTCTCATTCACTTAGTTTCGTTCACCTTTTGCGGCATTTGAATTCAGATTTTCCGGGGAGTTTCAGTTTAATTCAAATTGTATATATATAAATATTCTCTACCAAGGTCATTCATCGACCATGGAGAATCAATAGATAGGGGGTGCATATCGTATTTCAAGACCGAATGTTTCTATGAATAGGTGATTGGCGAGCAGTATAAATCTCACCCAATTATGTTTAATGAGAGTCTCATCATTGGAAATTTAGATTTTGCTAGATATTCATTACAGACTCACTCCGATTTGGGAGATGAATCTTTCATCAATTTTCGTTGCGATCTTTCCGCCTAGAAACTGTAAAAAGTGGTGGGCATATGAAACTTCGTGGATTGTTCGAGTTCTCTCTTCTTTCAAAATGGGAGCTTTCTCGCCAGAATATCAAAAACTAGGCAAGTGTTTTGCTATCAATGATTGATTATGAGTTTCTTGAGATCTTTCTGAGTTTTCAAATCAACTGGATGAATACTTCCTTCAAAAAGTGAACAAATGAGGAGAAAATTATCAATAAGAATCTGAAGCCTTTTTGATTCTCGACTCAAATCTTTGCTTTGATTGCGAATGTAAATTTGCGCCATTGTGCATCGTTGCCTGATCGTTGCTCATTGGTTATCTTATTTGGAAAGATAATGAGTTTGGATAGCTGACTCTAATGATACGAGGATAGACTTTGACATTTTCCCTAAATTCTAAACTTTGATCGATGATTCTCTTCGTAAGGGATGTATTCAGTTATCGTACCTCAAACTGAGATATTATGTGTACTTAACCAACTTTCGATTGGCTGCAAAAAGTTGTGATCAACAAATTCTGATTGCCCTTTCCATTCTCTCACGGTTTAATTCGCTTGATAGCCTCAATTGAATTCTTCTCTACTAATAAATTATCTTATGTAATAAATTGGGATCCTTTTCCGTGGACCAATCATTTTATGTTATGAATTCAGGTTTTGCGTAAATCAAGATTCAAAAATTGACCTGAAATCTGCTATCGAGTGGATGAACTACACAACCTTCTTATTGCAATTTTTCTTTCCAAATATCTGATTCTATGGTATGAAATGAGTGTTTGGTGATTTCGTTCGAATACCCTCTCTCAATATCAAGTACTTTGGCCTGGTTCGTTTCATTATGGAGAATGTTAATGTTTGTTTGTTAGTTTTAACCAAAAATATGTTCTCATTCATCAGTCATTTCTATTGATATGTTTCTAAATAAAATACGAATATGGTCATTCGGTCATTAATCAATTTGTCAAAATTATATCTTGTTGTGAACTGACTCATTCTCTATTCATTTATCATGGTATTATTCTCGATTATTCTAAATACTCGTTTTGTACTCTGTTCCTCTCGTTCCGATCACTTCTGATGAAATAGACCTAGAATTTCTATTATTTTCCCTTTCTTTCTTTTGTTTTGATTGACTCAGAAAAAGAATGCGATCTCTATTCGCGTCAAGCGGTGAAGGAATATTCTACAACTCAATTAGTTCGTATAACGTCAAGTTATTGTTTGACAATCTACCTTTATACAATGATCAATTAGTGTATTTCTCAAATATCTATTTTGAATGATATTCTGGGGATTCTCGGCTATTCTCTGATTTTCTTCCTTCCTTGTATTCTTTCCGAGACTTCACTTTTGACTTGATCCATTCTAATATCAACTTAAGCTGCTTGGAGATTAATGGGATTTTGCTTCTCTTCATTCTCTGGTTATTCATTTGGTGAAGGATAATTTTGCCCTCTCTATTGGTTTGTTCAACCGATTCATTTTTTGCAACTGAGTGAACTTTTTGTTCCACAAGTTTGTCCTCTGATGAGCAGGTACGTTCTTGGCGCTCCTCCCATTCATCAGATCGCATCATGGGCTGATCGTCAATTTCAACCCCTTTTTGTATGAACTCATTCTTCGATTTCTTATTTATCCTCCTTTTTGATTCCACACCATTAAGCGGTTGCTTAGTTTCATTTTTCATTTCTACCAAATCAACATCTGACTGGCGTTTTGATTCCTCTCTTCTCAGTGACTGCGTGTTAGACGCTTCTTCCACATGAAAATTTGGAATGATTGGGGGATTTCTACCCTCCCTGCTTTTCTGTGCCAATTCAAGTCTCCATCTGCGAGCTTGTTTCTCTCGTGTTTCCTCTCTCGCCACTGGCTGCGTATTAGACGCTTCTTCCTCGTGACAACGTGCAACACTTCTGATATAGTTCTTGAACGAAACTGCGCAAGCAGGTTGCTCTTGCGTTCCATCAGAACAAGATTTTGTGGATGTACCTTCAAATTGGATCGGAGTACGACCTTTTTCAGTGATGAATTCGAAATAATCAACGCATTTCAGGCGCGTACTAGGTTTTCCTGACTCGATGCGTTCTTGGCGCTCCTTCGACTCAGCAAAACTCTTTCTTCTTGTAGAGTCAGTAACTCTGTTGGCAACATACTCTCCTTCAACAATGGATTCTTCACTCGAATGTTTCTTCGTAGAGCTTTCCAGTACTGGCTGCGTATTAGACGCTTCTTCCAGCTGAATATGAACTTTGGTCGAAGTTTTGATTATCTCGCTATCTGAATCGATGCATACTTGACGGTCCTTCGGCTCAGAAAGTTGTTCATTCATGAAAGTATCATTTCTCATACAGGGTTCACTAATATATCCAATACTTGTTTTGCTGTCGTTATCACTTGAGACCTGCTCCGTCGGCTGCGTTTTAGACGCATCTTCCATATGGACGTAGGTTTCAACAAGAGAATTCCCGAATATTCCTCGATTGAGGTCTGAGCGTATGATTTCATTCTTTGGAGTGTCTTTACTTTCATCGATCTCTATTGGCAATTGGTTAATTCTTGATAAAGTCTCGTTCAAAAGTCGAATATGTGATGCTACAATCGCCTGTGAATCCGCGAGTATATTGATGACTTCGTATAATGCTCCTGTTCCCCTTATGCACTGGTTCCGTAGATGTCTCAATTTTTCTTTGAGATCTGTTGAAGCCGAATCATTCGCATATGCTCTACAGAAAAGGCCACCTATAGCAGAATGTTCTATTTCACTCTCGGTCATCAGTGGTTGAATCATCTGTAGTAGATTTTCCAAATCTCTCAATCTAATAGCTGCTGATGATAGGCCAGACTCTAGCGATTTCTTCCAATGGACAAATTCTTGACGGCGTGTGATCAATGGTTGCGTATTAGACGCATCTCCCGTATCAAAACGCCACGGCATCAAGTTATCATCCATTCCACATTGGTTTTTGAAGGTTATTTCTACAGATTTCATTTGATTCGTCAAGGACGAAGCCTTTCCTCGTATGATTGATAAAGTTCCAAATTCACTTAAAGCATGGGAATCCTGATTTTTCATTGATTTGCATTGAAATAGTTCAAAATTGAGTATCATAGATTGAATATCTTCTCCCGAATGCCACATTCTTCTCCTGATATTGATGACTTCATTCAACATTTGTTGCAAGTTTTGATATTCATTCGGCAATCTAGGCGAATTCATTCGCAAAGTTTCGCAGCGATATTCTATTTCTGATAATATTTCCCAAATCTTGAAAGCAGAGTCGTAGTCAATCATTTGATCATCAATATTAATTTTTATTTGCGGTTTCATACTGGAAAGATTCATCTTCGAATTCATAGTATGGCTTTGACTATTATAAGGTATATTGTGATTATCACTCATCTAGTGCATTGCGTTGATAAAAAATGTAATAAATAAGCCAATATCTGTTACTCATAGTGAACGCACAATACCGTATTGGTACGCGTAAGAGGTGGCGTGCAGAGGGCTCCGTAAGCTGAGCGGTCCCTGCAGCGGCAGTCATGCCCTTCCTCCTAGCGCTGACTTTCTCTAGTGCTCTATCTCTCTCACACCTCCATGCGACGACTCACTGCATTCCTGCCTTGAGCGTCTCGCCCTTTTCGCGATTTTTACTCACTTCTGATCTGCTTTGTTGCGACCTCCACCAAAAGATATCCATGAGTTGCTTATTAGAAGCCTCTTCTCACGTGTCACTTCCGAAGTATGTTGTAGTTGCAATAAAAAGATCGGCAAACTGCGGGTCTCGGCTTGGCGAGGCGTCCCACTGTAGCAGTCGCGTCACTCTTTGGCTTCCCTTCACTGTATAACTTAGGTGTTTTACATACACTCGCGATACACTTTCGCGACCCCAGGTCCTGTCACGGTCGCCAATTTGTCACCTATTCGGTGGGGTTGGACTCTGGAGCTAAGATATTGACAGGAAGAGTAAGCCAAAATTAACGGTGGATATACTTTATTACAACTACATGCTGGCCGACAGAGCCTCCGGCCAGCTTGAGGGCACAACAGGCACTGTATTACACAGGCATAGTCCCGAGCGTCCTCCTGAAAAGCCAAGGGACCCTTTTCTCTTAGACGCTTTTCGGCGCCCCTCTTTTCTATTTCCTCTCTCCTCGCTTCTTTAGCTCCGCACTCAAATACGGAAAACTCTACTGGCGCGGGTACGCGCAGTTTCGGGGAGTATACCTCTAGATATACAAGTAGGTTATAGATATACGAGTAAGCTAATCCATAGAGCTATAAGATGTAGTATGAGTCCATAGGACATACACGCAGCTTTCCGGGCCTAGGATATTTCCGGGACTTATGAGAAAAATTCCGGGACTTACATATTCGCAAGAGCTGTATTGGCTTCTTGCAAGTCTCCCCACTTCGGATCCGTGCGCAAGTATTGAGTATCGGTGTGACTCGTCCGCGGGTTGCTTGTGTGCGTGTAGAAACGCCGCAAAATTGGAGTTCACGCATTCAATAATTGTAACTCATCAGATCTCGAATACTAATGGTCGGAATTACTCCAAATTTTATCCAAACCCTCGTTAGATGTTCAACTTGACGGATGTTCACTCGAAATTTCTTCAAGAGTCTTAAATCAAATTAGAAAAATCCGTTAACACAATGGTGTATTTGGCATGCTTTCAACTGAAAAAATTATGCGAGGAAGCATCTGGGAATCAAATTTTTCTTCCATGATATTGTTTGATATACCTTAATCCATGACTGTGTAAAATTTGAGAGGCGTACAGCTATTAGAATCAGTTTTACAGGACTATTTTTAAATTGAGACCCTCCGAATTTTCATACAGATTGCTCAATTGTATGGGTTCTACGCGTCTGACCGGCTCAAACAGAATCGCGCAAGAATCTACATGATCTGTAGATGGAATTTCATTCCTCACTCATCATAATCGAAGCACAATCCATCGGAATAAATTTTCTTTTTGTGCAACTCCCTCATATAAGCCCTGCAACACCTACCCGCAGTTCGGCCGCCTTTTTTGGCCACCGGAGCGCTAGTTGTCGCGCCGTTTTACCTCCCTAACCGACACGCAAATAGCCAATACGGGATTCCCGGAAATCAATGTGTGTGTGTGTGTTTGTGTGTGTGTATATGCGTGTGTGTGTGTGTGTGTGTGTGTGTGTGTGTGTGTGTGTGAGAGCAACGGCGAAACGCTTTCTATACATTATATATAATCATACATAATAGCCATAGCGACCCGGTACACTTGAAGTATAGGTATAGCGGCTCACACTCCAAGTACGCCAGTTACGATTTGACTTCTAACCTTCCTCGCTGGGCCCGAGGCAAGGTGTCGGACTTCGAACCAGACGATTCGATGGTTCGTGAGTTCGCGCCCGGGTCTCGGCCGGACTAACTCATCCCGACGTTTTTTTTTTCAGCTTTTTTTGTCCACCCTTATTAATAAACCTTCTGTCCATACAACTGGCTTTTTCCGTTGCGATCTGGACACAAATTTCGAGAAAACTAGATCGAGCCGAGTCGGCGATCTGAGACAGTTGAGCCGACTCGGCTTAGCCGAGCCGTCTGAGACGAGTCGGTTCTTTTGGGCAGGGATTGGGCTGAAACGCTCCTAGCCGACAGCCACCTCTCCCAACAAGAGTCTATCGGCCTACGAATTTCAGCCGGATAGACTTCTCCCGCATCGTGAATCCTATCGGCCGCCCGATAGCTATGCGCCGCGGAAGATAGCTATCTGACTGAGAATCCTATTCGCCTACGACAGACATTCATATTAAGGCGAATCCGTACTGCTTACTCCATAGATGGCGCCACGGTGATTCGAATAGCGTAATTCAAACAATATTCACTTTTTGAATAGTTGTCAACATTTTCCGGACCAAATCATTGAGTCAGCGAACTTCCCAATAAGAATTGCAATCGTTTGAGCTTTGTTGCGTCTCAAAACTCATGTATATTTTGCGAGATTTGGAAAATGGCAATCGCGCTTCCTATGCTGCGGTAGCGCAGCTCAAGATTGCAGATTCCCAAATCCTGCAAAATATATCGCGAATTATGAGACGCAACAAAACTCGGATTATTGGAAATTTTTCGGGGAGCGCGCTGACTCCATGGTCTAATCCTAAGAGTGTTTGCAGTTATTCAAAAATGAGATATTGTTGGAAAACCTGAATATACTCTGGTGCATGTCTAGTTGCGGTTTTACGAGGACTCCGAACTGGCCTTAACATTCCCCTTACATCAAGGGGGAAATAGCTAATATTTCATACTGTAGCTACTTGGCTTATAGCTGCACGTGCTGGCTCGTACCTGTCAATACTCGCAGTAGTAATAGGGAACACGCATGTGTCACATCAAAATGTTCTAGCTCATGCAGTCGATAGTCGATATAAAAAGAATAACTCCTGTGAAAACAGAATATTTTCAAACGCTTTGAATTTTTTTTGAGATTTGATTAAAATTGGGGATGATTCGGACGCCCGTTCAAATCGGAGTCACGTGATTGCTGTATGCCGCCGAGCCGACTGTCAGGAATCAAGCCGGGTTTGTTCGTCATTTACTTAGGGTCCCTAGACAGTTTAGTACTATATATAATGACTGTAAGTCTGCAGTGTTGTGTCCGTCTGCCGTTCAATCACACTCAACTCCACAATATGTCGCAAATTAAATGAAATTATGACAATTAAGAGCTGTGAATATGAGGCTCAGACACTTCCTTGGGATAGATATCTGCTAGATCAGATATCAAAAGGCAACGCCTAGTTCTGAATGAGTTTTCCCTTTCTTCAGGTGAGTATTCACCAAGTCCAAATAAGGATGATCCAACTAGAATAGAAGAACTCTGTTCTTGGTAAAGAGATCCCACTTCATTTTCAGGTTTCTGATATATAGGAATACAGTGGAAATGATGAAGTCGTACAGATCTTGATACTACTGACCTTGATCACTACTCAAAAACATGTCATTGGCAGACCATAATATGATGTTGTCACCACTCCATGTCATGCTCCCTGTGCATATCTTCCCATTCAGTCCCAAAACCCAGTGAAGCATTCAAATCGCCAAGTACAGCATGGGGGAACGGTGAGTTCATGTGGACGAATTGTATACTCAGACAGGTATTCCTCACTTCATAGTTCTCAATGTTCCAACACCATGGTGCATATTCCACACATGTAACTGTGAAATGTTCAACTAAGAAAAAATCCTTATCCGCTTCTACGAGATTACCCTACGTTGACACCACGTTGACACAAGATGAAACATTCTTTATAAAGTCAACCGTAAAATTTCAGGAATTTCAGGTCAAGTCAGATTCATAAGTGGAATAGAAAGATTCTATATATTTTGTCACTACACCAGTCTGTACTGACTTTGCGAATTGGTGTTAGTAGTTTGGTACGGTTGTTGCCATTCGCACTTTGTAAATTGTGTCCAGCACTATTAATCAACCAATCTGAAGCTTAGCAGAAGAATAAATCGTTTGGTTACACTGAATACTGGTGAATAACATGAATGATAAAGTGAGACATGTTCTTGTTGCAGATTGTACCAGCACAGAGAAATCTTCTCTCGATAGAGATGACACTTTGTTCATTATACACATCATGAGAATTGAAGGTTCTCTCAGAATACACAATGGTATTATATCTCAGTATAGATCACACCAATCTTGTGACAGAATGAACCAAGTCCACTCCGATATCACTGATACTGTCACTGACTCCAATACTGCAGAAGGTAAAATATGACCAAAGAGTTTGCATATCATTCAATAGAAGGAAAAGTGTTCATTGAACTACATCCATTACTCAAAGGCTTGCTCAGTGCTGATGTAATCTGCAATAAAAAAAGTCCCTCTCAATCAAATGATTGAATTTCAATCGATCGGCTTTTGCCAGTGGTATTGTGTCAACAAATTTCGCTAACTCATGTCACAGATCGAGTTGAATTACTTCAACTCGAACTATGCACCTCCAAGCCTCGTATGGTTGCGAGGTTAACTTGGAGGATTTTGATGGGAAGTGTAAGGGTGAGAAGAGACATATGGAAAAAAATTTGACTTTACGCCGGATTACAGTGCGTTTCGCCATTCCTCGTCAGATCTGGCTTGTCAAGGGGACAGACGATCTGCCGAGGTAAGTCCCCGACGCACTTGGCTCAAGTGGCCGAACGTCGAGCTCTTAAACGGCTTCATATATGAAAGTCTTACATGCGCAAGCGCTTGCGAGAAAGATGATTTTAACCCGCTATTTCTATATGAAATCGACTCGACAGATTTTCAGCCTACTGTCGGATATATATCAAACTAATATTTGTACTCGATCGATACGATCAAATACTGTATTTGTCACTGGCGGGAATTACAAATGATTGAATTTCAATTGATCGGCTTTTGCCAGTGGCATTGTGTCAACAAAGGGACTAGGCGATTAAGCATGGTGAAGTGGACCTTGTTCGGTATCTCCCGGAAAGTATTTTTGCTCACTTTGTAACCCTAAAATATGAGGAAAGCAAAGGTTTGTAAGTCCCAAAGTCGCCCCTGATGTGTACAGCACCCCAGAAACTCTCTGAAAAACGCTGAAAACCGATTTTTCTTCAATTGGATCGCATTTAGACGCATCTCAATGAATCGATCTGGAATTTTTCTGACATATTTTCAAAACTTCAACAAATGGATGGAGGATATTTGCATACCGATCACTTCTTATTTACGGGCCTAAAAAAATTCCTAAAAACTGAAAATCCATTTTTACCATACTAAACATCCGGGTAAACGTCAGAAACCTATTCCAACGTATTTACCAGGTCATTTTGCATCGGATGAGGGTGGTTTTGCTCATTTTCACGTTATGGAAACCGGTCACAAACGTTGAAAATCAATTTTAAAGCAAATTCTCAATCAGTATTTCGCATCTCCTGCGCATGCGCGTTGGTCTACGCTCTCGGGAGTATTTTTAATCGAGAGCTGAGGTAATTTCCTTCAAAATGACTACTTGTAGGAGTCAATTTGACGCAGTAAAACCCGAGATCTAGCTGGTTCGAGAAATGAAAAAATCCAAGGTATCAAATCTGTAAATCCATGGCTCCTTTAGTGGCCCTGAAAAATGCGAATTTCGAGTTGGAGTGTTTTATAGGTGTGAACATGTGTTTCTCGTGTATTTTTCGACGTAGAAACCGAATCCGTGGTCAGTTTTGTCCCCAACCTCCGAGATTTTTTGGTACGCTCAAAAAACTGACCCGAGAGTGGATGAGAGTCATTTTCAACCTTCTTACACACATCTGAGATGCGTAATACGTGCATAGGTAGATCTGAAACGGGTGTGTTTTGAATTGAACTTTGTATTTCCACGTACTTTGACAAGCTGAAAATGATGTAGGTGGTTTTGGAACTCGGGGAAGCGTCGGAAGCGAGACATCAACTAGTTGGTGGAGTTTTCCAAAATAAGATTGAAGAACGAGATCTAGTTCCTTCAGCGAAGAGCTCACTCCCAATTCATCCTAGAACCTCAAAACCATCGGCATCGTCTTCAGCTGGTCAAAGTACGTGAAACAACAGAGCTCAATTCAATAAACACCCTATTCGAAACTACCTATGCACGTATTATGCATCTCAGATGTGAGTAAGAAGGCTGAAAATGACTCTCCACTCTCGGGTCAGTTTTTTGAGCGTACCAAAAAATCTCGGAGGTTGGGGACAAAACTGATCACGGATTCGGTTTTTACGTCGAAAAATACATGAGAAACACATGTTCACACCTGTAAAACACTCCAACTCGAAATTCGCATTTTTCAGGGCCACTGAACGAGCCATGGATACACGGATTTGATACCTTTGATTTTTTCATTTCTTGGACCAGCTAGATCTCGGCTTTTACTGCATCAAATTGACTTCTACAAGTAGTCATTTTGAAAGAAAATACCTCAGCTCTCGATTAAAAATACTCCCGAGAGCGTAGATCAACGCGCATGCGCAGGAGATGCGAAATACTGATTCAGAATTTGCTTCAAAATTGATCTTTGACGTTTTTGGCCGGTTTCCATAACGTGAAAATGAGCAAAACCACCCTCATCCGATGCAAAATGACCTGGTAAATACGTTGGAATAGGTTTCTGACGTTTACCCGGATGTTTAGTATGGTAAAAATGGATTTTCAGTTTTTAGGAATTTTTTTAGGCCCCTAAATAAGAAGTGATCGGTATGCAAGTATCCTCCATTCATTTGTTGGAGTTCTGAAAATATGTCAAAAAAATTTCAGATCGATTCATTGAGATGCGTCTAAGTGTGATCCAATAGAAGAAACATCGGTTTTCAGCGTTTTTCAGGGGGATTCTGGGGTGCCGTACACATCAGAGGCGACTTTGGGACCTACAAACCTTTGCTTTCCTCATATTTTGGGGTTACAAAGTGGGGAAAAATACTTTCCGGGAGATACCGAACGAGGTCCACTTCACCATGCTTAATCGCTGAGTCCCTTTCGCTGACTCATGTCACAGATCGAGTTGATTAATATTAAATTGATATATATCCGACAGTGGGCTGAAAATCTGTCGGGTCGATTCCATATGGAAATAGCGGGTTAAAATCATCTTTTTCGCAAGCGCTTGCGCATGTAAGACTTTCATATATAAAGCCGTTTAAGATCTCGACGTTCGGCCACTTAGGTCAAGTGCGTCGGGGACTAACCTCGGCAGATCATCTGTCCCCTTGACAAGCCAGATCTGACGAGGAATGGCGAAACGCACTGTAATCCGGCGTAAAGTCAAATTTTTTTCCATATGTCTCTTCTCACCCTTACACTTTCCATCAAAATCCTCCAAGTTAACCTCGCAACCATACGAGGCTTGGAGATGCATAGTTCGAGTTGAAGTAATTCAACTCGATCTGTGACATGAGTCAGCGAAAATTGTTGACACAATGCCACTCGCAGAAGCCGATCAATTGAAATTCAATCATTTTTAATTCCCGCCAGTGATAAATACAGTGCTTGATCGTATCGATCGAGTACAAATATTAGTCCCTCTCAATCATTCATGTTCATTCGCAGTTTCTACTCACATTGTCAGAAACTCGCTCTTGACTCTCCCAAAACAACCATATTCCTCTGGAATGCTTCAGATTGTTTGGTCTGTGATGATGAACACTATTTACAAAGTGATAATGGCAACAAACGTACCAAGGGACTAACACCAATATCCAAAGTCAGCACATACTAGTGTAGTGGCAAAATTTATAGCATGTTTATATTCCAGTTATGAATCTGACTACAGCTGGAATACCTGAAATTTTACGGTTGACTTTATGAAGAATGTTCCATCTTGATTCAACGTGAGGTAATCTCATAGAAGCGGATAAGGATTTTTCCTCAACTAAACAACTTATAATTATATTTGGACAACATGCACCGTGACGTTTGAATATTAAAGACTATGAAATGAGAAGTATCTGTCTAAATATCCAATTGGTCCACATAAACTTCCCATTCCCCCTTGCTATACTTGGGGATTCGAATGCTTCACTGGGTTTTGGGATTGGATGAGAAGATATGGACATTGAGTGGTGAAATCATCAAACTATGGTCTGCCAATTACATGTTTTTGAGTGCCGATTAAGGTCAGTGGTATCAAGACCTCTACGGCTTCATCATTTCCATTGTATTACCATACACCAGAAACCTGGAAATGAAGTGGGATCTCTTCACCAAGAACAGAGTTCTTCTATTTCAGTTGGTTCATCCTCATTTGTACTTTGTAAAATACTCATCTGATGAGAGAACAAATACATGGAGAACCCGGTGTTGCCTTTGGGTATCTGGTCTAGCAGCTGAGGGACGGGTCTGAGACTCACTTTCACAATTCTAATAAATTGTTATGATTTTGTTTCACGACATGTTGTTATTATCAGATAACATAAGGGTACACAACAACACCACAGCCGACTGACTGCTAGTCTAGTGCATGGCTGTGCACAGCTGTGCACGCTCGCATGGAAATAAAGGTAAGTGATCCTGGCACCGAATTTGTCAGCAGCGGAAATTCCGAAAGGAGAAATCGATGAAAAACAATGTTATGCAGATGCAGCTGGTATGGCCATGGGCACTTGTGGGCACTCACGGGAGTAGTTAATGATGCGATCAATTCCAGTCTACGGCGTCAACCTTACCACGACGAACAAACCAGGCCGATGGCTGACAGTGTGGTCGGCGGGAGACAGTGATTACGTGACATCGATTTGAACGGGCGTCCAACTTTCAATGATCATTTAAAAATACTTATCGTTCACCAAATGAGAAAGTGTATTGTAACTTCGTTTTTCACGTCATCAACTCCATTTCAACAAAGTAATTTCATTGCATGCGTGTTCGCTATTGCTGCTACCTACACAGAACGGGATGAGTATGTGATGGATTTTGGAGAGGCGCTCCAAAGGCACGCATCGGTAGTTGCCAGTATGTGACGGGTACTGAACAAGTATGTGACGGATTCTGGAGCCCTCGCTCAGCGAGCCGCGTGACAGTAAATACATGTATGAGCCAAGTACGTTACGAATACGTGACGGACTCTGAGAGCGGGTCATGGGGTACTATGAGGCAGTAGTTGCCAACACGTAACAGGTACGGGACGAGCATGTGACGGACTCCGTGAGCGCAGCTGGTCCGATTCAACGTACCTTGAATGACGGTGTGTCCTGCTACGTAATTGTCACGTAGTGAATATGTGATGACACCAACGTACGCAGGGAATCGATGAAGTGCGGTAATGGCTGGCATATTTGAAGCGTTGGTACAATGCAAATTAGCCATACATACCACGAGTTAGCTGACTAACGTGCCATCCATTCATATAATGGATTCACAAGATGATATATGGGATAGAGTCTCAAAAACAACTCACATATAATCAGAATACTCTCCGATCACTCTACCCCTCTCGAAATTCAGTCATCCTTTCATCAAGACGATTGTATTTAATTTGAGAAACAGTATTTCAGGACTGATTATAGTTTCATAACGTACCTAGATTGTCAGGTCAAAGTAATGAGAGATTACACTTCAGGATGGGAGCATCAAGGTTATCATGGATGGCCAAGGAGTTGGTTTTTTTAAACCTATGGGTAGGCAAATTTTCTCCGTGATGTGAGCCGCATACGTTTTTCCATCGACGAGTAATTGGGTGGTCGAATCGTGATCGATAATTTCCTTATGGAAATGGCATCAAATTGGAATGAATGAATGAATGAATGAATGGAAGATGGAGCAGAAAGGAGAGGTGACTATGCAAAACTGCTCCGCGGATTGGATATCATAACTTTTCAATCATACTCCACAGAGTTATTTTGGTTGATCCTTGGGAAAGGCCACAATGTTCACGAATCCACGTTGGGTTATTATACATGCATCTGAAAGGAATACACCCACAAAGAGAGTCTCAAATTGAAGTCGTCTGTATCTGATTTTATGTACATGGGTGTTTTGGCAAAACTTATAAGATAATTGTCGAACGAATGATTAAGGGTACCTCTACATATATTCTTGCTGTCTCAGATTACGAACTTCTGAATGATATTCGGATTAACATCAAATTTTGTTTGACGGTTGAAATGTTCCACGAGCCATTGTGATAAGTTTTATGCTCAGGAATTCATATTTATAGTAGTAGTGGATGGGTTCTTGAATTCTTGATTTCTGACGCTTGGGTGGACCGCAAAATTGGTTTGTACGTGCAAAAATACATAAGAAATGATGGTTGGCACGATGATCAAGATCACGGGGACAGCCTCCGCTTCATTCGATCAGTTTGAAAAATAACCCAACGAAGAGTAAAAAAACATGTAAAATTCAGTTCTGATCGATCTTGCAGGACTTCGTCCTCAATATTCAAGAACACGAGGACGATCGACAAAAGTCATACATGGAAGAAAGAAACCGACTTATTAGGAAATCTTCAGGGCTCTTTATCCATCAGAAAACCGCGGAAAAGTTTTCTCATTAGCACGTGCAAAATGGCAAGAACTGTGAACTCAAGCGTAACAATTTGAGAAATTTTCCATTTTTCGGTTCACCTTAATGTATATGGATGAATTCACCTAGAAATGATATTTATGGAATTTTTCGATGTTTGAGTGCTTACAAAATTGCATGAAATGGCATTCGGCCTCGGTCATGAGGTTCCTCGCTTCCGAGCGATTATTTCGACCCTCGCCTGCGGCTCGGGCCGAAAACCAATCCCTCAGGAGTGAGCTACAACCTCATAATCTCGGTGCGGAATCTACTATTTCAGTCTCGATTGAAGGTGACACTGTTTAGCCATCACTCTCGCTATAGGTAAGCGTGCTCCATCAATCGGCAAGACAAATCCCTGACTGGTTGCTCCGGTATTGTGATAAATATATCGCGTAGGTCTTTCATGAAATTAATAAGTTTTCTTCAAGTGTATCAAATCGCTACACCCATTACATTCGCGAATCTGGGAGTTGGAAATAAAATGAACTATTCTGTGAATCCAAAAAACATAACCCCGCATGTCCAACAGCGCGCTAGAAAGTTGATGCTCGATATGAGTCTCTCTATCCTCGATTATCCTGCTTCCAGCGGAATCAAGAATTCAAGTCTCTCGACATTAGCGGATCCGTTTTTGTCTATACTTCTTCCATATCATGTTTACTATATCTTCTCTTGGGTTTAGTTTACAACAAGAGTTTCTCAATAAAGATTCTGATTTTGATAATTAAAAAAAGAGTATACAGAAGCATGTACATTTTGGAGATTTCTTCATTATGAGTGATTGTAGAGCCCATATCACATATATTGTGAGAATACTTATGAATGTATCTCGTAATGGTGGTGAATTGGACATTTTCACAGTTTAAGATATCCAAAATGTTGAAAATAACCTCGAAAAAGCACTGGATACATCTAAATATGGAAAGTAATGGTTGAGGCATACTCTAATAATGAACATCCCTGTGCTTGACTTTATTCGGAGGGTCGAAAGGCTACTTCTTGATACACTGTGTGTACAAGTGTACTTTGCGTACAGTTTGCTAAGTCTAACTCACAGTTCATCAAGAATTATAGTTTGATACAGGGTGTAACATCTATTTTTCGCGTCATCGTGATCATCCCGATCCTCACCTGGGGCTCGGACCGGAATCTTATCACTCGAACGCGAAGGATGTTTCCACACCCTTGTATCGAAATGTACTATTTCACTTTGCGATGGCGGTGAAATTCACCTCTAGACGTTATGTTTTTGAAAATGCCATTAACTTACAGTAAAGGAGCTGTTGCAAATGAGGCCAAATCTGCTCCAGAGAATTGGGACTCCAGGTTGCACTGAAATGTGTGTTTTGGGTGTCTGAATATGCATATGAATTTTTTCCGCGTCAAACCAAAGCGTCTCCCAGTAGTGGGCAAAAAGGTGTCCCATTTAAAATACACGTGGAACGCACTTTCTAGCGTCCCTCTCAAAATTGGCCCAATGGACTATAACGGCTCCAATGAGGATTTGTTCTTGAACAGAAAATACAACTTTTAGGGGTTTTTTCATGGACGGGAAATGATGTGCTGGTACCGAAAAACCACTTGAGAGATGGAAAATGCGGATCTTTCACGCTAAAACCGGGGAATACTCGAACGGAGTGGGATTAATCGAAAAGTTGCAGAGGACCAAAGTTGTAGATTATGTTCTAAGCTTCCATTTGGCATCGGTTTTTTATGCATGTATTGGTTGGGGGTTCCCAAAAAACGACCAAAAGTCGTAAAAAACCATATCTATTGGATTTCTTGGCGATCTCGGGGTAAAAATGGACTGACAAACTATCATATCTTGTAGATCTCATCAAAATACACATTTTTGGTTCCCATAATTTTTTCGAAAAAACGCACCAGATTCGAGTTTATAGCGAAAAAAAGCCGGAAATAGGCACTCTCCAACGTTCTCACGCAAAATACTCGAAAAACGCAAATGGAAACCCTATATAATAATTGCGTGAAAAGTTGCTTTTTTTCGTGTACTTCAAAATGAAAAAAAAATTTATAGCGTTCCGATGTTCCTGCTTCGAGGAATATGCATTTTCATGCCAGATAACAAGTTTGAGTGGATAAATTCATGGTTCCAGCATGCTATATGCAATTCTACGTCAATGAGTCATACAACTACATCAATCGGACATGCAAAATCACCAATTTTCATCCACGATCATCATTCGGAGCTATATAAGGTTATGATAAGGATCGAATCTTTGAACACCAGGATTGTTGTCTTTCTCAAAACTTTTTCCAACTATGAGAATATTGTAGTGTACGAGACTACGAAAATAACCATTCATGAGAACTCATACTCCATGGCTTGGATTGATATCACAAGTTGATGTCGAAAATTTTCAAACTAGTGAAATCTACTTAACCAGCCGTGACAGTAGTCCGCCTGTCAAGCTAGACGACGAGATTACTGGTAGAACAAGTTTTCTGAGTAAGATGACAACGGAAGTTATTCGTTCTTCACGTTTTATACCAAAACTCGTGTGTCAGTCAGTTCACCTGTTCATAATAGCTATAGTATCCTTTGATATCACATATTTGACTTTGAGGTTCAATCTGACTCAGTCATCTTCATCTGTAGATTTGGATATTCGCAATATGCAAATAACATTAGAAAGGACTCCTTTATTCTGAGAAGAACGAGAAACGTCAATTCTCTCTCCCTGACGAGATGGCATATGGTTCCCATTTGATTATTTGGAGAGCTTTGATTTTGAGAAAGAAAGGAGCCCTCTTAAGACATATCTCGCTATGATATCTGATTTTTTGGAACCCGCCAAAATTATGAGGACCACGGATGCGTATCCAGGAATGTGCATATTGGAGAAATCGTTTGAGCCTCTGTTGCGAGTGACTCGAGGTATTATGATTTTTGGGCTATTTGCGATTTTTTTTAGAGGGAGAAGGTTTGAATCGGGGATTCACATCTACCAACGTACGAATTCACACAATATCAACAGATTTTGGCAGCTGCGACTTCCGGGGAACCCATGTGCGTGCAGGCTTGCCAGTGTTGGGCCTTGACAAATGAGGAATTCCAATAGCACCGGAGAATTTTGATGGATGTGCCTAGTTTCCGGAATATTCTAGGGCTCTGAACGGTGATCGTGGATGAAAATTGGTGATTTTGCATGCCCGATTGATGTAGTTGTATGACTCATTGACGTAGAATTGCATATAGCATGCTGGAACCATGAATTTATCCACTCAAACTTGTTATCTGGCATAAAAATGCATATTCCTCGAAGCAGGAACATCGGAACGCTATGAATTTTTTTTTCATTTTGAAGTACACAAAAAAGGGCAACTTTTCACGCAATTATTATATAGGGTTTCCATTTGCGTTTTTCGAATATTTTGCGTGAGAATGTTGGAGAGTGCCTATTTTCGGCACTTTTTCGCTATAAACTCGAATCTGGTGCGTTTTTTCGAAAAAATTATGGGAACCAAAAATGTGTATTTTGATGAGATCTACAAGATATGATAGTTTGTCAGTCCATTTTCACCCCGAGATCGCCAAGAAATCCAATAAATATGGTTTTTTACGACTTTTGGTCGTTTTTTGGGAACTCTCAACCAATACATGCATAAAAAACCGATGCCAAATTGAAGCTTAGAACATAATCTACAACTTTGGTCCTCTGCAACTTTCCGATTAATCCCACTCCGTTCGAGTATTCCCCGGTTTTAGCGTGAAAGATCCGCATTTTCCATCTCTCAAGTGGTTTTTCGGTACCAGCACATCATTTCCCGTCCATGAAAAAACCCCTAAAAGTTGTATTTTCTGTTCAAGAACAAATCCTCATTGGAGCCGTTATAGTCCATTGGGCCAATTTTGAGAGGGACGCTAGAAAGTGCGTTCCACGTGTATTTTAAATGGGACACCTTTTTGCCCACTACTGGGAGACGCTTTGGTTTGACGCGGAAAAAATCCATATGCATATTCAGACACCCAAAACACGCATTTCAGTGCAACCTGGAGTCCCAATTCTCTGGAGCAGATTTGGCCTTATTTGCAACAGCTCCTTTGTAAAACTATTAATGAATATTTTCTCAGAATTTCTTATTATTATGAGCTCCACAGTCACTGAGGACACCAAAAAAGACATTTTCACTCTCAGAATTGCCGTAATGTCTTACTGTTGCATCTTACATTGGTTCAAACCTGAGCGTTGGATGAAAAAAACAGCTTCTTTCTTCATATTAGAAAATACGACGATGTCAAGAGTATTCGACTTCAATAAAGGTTCATCGTCTAACTAAGAATCAGACGAATTTTGTCTTACACATCTCCCGATCAGAAAGTTATTCCGGGTCCCGGACTAACAGTTCCAATCTGGATCCAGTTTGAGTCCGGGTTCCGGATCAATTGTTCCGGGTTTAGTCCGGGTTAGAACCCGGGTAGGATCAATTTTGGATCAAGGCTCCCGGATTAAACTCTTTGTTACGAGGCCCGGATTGGGACTGGATTGCCCCCGGAACAAAGTTTCTCAATGTAAAAGGTAGTGTTGGTTGAGATAGACAGAGTAAGACATAGTGAAATACTGATGACAGCAATTATTATAATGTATGCTCAGGTGTCGAATTATGATCGTATCATTATTTGACGTTTCAGAGCTTTCTGATGAGATGAGTAACATGATCAGTCTGATATCTGATATGGAATTGAAATGATCCAATAGCTCATACTTCTAACAAGGTTATGTTTTATAACACTGCGCTCTGCTCTCGATGGCTAGGGGATAAGGCTCTTTCATGAAATACAAAACTAACTTTAATTCGTGATCTTATTTCTGGAGCTGAATACTTTGATGCCCAGGTCTATGATGAAATAATTGTAGCCCCTAGTTCATCTCGAAGCTTGAACTCAGCTTCTATTGAACGAACAATCATTGATTGTTCAAGTGTGCTATATTACTATTAGATTTAGGCATATTATTTTTATATGCCTCTTATTGATTAACTAACTGGCTCATATCAGAATACATTCACGTAATACCTACAAAAACTCTCCTCAGAACGTATAAAAAGCAAACATCAATAACAGATCTCATCCTGGACTTAATTTTTTTCCTCAATGAGTGGGCATGTATGAGAAGTTGAACTTCTGGCAAAATTCTATTACCACCAAGGATCTTACACATAACTCTTAAGAATGATTGTTCCAAGAAAGATTGAAAGAGACTAATTGAATTAATCAAGCAAACCGTACACTAAATTTCAATTTTTCTATCACAAAGTCTTCAAAAATGTTGAATCTTATGAAACGCTTGTGAAGATCAATATCCCTAGAAAGTTTCCTGGCAACATAAACAGGAAATATGTATTTAGATCCAAAAATTGCTCTTATGAGTCTCACAAAACTCATTTGTAGATTTGCTGCTCGAATATTTGTAGGATTAGAAAAAATTAGGGAGTCATCCGAAAGGACAATTTTATTATTATGATAATCGAGTGCAGTTCTCTATAGCATGTCAAAATGACAGGTCTGTTTTAAACAAGGTTTCGTGCTTTGATACGTAAACTGAAATCTCTCAGCCATCCTATAGTCTCATGCAGATTGTTGAATATTATGCGGTCATTGTCAGATAGGATGTCCTAAATCCTAAAGAGGTTGTATCAAGGGTTACGCGCAACCAAAAGTTTAGAGGGTTTCACACATATGTCTTCAGAAAATGAATTTTTGAGCAGAAATCATTCCCATCACTTCCAAATTCATTTATTGAGCAAATGCATATGATAGTGCAAGATGGTGAGAATGATAATAATACCAGAAGAGTATTGAATCAGCTACCCTACTTATTGTGAAAAAAGTTACATGCCCCTTTCACAAAAATTTGAGTCTGACTTTCGTCATCATGTTTTTTCATGACATTATTGTCATCTGCATAATTACAAAATTTGCAGTTGAGCTCATTAATCATTTCAATGAATTATTTTTCAGTCCAAATCGGCTACTGAATAGATCCAGTAAGAATTCGTTGAAATCGAACTTTGTTTTCGTTCTGGAAAGTTAATTCGGCACCCAGATCAGACCTGGATTGAATTTGGAACAGCGCCACTGTTAGTCCGGGTGCTGGATCCAAACTGGATCGAACCCGGGTTCCAAACCGGAGTAATTCCGGATCCAGTTTCGGCCCGTTATTCCGGGACTCGGATCCGTCCCGGACTCAACCCGGAAAACCTTTTCTGATCGGGCTCCTGCTGCACGAGCTATGTTCAGACAAGTGAAACTGTTCAAAGTTGGATATCCAACCGCTCTACAAATAATTTCGTATATGATTGTGATTTCTGTGTGTTCGCGAATCGTCGAAATCTTAATCGTGGATTTAACGGAGGCTTAAAGAGTCCATGGAATTATTTACCTATCTCTCGCAAGAGAAGTATGATCTAACCTATTATAAACATAAAAATGCATCGGTGAGCCTGAGAGTTCTGCAGTTCAGCTACGAATGATGCTTGCTGTAAGATCAAATCCCGCTTTAGACGGAGCGTTTGCTCATCTTGAAGGTTTTCATCTCACATTTGTCGCATCTTGCGGTAAGAACGAAATCAATCTGACGGTAAGGATTTCTTTCTGAAGTGAAGGTGGGAATTCCATAAATGTTCACAGACATACCTCAATATACCCTTCCCTTAACTACGCGAGTGACATCATTTCCGTGGAACCCCATCCGACTTCCTCCTTCGATTCTGTTGGTGCAAATTGGCATGTTCCAAAAACTTGCTAACCACTTTTTGATCCTACATTCATTCCAAAATATAAATTATCAAGTTTGTAAATCCAAAAACTATTTTTCCCGTATGATGATATGTTATGATGATATATTATTGATCATCCTATGGTTTTCAAGAACAGGCATCGACTACACTTACACTGACATGTTCAATTCGACAGTTCGTGTGATAAGGTAATTGCAAAGATTTGAATCGAGGTTGTCTTCTTCGGAATCAGGCTGCTCCTCCACTGGTGTACTGCTACTAATGACAGCTATAGTTTCAATGACCCGTTGCGGGGATGATGCACTTTGTAACTCTATGCGTGTCATCTGAGAAAATACGGAAACAAGGTATTGTTCCGAGAGAAGGGATTCCAAAAAAGGAACAAAAATTTCTCGGTGAAAAAGCATTGCTTGTATATCAACGGGTTTGATGTACTCATTGACAATATATAACATTGGGCGGTTGTTTGGAACTTATACGCGAGAATATTTGCATTTCTTCACTCAACCTCTGAATAAATATTTGCAGCACACCTACCAGTGTCTCCTTCAATAAGTACACATGGAGCCATCAGTAACAAACGAGAGGCAAAAAATCACCTCGCAATTGATCGTAGCATCTCACTCTTGTATCTGAAGGTGAATGTCGCTCGGAGACCGAGTCAGATGGGAGTTACTTTGAGACATCCTCTCTTATCCGAATGGAACGCAAGTTTACTCGGAATCTGAATGAAAACTTTCGCTGGAAAATTTTGAGAGGTTGTACTAATTTTCGTTGTATCAATCCCCTGAAGATTCCAGTTGTTACAGCACTTCACTGATTCCCTGTGTACGTTGGTGTCATCACATATTCACTACGTGACAATCACGTAGCAGGACACACCGTCATTCAAGGTACGTTGAATCGGACCAGCTGCGCTCACGGAGTCCGTCTCGTCCCGTACCTATTACGTGCTGGCAACTACTGCCTCGTGATACCTCATGATCCGCTCTCAGAGTCCGTCACGTACTCGTAACGTACTTGGCTCAAACACACATTTACTGTCACGCGGCTCGCTGAGCGAGGGCTCCAGAATCCGTCACGTACTTGTTCAGTACTCGTCACATACTGGCAACTACCGATGCGTGCCTTTGGAGCGCCTCTCCAAAATCCATCACACACTCATCCCGTACTGTGTAGGTTTCAGCAATTACTACTGCGAGTATTGACAGGTACGAGTCAGTACGTGTAGCTATAATCCAAGTAGCTACAGTATGGAATATTAGCTATTTCCCCCTTGCCTTACATTCTCTAATGCAATTTATGGTGTTTCCTAAATTCTCCATCAAAAGCATGCTGAATTCACCAGATTCCCCAGTCTCAGAATGGAAGATATCAAGGTCCAGAATACATTGCTGAGAGACAGAAGCAGTGCTCTTCCTGAACTGAGTTTTCTTTCATCGGTCACTCATGGATATTCAAGGCTGCAAACAGCTAATCTGTGTATACTGAAGATTCAAATTTCATGGATCGTTAATGAGAGAAGAAGTGATGAGATCAAGAAGAGGAATATTCAAGAAGATGAGAGCAAGAATCCAAGGAACTTGACAAAAGTGCGGGCTGAGACCATACTTTCTCCAAATCTTTACATATTTGCACCTAATCGAATGAAGAGTCCGAATTCCTAGGTATTTAACATGAAATTTCTGGATCTTCCAAGTGACCCGCTATCAAATCTTGTGGACAAACTTTCCCTGATTACCCTGTTCTCTAGATTAGTACACACCCTAATTTGTATTGGTTGGTCGTATTCAAAATTGTGAATTGGAACCTGGGATAGTGGTCATCAAACTTGAGATGTTTCGAAACTCAAATAATTGAACTATGCAGTAAATGGATGATAAACAATAAAATAGTATATGATGATACAAGGGCACACAAGATGGTTTCCGTACTTTGACGGACTTCTTTAGGCCCGAGCCGCAGGCAAGGGTCTAAATAGTTACGAGGAAGCAAAAACCGTTGCACCTGAGTATCATACTATGTTTTTTGGTCTTCTGTGAGCAAATGAGAAGCGACAAACAGTGTGCAAGCGGCTCATTTGCGCACAGATGATCAAAAAAAAGTTATTCTGATTTCCAGGCAACACACTGTTAGTGTAATCAGCTCATGGAATGTCTTCCATGTTACTCTTAAAACATTCACAGTTCAGGTTTATGGATCGGCAATTTAATTTTTGTTAGATTAAGAATGGACTATTCAACTGTTTCGGATTGGAGCATCCAAAGAAACACAGGGTTATTGTAGTTAGAAACATAATCAACCTTAACTCTAAGAAAGCGCTCTCCATCCCAGTGTCCTTGGATGTTCATCTGATTTAAACTAGATGGAAAATTATTTCATGAAAGTAAAACCCTCCCCATGAAACAATGTTGACCCATCTCATTCAGGGTTATGGGCACAACAAGAAACATAACAGAATCAGTCACTGCGGCATGAATGCAGTGCTACCTTGCTGCAGAAGTGTTTGAACCTTCATTTTCCACGAGTATAAATCTGATGGAATAATAATACAATATCACATGGCAGACTAAGTAGCAGAGTGAGGCAGACTAGGATTCAAGTTTGTAACAACAATGTCACGACACGGAGTACGGCGGCGAGAAGGTGATGGGCTGATTAAGACGATGTTACGTGAGTGAATACCTGAATGCTACTGGAATACTCGAATCAGAAACCGATGCAAATATCATAAATCTCCATAAAAGGTGGGTACCTGGGAGTGATTTCAGATCACTCCGTAAAATGCTCAGTATTCGAGAAGCTTTGTAACGTTGACACTCTCATGCACGTGCCGATGCTCCGGAATTGAGTGAGCATGTTAACCGCCCCGGAGGAGCACCAGGAGTGCCCCGGCATATTATCCGCCCTCAAACCGTGACTTCTTTTAGGGTTTTCTACTGAGCACAAACTGAGTCTTTCAAATTTATTCCAGTGAGAGATTGAGTCATTTAACATTGATCAATAGCGATTTTCAAATTTTGGGAATGCGATCAGTCTTGCATGCATTGAATATCACCTACGCCTCATTGCAAATAAAATTAAAAAACTGAATCAGCTTTGAGCAAAACTAAATCACCTTCACATTTGCGAAATTCGCTGTGATTCATAAATAAGTTGAGCAATGATTATTATAGAAGCACTCAGGTCACCTGCCGCTAGCTTGGCAGTAACTTGGGTGGGTGATTTGAGTCTAGCTCGGCAAGTGACCTGGGTGCTCTCATAATAATCATCGCTCAACAATAGATTACAGCCAATTTCGCGAATGTGGAAGTGATTCAGTTTTTCTGAAAGCTCCCACGAGGTGCGGTTGATATATAACGCAAATGAGAATGATTGCAGTCCTAATATTTGAAAATTTTTAATAACTAATGTAAAACAACTCAGTTTTCAAATGAAGTCAATTTGGGAGACTCAGTTTGTGTTTAGTAGAAAACTACAAGAGAGGTCGCGGTTCGAGGGTGGAAAATATGCCGGGGCACCTCTGGTGAGTGAGGCGGAAGCACGATCATAAGAGGTCCGGAGCACTATTCAAGTCCACGATCGATTGCGTTCTGCGTTCACGATCTGGTCGTGAGTTGCGCGAACTATTGACACGGTCCGCTTGTTCCAACATTCCTACCGCATTAGCTGCACCCGGCTATCTTTATGGGATTGAAGGTAAAACATTCACTAACTAGCTACTCAACTGAAAAAGAGGGCTGCATCGAATAAACGTTGATTCACAAGTGACTCTAACAATTGATTCAGAACCAGTTTCAAAAATTCGGAAGTCATTGCAAAAATCGCTGCCAATCAGAGGAAAAGAACTGGGATACATAATTCTAGATGGCAGCAGAAAATTTTACAGGATATGACTCTGATTCGAAAAAATACCAATGATAATTCAATAATAATGAGAGTTGCGTGACACATTTTTACATTGCTGAGCCCGATTCGGATCGTTCAACCCGAAATCTCAAACTCGAAAGAGAATAACGGTATACCCCATTCAATCCTAGCGATAGTCAGTTGGCCGAATAGAGTCCTTTTAAACTGCAGTCGAGACGAGTTTTATCGTCTCGAGCTCACGGGTATATTCGCAATATTGAGAAGTAAAAGTGAAAAGATTTCAGGCGCAGACGCCCAACGGAGATACGAATACACTCCTCCACTTGGGTCCAGTATAGTAGCCGACAAATGAGAAGAAGGGAGAGAGACAGTATTTCTTTTGTTGCGGTAAAACGCAAACGTGTGGAAAGAGAATAAAAACTTCATGCCGAAGGCACGGTGACGAGTCGTATTGGATAATATTGAGAAGTTAGTCAAGAGTAGGACTCGCGAGCGGGACGGCAGAGCTAGAGCCGATAGGCCAGCCCCGATCCCAAAATTTTGCAATTCAAGTAATTTAGAAAATAGACGACAGTGAAAATAATAGTTTGATTCTAAAATCAGTGATAATATTCTTGAGTCCCAGAAAAATTCATGAGACTGATTGAATTTCAGACTTAGTGACGAATAGATAGTGTCAAGTGAATCAGAATAGAGAACAAGGATCACGTTTAGCAGATCATCAGCCATCTAACTACAAAGGAGTGTCGTGAGTCGGACTCGAGCGATCACACGCCCAATCCTTTTTGGATTGTATCCTTCTCTCTCTCTTCGTCTTTTCTACCTCTCGTTCGCCACGGCTCGACAACCAAAGTAGCTTGTTCATGGTGTGAGATATACCAACCGTATTAATTCCTTGTACAAATCAAACTCAAATAAAGCTTCGGTACCTAACCTAACTACGCCAGTATAGATATTTGCCCTCAGGAAATCTAGACTGTTCATGCACGCGGCACCCTTCCTCGTTCCGGTGCCGACGTGAACGTATCCGTCCGGGTATACATCAGAAACGATCCCGAACTTCCCTGCATTTATTTCCACTGTAAGGGTCTCTATTCCCAGGTATCTACCGAAAATAGAGTGTTAGCAGATCTGCTGAGTTAGATTTTGCTTTATCTTTCAAGGAAGATCGGGGTAGAAACCTAACATAACTAAAACTGGTAGCAGAGCGTGGTTTCTGTGTTGCTGGAGTTCAGGTACAATAACGCAAGAAGCAGAATCTAGAAAATGACCGATAGAGAGCGAGTCGACCCCTTTAGACTCGAGAGAACAACGGTATCACAAGGGACAATTATAATCACCCTCATCAAACATACGATATGCGCCGAAACCAGAAAAACTTCGAGGGAATAATTCCAATTATGGAGGTTCCAACATGCGAATGGCTCTTCCGGGCCACAATGGTCACAATCATAGCGACGTTGTCCGCAGAATCAGTAACCCAATCTCCACCCCTCCCGTTACTCAAATTTCCGAAGGGAGTGGTACTTATTTCGAATACGCAGGCACGCTGAGAATTATATAATACAACGGTCACATTTCGCGTATCAGATAACCCTAGATCCCACAGTTCTTCACGTGATCAACAAAGCATACAAACTCCGAATATCTACGATTGCTGACACATGCCCAAGTACATCAAATGCATGCCGGATCTATTTAGATAAGCTAGAGGGATTTTTTATGAAAATAGATCGATTAGAGACCCACCTGCAATTATTCAAGAATTTTTCCCCGAAGATAACACAGTTGTTCTCAACGAAAATTTCACTTCACAAGAGATGAGATGGCCCAAAATCTATAGAGGAGCCGACCAATCAGCCATAATCTCATTTACCCCCATCAAACACGTATACATTCAACTACAGCCGAAATTTACAATCTTCTAGGCTCACTCAAAAATTTAAGTAAAATCATGGAAGGAAAATACACGTTATTTCGTCTAAAAACCCGGACGAGTACTTTAGGGCCGCGGAAACCTAGGGATACGCGTCCGAAGCCACGGAAGCTTTCCAAACTTCCATTTATAATTTCATCATGGGAATACTTGAAACAATGAGGGTCGGAAAGTTATCTTTGCTGTTGTTAGGCCAGACTAGGCGCTAAAGTTTCGGACAATTCATGAAAAACATGTACCCAGACGGAGAATGGGACCTCAACGACGAACTTTTACAATTTTTCATCCAAAGAAGAAACGAAACGATCGTAACCAATTTGGAAATGCCCTTACTAGATAAAGAACGCTACCAAAGTATAATACGAATTTCCTGGGATCAAGACTTAACCCACACACTATAAGCCGCGTCTCTTTGAAAATCGCATATATCGGATTAAACGCATGGGGAGAAATCATTTCGATACCACTACAAGATGAGTTATGTACTCGCACCAATACGGGAGCCGCGTGTCACGGAATAACTCTAGTAGAATCACGGATGACTTGCAAAGGCGGGATCCTTACAGGAATGGATACCACTGATTTGTGCTCCACAGAAATGCGTGAATCACGAGAGGCCCAGGTCACATTCCTCAAAAGGTCCGATTCCTGGCTCGTTTCTGCCCGAAGAATCCCGTGGGTATAGTGCGATCAAAATGCGAACATACATGCGAACGAGATACAGCCGGAATATACATGTTGCCGCACAGCGCAGTAATTTAATTGAGAGAGAACTGTTGCCTCAGAGTCGACAACACCACTTTAACTGCTACGGGATATCAAAATCCACCCTTAATCGAACCAAGACATCATATCAGAGCTCGTCCCGAAGAGTCAGTAAAACCCACCTTCAATATTCTCCATCATTCCAAACAGTGAGTTCCATTTACATTGCCATAATAGTGGCATTAACTATCTACACCCTATGAGCCGTGATTAAGCTCCAAAAGCGGGTTTCCGAAGCGATTACTATCGAATATACATCTATACGCGAGAATCAGTTGACACACAACGTATTCATCGACTTAGGAATAACGCCCGAGAACTGCCTCAACTCATCACGAAGAAATGCAGGCCGTGGTCGACCATATATGATGGACCCAAGCCTCCTGTGCCGGTCATGAATTTCAAGTGGGACGAAAACCTCTCAATAGCTGAAGTCCACGCGGAAGCCTCTATCGAAGACATTCCTTCAGTCGAGTTACAATAAGAAATGCGTCCGTGAAGAGAGAAAAATAAGTTCTTTGCTTCAAGACGACAGTTCCTCGATGACGCAATGCCTGCACCCCGCCCGCTTAACGCTAAGATACTAAATTAGTATCTTAGGTAATTAGGCACGCTCCGACTATAACGCCCAAGTAAATGTTATACAGTCAAATCTCCGATACCCATCTTATATCAGATCCCTGGAGCAAATGCGTCTTGGGTAGGCTCCTATATTACGCGTACAATTAGTCTCAAGTGACACGGGTGTGGTGATCCCAAGTGTAGGGCCCATATACTGCAAACATACTTCAACCTATAAAATCACACAGCAGCCGGAGTTGATTGATTTATCCTCAGCCAACTCTGTCGTAACCAAGTGAGGTTCAATGAGGTGTATTGCAAGATTAATTTGACGGCACACTTCGCATTGAATGAAGAATTCTGAAGTAAATGCTGTGATCATCGTAGTGATCATAACCATAATATTCAATTTTGTGACAATATTTTTACTCGGGCTTCAAGAATTCATAAATTGGGGTTTCGATATAATCGAGAGTGAATACTGAATGGATTTCAACTTCGAGTTTTTATTTTTGGGAGTAATCTTTGCACTACTGACACTAAATTATTTATATTTCAGTTTTCTCAATATTATTCTCGTAAAATATATCGTCGATATTTTATCACCCAGTCAAATTTCGAGTGAAAGTAATTTCAAAAGCGAGCTTTACGAAACGGCATAGATTAAAGGAGTTACCCCCCTAGTGCATTAACTTGCACAGGAGTCCTACACCTACCTATCCACGATCAATTCATCCCGGCTGGAAACGGTCGCGCGCCTATCGCCTGCCTGCCGCGCTTTAGCCGGGCGGCTGCCGCGCGGTAACCACGCGTCTGGCCGCGCATTACTGGAATTTCGGGGAGAGGAAACCATCCCATAATTATGGTATACTGAGGTCAATACTGGGTGAAGGGTCGAAGGGGAAAGATTAAGGCGATGCGGTCACCATGCAAGCTGAACATCATTCCCAACTTCCTCCGATTTTTTTGCGATTTGGGCTAAACGACGAGCGCACAAATATTTGTTATCATCTAACTTGGATTCGTCCGATCTTCGTTAAGCCCAAATTGCAATAGAATCGGCAAAAGTTGGGAATGGAAATGTGCGTATATCATAGGTTAGGACGTTCCCGCGGCCGAGTAATTCCCACTTTTCTCCGATTTTCTTATGATTTGGGCTAAACGACGGATTGAGGAATACAAGTTGAACAATAACAAGTATTCGACAACTCGTCTCACACTTTGAATCATCAAACTTCTTATGAGTAGGGTAAGAGAGCGGGGGAAAGCAAGTAGGTCAAACCTTTTTCTCACTTTTCCCCATAAGAATAGCATTGCGCGCGGATCCTGACGAATGCATTGCAAGCATAGGAAACTGAACTCTCATGAGTTTGTCACGCATCGATGATTCCGCGCTCGGCAGTCCTCTCAGGTCAAACCTTTTTCTCACTTTTCCCCATAAGAAAAGCATTGCGCGCCGATCCTGACGAATGCATTGCAAGCATAGGAAACTGCATATCATGATTTTTCACTCATCCGCGCTCGCCTCTCATTTTCCCCTCATTGCGCGCGGATCTTTGTATGGTACTCCGAGCTCGGTTCTTCACTCCCGCCCATAAGAATATCATTGCCCGCGGATTCTCACGAAATACATTGGGAGGATAGGCAACTGCTCGTCTCCGTGCTCGGCATAACGGTACTGGCCCGCACACATATCCATCAATAATATTTGAGAAATATCGAGCTCATATTTTTGAGAGATGAGCAGCATAGTCCTTTCACTCTTTCAGCTACTCTCTCTCTCCTCACTTTTGCCACCAGGCGAATAAAGGGAATCAATCAATCAATCAATCAATCTCCTTCGCGCTGCCTATACTTCAGTCCTCTCTCTCTCTCTCATACCTGGCCTTCGCTCGAAATATTATTTCCTGCGAGCAGCGGTCAAGCCCGTTGTTTGAGCATCGAGAGCAGCTGCTGCCCACCTTTACTCGATCTCTCGTCAGCAGTATACAGCAGTTTACCGTCGCTCACACACGACATTATTCTTCAAATTACTTGAAAATTATTCACCCTTCTTTTAATATTATTATTTCTGAATTTACACGTGTCTCATCTTTTGCAAAGTGTAATACTACTCATTGTAGTTTGAAACATATGTGAATATATTGCTTATGCTGTGAGTGAAAGTTTTACCAGTGCAGTTTTGTGAGAATAGCTGATCACCCGCAAAAATCTGATGGTACATTATTCGTTCAAGATGAATGGTGAATTTTGGACGGCCAGTGAGAGTTTTTTCGGTCGCTCACACACGACATTATTCTTCAAATTACTTGAAAATTATTCACCCTTCTTTTAATATTATTATTTCTGAATTTACACGTGTCTCATCTTTCGCAAAGTGTTTTTTGCGAGTGCTAAAGTGTAATACTACTCATTGTAGTTTGAAACATATGTGAATATATTGCTTATGCCGTGAGTGAAAGTTTTACCAGTGCGGTTTTGTGAGAATAGCTGATCACCCGCAAAAATCTCATGGTACATTATTCGTTCAAGATGAATGGTGAATTTTGGACGTCCAGTGAGAGTTTTTTCGTTTTGACTAGAACCTCAAACGGAGTAAGTACTTCAAATTTTTTCTCCCATGAAATAATTTTTGGGAGGGTATCCGAAATTGAAATCAAAGGCAATATTTTTATCCCCACACCCATTCATTTTTTTCTATTGTCGATTATAATTTTTTTTTCTTTTTTTTCATCACATACTATACAAGCACACCATATTCACACTCTAAGCTTTACATTGCAGCTTTTCTTACCTGGGTAGCACTCAGCATACGTTTTTTTTTCTCGTTATATCTATCCAACTTATGAGCTTTAACATTCATAATCACTCTCTTGAGTATCTTAGGCATATTGATGACTAGCATATCACACTCAGCATTATTTTTTAAATCTAGATGATTATTTTTTACCAACCAATCTCGTATACACATTGGTCGATTCAATTTGATCAGTTTCTTAAGTCGAGCCTCTGTTAAGATCTCAACGAACCAATCGATTCCTTTTTCATCCATTTTTCTTCCTAAATATCTATTAAATTCTGAATCGACAAAATACTTATTGATTAACATTTTCTCGAAGCTACTTTGACTTAATGCTAAAACTCTACCCTCTAGATTGCTTATTATTACAATTATCTTAGAGTCTATTTTTCTACAATTGAGTGTGATTCCGCGATACTCTGTTGTCTCTGTCACACCTCGCACTTTATCTAGTCGCAACCTTGTTATTTGCCGACGCACTCGTTGTTCATAAATCGCGCACATTTCATCCCACTCCATCTTGTTCAATGTTATCTTCTCAGTCATATCACTGAGGATGATCTCAAATTTCCCCCGTATATTATCTGCTTCCATGTACAGGGAAAACTCTCGTCCTCTGAAACATGGTAGAGAGAATTTTAGTCAATGTCTTCCCATTTTTTTTTCTTTTTTTAGAAACGCTTTTATAATTAGAAAGGTGGGCTACTCACATTGGAACTATTCTGCTGCTATTCTTGATCCATTCTCTACTCGTTTCTTCTTCATTGAGCGGCAGATCATTGTCCCCCTCGCTCATCCATTCATAAGCTTCAAGCTGATTGATTGTCGATGTGGACGATGCTGACAATTGTCGTTCCTCATTCACACTTATGTACGCTTGTGGTGGTGGTGGTGGCGGAGATGGATCTACCTCAGCTGTTGCCCCTGTTTGATCCATGATATTGAAAATAGCTAATCGTTCATCATTTGGATCCTGTTGCACTGTCTGTGATATAGCTTTTAGCAGAGCTTCCATCTTTTAAAGTTCATCTAATTCACTATCACTCCATTCAACATTGTACGAATCATCAATTACAACGTCTGGCATATCCCTGAGTACTTGCCAAATTGGGATAGACCCCGGGCACGGGGGGATGTCATCATCATCATCGCACGTTGTAGAAGTAATTAATGCAACTTGTACCGGCGCTGGCGTCTCATCGTCATCAACAACGATTATTAATTCATAATCAAAATCATTCCCATTGTTATCGTTATCGCTCGTCGATGATGTAACTTCATTCTCGTCGGCAGCGTCTAGGGGTTGAGGGTCCTGCTCCTTCATCCGGATCCGCTCTTCTTTTATGGGTCGCTACCTCATATGGTGGGGGAGGTGAAGGGGTTGTTGATCTCCGATTCCGGTCGGAACCTTCACCACGCGGTCTTTGCGGAACTGGTGTAGGGGGTCGTGGTTGTTGCGGCGGCGGTGGTGGTGGTGGTGGTGGTGGTGGTGCTACTCCTGCCACCGGCTCGCCCGGTCTCTGCAGCGGCGGCGTGTAGCCTCTATTTTCTCTCTCTGCTTCTTCCCACGACTCGTACAATCGCACTTTTCGTCTACCACCTTGCTCTACAGATGCTAGATATCTGTATTCACTTCCCGTCGGATTGATTTGCTCAATATTATGTCTCAAATTTTGATGGGAAGCACTTGTAAATGCTTTCGGGGCAAAAACGTCAAATTTATCCTCTGACTGAACGTCCTCTAGTTCGAACACAACTGCTGGACCGTATCTCGTTGCTATACTTCTAACACCGAGAACTTTAAAACTTTTATTTAGCGGTAACTCACAAAATTTTTTAGTGTTAAAAAGATTTACTCTATAGTTATTCAGTTGATGGAATAGTGCCATCACACCCGTGGCACAACAACAACTGATTGACTGACTGCAAGGCTCATCCCTCCAGATGGTTTTATACCTTTTACAAAAGAGGGGCTCGCATTATCTATAATTTTTCCCTCCCAAAGTCTTAGTATATAACAGTCCCTCTTTTCTGCGCACCTGCAGTGAGAAGAATTGTTGGTACACTTCATTTAATTTATTCGAGCGCGAAACCTGTACGTTCATCATCTCGTCACTGTCAAGTTTTTTTTTTCTCCATTCCAAAAGAAAACGTATTGAACTTCCTCGTTGCGTGAGGGACAAGATTATCCAGAGCAACCTCACATCGGGCATATGCCATTGAAGAGCCGCATCTAATGCAAATCGCTCTCACAATTTTCACTGAACCGAGTAAAATGCGTTTTGCTCCTATTCGAGATGGTCCTCTTCTCTCTCTCTCTCATGACCTCTCCCCAACAACCGTATGTTTGCAATGTTTTGCAAACTTATCATTGTTACTGTTGTATAAAAAACAGCTTTCAATGAGAATTACCAGCAGTCAGTGTACCCCTTTGAGCAAGTATACACGTCCTGGTGAGTCTTGTGTTATGGCAAATGTATTTCTTTCCTTGAGCATCGAGTATTCTATTCTATTGCAGAAATGTCAGGCTTTCAAAAGATATCGGTATGGTAGGCATGTGAGACACATTCCTACACTCATTCAAGAATTTTCCGAACTTGCTCAGCGCATTACCAACATACTTTTTGCGTCAGAATTTACATCGCGGAGACATAGCCAACACGAGCTACGGAAATACGTCGAGTTACTCAACGACTGTCGATTGAACATCCATTTTTTGAATTGCATACCAATACAGCCCCGGTTTTTCCCTGCGTTGCCCAATAATGGCCAACGTTCTTGAATCATTAATTATCGATTATTCAGAGCTTTTAGATAAATTCAATAGGCTTACCCGTGTTGGTTTGGAACATGTTAATCACGGACGTATCCCGCGACTTATTAAAAAATTTTCTCTAATCTCCGATAGAGTCTCGAGCATTCTATCTTCATCCGATTTTCATCGTAGAAAAAAATTGAAAACCGGTATTAAAGCGCGATACGAAACTATACTCGATGGTTGTCGCTCCAAAAAAAATATTCTAAATTATCTATTAACGAGGCAACCAGAGTCAAATATAGAAAAATTGATATTTTTCGAAGGTCAGAGTGCTTTTTTGAATCGCATCAGAACAGGTTTGATTGCAAAGATTACCTACAAAGATCTCGACTCATTTCTCGAAGATGCTGGAGCAAAAGTGTTAACATTCATGAGACCCATTCTTAAGCAGTACAATACAGTGAAAGTGAACCTTATATTTAGTGCTCACTTTAAATTATCCGACGAATCGTCGCAGATAAAGCACTTTCAAACACAGTACAAATTGATCCTTCATTCGAGCAAATTGAAAGATTGGTATCGCGACTCCGTTCTCACACTAATTACACAAATCTCTGAGTTTGAAGGGGAGGGTAGTGGCTTAGCTCTTGACGAGATCTTAAATCTGAAAATCACCGTGATAAAATCCAATCCTATTCAAGCTTCGTCGAGAGTTTCCCCATTGCCTAGATGGATTGAAAAGAAAAATGCGACGGTCAGCGTTTCAAGCAATGACGACGCATGCTTCATGTGGTCCATTATGGCGGGGACGTTTTCTTTGCCAAAGCATTTACGTCACGTTAAAGAGGCATATCCGCACTATCAATATCATTTCAAGATTTCCAATATCAAATTTCCCATGCAGCTTAAATCAATATCAAAATTTGAAAAATTGAATAGAGATAAAATATCAATTTATGTATATGGAGTAGATTCATCCGATAATTCGTTTTACCCGCTTTATATAAGCAATAATGAGGGGGAAAAACCCATCGACTTATTACTCTACGAAGATCATTACTGTTACATAAAAGATCTATCCCGTTTGATAGCTCACAGTGTCTCTAGTACGAAATCAAAAGTTCATGTATGCAGAAAGTGCCTACATTTTTTTTACTCCTTTGAGAAAATTAATCGACATCGCGAACTCTGTCTAAAAAACTCTGATAAATGCATAACAGCTTTTCCCAAACAAGACTCACTTCAATCTGTGAATCATTATAAAAAACAAGAGCTTCCATACATTTTGTTTTCGGATTTTGAGTGTTACTTGGAACACGTTGACGCTGGATATTTTGAAAACTCCCAAGACGCTCATATGAACAAATTGAAATATTCGAAGCTTGCTTCGAACGCTTATCAGCGTCATGTACCGTTCATGGTAGGATTTTATTTCCACCACAAATACGATCCAGACAAGTGTAGATATGGCTCATTCCGAGGGGCTGACTGCGTGCATCAATTTGCACTAGAACTTGAGAAGATTGCTCGTCAAGTTGAAAGTGTGAGTATGGGTATAGCTCTCTCTCTCTCTGTTTCACGTGCATCCATTCCAATAATTCATGCTCTTCATCCCCCCAAACAGGAACTTCAGAATCCACTACCTCTATATATGAGCGCTGAAGATGAGGACGCATTCCAACGAGCCACAAATTGTCATATTTGTGGTGACATTTTCACCGAAAGTGACATTAAGACATGTGATCATGACCATTTTTCTGGGCTTTTTCGAGCTGCTGCACACAGTTATTGCAATTTGGGATACCGTAAGCAGTATTTCATTCCGGTCGTTTATCACAATCTTTCTAGGTAATTGTTGTAATAATAATTGCATACAATGTTGAAATTTATGATAAAAATTAATAATATGCCCCCGCATTTTCCAGATACGACGGCCATTTTTTGATAACCCACATAGCAAACTCTTTTAAGGGTACAGTGAATGTGATTCCACAGAATATGGAGACCTACATTTCATTCACAAAGAATATACCCGAATCTAGGATCAGTCTGAGATTCATCGATTCGATAAAATTTTTGAGTGGGAGTCTGGACAAATTATCAGCGCTCTTGCCAGTGGAAGAGAAAACCATCCTTTTTTCTCAATTCAGAGATCAAATTGAGAGGATATGCAGTAAGACGGGGGTGTCACAAGCTGATATATTTAGCCTACTCACAACCAAAGGATTCTCCCCCTACGACTATGTGGATGGCCTAGGAAGATTGGAAGAGCAAAATATACCGAGTAAGGACAAATTTTTCAACATTCTGACAGATAGTTCTATATCTGAGAAAAACTATTCACATGTCCAGCAAATCTGGTCCTTGTTTGAGATTAAGAATCTTTTTGAGTACGCAGAACTTTATATGAAAACAGACATTTTGCTACTAGCAGATGTATTCCAAAATTTTCGACACAGCTGTATGAAAAGTTACAAACTCGACCCTGCTTTCTTCTACACACTACCAGGCTATAGCTTCGAGGCTATGTTGTTATATACTGGGGTCAAATTGGAACTGATTCGTGATATTGATATGATCTACTTCATCGAGGCTGGGGTTAGTGGTGGCTTTTGTACCGTTGTTAGACATTTTTCTCAAGCAAACAACAAATACATGTTTGACTTTGACGAAACAAAAGAAACCAAGTACATAACCTATCAGGACGTAAACTCGATGTATGGAAAAGCAATGAGCGAAAAATTACCATATCGCAATTTTCAATGGGTTGAAGACTTTGAAAATTTTAATGTCAATGACATTCCGGATGATTCCGACATTGGTTATATATTGATGGTCGATCTGAGATACCCAGCTCACATTCACGACGAGCATTCAGATTTCCCGTTCTGCCCAGAGAAAATGCTCCCACCTCGAGCCACTCACAATAACAAAAAACTCTTGGCAACATTGCACGACAAGAAAGATTACATTATTCATTACAAATATTTGAAGCAGTGTCTAGCCCACAATTTGGAATTGGTAAAAATTTCTCGGATTTTGAAATTTGATCAGAAGGCATGGTTGGAGCCTTACATTACCGTGAATATCACCCTGAGGCAAGCTGCAAATTTCGAATTTGAGCGCAACTTGTTTAAGCTTTTGATCAACAGCATATTTGGCAAGACGATGGAGAACATTAAGGGTCATAGGGACGTCAAGGTCGTCAATAAATGGGGTGGGCGTTTTGGGGCAGAACGATACATTGCTTCACCACGCTGTAAACGGGTTGTAGTGTTCAATAACAACCTTATTGCGGTAGAATTGGAGAAAACTAAAGTCATTATGAACCGTCCGATATATGCCGGTATGACGACCTTGGATTTAGCTCGAACAATTATTTACAGTTTCCATTATGACTATATTTGCAAAAAGTTTCCTAATCAATTCAAGTTAATATATTCAGATACTGATAGCCTCATCTATGAGGGTCAAATTGACCCATACATTTGCATGATTAAAAAGGATTGTGAGCGGTATTTCGACACATCAGGTTTCCCGGAAAATAACAGATACGGCTTTGTGCCCATGAACAAGAAATTTTTAGGCTTTTTCAGCGATGAATGTCCAAATCACATTATTCGCGAAGGTGTTTTCTTGAGACCCAAGCTATACAGCTCACTTTTGGGAAATGACATAGATGGGCGAGTAGAAGAAGAGCGTAAAATTGGTAAAGGTGTTTCAAAAATACAGCTCAAGAATAGCATAACCTACAACGACTACAAGAGATGCTTTTTCGAAAAAGAAATTTTAGTAGGCGAGCAGAAAAGTATTCGCAGTTTGAATCACAATGTGTTTTCGGTGAATGAAAGAAAAGTTTTCATAACTTTTCTCGATGACAAGCGTGTCACAATGGAAGATGGTATAACAACACTACCTTATGGACATTATCGTCTTGAGGCGAGTACTAGTGAATAAGAATATGTATGATTCATGTATGATGGTTTTTTGGGAATAAATAAAAGCCGCGCTTAAATTTTGAAAAAATTTTTATTATTCCAAAAATGAGAAGAAAAAAAATTTAGAATCACATGATTAACTCCATTACATACTTTCGAATCAAAGCTTCATCTTGAAAAGCTCAAAATTGGGATGCCTGTGGGAGAGCATTGGGGGGGAGGAAAAAAATCCACCACCTATGAAGAATAACGACGATCAAGTAGAACCTTTCTCAGCTGTTCAGTAATTTGATGTAGACCTCGACCATTGTCCTCAACTCGAGCCAAAATTCTCTGATTGTTGTCGGGTTCACGAGCAACTTTACCATCGATTGCCTGAACATTCTTTTCAATCTGATCGATCCTCGATGTGAGATCCTCAATAACATCATTATGCTCATCATCTTCATCATTCAACTCTTCACGATTTTGAGTCACGCGGTCGTTTGTACGCTGAACTTGATCCATAATTTCATCAAGATATGCACGTGTATCCATTATCCCATGTTCACAGCTGTGTGCATTTTCAGTAACTAACTTTTCCAAATCTGCCAATCTCTGCTTCAATTGATATTGCTCACGCAATACACGTTCCTCGATTTCCACCCTATATTTTTGTAGCTCACCCTCGTTGAATTGTCGCATACGATCAATTTCTCCCCTCAAATTTCTATTTTCAGCAACCAGCGTCTCAATTTTCAAATTGCACTGATCAAATTTCTTCCCGAGCAATGAAATTTTATTTTCTGACGTCTCTGCGTGATCTGCGAGCAGCTTTGCAAGCTCATTACAGAGACTCTTGTTGAAAACCACATCAGAACGACACTTTCTCATATCTTCACGAATTTGAATACAATTCTGTTCATACTCTGCGAGAGTACGTTTCATTTCCATCAGTTTTGCATCTAGAGCATTCTGCTGTGTGTTTTGTTCATTGCTCGTAATGTCATAATAGGCCTGATAATTTATAATCATCGATTTCAATTGACTCATTTCATTTTCAACTTTTTCGAGTGCCATTTGATGTTCTTCATATCTCAAATTTAACTCTTCGGTGACCGACTTTCGCGAAACATTGAGTAAGTCAATGATAGTAGTTATCAATTGTTTCTTCTCATCTGCTGATAGTTTGTTACTGATTCTCGAAAACACGTGTTCAAAGCAAGATGAAATCTTCTCCTCAATGTCCATGCTCGAATCCGACTCGATTGATTCATAATGGTCTGCAAAGGCTCGGAGCAGCGAATGACGATTTTCCCCAGAAACTGACTCATCTTTCAGAGTAGATTGCAGAATCAATCCAAAAGCATGATTCACCTTTGAATAGTACTGTCTATCTGTTCCTGCTGTAACGCATTTCAATAGAATTAGTTTTCCACAAGAATGATGTAGAGAGAGAGAGAGAGAGAGATTTACATACCTTTCACAGCATAAGACACTTGTTTTTCCTCTCCCGCTTGACTGCCTCCAGCTCGTCTGCCTCCCCCTCCTGCTGGTATTTTTTCTTGCGACATTCTTTCCTTACTATGAGATGAATCTCCAACTTTAGGATTTTTAAGAGGATCGATAGATGGAGTACTTGTTCCAGTTCTTCCATCTACTCTCTCTTGTTCACCCACTAGTGGTGGTTTATTCTGAACTGGGTCCATTTTCCGTCTCAGATGTGAGCTCTGTGACTTCTGAACACAGAATGATGATCACCCATGACCGGCACTCCTTTTTATACTATGTACCCGCCCTCTCGTAGCTCCTCGAGAATGCTATGGATTTCATTCTGATGACTGGTGTTTCCCAAATCAAATTCGCGTAAAAGTAAATCCAAACGATTGACAAGCTCATTGGGGTCATTCCAGTAGACAATATCAAGGTCAGAATTGTTTCCATGGAAAGTCATAGCGTCTTTGTCCTTGACCTGTTTGATTACGTCATATAGCCCACCTCCTTTCATTCGCATCGCTTCATCATCCGAATTTCCCTCAGACGATGTGTTTGAGAGGAGTCGGAAAGGCTTACTCCCGCACAACACCTTAATGACGTGATTGTATTTCCACCCTCTGGAGCTGATCATTTTCCCTCCGGGCACATTACCAATTCTATGTGGTATGCTAATTAGCAAGAGCCTCTTGTACTCGCTCATGTCAGCATTTGTGAAATCACGTGGTTTATTCATGAAAATTAGTTCAAAGAGTCCAAGTGTACCTTGGAAAACATGCTGTCCATCGACAACGATCTTATCTGTCGCTTTATCGAAAAAAATTTTCGATTTTCCGATACAAAGTTCATTTCTATCGTTGAAGTTTAAACCATAAACGGAGTCTATTTCCTTTGATTTCGTGAAAAGATATGTCATGTACTGGGTGGTCTCATTGCACTTCTCACCGTCTCGTCCAAATTTATTCGAGGCGGTTCATCCACTTCCTTTGCAGAGGTAGATGCATTCTGTCCTCGAGATGACGACGACGATGACGTTTGCAAGAGACTCTTGTTTTTTTTATTCTTTTTGGGCTTCTGGAGTATAAAGGGTGAATCTAAGAGCCTCTTTCTACTATTCTTGATTAGCGGTACACCCAATTGCTCCGCTCCGTAGCTAGATTTTCGAGGAATTTCCTGAATTTTTAATGAATCTGGTGGTATTTCGTACTCGTCGATCTTTTCAGCATCCTCATATTTCTCATCCTCGTCGTCGTCGTCATCGTCTTTGTAGTACTCATTATCACTCTGAATACCACTACTATTCAAAGAATTCTCTCTCTTAATCTTCTTCCCACCCCCTACCACTACATGCTTGTTCAAGGAAATCAATTTTTCCAAAGGCTCAACAATTGGCTTCAAATTCTCCAGATTCATGGACTGATCGCTGACCCTACCCTGACTGTAAGCCTGGTGTTTCTCCCGTATAGCCTGTGATGTGCGTTGAATCTGTAATTTCAGCTCCTCTTGTCGATTTTTTCCCTTTCTTTTCTTTCGATCGCCCCCCTCCCCTTTTTTTCTTCTCTTGTTCGCTGTGGGTCTTACCATGTTGACGATTCAAACACGACTGACACGTTCAAAACACAACTGACGCGTTTAAAACACGACAAAGTCGTTGAACCCACGCCTATATCTGCCATTATTCATAGGATCATCTTTGCTAATGGTTAGAAAATTGAATTTACCCCCACTCCAGCATGTTGAACATAGCTTCTTAATCTCGGGAAATGACATATCAGAGCCTACATGATTGCCATATATATGTTTCAAATTTCCATCGTCCTGATTGAATAGACAAATCAAGTTGGCATTATCTCTTATCATATGTTTCGGAATGGCTGCGTACGACTGTGAGAGATAGAACGTGTCGATGGCGAAATGGCGGCCCATACAATAATATTCCTCTATGGTTCTCTGTTTTTCCAGGCTAACATCATCGAAAATGAATATGCTATTCTTCAGAGCCTCCTGCGGCCTTACGATATCAGCATTTTCTCCATAAGTGAAGTATTTCATGCCAATGTCTGAGAGTGGTTTCATCACTCCAGCGAGAAACTTGTACTTTGGCTGATGCAGAGACTTTGAATAGACATACAAATGATCGAAAACGAGACCATTTGGGCTGATTATGAGTGAAATCAAACACGTAGTCTTACCACAGTTAGACGGGCCAATAATTAAACATCTAATTGTATTGGGTAGGAGCTTCCCATGACGCTTTTCTCCTTTCTCCAAAGCCTCATGATCCACATTGACCATGGAGATGGACTCGGGCTGTCTTATAAATCTCATGTTTGCACACTGCGTTTCACTCTCTACTGATTGAAATCAACCTCGAAACGAGTATAAATACCAAATCTCTCGAGCGATGACTTTCAGTCACTCTCTATGCTTGCCATGGAGAGCTCGTATATTCAATGTGTACGTTAAGAGGTGGGGGACTAGTAAACTCCACAATAAATAACCTACCATTCGAACTACACTTGCCGGGATACAATTTCTGTGGTCCTGGCACAAATTTGCGCAAGAGGTTAGCCCGCGGTGACCGTGGGGTCAACGACCTCGACGAAGCTTGCAAACGACACGATATAAAATATTCACAATTTCGTGATCTTGAGCATCGTCACGCTGCTGATTTAGAACTTCAGACCGCGGCTGAAAAGCGGATAAAAAAAGGTGGGTTTTTTGAGCGATTAGCTGCTCGCGGAGTTGCCGCGGCCATGCGAGCAAAACGCAGATTTGGTATGGGTCTCAAGAGACAAAGAAGGAGAAGGAGACAGAGGAGGGGTAGAAGGGTTAATCCACGTACTTTGGCGTTAGCAAAACGAGGAGGATTTCTTCCTGCAATTTTACCAACTTTGGCTGCGCTTGGCGCAATTGCCTCGTTCGCCGGTGGAGCGTCAAATGTTGCAAAATCAATCAGTGCGATTCGTACAAATCGTAAGCAATTGGCCGAGCTGAAGAGACACAATCTGGCGTTGGAAGCAAAAGGTAAGGGTCTCTATCTATCCCCATCTTCTTGCTCACGACGTGGTGGTGGTGGGCTGAAGAAAAAAAAAACTTGAAAAAAAGAAGAGGGGGTGCAAAAAGAAAATAAGAGGTACAACTGGTCGGCAACTCGCACTAGCAGCACGGGACATCCCAAATTTTCGTGGAGTGTTTGCACTTGAATATCTCCCCCCACCCCCTGCCTGGGACACTGAAGCTGCAATAGTGAATCTGAAAAACGCGCATTGGGTTGCATACTGGAAGAAGGGACGTCAAATTGAGTATTACGATAGTTTTGGTAATCTGAAACCACCTCGAGAACTGGTAGAGTATTGGAAAAAAAGTCGGCCAGATTGTGAGATTACTTACAACCGATTGCAGCGCCAGACATTCCGCCAGAGCATTTGTGGTCCATTGTGTGTCAAATTTCTGAGAGATCGTATATGAATACGGGTCGCAGTGGTCAAACGTAGTCAGTCATGAGTGAGGTCTTTGTGGTGTCGAGTACCTCCACATACATCAATCAAAACATCAAACTCAAGGAGCACCTGTCTCCCAATAAGATCTATGAATTGGGTTTAGTTGATCTAACGACATACCACGCAATTCCAAACATCGATTGGAGGAACAACCACTTCTACTGGGGAGATCAAAAATTGGAGATACCCACTGGGACCTATGAGATTGCTGACATTGAAGAGTTTTTGCAGGAGCATATACCACCGAGGGTGCCACTAAAGACCTACGCAGAAGAAGAAGTGCTAGATGTTGATATCCCGCGAGGCTTGACTGAAAGATCAATTTTCATTCGTGTCAACAAGAACTCTCTACATTGTGAGATCTTTTCCCATCACGACATTGATTTCACCCCTGAAAATAGCCTGGCACGTCTTTTGGGGTTTGAAAAATGCACATTACCAGCTTACAAGTGGCACACATCTAATCACATTGTGAAAATCAGTCGAGTGAATGTTGTGAGAGTTGAGTGCAATCTGATTCGTGGGACATACTTCAATGGATCCCCGTGCTACACAATATATGAATTTTCACCCCATCAGGTGAAGGCGGGTGAGCAGTATACAAAAGAACCTAAAAACATTTTGTATTCGCAAACGAGAACGAATGATATCAAAAATATCTGCATAAGACTTTTGGATCAGAACGGTGACCTTATTAACAATCGCGGGGAAGAAATTACTATGAGATTTCATTTGAGGGAGAGAAAAAGGAGGGATGTACGTATATAATACAGCTGAAAAGTCACTCACGTCTCAGTTGTCTGAGGTGAGTCGAGTGAAACACACGTTCAAGGGGTCCAAAAGACCCCCACTTACTCGTAAAAGTATCATCTTTTTACAATCTCTGGGCTATAAAGTGCAGAAGAATGGCTACCCGTTCCGACATCCTGGACATAACTAAGCCACCTGTGAAGGATGAGCGTATAACGAAACGCCTGGTTCGTAAATATCAACCCTTTAATTTCCAAAATCTGTCGAGGAATGATGAAATTAGAATCACCGTATCGAGCAATGACGTCTATTTGTTACCAAGTGAAGCTTATTTATACATAGCTGGTAATATAGTGTTTGACACCGAGGCAGATATCATTCTTGTCAATAATTTCCCGTGTTTCATGTTTGAAAGTGCTCGTGTTGAAATTAACAATGTTATCATTGATGAGACTAAAAATGTTGGGGTTGTCACGCTTATGAAAAATATCGCATCACTTTCTGCTGATGAGGAAAAGAGCCTGTCGGGGGGAGCATACCATTCTGGAGACTACACAATCAGCACAGGTTATGGCTTCAACTTTGCACTGCCTTTGAACAAAATGTTTGGTTTTTGTGAGGATTACAAACGTGTGATTGCTCATGCAAAATTCGATATCGTCCTGCTGAGATCGAAAAACGATAATGATTGTGTGATAACGACCAAAGATGAGTGCAACCCAGTGATAAACTTGTCAGCGGTAACGCTTCACATACCCCATGTCTATCCAGCAGATTTAATAAAATTACGTCTCTTGAAAATCTTGGAACGTGGAACACCTATATATCTATCATTCAGATCATGGGATTCAGTTGAATATCCATCATTACCGGAAAATACTTCACAGTTGATATGGCCGATAAAAAGCACTAGTCAGATGGAAAAGCCACGCTACATCATAATCGCTTTCCAAACTGGCAGACGTAACAATCGCAAAAAGAGTGCAGTGAAATTTGATCACTGCAAGCTGACAAACGTTAAACTTTTTCTCAATTCCGAGGCCTATCCCTATGAGCACATGCATTTGGATTTTGAAAATTCGAGGAATACTTCAATTCTCTATCAGATGCTCAAATCTTTTAGACAGAGCTATTACGACACGGAAAATGCAAGTCTGTCTCTGAGTATGGCGAATTTTATCGATAAATATCCAATAATAGCCCTGGACATTTCAGAACAAGACGAATCGGTGAAATCGTCGGTCGTTGACATTCGTTTGGAACTAGAATTTAAGGAAAATATCCCAAAAAATACGACAGCGTATTGCATCATCATTCACGATAAGATTGTTAAATATAATCCACTGACGAGTATGGTTCAGAAGATAATTTGAGAGCTTTTCTACAGCATTCGGCAACAACAACAACAACAACAACAGGAGACGACATGGGGTCTGAAGTGGGGGGGAAAAAGAAGAAAAAATCCCTCCCCACGTCTTACGACGTTTGTGGGCGATTCGACATGAATGATCTTGAAAAGTCTTACCCTATGCGTGCCAATTACATCTTTATCGATATGCAAGGCTATACGATTGGATATGCTAAACAGGTGTTCATTCCCAAGGAAATTGCTCTGATCAATCAAGAGCTGAAAGAATGCATCACGACCTATGAGCCGCTGCACTATACAATTGAACCACCCTATGATATAAAAAATCTAGAAACTCGCGAGCTCAAGAATATGATCCATCATTTCAACTATGGGCATAATATACCATGGGGTGCGGGTTCCACGCCTTGGGATCGAAAAGTTGCTGGAATAGCACGAGAGTTGGAAACAGCACGCTCGGTCTTTAGAATGAATATCGTCTATGTGAATCGTGATGAGAAAAAGTACTGGCTACGTCAACTTCTACCCGAATATTTCAAGCACAACACGTCATTTTGGGTGAAAAATATATACGAAGAGTGTGGTGGTGAGAGAGATGGTTACTTTGACAGGGACTATAACTACGCCCCCTGCAAATTCCACGATAATTCATTATTTAGATGTGCACTACGTAACGCACAACATATGTATCACTTGAAGAATAAAAAGCACGCAGACGAATAATTTTCGTCCCTCTCTCTCTCTCTCTATGTATCTATGTGCACATAAATAAAAATGAAAAAAAAATCCATGGAAAAATGGTGTTGTTATTTCATCTTAACTCCCTCCCCACTCCTTTCTTCAAAATATCTCACGAGGTATAAATTGATGAATTTGGAAGCTCTGAAAGCCAGTTGAAATTATCACGTCCAACACACACAATGGATCAGTTTAGTGCTGAAAGAGTGCGATTGGTGAACGAGTTGCATAAGCCTGCAAGGCGATTTTTCCCACGACGGAGAGTAATTGTTCGTTCAATAGATGATTGTTGGCAGATTGATTTAATTAGTATGTTACAGCATTCTAAATTCAATAAGGGGTACAATTATATCTTGGCTGTAATAGATGTTCTCTCAAAATATGCTTGGTGCTTACCGGTTAAGAGGAAAAATGCCTCGGATGTGTGTGAGGCGTTCAAATCAATTCTAGATACAGAAGGCCGTCAGCCTAAAAACGTGCAGAGTGATCAGGGCACGGAATTCTATAACGCTAAATTCAGTCAACTCATGAAGGAACGGAATATCAATCATTACTCGACATACTCTGTCTGTAAATCGTCCGTAGTGGAACGCTTCATAAGAACAATCAAGAGTAAAATGTACCGTTATTTCTCACTGAGAGGAAACTACAAGTGGTTGGATATAATTGGCCCTCTCCTGAAAGAATACAACTTTTGTGATAAACATAGGACAATAGGTATGCAACCGGCTCGAGTATGGAAAAGATCTGCTAAACAGCGAGAAATTGAAGCAAGTCTATTGAGAACAGTGTATAGTGGTAAACGCCGAGAGAAATGTGCTAAATTCAAAGTTGGTGATGATGTGCGAGTATCTAGATACAAGACAGTCTTTTCAAAAGGATATACAGCCAACTGGTCTGCTGAAATTTTCAAGGTTGCTCGTGTGAATAAGAGTGAATGGCCGGTAACATATCATTTGATGGATGGGCAAAATCAGCCAATTTTGGGACAATTTTATACTGAAGAATTGAGTAAAGTGCACGATCCCGATGTGTATTTAGTGGAGCGTATATTGCAAACCAAGGCTAATAAGGTTTTGGTTAAATGGTGGGGCCTTCCTGCATCTATGAACAGCTGGATCGATAGAAAATCGATTTTATGATGGGTTGAAATAAAGAAAAACATATATTTTCAAATTTTTAATTTTTATTCCCGACAAACCAATCTAAATCTCTACATTTATTACTTGTACATCTGATATTCGATACCTACAATACCAGAGAAAACCGGCAATACGCGTGATATCACCAATCATATAGTGTGAGTAAGTTCTAGATCTATCAAAACCTTGGATCTCAAAAAGCTCATCCTCCCATTCAGAGTAGTGGTAGAGTGAGAAAATTGAATGGTGATTGGTTATGTTAAAAAATATCATAAAGTTGTAGCTCGTGTCGAGGTATGGAAATGCTATACAATAGTGTAAGAATGCGTCCCCGTAAATATATTCCGTCTCATGGTTCACCAGACAGTTGATGATCTCAAGCTGACCTGCAACAGAAAAAAAGGGGGGGGGTTAGATGGGTGTATTATAGTGCGAGTGGGGAAAAATAGAAAGATTTAAACTCACCGTCTCTCCCTATAGAGAACATTTTGCGTCAGACGTGTTTACACCTGCGAGTGTGTGAGATATCTGGTTTAAAATTCACACTCGGTAGTGAACTTGGTGGTATCCCCAAGCACACCCCACTTTTGATATTCTCCCACTCTCTTCTCAAAGAAATTGGTCTTGCCTTCGCGAGAAATACCCTCAATGAATGTAAAAGGGTTGGATGAGTGAAAAGTCTTGGAGAAGCCGAGCTCCCCGAGCAGTCTGTCAGCAACAAATTCTATATACTGGCTCATGAGTTTGACGTTCATACCAATCAATGACACTGGCAGTGCATCAGTGAGAAAATTCAGTTCGATCTTCACTGCATCCAGAATAATCTCTTTCACTCGCTCTTCCGATGGTTTCCGCACAATATAGGAAAAGAGCAGGCATGCGAAATCACAATGCAATCCTTCATCACGTGAAATTAATTCGTTTGAGAATGAGAGTCCAGGTAGTAGAGATCTGCTTTTCAGCCAATAGATGCTTGCAAAACTACCGCTGAAAAAAATTCCCTCTACAGCGGCAAATGCGACAAGCCGCTCAGCAAAAGTCACGGATTTGTCATCAATCCACTTTAAAGCCCATTCTGCTTTGAGGGTGACACATGGGAGATTCTTGATAGCGTTGAATAGAAACAGCTTCCTCTCGGGATCTCGTATGTAAGTATCAACAAGGAGAGCGTACATTTCAGAATGTACGTTCTCCATAGCAATTTGAAATCCATAAAATGATCGTGCCTCGGGTATTTGTACTTGCTGTGAAAAGTTCAATAGTGAGTTCTCATTGACGATCCCGTCAGATGCTGCAAAAAATGCAAGAACGTGAGATATAAAATGCTGTTCAGAATCGTTGAGCTTTTCCCAATCGCTCAAGTCTTTTGATAAATCCACTTCTTCGGCTGTCCAGAATGACGCCTCGGCCTTCTTATACATTTTCCAGATCTCTGGCCATTTCATTGGGAAAAGGACAAACCGGTCTGGGTTGTCCTTTAACAATGGCTCATCTTTGTCGTAAAAATTGATACTCATATTGAGAGTGCTATGTGATGATACGAGTTGAGAGAGCCCACAAAATAACTTGAGAAAACGGCTTTAGTGTGAAATAGAAACTATGCTTTGTACGAGTCTGCTGCAAGAGAGTTTCTGGTGAGCCTTTAGAAATGCATGGAAAATATAAGGCTCTAAGGGGGGCACAAGTTTCTATGATGCAGGATTCGTGCTTCGATGCATATGAGTGTGGAAAAACAATGAGAAGAGCTGACAGGTAAAGTGCTCGCATGACTATGACTGATCTACTGAACATATGCTTTGAACGACTTGGGATAATATATGGAAGGAGGGAGTTGGAAAGAATATTCTATGTTGTGAAAATGATGAATATTTATTAAAAATTCATATTTTAAACGTTACATATGTTTTTCTCTTGCGTACATAAAGAGAAATTATTCTAGGAAATATTAAATAAACAGCTCCGTTTTAGCATACATTGGAATAAAGAAAAAAAGGTGGGTGGAAAACCCGTTAAGCAAAAGTAGGCAACTCTAGTCGCGTGAAATTTCGTGGACAAAGTCCAAATGAAGAATATTGAAATTCCTTATAATGTGGTATATTTCTTGGAAATTACCACGATAAATAAAGAACTCTGTTACGGAGAAATGATGATGTCCAGAGTAATCAATTTCGATTGGCGATTCACAATATCGACGAGCACCAAATAATTGGAGCTCATCGCGATCGTCAACGTTTTGGAGCTTGGAAATTATGATGAAAGTCATGAAGTTCCCCGTTGTCAGGACGCCAATAACGTCCTGTAGGCATTCGACGAAATATGCGACATTACGGGGGGAAGCTAGGCGTCTCATGCCGAGACGCACCCACCATAAGTTCATAAGGAAAATTTGTTGGACTGTGAATGAGAGAGAGAAAGAGAGAGATGTAGATAGTTGATATAACGTGACAATAGAGGGTAGAAAAGATTAATTTTAAATTTGTTACTCACAGAGTTGGTGCTCGTTTTGTTGATACATTTTTTCTGTGGAGAAATATATGTGGAGATCTGGAACTGCTGTGGAACACGTTTACTTCACTCACGACAAAGTTGTATACTAAAGTCGAACATGCAAAACATTCGTATTTTTGCTCAAAGATACAGAATATTTCTCCCATTATTAAATATAATTGACTCAAATTTGAAATGTCTGGGTCGGGGTGGGGAAAAAAGTTCTTTTTCGAAAAGGTGAGCGAAGCCACAGGTGCAAAAAAAAACGTGGTGGTGCAGAAACAGCGGATCGAGAGAAGTTGCTCGACCGGTGCTTGTAGAAATTATTTCAAAAAAAGTTCTCTGCGAAGTGAAGATACATTTTGAGCGAAGAATCGATAAATAGCTGGCTCGGGTAGAGAGCAACGGGCTTGACCGCTGCTCGCAGGAAATAATATTTCGAGCGAAGGCCAGGTATGAGAGAGAGAGGACTGAAGTATAGGCAGCGCGAAGGAGAGAAAGAGTAGCTGAAAGAGTGAAAGGACTATGCTGCTCATCTCTCAAAAATATGAGCTCGATATTTCTCAAATATTATTGATGGATATGTGTGCGGGCCAGTCCCGTTATGCCGAGCACGGAGACGAGCAGTTGCCTATCCTCCCAATGTATTTCGTGAGGATCCGCGGGCAATGATATTCTTATGGACGGGAGTGAAGAACCGAGCTCGGAGTACCATACAAAGATCCGCGCGCAATGAGGGGAAAATGAGAGGCGAGCGCGGATGAGTGAAAAATCATGATATGCAGTTTCCTATGCTTGCAATGCATTCGTCAGGATCGGCGCGCAATGCTTTTCTCATGGGGAAAAGTGAGAAAAAGGTTTGACCTACTTGCTTTCCCCCACTCTCTTACCCTACTACTCTTATGTAAGGTGTATTTTCAAGGTCCATGGTCACGGTGCACGGTGACCGCATCGCCTCAAGATGCCGAAGGGATGCTTTCAAGAACTTTCTGGGCCTGTAAAAGCTCTAGACATCGTTCGTTCGCTCCGCGTGCTCCGTGTACATACCGCACCGCGATATTGCGCAGAAAATCTCCCGTGAGCCCCAGGGATGATAAGCGTGGTGTATTATGATGACCACAAACCATTAGCAACCCCAAAATTGGAAAGGGAAATGAGAGAATAAGGGTGCACATCTCGCGTCTGTCGTTCGATAGCCGCGTGGCAGCCACTCGACAGCCGAGCGATGTAATGGCAAATCGAATGGCTCTTCCTTGACTTCATTTTCGGTGAAAAACCAAAAAGAGGCAGTGAGTGGACAAAAGATTATGGCAAATCGACAAAAAAAATTATTCCGATTGATATTTTCGAGAATCGGTGGGATTTGAACCAGCGATCTTCTGATCCGTAGATCAAGATTTAACGCTCATGGCCAATGAGACATGTTACGCGTGGTGGTGTAAAAGGCGCTCTTGAAGTGTGGATCATTGTATTGGAGATATAACGGTTTTTGTAATCGGCCACTTTCTGTAAGAATGTATCACCAGTAGTATATCAAGTAAAATAGCTGACCGAGGGAAATAACACTATATCCCAATCACAGTGACCCACAATTTATGTAGGCCTTTTACACCACCACGCGTAACACGTCTCCCTGGCCATGAGCGTTAAATCTTGATCTACAGATCAGAAGATCCCTGGTTCAATTCCCACCGATTCCCAAAAATATTAGATGGAATAATTTTTTTCTGCCGATTTGCCATGAATTTTTGTCTATTCACTGCCTCTTTCTGGTTTTTTACCGAAAATAAACTCAAGGAAGAGCCATTTGATCTGCCATTACATCGCTCGGCTGTCGAGCGGCTGCCACGCGACTACCGGGCGACAGACGCGAAATGTGCACCCTTATTCTCTCATTTCCCTCCCGAATTTTGGGGTTGCTAATAGTTTGTGGTTATCATAATACACCACGCTCATCATCCCTGGGGCTCACGGGAGATTTTCTGCGCAATATCGCGGTGCGGTATGTACACGGAGAACGCGGAGCAAACTAACGATGTCTAGAGCTTTCACGGGCCCAGACAGTTCTTGAAAACATCCTTTTGGCGTCTCAATCTTTCCCCTTCGACCCTTCACCAGTATTGACCTCAGTATACTATAATTATGGCTGATTTCCCTTCCCCGAAATTCTAGTGCTGCCACGCGACTACCGCGCGGTCGCCGCTCGGTGACCCAATCACGCTACTGCTGCGCGGCAGGCAGGCGATAGGCGTGCGACCATTTTCAGCCGGGATCCCCCTAGTGCATTAACTTGCACAGGTCCACGTACACCTCTAGACCTATAAATATCCTACCCCCTAGTGTATGAACTTGCATAGGTTCACGTATACCTCTAGACCTATAAATATTCTACTCCTAGTGTATTAACTTGCACAGGTTCACGTATACCTTTAGACCTATAAGTATTTCACCCCCTCGTGCATTAACTTGCACAGGTCCACTTATACCTCTAGACTTATAAGTATTTTACCCCCTCGTGCATTAACTTGCACAGATCCACTTATACCTGTAGACTCATAAGTATTTCGACCCCTAGCGCATTAACTTGCACAGGTTCACTTATAACTCTAGATCTATAAGTATTTTATCCTCCTAGTGCATTCACTTGCACAGGTTACCTTATCCTATGCCCCAGTGTCCAATAATATCGACACGCCCATGCCCAGAATAAGGCGAGGCTCTGTTTCAAAATCCAAAAAGCAGCGCAAATTTAAGATTCTCCAAAAATACGGATGGACAGTGGATGATTTTTATAACGTACTGGAAGAGCTCGACCAATCTCTAAAACACATTTAAGAAACCACGCTCAACTAGCTCGATCTCCGATGGAGCAACTACCCCTGATCAGAAGAGTCGAAATTCTAGAAAGGCTTGTACTATCGCAAAACTGCGAGTTGACTCGACTCCAAACCAAACTTAGTCAACAAGGTGATATTTTGAGGAGACACTCTCTTTCGGTTTACGAAAACAGTTCGGTGTGGTGTAATTTCGTCACCTCCGTCGTATAGAACGAATTGAACGGAAAACCTGTAAAATCCTTCAAAAAGTGGACGAACTGGGCGAGATAGTCGAAGAAGGAAGTTCTAGCATTCGAGAAAAGATCGCTCATCTCGACCAAAAATTCACGAGTCAAACACCCGGAGCCAGATCTCTCCATAAACGTCGAGCTAAACATACCAGCGGTTGCTTGAGAGACGGAAGTCCACATTTACCACCCATACTTGAGTAATCGGAAAATTTTCTCCGCGAATGCACCACCGAATTAGTCATCGCCGATTATACCTATGGACGCAACCCTTACAAACAAACCTTCGCTGCCCCACGCTTTAGAAAATATCCCAACATCAAATTCTAACGAAGACAACACCGAGTCAGAAGAAGACAGAGAGGCTCGGAGGCAGCAAATTATACAGCAAATCAGGGAAAGGCCCACTATGGACGCTGAGACTTTAAGGACTTTGGCAAATGCCACCACTCACAATTTCTCGCTCCAATATGCGGTGTAAAGGATACCTCAGTTCGACGGTCGGAATATGTCTTTGAAAGAGTACGTCCAAACCATCAAAAGCGGAGAAGCGTGGGTGAACAAAGACCGAAAAACTGATCATTTGCAAGCGGTGACAGTGTAGCCAGCAAACAAATCGAGTCTCTGAATGCTTTACTCAAGCGCTTACGAGATCGGTTTGCCGTGGGCCGCGACTACGGTTTTTACTGCAGCCGAATTTCATCTTTACAAATGAAACAAGATCAGGATATTGGAGAATACTGTAACTACTTAAATTCACTCTTACCCAGCGCTGAAAAGGCCTTAGGAGAAGAGTTAGGCAACGATTGCGTAATTACAATGATCAAACCCCTCAAAAAACGGCCGTAGACGCTTTCATTCGGAGATCACCACCAGACCTCAGTAGAGGAATGGATCTTTGCCGCCCCACCAAACTCGAAGATGCTTTCAATGAAGCAGCGAGATTAGAGTCTCGAATGTCTGCAAAAAATTATTCCAGACACTCGCCCGCGGTATTTTTCGGACAGGCAACCCCCACGAGATGACCAAAACACACAGATCAGAATTTTGCAACACGACGAAGAATCACCAAGAGTTCACCGTGACCGAATCGGGCCAAGTTCAGCATCTTACACTAGCACCCGTTTCATGAATACTTCAGAGATGAATAGCGATAGACTCAGGGCGCACGTTGAGAATCCCAGATTTCACATAAATTATCCTGGGAAGAATGATTATCCCCAACAAAGTTCATTTAATCCCCAAAGTGCATCCAATCGTCAAGGAGAAAATTTTAGCAGCAATTTCTGTAGAAGCAATTACAGAAACGAACCAAGAGAACAAAATTCCGGAGTCAGGCAGAGGAACCAAAATTCTAGGGATGACAACCAAGGAGACCGTTTAAACTCCTACGGGGCTCATCGCACGAACATGGCGAGCCACTCGCAGCCGCAATTCAGGACGTTCGATCACCCACCCTTGCAGAACCAGAACCAACAAGACGGTGTACCAGCACCAGCTCCCACAAATTTTCCTGCAACAAACAACCAGACCACGCCCGAGAATTAAAGGCCCAATTCGAATTTTCCACCTTCCAGGACGCCGAACCGCCAACACGGCCCATCCAGGATGATGCTGCTTCGACGACTAACCAATGGGTCCCAAAAATTAAGTCGTGTTGGGGATCTATGATTCCCGGTGCGGTACAAGAAGGAGGAACCATCGTGTGAACCAGAGTAACCGGACTTATAAAACCCTGGGCAACCTTTATGTTGGATAACGGATCTGATGTGAACGTGATCGAGAAGGGAGTATGAAAACCCGATCTCGAGATACTGAAGAACGAAGCTGAATTCCGGGGAATCGGCCCTTCAGATGTACTGAAGTTTTTAGCTTTAACTCATATTACGGTGAAAGGAAAATTAGAACCTTTTTTCATAAACTCAGATGAATTTCCCATAAAAACTAATGGCTTGCTGGGACATCAATATTTTTGGGACGCAGAAGCCGTTATGAATTATCAGACGAAAGCCATGATGGTCAATTCCGAAGTCGTGCATCCAATGCCTTTCTTGCTGAAAGACAAGCCCGAGAGAAAGGGAAAGAAAAGGAATGCCACAAAAACCGCCAAACAAGAATTCTCAACAGACGAAGAGAATGACCTTAAGGACGACCCCTATTTTTTCCAAACCGAGCCAAACGGTGATCAAGGATCCCATGACTCGCTTAGTGAACGTAAAAGTGACCCTCACAGTCCCAGAGTAACAAGACACGTCATACGAAGAAGGACTCGGCTAATCAGAATCAACCTTACAGAAACCACGTTGGAAGAAGGCTATTCACCCCGAATCCCGACTATGGAAGGAGTTTACTTGGGTGAAGGTTTGGTCATAAATGACAACGGGCAATGCAACATCATGGACATAAACACTAGGGAAGACGATGTTTGCATCGACATCGAGCCGAAACAGATACTTGATTACGAGTACTTACGAGTACTACGTACCATCATTCATGTCGGAATCCTCAACTGATAGTAGCCTGTCTCTGGTACAAGATCCACAATTCAGGGCCAAGAAAATTCAAGGAATGTATACGCAAAGATCACCTCAACCCCGAAGAGCGACAGATCGTGGAAGAATTGATCGAAGAGTTCGCCGAGGAATTTTCATTACCTGATGACCTACTACCTTGCACTCATGTAGTGGAACACGAAATACACACTGTCGATGATATACCTATTCATGTAAAACAATACAGACATCCCCCAATTCACCGTCAAGTCCTCGGAGAAGATATAGCAAAGTAATTGGAAAACGGCATCATAAAACCCTCCAATTCACCTTATGATTCGCCATGTGGGATCGTACCTGAACACCCAGACTGCCAGGGCAGACCGCGGTGGCGAGTTGTCATCGACTTCCGCGAATTAAACAAGAAAACCATAGGAGATGCTTATCTCTTACCAAACATCGCAGACTTCCTGGACCGATTGGGTGACGCCATTTACTTCTCAACCTTCGATTTAGCCCAGGGATGTCATCGTCTATGCTAGTTTTTTGCGGAGCACACTAGGAAGGTAAGACTACTCTTTGAGCAATTAAGAGCAGCCAATTGGGTATTACAACTCGACAAGGTCGAATTCTCGCGAAGGGAAGTTGCGTTTTTAGGACACTCAGTCAGCGAGAAAGGAGTCGGTCTCGACCCGAAGAAGATCACAGCCGTTAAAAATTTCCCCACTCCTGAATCCCAAAACAACGTCCGCCAGTTCCTCGGTCTCATAGGATACTACCGCCGCACATTAGGCGATGACATGGAAATCTCGATTGATTAGAACATAACATAGTCTGGTTTCAATATTTTTCCACGATCCAAAAAGGAAAATGAAGCTTGGGACATGTACAATCAATCATATTTATACAGACAACGGTTATTTATTGTTGATTCTCCTATTTTCTATAAACAATAGTAAGAAAAAAAAACTTTTTTTCGAAAATTCTTCTGAAAAAATATGGTGAGGCAGGAAACCATCGCATGAATAATTTGGTAGAATTGAACATGTCGATCACAATGAAAACTCCTCGAGGATGTTTAAACGATCATTTTTTGAAGAGTTTTTAAAATAATTTCTCGGGCATCTCGCATCTATGTCCTTCCTCATTATTATTCCTTTGATGATTCAACAAGGGAAGTGAAGCTCAAGACAAGTACAATTCATCATAATTATACAGACATCAATCATTCATTGTTGATTTTGCTGATTTTTATGAACAATAATAGGAAGAATGAAATTTCCGGTCATCTTTCTGAAAAAATATGATTGACAGAAATCCCTCACACGATCAATCACTTCGAATTCAGCCAGCTGACACAATGGGAACTCTTTGAGAAAATTTTAACAATCATTGTTGAACAATTCGTTTCAATAATTTTTCGGGCATCTCATCTATGTCCTTCCTCATCATTATTTCTTCGACGATTCAAGAAGGAAAGTGAAGCTTCAGATAAGTACCACTCATCATAATCATGAAAAAAATATATTTTCCGGTCATTCTTCTGAAAAGAACACGGTAAAACAGGAAACCATCACACAAACAATCAGGGTAGAGTCAGTGAGCCGATCGCAATGAAAACTCCTTTTAAACAGTTCGGAAAATTTTTCGGGGAAAATTTATCAGAATTATCTAGGAGAACAATGAAATCCGCGAAAAACCGGATGCTAGGACCAAAAATCCGGTCAGGGGTAAAATTAGCCTCACAACCCAGAAAGGCAATCAAACCTTCAAATGACCAATTGCGCGGGCCGAATATTCTATCGGAGGAGAAATTGGCCCCAAAATTTAGGAAGGCAACCAATCCCAAAAATAACCGGATGCTCAGGCCAAAAATTCTTTTGGGGAAAAAATCGATCCCAGGAACGTAGGAAGGCAATGAAACCCGCAAATAACCGGATGCTCGGACCAAATATCTTGTCGGAGAAGAAATTAGCCGCGAAACCTATGAAGGCAACCGAACCCCTTATGACAAAAAGCGAAGTAGCAAATGCACCCCAGAACTGTTAGAGGTCTCAAGGCCAGTCCGTAGTCCCCGCAATACCGCAACCAGACACGCACCGGAGTACATGCAGGTTTTCAAACAATATCTAATTTTTAAATAATTGCAAACACTTTTCAGATCAAATCATTGAGTCAGCGCGCTTCCCAATGAAATTTCCAATCGTTTGAGTTTTGTTACGTCTCAAAATTTGCGATTCATTTTGCAGGATTTGGAAATCTGCAATCTTGAGCTGGGCTGCCTCATCGCAGGAACCACTCTGTCATGCACAATTGCCATTTTCCAAATCTCGCATAATATATCACGAGTTTTGACACGCAACGAAGCTCAAACGATTGAAAATCCCATTGGGAGGCGCGCTGACTCAATGATTTGGTCCGGAAAGTGTTTGCAACTATTTAAAAATTAAATATTGTTGGAATTACGCTATGCAAATCACCGTGGCGCCATCTATGGAGTAGTGAGCAAGTGTGGGCTCTACGGACTGGTCTTAAGCATCGATCTCTGAGCTCATACTCACGATAGACTCATGGCTCAAAGTTAATAGCTCATCTCACCCTTTGCGCGAGCCTGGTCCAGATCCCGGTGAGATTTCTTCCTCTTCTTCGATCACGATCACAGTTGCGTTTTCCACATCTTGGAACCTCCCCGAGCAGACTCATCATCCGGCTCACCCCAATCAAAATCACGATGGAAGAGTCTACGAGGATCGCGTAAATAAACATCTCTCAGTATAGAAAACTATAACTCGTATACCACAGTGATGTTATGAGTGCTGCCACTGTCATCGAATTTGGAGTGTACCAAGTCTGGTAATAACATGGCATGAGCTTAATTTCCTGCACGATTTGTGAATCAGATATACACAGAGTGTTTTATAGACGCTTTATTATCTCTCAAGGTGTTCGGGCTTTGTTATTCGTGATATTTGTGGCATTTGGCTCTTTTTAGTTCAATGTTGCACATGTAGAGGGCTACTAATTTGTTGTTATACTGCATATAGTTAGTAAAGAGCAGATATCAAGATATCAGTACGGGGTGGTAAACTTAGGTCCATCCCCTGTAATGAGCAGTCGAGTGTTACTCCTAAGTACCTCGTTTTTAAGTGATAGTGATTCCGGAATGTAAGTGCTGTGTGTTGTGCCAAGATGTGAGAGGTTTGAAGCTGAAATATCAATCTTCAATATCCTGCTTAAACGTGAGTATGCGAAAAACTTCCGATCAATGCTTGCAACTGTCGAATATCTCTAGAAAGGAATAATGAGCGTATATTCTTGAGTAATGGAGTAACTGGTTCCGCATATTTTGCGTAATTTCCACGCGTAATTGGGATCGGCATTTATATCCATCGTGGAATAAGCAGATCAATAATAAAGCGCGCGATTACGTAACTCGTAATGAAAGATTCAACTACCGTCGAATTGGTTCATTTTAATACGATTCAGGTATTTTTTATCTTGTTCAGCTCGGCATCTCAACATTGACGGAACCCACCTCAATAAGTGGTCAATCGACAGTTTGCAGTGCCCACTTTCGATTGTCGGGGAGCAGAGTTCAATTTCATACCTATAGCCTGAAGGAGTGGATATGTGCACATTGCGATACAAAGTGCGTTTTCATGACAGGGGAAGCGACAAGCAGAGATGGATAGATAGATATTACCTTTCTTCTACAGCATGGGTGATACACCCAGTGTCGAAAATCACCACGAAGGATCTCCACGGAAAAAGGGACCTGGGAGGCCTCCGAAGGTCAAAAAGAATTCCCCTCATACTAAACTGCCACGGAAGAAAAAACCCATTGCCAACACAAGCAAAAGCACAAAACGTCTGTTAGCGATGCGTGGGACTGTACTTGCTCGAGATGATCTCCAAGTCCTTGAACTTGCTATTGGACTCGCGAAGGCAAAACATGGGATCAAACCTGTGAAGGAAGTGAGAAAAGAGGTGAAACCGTACATTAGAGCTGACAGTGATTCAAGTTTCGCTCTACTCATCGATAATGGCTTGTGGAAGGAAGCATACAAGCAAGTTGCGACATTCATTCGCCTCCGAAACGCTCCAGTTCTTCCATGCTTTGATATGGCAACGGTTCAAAATCTTCACAAAATTCTAAAAATTCAGATTATTCTCATGAAGTCTAATTTGTTAGATTCAATTATGTTCCTACCTGAATGAAGTCTTCTTTTGTTCAAAGTTAAGTTATTATGAAATAACAAAACAATAATCAGTTGTTCTGTTTGATTGGCTTTTATTGATTTTTTTTATAAAATTGAACAATCAATTTTTCAAATTGAGCCATGAGAGTCAAAGTCCTGAAAAAAGGAAAAGGAGTCTATTAGTTCAAGAAAAAGGTAACAAATAGTTGAGTTCAATCATGGAAATTAATTAAGGATATTTAATTGGCAAAATACCTTGGCTATGTGAGATATTGACTCACACAGATTTTAGAATAATTTGATATCCCTCGACGAAGGCCAAATTTTGTTTTATATAAAAATACTCCTTATCTCATCTCAGTTTATCAGCTAACTGGTCCATTGGCCAAGAGTCACCAGTTTCGTTTCCAAGTCCTGTAAAAATCAAAAGAATTAGTGTTGGGGAATGCACCGGGCTACTTGATTCACACTCACAATTAATAATGAAACTGTTTATTAGGAGTAATAATAAATAAAAGTACAAGGAATTACAACGGTCACACGACCCAAGGCGTATAGCTCAAACAAAACCCGTCGCTAGCGACCAGAGAATCCACCGTATTGCCTCTGCGACCGCCCGGCACAATCTAACTCGCAGAGTCGTCGAGCTCGCGCTCGAGCTCCCGCCGTACCGATAGATTGCGCCCTCTGTGTCTCTCATCTCTAAATGAAGATAATCGTGTCGTGGATATTTATTCCTAACACTCGGCCATCCTTACACGCGTTTGGTCCTCCAAACGCTCGATCAAACATACGAAAAAAAAGGAAAAATTTCAATGTAAACGCCACACTGAAGTGTTGACCAGAATCTCATAAACTATCCAAGTCTCATCCAAATCACTCTTGAAAATAATCATAGTATTCTAGTACAAACTCATCAAATCAAAATCTTAAGCAGTAATATCGATTAGCACTTGAAGCTTCATTTTCACTTTTGCAATCTGTCCATCAAAGGAACACTGATCACTGACCACCTGCACTTTTTTTATCCGAACACCTTTGCGCATACCAAGATCAACTTTCATCCAATAGGTTTCCAAATTGTAAATATAATACACCTGGAGGTTTCGCAACCCAATCATTAATTCAAAGCGGTTTTCAACAGTCGCACTTTGAATGTCAAGCAATCTCAGAATTTTGCCAAGACTCGCGACCATAGAACTATAATGTCGAATTTCATGAGATACAAAATTTTGCGGAATGATTCTGAAGAATTCAGGCGCAACCTTAAACCCAGTGAAATCGTTTACCCACCTGAACATCTGAAAATTAACATCTCCCCTTGTGAATAACGCAATCAACTCACTATCACACTCCACAAAGTCTTCCTCTTTCTGAACTTCACAATATTTATATCACTCGTGCTGGAAACCACTCCGTTTCCGAGCTTACTGGCGCGGGTGGGGAGGCTTGCAAACACGCGTTTTACCAGGCGACTGCGCCATGAGTAGACAAGAAAACAAGCCGTTTCCACGCTTCCTAAAAAGCACCAGATATTACTAGACGACATCACACACACACACACACACACACACACACACACACACACACACACACACACACGCATTCAGCGCCACAACTTGCTGGCGACTGCCACCACCGTTATGTATGGAAAGAATAATAAATAAAAGCGTTTAAAAATGGACAAAAAAGAACAACTTATGACTCCACCAGACTCCACGCATAGGTTCATAGTTGCAGCAGCTTATTATGAGTCTGCGCAAAAAATCAAAATGTGTCAACTCAGTCTAACAATTTCCTGATGACTCTCAACTACTTATACTTAGATTCAATATCAAACTTTTGAATCAAGCAAGATATTGCAAGTTCATGGAGACCCCTCCGTAATACAAGCAGAGTAAAATGTTGAGTAGTCGAGGTACAGAGAAAGTTATAAGATGAAGTGTGAAAAAGTTATGTCAATTCCCACGGTGATATTCCTAGATTATAAGAAAAAGGCGAAACCAAATGGGCATGCCCTGTTACTTATCTCAGAAGTTACTTGGCAATCAGGATATTAGAGGATTCAGTCCACGAGTTCACATAAAAGGGACTTGATCGAGTCCACGAATCAGTTGGTATTCTCAAAAATTACTTGTTATTCAAGATGAGGAATAAGTGGATAGAGAGAACTGATGATTTGAACGAAAAGTAACAATGTAAAATAAATGAAAGTAAAACAAATAACTGTATCATAGCTTCATGATTAAACAATATTGAGAACTAAAAAATGATCCTCCCAGTCCGTGGAATAGTATTTTCCATATTCTCCCTTGGAACATTCCAACTAATGATCAACGATGCTAAAAACATTACAACTTTGAAATTCATAAGTTATGAAAGTGTGGGGTGGCCAAGAGATGAATGCTGTATTTCTCCTTTACATGGCACCCCACGGTTCCATGACATATGAATTTGAAGGTAATAATGTTTTCGTAATCTTTGATCATTTGTTTAGAAGTTCCAAGTGAGAATCAGAAGAATACTTTTACACGAGCAGGGAAGATCATTTGTACTTATTCAATATTGTTCAATCATGAAGCTATAATACAATCATTTGTTCAACTTTTATTTATATTTCACATTTTAGTGAGTTGAATTATGTAAAAAAAAAACTTTTCACTTGATAAATAGTAGTTGTGTAATTTTGTTACCCCATGCTTTCATGACATATGAATTCGAAGGTGGTAATGTATTCGTAATCTTTGATCATTTCTTCAAGAGTTCCAAGTGAGAATCTGGAGAATACTATTACACGGACAGGAAGGATCATTTGTAATTCCCCAAAACTTATCGTTTGATAAATAGTAGTTGTGTAATTTTGTTACATGGACTGGGAGGATCACTATTAAATTCTCAATGTTGCTCAATCATGAAGCTATGATACAATATTTCTTCTATACTTATATTTATTTTTCACTTATTCGTGAGTTGATTATGTACAAAAAAACTCATCATTTAATAGTAGTTGTGGGATCTTGGGGGTTATTGTTAAATCATGAACCTGTGATACAATCATTGATTTTACTTTTATGTATTTTTCAATTTTTAGTGAGCTGAATTATGTACGAAAACACTCATTGTTTAATAAAAGTTGTGTAATTTTGAGGGTTATGTAGTGTTTCCGTGGCGATCTTAGCGTGCGTAAAAAGAACTAGAAAGGAGGAGACGTGGAAACAAACACTAGACAGATGAAACGAGGGCCGCAGCAGACGACAAAAATGACAATTTGAAAACACACTAATTAATAACAAAAGACAATGATAATGATGGTGGAGCACTCGTGATATAAAGTAGCATATGCGACTTGTGCTGGCCACTGCGTTTTTTCCGCGGAACTCGTGCTGGACGTCGGCTTCGCCGACGTCCAGCACTCGCCGCGGAAACACGCAGTTTCCAGCACTCGCCGCATAATATACTATTACTTGCAACTAGCGCATGATCAACGCAAACTGAAATTGGACTGCACTTCGCGAGACTCACATTGTCATTCTTGATTGACGCATTGTTCTTTAAAACTATCAAGTTATTACCGTCCATCTCAGCAGAGCATAGGATCCCGTCATTATTTTCTAAATTTACATTCGACCAATCGGGCATGTTAATCCCACACAACTCAGACACGAAATATTCATTACTCGCACAGGTAGTTTTTGGGCCACATAACTCATGTTTGTCCATTTTGTTATCTAGACAGTTATCTACTTCGTCCACACTCGGGAAAACTTCACGGTCACATTGCTTTGATTTTACACTGATACACTGAATTTTATTTGAAAAATCTCTCGCGTTTTCAATCACACAAGACTCAACGCTTGATCGAGGATTCTCAGCTGTCGCAAAAGAACTCGGATCCACATTAGCGAATACAAGGTTATACCCTATCCGCGTGTACATCAGATCAAGAGCTTCGGTAAAAGGCCTACCCAGAAATACATCATACGACTGCACATCATCGGTAACAACACAGTAATCGATGATTTTAGGTCTCAAATTGTCGAATACGGTCTCCGCAGAAACGTCACCTATAGACGTGACTTCGGCATTGCCGTACGCTTCCAAAACTCGCGGTTCTCCACTCATACGAAGTCCAGCACACAAAGCTGCAGTAGCTTTTATCGTACACACGCTTGCACCCATATCGACAAAGCACGCATTTTTAGCCCGTTCACCAAAACATCTCTGAAATATTTATCCCCCCAGTTTCCTCTTCTTTTATCACACACAATTTTCATGTCTTCATGCTTAGGCTGCTTATTCAACGCACAATGCGACGCAAAATGCCCCTCCGATTTGCACAAATAACATACGATAGGTTTTGTACAAAGTTTCATCGAGTGACCCGGTTGTCTACAATTAAAGCAGACTCGATCACTGGGATTTACGCTCGCGGCTTCACTCTCCGGCAACTCACTTTTGATACGCTCCGCAGAACTCACAGGCACACCACTCTCAAGATCACTCGTAGCACTGTCGCCGTTCGCAGAACCACTGCTTCTACAGCTGCTTCGCTGAAGCGATGCTCCGGCGTTCGACGAAGAGCGCGTTCCGATGAACCTCGACGGTGACGGCGATGAGCCGCTTCCCTCCGCTCTCGCCTGCCACCAAACCGCTCTCGTCGGATAATGTCAAGCTTTTCATATTTGACCATAACCTGCAACATCTCGTATGTTGTCGTAAAGTCTTTGCACATTATGTAATTTGCCAAGTCCCTCGACCAGAGTCCAGCAGCTATCTCATCACGAATAGCATTGCTATCCATATCGAGCCCCTTGCACAGCCAGACTTTATCCAATACATAATCAGGCAACAACTCTTTATTACCTTGCATACGTGCCAACATCGCACGCAATTTTTCTCCTTTGCTCATAGTCGAGCAAAATGCAGCTTTGAATTTTGCTGTAAATTCGTCGAAACTGGTGATCTCCTCCACTTTGTTCAAATACCATTTCATCGCAGCATTCTTGAGGTGTGCTTTCGCCACGTTGAAAGACACCGCATCATTCCAAGAATTCACATTTTTCATAATTTCCAGTTCACGCACCCAAGCATCAGCATGTTCTTGCCCCTCCGTCCCGTTGAAGTCTCGAATTGCTGTTTGGACATTGGGCGGAATCGACACTGGGTGACGATCGGCAAGCAACTCATGATTTGTCCGCTGCAAGTCCATAAAGCTTTGAGTTTGAGCTCTCACTGCCTCCCCGAGAGACAACAAAGCTGCAGCTAAATCCAGCTGATCAGCTCCAGCATCTGCTCCCACGCCCGTTTGGTGTTTAATTTCACGTTGGCGAATCCGCTGCTCACGTACCTCAAGCTCTTGTTCACGTCGCTGCATCTCCGAAATTTTCTCGCGAGCCAAAGCGAGACTTGCATTTTCTTCACGAAGGGCAGCGAGCTGCCTTTCCAACTCGTCTTTAGTCGGCATGGCTAATAAGTGTTCAATGCAACAAAAGTACAGCCAAATAAAACATACACTGCACTAGTAAATTCAGCACTCAACTCGCCCGGAATCTCGTCCGCAGGCCACACAAAATGCGTTATCCCCCTTCTGAATTGTTGGGGAATGCACCGGGCTACTTGATTCACACCCACAATTAATAATAGAAATGTTTATTAGGAGTAATAATAAATATAAGTACAAAGAATTACAACGGTCACACGACCCAAGGCGTATAGCTCAAACAAAACCCGTCGCTAGCGACCAGAGAATCCACCGTATCGCTTCTGCGACCGCCCGGCACAATCTGACTCGCAGAGTCGTCGAGCTCGCGCTCGAGCTCCTGCCGTACCGATAGCTTGCGCCCTCTGTGTCTCTCGTCTCTAAATGAAGATAATCGTGTCGTGGATATTTATTCCTAACATTAGGACTCTTACTTTAATTTCAGTCTTTGCCACAAAATTGGCAAAGACCATAATCTGTAAAAAAGGGTGAATTACGTTATATTTTCCTAAAAAAGGGAAATCATTCTCATTAGTATCATTAACCATTAAACTCAAGTAATATTAGTTCAAGAAAAAGTCTTACCTTGAATTGTGAAGTTGGTTGCCCCACGACGGATTCTCTTGGTACACCCCTGGAGGTGGTCTCCACATCTGGACTTGCCCCACTGGTGTTCTTTGAGTATCCAGGTGTCCCTGGAAAAAGCACAAAGTTAATTAGAATCATTTTGGTATATTATTCCATTCATGTTGATCAAATCCGAAAGAGACTTTCTTATAAACCCTTAGCTGGCACACCTCTGTATTCAATCATAGCTGGCACACAGGGGTATGTCACACCCCACGTCAGGAAATTCCATTTTACTCGGCGCGCTTTCATTGTTTCAATCTGAAAATTTTTTTGGTCATAACTAAAGGCCTCCCGAAGATGCTATAATACCTTTGGGGTGTCGAAAGGGTGTTGGGCGGAAGCAAAAAAATGTATTGTGGAAACAATTCGCGAAAATGCGCAAAATTGGCAATTTTCACTCCTGACCTTGTAACTTCGTTCATTTTTGAGCTATCTCCTTGAAATTTTGAGGAAGTACGTATTTGATAGCATACTTTGAGATAAACCAAGAGCCGATTGTCGATTCCACAAAAACCATATTTATTTTGAAGAATTACTATGGCCAAAAAATGGTATTTTTGTGAAATGATGGGAAACAAGTTTTTTCTAAAAAAACAATTATTTATTAAGTGATGAAAATCGTTCTGGTGCCTCTAACATGAAAGAATCTTAGGATTAGTGTATCTCACGTGGAATGTAGTGATTTGGAACATCTATAAAATGGAATGAAAAAAAAATCGCTCCACTCCGCACTTTCACATACACTGCTGGCACACAGGGGTTCGCTACACCCCAGAGACGGAGACGCGCAGTTCTGGCGGCTGCTGTTGGCACCAGGTTGGCACACTAATGATGCGCAGGCCAATGCACCCATACTAATCGATAGAGGGGATCTCAAACAAACGGTAGATGGCGCGCGGAATGAAAAAAAAATCGCTCCACTCCACACTTTCACATACACTGCTGGCACACAGGGGTTCGCTACACCCCAGAGACAGAGACGCGCAGTTCTGGCGGCTGCTGCTGGCACACTAATGATGCGCAGGCCAATGCACCCATACGAATCGATAGAGGGGATCTCAAACAAACGGTAGATGGCGCGCGGTGGTCGATTTTCAACAATCGCGGCATCTCAAAAGTTGTCCAAAGTTTCCGTGGGGTGTGCCACACCCCAAGTGCCAGCTAAGGGTAAAACCGAAACCCAGACCACTCCAAGTAGAGGTTCCCCATAGTGAATATGGGCAATTCAAAATAAAATATCACTAAATAGGTATAAAAGAGGCCTTACATCATTGCTGGAGACAGGTAAATATAGTGGAGTTCATCACCACACCTCTAAACACCACCAGACTAAGTTCGTGGTATAGCCCAGCCTCCGTTTCTTACTTTCCGCAGTACCTGCAACAAGGAAAATATTAGATATAATTAAGCTAGCTACATGTGGGTTAGTTCGATAAAGAAGATTGGATTTTTTATAATCATTTAAGTACAAAAAGTTACACACCCAGATTAATGGGACTGATCAAAAAATTAATCTTTGTTTACATGCAGCCCATGCTAATACATGGTAAAACAGTGCCCTGTTGCAACACAGAATACATTGTGAGTATGACTTTCCCAGTTTCCCCAGGGTACTTATGTTGAAGAAGAAGGTCTAGCGCAGGTGTTACGACCAATAATTGATGATTAAAATTATCAATTGCACATTACTCACGATGTAAACACCTCGGTTTTGCTGGCTCAAGCAGACGCTGGTTGTCTTGCTGATAGCTCACGCCCCGTTCCGTGTCACGCCTCGGCGACGATGCTGTAGGGTCCTAATGGTCCACAGCACACAATTACACACCCGGAACACTGGAACACCACTCCACGACGTAGCGCAAGCACCAGGGAGCCGTGTAAACAACCTGTTGCAAGGGGCTGGCGGCGGCCATTTTGAGTGCCGGTATAGCATGCTTGGCTGCTATATCAGCGTGCGCAGATGCGCGCCGCTTTGAAAATTACATGCTACAGTACTTGTATCATATTTTATTTCAATAATTAGTGTAATTAATTATAATAACTTGTAAATATGTACATTTTTCATCCCGTATTCCAACTACGATATGAGGGGAAATCACTATTTTTAGTAATTTTACCCTACCACTCGACAATTGGAAATTTGAAAAATCGAAGCTTTTCTTTGACTTCGACGCTGATTGGTCGAGCGTACCAGGAGTGGGGGGAGAGAAGCTTAATTCGCGGAAACCGAGCTTATGTGCTTGGGAAAGCTGCAGCGAAGCGGCATTCTTGTCGATTCCATCCAAGGATCAACACCTGGAAGCTCTCCAGGGTCCGACTCTCAGGTCGAGGAAAATGGACTCATCCATTTTTGAAGTTTGATGGCTCGACTCACCATGCTCTTCGCAACCGGCGTTCCTGAGCTGCAGCCCTGATGGTGCCCTACGTAGCAAGAGCATCGTCAAGGAGTCGACGTAAGTAGAGTGCCAACTTGTCAAGCGCTATGTGATGAAATTCATCTCCTTTCCTGGGTTACCCTATCCCTGTCACTTTTAGTGATCAGAGGAGGCCGCAACGAAACGAAGCACGCTGATGCCTAGAGCTAGGCGTGCCGGTAAATCATAGCATTCGGGCGCCCAATACCTCATCCTTTTTTTTCCTACCTTGATCAAACTATCACGTTTCTCCGAGATCTTTGATCGACGAGAAAGGCAATTGTTTTCGAGTCATGGCCTTTGTAGTAATGTGATTAGAAATGTCTGTGATTGATCTTCTCATCCTTCTGGGTTAGCGGTGAAAATATCCCCGACTAGATCTCCGGAGGAGAGGCTTGACTCGTGTGCTGATGGCGATCTAATCGTAATATCACGTACGTAGAGCCTTGCTGCCGCATCACTTGAGGATTATCCCAAGTTTTATTTTCTAAGTAGATCAAGTGCGAATGCACCCCCGCGCGCGCAAGCAAATTCTCTGTGCGCGGCGCACGGGCCTATCTCTCTCTAATACATGCCCCGTTAGTAGTTTTCTTGGAATCGGAATCGCTGCGCCAATGGGGGAGTTCTGTGACATATATGTATATACAAGTTTGTTGCAGGTGGATGAATTATCTACCGCGTCACGTCAACCCTTTCGGTTTGAAGGTTGACCGTGCGACTTTTTCTCGCTATTTTGAAGCGGTGATCGCTAATAATTATTTGACAATTTCGGGCGTCTTATATTTTTTTGACGTGACATTCGTTTTTCAGATAAGAGTTAATTTCTTTGAGTTAATGGTCGTTATTTTTCTCCGTTCGGTTACAAGTGTCGATGTATCACTAAAAATTCTAGTAGTGATTTTTCGTAATATAATAATTCGAGTATCGTAAAATCAGTGTTTCTCTTTTCATATATCATCAAGTGAATTGATTTATGGTCAAAATAGATGCCCGTCTACATGTCTAAAAATATACTGATTTGAGTGAGGAATTTCTAAATAAAAAATAATTAAATGCAATTCGCATTCATGCTTGTTATCATTTCTTGACCCACCCAAATGCCTATCCCCAATGAGAGTCGAAAACCACACATAATATGATATCCTTATATAATAATGAATTTGCTGTACTTTGCTGACCTTGGTTTTTTTTTAATTCATTAAATCTCTTCATTTCATAATTTTCTCTGAAATTCTTTCACCGTAGAATATTCTTACGATCAAAAGTGTGATAAAGTAATGAGTCAAATAAAAATCTTACGATTGCTTGATACGGATATAAAATTCTTGACACAATATTGATAGAATTGGGAAGAAATCTGAGTTCAATGGTAAGGTAAGTCACGTCAAGCTGACGTACAGTTAATTTCGAATGAAGTATAACAATTTAAGAAAAATAAAAGGAAGCAAGGAATTTTGCATCCTTGCAATATAATGGGGTAACTGCTCAGATATATTTGCATATCTTGCGGGAAGTTATTCCTTTTCAAAATCAGCTGTCCGTTTCAGACTGACATAATCATGTTCTTCGATTGACGGGGATGAGGGTGTCTACTCGTATATGAATTTGAAACCCTGAAGAAGTCAGAGAAAAAAACGTCACTTCCCTCGGAAGAGAGTTAATTATTTCTGCACGTTACGAAACGTATCTGGTTCTTTCAATGTAATCATCAGTTCTCAAATATTGTGAACGGTAGAAGATGTATTTGTAATTCCTGACTCCCATGTCATCTTCCATCGTCTGCGTTCATATAATCAGAGCTCTAGCCATGGAATTTGAGACTTACGTAACTACCTCAAAAATCCCGCGTTCCCCGTAAAAAATTGTGGAGATATTTTTCTTGTGAGCTGAACGGTAAAACCTTTATTTGCCTGTATTTTTATGTGAAAAGAATGATTCCTCTTCGGATCATGCCGATTTCATAATATCAACAACTTCTTCATGCCTTCGAGATGAAGGAAAGCACTCCACGCTTCTACATTCTTAGTGACGAGACATCAACAATGGTTTCGCTCACGCATACTACGTGATCGCAAATTATATTTCTTAAGAGGTGATATATCAAATCTTGGTAGAACCAGTCAAATATATACCAGTAAAAGAACTGTGAAACATCATCTGATGTTTCTTTTGAATCATACCCAACTTATTAGGGGATCGTTCTGTAAACTCAATTTCCGGAACTCTTTAACAACGCTGCCAAGAGAGATTGTCAAGTCCCATTCCATATTGCTACAGAAGATAAGATTGTAGTGAAACTATAAATCATGTCAAATAAGAGTGCTGAGAGGTATTTTGAGGCGAATGCACTAGAATGGCCGCAAGAAGAATTAGACGGTGCGACAATGCATATGACAATCGGCTCTGATACTTCTTCGAACCACTTGAATCCCCAGCAAAAATATGAAGACGAGAAGAAAAAGTCTAATCCACCGACACGCAACCAAGGCCAGATGTCTAATGCAGAATCCGGGAGTAATGCGATAGAAGAGGATGAAGAAACGTTGCTTGAACTCGAGAATGAGGAGAGGCCGACTCCACATCTCCAAGAAGCTTCTTACTCACTATTCATTACTACACGGAGGAACCAAAACGCACTCGCGGGGACGTCACGCGACCCCGCGCCTGGCTTTGCATGATCACGTCGGGCAGCGCACGAGATCGGAGCGTCTAATCCGCCTCGGTGATGTTGTGCACGTTACCGTGGTGACGCGCAGGACAGCGATGTGACCGGCTGCTCGAGACTGTTTTGAGAGCCGCAATGATGTCTTGACTTCCTTGTTCTCGTGCCAATATTATGAAAATGGGACCGCGTGTCTTTATCTCGATAATTGATCCCTTATTAGTTTCAGCGCTTCTCAACGAGCGGAGAGGATAAATCGGTTTGATGGCACTCCAGTGGGACTATTGTTTATATATGACATTCAGAATCGTTTTCGTAACTTGTTAATTAGCTCAATGGCACAACACAAGCCTCGTATTCTGAAGATTGTGGATTCGAGACCCACCAATAATAATATTTTTTTTTTTAAATGTAAGGTTTACAAGTTTGCCTTGAATTTCTAAATTTTTCATTTTTTTTAGAATGAAAATACAGTACTCTAGAGCCTGTTACAATTTTTGGGTAATATATACTCTTCCAACAAAAAAACTCAGATACCATTCCACGATGGACAGATCATGCATTGAATCTCCTCAGTCCTGCAAAATTTATTATATACTCCTCTGACCAGTATGTTTAAAGATTCGTTTGAGAAACCAATTTTTCAAATTGCGTGAAGAGTATTGTCCGACGCAGATCAATTCCAAAGCCTCACGGATAGTCACCTGGGCTTGACTCATCTCGCTTAAAGTCAAGAGGTCGATAAAATTCCTCATAGCTAACGTAAGCTAATTTCATATACGGCTCCAACATTGAATAACGAAAAATTCGATGCTTGATATATTTATAGTGGAGTGATCTCTACGTTTTTCTTTGGATAGAGAATATATCACCGAATGATAAAAAAAATGGAAAATTTAGAAATTCAGGGCAAACTTGTAAACCTTACATTAAAAAAAAAAAAAAAAAAGAAAATATTATTGGTGGATCTCGAACCCACGATCTTCAGAATACGAGGCTTGTGTTGTGCCATTGAGCTGATTAACAAGTTACGAAAACGATTCTGAATGTCATATATAAACAATAGTCCCACTGGAGTGCCATCAAACCGATTTATCCTCTCCGCTCGTTGAGAAGCGCTGAAACTAATAAGGGATCAATTATCGAGATAAAGACACGCGGTCCCATTTTCATAATATTGGCAAGAGAACAAGGAAGTCAAGACATCATTGCGGCTCTCAAAACAGTCTCGAGCAGCCGGTCACATCGCTGTCCTGCGCGTCACCACGGTAACGTGCACAACATCACCGAGGCGGGTTAGACGCTCCGATCTCGTGCGCTGCCCGACGCGATCATGCAAAGCCCAGACGCGGGGTCGCGCGACGTCCCCGCGAGTGCGTTTTGGTTTTTCCGGTTATGATGTCTCTGATGAAAGCTGTATCTAAAACAGGTAAACTTTGACTTTGAATACGTATAATCTCTCATAATGATTTCAATCGACCATCATTTTGTTGCGCTAAGGTTTTTCGTATTGGCGCTAGTTCAACGGTGTCTTCAACTTTATCTGAGTTGAAGGAACTTATAGGAGTGGTATTCCAAAGAACTTCGGTAGTCTCCTCGACTCATTACTGTTTTCGAGGATGAAAGTGTTGGAATTATAACTCGGATCGTTTGTACAATATCCTATCATTCTCACGAGTATTGCACTCGAAGAATTACGGAATTGGGAAGCTCTTCGGAGCAATTTTAATAGATTCTAATAAGACTTTTCAAGGATCGATGGCGATGAAACCGTCATACATCAGGATTCCATGCCAAAAAATGAAGAATCTCTTGAGAAAGTTTTTCAGACAATTTTCCGACAAAATGACATATCGAACCTATCTTGAACAAAAGCTCTAGGCGCATCTTCATCCACCATGACGATTCAGAGATACAGATATTTTCCTTTCAGGTCGATTCAAATATATAAATCCGATCCCGCAAAGCCACAGAATTTGCCGTCCGCTCATGTTTGAGTACACAAAAGAGACTACAGAAACTATACGGAACGAATACAATCGAGTGAAGAAAGAAGCGGATGAGATTGAAACGCACACTTTTCATTTATCAAATGGCAAAGCTGTGACTGTGAAATTCAAATTCGATTTCTCCATGTTTGATGGAAAGTGCGTGAATGCACTGACGAATAGTCCATCAAGCAACTGTTGCTCAGTCCGCCACTCTAAGCCAAAGGAAATAGCTATTGTGAATAGCTCTTTCAAGCCCGTTGAAGGCACTACGAAATTTGGGATGGAACTTCTCTATGTAACTATAAGGGTAATGGAGCATTTTCTGCAGCTAGCTTACGAACTAGTTATCCTGTGTTGGTGTCTATGGAAACATTCGAAAGGTAAACTCTTTCATCGTTTATAATCTCATACTACGAACATTCAACATTTTCGAGATAGTTACGATTGCCTCCATAATTTGAGATTCAAGAATAGAGATGAATTATCTTAAAACGGAGGATTGCAAAGGAATTATCAAAGAAATCTCTGTTGAAAGGAAATTTCTATACTCGTTGGGATTGAGAAGAATTATCAAACAATCATGATTTCAGAGAGGAAGTATGTGTTAATTTTCGTCTAAAACAACTTAGGACTTACAGCAATCTGTCCAATAATGTCATAGTCGGCATTTTTTTGACATGTCTGACCGTGAGAAATTCACCAACAAACTTCACTTCATTCGAAACGAGCAGATTTCTCGAGAATAGCATCGATCCTCTCGATCTATATCCTGATATTCCTCTGATATTTATCGTCAGAAATGTTGAGTCCCATACAGTTTCACTGGCTTTTTATAGACGTTTCTCTGTTCTGACGAATCGTCAGTCTGGACTCACAACTATTTCATGTCATTAAATATTCCAACTTGGTCTAGCCGGTATAGCTCTCCTCAAACTCTAGTGTAGCCAAAATTTATATCTCTAAGGCGAAATCGAATATCCTTCCTCTTGGCTGCTTTTGTGGTGAACTCGGAACCTCGTTCGAAAGCAGAACCTCTTACAATCGTTAATATCTGCACACGATTACACTTCATATGTCATGAAAGTTTCCAAAGAGCAGCGATATAAAATCCAAATCAAAAATACTAAAATATTTGCCTAAGCTAACTTCTGCACATGTATGGTTATCAAAATAAATGGAGCAAGAGAGGATGTTATATATTAACGCAGACCTGCGATCATTCCACTCCACGTCTGGAATGATCGATTTCCTATTATTTCTTTCTTGCAGACGTTTGCGACTCAAATGAATTGGCTGTTCAATCTAGGGTCAGGACCAACTTTGGTTTGAGAGTTGATCAAGCTCTGCAAAGTTTTGGAACAACCAACACTGGCAATATCTCCCGCAAGCTTCTTAATGCACCCACGAAGTTTGCTGCTACATTGGAGATAGATGAAAAACTCATGAAAGGCATCTTTCTATTGATAAAATTGTACAGGTGCAAAACGAAGCTGAGCATCCCAGAAGTTCGCAAGCTGTGGAAAAGTATGTATGTAAGATACCATAGACTCTATGGAGCATGGGCGATGATGAGCCCAACCTTGCACAAGCTTTTGGCTCATGGGCCTGATATTGCCGAAGAATTTGAGATGTCTTTAGCTTATTACGCTGGCGATGCGTTAGAAACTTGGCATAAGTTCCTTCGGAGATTCACAACAACTCACGCGAGACAGTCTAGCCGTGAAGCACGGATAACTGACTTATCCAACAGAGCTGTTTACTGGAGTGACCCTGTAATCATTAAAATATCACTTAACAGACGAACACAGAAGCCAGTGAGTCATGGAATTACGAAGAGTATAGCACCATACATATTAAAGTGAGTATGAGTGTATTATCTCTAGATAAATTTCAGGGAAATTTCTTTCCTAAATTCTGTCAGAGCAAAATTAAATCCCACTCTAAGTAAGCCACTCAAACCAGCAAACGCCCATATACACGGGTAGAAAATTTTGTAGCGGACAAGATCAACCCCAATCTGGTCATTTGTGGGTTTGGTTGCTTCCCGAGATTTTGCGGCTAATTTCTTCCCCGACAAAATGTTCGGTCCGAGCATCCGTTCATGTGAGGATTTGGTTGCCTTCCTAGGTTTCGGGGTTGATTTTTCCACCGATCGAACTTTTGGTCGGAGCATCCGGTTATTTGCGGACTTTATTGCCCTTCTACGTTTCTAGGATTGATATCCCCCGAAAAAATCTTTGGTCGTAGCATCCGGTTATTTGAAGATTTTGTTGTCCTCCTACGTTTCTGGGATCGATTTTTCCCCGACATAATTTTTGGCCCGAACATCCGGTTATTTGGGGGTTTGGCTGCTTCCCTAGGATTTGGGGCTAATTCCTTCCCCGAAAAAATGTTAGGACCGAGCATCCGGTTATTTGGGGGGTTAGTTGCCTTCCTAGGTTGTGGGATCGATTCTCTCCCCGACAGAATTTTGGTCCGAGCATCCGGTTATTTCCGGATGTTACTGCCTTCCTATGTTTTGGGGCAAATTTTCCTGGAATGAGTTGTCGGTCCGGGCATCCGGTTACTTGAAGATTTGGTCGCCTTACTACGTTTTGGGGTTGATGTTTTCCCCGACAAGATTTTTCGTTCGAGCATCCGGTTATCCGCGGGCTTGAATAATTTGAACCGATTCTGGACTTCGACTAACGTTGATAGAAGATTGTATTTCCTCAATGCAAGTATCGACTTGCCAGATACATGCTACTTTCTTCACTCCATGCAAGAATACCTATCTCACTCGCGAAGTGGGCAATTTTAGATATTCCCATTACATCCAGTCCACCATGTCTAGAATGGACTTTTGTATATATCAACAATGCCGTTTTTCGCAGAACTGATTTAGAAGGTATCACGTTCGAAGAAGAAAATGAAGATGCTATCGATTTTGAAATCGACTCGGACGAGGAAGCAGATTCCTAGACGAGTGTTTGAAGAAAACTAAGAGAAGCAACACAGAAAGGTTATTAAATGAATCTTACAACTAATGCTGGAAACGTCAATCACATCTGGATTACTTTGTAGCGAATAAGATTCTCTATTTCATAAGATAATTCATGATGAGTGTTAGTAGTGTTTGAATATGATCAACGTTTACGGAACGTACTGAATCCGTTCACTGAACGTACTAAAAGGAGCTTCAGCTCCTCAGATCTCATCCGTAGACTGTGATCGTTTGAGCCATACGTGTGCATATATAAATGCGTGGTTGATTACATGTATACATTTGTAGTGAAGATCAGATATTCATCAATATGTGCAGATTTAGGTGAGAATGTTCCTGGTTCCTTCGAACCGTAATTATCAATCGTCTACGTCTCAAGATACCATATGGATAGAATACATTTTAGGCTATAGAATTAGACAGCAGAACCATAAAACCCATCAAGATTCAGTGTCCAGTTCGTTTCAACCTGTGTGATCTATCAGCATCCAATTGACGTACTAGTTCAACCGGATGATTATTCCTTCTTTTCTTCTCGATAATCGATCAACGTGCATCTCTGAACGTAGTGAGGAAACACATCGATTGAAAATGCCCGAAAATTTGAACAAATTCAAACGAATTTATTGAGAATGATGGTTTCAACTGCTCTGGGGAGCTATTATTACAATCCACTGTCCGAATTAGGCCTGAATATTCATCAGATGATGCTTCATCTCACTGCGATTTTTCAAAGAAATAACAGGCGAATGGTTTTTTCCACAATTGTTGAAACAATCCATCTCAACAACTAATTCGATAACCATTGCTACTCCTTCCCTCAACTATGAATCATTTTGCACCTCTGAACATAATGAGGAAGGACCTGGTCGGAAAATCATTTAAATAAGTTGTTCAAGAAAAATTTTCCGAACATATTCAAGGAGTTTTCATTGCGATCGGCTCACTGACTCTGAACTGATTGTTCGTGTGATGGTGTTCTGGTTTACCATGTTCTTTTTAGAAGAATGACCGGGAAATATATAATTTTTTACTCTTGTTTATGGAAAATAGCAAAATCAACAATAAGCAATCGGTGTTTGTATGATTATGATGAGTTGTACTTATCTGAAGCTTCACTTTCCTTCTTGACTCGCCAAAGAAATAATGATGAGGAAGCACATAGATATATGCCCGAAAAATTATTGAAACGAATTGTTCAACGATGATTGTTTAAAATTTCTCGAAGAGTTTCCATTGTGTCGGCTGGTTGAATTCGATGTGATTGTTCGTGTGAGAGATTTCTGCCAATTATATTTTTTCAGAAAGATAACCGGAAATTTCTTGTCCTATTATTATTTATGAAAATCAGCGGAATCAACAATAAATAATTGGTGTCTGTATAATTATGATGAACTGTACTTGTCTTGAGCTTCACTCCCCTTGTTGGATCGGCAAAGGAATAATAATGAGCAAGGGCATAGATTGGAGATGCCCGAGAAATTATTTTAACAAACTTTCGAAAAATGATTATTTGAACATTCTCGAGGAGTTTCCATTGTGATCGACATGTTCAATTCAACCAAATTATTCCTGCGATGGTTTCCTGCCTTATTCTATTTTTTTAGAAGAATTTTCGAAAAAATATTTTTTTTCTTACTATTGTTTATAAAAAATAAGAAAATCAACAGTAAATAACCGGTGTCTGTATAAATATGATCAATTGTACTTATCCCAAGCTTCATTTTCCTTTCTGAATCGTGGAAAAATATTGAAACCAGCCAAAGTTATGTTCTAATCAATCGAGATTTCCATGTCATTGCCTAATGTGGCGCCGGTTTATTAAAGATTCTTCAAAAATAGCCCGACCCTTGTTTGAACTCACAAAGAAGGCACAACACTGATTTTGGAAGGAAGGAAGAAGAGAAGGCTTTCCAATTCCTCAAGGAACAGCTGTGTCAAGCGCCTATTTTGCTGTTTCCCAATTTCGAAAAATCCTTTACCCTGACCACTGACAGTTCAGACTACGCCATAGTAGCCGTGCTCAGCCAAGAACAAGATGGTTTCGACCATCCTTTAGCCTATCTATCCCGAATACTGAATAAGCATGAGAAAAATTATGGAACCACGGAAAAAGAGTGCCTAGCCGCCCTCTACGCCACGCACCATTTCCGACCATATATGTTAGGGAGAAAATTTATACTGCTAAGAGATCATGAGCCTTTAACATGGATGCACAGCCGAAAAGATCCAGGACAGAGACTAATGAGATGGATGTTTAAATCCACAGACTTTGAATATACGTTCAAATAACCCGGGAAGTTGAATAGCAATGCAGACGCCTTGTCGCGCAATTCCATACACGAAGACGAAACCAACAAAAACTTATTCCTCACACAAGTATTCATCATGGCTCGAAAGGCTGCCAAAACCGCCACGAATACGCCACCCCCCGCTCAACCTCGTCTTAATAGATCATTGAGCATGAGAGAACAAGTAACGAGAGACAAATTGGAACTGAAATCCCCGATACCATATCCATCAAGACGCAGATCACATACTACCAGTGGAGGGATACAATCTACAACGGCGGCCGAAGAGGCCAAACACAAGAAGGAGGTGGTATTGTTGGGTCGAAGCGCCATCGCTTGCAGGGCCCGATCCAAGAGAACAGTGACTGTTGGAGTTGACCCTCCTACCGGACAAATGGATTTACGAGCCACGCCAAAGGCTCAAATAAGGCACAGAAGAGAGGAGTCCGAAAGCAACCAGTCAATGGAAGCAGTGATTGGATCTAATGATTCTCTATTATCCTCAACCGCAATCGATTCGCCAAATTCAGGAGCACCTCTCTCAGACAATCGCTATAAAGGCTAACAAACCCAAGGAACCGAAGAAATATCAAGCGAACCTTCTCATATGGAGGACGTAATCCCACCAGAGTTTATAGATATACCCACTGAGGCCCCCCCCCCCTCACCCAGTGACTCGCAAGTGAATTCCGGATTCAGCGGTAGTTTGACGGACCTTAAATCTGACTTTGATGACATGTGCAGGAAGGCCAGCGTGACTCAAAAAGGAGTAGAGGCGATGAGAGCTAGACTTCGCGGAATTCAGGATAGTCGGTCTAAAAGTTTCATAGATCAGAGTAACAGCTGTGACGGAGAAATGTCCGACCGATCCTCCAACGACAACCAATCCGCAACACCCGAACAAATATCATCAGACAGCGAGATGGTCAAGGAAAAAAATACCTTGCATGACACTTGTTATTCAGAAGGCTGAGGACCCGGTGATAGTACTCAAGATCTTTAAACCGACGCTGACCCATACGACGGACAAAATTCCAATGACGATACTATGCGCGGAAGAATTGAGAAATTACTGATAAGATTTCAGTCGGACATCGAAACACGAGAGAACGACGATAGTAATGAAATCCCCAGCACCATGGATGTAGGCCCCTCTCGTGCCATCTCACTGACACCCAATATCACTGAATACGCGCCAATAGCGGGAAGCACTCCTTCACCAACCGAAGCACTCCAACGATCTCCAAAACGGGTAGGCCTACCAGATATCACTGAGAAATCCGAAAACTTTTCAATCAATTGACACTTTTCACAACCACCAGAGCCAGACATCACCATGCTGGTGCCCTTTATACCATTGATTCCACCGGTAAATCGGGGAACGTCAGCGGTACACACTCAAAATAACTCTAGCAGTAGCGAAAAAATGTCACCCGTGAATCAAGCCAACATCGAGAACAAGATCACATCGTCCAGACAATGCCTCACTTATAAACGAGACAACATGGTACACCTCATCATTCGGGATTGCTCACCAGTATCATCGATCATCCGACTGCTGAATGAAATCGGAGCTATAGAATTAATTGGATTGAAACTTAGCGAACCCAAGATTGGTCAAATCATGACCACTCGGTATAAAAAACATACAATCTCCTCCTTAGTCATAGGAGACCGGTATGAAGATACACTTAACCTTTAACAAATCAAACTAACCTTGCAACACTTGGAAATCCTCTTAAACGAAAAAAGGTGCAAAGCTTCCGAATCTCCAGACGTGGCGAAATAATCGATTCTCTAGAGCCCGGAGTGCTAGCCGAATTATTGGAGAAGACCTTCAAAGACACAGGGAAAAGAGTCACCATTTGTTACGGCAAGGCAGAATTCCCCAAGGAAGAGGAGAGGCAAGAGATTATAAATGCATTCCACGACACGCTCGTTGGTGGGCACAAAGGTATTCGTCAAACTTATCAGAAAATCAGAGAAAGATACTATTGGCCTGGAACGACGAATGATGTATTAGATTACGTCAGAAGATGCACCAGCTGTCAGGAAAAGAAAATAGATCGCGCTAGAACCCGAGAACCAATGATCATCACCGATACTCCGATAGAAGCTTTCGATAAGGTATCCATTGACCTGGTTGAGAAACTTCGAACCACTCCGAGAGGCAATCGCCACTTGCTCACTGTGCAATGCGATTTGACCGAATTCGTCATTGCCGTACCCATTCCCAATCTGCGAGCCACCACCATAGCCGAAGCCTTGGCAAAACACCTCATTAGCGATTTTATTTTGGAGCTCCACGAGCCATCTTATCTGATAGAGGAACTAGTTTCATGTCTGACCTAGTGGAGGCTTTGTTGTACACCTTCGAAATCAATCACTTACTATCGGTTTAAAAATGATTGACACCTAGAGAATTTCTGCTATCCTGGCTCCAAAAAAAATCGCTAATTTTTTTAACTGGGATAACGTCGAAGCACATCTAGTCGCGGCCATGATATAAAATTTTTGAAGTCGATCGGATGACAATTGCGGCTGTAGCTGTTATCAGAATGTAAAAGAACGCGGGTGTAAGGCCAATTTCAGAGGTAGCTCGACTTTGGAATGCTACAGCTCTGCCAAAAAAAATTTTGGGGCACTGCAAAAAATGTAGGTGATAGATATTTGATTCCCCAATAGCGTCCAACAACAATCAGCCAAAAAAATTAATAACTTTTGGAGATAATCCAGCTATTATTATCTCGGGATCTATTGAGGTTGAAGACTTGATTCAAAAACAGAAAAATCATAAAAAAATTCTGGATGTCAAATACAAAAATGCAATATGAGATTTTAAATAAACAAACGCGTGGCAAGGTCGCAAAGTTGAAAAAAATTAAAGTTTGCGCCTTTTGTGAGGCTTTTATTGTCCTTTACAGCCGGGGCCCGTAAAATCGTCGATGGGCGAGACTACCTGACCGCGGACCATAAAAGTCGTAAAGTTGCGGTCTCGGAGTCAATTAGGGTACCATCAGTCTGCTTCGACTGCAATAATGAAGCTGGATTTTCAACAAAGAGAGCAATAAAATTATTTCGAACGCGATTTGGGCCTGTTACTGTTACAAATATCGCCGATTCATCGATGAAGGATTGTCAATGATGAGTGGAACAGTATATCAATGACGCGTGTGTGCAGGTGTCTTTCTCTCTCTCTAAGTTTCGCGATATCTGCATGTAAGTATTCTTTGGCGGATCCTTTAAATGATTGATAATATACAATCAATACTTCATCCACATGATTCCGATGGTGAAAGAGTTGGATATCATCCGTATTGATAAGATGATAATCAACAGTTGAATGATTTTACTATTATCTTGTTCGATCGTTGACTGATAATTATTGATTGTGCGAAACGCGCAATAACACGACATACATTCATTTCTATGATGCTATAAATGATCGGTCGAACAAGATGATGGTAAAATCATTCAACTGTCGATTTGTCATCTTGTCAATACGGATGATATCCAACTGATGCACAACGAAATGATAAGGACAATGGATCGATCTTTCGTTATCAATCATTTGAAGGATCCGCCAAAGAATACTTACATGCAGATATCGCGAAACTCTGAGAGAGAAAGACACCTGCACACACGCGTCAATGATATACTGTTCGACGCATCATTGACAATCCTTCATCGATGGATCGGCGATATTTGTAATAGTAACGCAAGGCCCAAATCGCGTTCGAAATAGTTTTATTGCTCTCTTTGTTGAAAATCCAGCTTCATTATTGCAGTCGAAGCAGACTGATGGTACCCTAATTGACTCCGAGACCGCAACTTCACGACTTTTATGGTCCGCGGTCAGGTAGTCTCGCCCATCGACGATTTTACGGGCCCCGGCTGTAAAGGACAATAAAAGCCTCACAAAAGGCGCAAACTTTAATTTTTTTCAACTTTGCGACCTTGCCACGCGTTTGTTTATTTAAAATCTCATATTGCATTTTCGTATTTGACATCCAGAATTTTTTTATGATTTTTCTGTTGTTGAATCAAGTCTCCAACCTCGATAGATCCCGAGATAACAATAACTAGATTATCTCCGAAAGTTATTAATTTTTTCGGCTGATTGTTGTTGGACGCTATTGGGGAACCAAATATCTATCACCTACATTTTTTGCAGCGCCCCAAAATTTTTTTTGACAGAGTTGTAGCATCCCAAAGTCGAGCTACCTCTGAAATTGGCCTTATACCCGCGTTTTTTTACATTCTGATAACAGCTACAGCCGCAATTGTCATCCGATCGACTTCAAAAATTTTATATCATGGCCGCGACTAGATGTGCTTCGACGTTATCCCAGTTAAAAAAATTAGCGATTTTTTTGGAGCCAGGATAGCAGAAATTCTCTAGGTGTCAATCATTTTTAAACCGATAGTAGTTACCTCAGGGTACTGGCCACAGACGAACGGGTCATTAGAAAGAAGCCACGCACCCCTCGTGGACTTCATCCGTGCTTACTCCGATAAATACGACGTCTGGGATCAGCTCACCCCTTCCGCAGCTTTCACTTTCAACTCCAGCGTTTCCTCTTCGACAAACTTCACGCCCCTTGAATTGGTCCGCGGCGGGATAACCAGGCTTCCACTACGGGAACCCAGCGAGGGAAAATTACGCACGTATAATTTGTATTTGCAAGATTTGATATCACGCATATCCGAAATGAAAACCTCAGCCGGCGAAAACCAAATTAAATCTAAAGTAAAGTCAAGAGAAAGGTACGACAGGAAAGCAAAACCTTCCAAGGGCAAAGTAGGGCAGTTTGCTTGGATAGTCAAGGAACCGAGGACTCACAAATCCGACAATTTTTATAATCAACCCTTTGAAATAGTAGAAATATTGGGAACGCCATCCTCCGATTACCTAACGGGAAATTACTACGGGAACATGTCGACAAATTGAAAATTGTCTCGCGAGGAATTGAGAACTAAATGAACCATATTCTCGATTACAGACAAGATGTGGGCACGTTGGGTAATCACTATCCTGCTCCTACGGTCCCCCGATCAAAAAAGCGGAGGTTCTCCCAGCCAAAATTATGAGGTTACCCACTTGAAGCACAGCCCTGGGCTGTATTTTGAACATGTCAATCGGATGAATTTAAAGGAAACTACACGGCAGATAATAGTCAATTTGGATGTGGAAGATTTCATTAAACACCATTCTTTCGACACAACTCCCAAGTAAGTACTGAGCCTCTTGAGATGATACTTACAGTTACACCCATATCACTTGCATCTTACCCCTAGAATGGATAAGGTATTTGGGGAGAACGATCATCGATGTATATATATATATATATATAGGTTAAGCCAATGGAATAAATTGGTTGAAACTCTAGATTTTATATTAATTGTGGTCCACTTCATAGAGACTTCGAACGTTTATTTAGACTCAATAAAATAAGGATAAATCAATACAAGATAAATATAGATAAAGGGGTCCAAGATAAGGATATCAGGTCAATAAAATAAAGCGCTTCTCAAGTATGCGTTTATATCAAATTCCAGTGCAATGGTAATACAAAAGGCTCGTAGCTGTAAGATGATGCAACCGTGATGCAATCGGCCGACGGGCGCGCGCGACACTTGACTTTACCAATCAAGGGCTAGACAAAGACTGACTCTCTATGCGTAATTCGGTGGCGAGGGGACCCAAGCGCGATGGGTTCCAGAAGCTTCTCTCTCGATGACCCACACCTACACGTATCCACACATAAAAGCTCGCTCAGATGCGGTGCGCTCAACTCACATTCCCACATTCGGCCATCCTGGCGGTCGAACGACCCGGTCGACAGACCCACACGTTCATTCGCGGATTCCCGCTATCATACTCTTCAAGGACTTTGCAACACACCTTGCTGCAGAGTCTCCAGCCGTCAACATCTCATACAAATTTTCGTCGCGTTTATTCTTAAATATAAATCATACCGTCACACCATCCATCATTCGAAACGATTTTCACTCCCATTACATTCATTGATCGGATTCATAACCCATAATCGTTCATAGCCCATTCTAGGACTCATCTCCCAATCCGCGAGCTTACAATTTCACACTGCTCGCGCCACTCAGCATACCACCATACCACTGATCACCCACTTTCACTTCACTTTTTGGCCCCAGCCCTCTTCCTTGGGCGCAGGCCCTTTCAGCCCCAGCCCTCTTCCACGGGCTTAGGCTCTGCAAAATCCGCAACTCTCGCATCAGCATTCAGATCAGCTTCACAATCAGCATCAAAGATGTCATCTTCGATGTCTTCTTCGAGATCATCTTTGAAACCCCCTCACGGCTTCATGGAATCAGCTGCAGATGTGGTGCGGCGCGGACCTTCATGATCGCCGATCATTTCAACAGCATAACGATCATGCCGATCGCACCGAGTGATCTTGTATGGCCCAAAGTACTTGATGGCTACCTTGAGGCCTGGACCCTGCTGGGTTCTACGAATAGCTACAATGTCACCCAATTGATATTCAACAGCTGGTTTATGGCGCCTATCATATTGGCGTTTGTTCTCTTCCTGGATCTTGGCAATCTGGCGACGAGCTGTCGCCCTGAGATCCTCTCTTGCTTGCTGGTAATAGGCTAGAATCTCTCCATTAATGGTGTCTAAAATACGTGTGTCCTGGTTTGTTTTGATTCGAGTCCCGAATAACAGTTCAAATGGGCTTGTCGCAATAGCCCGTTGGAATGTGCCATTGATTGCTCGTTGCACGCGGCTTACGTATTTATGCCATTTATCTGACTCAGTGTTAGATAATTCAGTCAGAACACTGGACACTATGGCATTCATCCGTTCCACCTATCCATTTCCACGTGGAATGCCTGCTGTAATAAGACTGTGCTCAATCTTGTCATCTTTGCAGAACTGCTCAAACTCCGCTGACGTGAATGCAGTACCTCGATCTGTGACCATCCGCTGGGGATTTCCAAAATGTTGTTGAAGTATACGTAAGCGATCTAGTACCTCCGCCGTTCCCGTAGACTTAGTTGGGAAGAGCCACGTATATCTGGTAAATGCATCAACCACCACAAGAACATGTCGATATTTTCTCTGTGTGGATTTGAGTGGTCCTATATGGTCAATATGTAGTGTATGGAACGGAGTGTCCCCTTTAGGTATGGGGTTTAAGAGTCCCTCGCCTTCACCTTGCTTGCGAGCTCCCAGTATGCACTCTACGCAATTTTCAATTACGTGTTCGACTCGTTTTTCCATCGAATCCATAAAGTACCCACGTTGTAGCAAGTCCATCGTCTTCTTAATCTCAAAGTGTCCAACATCATGAGCTCTTTTGATGAGCTCGGGCTGCATTGCTCGTGGCACGACAAGCTTCTTATCTCCCTCATGTCCTTCTTACAGGACTCCTTGTTTCAACTGATAACCCCGATGAGGCTGTTGAGTTGACTCCATCAAACTTTTGATTGTTGCCAGATGTTCATCCCGATCCTGAGCTCTAACGATCCTTGGTATGACCGGATCTTGGATGATGTTGATCGAATCTATACGACTGAGAGCATCAACATGTTTCATCCGCTGGCCAGCTCGATGTTCGGTCGTGAAATTAAATTGATCCACGATCATCATCCAGCGACCAACTCTTGGCTTCAACTCTTTTTCGTCCATAGTCTGCTTGAACGCAGCGCAATCTGTAACGACCTTAAAATTCAACCCCATCAAATAACATCGGAATTTCTTCAGAGCCCGGACCACAGCTGGGAATTCGAGTTCGTAACTGGAGAACTTTTTTTCTGCATCGGTTATTTTTCTACTCATATAGTAGACTGGATGTAATAGCTGGTCTTCTGGATTCTTCTGCAGAAGCATTGCTTGGTAGCCGTCCTTTAATGCATCTGTATGTAGTTCTGTTTCTCGATCTTGGCTGTATAGTTGCAGTACAGGTGCATTAACCAACGCTCATTTTAGTTCGAGGAATGCACGACGTTGTTCGGGGCCGAATGAGAATTCGATGTCTTTCTTCAACAGATCACTCAAGGACTTAGCAATCTTAGCATAGTCGCGAATAAATTTGCGAAAATAGCCAGCTAATCCTAGGAACCGTTGTAATTGCTCCGGGGTTTCCGGTTCCGGAAATTTGGTCATCGACTCAGTCTTACCCGGGGATGGAACCATGTGTCCCCTTTCAACTATGTGTCCCAGGAATTCGATTGTCGTTTGTAGAAGCTGGCACTTCTTCCAATTTATTTGGAGTCCAAATCGCAGAGCAACAGCCAAAACCCTCTTGAAATTCTCAAGAGCTTCGTTCGGAGTCCGACCTCGGATGATGCCGTCGTCCATAAAAAAGATTATGATTTTCTGCTTGATCGAATCTCGAAACACATACCTGAGGAATCGTGTGAAGACTGCTGGTGACGTGGCTAGGCCGAATGGAACTTTCAAGCACTCAAATTGTTCTGACCTAGTCACAAACGAGGTATATTTTTGGCTCCCTTCCGCAACTCTCACATGATGGAATCCATTCTTCAAGTCAATTGTTATGAACCACTTAGCATTCACCAGATCATCCATCACGTCCTCGATCAAGGACATTGGTGTCTGTTCTTTGACGATCCGACGATTCAGCGGTCTATAGTTGACACAAACTCGCAAAGATCCATCCTTCTCTTTCACGGCTACTACCTTGCTAGACCATTCCGACAAACTAGGTCGAATGACTCTTTGCTCCAACCACTACTTGACCTGTCGCTCCACAGCTTCTCCTTCTGCTGGGGCCAATCTACGCCAATGTCATCGGATACGTGTCGCATCCGTCAGAATAAGTTTCATCTCGATAGGAGCGATTTCAGTGGGCACCGGGTCATAAGAATCGATGATTGTCTTGAGCTCTTGCTTATACTCTTTTGGAGCAGTATCGAGAGCTCGGTACTTGTCATTCTCCTCTACCAAGCCGATGAAATTAGTTTCGGATAAAGGTTCAATTACAGTGACATCAGGTTTCAAGGTTATTTTAGCCGCGTCCCGCACAGGGTCACCAATAATAACTTCTTTTGAGGATGAATGGTTGGGGACAATAACGTATTCCAGCTGATATGGAGCATCGTTCAAAATAGTTGGTAGAGTTACATGACCCTTGGTCTTCACAATTGCTCCTCCAAATCCATGTAGGTTCCGAGAATTGTTACTCACTTCATACTTGTCTCCATGTCGGCTCCTGGATCTATGTACGCTTTTACGTCGATGCCACCTACTCGAGCTTTTGTGTGTCACCGGTCCACTAGTCATTTTCGGTTCTTCTGCTCCAGTTTGGAGTCCAGGTCTTCTAGATTGTACACCTTGTTCAGACCATCTCCAGAATAATTAGATGGCTCCGAATTCCTTGACTGAGTACAGTACTTCGCTATGTGGCCCGGCTTGCGACATTTGTAACAAACATCGTTGGGAACGTTGCTCCTGCACTCATTCGCTAAATGTCCTCTCCTTTGACACTTTCTGCAAGTGATTGATTTCGACCTTTTAGGTTGTACATGCCCACCTTTGCGGAACGGGTGCGGCCGTTTGAAACCTCTAGAACCAGTCGAGGTCGAAGGTCCCTCAAACGAGCGACCAGAGTTTGAATGTTCAGACCTATGAAGCTCCTCATATGCCAATAAAGCGTCCTTGAAAGCTTTCCACCCTTGAGCTTGAACTATCGTCTGCTCATTCAAAGCCGAACCACTTAAACCATGTACAATGTAATGCCGAGTTTGATGTTCGGAGACCTCTGCAACCTTGCCCAAAGCCCTGGCTCGGCTGAGATATTGAATCATTTTTTCCCCGTTCTTCAATCTGAGTTCTTTCAGCTCTTGACAGGCTAGCATCGGATGAGAGGAACGCCCAAACCACTCTTTTAGATCTCGACTGAGAACTTCCCAGGTGTTATAGGGGTCCTGGAAGTTGAACCAATTTTTTGCTGCAGCTTCGAAAGCTGAACGGGCCGCAATTAATTTCTCATAGGAGGTCCAATTGCCTGACCTAGCCAACTCATTAAATATAGCAACCCATCTAGCTGCTGGTAAATCGTTGTTCTCCTCAGAAACCTTTGGAAGAGTCTTCAGTTCCAACTGGAATGTTACTCTATCTCTGGCGTTTGTCTCATGCTGACTACATGCGTATCCGAGTTGCGAAACCGATGCACGAGATTCATCAACTCGGTTTGTGTCACTCGTTACCGATCCTGATATTGGCAAGGTATCAGGTTGAGATTCTGAAGATCTATTCAACACAATATTATCAGTACGCATCCTAGGTAAATGTGCCTCTAACACGGACCGCGCCCCCAACTGGAGTGTTCTCACATCGTCCATCTCAGCACGCAGAGCTGTAAGCTCCCGCGCTTGAGCTTCGATGGTCGCCTGCATAAGGCGCATCATGTCATTCTGCACTTCGACCGCAGGGTCTCTCTCACGACTGGGTTCGATAGGCTGAGCGCCAGCTTGCGCTGCCGTATTTGCCCTGCATCCGCCCCCGCGAGCTATAGGATGTGGCACGAGAGCCTCACCTGTAGGCTGCTCGCCACCCTGCACGATGTTTCGTCGCGCGCGTGTCTTCATCTTGACTATATCGCTGAGCTTCCCAAACTTCGTGAGGTGCTATTCACACAAATCCAGCTATGTGAGGCTCGAAAGTTGAGCACCAAATATTCGTGTCAGAAAGCTCCGCGACTAGTCAGCCTCAGTGCGTAGAGTAGATGTATACTCGTACGCAATGCCTTACCATGTACGAGTCCTCTTTACTCTATACTACTGGCCCGCACATAGACGAGAGAATGCGTGTGAGCGGGCTAGCTGGCAATGTCCAAGGGCTGCCTAGCTATACCGCGAGCGACTCTAGCTCGAGACTCTCCTGCAGCAGAGAGCCTCTCTCCCCCTCCCGCGGCCGATTTTCTATTTTCGGCGCGCTCGCCCTCTCGCTGCGCTGAGACACTGCGCGTAGAAGAAGCTTTCTCTCTTTCTCTTTTTCTTTCTCCCTTCCTCAATCTCGCGCGCTCATACTGGGCTTCCAAAATTTTCCAGCACCAGGCGCGCGAGATCAGATGAGCTCAAACGTATAGCTTACGTGTTGCGTAGTTTTACACTGCAGCGCCTGCGACCTGTGCGTCAGATCCCGGATCCTTGCATCAGCCACTTGTGGCGATGCCCTCCCGTTCCTGTGGAACCCACAAAGTTGCAGTTCCGACTGCCCAGATGCTGGTACCACCGATTTCCTCGAGCGCACTACAGAGCACTGGGAAATATGCGCTACAAGGCTGGCCAAGCCCGCGCGGCACCCCAGATGCAAGCGTCGACGAGTCCCCAGCCTCGCACGTACTCTCTTCAAGACCTCACCCTCGTCGAGCTGCAACTGCAACGCACTTCGTGTTCGCCGTTGTGTGGGAATTTATTGTTATTGTGTGTGAACACAATAACTGCACAACCACTTGTCGCGCGTCGCACCGTCGGCGTCGCGCTTGACCCGTCCATATCCCGGACGAGCCCCCACTTTATATAGATAAAGGGGTCCAGGATAAGGATATCAGGTCAATAAAATGAAGCACTTCTCAAGTATGCGTTTATATCAAATTCCAGTGCAATGGTAATACAACAGGCTCGTAGCTGTAAGATGATGCAACCGAGATGCAATCGGCCGACGGGCGCGCGCGACACTTGACTTTCCCAATCAAGGGCTAGACAAAGACTGACTCTCTATGCGTAATTCGGTGGCGAGGGGACCCAAGCGCAATGGGTTCCAGAAGCTTCTCTCTCGATGACTCACACCTACACGTATCCACACATAGAAGCTCGCTCAGATGCGGTGCGCTCAACTCACATTCCCACATAAATATAAATCTCGCGCGTAGTATAACCCTCGCATTGAATTATCTTCAATTTCACGTGAGAGAGAACGTGCGGGAGAGAGAGAGACTCACCGGTATCTTATACTTCTACAGCATACTCCTCGGGCCATCGCCTCGTACCCTGGCCAACAGATCCCGAGGATGAGCCATCCGCTGGCTCGCGATCCTGGGCTCGGTTCGGGCAGCTATCCGGCAACAGTCCTGGTGATCACTCCTGCATACACCCCTGTACGGCCGTCGACTGGGGCCAAGGTCGTCACACACACACACACACACACACACACACACACACACACACACACACACAGATAGATACACATCACGTGCGGCGCGTCGATATCTTGATCCGACGGATGGATCAACTGTTCGCTCTCGCTTCGCGCAGCAAGCTGCTCGTCATCGACGACGACAGCTGTCTCTTTGCTCTCTTCTGCTCTCCCCTCTCTCTCGCTACTAATGGTCTGTTTGACTATGAATTCCTGAGGAACAATAAAATCTGAATTGAGCTTCTCGGGTTGAATAACGAATTTCTCTGGCTCATCGACTCGCGAGCTCTCATTTGATTGACTTGAAATCTGATTTTCTGATTCGCTTTCTACTTTCTTTTCTGAGTTTGATTCTGAACTGATTTCTGCTCCATCTAAATCTTTTAATGACTCTATTGATTCGACTTGATTCCTGTTCTTCATGAAATTTTTCAAGCTCCTCCCGAATATTTCCACGCGTCTTCTCCATAATTTTGGCGCTTTAATCTCGCGTCCATAAATCACGAACGCTGGTGATTTTCCGGTCGAACTTGAAAAACTCGAATTGTGACATAATTGGAGTTGTTGAATATGCTTATTCCACTCTTTGTGGTTATCAGCAAATATTGCTATCATGGTCTTAATATCTTTATTTACCCTCTAAACCGGATTCGATTGGGGATGGAAACTAGGGGTGAATTCATGCTCTATGCCGTTGTCATTGTAAAATTTACTCATCAATTCTTTTTTGAATTCTAACCCATTGTCACTTATCAAAATTTCTGGTGTACCATAATGTGTACATAACACATTTTCAAGTGCATTCTGAACCGCTCAACCAGTCTCTTTACGTAGTGGCATGCAGACTATATAACGGCTGAAAATACACTCGAAAACGAGTAAATGTTCAAACTGTTCCCTCGATTTTGGGAATGGTCCCATTCAATCCATTGCTATAATTTTCATCGGTCTGTCGACTGTGCGCGTACCCATCATACCTATCTGCCCGCGTTGATCTATCTTACATAACGCGCAACTATCGCGATTTTTCACGTAATTCGCCACGTCTAGGTAAATACCGGGTCAATAGTATGACTGCGCGACCTTTCTATACGTTTTTTTTGCCCATATGACCGGCTGATGGCTCGTCATGGCTTTCTTTAAATATTTTTGCGCGGTTTTCTCATGGAACCACCAATTTCCACTCATCTAAATTATCAATCATTTCATTTAATTCGTGATCTGGCCTATATTTATGAGTTCTACTACCCATGATCTTCCAATCTCTGTATCTTTTTGGATGTTTCAAAATTTGAAAAAATCTCTTGTTGTACCACTTATCTGATGTTTTCTCAAGAACTTCAACTGAACCGATATTCATCGTCCCAGCGGATTTTTCCTGTTAAATAGCCACTGTAGCGCGCTGTGGTCTCTTACAACTGTAAACTTTTCTTCCTCAATATACGGCCTAAATTTTTCAATACTCCATGTAATAGCCAGACATTCTCGTTCTGTCACTGACCAAACTCTTTCTTGTTTTGAAAGTGATCGACTCGCGTAACATACTACGCGTTCTTTGCCATCAATTTTCTGTGTAAGCATAGATCATATCCCAGTGTCTGATGCATCAGTATGCAAGAACCATTCAGCGTCTGGTACTGGCATACTGAGCACGGGTGCAGATACTAATGCTTCTTTTAGCGTACGAAACGTTTTTTCCTGTTCCTCTTTCCACTCAAATTTCGCGTATTTTTTCAATAAACGATTAATTGGCTCTGCAATCGTCGCATAATTTCTGATGCTTCACTTGTTTGACATTTTTAGGCCTCGGATAATTTTTCATCGCTTCTGTTCTTGCGGGATCGATTCTTAAACCGTGTTCGTCCAGTATGTATCCTAAAAATTTGACTTCTTGGCAACGAAATTCACTCTTTTCTCTATTGATCGTAAGACCTGCCACCACAATTCTATTAAATCATTTCTCTAATAGCTCTAAATGCTGTTCGAACGTCTCTGTCACCAGGACAATATTGTCTAAGTACCCGTACGCGTAAGGCTCTAGGTCTCCGATAATTGAATCAATTAAGCTTTGGAAGCAGGCTCCAGCGTTAGCTGAACCTATAGGTAATCTTTTGAATTGCCAGTGCCCTCTACCGGGAATTGTGAACGCACAAATATTCCTCGAAATCTTTTTAAGCTTTATTTGATAGTAGGCCATGGATAAGTCCAGCGTAGTTATATATTTCGCGTTCTTTAATTTTCTCGAAATGGGGTCCATATACGGTGTCGGATACGCATCTTTTTCGGCTAATGAATTGACTACCCGTAAATCTACTACCAATCTATGCCCTCCGTTAGCTTTTTTCACTAAAAATGCTGGGTTATTCCAAGGACTGTTTGATTTCTCAACTACATCTGCATCGTACAATTTTTGAAATTCTGCATGCATTGTTTTCTCCATTTCATCTGATAAAGGAAAATATCTTTGCTTCACTGGACGTGCATTTTTCAAGAGTCGAATCTCGTATTCGATTGAATCAGTTGCTTTTCAAAAATTTCTCATTTTTGTTCTGGTGAGGTAAACATTTATCTAAAACTCTTTTCAGCCGGTAAGCTTCATAATCACTCAATTCTCTCGAACTTTCACCTCTCGATTGTGGCTCTTGCGCGCTTTTTGACGCTTCAGATTTTGACTCGTTTTTTTCTCCCTGGCGAGGGGACCCAAGCGCGATGGGTTCCAGAAGCTTCTCTCTCGATGACTCACACCTACACGTATCCACACATGAAAGCTCGCTCAGATGCGGTGCGCTCAACTCACATTCCCACATAAATATAAATCTCGCGCGTAGTATAACCCTCGCATTGAACTATCTTTAATTTCGCGTGAGAGAGAACGCGCGGGAGAGAGAGACTCACCGGTATCTCATACTTCTACAGCATACTCCTCGGGCCGTCGCCTCGTACCCTGGCCGACATATCCCGAGGATGAGCCATCTGCTGGCTCGCGATCCTGGGCTCGGTTCGGGCGGCTATCCGGCAACACTCCTGGTGATCACTCCTGCATACACCCGCGTACGGCCGTCGACCGCAGCCAAGATCGGTACACACACACAGATACACATCACATGCGGCGCGTCGATATCTTCATCCGACGGATGGACCAGCTATTCGCTCTCGCGTCGCGCAGCAAGCTGCTCGTCATCGACGGCGACAGCTGTCCCTTTGCTCTCTTTTCTCTCTCCCCTCTCTCTCGCTGCTAATGGTCTGTTTGACTATGAATTTATGCTTTGACTCGCGTGTGACGAATACACTGTCACAAACTTATTGGAGGCATGCACCACTATAATAGAATCAAGTCGATTCGCGCCCATTCGCAAACAAGATTGTAACAACTGGAAATTCTTCAAAAAGTTAGCTCACGTGCTCAACAGGAAGTACGATCAGATTCGAGACGCCGCTAGTTCCATTTGACAAAAACCTATCGAAAATATTCGCTTCCCACGCAGCATTTCAAAAATGGTACCTCTAGGTATCGTAGGCAAGGCAAGCAAGAGTTTATTCGGGCTACTCACCCTGGACGACGCAGAAACTATGAACAAAATTTGGACACCCTAATCAAGGATGAAAAGGAAATGATAAAAATACACAACAAAAGTCAACACATATGTTCCGGATCCGTGAAGGAATTGTACAACGTCACAAATATACAGCGCGAAATGTCAATGGATATTCAGAAAGAGCTCAAAGATATCGAAGTTATTAATTGGACTGATATGGTGAGAATGATAACCTTAGCTAGAGAAGGAGAGCGAAGTGTGAACGAGATGATCAAATCATGCGACAGTTTCTTCGTTGTACTACAACAATTAAAAGAAAACAGAACTCACCCGACGATTTTCACAACCAGCATGCTGCAAAGCGTGAGTCAAGATTACAACAACCATTTAAGAAATTACGAATTCCCTCTACCCACGAAACACCTCAGAGCGGAAGAATTCATTAGAATATCCGAAGTAGATGCCGTATACCACGACGGTAAAGTGTTTGTATCAATCTATATACCACTAATTAACAAGGCCCATTACCAAATGTACCAGATGCATCTAGGGCCCGTGCCTCAGCAGGAAATCCCCGAGCAACGAGCAGCGCTCATCAGACCCTCCAATGATTATTTAATCATGAGTGATACTCAACCGTACTTTTTCATGATCGACAAGGAAGATCTTCCACAATGCAAAAACCTGCATCATGGTTACATGTGTCCCACCAATCACCCGTTAATAGAAGTTTCGACCAGTAATAACTGTGAGTTAGGATTGCTCCTGATCAATACGCAAAACGTTAGCAAATGCGACATCGGCATAACATCTGCCAAGAATTATTGGATATTGCTCAAATCTGACGGAAGTTGGCTGTTCTCCATAGCAAAGCCGATGCTAGCGAGCATCATTTGCGAGAAATGTCCCAATCAACAAGTATTACTGAACGAAACAGGCCTGCTGAAAATGAGCCATGGATGTAAGTTAAAAACTCGAAGGACCACTATTCAGACCGAAGCCAAAGGGACTAGTGACATTCGATATATATACGAACCTGAAATGAGTCTTGATCTGAATAAATTTTATCCTACATTGTTAGCTGAAACTCGACATTCGGAACGGAAACTACTAGTGCTGAACAAATGGGAGCCTACGGAGAGATCCCTTTCAGAGCTCATCACGGAAATGAATCTTATGAACAGACATGAGCCATTAAAATCAAGGTCTACCTAGCTTATCGGAGGGTGCTACACGATCAAATTGATATTGGTAACGTTTCTCGTGATAGCTCTCTTCTACTGTCATCACCTGTGAAATGGAAGGTCCTACGCCTTAGTAGCTTTGGGTCCCATCACCGTGGTGTTGTGTGAGAGGTCTTGCGAGACAAACACTCTAGAGCTACCAGAAATAACGTCACGTAGAAGACACTCGCTACAAGGGAAACAAGGGCCAATCAATGGACAAGCCATCAACGCTGACACTACTTCATTCTCGATCACTTTTGCCGATTGTTAAGGTCCCCGATTTTTGTTTTGGTGTTACAGGTCCCGGAAAAGCCGGAGTTATCTAGGTCCCCATCACGAATTGAACCCTTCTACAAGAGAGATTAACCAAACACACTGGAGCCGGAAATTGAGCGATTGAGATTACCCAAGAAGATGGATATTGGATAATCCAAATTGAAGGAAAAAATGATCCCGAGGAATGCCAAAATTTTCCTACTCTTCGCAGCACCGCCATAGAATAACGACCCCGCAAGAGATCGGAGGAACATCAAGTCAACAATCCGCGTGAAACAGACCCACACAGGTTATTCTGTCAACTACCATACAGGGATCCTGAACATCTCAGGGAAAATCTATTCGTCCATCATTTCTCACAATTTGGCCCCCTCAAGTACCACGAGGTAGTGACGAACACACAAGGATGGCTCGGTTCTGGATTCGTGGGATATTTTAACAAAGATCATGCCCAAATAGCATTGAAAGCCTGTGACCTTCGTTACCGCGCAGAAGAAGCACCACCCAAGAGATTTCCCTTACATTATCGTGTTCAAAGAGAATGTCACAGGAATTGCGAGGAATACAGAGAAGATCACAAGTATCATTTACCCGACAAAACATGTAAAAACAATATCCAAAGCCGGCAACCCAGGGCACCAGAAATCTGAGAACCGCAACATCTCCAGCAAAATCTGGAGACAGCCAAGACGTTTAGGAATTATCTGATTCAGCGAAAATGAATTGGGCAGATTTTACACCACAAGCAACCGAAGAAATACGAGCAAGCCAAAGCAAAACAATCACCGCTGATCCAGAACAGCCGTCACAGAACTGACCTTCGCCGAAGCAATCCCAGTGGTCCCACGGAAACCCACTTTACACAATCCTACAAACCATACCCAAAACAATTCTACCCTGATTATTATCCAAGGCCCCAATGAAATCATAAGCTTTTCCTGTTACAGCCTCATTCAAATACAATGGAAAGGATAACCCGAAGAACTTCAATCTTTCGCAAGAAAATGGAGCTGTGGTGGATCTCGAAAACCATCACCAATCGAGTCGTCATGGTTATGGATGAGCCAGCTATAACAGCAACGGTGGAGGTTCTCAGGAGATTCGGAAACCAAACCGAATTCCCCATCATCCCAGAACCTTATTCCCGGATTGTGAAGATACAGGCAACGTACAAATGTCTCAAAGCGAGGAAGGCATTTGAGCGATTCCTGGAGACCACCGGGGGATCTTCATACACTTGGGAATTCAGAAACATCCCAAACCCGAAGGGAGACGCACACCGGCTGACTATCCATGAGAATCTCACCCTCCAACAACACGAGCAAAGCAGCGACGATGAAATCAATGTAGGGCCAGCCGAAGATCTTGTACCCCCGACAATAGAACCTATCAATATTGACAATTCAGAGTACGAGAATCCCAAGGAAAGGAATCACCAGGTCCTCTCAGCCAGAACAGGGTCCCTAAATAAAACTGTAGCAGAGCTAAGGTCCCATATACAAGTAGGCGAATCGGAATCCCAAAGCTTACAATTCAACCAAATCCAGATCCATTGAGCAGACTTCAGGTCTCATGAGCAAGATCATAGAAGTGAGAGAAGCTCCCAAATACAATCCGGGAACGAGCTTACTTACGGCACCACTCCACCCGCAACGAGGACGTTCTTGCGATCAAGTGGGGGAGGGATTATCTTATTCTGATACCAATTTTTCAACGTTTTTATTTTAGTATTCAGCACGCGAATAGAATTAGAGTATTATATTAGCACTAATCACTATGGTATGGATGAAAACTTCAACACAACAATCCAAACTTAGGCATTAAATTCGCCAGGTCAATATTCAATTCGCAAATTAAGAATCCTAGCATCCAATAAGCCTATGATATATTTGGCTATTATATACTCCGACCATAGACTTTGGCTGTATTTCATCGTTCTCAACACATAAACGCAAAAAAATTATCATATGTCTATATTATTACCAGTATTCATTTCTTCAACAGTTTATCACAGCATGAAGTGTGATAATTAGTAATCTTCAAAATCATTCACCAATTTTACCACAGTTCCAAGGTATCCCATTACACTAAGAAAGAAGCCCCGTTTAGAGCTATCTTCGTTCACCCCTATGTTTCATCTTTCCGCGTTCTAACCCACACTACTCCGCCCCCCAAAAGGAAATGTTCACGCACATTGCCCGAGACCATGAAATTTCAAGGCCCCATTCGTCAATTCAGGCAGAACAAATGTATTCTGGCAATTGTGAGGCCAGGATGGATTACGCTTTGAAAGTATTAACCGCATAAGTTATGTTTTGCACGAATTTTGTAGACATACGCGTCCGAGAATAAAAGACGTAAGGCATTTCCTCCCGGGAAATTATTTTCAAAATCAGACCCACCAGACCAATGAATGACTTCATTCCTTTGGAGACACAACAAATGTACTTTGGCAGTTATTATGTAAGACCAGAGTAGATTACGTCCTTTTCGACCAATTGAGTCGAAGTTGAATTTCTCAGAAACAACAAATGTTTTTAGGCAGATACTGCGTGAGGCCAAAGTGGATTACGTCCCTTTTCCATCATTCTAAAGAAATCTCTTGCTTGAGAGGAGGTCTCCCGATCGTGTGAAATAACCCACTAACCAGTATTTCCAAGCCAAATCCTATCTCCCTTGGATGAGAACCGTTTGACCTTTGCTCACTGACCTTAACCCACGCCCCTAACAAACACACAATTGCACATATGCAACGAACTTGGACATCATGCTACAGGAATGCCTAAAAAAAATAAGACCAGAGGCCAATTCTAGCCCCTGACTGCCGATTGCAATAAGAGAGCGGTCCGCTGTTGTAGCGTTCTCAGGCAACTAGCCGCTTCCAGACAAGTAATACTCTAACGATAATGATCAATTTATTTCCCTTTCCGCTACCCAGTTTCTACAAGGTCGAGAACACCATACACGCCGGCTTTTCTCAAGGTGATGGGAACGCCTAAACACGAGTGAGATCTAGTAGAAATCATCACCTCATTATATTTCATGTTGATAGGAATTTAAGGAAATGACACTAATGAAATCCATTACTATTATTTGCTTACTGCTGTACTCGAATAATGTGATATAATTCCAGCCTTAGATGACCTGGCGACTATCATTACAACTAAGTTCATATTCCTTAGAGATTGACTATAAATCAATATTGTACTTCTACCACAGAACATCGTAATGAGGACATTACTGAAACCAAGTGAGGGAGGATGTTGCATGATACATTTTTACATTGCTGCCCTACTGAAAGAGGCCGAGTCGGTGACCGAGTCGGTGTACGAAGTCGGTGACTGTTTCAGTTTACCGACTCGGTCACTTCGCATGGAATGGCCCCAAATGCCACAAAGAAAAGAACAATAAATGATAAATTATCGTCAGAGGTTAATAGAAAAATTTAAAAAAAATAGAAAGAAACATGCCCAGCTATTTTCACAATTTTGGCGCGAGTGGGGTTCGAACCTGCAATCTCTTGATTACGAGTCCAAGCACATGTGCCCGGGGCCAGCGAAACATGTTACGACTGAGGGCTTAGTGAGCGTACTTGGAGTGTGACTCATAGGAAGTACCTGAGATCTGTTTATCATCAGTTGTATCATTAGTTGATCATAAACTCTGGCGCCAGAGCACTGAGTCAAGCCGTAGTTAGGATGGGACTTGGAATATTTCTAGATCTGGATGCTTGACCGAGTCGGTTGACCGACTCGGTCAACCGAATTCAAATTTTCGTGGGAAAGCAACACGCATAAAACTAGGAAAATTTTCAAAATTTTACTGGTTAACCGACTCGGCGTTACTTTCCCGTAAAAATTTGGATTCGTTTGACTGAGTCGGTGTACCGTGTCGGTAGTTAACCAGCCAAATCTCGGAAATTCCCAAGTCCTATGCGTGTTGCTTTCCCGTGAAAATTTGAATTCGGTTGACCGAGTCGGTAAGCAGCCAGATCTAGAAATATTCCAAGTCCCATCCTAGCTACGGCTGGACTCAGTGCTCTGGCGCCAGAGTTTATGATCAACTCATGATAAAACTGATGATAAACAGATCTTAGGTACTTCCTATGAGTCACACTTCAACTCTGTCGTAACATGTCTCGCTGGCCCCGGGCACATGTGCTTGGACTCGTAATCAAGAGATTGCAGGTTCGAACCCCACTCGCGTCAAAATTGTGAAAATAGCTGGGCATGTTTTTTTCTATTTTTTTTAAATTTTTCTATTAACCACTGACGATAATTTATCATTTATTGTTCGTTTTGTGGCATTTGGGGCCATTCCATGCGAAGTGACCGAGTCGGTAAACTGAAACAGTCACCGACTCCGTGCACCGACTCGGTCAACCGTCTCGATCACCGACTCGGCCTCTTTCAGTAGGGTGAGCCCCATTCGGATCGTTCAACCCAAAATCTCAAACTCGGAACAGAATAACGGTATAGCCCATTCAATCATAGCGATAGCTTGTTGGCCGAATAGAGTCCTTTCAAATTGTAATCGAGACGAGTTTTCTCGTCTCGAGCTCACGCGTATATCCGCAATATTGAGAAGTGAAAGTGATTTCACGCGCAGAGGCCCAACGTGGATACTAATACACTCCTCCACTCGGGTCCAGTATAGTAGCCAACAAATGAGAAGAAAAGAGAGAGACCGAATATCTTTTGGGGTGGAACGCAAACGTGTGGAAAGGAAATAGAAACTCCATACCGAAGGCAAGGTGACGAGTCGTGTTGGATAATATTGAAAAGTCAGTCAAGAATAGGACTCGCGAGCGGGATGGCAGAGCTAGAGCCGATAGGCCAGCCCCGATCCCAAAATTGTGCAATTCGAGTAATTCAGAAATTAGACGACAGTGAAAATAGTTTGATTCTAAAATCAGTGATGATATTCTTGAGTCCCAGGAAGATTGATGAGACTGATTGAATATCAGACTCAGTGATGAGTAGATAGTGTCAAGTGAATCAGAATAGAGGCCAAGGATCATGTTTAGCGGATCATCAGTCATCCAACCATAAAGGAGTATCGTGAGTCGGACTCGAGCGATCACATGCCCATCTCTTCCTCTCCCCTACCTCTCATCCGCCACGGCTCGACATCCAAAGTAGCTCGTTTATGGTATAAGATTTACCAATCTTATTTATTCCTTATACAAATCAAACTCAAATAAAGCTTCGGTACTCAACCTAACTACGCCGGTGTAGTTATTTGCCCTCAGGAAATCCAGACTGCTTATGCACGCGGTACCCTTCCCCGTTCCGGTGCCGACGTGAATGTATCCACACGGGTATACACCAGAAACGATCCCGAACTTCCCTGCATTTATTTCTACTGCGCGGGTCTCTATTCCCAGGTATCTACCGAAAATAGGGTGGTAGCAGCTCTGCTGAAGTTAGATTTTGCTTTATCCTTCCATGAAGATTAGGGTAGAAACCTAACAATGAGATAATGAGAATTTCTCTCCTAATTCTCCGGATCCGAATTTGAGTAAACTCCATGATCACTTGCGTTCAGTGTCCACGAGCTGCCACCACGTCACGAGTTGCATGAACTTTCGACAGTCCGTTGTTTCCAATTTTTCTTCGGCATTTGCTATAACCATTGATCGTTCAAATTGATGGACGCAAACATCACTCGAGTGATTGACTGGCTGCGTCTACATCATGCGGCGCGCTGTCAAGAAGTCGGTAAAACAACTTAGGAATTTGGAATCGAAACGAGAATTTTTTGGGCATACTGTAACTCGAACTCAATCTTTTTTGATTTTTTTCCGATGATCAATGTATTAGACAATTGTGGATAGTTATGGTCGGAATTTTTGAAGGTGATGGTAATTATTCACAAGAACCAGCGTGATGCGGGCGGGTGTTCTTTTATGATCGTGGGTGGGTGTGTGTCTGTGTGTGCGTGCGTGCGTGTCACGCAGCTGGTGCCTGTGGCGTGTGCTAAGGCTTCGAGCAGCCGATGCCGCGCGTTCAACCACACAGACCGAGAGCTGGTGCACTTTTTTTGTGCCACATTTCATAAGGGCTGTGGAAAGGTACTCGAAATGTTGTCCTTGCTGTACCCAACCTACACCCACCGTCAGTCCTCTCAGCGCCTGGGCTTTTTTTCTTAAATTAAATTTTCAAACAATCTTTTCGACCAACTCATGTGCTATATGACTTAAAATTTGAATTCCCCAGGGATGATAGATCATTATCCAAAATGATCGAAATCAACCGTGAGCCCCTCCGCAGACTGGGCATTTTGCGTCAGCCCTTTCTTCAATATTCAATGTTGACGAGTTGGTGTGCTATATTTATTAAAATCTGAAACTCTCAGGGATGATAGATCATGATCTCAAATGATCGAAATCAACCGTCAGCTCATTCCTAGACTCGCGGTTTCTGAGACTGACGATTTTTCCCGATAAAACAAAGCCCCGCTTTGAGGCCGCAATTTATATATGTCGTAGCTGGTTTGTGGAATCCGCCCGTCTATAGACTGGCTGGACAGTTTACAGACGGCGCGCGGATAGTAGGCTCTACTTGAGCGACGCATCTCTCTATTGAACGGCTAGTCAGTTTATCGACCGGCTGAGTGATCCAGCCGGTATATAGACCGACCGCTCGCACTCGCACGGATAGTAGACTCTCCGTTTACATTGGGGCGAATCTAAACAAAATGGGTGTCAAGACGATGATAAACATCTGTTTGGCGGGCTCCTGACATCCTCGTCTTGGATATCACGAAGTTGCCGATTGTCAGAGCACTCGCACAGTACAATCTTGTTAGCGTCTCAGTTGCTCAAGTGAGGTGTATCAAAGTTCATTGAACGTCAAATCTGTGTGGTTTTCGTTGCGGAAAATGGGCGAGACAGTAGTGGATCGTACTGCTTTTGAGCGAAAGTTAAACACACTTGTTGAATCGCAAAAAAGGCCTCGGGTGATGTGGGAAAATTCTTATGTGGAAAAAGTGAAAAATATACTTAGTGGGAAGGCGGGGAAAGACCACAACTCCTATTACTACTCACGAATGTGTGAATTGATGCAAGTGGGATCCCAGACTCGTGTAGTTTTGAAGAGAACCGAAAAAGAAAATATTTCGTGTACGTTGTTCCCTGTGAAGAATACTACCCGAAATTGTGGCAAGCTCATCAACAGACTGGTCATGGTGGCCGTGATCGAATGTACCACTACTTGAAAACGAAGTGGTGAATCCCAAGAGCTGCCTGTGAAATTCTTATTACGTGTTGTGAAAGTTGCAGTCGAGAAAAACCAGTGGCGCAAAAAAGTGTCGTATCACAGTCGATCATTTCATATGGTTTCAACGCCCGGATACAAATGGATCTCATTGACTATCAGTCATGTCCCGATGGTGAATTCTGGTTCCTTTCAAACGTTCAAGATCATGCGACGAAGTTTGTTCAGTTGGGCCCATTGCCAAATAAGGAGGCAGTGACCGTTACCAATGAACTATTCAAAATATTCGACACTCTTGGCGCACCAGCTATTCTACAGTCTCACAATGGCGAAAAGTTTAGCGCAGAAATTGTACGAGTCCTGGTATCCAAGTGGCCGAACTGCAAAATGATTCGTGGACGTCCTCGATATTCTCAAAGTCAGGGCAGCGTCGAACGGGCCAATGCCGATGTAAAAAAACGGTGTGGGCATGGATTGCTGACAATAATTCTAGTAATTGGTCAAAAGGCTTCTACGACGTTCAGGTGCCATTATTATTGATGAATTCAAATCTATCCAATTTACTCGAAACATCGCGTACTTATATATCATAAATTTAGGGGAATCCATAGCTTTATTGGATAAATGTCGTTCATAGTAGCAAAAAAAATTTGTCAAAACACAGGATCAACAGGGCTCCTTACGAAGCTGTATTCGGGCCCATGAAGAATGGCTTAGTGCAGCTCAATCTACCTCAAGATATCATCTCCAATCTAGAAACTGAGGGAGAGTTAGAAGAGCTAGCATTAGGAATAGCAAATCCGGATATCCCTCTGGATGATCATGAGATCGAAGCCAATGAGTTTGACGATGATCCTCTCATTCTGGAAGAGGCGATCGCCGTGGAAAACTTGATAGTTATCAGAATTCGAGGAGATTTGCATTTTCAGAAACAGGGTATCACATATATTTTCCAATTTCTAGGACCACGTCGAGAGCTTTTGTGGCATGTGTGGCTTGGCGATAAATTTGAAAGATGCTGTTATATGCTCTGATTGTGACTCAAACATCCACTATGCTCGTGGAGAACTAACTGGGTCTGACACTTTCAACGACAGGCTATATGTTCGTGGAAAACATATACTGGAAGTCCAAGACGACTGCAATAAGCGGCAAAAAGTAGCAGCCGAAAAGATAAAAACAGCCTCGTCTCAAATGTTTCCACCTCTATCGATCGGAGACTGCATAACTTTACTAGTTTATTCCGTTGACAGAGCTCCACTTGACTTCGCTAAGATTTTTGGGGTCGTACGGGACATTCAAAATACCGTATAACAAATTCGAACCAAGGATGGTATAGTCAAAGGTTGGTTCCCTCGACAGGCTGTACAAAAATCGGGGACCGACTCAGTGACTCCTGACGATGTACCCCACGATATTCACTTATCTTTGAGAGAAGCTGCATCGGCTCAATCGCTTTGTGGAGGGCAAGATTCCAAGAAATGTAATTGCCAGCCAGCCGATAATCAATGCCACACCAAACGTTGTTCTTGTTTCAAAGCCAAGTTACAAGGTAATTCTCGGTGCCACAATTCTAGTATGTGTGAGAATGAATCACTCACATTTCATCATTTCTAGTATCTCAAGAACGATCAACACATCTTTGATAGATGTTTCAGTGACGATGTATTAATTACAAGATTGATTTTGGTAGATAGAAGTGATCAGAACATTCCTGTTATATTACATGAGTTCGAGTTACAAATGAGAAATAAAGCCCCGTTCATCTGAATAGCTTGTAGGAATTGAATCGCTCTCTTCAAAACTATACTCTATCTCTATATACGTCACCTTGTTTTGATTTGTGTTCATATCCACGAAAGAGTCTACTATGCGCGCGAGCGCAAACGGTCGGTCTATAAACCGGCTGGATCACTCATCCGGTCTATAAACTGACTAACCGCTTCAGAGAGAAATGCATCGCTCACGTAGAGTCTACTATCTGCACACCGTATATGCACTGTCCAGCCAGTCTATAGACGGGCAGATTCTACAAACCAGCTACGAGATATATAGGCTTTGTTACACCTGCATGTGCAGTCTCTGTGGTCTAGTGGATACGGTTTCAGTTTAGAGGCTGGAGGGCTCGGGTTTGTACCTTGAAAGTTCCATTCTTCTTTTCCATTCTTCTCCGGATGTTATTTCAACGCGAGGAAACCATCATCCTCTGATTGGGAAACTTTTTTTGTCTTAGCACCGTTCATTCAAGAGTTCATTGGAATTTAGTGTTTTAACTGCGAACTTCCACAAAATAAAATGAATTTGAAGTTCCTCGTCATCAGCCACGAACTCATAGGTGGTATTCATTGTGCAATGAACGGATTCTTTATTCTTGTTCACGAATGTTTTGAAAATACGACCAGGTATGAAGAGCAGTGTTAGCTGTGAAGAATGTTTAACTTGTTAAAATCGAAGATTGTATTGATACTTGTATGGTTTCTGGAAGTGCAGGGTGTGATTGAGGAAGTAGTGTATAAATATTGTGAGGCTATCAACATGAATGAGTGCTGCATATGGATCAAATTAAACAATACCGTCTCTTCATTGGATGCTTTGTGTAAGACCCTTCGCTATTATCGTAACACTGAATAACACGCGCGAATGAACCACACGAAGACAAGAGAAGTTCTCTATCCAGAGAATGATGATTTTCTCGCGCTGAGGTAACATCGGAAGAAGAATCGGAAAAAAAAGTAATATTGGATTTGTGGGATACGAATCCGAGCCTTCGAATTACTAAATCAGAACCGTATCCACTAGATCAAGGAGACATATTAATTTGGTACTGACAAGGCTCGTACATAAATCTCGGCCTCCAAGCGAGGCTTTGTTTACATCGGGAAAAATCGTCAGTCTCAGAAACCGCCAGTCTAGGAATGAGCTGACGGTCGATTTCGATCATTTTAGATTATGATCTATCATCCCTGAGAGTTTCAGATTTTGATAAATATAGCACACCAACTCGTCAACGATAAATATTGACCAAAGGGCTGACGCAAAACGCCCAGTCTGCGCAGGGGCTTACGGTTGATTTCGACCATTTTGGATAATCAGATGGCTTCGTCAGCTATTGGGATGATTCAAACGGCTTTCTCTTCGGAATTGTCTCAACTACACGATGCGCTCACCCTTTTTCCCCTAAACTCGAGGGGGAGTGGTGGGGGGGCGTTAAAGCCCCCCCCCCCCACGAAATAACGATATTTTCCCGAAATAAAACATACACATGACGAGTTCTTCGTTCTACTGCCAACTTGAATATACTTTGAGTACATTCTAGGACCCTATACTTAAATTTTTGGGCCTATCCTCGAACCTGGAAATCACCGCTATGGATTTTAAGACCGATTTTTAGCCAGAAACATTTTATAGACAATGTATATTATATATTTGACCAAAATCGTTGATGATAAGTCGGTGACCGTTCTGCTGCCTCCTGAAAAACGATAGCGATGAATTCTGGGATCATTTTATGAGATTTTCAGCTAACTCTCGAATCCAGAAATTGCTGTTGAGATTTTTGCGACGCATTTTGAGCTAAAAATGGTTAAAAATGCCCATCCGCCTGATCAAAGTCATGGATTTTAGCTCGTATTCCCTACTACTGCCAGCTCAAAAACACTTGGAGTGTACTCTTAAATGACTGAACATGATTTGGGTATCAATCCCGAGTCTCAGAACTACTGCAGGACGATTTACGACCGATATGAGGCCAGAAAACCGAGAAAAAGATTTGACGTTTGGGGGAAAAATATGAATTTTAGATGGAGGAGAACTCTACTGCCAACAAGTTAAGGCTTGACGTACATTCCAGTCCTCCCTCACAAAATTTCAAGCTCAAGCCCGAATCTGGGAATTGCTGCTGAGAACTCTGAGATGGATCGAGCAAATTTATGCGTAATTATGAATTATAGGTTGGAAGCCGCTCTACTGCCGAATGGAAAATTGTGAAATTACAATCCAGGGTTATTCAACAGAATTTGAAGCATAATCTGAGATCTGGAGATAGCTTCTGAGAGTACTGGGATCGATTCTAATACGGCATGTGCCAGAAGTATGTCACTAGCATTGCAAATCATCCCGATTGGCCAATTTTAGCTCGGAATTTCTATTGCTTCCAGCTTGGGAATACTTGGAGTGTACTCTGTGATTATCCGGCGAGATTTTGACACTGATACTGAGTCCGAGAACTGCTGCAGTGAGATTCAGTACCGGTATTGGGTCGAAAAAGGCTGACAGATACGGCACATTTGGCGCAAAATGATGATTTTTAGGTGAAAAAAGGAGTACTGCCACCAAATCAACAATTGGAACCGATTCTGGATCTCATTCACAGAATTTTGAGCCCAATTCCACACCCGAGAATCGCTGCTAAGAGCACTGAGATTAATCCTGATCCAGCAGCATTTCAGAAGGGTGGGGAACTCTCGCATAATCGTGGATTATAGGCCGGAGATCGTCCTACTGACACCTGAACAGCAATCGAGATACATTTTGGGATCATTTATACGTGATTTTGAAACCCCGATATATCTGTTGAAAGCATTGTGATCGATTCTGAGGCAGAAACGGCGATGTGGTACTAGGGATGAACCAGATTTAATGATTATAACTCCCAATAAATACTATTGCTACGCCAGGAATACATACATGAGGCATCCCGTGAAGCGGGCCGCCACATGTATGTATTCCTGTCACAAAATGTTACGACCCGAGCTGAGGGCTCGGGCTAACAGATAAATAATTTGTTCGTTGGAAACAGCATCGAGGGCGGACTGCCAAGTTGCACCTACCTATTCTTTATTATCCAGTTGGGTCGTCCTCTGGTGCAGATATGTGATGATATATATATATATATATATATAAATATATATCTGAATATGTATTTGGATACTTCTTGTTGATTTTCTTTGGATATTTTATATCAATGTTCTTTTTGGGAGGATGTTGGATTTATTGATTTTAAAAGAGCTGAGTTACAGCCTCTGAATAAATGAATGAATGAATCAATTTACAATTCTTGAATAAATAAATGAGATCAATTCGAATCTAAGAAGTTTTGAAATGAATGATCTAATTATTGCTGGCTTTCCGGAAAAGAATGAGATAAGGTTTTCCAAACTGAGTTCAGATTTATTGAGATCAAAACATAAAATCTTGAACAAAATGGAACTCAATATCTAAGTACAATTCGGATGAGACTTGATCTAAGTGCTCTTACAAGTCTACTTGGAGAGATGATTCTTCAAGGCGAGAACGTATAAGCAGGGCGAATTCGTAGCTGGCTCTTATGCAGCTAAGGCGGATAACGTTGGCCTACTTTTCAATGGGAACAAATCGAGCTTATGGTAAGCTAGTCGGACGAATCCTGGGGCGTATATACTGCTGGCCCTTAACAGCTGGGTCTTGGGACGCCGGCCTTTTCCTTCGGCGGGATCGAGTCGCACTCGCGGTCGCTATTCGACAAACTTTAAGTGCTTTTCTAAGGCACTTGAAATGAATGGCGAAATAGAATCAAAACCTCTCGAGCGGAATGAATGAGGCTTCAAATTTGAAAGACTGATCGATGATTTGAAGGAGCACTCGGTTTATATAAGCTCGGCCCGCTCGAGTTGATTGTGGAATTGTTCTACTTAGGAGGTGTTTGTAGCATGTGTAACAGGTGCTACATCTGTAACAGGAGTTACACATTAATGGATTTCGTCCGACTTGCTCGACAAGAATGTTGGTCTCAGCATTGTTTCGCAATATTGAAAAGTCAGCTAATATATTAAATTGGGAATTCTGAGGCATCCCGTGAAGCGGGACGCCACACCTTCCCCGTCAGACCATTTCCGTCCCGAGAATGTGACCGAGGGTGGGAATGTTAGAGCTCTATACGAGCTCCGGACATCACACCTTCCCCGTCAGACCATTCTCGTCCCGAGAACCCTGCTGCAAAAGTTCGATTGGATTCGATTGAAATACATCCAATCGTTCTGAATCTAGAATCTTATGATGAATTTGAAACATGACTTTCAGGATTGAGGAAGATGGGAGTTCAATAACGATCAATGATGTTGATCATGATTCGAACAATATAGACCAATCTCCACCAAAGCAGACTTTTCGCATTAAAAGTGAGACTGCCAATCAATCTCAATACTTACTGCCAGTATTCGGAAGTCGATGTTCTATCTGTATGAATGCTGATTTCCTTGATAGAATATCGCGATTCCAATCTGTCTCAATGCCATAAAAGAGCATTGACATGCTATGGGTCCTATCTACTTCAATCGATTTCAACACTGTTTTTCAGTAATGGAAACATCAAGATCTCAATCCACCTCAATCGAACGCAATACTGACTGGAAGCAGTGGAGACCTTAAACCCTATTTATCTGAATCGATTTGAATGCTGGATATCATTAGTGGAATTCCGAAATCTTATCTGCCTTAATCGATTTCAATACTGTTTCCCAGTATTGAGAACATCGGGATCTCGATCCGCGTCAATCGACCTCAATACTGAGTAGAAGTATTGAAGTCCTCATATCTTATTTATCTGAATCGATTTGAATGCTGGATATCAATATTGGAGATTCGAGATCCTATCTGCCTCAATAGATTCCAATACTGTTCTTCAGTATTGGGAACATCGAGAACTCAATCCGCCTCAATCGATCTCAATACTGACATTCAGTCATTGTTACAAATCATCGTCTTACATATACATCACTCTCATCACAGCTGAGGTTTCAATACAATCCAATACTTATTCTAATCATGATCGCATCAACATATCATCGCATTAAACGCTATTTGGAGGTTCTGTCACTCATCAGTCTTATATAGGAACAGGAGAGATGGTTCGTCGCTTGCGAGAAAGCAATCCCATGATATTTGAATGCAAACTGAGATGGTCATCGAAACGCCGCCTAGCGTCAGTCACTCGAATTCTATCGGCCTCGATCGATTCCAATACTAACTTTCAGGAATGGGAATTTCAATAACTCACACATAGTCAATCGGTCCCAATACTGACTATGAGCATTGACGAGTTTATCCATCGTCCTTAATCGATTTAAATGCTGAATATCAGTATTGAGGTCTTGATATCCTATCTGCCCCAGTCGATTTCAGTACTGTTTTCTAGTATTAGGAACATCGAGATCTCAACCCACTTTAATCGATCTCAATACTGACTGTGACTATTGGAGCCCTTATATCCCAATAACCTGAATCAATTTCAGTACTGTCTCTCAGTATTGGGTAGATCGCTATCTCAATCCACTTCAATCGATCTCAATACTAATAGTAAGCATTAGAAACCTTATATCCTATCTACTTGAATCGATTTGAATGCTGAAAATCAGTATTGGAGAATTGGATTCCTATTTGCCCCAATCGATTCCAGTACTGTTTTTCAGTATTGGTTACATCGAAATCTTAATCAGCTTCAATACTCCTCAATACTGATTTTCAGCATCGGAAACCTTATATCCCATTTACCTGAATCGGATTAAATGCTGGATATCAGTATTGAGGACTTGGAATCCTATCTGCCCCTACCGATTCCAGTACTGTTCCTGAGTATTGGGAACATCGAGACTCAGTCTGCTTCAATCGATCTCAATGCCGACTTTCAGCATTGCGGACCTCGTATCATATTTACCTGAATCGAATTGGATGCTGAATATTAGTATTCAGGACTTGAAATTCTATCTGCCCCAATCGATTCCAGTACTGTCTTTCAGTATTGGGAACATCGGGTTCTCAATCCGCTCCAATCGATCTTAATACTGCTTTTCAGCATTGAAGCCCTTGTATCATATTTACCTGGGTCGGATTGAATGCTGAATATCAGTATTGAGGACTTGAAATCCTATCTGCCCGAATCGATTCCAGTACTGTTTTTCAGAATTGGAAACATCGAGATCTCAATCAGCTCCAATCAATCTCAATACCGACTTTCAGCAATGCAGACCTCGTATCATATATACCTGAATTGAATTGGATGCTGAATATCAGTATTGAGGACTTGAAATCGTATGTGCCCCAATCGATTCCAATACTGTTTTCCAGTATTGGGAACATCGGGATCTCGATCGGCTTCAATCGATCTGAATACTGACTTTCTGCGTCTGACCTCGTATCATATTTACCTGAATCGAATTGAATGCTGAATATCAGTATTGAGGACTTGAAATCCTATCTGCCCCGATCGGTTCCAGTACTGTCCTTCAGTATTGGGAACATCGGATTCTCAATACGCTTCAATCGATCTCAATACTGCTTTTCAGCATTGGAGACCTTGTATCATATTTATCTGGGTCGGATTAAATGCTGAATATCAGTATTCAGGACTTGGATTCCTATCCGCCCGAATCAATTTCAGTGCTGTTACTCAGTATTGGGAAAATCGAGACTCAGTCTGCTTTGATCGATCTCAATACCGACTTCCAGCATTGCAGATCTCATATCATATTAACCTCAATCGAATCGAATGCTGAATATCAGTATTGAGGACTTAAGATTTTATCTGCCCCAATCGATTTCGGTACTATTTTTTCAATATCGGTAACATCGAGATCTCAATACGCTTTAATCGATCTCAATACTGACTTTCAGCATTGCAGAGATATATCATATTTACCTGAATCGATCTGAATGCTGAGCATCAGTAGTGAAGACTTGGAATCCTATCTGCCTCAGTCGATTCCAATACTGTTTCCCAGTATTGAAAAAGCTGAGATCTCAATCCGGTTCAATCGATCTCAATACTGATTTTCAGCATTGCAGAACTTATAACTCATTCGCCCGAATCAATTCGAATGCTGTGTATCAGATTGGAAATGGGAAGTCCTATCTGCCTCATTAGATCCAAATACTGACCTCTAACATTGGAGACCGTACGTTCTATGTACGTCAATATACCTGAATGATGATTGTTAGTATCGAGAACTTGAAATCCTATCTGCCCCAATCGTTTCCAGTACCGTCTTCCAGTATTGGAAACATCGAGATCTCAATCAGCCCCAATCGATTTCAATACTGATTATCAGCATTGCAGACCTTATAACCCATTTACCTGACCAATAGCAAAACTCATCTTCAGGCCGTTCCAATTCTGCCCAGCAGTATTGAATTTGATTCAAATATATGAATCAGGAAGAGTTCAATACTGATTGTGAGTATAGAGAGGGATAGAATGACCATGCACCCACGATTTCAATTCGATTCTGTAGTATTCATCTCGATTAGTCAATGACGCGAAGAGTGATTGGGTCATCATTGGAATCGATCGACGCAGTCAATTCAATGCTGCCTGGCATCATTCAGACCGATAGCTAAACTCATCTTCAGTCCGTACCAATCCTTCTCAGCAGTATTGAATCCGATTCAAATATATGAAGTCTAGAGGAGTTCAATACTGATTGTGAGTATTGAGGAGGATAGGATATTCATGCACCTACGATTCGAATTCTATTCTGTAGTATTCATATCGATTGGTCAATCACGCAATGAGTGATTTGGTCATCATTGGAATCGATTGACGCAGGCGAGTCAATGCTGCCTGGCAGGATTCAGACCCATAGCAAAAGTCATCTTCAGGCAGTTCCAATCCTGCTCAGCAGTATTGAATTCGATTGAAATATATGAAACCTAGAGGAGTTGAATACTGATTGTGAGCATTGAGGAGGATAGAATAACTATGCACCCGCGATTCCAATCCGATTCTGTAGTATTCATCTCAATTGGTCAATCACGCAATGAGTAATTGGGTCATCATTAGAATCGATTGACACAGTCGACTCAATGCTGCTCGGCAGGATTCAGACCGATAGCGAAACTTATCCTCAGAGCGTACCAATCTTGCTCAGCAGTATTGAATTCGATTGAAATACATGGAATTTAGAGGAGTTCAATACCGATTGTAAGTATTGAGGAGGATAGAGACCATGTTTCCACGATCTGTATTCCATCCTATAGTATTCAGCCCGATTGGTCAATCACGCAATGAGTGATTGGGTCATCATTGGAACCGATTGACGCAGTCGACTCAATGCTGCCTGGCAGGATTCAGACCGATAGCAAAACTCATCTTCAGGCCGTTCCAATCCTGCTCAGCAGTATTGAATTCGATTGAAATATATGAAATCTCGAGGAGTTCAATACTGTTTGTGAGTATTGAGAGGGATAGGATAACCATGCACCCACGATTCCAATTCGATTCTGTATAGTATTCATCTCGATTGGTCAATCACGCAATAGGTGATTGGGGGATGATTGGAATTGATCCAGGGCTAATGACTCGAATCTTTCCATTCATGATTGAGACAGATAGGAATGACACCAGTACTGCAGAGAAGTATTCAATTCGATTGAGGAATGTTGCAACAATTATGTTCAAAAGGTGAAATTCAATCCTGTCATTCGGGATTGGTTGGGATAGACAATCAGTATCGTTCCGCAAATTGAATCAGTTTCTGAAGCATTGATCTCGATAGAGCAGTGGGAGACGGGATCCATCATTCAATTAGATTGATTTCGATACTGTATTGGTTCATTCAAATATATTGAACCAGCAAAGATCTTCCATCCATCCATCCGGATCCTATCCTATGCTGAATACTAGTATTGGATTATATTCGCTTACATCAATCCTCATCAACCGTATAGAATTCGATTGGCAGTTGTGATCTCAAATCTACAATTCAGGATTCAGCTAGATTGGTCTATGTTCGATTGATCTGCATTGAATTCCAATACTGCTCTCGCCGGTCGAATGATAAAACCGATTGAAATCTATTCATCCCGATAGGATTCGATCGGTATTCAATCCATCCCAATCGATCTTTTGCAGCAGGCAATGTGACCGGGATAGGGAAACTCAACACATTCAAACGGAAACGTGAAAAATGTGTGTGTGTGTCTTATTTAGCTGCTTGGTACCTGAAGATACAATGTTCACACCGTTTGCACGTGAATTCGTCTATTCTGAATTTTCTCGTACACGATCGTTCAGTCTTGACCTTACCGCAGCTGCGGCAATTCGCCCATCCTGCCGATGGATCTTGATGGTGATGTTTACAAAGGTAACACCAGTCTTTGTTATTCTTCCCGGCTCTTTTCCTATCCCTACATCTTTGGGTTCTCTCTCTTTGTGCCTCTCATCTCTTCTCGATTCGTTCGTGATCGGACGTGTCGTCTGCCAATTGAGAAGATATAGTTTCTGGCTCACTGATGTCACTGTAATCCGCGTACTCTTGCACTTCAGTAATTGAAGTAGTCTCTCTCCAGGGTGGACGGGTTTTGACTGTATGCTGTTCCAGTTGCAAAGAGAGCAGGAAGTTATAAGTATTCTGGTTTTCTAATTCTATGTTTGTTGCGATTTGGGCCATAGGAACTCTCGCAAATTGGTTCTGTGTAACATCGGTTGTGGTTTCTTGCTCGGAAGGCGCGAATAACAGTGGGTCTATTTGGTTAGGTTGTTGGAGATCAGAGGCTGATATGTTGTGATTTCTGGGAGCTGAGTCACCCTTAATAGTGACGAATTCATAATAGGCTCCGACGTCTGAAAGAGCCCTCTGGACGGTATATTGGGTTCCTGATAGAGGAATATTGCTCAGAATCCGTAAACCTGGTGGTGGTTTCTGCAAATTGTTGTTCGAGGAACACGATGCAGGACTCGTTTGCATTGATGTAGCATCATCCGTTGGAAATATGAGACATGATGGGGCAATCTCTTTTCTCGCTGTCGTGAAGAGCTCCTGATCATTGGTTCCCATTCCAATCGCCCTATCATGAGGCATGGTAGCTTCAACCGATGCTGTGACCGATTCACTGTATAACGAGTTTGACGTACTACCCCTGTAAGTGCTGTTTTCCCCGGCTACCTCTTCGTATGCCTTTATACCTTGTGTATAGGGTTGATGAGTTGCACATTCCACGACCGGTATAATGGAGACACCTACATCTCGCACTCCGCACATGGTTTGTGTTGCTACACTGCACTCCTGGGTATTTCTAATGCAGTCTGGTGGTGTTTCAGAATTTGTACTTGTCACTGTACGAGGGAGAGAATCCGTTAGTACACTCGGACTTCCTAGATAGAGATAGATTTGAATCACTTGTTTCGAAATTATAAAAACCGAGGAAGTTTTCGTATCATCGAACGCTTTTTTTAAAATTGTCTTCTTTCTAAGGTAAGTGTACCCAACTTGCCCCCATTAAGCCATTTTCTTAATAACTTTGGCCCATCTCCATATTTTGCAACGTACTTTAGCTCATTTTAAAGCTTATCTCAAGACCTTCAAAATGAGCTAAGATACGTCCAATTTGGATGAAGTGGAGCCGAGCTGTTTGGATTCTCCCAAAAGGTGATTTTTGAGAGTTTACAAAAGTGTGTACCCAACTTGCCCCCATCATTTAAAACAATGTAAATCGGCGATGAAGTGAATAGAATCGCTTTGATCCGCTTTGATCACCGTGCAGCGACATTTGTAGCTTTTAGCTCACCCAAGACATCGTTTCCGACCTATTTTGACGTGATAAACACGTTCTGAGTGGTAAAAAAAGCCATACTGCAGGCCTTTCCGAGATAATCATATGGGGGCATGTTGGGTACACCTCGATGTCGGCCTTCTTGATTCTCAAACCATCTTCGTGTTTTGTACATGAAATCGCTCCAAATCATAGTTCTGCAACCCTGAAGAGCGGATTTTGAAGGTCTTGAAACAAGGAACCGAATGCGTTCAGGTACGTCAAAATTGGTTGAATAAAAATAAATTGGCACCGGTTTTAGTGAACGCAAATTCCTCGGTGATTTCTTAGCCGTGCAAACACGAAAAATGGAAAACTCACTTTATATTTTCTGGAGAACGCAGAAATGATCCCGGGTCGATGAAAACTACGTATTTTCTCATATTTTAACATAACAAACGTAAAAAAAAATTGCGGGAAGGTCAACGAGCGCCCATTCCTGAGATCGGCATATGGGGGCAAGTTGGGTACAGAGGCAAGTTGGGTACACTTACCTTATATAAGATCCTGTTCTGCAGCATCATATAAACTGTATGCCACTCGCAAATCTTCGAGGTCTTGGGTCAAGGAAGATCGCAAGTGAGCATGAACTGATTTTACGCGGTCTGACATTTTTGTATAAGGTGATACGAAACTTGTCACGGCGGGACTGAATAGGTGTCATCATTGATGTTTTAAAAGTGAGATGCTTTGGCCCATGGCAAAATTCATCATGTCAGCAGTTTGTCAGTCCAAGTTGGGAGTAATCGAATTTCGCGGTGCTGTAATTCAAGCGGAGTTTGTAGAGAAGTCCAGGAAAAAGATCACGGTGGTGCCATCTCTTGGTTGCCTGTCGAACTACAGATGTATGAATGTGTCGCGAAGAGTTCAAACGTGATATCCCAGTGTACGTTCATTCAGTGTTGAGTATTGTATGTAAGATCATGTTATAACATTTGTCTTGTGTGTAAGCAATTATTGTATAAATATGGATCAGATACCGAGAATTTCTAATGAACAAAGTGAATAATCTCGCTATGTTCCTTATTGATATGGTGAAGAAAATTTGAAATCTTACAATGTGTTATATTTTCTTGGAATTTGATGTTCGCGAGAGGAGAACATTTCTTGTAAATTGTTATAAAGAAAGAGTATGTGAATTACAATGATTTGTCTTGGGCAAATTGTGCTGAATATATCTTTCTCCTCAGTAGATATTACAAATTTTTATGGCCGTGAGAAAGAATACAAGAAAACTTGTTTAAACGATCTCGACAGATAATTATTATCATTTGGAAGGTTATGAGTGCAGAGCTTGTCTTGCGTGCTAACATATATCTACACTTCTTTTCTGGCATTAGCTGTCAACAATGAACATTTCTCTGATTTTAAACTTATTCCCTTGAGTAGTTTTGATAAATGCTTATGATTATTTTTAAAGTCATCGGCTAATTCAAATTACCTCTTCTTATAAATTATTCCTGAATATAATACTCTTACAGAATTGAAATTATATTGTTGGAATAAGGTGACGTTAGGTCTATGTATGTAAATTTGAAGAGGTTCCGAGGTGCAAGTGGAATCTGCTGACGCTACGTCAGGAACTTGACCCTCCCAAGTTCCTTTATAGTCAGTTCGGGTTGTTGGAATGTACAACGTGTTTCAAAAGGTGTGTACATACCGTAACAGGGAGTTAGAAAAAATTATCTATTTTCAGAAAAGTTTTTTAAGAAGTTTTGTAATAATTTTCAGATTTTGTAACTTTCAATAGAGAACGTCACTTTTATCATTACATTTGTAATGTTTGAAATTTGGCGGCAATTGTTTGTTGTGTAATGATTCACCACTAATCATTACATGAACAATATGTAATGATTAGTGTAATGCTTTCGAGGCTATGTGTATTGAATAGTAAAGAGAGCTCGAAATTATCCCGGCAGCATAATACGGCAAAGTCGGCAACGGGAGATCAAAAAAAACGACTCTCGCATTTCTCCTCGACCATAGGAATTTCTCGTGTGCGCGAAAATTGCACACTGAGTGCACTCGAAGCCCGGAATCATAAGCTCATGTTGGCCATGGGAAATTCTCGCGTGCGCGGACAAGTCCCAATTTAACGTACGCGAGGCACAACATCAGCACACCAGCAGTTCACCTCGACCATAGAAATCCCTCGCGTGCGCGAGCTTTCTACAACTAGGCGTACGCGAGCTCAAGAACAAGAGCGTATCTCATCCGTGGGAATTTCTCGCGTGCGCGAAAAATTTCCGTCTCAAACTGCGTGAGGCCCAACATCAGAAACTTCCGTCGGACTTAGAAAATTCTGGCGTGCGCGAAAAATTCTCAACTTCGCGTGCGCGAGGCTCAACATCGAAACTTTAGCAGTTCACCTCGACCATGTGAATGTCTCGCGCACGAGAGAATTTTCACACAGAGTGTACGCGAGGTCCGCAATCTGAAGCTCTTGTCGGCCGAGGGAAATTCTCACGTGCGCGAAAAGCTTCCAACTTATGGGACTTGAGGCCCAACATCAAAACTTTTCACCTCGACCGAGAAAATTCCTCGCGTGCGCGTGCATTTCCCAACTAAGCGAACGCGATGCTCAAAATCAGGAGCATATCTCGGCCGTGGGAATTTCTCACGTGCGCGGAAAATTTCCAACTTAGCGTGCGCGAGGCCCAACATGAAAGGCTTATCTCGGGCGTGAAAAATCCTCGCGTGCGCGAAAAATTCTCAGCTTAGCGTGCGCGAGACCCAACATCAAGACTCCAGCAGTTCGACTTGACCATTGGCATTCCTCGCGTGCGCGAGCCTTCCCCAACTATACGTGTGCGAAGCTCAGAATGTGAGGCTTATCTCAGTCGTAGAAACTTCTCACGTGCGCGGAAAATTCCCAAACGCGAGCGCGAGCTTAAAAATTGAAACTTTAGAATTCACCTCGACCACAGGAATTCCTCGCGTGCGCGAAAATAACCACACTGAATGTACGTGAGGCCCAGATTAATCAGCTCATGTTGGCCATGGGAAATTCTCGCGTGCGCGAACAATTCCCAAGTTAACGTACGCGAGGCACAACATCAGAACACCAGCAGTTCACCTCAACCAAGGAAATGCCTCGTGTGCGTGAGCAATCTACAACTAAGCGTACGCAAGCTCAAGAACATGAGGTTATCCCGACCATGGAAATTTCTCGCGTGCGCGAAGAATTTCCGTCTCAAACTGCGTGAGGACCAACATCAGAAACTTACGTCGGACTCAGAAAATTCTGGCGTGCGCAAAAAATTCTCAACTTCGCGTGCGCGAAGCTCAACATCAAAACTTTAGCAGTTCACCTCGACCATGGGAATTTCTCGCGCACGAGAGAATTTCCGCACAGAGTGTACGCGAGGTCGAAAATCAGAAGCTTTAGTCGGCCGGGGAAAATTCTCACTAATTTGTACAATGTCCCGGCTAGATTGGAGCGAGAGTCCATAGTCGAAATGAACAACTATGTATCTATGTATCTTTTTTTTTTTTTTTTTTTTTTAAGTGGAATATAAGGAAAAATCTGATGACAGGCTATCCCTAATGGATCTCCCACCGGCAGACCATAAGCGCTTTCATTTTGCTCACCCGGTAAACCGGATGAGCATGAATCCAACGCCCGTGTGCCCTGGGGGCTAAAACCTTCTGCTCTCAGCCCTACGATGTTGGCAAGCCATCATTGCAGAACTGGGGGCAGCTAACCACTATCTAACCAACCCACCCCGGAACCGCGTTAGCATTACTTCAGGGTGGGAGGCGTATCGCGCGCCATGAGGCGTCCCTCTTCGGTGTGTCCGCTCTTCTGTCTTCTCTCTTCGTCGTCAATGATCACTCTTCAAGTCGTCGTTGTTCGCTATGCAGCGCCCCTTGCTTGACGCTGCAATGCCCGTTCTCGCTCTTCTTTTCGGGTGATCGCCGTCTTGATATAGGCGGCGACCCTATCCCATGTCTCTTTGTTGCGGAGCCTGAACGGCAATAGATTCTCAGGGGTGATCTGATTTCCAAGCCAGTTCACGAGCTCCGCTCTCTCCGTAGCTGTGTTCATGCAATGGAAGAGTGCATGCTCCACATCGTCCCAGTCTGCCGCACACATCTGACAGACCGGGGTCTCCCTCTTCTGGAACCGCTCCAGGTACTCTCCGAAGCAGCCATGCCCACTAAACGCTTGCGTCAGCCAGTAATCTAGCTCTCCGTGAGCTCGATCGATCCACCTGGCTATGTTGGGGATCAGCCTTCGCGTCCACTTCCCTTTCGTTGAGCTCTCCCACTCTTTTTGCCACTCTTCGACGGTCTCCCCCCTCTCGACGTCTCGTATGAGGGCCTTGCGAGTGGGGTTGAGCACGACTCCATCGCTCTTGAGGGTTTCTTGGCGTTTCCATACCCGCACTCTCTCGGCTACAAGCAGTCGAATGGGTGGTGTACCCGCAAGCACACAGGCTGCGTGGTCAGACACCGTGCAATAAGCACTGATCGTCCGTAGCGCGAAACGCCGCTGGACTGGACCTAGCTTTGCATCGATTACGGACCCTCTAGCTACCTGCCCCCAAATTGTTGCACCGTACAGCATGATGGAATAGCTCACGGTGCTGAGTAAGGCTCTTCTGTTTGGCTTGGGGCCACCAATGTTTGGCATGAGCCGCTGGAGGGCGCCACCGACCCTGTCTGCCTTCAGCGCTGCTTCTCTGGCTTGTGCCTTGTAGCTCCATCGGTCATCAAACCAAACCCCAAGGTACTTAAGTTCCCTCTTGAGTGGAATCTCGTACCCGTTGATGGAGAACACGGGAGTTTCGAAACTCCTCCTCTTGGTGACTAGCATCGCTTCGCACTTGTGCTCGGCAAGCTCCAGCCCGTTCTCAGGGAACCATTGACCAATGCGGTAGAGAGCTTCATTGGCCACACACTCCACTTGCCACGCGGTTTCGGCGACCACGACTAATGCCGCATCGTCCGCGAAGCCAATGAGTTCTGCCCCATCTGGAAGACTCATGTTCAGGAACTCGTCGTATTGCGTGTTCCATTCGAACGGTCCTGACACGGATCCTTGAGCTATCCCTGCAGATAATTCCAGCTCAACCCTTCCCTTATCGGTGTCACATACGAGGACTCTGTCACGCAGTCCATCGCTGATGACTGCGAGCAGGTAAGGGGGGACTCTTCCATCTAGGGACCTATAGATCCGTTCCCAGCTTGCTGTGTTGGAGACGTTCTTCACATCCAAGCATATTATGGCACAAAACCCTCCTCCCGGTTGGGGAGCCATTGTATGCGCTCTGTGAACTCTGTCTTGTACGCTTTCTATTGCGTGCATTGTACTGCGCCCCTTGCGGAAGCCAAACTGCATCGGGGACATCCCTCCGCTACGCTCATACTCTTTCTCCGCCCGGTTTAGGATCATGCGGTCATACATCTTCCCGATGTTGTCCAGCATATTGAGTGGCCGATTCGATGATGGCTCCGCTGGTTCTCCACCCTTCCCCTTGGGGATGAGGACTAGCTTCTGCCGTTTCCACACTTTCGGGAACACTCCCGCAAGGGGACACTTATTGAACAGCTTCAATAGTAGGGTAGGCTGCTCTCGAGCCACTATTTTCAGGGCTTCATTAGGGATACCATCCAACCCCGGGGCCTTACCATTCGCCAGTCTTGTAGCGGCTCGTCTTAGCTCTTCTTCGGTGAAGAGGGGGATTGGGTCGTAGATGAACCCAGGGAATGTGAGTCTGGGCTCCCCTCTCGGGTAGAGTGCCCTGGCAATCCGTAGAACTGACTCTTTGTCAGTTGGCGCTGTTGGTCCGTCTCTCAATCGCAGTCTGCTCATGACCACCCGGTACGGTGTGCCCCACGGATCTTGATCGACCATGTTGCACAGCTCCGACCAGCATTTTTGTTTGCTGCGACGGATGGCATCCCGAAGAAGCTTCTTCGCTTCTTTGTAGGCCGCTTCGTCTGCTGCCACTTATGGACGTCCACGTTTGCGCGCTCGCTTCGCTCGCCTCCTCTGAGCGTTTGCGCTGCGGCGAAGATCCCTGATCTCATCGTTCCACCAGTATACTTGCCTCTTCTGGAACCGGGGTTGCTTCCTCCTCGGCATGGAGGCGTCGCAGGCTCGGGTGATGGACCGGATGACGCTCGATACCGTCTCCTCCGGCGAGAGCTCTTCTCCGGGGTCCTCTGCTCTCAGGATTGCTTCTCTGAAGCTTTCCTCGTCCAGTTTGCGGACTTGCCATCCCTCGATCTGCCGTGCTATGCCTGCATCTCGGCCATGGTCTATCTTGAAGAAGATATGGCAGTGGTCGCTGAGCGTTTCCGAGTCAAGGACCTGCCACTTCGTGACTCGTCTCATGAGAGGCGCGCTAACAAACGTTAAGTCGAGCACTGAGGATGATGCCCCTCTGTGCCATGTCGCCTTTCCTACCTCGTTGAGGCAAACCAGGTCCAATTGGGCCATGGTTGTTTCCAGCGCGTTGCCTCTTTCATCCTCTGGCCCTCCACTCCAGGCTGGAGCTTTGGAGTTGAAATCTCCCGCTACTATGGCGAGGCCTCTCCACTGTCTCAGACTATCCTCGAGTTCCCGCAGTTCCCGAAGGAAGACATTCATCGGTGCGTTCGGTGAGTAATAGCAGCTATACACCGCAATATCGCCGATGACTCTTCGGGCGAAGCCCGTCCCTTCGGTCGGTCTTTTTGTCTCTGTAAGGCTCACGTTCCAGACTTGGATGGCCGATCCCCTCCCAAAGTCTTCCGTGGTTCGTGGTCGCTCTTCTCGGAGATACTGCTCGGAGATGATGAGGACGTCTGCTCCCAGTCTTGAGGCCTCTGCTTCGAGTAGACTGTGAGCATCGTTGCTCCTGCAGAGATTCGCTTGCAGGAAACTAGCCATCTCTGCGCTTTTTCCGGCTCTCCCATGCTGCTCGCGCCTGTTGGTAGGCCTTGCAGCACTGCATGCCCGACCTGTGTTTGTGGTCCTCTTTGAGGGCCTCGCAGCTCAGGCATTTCTGCTCTCCGGTAACACATACCGCTGCTATGTGGCCTTCTTCCCCACAGTTGAAGCAGCGTTTTACCCGCCTCACTTGTGGCTTGTCGCACTTTGCGGACAAATGCCCGTATTGCAGGCAGTTGTAACATCTCGGGATTCCGCCCTTTTCCCGGACCCGCGCGTTAACGAAGTCTACCCGGACTTTCCCTTTTGCCAGCACTTCTTTAGCGAGCCGCTCTGGCAGTGTGATCACCGCAATCTGAGTACCCCTGTATCCTGGGCGGATGGTCCGGGTCGTGATGCTGCCTGCATGCTCTGCTCCGAGTTCCTTCACGAAGGCTTCCTTAACTTCCGGGAGTGTGCTCACGTCGTCGAGGTCAAGCACTTCCAGCGTGATCGTTGGGGAAAGCCGTCGTATCTCTCCGGCGTCTTGGATCGCCCCCTTAAGGGCATCCTCAACGACCTCTGCCTTCACCCCCTTCTCGAGCTCGATGAGTAGATGACCCTCTTTCGTCTTCCGGAGTTTGGAGACTTTTGAAGCCACTTGCCTCGTTTCGTCTCCTTGCTTGACTCTCTTGATCATGTCCGCGTAGGACAAACCATCTTCCTTCACTTCTATGAGGAGTGCGTCGGGTCTAGTCCTTCTCCTATCTCCCTTGTTCTTCCTCTTCTTTTTCTCCTTTTCGGCTCTCCCCTGATCCTTGGGACGCCTCTCGTTTCCCCTACGTCCCCTGTTCCGTCCCGCAAGTTGCCAGCCGGAACCAGCGTCCGAGAGCTGACCGTTATCGGACCAGGTTGTCATTGGTGTCCCTGGCGTGGATGGGGGTGTCCTGAACAGTCCAGCCCCTTGTCCTGCAAAATTGAGCTGCTCCGGTTTGTCTATGTTTGATCTATCTATCTATCTATCTATCTATCTATCTATCTATCTCAGCCGTGGAAATTTCTCGCGTGCGCGAAGAATTTCCAACTAAACGTGCGCGAAACCCAACATTAGAGGCTTACCTCGAATGTAGAAAATTCTCGCGTGCGCGAAGAATTCCCCAATCACCGTGCGCAAGGGTCAACATCGAAACTCTCGCATTTCTCCTCGACCATAGGAATTTCCCGTGTGCGCGAAAATTGCACACTGAGTGTACTCGAAGCCCGGAATCATAAGCTCATGTCGGCCATCGGAAGTCCTCGCGTGCGCGAACAATCCCCAACTTCGCGTACGCGAGGTACAACATCAGAGGCTTACCTCGGACGTTGAAAATTCTCGCGTGTGAAAAAGATTCTAAAATTAGCGTGCGTGAGGCTCGATATCGAAACTTCAGCAGTTCACCTCGACGATGGGAATTTCCCGCGCACGAGAGAATTACCACGCTAATTGTACGCAAGTCCTGAAATCAGAAGCTCGAGGCGCGCTAGAAAATCTCAACTTAGCGTACGGGAAACTCAAGGTTCAGGATTCATTTTGCTCAAGAAAATTGCTCGCGTGCGTAAGACCCATTACCAGAAGCTCCTTTCGGTTGTTTCGCGTGCGAAATTCTTTTTTCTCAAGTATCAAATGGCGAGAAATCACTAAATTAGCGTGCGCGAGGCTCATCGAAACTTTAACAGTTCAGCTCGACCAAATTACCGTGCTCGAGGCCCAACATGAAAGGCTTACTTCGGGCGTGGAGATTTCTCGCGTGCGCGAAAAATTCTCAGCTTAGTGTGCGCGAGACCCAATATCAAGACTCGAACAGTTCGACTTGACCATTGGAATTCCTCGCGTGCGCGAGCCTTCCCGAACAATACCTGTGCAAAGCTCAGAATGTGAGGCTTATCTCAGTCGTAGAAAATTCTCACGTGCGCGGAAAATTCCCAACTTGGCGTGCGCGAGCCTAAACATCGAAACTTCAGAAGTCCACCATGACGATACGAATTTCTCGCGTGCGCGAAGATGACCACACTGAATGTACGTGAGGCTCAGAATCATAAGCTCATGTCGGCCATGGGGAATTCTCGCGTGCGCGAACATTCCCAACTCAACGTACGCGAGGCACAACATCAAAACTTTAGCAGTTCACCTCGACCAAGGGAATCCCTCGCGTGCGTGAGCATTCTACAACTAAGCGTACGCGAAGCTCAAGAACATGATCGTATCTCAGCCGTGGAAATTTCTCGCGTGCGCGAAGAATTTCCAACTTAACGTGCGCGAGGCCCAACATCAGAGGCTCACCTCAAACGTAGAAATTTCTCGCGTGCGCGGAAAATTCCCAACTAAGCGTGCGCGAGGCTCAACATCAAAATTTTCGCATTTCACCTCGACCATGGGAATTTCTCGTGTGCACGAAAATTGCACACCGAGTGTACTCGAGGGCCGGAATCATGAGCTCAATGCGCGCGAGGAATTCCAAACTTAGCGGGTGCGAGGCCAACATCTGAGGCTCATCTCGGTCTCGCGTACGCTCAGTTGCGAATCTTTCCGCGCACGCAAGAATTTACCACGGCCAAGAGAAGCAGCTCCTAATAATGCGTCTCGCGTAAGCTGATCCGGAAAAGTCTCGCGCACGCGTTAAATTTCCGTGATCGAAATGAAGTACCCAACTTGGGTCTTGTGTACGCTGAGCTTGGAAATTTTGCGCGCACCTGAAAATTTCCCTTGATCAAGAAGAGCTTCTTATGTCGGATCCCGCGTAGGCTAAGTTGGGATACTTTCCTTGCACGCGAGAATTCCCCACAGCCGAGAGAAGCTTCTGATGCGTGTGCGAGAGAATTTCTTCCATGGTCGAGGTTAAGTCCCGAATTTGGTCTCGCGTATGCTAAGCTGGGAAATTTCTCGCGGGCGTGAGAATCTTCCCCGGCTAATCTGGGGTCTCGCGTGAGCCAAGTTGGAAACTCGCACACGCGAGAATTCACCACGGCCGGAAAAAGCTCGTGGTGTTGGGCCTCGCGCACGCGAGAAATCCACCTGGGCTCTCTCGAGAGAAGGTCTATTTCCCTTTTATGGGATTTTGCGTACACGAAACGGCTGTCTCGCCTGCGCTGATTAGGCCGTAGTCGTGGGAGGCACTCCACACCGAGCACTTCCTGACATGTACCAGGCTGTCTTCCCTTCAAGCAGATTTTCACTCTTTCACCGGCGATTCGGGAGAAAAACGGCACTTTGGTGCTCCATCATCGCCGAGAAGACATCGCCCAGCCAGTATCACTGCGCACGACTACATTCAAGCTCACTTGTGATCACGAGCATTCGATTGCAGAGCATACGACAACGACACCAAATGTTAGCGTCATTGGCTCAGCTAGCTGCCAACTGAGTACTGTGCACCAGTTCTCGGCATGAGCGATGTGTACTCGACGACGATGATGCACCAGAGCGCCATCCCTCTCCAAATAGCCGGTCTACATGTCTAAAAACATTCTGCAAGGACGTGAGCCCTTCATCGGTGTTGTGGAGTGCACTCAATACTCGCAGACGAGGGAAGAAGGAGCAACGACCAGAGTGATTGTGGCATGCTGCTGAACTAGTCACGGGAACACTATTAATTGAAAATCACCCAATACGTCACACTCGTAGAAATCACTTTCCGCTGTTGCCGGGCTCTCGTCCCTGCAGAAAAATTGTCGACACATCCACAGATAATCCACGCGAAGGATGGACACTCTGGTTCTTCGTCGCCGCCGAATAGACATCACGCGACCTAGACACAAACGGTGGCCGAGTTCTCGAACTGATTTTGTAATTTGATGCACACCGGGTCGCAACAATAACAAAGCCGACGACGCAAGCCTTGACTTCTGCGGGCGTCTGCTTTGAAGCATTGCCGCTGATGATGGATCGAGGTTAACTCGTATAACGACTTCTGCGCAAATGAGAGGCGCATCAATACACGAGTTGGCAATAGACCGGTTTATGCGTGACCTGCCGTTGCCGGCTTTGCCGTATTATGCTGCCGGGATAATTTCGAGCTCTCTTCACTATTCAATACACATAACCTCGAAAACATTACACTAATCATTACATATTGTTTATGTAATGATTAGTGGTGAATCATTACACAACAAACAATTGCCGCCAGATTTCAAACATTACAAATGTAATGATAAAAGTGACTTTTTCTATTGAAAGTTACAAAATCTGAAAATTATTACGAAACTTCTTGAAAAACTTTTCTGAAAATACAAAATTTTTTCTAACTCCCTGTTACGGTATGTACACACCTTTTGAAACACGGTGTATATCAAGGTGGAATTCAGTGTGAATGGTTGGCTCATTTTGTGATTGTCTGTATTGTCCAGTCGGTCCTTGTGGAATGGGAAATTTAGATCAGAGAGGGAGGATATGGGGCGTTGATGCTACGTTGTAACGCGGAACCGATATCAATGGGTAAATGTGAGTTACTGTAGAATACTTAACGTGGGAAATTTTGAAACGTACGATATGGAATAATTGCAATTTTTTAGTTTGACAGTGGGGAAAAGAAAAATGTTTTGTTCGACAAACATTGGAAGTGACGAATTTCCAATTTGATGTCTCAACATGAGGATGTAAGGAAGAGAAGATCTCGGTCGGTGTCATTAAAGGGGAGACACAGTTCCCATTGATTTTGAAGTGTCAAGAGATCAAGTTGTGTCAATGAATCATACTGAGGGATGATATGTGGATTTGCTCTCCAACTCCTCACCTCTTCCCCATCTTTGGTATTTTACAAAATGTTTTGAGTGGGAATTTACATCAAATTGAATATAAAGTGATGGGGGGGGGGGGTTTATAAGATATTTTTTCTGTATTGTTCTTATTAAAGGGCCAACGATTTTTGTACGGAATTGAGAGTTTCATGCTAGGTTTGAGATGAATCGTATGTGAGTGTACGAGAGGTCAACAGAGTGTCACACAAGTAACAGGATGTTATATGAGTTACCGGGATCACAAAGTGTAACATAGGTAACAGGGAGTTAAAGGAATAACAAGTTTTATAGGAGTAACAAGTGTTACAGGGGTAACAGGAAGTTACGAGAGTAACATAGTGTTACATGCGTTAAAAAACTCGAACGTGTGATTTCATTAAATTTTAAGACTGATATGGATTCTATGTAGTCTTGGTCACGGAGAGCGTAGTGAGGGGTATCACGGTGTTACAGAAGTGACAAACTATTCCAGCAGTAACAGAGTGTTACATCAACTACAAAACTCAAATTGTGTTTCGAAGTTATCAGAAGGTATCCCCGAAACATGCAAAAATTTTGGCAGTTATGAATATTAACGGGCCACGGAGGGCTAAAATTTTTGAAGGTGAAACCTTCTTTACCGGCGCCTCGCGCTTTCGCCCCGGGGGAAAATTTTGCTCGATGCGAACTGCGGAATCCGTGTGATTCCTACGGCGCGTAACTCATCTGCCGCGTAAACGCCGTGTTTACCGTGTGATCGCCGTGGATTGCTTTTCAGTGCGGTTCCCGGCATCTAGCTGGGTTAGCTGAGTATAACAGCGTGTAACAGTGTGAGCTGTGGTAGTGTCAGGTAGTGTTTAGGTTATTGGGCCTGGTGTAGCGTTGTGATTGTGCTGCATGTATAGCTATTGTTCATTTTCGCATGTAATAGAGTGATCATCAGTGTTTGAGTGATCAGCCTTACTCTTGATACATTAACAACTATATGTGAGAGAATGTGTTCATGAGTGAATTGAAAACAGATTGAGTCAAATCTTTACCAAAAGTGTCAGATCACTCATGAGTGTGTACATCAGTTAACATCGATTCTGGACTGAATTGTCGAGTTCATTAGTTGAATGTTGGAATTCCTCATAGTCTTATCAAGAGTGTCACTCTAAACATTGCAAATAGTCTACATGAGTGCGTAGCCAAAAGTTGCAAAATAGTAACCGTAACCTCACATCCAAAAAGAGAAAACTGAGACCTGCGGGTACTCAATTGTCTTGAACCAGTTTTTGGGTTTGGATGAAAGGTTACAGTAATCAGTTTGCCACTTTTGGCTGCGTACTTGTGTATGATGAGTTGAATGTTAGAATTCCTCATAGTCTTATCAAAAGTGTCATCATGATGAATGTATTCTAACTGTAGAAAATAGTCTGCTAGAGTACGCAGCAAAAATTTGCAAACTTATAAACATTATCTCACCTCCAAAAGAAGGAAACTGAGATCCGGCATCTCAATTGTCTCAAACCACTTTGAACGAGTTTTTGGGTTTGGATGAGAGGTTACAGTAATTGGTTTGCCACTGTTGTCTGCATACTTATGTGTGATGAGTTGAATGTTGGAATTCAGCATAGTCTTATCAAAAGTGTCTTCAAAATGAATGTATTCTGAATGTTGAAAATAGTCTACATGAGTGCGCAGCCACAAGTTGCAAACTAGTAACCGTTGCCTCTCATCCAAAAGGAGAAAACTGAGACCCGGCTACTTAATTGCCTTAACCAGTTTTTTGGTTTGGATGAGGGGTTTCAGTAATTAGTTTGCCACTTTTGACTGCGTACTTGTGTATGAGTTATGAATGTTGGAATTCTTAATATTGGTCTTTTCAAAAGTGTCATTAAGATGAATGTCATCTGAATGTTCAGAATAGTCTACATAAGTACATAACCAAGAGTTGCATACTAGTAACTGTTATCTAAGATCCAGAAGAAGAAAACTTAGACTCGACCTCTCAATTTACTTGAACCAGTTTCTTAATTTGGATGAGGGATTACGGTTATTAGTTTGCCAATTTTGGCTGCGTACTTATGTAAACTGTATTCGACAATTAAAATACATTCATCAAGATGAGAAATTTGTCAATATTCTACAAATAAAATTCAGAACATTCCAAACTTGAACAATACATTCAACTTTTCAATCTAAGAACTATTTTATAATCCTCAGTCATCTTTAGGCAATGGAAATATAGCAAGATCAATCACTTAACCAGACTATCAGCCAACGAAGGCATCCCCTTCACTTGAGAATGTGGAACATCCTATCACATAGTTGCTGGATACATCTTATTTGAAAATGTGAGAGATCTCAACCCGCGGTCAAGTGGTTTCACCTTCCTACGTACGTGGTCGCCACGCACATCATTTTTTTTGTTGTGGGGATGAATTTCTTGAATATGCAACAGCGTGATCGTATACAATTCTGAGATTGGTATTGACGTCTCCAGGATTGCACGTGAAAAGGTTGAGAATCCGGAATGCTAATGATGCAGGAGTTGAATCCGAGTTCTGATCATGATTCTCTTTATTACTTGAGATTTTGAAAGGTTCAACAATAACATGTGAGGAATGTTCTCTCAATGGAACGATTTATGTACGGAATCCAAACTTTACTGAGAACTGCAACGAATCGTGGGTGATGTTACAAGAGTAACAGAGTTTTACAGGGCAACCGAGGGCAACAAGGTGATACGTGTGTAACGAGATGTTACGTGTGTAACAAGGTGTTACATGTGTAACGAGGTGTTACGTGTGTAACAGGATGTTAGATGTATTACCTCCCGTAATGGGATGTTACACATGTGCGATAGGTGGGCGTCAGAGTGATGTGCTCGTCGAATTTTCTCCGGTACTCGTCATGGGGAATTTTGACATCAAATAATACTTCGTCCCTGGGAATGCGAAATTAATGTCGTCGTTTATTTGATTATTGGCTTGAAGATTTGAGTTCTTTCCGTGGATACGAAATAAATCCATGTTGAATTGATTAATCTCCGTCGAAGGTATGGAATGCAGAAACACATTTTGAAAGTTGCAAAACTGAATACGACATTATTAGGGATTAATTTTTTTTGATCTTTCTATGGGCACTATGAAATCGTAGAAGTCTGCTTTTGCAGAATTTCGATGATGGCTTGGATTCCCTGGAATTTGAGCACAGAATAGGGGAGGATTGTGGCATAACTTCTTTGCCAGGAGTTCGAGATGTTAGTTGTGCACGAATGGTGCTAATGTTTTGAAAAGATTCGTTTCCATGAATTAAACTTCTAAATGGTTCAGAGTAATCTGTTTTGAGTGACACGTACTTTGAAAGGATGTTATCGAATAAGCAAATTGAAAGGATATAAGGTCGGAATCTCCTTTGTATCTCTGATTTGAAGAGATTTTTGAGATATTCATCAAATGATCGTTTCCGATCAATGAGTCTTGAGGTAACTGTATTGGAACATTTCGCACCTGTGTGAGAGAGGGGTGTCTCAAAGTCTCTTGGTGTGGTTGAGACATGGAGGGGTATGTCATTTTCAACATTGCTCAGAATTTCAACGGTAATGGGCGTCTTACCGTCAGAATCGGTTGGTGGATGTATCTGCTCGGGATTCTGTTCGAGTGAACTGTTATCACACGTACACGTGATATCTGTTGGTTCCCGTCCGTTATCGTCGCGATGAGCTATGTTGTCGAAATATACTAGGGTTTGTTCATGGTTTACAAGTTCAGGCTGTCTAGTGGTGCCAATTTCGTTCGCGGTGTTAACAGGAATTGGAGTTGATTGGAAATCTGGTTGAATATCACCCACTTGAGGCTCTTTGTGTTCGGAATCGTCGGTTCTTGTTATTGGCTCGGGGCGAGGGTGGGAGAAATTTCCATATGTTTCCAAAAACTGTAATAGCTCAGTTTCGTTTCTGAAGAATTGTGTTGGGTATGAAACCAATGTATGCATTCGGTATAAGGTGGATGGTTTTCTGACTATTGAATGGGAATTCAGCACGAGGACGACTCGGAGGTGTGAATCAATTGGAAGTTTGCTCAGGTAAAACATCTGGCAATTCTATCGAGGTTTTTATAAAGTTGATAGTACACTGGGTCAGACGATAGATGAGTACTAGTGAGGATACAATGAGCATCTTCAAGAATTTCAAATAATTTCTCTTGGTTTTTATCAGGGTCATTGCTGAGCTTTGAACGACAGTCTAGGAGTTTTCGACAATATTTCTCAAAAAAGGGGATGTGTATGAAACACTTTACTATGTGTTCCACAATGTCGTTTACTGTGAAGATTTTGAAGTTATTGAATGCATGATATGCTGATCCCGAAAGATTGTTAAGCATGAAGTCGACTTATATATTTTCTTCGCAAGTAGTGATAGATTCTGCTTCTGTAATTTTTTGTATAAAAAAATGTGGGTCAATATTATAGCCTTCGAATATTGGTAGATCTAGATCGGGAAATTGAGAATCCATGTTTGTAAGAGGTTTCTCATTATCTCTTCAGAAAAATTTCATCCAGAGCCGTGACTGGGAATGGCAATTTGGATGTGAGGAAATGTGGGGTCAGCACATCGTGAATCGCGGACGGTGATATATTTCACTCTAACTGTCTTCCGAAATCTGTTTTAATTTGGGGTCAAAGTGTGAGTCCGTCGTATAAATTCAGTTCGTTGCTGATTCAGCAGTGTTGGTGCATTCGATGTAGGAATGTCATATGCTGCAATTTCAAACTGAATGGATATGAATATGAATATATATATATATATATATATATATATATATATATATATATATATATATATATATGAATATATTTCTTTAACTGCAGATTTTGGGACGCGATGACGTCATTTCAGCGATATTTTGTCAAATTCTGGGACGCGTTCTAAATTCTGGGACGTCCCAGAAGGCGTCCTTCTAGATTCATAAATTCTGGGACGCGTGAAAATTTCGTGATATTTTGAAAAAAACCACTTTCTAAGCAAAATTCTGTTATCTCCTCGGCGGTTATCTCCCACGAGGGATGGTTTAGTGTTTGAATAAAAAAATACTTTCAACACAAAATTTTCATTTTTACGCGTTTTTGGAAAAGTCCCAGAATTTGGGAAAATATATATGTTGACGTCCCAGATTTTATGAATCCGTATCGGCGTCCCAGAATTTGGAGCTAAGTGTGTTTATATATATGTATTCATATACTCATATATCTATATCCAGACAGATTAATCGAATTGCTGTGATATCTAGGACTTAAAGAAGTATGTGCAACTATTGCTGTTCCCCACAAAGGATGCCAAAATGTTACGACTCGAGCTGAGGGCTCGGGCTAACAGATAAATTATTTGTTTGTTGGAAACAGCATCAAGGGCGGACTGCCCAGTTGCACCTACCTATTCTTTATTATCCAGTTGGGTCGTCCTCTGGTGCAGATATGTGATGATATATATATATATATATATAAATATATATCCATATATATGTATTTGTATACTTCTTGTTGATTTACTTTGGATATTTTATATCAATGTTTTTTTTGGAAGGATGTTGAATTTATTGATTTCAAAAGAGCTGAGTTACAGCCTCTGAGTGAATGAATGAATGAATCAATTTACAATTCTTGAATAAATGAATGAGATCAATTTGAATCTAAGAAGTTTTGAAATGGATGATCTAATTATTGCTGGCTTTCCGGATTAGGATGAGATAAGGTTTTTCAAACTGAGTTCAGATTTATTCAGATCAAAACATAAAATCTTGAACAAAATGGAACTTAATATCTAAGTACAATTCGGATGAGACTCAATCTAAGTGCTCTTACAAGTCCACTTGAAGAGATGATGATTCTTCAAGGCGAGAACGTATAAGCAGGGCGAATTCGTAGCTGGCCCTTATGCGGCTGAGGCGGATAATGTTGGCCTACTTTTCGATGGGAACAAATCAAGCTTATGGTGAGCTAGTCGGACGAATCCTGGGATGTATATACTGCTGGCCCTCAACAGCTGGGTCTTGGGACGCTGGCCTTTTCCTTTGGCGGGATCGTGTCGCACTCGCGGTCGCTATCCGATAAACTTTAAGTGCTTCCCTAAGGCACTTGAAATGAATGGCGAAATAGACTCAAAACCTCTCGAGCGAAATGAATGAGGCTTCAAACTTGAAAGACTGATCGATGATTTGAAGAAGCACTCGGTTTTTATAAGCTCGGCCCGCTCGAGTTGATTGTGAAATTGTTTTACTTAGGAGGTGTTTGCAGCATGTGTAACAGGTGCTACATCTGTAACAGGAGTTACAGATGTAACCGGAGTTACACATTAATGGATTTCGTCCGACTTGCTTGTACAAGAATGTTGGTCTCAGCATTGTTTCACAATATTGAAAAGTCAGCTAATATATTAAATTGGGAATTCTGAGGCATCCCGTGAAGCGGGACGCCACATACAGCACAATCTAGGATCACAGACCGGAATTTTCATCCGAATCTTGTATCTGAAAATTGCTGCAGAGAAATATCAGATGCATATTGAGCTCAGTATTATCGTGAATTACAGTCGATCCGATGAGGAACAGTGTAATCTTTTCCTTCAATCGTACTACTGCCAAGGTAAGTACCATTCCATCTCGTTACGAGACCAAAAGTGAATATTTTGAGTCCGGTGTCATGCCCCTGAATCACCGCAGTGTGATCTGCAGTCAAGGTTGGGCCGAAATCCCACGGAGCATGACGAGTTCCAGGAAGGAAATCATATTACTGCCAACTCGAGAACGATCTTATCGAGTTCTAAGTTTGCCAGTGAATATTTTGGGCACATTCCTGTATCTGAGAATCACTGCAGTGCGATCGAGGACCAATATTTGAGCCAGAGTACTCGCAAATCAGCGCGGGTCCTATAAGAAATGATGGATTCTAGGGCGTGAATCTCACTCCTGCCAACCTAACGATGGACTCAGGACATTCTGAGTTCCGCTAGAAGTATTCCGGGCCCGGTCACGTGTCTGACGATAAGTGCAGTGCGATCTGCGATCGGTATTGGGCCCAGAATTGTGGTAAACTTCTGCGGATCCTACAGAAAATGATGATTTCTAGGGGGTAAATCGTACTACAGCCAATTCTATGAGGAATCAAATACATTTTTGAATCGACTAGAAACATCTCAAGCCCAAACCCGTTGCTTAGAATCACTGCAGTGCGATCTGAAACCAGTATTGGGCCACAAAACGTCGAAAATCCGTGCAGATTTCACGGGAAATGATGGGGTTCAGAACGGAAATCGTAATACTGCCAAATTGCGAGCGATTCCATCGAATTCCATGTTTTTCAGTGAATATTTCAGGCCCGGACCCGTGTCTCAGAGTCACTGCAGTGTGATCTGAGATCGGCATTGGGCCCAGAATCATGAGAAATAATTTCAAATCGTATTTAGAATCATGAATTCTAAGGGGTACATTCTATATCTGCCAACTCGATAAGGAATCCAGTTGATCTTGGGATCGGCTAGAAATATTTTGAGCTCAGTCCCGTCACTCAGATCCACTGCAGTGCAATGTGAAACCAGTATTGGGCCCCGGATCGTCGTGAAATCCGGGATCCGCCCGGAAATCCGTGCGGATCCCACGGAAAATGATACATCTTAGGATGGAAATCGTACTACTGCGACCCTTGGAACCAATCCAGCACATTTTGAATCAGAAGAGAAATATTTTGTGCCGAGTCCCGTGTCTCAAAATCACTGCAGTGTGATCTGCGATCAATATTGGGCCCAGATTTGTCGGAAACTTCTGCGGGTCCTACGGAAAATTTCTGTTTAGTTAACAATCAGTAATTTCTGTTAGCAGATGAAATAGATTAGATGAGCGCAACGATGATCGGATAGAAACTTTGAAGTTGACAATAGATTCAAGGCTTTGAAATTCATGAGGAAAGCGGTTCCAAAACCGCCTAAGCCTTGGTGGTAGAGTGATGAACCCAATTTAAAGAATTTATATCTTGATTAATTGTTCTCATTGAACGCAAATTATATTCAACATATCTATCTATGAATAATTCATTGACATGTGCGTTAGAAAATATGCCAATCTTAATTTTGAATGCCATATATTCTCAATCGTTTTCGAAATATTTGAGACACATTCGATATTATCTCTTTGCTCTTATTCCAAATTTGAAGATGATGATATCAAAATTGATGAGAGGGTGAGTGTGTATGACAGATCTCTCCTATTCACACATCATAAGACTAGAAATATTAGAGAGATTGCAGGTTTCATATGACATTGTCGTCACTACTTATCCAATATTCAAGTTTTAAGTCTAATGAGGTAAGTTTCTCACATACACATGATTCTACCAAATCAAAGATATGCTAATCGAAAACAAATTTTTCAGGGTTTAGATGAAAGCTAAAAAAATGAATTCAACCTCTAGGATTTTCCCATGAGATCATGTTATTTCAATAAAATACACTGAACAGTGAAAAATTGATCTTTATTCATTTTCCTTCAAATGATAGCTTCCTTATCAATCCAACTGTTCATAGAAGTAGGTAACCCCCACCACTTTACATAAATTTTCCCATCTTTCCTTCGCAACACACGTTCAACCAAATACACCTCAGGATTTTTCACTTTCAGCAATTCTTGTGAGTAAAATTTACCTATGATAAGCTTTTCCTGTCCGTTTACCAGGAGATACGTCTCAGACCACACACTTCTATCTACTCGTACTATTTTAAAAATTTCAGCACTCCAATTAGGTAGATATTCTTTGGAAAGATTGAACGATAACGACATACACGAACAAAGTCGCCAATTTTCAATTTTGATTCACGTTTACCATAGCGTTTACGAGCATACACTCCAGACAATAAGCTTGATTCAATTTCTCCCTGTTGATTAGATTTTTTCCAAACCTTTGCTGGTGGCATTCCGATGGTACGATGGGGGGTATTATTGTAATTATCAACAATGTCTTGAATGATGTTCAACCAACAACGATTCCCCCTTGAAGAGAACATGTGATACATCTGACTCTTTATCGTTCTAATATATCTCTCAACGACTGAAGCTTTACACACTGAAAACGTAGAGTAGTGGTTGATATCATAATCTTTCATCAAAGCATTAAAGAGACAATTATAAAAATCCTCTCCATTATCATTCTGTATGTTTGGCGGTTTACACTGTTCTCTGTCGAACATTGATTTCATAGTCAAAGTTACATCAGATGCAGTCTCATTCTTCACGGGTACACACCATGAAAACTTTGGAAATACATCAATAACAGCCAAAATGAGTTCATAGTTCTTGTTAGCTTTGGCATGGTTGATGATTACTATCAAATCAATTTGCCAAACATCATTGATCCCAAGTACAATAACTCTCCTACGAGGAAAATTTCTCCTTGCTGAAGTGTGGAGCTCTTGTACAAGTTGCCTCTTCTCTAGACTATTCGCTGTGTCCAAGATGCTTGCGAGTGCCGTCTAGCGGCTCTGCCGCGCATTAGAGAACGGAGGCACAAGAACACGACCGGGAGATCTCTCTCTCTCTCTCACACACACACACATACACACACACTGACTTACACGCAAGTGTCGCGTCACCTTGTCGACCGATTGTCGACGACTTCGCATGATTTTTTTCTCTGCAGCCTTCAATATACCGCAAAATTGAAGTATGTCAAATTGAATGTGAAGCCGTTGAAGACTCTGCAATGAGTTTGTAAGCTCTTAGTGAAGCTTACATATAACAGAAGTCGTAAGTATCATTGAATGCCCATAGGTTATGAATCTCTGCTTCTCAAGCAGTAGTTTGATCTAACTAAAAAAACTACGTCCACGTTTTTTCAAAACACAAGTTGCTCATCTGACTGGATGGAAAGTGGCGTTGAATATATAGATTCAAACGAACAGCCATCGACAGGCAAGAACACATCAGCTGTTGTCAGCTGTCACGGCTCGGTGGCTCGCGATCCTGTGTGATCCCTCCCGCCCGTCGCTGGCCCCCGTTTTTTCGTGTCGTATTTGGCCACCGCGAGCGCTCCAGTCAGAATTTTTCCCGCTAAATATAGATGGACCCAGCGAATACTCTCTCGGAAGCACTTGACTGTTCCGTACCATTGTATCTCTCTCACTCTTGAAGTAGATAGACTGAATTGAATGTACATATCAGGAGGAATATATATATACATCTTCAAGTGAAATTTTGAGAGTGAGGATTGAGGGAGGGGAGGTCGTAGATTTGATAAAGATGAACTTCATCGTTCATCGTGGTGACATCGCGAGAGCTCAGGTCGCTGGCGACGTTGTATCATTTTAGGTTGCATCGCAACGATAAGCTCGAGTGAGCGTTTATTCTTTTGTATCCTGACTGTATTCATCCTGTTATCAATCAACTTAGTTATTCATTACTCGGGTGAGTAAGTATTTGCAGTCGCTATACGAGCACGAGGTGTGCTCCCATCAATTCAGAAGTGGGACAGGAGTGTTCCGGTCCAGGATAGTTGTGTTTCTCGGAGGAATAGCAGGAGTTCCTGACGTAAGAAGTTTTCGAGTGACATAGTGATTTTGATTGCATTTGCAATGTGTGCGGGAAGTTTTTCGACGAAGGAGCTCCAGAGACAGCTTGCGGCAGCGTAGTTGGAGATTTGACGATTGGAGTTACGAAAAGCTGAGAGGGAATGATGGTTGAAGCTGCCAAGAATGGAAGCAAATCGACGTCTCGACGATCAAGATTTGGCTGAAGCTTTGACGTCGATTGCGCAGACGATGCGATTAAACACTCGCATGATGGAGCAGATTTCAACGTCATCGTTTTCGGAGTCCGGCAAATGTGATGGTGCAGTCATGTTTGCGCCGAAATGCAACGACGTCGAAAAATCTGAGCAAACTGGGGCTTTGCTCGACGATAAGGAGCATTCGAGCAACAACAACAACAGCGACGGTAACAGCAACAACAACAACTACGATTGCAGCAGTGATTTGGGGAATTGTGACGCTGGCAATGGTTCGTCTGAAATTTCGGTTGCCAGTTGCAACGATTGTGTTTCTTGTGTTAGTGACAGTGCGGCAGAGTGTTGTATGAGTTATGACGAGGAAAGTGCATGTATTTGGCAGCGTGATGATAATTGTGTTCTGATATCGAGTGAACAATCATTGTTCGAGAAAAATTGTAACGATTCGGTTACTGAAGTCTTTGGTGATGTGTCCGATGTAGCAGGTGCAAGTTTGTACATTCCTGGAACCACCGGAGATTCGTGTGAAAACTCGTGTGCGATGAGTGGAATAATGCTAAGACGGAGTGAGATTCTGAAAGTTGATTATTTGAACGACGTTTTCGTAGAATTAGAGTTCGATGCTTTGATGAAGTTTGGAGTGACTGCGGTTCGCGCGAATAACGATTTCGAGAATAGGGTAAGATCCGAGGTAAAATCAATGTATGTTATAGATTCGTTGTCTCGTTTTGATGTGAGAAACGTTCGGGTATGCGCGATGCGAATCGTGCAGGATTCAATGCTTCAAGTTGTGAATTATTTGTTCGGATCTGTCGATATTTCTGAAAATAGAAGTGAGATGCAATTAACGAATTCCAGTTTAGGAAGCTTCGGTTTTGAAAATTATGTGTTACGGTCGAAAGATGTGCTAAGTGAGAAGGAATTCTTTGAAATTGATGAAATTCGGGGAAAATCGAAAGAGCCAATGACATGGCAAAATTTTGGGAAGTGTATTTTGTATGGGCTGATAAATGTTATGAAGTATTTGCGTGTACGTAAGAAAGTTCGATGGAAGATTATTGATTCGTTGATTGTTTGAGAGATTTTGATGATTCTTAAGGTTAAAATGAGGAGCTGATGGAGTGATCATTGCGTAATTTTGCTGAAATACAAATCGTGGAGTTCATGACTTTTTTATACTGATTTTAGAGTGGATTATTTTGTTCTTTGCAGTTTGGTTTTCTATACGAATTGAATATTTTTGGATATGGCACTATAGTTTGAAGTAAATTCTGGCTACGTAGATTATGAAAATGATTTTGAGGTGATTTTGAGTGAGTAACTTTGCGATGATCTCGATATTGTTATTGAATGAAAATGTTCGATCAACGTTTATGAAACATCTATTCCGAGATAAAGTGACTTCTGATGGAAATTGATTGTTACGGTTGGCGTGGAACTATCAAGTTGATATTCTCAGTGTGAATTTTGAAACTTGGAATTATTCCCTGTTCAACTTCTATAATTCACTACGACGAGTTTGGAGGACCAAACTATGTTAGGATGGCCGAATGTTAGAGATTAACTCTCTTTCCAATGATTGTATCAGTGTGTGTGACGGTGCACCGCCATCTGATAGCTTGCGCCATCTACAGATGACGCAAGCTATCAGATGGCGGTCCGTGCGAGGGCTCGGGCGTGAGGTCGGCGGCAGTGCGTGTCAGATCTTGTTGGATGCTCGCAAGGGTGACATCGCGAGAGCTCAGGTCGCTAGCGACGGTGTATCGTTTTAGGTTGCATCGCAACGTTAGGCTCGAGTGAGCGTTTATTCTTTTGTATCCTGACTGTATTTATTCTGTTATTAATAAACTAAGTTATTCATTACTCGGGTGAGTAATTATTTGGAGTTGCTATACGAGCACGAGGTGTGCTCCCAACACGTATTGGTGTGATATATCAAAAGCAAAGATGGGGTAATCAATTCCAAAAGTGGCTTTACTAATTGATGTAGTATCTCTTCCACAATTGTAATAACCTCTCCTGAAAGATTTGAACATTTCGTATACAACTGATGTGTTCTTCGATCCAGCAAAATCGAGATGTAGATGTTCGTAAGGATAGGCTTCAGAGTTCAAGTATATTTTGAGGTCGGTGAATTGAACATTATCGAATTTCGATTAGCTGTTCTTTGTATTATGTCTCCTATTCGTTTGGAAAGCTATAATCATGTAACGTGGTTTCTCCAATTGAGATGTACTTTTGATTGGCCGAGTAGTACTTCAATTTTGGAATTCTTTACTCGTCCTCGAATGATTAATAATGGTCGAATCTTAACTTGATCTTGGAGGACTGGAATGCTGTTTTAGAGATAAACACGAAAAGATCTTGTATCGTGTTTTATTGCTTGAACAATAAAGAATAAGCAATAAAACACGATACAAGATCTTTTCGTGTTTATCTCTAAAACAGCATTCCAGTCCTCCAAGATCAAGTTAAGATTCGACCTTTATCAATTGAGTAGTATTCTTTGGGAGTGAAACCCACTCTTCTGAACACCATGATCGGAATGGAATAAACAGTGGTGTCCCCCTCTTGAGATGTTTGAGTGATCGAAGACGTATCAAATCAGATGGATAGATGTGAGGCATGAAGAGAGAAACCGATGCTAGACTTATGGCTGCTTCATATGCGTCCACAATAGTTATCACTACATCATCATGATTCTTCGAACGTTAGAAGACAATATCATGTCTGGAAAATCCTATGACTTTCCTATAGTCCTTGCAGAATCCAAAGATTTCGTTCAACGGTATTGCAAATTTGGAACCATATCCCGAACTGGCTGTATACTCTCCTATTTTCCATCCAAAACAAATAGCTGATTTTTCTTCATCGTCAGAGAGCGAAACAAGATTTTTCAAAGTAGTTGCTATTCCCAAGTTCTTCGTTTGATCGACAACCACACCATTTATTCCATAAAGTGCTTCGTCAAATATGATACATGCGAAATTATCACTCAAACGGATATTAGCCTCTTTATCAGAAGTCACATGACCCTCAACATACATATGAGTCATTTCTGAGCATTCCAGCCAGAAGCGTCACCAGGGGGGTCTGGGAAAGATTCCAAAAAATTTTTTTTCATTAATACTATCTTGTCAAAAGTATAAAAGAATTATTTTGGCATTCTCCCGAAGCCCTCCACGGGCCCTAAGGCCCACAGAAGGTTCATTTTAGGCCCTTTTGCCTTCTCGAAGAGAAAGTATTGTATCGGTGCGGAAAGTTTTGCAAAAAAATTTCCCGAATTTCTCATTTTTGTCCCCTTAATTGGAACAATAGCCAAATGAAAGGTAGTCCATCTTATTCTTCTCGCCGAGATCTATAAAATGGTATCCCCAGGGCCGCATTTAGGACTGCTGCCGCCCACTTAAGGAATTCGAAATCTCGGAGAATTATGTATTAACTCAGATTTGACGTGCCAACTAGATCATGAGTCGCTTACTGATGAATTCGCAGAGAAAGAAGCGAGGAAAGTTTTGCTGTAAATAGAAATATCTAGTGCAGTGTAAAATAAAATTTCAATCTTTTATACATTTTGTCATGAGTTTCATTCTCTCACCAGAGTGTTTCTGACAGATCCCATAATTTTTTTTCCAAACTCCGATTTTTCCCGAAAATGTGCCGCCCCCTAGCCCATGCTTGATGCTGCCCGCCCTACGCACGGGCGTCGTGTGCGTATACGTAAAACTGGGTATCCCCGTACATTCCCTCCGACATGCACAACGCTCTCTGTGGAATATTTTCAAACACGCATTGCTTATGTCCGTATGTATGTGTGTCTGTATGTTGTCTTCTCTTTGTCACGCGATATCTCCTGAACCCCCGGATCAATCTTCTTCAAACGTTGGGGTTTTGTTCTAAATCGATCAGCGATGAGCCCAGTCTATCGACAGCTTTATACTCTCAATACTCCCTCTCCCACGTTCAACTGATTGCCTAAATTTCAACACCATTTTCAGACCCTGTTGGTCCAAATGTTCTAACACCTCCGATTCTCAATATAAAGGTCACTCATTGTTGTCCAAGTATTCTTTGATAGTTCTAAAGAGATTGGTTAATACGTAATTTTGATAGAAATCTTCATTTTTTCAAATTGAATTCTTTTATTTCACGTTCTATGTCACTCGATATTTGGCCAACACCTGTATGGATCTCTCTGAAAATTTGACACATTATTCAGCTTCCTTGGTCGGTGAGCCCAGTCACTTTCGACGATTATCTGCCGCTCCATATTGATACAAATAGTCGTTTTTATATGAATTTCACTTTTCGTCTTTAAATTTTTTCATGAAAAATTTTCAAACTTCCCTTTTTTGACCCCCCAGCTCAGTCCCAACCTAAACGAACAATGATTTACTTTATTCTGCTTGCCGAGATCTATCGAATGGTACCCCTATACATCCATTTCCGATCACATAGCACAGTCAGTGAATTATTTAAAAGTAAACCTTGTGTGTGTCCATATGTATGTGTGTATGTATGTTGTTATCTCATTGTCATCGTATCTCTCCTAAATCCTTCTACGAATGTCCATAAAATTTTCAGGGTTTTTTCTCAATGTATCAGTGATGCCCCCACTTCAATGTCAGCTCCTTCCTCCTTATAATCCATAAATCAAGAAAAATTGATTAGAATAGATTGAGAATCAATATTGGAAAATATTTGTCCAAACGCTCCAGCATCCAATTATGAACATATAAACCTTTCTGTGATCGACTTGAGATATCTCTTTTCATTCTAAATAGATGAGTTGATACGAAATTTCGATCATAGTTTCCTTTTTCAAAAAAAGTAATTTTTCGATTTCTAGTTTCATGATACTTGTAATCTTACAAAGGCCATTCGTGTATCTTTTGGGAATTCTGAGTCATGGTTCAACTTTCTCGTTCTATGGGCCCTGTTGCTTTCAAGAATCACTTTTAGATCCAAATTCACCCCAGAAATATTTCTCACTTCAATTTGGAATTTTCTCTCACTACAAGATCAATGCGTAGTCATTCATTGGAACTAATAAAATCTGGTGTGATGAGTGAATTCCCATGCGAGTATTTGATATGAATGTAAGGTTTTGAATCGTTATCACAAAGGTGGAAAAATTATATCCGATGATAAAAGTTAATGACAAAAAGTTGGATTCGATTTCGGATGAATATCAAGAATTAATCGATAAAAGTTTTCATGGTTCTGAATGATGGAACGGTTAACAGAAAACGAGGAAGCATTCTGCAAATGCCTTTTTGCAGCGTATTTTGGCCTATTTCTGGAGAATCATAGCTCCGACTAGACTCAATCTTTTTCTACGTACTTGAGCGCAGTTTCTTTGTTAAGACTAGCACTTTTGGGAAAAAATTGTCCGGAATCAATCATACAGCCTAGTAACTTCTAGGAGCTATTTGCTGAGAGCAGATTTCAACGATTTTTGGGCCTGCTTCGAAGCAATCTAGCTTCTACTAGACATATGATAATTGACTCCTGCAGGTAGTCATTTTGAAGGTCTTGGAAAAACCTACAATTTGACCACCTGTAGAAGTCGATTATCGTACTTCTTATAGGAGCTATAGCCGATACAAGTTGAGCAGTGTTGTAAGAACGCAAAACTTTGGGCTCAATTAAAAAAAATCGTTTCTTTTCTTTCGACCCCAAACCTGTGCGAATATGGTTTTCGATACCAATACTATCATGTAGAACAATAATCTGGGTGGGCCATCCAATTTTCGATTTTATTCAGCCAATTTAAAACACCCTTTTTTTGACTTTTTGCTTAAAATGACAACACAGGCATGGCTTGCATATGCTCCCATCTGAGTTATTGTACACCAACCTGAGTGGAATTACTCCCCAGAGTACCCCCAAATATGTGTAAGAACTTCCGGAGGCGAGCCCCAAGCCAGAAGCGAGCTGGAGGCTCAAATCATCAGGTCCGATGGGCATTATTTCGTCTGTTTTGGGGCAGGCGAGCGAGGTCTCGATTCTTCGTGTTCTTGCCCACAAACGAGACGAGTGGCTAGAGTAGGGATACGAACATGTTTTTCCGACTCAAAATAACCATCTAAACACGATTCTGGGGTCAATCCGTGCCTAGGATATCACCCAATCCTCGAACGGCGTTAAACTCCGTAATAACCGGTTTTGCGCCTCTACTGCAAAATGACAATGATTTAGGGCTGAATTGATCCCGGCATCGTGTTTAGATGGTCATTTTGAGTCGAAAAAACATGTTCGTATCCCTACTCTAGCCACTCGTCTCGTTCGTGGGCAAGAACACGAGGAATCGAGATCTCGCTTCTGGCTTGGGGCTCGCCTCCGGAAGTTCTTACACATATTTGGGGGTACTTTGGGGAGTAATTCCACTCAGGTTGGTGTACAATAACTCAGATGGGAGCATATGCAAGCCATGCCTGTGTTGTCATTTTAAGCAAAAAGTCAAAAAAAGGGTGTTTTAAATTGGCTGAATAGAATCGAAAATTGGATGGCCCACCCAGATTATTGTTCTAATTGATAGTATTGGTATCGAAAAACATATTCGCACAGGTTTGGGGTCGGAAGAAAAGAAACGATTTTTTTTTAATTGAGCCCAAAGTTTTGCGTTCTTACAACTCGAACCTTGGTAGGCCGCCCCCGGGATGCGGGATTTGTCCTGCGATGGCGGAGCTATGTATCGCGCGTCCCACTCCAGCTGTTTTTCAAACTTTTTGCCGTAATATTGAATCTCGGTCAGCGTTCTCACGTCCTTAGTCTCTAAGTATCGACGGACTTCCGGTCTCAAATTGCGGATCACGATGTTAAAAACTACTGCCTCGCTCGGCAGATGCTTGAAATGCCCCACGATAAGGCGGATACAAGTCAGATACGGCGCGATTTGTTCGTTTTTCCCCTGCGTACGGCGATATAACTCCTCCATCAAATCCTGATGGTCTACGTGTCCGAGATACTGATCGCGGAACGCTTGTTTGAAGTCTCTCCAGGTCGCGATTCCCCTACGATGTGTACGATACCACGTGCGCGCTCGATCGGTCAAAATACTCGGCATAGCTGCTAAGACCTCCGCATCGGATAGGTCGATCGCTTCCATGCACTCTTTCACGGAGGCTAGAAACTCTCCAGCCTTATCTTTACGACCCTTCGGTTCCCCGTCGAACGAAATTTTCCAGCTCGCGAACGTCTTTATTACTTGTACGATTCGCTCCGACTTTTTCTGCTCCTTTGAAACTACTCGTTTGCCCTTGGAGCGGGACCTCCTCGACACCGGTGTCTCCATTTCCCATTCGTCGCTGCTAGACGACCCCGAAAACCAGTCACGGCGAGAACTTTGGTCTTTGGAGTGGCGGATTCCGGGCGGAGCTTGCTCCTGCATCAAAGCTTGTTGAGTAGGGCCTGGCTGCGCTGGCTCACCATGCATTGGCAGTGTAGTTCTCACCTGCTCCCGGCGATCTTCACGTGGTCGCTGGCGAGTCTCGCCAGCATAAGCTCCCTGCGACGTCTCCTGAGTCCTGGGGCCTACCGGCGTCTGGGCGATAGATGGAGCTGGCGGGTTAGAAGGCACCTGGTTGGTGGTCTGGCTGCCACGCAGGTTCTGCAACCGGTCACGTTGTTGGCGGATATACTCAGCATCGTCACCTGAACTATCGTTACTTCTTCCCGCTGTCGCTCTCTGGTCTCGTTCCGACTCCGAGTCTCTTACTTCTCGAATTGAAGCTGTAGACGTCACATGCGGTGGCAGGAACGGAGGCATGAACGGCGGAATGTTCCAGCCTCCCATCGCGGTTGGGTGTGGCAGTGTTGCATTAGCCCATCCGGCGAAGGGCGTGTTCTGGCACATTTGGCGGAAAGATTCGGCAGCCGCGATCAAATTCTGGTAACCGGCTGGCATCACGTGACCCGGTGTCGCGATTGACCCGTGTGAACTGGTGACCGTCGCGGTCGCGGAGGTGCTGGCCATAGTTGTCACATTCGCACTCTGTGTGACCCCAGTTGTCGACGTAACAACCACGGGGTCCTCCAGTTCGTACTCGAAATCTGCTTCAGGTTCGCTGTCGTCGCCCAGTTCAACTCCCTCCAATTGTTGTATCGCCCGTCTAGCCGCTGGCGAGAGTGTGCTGGGTTCCTTCGGTAGCTCGTCGACCGCGGGGTCCCACGGAACTCTCTCGCTCGGGTTGATTGTCATAAGGTCGTATCGTAGCAAACGGAGTCTCGTAGCGTTAAGAGTGCCCCTTAGATTGAGCCCCGCTTCGCTCAGGCGGGCCATAACTTCGTCGTGACTAAGATTCGCAACTAACTTGGCCGCGCCTACATATCGTTGGTCTTTTCCGAGTATTTCGGCAATCTCCGGTGTAATCGTCATCTTCCCCCGTTGACCCTCCGAAGGGATCGACATCGATGGTTTCTTCCCGACCATTTTTCTGCCCACGCGATGACGCTCAACTTGTCGCGGAATAATTCAGGTATTGGTTCCCTCGATGAGATAGGCGGATCCCCAAAACCCACTGGCGGACCCTGCTGAGACGATTGTCTCGGCGGACTCCTTGTTGAGGTTTTGAATCCTCGACGGAAAATTTGGGAAATTGGGCAAGGATAAGGATACGGGAGTCCCCCTCCACCTCTACTCACACTACTATCATTAATATGGCATGCAATGTAATCAGATGGGGACGGAGAGTCGTGTATCCTGCGCAGGTTCCGCAATTGGTGTAGGAACGCACTAGCTCCTCGAGTTATTCCGCGCGAGTCGAACAGTGACCTACGATTTTATACATTACTCGACCTAGCTTCGCGATGTGGGAGCATGTTCCGTTGATCGATCCGATTAGAGTTGTGCATATTCTACAGGAAATAGTCCGAAAACCCGAAGGCTACGAAGCATATTGGCCCCAAAACGGAATCGGAATTTTCGGAGACGCCCTCTACCGGCTTGATTGATGGGACAAATTTTTCGCAACGCTTATCGCAGCGAGCAAATTCGTAGGAATCGAGTCGCGTGGTTCAATCACGTAATCGACGAAAAATCGGTATAACTTCATTCGACATCAAAACGGAAGCGACTACCGATATAGGTGCTTCACGAGCTTCAGTTTGAGTACCCACATGGTGGGGTAACTATTAGTCGGACCCCCCGGAGGTCAATGGCGCCGGAGGGTGAAGCGGCAGTGCTGCCCCCTGTGGCGGACCGTGAAGTACTCCTCAAGAGCTATCCAACCAGTACCCACCCGACGGGTGTTGCTCCAAGAAGAAACTCGCGCGCGTGGTGGCGCCAGGGTGCGCCACGGTGGTGAAGCGCCCTCTATCGTCCCGTATAGTATTCACGAAGTCAAGACCAACGAGTACCCACACGGTGGGTTCCGCGTTAATAGGGAGCTCGCGCGCCAGGTGGCGCTGGTGTGCGCGACGATGGCGGAGCGCCCTCTAGCGGTCCGGATAGTACTCGCCGAGATGGGTTCAACGAGTACCCACACAGTGGGTTTCGCGTCAATGAGAAGCTCGCGCGCCAGGTGGCGCTGGTGTGCGCGACGATGGCGAAGCGCCCTCTAGCGGCCCGAATAGTACTCGCCGAGACGTGATCAACGAGTACCCACACGGTGGGTTCCGCGTCAATAGGGAGCTCGCGCGCCGGGTGGCGCTGGTGTGCGCGACGATGGCGGAGCGCCCTCTAGCGGTCCGAATAGTACTCGCCGAGACGTGATCAACGAGTACCCACACGGTGGGTTTCGCGTCAATGAGAAACTCGCGCGCCAGGTGGCGCTGGTGTGCGCGACGATGGCGGAGCGCCCTCTAGCGGCCCGAATAGTACTCGCCAAGACGTGATCAACGAGTACCCACACGGTGGGTTCCGCGTCAATAGGGAGCTCGCGCGCCAGGTGGCGCTGGTGTGCGCGACGATGGCGAAGCGCCCTCTAGCGGTCCGAATAGTACTCGCCGAGATTGGTTCAACGAGTACCCACACGGTGGGTTTCGCGTCAATAGGGAGCTCGCGCGCCAGGTGGCGCTAGTCTGCGCGACGATGGCGGAGCGCCCTCTAGCGGTCCGAATAGTACTCGCCGAGATGGGTTCAACGAGTACCCACACGGTGGGTTCCGCGTCAATAGGGAGCTCGCGCGCCAGGTGGCGCTGGTGTGCGCGACGATGGCGGAGCGCCCTCTAGCGGTCCGAATAGTACTCGCCGAGATGGGTTCAACGGGTACCCACACGGTGGGTTCCGCGTCAATAGGGAGCTCGCGCGCCAGGTGGCGCTGGTGTGCGCGACGATGGCGGAGAGCCCTCTAGCGGTCCGAATAGTACTCGCCGAGATGGGTTCAACGAGTACCCACACGGTGGGTTCCGCGTCAATAGGGAGCTCGCGCGCCAGGTGGCGCTGGTGTGCGCGACGATGGCGGAGCGCCCTCTATCGTCACGAAGAGTACTCGTCAGGAGCTTTCCATCGAATACCCACACGACGGGGTATTTTACAAACGGGTCACTGTGCGCGAGCCGGGGCGAACGCGCGGCACTATGGGGGTGGGGGGTGATGACACTCGTCGACACAGAGTGTTCGGGAGTAGGCGCGCAGGATCGCACGCGAATAATATTAAATCATCGGCATACACCGAGGGCCCGATATTCACCCTAAATTCGCGTAGTACCGCGTCAATGCTCTCACGCGCACGCGCAGTGTCCGCAGATTCGTTCCGGACGCACCCGGGCGTCAACCGTGATCCTTGCAGGATCGCCATGTGACGTGGAGGGCATCAGCAGGGGAATATTCCTAAAAAGCTAAACCCACCCAACGCTACCTCATTTATTTGGGCCGGATCAGGTCAGGGCCAGGCACCCCGCGCCACGAGGGGCGGGACAGTGGGGCAAATTGGGAGCACCTGAAAATCACGAAAATATTCTGCGGACACTGTATATATATATCGTATCGAAAATAATCACTCTCCGGATTACGAAAATACAAACGGAATTTATTGCTATTAGGAACTCATTTCGAGGCACGCAGGCCAATAAAACTAATTTACAACGCCATCTGTGGCGGATCTATGCATCTAACGTCCATAAGTCGTTCCATAAATTCACTGCAAAAACATATCGAATTTCACTTTAGAGCGAAAACGCCCATATACACTCATTCGAAAATCACTGCACAACTTTGTAGCAGAAATGCCCATATACACGGTGGGCGGAGCTAACTTGAGGGGTGGGAGCAATTCCCCAGCCGGCGGACCCGTCCCTCTCCAACTCTCCGTGCCTTCGTCTCCGGAAGTCAGAGCGATGACACAAAATGGCCGCTATAACGACCCGCGTGGCTCAGCATGGCCAAAACGTGCATGCGAAATTGGCACGGGGAGTTGGATGAGCACGGTTGCGACGCGATGGGTCGGCGGATAAGAGGGACACACCGCGTCGCGAGCTGGGAAATAGGCCACCCGGTAGCCCTGGACACGACTCTCCGCCCGGGGGGGGGGGGGGGTCACGATGTGGGCGGATGCACCCGGGGCAAAACGCAATACCACTCACCGCGGTCGACGTCGTCTGGACGCACACTGATGATAGCGCTACTGCTGCGCTGTTGCTGCTCTGCTGCTGGGGCCACTTGACTGCACTGCTGCAGCTCTCTCTCTCTCTCTCTCGAGCTCAGTTCGGGTCACCCTCCGAGTGCGGGGCACCCTGGGCGAGATGTGGTCGTGTGGGGTGGCCACGCGCCAGCACTCGCTGACAAGTCTGGGCACTGCACTGTTCACCCACACGCACAAACACACACCAAAAGTCTGGTACACCCGCGGCGCGATCACTCGACCCGTCCTGGGTCACTTCCTGGAGCACGGCGAATTTATAGGCGCGAAGTACGGGGAGGTCTCACCAGGCTGGCAGCCATCCCAAGAATGCCGGCCGGCGATGCGCGGCGCGGCTTCCTCAAGCCCGCGCGAGCGCTGCGCCGCCCGGCTTGGTGGGCTGGACGGTGCTGCCACCACGCTGGTGGCGGGAGCCATCAGCCCATTTGAATCGTCGTCGTCGTCCTCTTCTCGTCACCTCGGGCACCTCAACAGAAAAGTGTGACACACGAAAAATCAGACCTTGATTACATTGCCCGAGGTGACGACGAGAGCTTCTGTGGGACGAGCTGGAACGTGCTGCAACGTTCCACGTTGCAAAGAGAAATCTCTCAGTGATTATGGTGAGCATGATATATCACTAGTAAAAGATGATGATAATGATGATGATGATGATGATTGACGATGTCCGCCATCGTCATCATCCTTCGCGTCAATGATGACAACGGTAGAGGTGATGATGATAAGGTATTGGATAGTGAAAATGATGATGATGATGACGATCAATACGAAGATGCACGAAAGTTGGGGGAAGAAGAAGATAGTTATATCAGACTAGAGAGTATACAGGAAATTCCTAGGAAATCGAGTTCTGGAGAACAAGAGTTGGGCGTTCCCTTGAGAGATTTGAAGAATAAGAGAAGAATGTCAGAATCACCATACATCTCGGAAATTCCAAAAAAGACGAAGAAGAGTAGCAACAAGAGTTTGTTAGGTTCATTCCGCGAACAGGCGTCAACCTCTGCGATGGAAGTAGATGATCCATCAGTCAGCTTAAACCAATCAATTAGGAATGTTATTAGGAAACCGGAGAAGTGGTCAACTTTCCTTGATCTCACACATCAAAATCTTGGGGGATTAGCAACTCAGTACATAACCAACTTCACTAAATCAACAGAAAACAATTGTACATATAGAACTCGGTTCATAGGAAACGAACTGAAGCTAGGTCGATCTAGGTCAGGTTTCATCAACTCATCCAGTGATATAATTTTGGATGATACTCACATTGTCGAAGGTACTAAGGGTCTCTATGAACTCATTTTCCTATAAAAACCACAAAACTATATTACATCCGATCTGCACGAGTACAAGCGAATATGAGAAATCAGTCTTCCTCATGGAATTGATAATAACCCAAAGGGGAGGAGGATTGGATCCATAGACATAAAGAGATATAGACTGCGAGTCGCGGGTTATTGCCGTGGGACTTCGTGCAAGTGCGACGGATGCGCAAGAGGCAATGCTTTCTTATGGAGCGGCGTGACTCTTACGTCATACTCTCTCACTCGCACGCATGCAATTTCGACGTCCCACTCTCCCAATCCTGACCCGCAGTCTATATCTTCCTATGTCTATGATTGGATTCAAAGGATGGGAGTATGAGACAGTTATCAAACCTTTAACTGCAAAACCACTCCCACTCTCCTCATCCTCATCTGACGGACAATCAGGAGACGAACTCAGGGGAGGGGCAATGATGAAGAATACATTGAAACGTATCAAAGACGATGATGAGATGGTCTTACACGGAAACAGTTCTGTAGAACAGGTGTACTGGAATGATCTGAATGAGTTGTTATCAAGACTTGACCTACTTATGAGGGAGGCTGAAATAGGTCACTTTGGTGTGCAAAATGAGATACATGCTATTTTAGAAGAATTGCATGAGGATGGTTATATCCTATGAAAAGTCGTTACAGGAGTGTATGTTCAGTCATTCTGTGTTCAGTCTGCACAGAGCACACTTCATGCAGACGAGAGAGAGAGAAAAAAGGGCAATGGATTCAATTCAAAACACATCATCTGCTGGTCAGGAACATACCAATGAGTCAGCTCCAGCAAGTGCTCCACCTTCTCATCCTGTTGAAATTTCTAAAGTTGGAGATACATCTAACAGTCAGGGAAGAGTATCGTATGAAAGATCTAGAGGTGCCGGAACAGGAGGGGGAAGGTTCCGAGAAAATTCGAGAAGTGGAACAAGTCAAGTAGAAGAGTGGGAAGGGAAAATGTCTCATGTTGTGAATGGTATAAATATGAAAAGCCCGAGCTTGCCAGATCCCCACTTCAAGACCAATTTCGGCGGCTCGACTGGACGATTTCATAGACACGCGTATTCATGCATATTCATGAAAATTTTACCGCAAATTTGAATTGATTGGTCAGCTATTAGTATTGATATATCGGTGATCGTTCGTCGTGGAAAAGATGTAAAATATAGCTGACCTGACATATACATTTCCTATCCCACAATCGTCGCGTAAAAACGGCTTCTAGTATTAGTGCATTAATTAATTCACAATAATCGAATATACAGTTGTTAGTATTAGTATTTACCACACCATACATGCATGATTCTACTTACACGACTGGTCTGATAGTCATCTGCTCGCATGAACACTTATCAGATTATGTCCTTGCATGTTGCGGAGACATTGTAGTTTGAAGGTGAAGTGAAATCTCTCCACTATACCGCCCCACCATGAAAAAGCATATGAAATGGCTTGCTTACAAGTGAATTTCATTTAGTCTCATCAGATCTGTGTATCAGAAGACCTACAACGCTGCTCGAGTGTAATAACGGCAGACCTCACTCTCTTCAACGCATACACAACTCCGAAGTACGTGAAATGGGAAACTAGTGAGTTATCAGATACCATAAAATACTCTGTAACAGAAGTGAAAACATACAAACCAAGAAATATGGGTTCGCAGTACTTTTCAAATGCGGAGATCCACAAGCTAAGAGAAAAGTAGTTAAAAATTTTGATTTATTCGCCCCCAAAGATTCAAAAGAAAGAATCCAAAGCAATTTGGAAAAAAATCTCAAGGATCTCGATAATTCCAATGATCCGATCTATATAATAAAAAAGAAAGAGGACGACACTGACAGAATTAGATTATATCATGCAAATGATGATATAGAAGAGGATGAATCAGAAGATTGCGAGGTGGGCGAGGACGAGAGCGGCAACAAAGTCGAATCACCACCTCCACGAAAACCTCCAACTAAACGCAAACAAAAGACTCAAAAAGTGAAAGCTGGGGATGAATCTCGTCCAAAACGACAACGACGAGAATAGAATAAGTAGTTCAACGGGAGGAGAAGAAACGGAAGAAGTAGGAATAATCATCATCTCAGACAATAGCATATACCGAATACAAGATAATACTATATCAAGCAGTGAAGACCAAGAGGAAAAAGAAGCAGAAAGTATACCACCCTGTCCAGCTGGTATCCCATTTGATCACTTGGAAAATCTGCCTCTCTACTATTGGCACGATTTTGGAGATTATCGTGAACTTTCTGAAGATTTTTGACAAGTCTGCACCACAATGCAAGAAGTGAGTAGATCCAAGCCTGCGGAACATGCTGTTTATATTCAAACGCATTCATCATCTAATCCAGAAAGAGGAATCGGATAGATGTCTGCGGAGCATGATGTTCAACCAGTTCCATCACCCAATGATGTACCTCAAAACGAATTATATGAATATACGATTGATGATTATGAATATTTGGTAGACGGAGGGAATGATATTGGTATGATGTAAGGGTTTTGTTGGAAACAAAAAAACCCGTATAAAATGAGTATCATTGTGTTTTTGATGTATTGTACGCTAGCATATGACATGAAGTTATGTGAAAATATTTTTCTGTTTCAAAGAAGTGGATAGAAAAAAAACAATACCGGAGTGTGTCTCTAAGTAGGAGAGAATTGTTGGTGCAAACCACCTGGATCAATGAAACTTCGTTCACGATAAATCTTCGGAATGAAGACACGTGCTTCATCTTCAACAATTTCAACTGGGTTGAAATTTGCGGAACGTATGAAAAAGCACGCATCCACTTCCGAAGAGACGAACTTCAAGCCAAGAAGGTATTATCTAAAGGCGTAAACTATAGAATGGATTGTGAAGTAAAATATCATAGGACTATTATTATATTGATTCATAAATTAGGCGATGTGATGATCTCCACTCAACGAGAGTTTGAAGAGATCACGGAATATAAATATTTAGTAGGAAGGAAACATTCAAATTATTTCAGAAGAGTTAATGAACTCTGTAAAACTGATTAAAAGATGTATGAATTTAACGTATACCGCTAGAAAGAAGAAGGAAATAAGAATGTTCGAGACAATGGACGTGATGGATTATTTCATAAAAGAAGGTTTGCTCGATGAACCAAGATATAGAGATTTAATAGTAGCTCACTTGGATTGAATCATGCTTGGAGCTGCTCAATGTATCCGATTAGATCCTACCGTGAAAACTTGTGAATGACTCCTCCTGTAAGCATACTTATAAGATACGAATAATGTAATAAATCTGGTATGATGGTGATAGAAGATGTCATACTCATTAAAAATAAATGGTGGTGGAAGATAGAAACTTGTTTCTATTCTGTGGAATTCCTTGACCCTGAAATGACAGAATTTTCTTTGTTTTCTCGAGAAAAGTCAAGCGATTGATGTGTCACTGCTAGAGCATCCAGCCTTCGTTAGCTTCTATATACATAAAAAAATCAAGTCAATCCATACATAAACAACCGAGCTATACAATTTGTCCATCCAAAAATTGTTGTCCTCTTTATAATAACTGACAAACAATTTTTTCATGAAGAAAAAATGAATAGTGATGAAAAGATAGAAATTTGTCCTCATTTCGTGGAATTCCTTAAAGTTGAATGAATAAAAACAGGATATTTACTCAAATATTGATGATTTAGACACTTCTCACCTGTTTCTCCAAATATATTTCCAGTGATATGTGCTTTCTTGAATCATACATCCTCAAGTATAACCGGAATGGATAATCACATCACGAGTAAGATGATATCTGCTCAATTTTATCACAAACAAAAAAGACATGTGTAACATTGCACTCAATGGTCTTGAACTGTAGGGTCGCTGCTTGATGGATATTCCCATACACTCCTTCCAATCTCATTAAATTGTAACTGTGGACTAGAGCATATGCTATGTACACTACAAATCGGCTTGCTTGATATCACCAACTTCATCCTGCCTCTGCACATATTTTTCCACGATATGTTGAGATGAGCTGACCATTGGATACTGTATGATGTGAGTAGAGATCGAGAACTGTGAGAATAGGAAACCTGTCTTGCAGTAAGCTCCAATAATCGAGGATGAGTAGAACGTATAAGAGGGAAAGAATTCGCTTATACCTAGTGCTCAAGTTAAATGCGCTGTTGCCACATCTCAAATATTTTCAGTATATTCTCAAACATCCTACAAACATATGTGTATCCTCTGCGATGTGTGTATGGGAGAGAGAGAGAGAGAGAGAGAGAGAGAGAGAGAGAGAGAGAGAGAGAGAGAGAGAGAGAGAGAGAGAGAGAGAGAGAGAGAGAGTGAGAGAGAGAGAGAGAGAGAGAGATAGATAGATAGATAGATGTCCTTTATTCGTCCGAAGACAAAAAATACAATTGCATACACCTACATATGCCCGTTAAAATGTAATAACACGTATAAGAATGAATATAATAGAGAGAGATAGATAGATAGATAGATACCAATTTATTGTTCTGTAAGAACAAACTTTGAATACATGATTTGGTAATTGAATACATAAAATAAATAAGAGAATATGATACATCTGTAGTAGTAGATACACGCTGTCACATCATTTGTCAGAATAGTTTATCAACTTTGGTCTTGGTGTCTGAATACATGAAAAATATAATAGTAATAGTTGTATAAAAATACATTGATACGATTTAGGTGACTAGCTTTTATGAAATTCATAAAGGAGAAAATATGTTTAGTTGATAAGTTCAGGGGATTGAGACCCTAACACAGTCATACGCTTTGGTCATAGGAAGACACGTCAATAGGCTAGAAAATTATCCTCAGTCTTCTCAAAAGAACCTAATACTAGAGATTGAAGTGATCACACCGCTGGGAACTCTCAACCCTCATCGGGGCTTGCTCGAGCAGAAATTCTCGGGCGGCTCCCTTGAAGAGGGATAAAGATGGTAGGGACCGAATTTGATAGGGGAGAAAATCCCAAAAATGAGCACACTGCACTTGAAAAGATCTCTGGCCATAGTTCAGTCTCTTGTGCGGAACCTCTAACTCCTGATGCTCAGCACCACCCCGTCTAGGACGCCCGGATTCATGCCTGGTGAACATTGCAGCGAGATACCCAGGTTCACGCATATTAATGATTTTGTACATGATGATCGCTGCAAAATACATGCGCCTTGAATCCGTACGTAACCAGCCTAGACGTTCTCTATAAGGGGTGATGTGTTCATCCTTCCTAACACCATAAATGTATCTGAGACAAGAGTTGCTCAGACGTTGCACCCGTATGCGTTGCTCTTCTTTAGCATCGAGATACACAAGGGAACAGTAGTCCAGATGCGGTTGGACTAAGGTCTCGACTAGCCGGATCCGCAGAGTCTCGGTGGTGCGTGCCCTAATAAACCGCAAACTGTAAAGGGCTTTATTCACTTTTTTGGTGACTTGATCTATTTGCGGTTTCCACGTCAGTTCACTGTCGAGTGTTACACCAAGACTCACAACTGTATCACTGAACGGCACAAACACTCCGTCCTGCAACTCAACGCCAGACAAGTTCCGATTTCGCAGATCTCTGACATTGTTCATTGAACCGAAAAAAATCGCTTTGGTTTTGCCGGCGTTGAGATGCAGGCCGGACCCCTCGGCCCACTCAGCAACAAGTTGCGCGGCCTCCGACAGTCGAGCGATACCTTCCCTCAGTTTGCTTTTGTCAACGTGAAGGTATATCTGGAGGTCATCCGCATAAAACAGATGGGACACTGTCTTTCCGTTCAGTATCTCAGGTAGGTCGTTCACATACAAGCTGAAGAGCAAGGGTCCCAGGACAGACCCTTGTGGCACACCCAGATTGGTGGCGAGCCAATCAGAGTTACCGTGTTTGGATATAACCATTTGGGTGCGACCTTGTAAGTACGATTTGATCCACAGGAGAGACATCCTGGAAAACCCTAGGTTACGGAGTTTACTCAGCAGCTTGGAATGTGAGATGGTGTCGAACGCTTTACTGAAATCAAACAACAAGAGGAGAGTGACTTTCCTCTTGTCGATTGCTGTTCTGATGTCATCAGTCAATTTCAGTAGAGCTGTTTGAGTGCTGTGATGTCGGCGGAAACCGGCCTGGAGGGGGTCAAGAAGCTTCTTCTGTTCAAGATACTCCATGATTTGATCGTAGGCTATTTTTTCCAGAACCTTGGCCAGAAAGCATAGGAGCGCAATAGGGCGAAAATGAGAAAGTGCTGATGGCGTTGCTATTTTCTTCAACGCTATTAGTTGCGCTTGCTTCCAAGCTTCCGGGAAAATACCAAGAGCAAAAGAGGAATTAAAAATCTGGACTATGAAATCACCCAGAGCCGGAAGAGCCTTCGTGATCACGTTTTGAGGGATTCCGTCTACACCACAAGCCTGAGAGGAGAAGTGCTTTATTGCAAGAATAACTTCGGTGATATTTGTTGGCTTGAAGATGAGAGAGAGAGGGAGAAGGAGAGAGAGAGAGAGAGAGAGAGAGAGAGAGAGAGAGAGAGAGAGAGAGAGAGAGAGAGAGAGACCCCGTAGGGGGCTTTGGGTGTGACCTTAGGGTTGCACTTGGAGCTTGAGGGAGCGACGCGCCTCCGGACCCGAGTCCTACACTTACACTAACACACACACTACACCATACATGCACCATACTCACGCCTGCTCAAGCACTACACAAACATACCAACATCATACAGGACACGCATGACACATAACACCACACCCGTGCTGGTCTGGTCCGGGGTCGGCCAGCATGCGATTCCAGGCACTGGAAGAAGAAAGAAGATGATGTCCAGCATTGACGGCAAGAATTCCCCAAGAAAATTGGGGCACCATTCGGATCTTGGGGGGGGGGGGCAACGATGCAAGGCGCGCTACCAGTGGCACACTTGGCTGGTGGAATAACGCGTACAGCTACAAGCGATGGAAATACGCTGCAGGTGGAGGGTGCCGGAGAGAAAAACCTACGCCATGGAGAAGCTGAGCTCGACCCTAGCAGGAAGAGAAAGGGCCCGAGTGACGGAGCAGAGAAGCGAGTGCTCAAACAATCAAAGCTCACATTTCCGAGCCAACGAGGGATGAACGCGAAAGTTGCAGCAGAAGCACGAGAGGCGGCAGAGAAGCTGCTGAAGATCAATCCCGCTATCAGGATCCAGATCACGCAACCCAGCAACGAGGTTGATGACGCCGTCAACTTGAGCTCAGACTCGAGCGAGTCTGACTCCACTATAGGGTCCCAGGGGAACGGAACAATCCTGACTCCTGGGAACGGTTTGCTCGAGAGGGGAGTGCACGATGAGGTGCCTGATAGGGTGGAGATTGACCACATCCCCTCAACCAGAGATGCGGCACGACAGAGGAGTGGGAATGAGGCAGGCGATCTCATGGGGAAATGGGAAGACCTGAAAATGTACCGGGAAGAGACGGAGGAGAAGACATATCTCCTCCTCGAGCACTTCAACTTGGTTATAGGAATAGCCGAGTCCGTTTCCGGCAATCCAGAAGGGACCAAGGGTGACATCGAAGAGCTCAAGAAGATAGGCCACGCGCTCGAAGGCCTACTCGCGACAGACAAGGCGAAGCGGGCTGCTTTCGAGACAACGCTCCTCGAAACGGAAGAGACCCTGAAAGCGAGGGGGAATGTGCAGCCTCCGGTCACAAAAAAATCGGCCGCGTCGGGTAGTGGCTTCCAGGGAAGGGGAGCAGGGAAACCGGAATCGCGACCGGGGCAACAACGCGGTTCGAAGGCGACGCGATACGGACCTCCACCGGGAGGTCTCGGAACAACGCGCTCGACATCAACGCCCAATCGGCCCGAGCAGAATGGGCCTTGGAAGGAAGTGGTGTCAAAGAAACAAGCGAGAAGGGCAAAGAAGAGCGTAGATCGGACGATGCCGCCGGAAAGAAAGCGAAAATGAAGCCGAGAAGGGTGAAGCCCGAGGCCGTCCCCGTTACGGCCAAACAAGGTGGGCTAACCTACGCAGACATGCTGCGCAGGATAAACACGGATGACCTCGATGAAGAAGTGGGCTCTAAGGTCACGGGCATCCGCAAGACCCAAGAAGGCCAAGTCCTTCTTGAACTCAAGAAGGGCACCGATGTCGCCACCGTCAAGGCAGCCTTGGCACCAGTCGTCGGGGAAGAAGGAGCTGTCCACTGTCTAGCAAAGAGCACGACCCTCGAGGTGCTCGGAGTCGACTACGATGTCGACATAATCAAGGTGCCGGATAACCTCGCGAAGGCCCTACCAGAAAACGAGAAGGGTGCCGTTGTAGTCCAGTCCATCCGGAGTGGCTACCGCGGCACCCAAACCGCGGTTGTCTCGATCGCAACGAGACTGGCCCACCATCTCCTCGACTGGAAGGAGCCAAAGGTTGGATGGGGCAAAGTCAGGATCCGCGGGAAGGGTGGCATCCCACGGTGCTATAACTGCTTAGAGAACGGCCACAAGGCCTCGAGGTGCAAGAAGGAGAAGACGGAGGAGCGGACACCAAAACTCTGCTTCCAGTGCGGCGAACCAGGACACCTTGCTGCGATTTGCAAGGAAAAACCAAAATGCCTAAGCTGTGCGGCGATCGGGTCCAAATCTGACCACAGATCTGGGGCCAGCAACTGCACTGCGTACCAGAGGGCAAGAACCACATATAGACGCAGGAAGGGAAGAAATGGCTAGCTTCATGCAAGCCAACCTCAGGAAGAGCGGGGACGCAGACGATCTCCTACACGCTGTAGCCAAAGAAGGAGGGATCGATGTTCTGATTATCTCCGAACCGCCTCAGAAGCGCGAATTCTCTCGATCCACATCCGATCACTGGAGGACAGCCGTAATCCAGATCATCAATCCTGCGATCCTTGAGACTGGACAAGCTGTTAGTGGCCGCGGTTTCGCTCGAAAGACCATAGAGGGCACAGCAGTCTACAGCTGCTACTATTCGCCGTCGCTCAAGACGTAAGAATTCGAAGACGAGCTCCATGACCTAGAAGAGGATGTGAGGTAATGGGGGGGGGGCCCAGTTATAATCGCGGGGCATTTCAACTCCAAGGAACCGACTTGGAGCGGGGGGCCGCGTGATAGACGGGGGGTAATACTCGCTGATGCCATGGAGGCATTGGGATTAGTGCTCGCGAACGAGACGGGGGTTATCACCTACTACCGACACGACACTCGGTCCAGGGAGGGAGGTTCGTCTTCGGTCCTCGATCTGACGTTCATGAGCCCGTCGCTCATGGGACGTATGACATCGTGGGAGGTTCTGGACACGGAAACATTGGGTGACCATCGACATATTCGGTTTCGGCTTAGGACTGACAGACAGAGACAGACGACACGCAGACCACGACCGACGGGGTGGCAGGTACGCAAGCTGGATGAGGGGAAATTCCGGGAATCGATAGGAACAGCCGGAGATCTCCCGATAAACATCACCGCGGACAAGGCTGTGGATATGGTGACGACCACCATTACAAGAGCTTGTGACGCATCGATGCCTCGCAAGACAACATCATGTTTTTGGAGGAAACCAGAGTACTGGATCACCGACGAGATAAAAGCCCTACGAAGAACGAGCAATAAGAAAAGGAGAACCGCGTGGCGATCAAGGAAACTAAAACGACCATCACTGGGGGAAGATGATAGGGCGTACAGAGAAGCAAAGGAGGCTCATGTTCTAGCCATCCGGAGAAGCAAGGAGAAATGTTGGGGTGAATTGTGCGACATGGTCAACGGAGACCCCTGGGGCACGCCATACCGCGTGGTCCTGTCCAAGGTCCGAACCCGGAGGGGCAACCCAGCACCGACTGATGCAGCTACCTTGCGCAGCATCGTGGAAGACCTCTTCCCAGCAGGAGAACCCAGAGTCACATTCCCTCCAGAGAGCGACGACCCCATCCCGCTCTTCACTATGCAAGAACTACTCATAGCGGCGAAGAGACTGCCAAACGGCAAGGCCCCTGGCCTGGACGGCATTCCAAACGAGGCTCTGAAACTGGTCTTCAAATTTAAGCCAGATTCACTCCTCGACCTCTTCAACATCTTTCTGAGCGCGGGAAATTTCCCGGATAAGTGGAAACGCCAGAAGCTGGTCCAGATACCTAAAGGTCAAGGAGGTCAACGCCCTCTCAGCATGCTCGACAATATCGGGAAAATGTACGAGAGGATGGTGCTCAACAGGGTGGAAAAAGCCTACGTGAAGAGCGGCGGGCTATCGCCAATGCAGTTTGGGTTCCGGAAGGGACGAAGCACTGTGCACGCGATCGAGGAGATCCAAGAACGGGTTCAAGCGTCGGTAGGGAACCCATACCAAGGAAGAGGAGGATTCTGTGCCATTATTGCGTTGGACATAAAGAACGCGTTCAACTGCGCGAGCTGGGAGCGAGTCTATCAATCCCAAGCAGGTAAAGTGCCGCCCTATCTACTAGCCATCACGAGGGACTATCTGCGGAACAGGACACTCGTGTACGACACCGACGAGGGACAAGAGATCCGGGAACTGTCCGCCGGAATTGGACAGGGATCGGTTTCCGGGCCGTTCAACTGGAACACCCAGTACGACAGTTTACTGTCTATTGAACTGCCCGAAGGAGTGATAATAGTGGCTTTCGCGGACGACGCAGGGCTCATAGTCTGGTCCGACAACGAGGAACTCTTGGGTAGACGCGCAAACGAGGCGCTGGCCCGAGTCTATGAGTGGATGATCAGCAGGCTCCTAGAGCTTGCTGTCAAGAAGTGCGAAGCAATCGTTGTCACAAGACGCAGGAAGTTTGACTTGCCCCACTCTTACATCAACGGGCAAGAGATCCCACGCAAGACAGAGCTGGAATACCTCGGCGTATGGCTTGACGACAAGTGGTCGTTCAAGAAGCACATCCAGGAGGCCGCCCAGAAAGCGAGCAGGGTTGGTGCAGCGCTTCAGCGGCTGATGCCAAATATCGGAGGACCCAAGAAAAAGAGGCGCGCACTTCTCAACACCGTCAGCACCTCTATCATGCTCTACGGTGCACCCGTGTCGGGAAAGAGAGTAGAGAAGACCATCATCGAGAAGAAGATGGGGCCTGTTCACCGGAGAGCGGCCCTGAGAAGTATCCGTGCCTACCGCACCGTGTCAGGAGATGCGGCTTACGTATTGGCGAGTACACCGCCCATCCACTTGCTCGTCGCGGAGCGAGTGAGGATCTGGGACCACCAGAAAGTGATCGGAGCCGAACGAGTACTCACTCCAACGATGAAGGAGATCATCCGCGACAACGAGAAGGAAACCACCCTTGAGCATTGGCAAACTGAGTGGGATTCGTCATTTGCAGATGGCAGATGGACGCACCGGCTGATCCGTGACGTAGCCGAATGGACGGAACGCACCCACGGAGAGATAGATTACTGGAAGACGCAAGCACTGAGTGACCACGGTTGCTTCGGTGCCTATCTGACCCGGTTCAAGAAGAGGACATCCCCAGTATGCCAGTCATGCGGGGACAACTGGGATGACGCTGAACACGCCCTGTTCACGTGCAACGACACACAAAGAGAGCGCGCCGAGTTGGATGGATAGCTGGGTGCTCAACTAACACCTGAGAACCTCGTCCCGTCCTTACTTCGCAACCAGGAGACATGGGATAGAGTTATCGGATACATCAAGCTGGTGATGACCCGTAAGGAGGAGAAAGAGAGGGAGGTGAGGCGCCTCGATGCCGGTGAATTACAGTAAACCTGCCGATTCAAAGAGAAGAGGTCCAAATGGTTCCAGGAGGAATATGATGGACTGAATGGGGAAGGAAGAAGAGAGAAGATCGAAGATCGAAGAAAGAAGAAAGAAGAATGAAAAATGAAGAGATGGAAGAAGATCGAAGGAAGGGAAACAACACCTGCGAGTCGTGAGAAGAGAGACGCTCAATCCTGAGCGCGAGACGCCGCCGGCCCTGAAGTAATGCTCACGCGGTGCCGGGGCCGGATTGGTAAGTTGGTGGATCTCTCCTTTGTCCAATGGCCGGCGCCAAAGGAGAAGGAAGAGAGGGTTTACCCGGTTCGGATGGCCGTATCGATGCGGATTCTAGCCCGGGACTGTTGGGGAGGTGCTGGCCAGCCGTGTTTGACTGACCGGTGCCTCTCCTCCGTACGTCGCAGCGTATTCGCCCTACAACCACCTCAAAAAAAAAAAAAAAAAGAGAGAGAGAGAGACCCCGTAGGGGGCATCGAGTGTGACCTTCGGGCTGCACTTGGAGCTTGAGGGAGCGACGCCCCTCCAGACCCGAGTCCTACACTTACACCTACACACACTACACCCTACACGCACCATACTTACGCCCGCTCAAGCAGTACACAGACATATCAACATTATACAGAACACGCATCACACTAGACACCACAGCCGTGCTGGTCTGGTCCGGGGTCGGCCAGCATGCGATTCCAGGCCCTGAAAAAAAAAGAAAGAAGAAGATGTCCAGCATTGACGGCAAGATTTCCCCAAGAAAATTGGGGCACCATTCGGATCTTGGAGGGGGGGGGGCAACGATGCAAAGCGCGCTACCAGTGGCACACTTGGCTGGTGGACTCACTCGTAAAGATACGAGTGATGGAAATACTTCACAGGCGGAAGGAGTTGGAGGAAAGGACCAACGCAAGAGTGAGGTAGACCTCACCCCAAACAGCAAGAAAAGGAAGGGTTTGGGTGAGGAAGCGGAAAAGCGAGTGCTAAGGCAATCGAAGCTCACCCTTCCGGTCCAACTAGGGAGGAATGCGAAGGTGGCAGCAGAAGCACAAGAGGCGGCAGAGAAGCTGCTGAAGAACAACCCCGCACTCAGGATCTAGATTATGCAACCTAGCAACGGGGTTGATGACGCCGTCAACTTGAGCTCAGACTCGAGCGAGTCCAATTCCACTATAGGGTCCCAGGGGAACGGAACAATCCTGACTCCCGGAATCGGTACACTCGATAAGAGAGTACACGATGGAGAGTCTGATGGAATGGAGATTGACCCTATCATTTCATCCGGAGATGCGGCACGACAAAAGAGTGGAAACGAGGCAGGCGTTCTCATGGGGAAATGGGAAGACCTGGAAATGTGCCGGAAAGGGATGGAGGAAAAGACATATCTCCTCCTCGAGAACTTCAACTTGCTTATTGGGATGGCCGAGTCTGTTTCCAGCACCCCAGAAGGGACCAAGGGTGACATTGAAGAACTCAAGAAGATAGGCCACGCGCTCAGAGGCCTACTCACGACAGACAAGGTGAAGCGGGCTGCTTTCGAAACAACGCTCCTCGAAACGGAAAAGACCCTGAAAGCGAAGGGGAATGTGCAGCCTCCGGCTACAAAAAAACCGGCCGCGTCGGGTGATGGCTTTCAGGGGAGGGGGTCCGGGAAACTGGAATCGCGACCGGGGCAACAACGCGGTTCGAAGGGGACGCGATACCGAGGGCCACCGAGAGGTCTCGAAACACCGCGCTCGACATCGACGCCCAATCGGCCCGAGCAGAATGGGCCTTGGAAGGAAGTGGTGTCGAAGAAAGGAGCAGAGAAGGCGAAGAAGAGCGGTAGATCGAATGATTCCGCCGGAAAGGAGACGAAAATGAAGCCGAGAAGAGCCAAGCCTGAGGCCATCCTCGTCACGGCCAATCAGGGAAGGCTCACCTACGCAGACATGCTGCGGAGAATCAAGACGAATGCCACGGACGAGGAAGTAGGCACAAAAGTCACGGGCTCCCGCAAAACGAAGGAGGGCCAAGTCCTCATCGAATTGAGGAAGGGTACCGACGCCACAGCCGTGAAGACAGCATTGGCACCAATGGTCGGCGAAGAAGGAACTTTCCATTGCCTTCTGAACACATCTACTCTTGAGGTGCTCGGAGTCGACTACGACGTTGACAAGGGCCAAGTACTCAAGGACCTCGCTAAGGCCCTGCCAGAGAGTAAGAGAGAAAATATCGCAGTGGAGTCTCTCCGAATCGGTTATCGGGGCACCCAAACGGCGGTCGTCTCGATCCCAACAAGACTGGCCCACCACTTCCTGGACTGGAATGAGCCCAAGGTTGGATGGGGCAGAGTCAGGATCCGCGAAAAAGGTGGCATTCCACGGTGTGACAACTGTCTTGAGTACGGCCACAAAGCCTCGGGCTGCAAGAAGGAGAAGACGGAGGAGCGGACACCAAAACTCTGCTTCCAGTGCGGCGAACCAGGACACCTCGCCGCAACCTGCAAAGGGAAGCCGGGATGCTTGAGCTGTGAGGCAATCGGGTTCAAATCTGATCACAGATCTGGGGCGAGCAACTGCACTGCCTACCAGAAGGCGGAGAGCACGTATAAACGGAGGAGAGGTCGAAATGGCTAATTTCATCCAAGCCAGCCTCAGGAAGAGTGGCGACGCAAACGATCTCCTACGCGCTGTTGCCAAAGAAGAGGGGATCGATGTTCTGATTATCTCCGAACCGCCTCAAAAGCGCGAATTCTCCCGATCCACATTCGATCACTGGGGGACCGCTCTAATCCAGATCATGAATCCTGCGATCTGTGAGACTCGACCAGCTGTTAGTGGCCGCGGTTTCGCTCGAAAGACCATAGGAGGCACAGCAGTCTACAGCTGCTACTATTCGCCGTCGCTCAAGACGTACGAATTCGAAGACGAGCTCCACGACCTAGAAGAGGATGTGAGGCAATGGGGGAGCAGTTATAATCGCGGGGGATTTCAACTCCAAGGAACCGACTTGGAGTGGGGGGCCACGTGATAGACGGGGGGTAATACTCGCTGATGTCATGAAGGCATTGGAATTAGTGCTCGCGAACGGGACGGGGGTTATCACCTACTACCGACACGACACTCGGTCCAGGGAGGGAGGTTCGTCTTCGGTCCTCGATCTGACGTTCATGAGCCCGTCGCTCATGGGACGTATGACATCGTGGGAGGTTCTGGACACGGAAACATTGAGTGACCATGGACATATTCGGTTTCGGCTTAGGACTGACGGACAGAGACAGGCAACACGCAGACCGCGACCGACGGGGTGGCAGGTACGCAAGCTAGACGAGGGAAAATTCCGGGAATCGATGGGAAGAGCTGAGGATCTCCCGATGAACTCCACCGCGGAAGAGGCTGTGGATATGGTAACGACTACCATCACAAGAGCCTGTGACGCATCCATGCCTCGCAAGACAACACCATGCTTCTGGAGGAAACCAGAGTACTGTATCACAGATGAGATGAAGGCTCTACGAAGAACGAGCAACAAAAAGAGAAAAACCACGTGGCGATCAAGGAAGCTGCAATGACCATCGCTGGCGGAAGATGACAGAGCGTACAAAGAAGCAAAGGAGGCTCATGTTCTAGCCATCCGGAGAAGCAAGGAGAAATGTTGGGGTGAATTGTGCGACATGGTCAACGGAGACCCCTGGGGCACGCCATACCGCGTGGTCATGTCGAAGGTCCGAACCCGGAGGGGCAACCCAGCACCGACCGATGCAGCAACCTTGCGCAGCATCGTGGAAGACCTCTTCCCAGCAGGAGAACCCAGATTGACATTCCCTCCGGAGAGCAAAGATCCCATACCGCTCTTCACTATGCAAGAGCTACTCACAGCGGCGAAGAGGCTGCCCAACGGCAAGGCCTCTGACCTGGACGGCATTCCAAATGAGGCTCCGAAACTGGTCTTCAAATACAAGCCAGATTTACTCCTCGACCTCTTCAACATCTGTCTGAGCGCGGGAACTTTCCCGGACAAGTGGTAACGCAAAGAGCTGGTCTTGATACCTAAGGGTCAAGGAGGTCAACGCCCTCTCAGCATGCTCGACAATATCGGAAAAATGTACGAGGGGATGGTGCTCAACAGGGTGGAGAAAGCCTACGAAGAAGGCGGTGGGCTATCACCAATGCAGTTCGGGTCCCGGAAGGGACGGAGCACTGTGCACGCGATCGAGGAGGTCCAAGAACGGGTTCAAGCGTTCGTAGGGAACCCATTCCAAGGAAGAGGAGGATTCTGCGCCATCATTGCGTTGGACATAAAGAACGCGTTCAACTGCGCGAGCTGGGAGCGAGTCTATTAATCCCAAGTGTCATGGAGCAGGGCTAGCTCCATGCCTTCTAGTAGCTATTACAAGATTCAATGCAACAAAACGCCACTAACGGCACGTGCAAGATTCAATAGCTGTGACTCAGAGGCGCCAGTCTAGAGCTTTCTAGAATGTTCAAGAACGAGCGCAATGACGCAGGAATGCTCGAGCACACAGGCGCCGACACGCATTCTACCGCGGCGCGAGGACTTGTATGAATACGGTACAAAAACAGCGGGCAGGGCTTCTAGAATCACAGTTGACCACGTAAACTTGTAGCGTAGACTCCGCGATTAGCAACATTCCAGGACGAGTTGTCTCAGCCCTTGATACTCTCATACCATTGTAGAATCAGTAGAATTACGAACAGTTGTAACAATCTCTCTCTTGGATTTATAACTTACCTTTGAATAAAATCTATACTGCACTTAATATCTTGGACTTACCATCCAGAGAATACCTTGCACCCCAACTTACTGACCCGACGGTCTGGTAAGGACAGAATAGAACCCATAGCACAGGAACCTCAAGAACCCTGGTTCATAACAAACTGGTGACAGCGCTGGGATTCTGTCTGCAAGGATTTGGATCTATTCTTCAAGCAGTATAGAATCAGTCAAGAAAATTTTTTTCGAATAGGGATTCCAGGTCGAATCGCGGCGCGTTTCTGAAAACATAAGCATTCAAGCAACATTGACGAATTTCTAACTACAAAGAGACAGGAAGGATGTTCATCTGGATTTGCGCCGTCGCAGTCTCCGCTACTATCGGGTAAGAAAATTTTCTTACCCCAATTTTTGTCCCTCGTGGGGAGAGTCGCGAGGCAGAGACTCATCCTCTTTCAAACCATCTAGAAGCCAAAATATTCACAGGTTTGAACCATTTCAACTATTCCAATTTTAAACCCTAAGCCCAAAAATTCGGTTCCTAGAGAGCTATAATTACTAATCGCCGAATAGAAGAGGTGGTCCCGGAATCAAATCTCTTCTCATGTAACTTCCATCTCATTCACGGGTCACAAACTGCCGAAATTGACCCATTGGGATTGTGCGTCAATTTTTCACGCGTCACGCAACTCTGTATACTTGGCATCGTGAAATTAAAACTGTCAACTGTGCAGTTGAATAGGCTTTTACCGTATAACGGGATCATGGCAAGAGGTCGTGAAGCCTCACACCTAACTTCCAACACTATGGACATTAGTTCAGAATCTAACGGGGATAATCAAATCCCTGAAGAACAGCAAGGAGCTGTAGGGGGAGAATCAGCTCAAAATAATATCAAGATTAAGAATGTCGACCAACTAAAGCTGGAATACCTAGAGAAAATGCAGGAAGGCGATTTGAAAGCTCGCGATACTTATTTTGCGCCTATGGCAGCCGATATCGGATTAGAGCAGCCAGGAGGAATACACGCCGAAGTCGCGATCCGCGACCTGAGCCGCGTCCTCGCAACCAAACCAGAATATTTTTCGGAAGACGAAATGACTCTATTGGAAAGCATGAGAGATCATCTGGAAAATTCGCAAATAGTGACCGGGGCGCGACCAAAATTCCTCAGGAACAAGGAAGAATTTTTCAATGAGAATTACGCGAATTTCGGAGACTCGCGCGTCAAAGCGGAATCGTCACGTTTAGACCAACCATCTGGGCCACCGCTTCGAGATACTCGAACGAACGAACGATTCACTGACAACTAGACCGATCACTCAACTCCGGAGAACGAATATGTAATGGCTGAGACAGATCCGTGGCCTCTCATAAATGTCAATAATGGAAACTCGCACCCTCGGGTTACGGGTGGAAACGTTCGAGTAGGTCGTTCTGCACAGAACCAGAGTTCCTGCCGCCGACTGAATAGTAAGGACGCAGTACTCACTAGCCACTCGGCTCGTCGGACCTACAAAGGACCTGACACCGAGCTGAGCGAAAATTGGTTCAGTAATCAAGAGAGAGAACAGAATCCGAAAAGCCCCCGACTCATTAGTATGGACGCTGGATTCGCTAGTCACTCTGATTGTCAGATACCTAACAATCTTGACACTGAGTTGAACGACAATAGAATGAACTCTCATACTATACAATGAAGAATTGTGACCAGTCAAATTATCGAGTTGACAATGAGAAGCCACGCGATACGCGCGAATACTCGCCGAACGGATATCGATCCGATCGTCGATCTCGCGGACATATGCGTCGCGCCAATCGAAAGAATTATGAAGACTCATGCGATGATGAGCAGGAATCAGAAAAACCGAGGCGTCTGAGACGATCAAGACGTAACCGTTATTCGAATAAAATAAAATACGAGGAGGACTTCTCGTCCTCTACTGACCCAGATGCTTCGGACGACGACAGCCCCGGACGTTACAGTAGCCGTAGCGGTGACGGGAATCACCCAAAGAATGATAAAAATCGGACAAGCAATTCAAACCGGATCGAAAAAGCGAACCGGAGTACTCGCTCATTAAACCAGTCTCGAAGGAACGATAGTAAAGGATCGTCAAGGGAAAGTGACCGTGAGTCAAATACAAACACGAAGGTCAAATGCTTAATAGCGAAAGATCCGTAAAGTCAAGCTCTAGTTGATAGACATCGTACATCCAAATTCAAACTCACCCTGGATCAAGCTCTTAATAATATCATGCCATACGGAGAAAACCCCGACATGTTAGCATTTTTCTGTCAATCCGTGAGATACATTGTAGATGAATACGGTCCAGACGCGGAGCCATGGATACTGGCAACCTTGGCTCGTAAACTCCAAGGCAGAGCTGCCGAAGGTTATACTGCACGTCTCACGCAATATACATCGATCGAAAAGTTGTTATTGGATATGACTACCCAATATAGTGGAGTTGGCGGAGCGGATAGAGTTTTGGCAGAGTTGAAATTAGTCCAACAGAGAGAACATGAGGGTACAGGAGACTATGGGCTGCGTGTCCAAACGCTCCACAACCGTTTGCTCAATGTGTACGACTCGGATCGAAATCTTGAAGACTGGGAGCGAGAAACTTACAAAAACAACGCGGATAACGAGGCATTAAAACAATTCATTTTTGGTCTTTCGGGAGCATTGGAACACCAGGTTAGATCGACGAATCCGATGACTCTACGCAAAGCCATTTCAGAAGCGGTAAGTTCCGAGAGCAAAACGAGCGCCCGCTCTGTATTTTCAAACATCAGTGGCTCTGAAATGAATGGAGATAAGATAATGGCGCTTGTGAACACACTGGTTGAACAAAAAATGAAAGAATTTACTTAAAATACATCTTCACCAATCGAATCAGTGACGGTAAATCGGGCCATAGTATCAGACTAAGGTGGACATTATCATGTTGAAGGAAATTTGGAACGGGAATGCCCAGAAAACTGGGAATCCGAATTTTGCAGATATTGTAGGAAGAATGGCCACGATTTGAATAACTGCCGATCATTGATTGAAGCAATCGACTCAGGCAAATTATTCCAAGACCGAGCGCGACGTCCAGACCGAAGCACGAGTTGACATGACGATCACACGGGTGCGTCCGTCAACAGAATGGCGTCGATCTCGGCCAGTAGATTATCTCGGATACGGGTCGAATGTAATTACTGTCTCGGGGAAGGACATTTCGAAGAAGACTGCTCTAAGAGGGTCCAGGATTCAAAATTTTGTAACTACTGTTTCATACGTGGGCACGATTTGAATGAATGCCGTTCTTGAGAAGATGCATTACAACTAGGCTTCATTTCTCAACGTCAAATAGAGATGGCACGAAAAAGGCAGAACATTCCAATGCAATACGACTTCCCACCTGATAGATCAGGAGAAAGATACAATGCCAAGCGAGACAACTCTAGATTCGACACACCACGTAACTACGACGACCGTCATTTTAAAGGCCGTATGAGCAATCATAGCAATAGAAATTCCAACTCTCATGGTAATAACACAAACTTTGATCGGAATAATGGCACTAATTGACATGAAAATTTTGTCTACAACTATGGCGGTCCCAATCAAAATTATTACTGGGGTAATAGTGGGAATCATGTGCTAGGACCACCACAGAATGCCAATAATAACTTACATAACGATTGGGCCACCCAAAGTTATCCAGAAAACTACAGACATCAGGGTAACAATTACGGCCCAAATCACGATAATAGAGAGGGAGATGGCCGAAACCCGCTAAATAGCAGTAGGACAAATTTTTCGAATCCCAATGGAGATTATGATCATTGTACGGAGAATCTCGTGAGAGGTAGTTCACTAGTACCTCATAAACAGCATCAGGAAAAACTAATTGATTTTCCAACTACGGAAAATGCTCATTCCAATGGTTGAAAACCTAGTTGAGTAGTAGAATTTGTATATGGCTGAGGCCCACGCATTTTAAGAGACGGCCCAAGTAGAACTACGTTATAACAATGATCAAATTATTGAGAATATAAAAAACGCATCATTTTTTTTCCAATCATAGAGTATTCAAAACACGAGAATTTGGAAAATCATCGTGGTTAGAACCCACATATGTCATTCAATCAATTGAACGAGTTAGCTTCATCTTAACGTTTGATATGTGGTCAGAACCCACGCATCTTCATGTAATTCCTGAGGTGGTTAGAACCCACGCAGATCTTTGTGATTTTTAAGGCGGTTATATATTTACTTTACCAGAGCGTTATGTGGTTAGAACTCACGCACTCTTTTTCCGAATGTTAGGATGGTTGGAGCCCACTTAGCCTGATAGCAATGTGGTTAGAACCCACGCACTCTTCTTTGTGAACCTTAAAGTGGTTGGAACCCACCGTACCAGCGAGCAATGTGGTTAGAACCCACGCTTATTTTTTAGATTATTTGAATGGTTAAGACCCATGCACTCCCAATATCATTATAGTAGTTGAAGTCCACTATGGAACCCACGAATGATCAAATTCATTAAGCGGATTCAAATCTCCTGAAACTCAGAATTCCATGCTTGGAATCCACATTTTATGTTCATTATATAAATAACTAAGAACACATTGAAGGAGATATCACATACGAGGTTAAAGCCCTCAAATTTGAAACCTTTATTTGGTTGGGAATATTCCATTATCTAAATAAGCGTAACCACGGATTCATATTGATGAATTGAGTATATCTTAGTTGTCAAAATTCACCCAAAGGTGAGAATTTTCGATAATATCATCAGATATGTTCAAGAATCCAAGCATTGCAGACGTGATAAACTTCAGCTACGAATCCATTGTTCATGTGAACGTGTTATACGAGCCGCAGTAAGAGCAGTGCTTCAGAACAATAGATGCACATTCGATTCTTTTTGCGCGGCCAATGTACGTACTTCGCCGCGCTAAAATAGAAACAGTCTCCAGAGCAACAGTATTGACGAACCCTGCATTTTGCAACGAATAATGACGAGCAGAGTCTTATTTAAATATATACTAAGAATCATGATTATCGAATTTAACTATTGGATATGAAGAAAATTGATGTGAGTTGCTTTGAATCTTTAATCTAGAATTGCGTTACTGAGAGTGAAATCCAGAAAAGAATCGTATTTCTTCAAATCAGCGAGTTACTGGAGAATGCGCGGAATTATTCGCAAGTGATACAAGAGCGTCGAATTAAAATCATAGAGCACGAAGTCAGGAGTGCCAATCTAAGCCAGTCAGATGGTGAACGTAGGGCAATCCGCGCGTTGTCGAATGATTCATAGTGAGTGGATCCTACTGGTCTCGCAGAGGGTAGAAATTTATTTGCTATAACCACATCAAGGTGTCAAGATGAAGCTTTGAATGATGCCCTCAGAAGCCCAGGGGTTTCATACGAAAGGTTCCTCTCCCAGTCTCCCAACAGTCCAATATACGCAAAATTTGCTTCAACAATCCGACACAAACAAGGAAAAGAAGAAGAAAAAAGGGGCTTACCAGGGAAAAAACGCATTGTTCAACAACAAGCATTCTTTTACTACGAAAAAGGCGTTCGTTGCCCAGCACTGAAGTGAATCATGGGCTCTGAAGATTCAGATCGAATCAGTTCAGAAAATTCCTTTCGTCAACCATTGCGACTCTACGAAGAAGGCTTCACGGGTTTGTCCCAAAAAAAGAAAAAAACGTCCAAAGCAAGAGGACAGCTGTCATCTGCGAGAAAATGAGGCTGAAGCACCGGGAGAAAAGTTCAAGGTATAAAACTTGGGCAAAGAACAAGAGCTTGATCAAACTAGGAGTAGGGTGTGGAGGAAGATCGAGAAACATATTTCATTCACAGTTCTTGCGAATGATCAAGATTTGCAGTCCGCTCATGGAGAAAAAGCATAGACAATGAGAATCCAAGTTCACTAGAGATTCTCGGACAACAGTCAATGATTGTAGTTCACTGCAGACTGGTAAGCATTAGAAGAATGTGAATGCAAATGGGATGAGATGAGAGACCACAGTGACTTAGGAGGCATGATTTCATTTGATCCAACGTCACACCGAACTCAATCTATCCCGATGGTGGCCACCTCAAATTCCTCAATACACCAGTTCTATCACGTAGACAGCAGGAATTCAGAGGGACAATCGGATACCCAGCATATTTTGTTGTTTCGAGCAAAATGAAGCATATCTCAGCCGAGTCCTTTCTTTCAAATTGACGAGAAAAGGATGACGGGAGGCAATACGCTGAATGCAAACAAGTCTTTCCCTTATCCATATCCTATCCAAAAACAGAACCGATCGTTTGAAATTTTTTGGGCTTGAGAAATTATAGGTCAGGAATGAAATAATGGGGCGTAGAAATATACATACCTTGACTTGGAAAAAAATGACGAGCATACGCATTGATGTGGTTGCTCCAAAGAGTAGCGCGAGTTGACTTGGAGAAGCGAATCATCCATGCTCATCTGTCTGTACCGGTTGCGTTTGCCTCACGGACCTCGTATTTGTTTTTCTCTCGATCATGAAATGTGAGGAGTAGTACTTTGCTCAACCTTCACTTGATCCACGGCTTACTTTTTAGATAATTTTGAATACGTATTGAACCACGAGAGAATGATGCGGTGGACCATTTCGGATGCGTTCCCCCTGAACAATTCCTTTTCAGGACTACTCCGCGGCGAGGTGTGTTTTTTGAATATTCCTCCGGAGACTTCCCATATTTCGTGGCGCGGATTCGTTTCACGAATTTCGGTCACACTGAAGAAGAGCGGATGAATGCGAGTACTTATCCAGACTTTAAGTTATGCGTGATCTATTTCGTTAGCACAGTAAACTTCCAGAGTGATTAAATTTTCTCCACGTCAAAATACTCAAATATGTTTAGCGCTGCCAATGAACGCAGCGCATGAATTTCTTCCCAATTTCTATTCTCCATTGGCACTGTCGTGATGTAAACATAAAGATAAGCTTCCAAAGCAATACAATTGGAGATAAAAGGGATAAGAATACATGATGACCATAGTAAATGGAGGTGGAGATGAGAACTAAGTTACTCGCATACGAGTTGAACAGAAAAAATCCGTCGAAAGTTTTTATCATATGTGAACTATGAAACATTGCAGTTACAGAAGCAGAATTGGAAAAAAATCGGAGAGAAACAGTTGATAACTGAGGGATATGTATGGAAAATTGAGAAATACAGATCAAAACTAGTAGATATCAAGTTCGTAATATTAATTCATCGATATCAGAGGGAGTTCCATTCTACCCCACCCATTCCATTTTACCCTATCTGAAAAAACACGATAGAAAACATTGATTTCCATGATAATTGAACCTGATTTACCGATGCCAAACGGAATTTGACTGATTTGGCGATTTCAACCCCTTCTCAACCCCCACCCTCTCAATTCAAAAATTTAAAAAGTTTAGAAAATTCGATCATACCGTGAAAGTAGTATCCCCACAGTGAAGTTTCCGCTGTTGGGAAATTTTTTTCTCAAGAAACTACCCCCACCCCACCACTTTGAAACACCCAAACCAACCCCAATTAATGTAAACCCTCGGATTATCCGGCGTCTAAATCCGATGAGCAGTGGTTCACGAAAAAAGTGACCCAAAATGCCCCAAAATGTTCCATAATGCCCCAAAAGTAATACCGTATGCGCCATATAGACCGAAAATAACAAGTATCTCACGAAAATCCAAAAACTCCCACCCCCAAGACGTCTAAATCAACTCCACCCAAAATCCGAATTCTTCATCACTGAGACAAAGGAGATGAGTGAATCAAGATGCAAGCTCGTAGTTCCGCACGCACACTACTAACCTATCGGTGAGCCTGCAAATCGATCTCCAGTCACAGCACATACAGTGCGTTTGTTCTGCAGATCATACAATGCGATCGAACACACATACTATCAACCTATTGGTGAGCCTGCAAATCGATCTCCAGTCATGGCACATACAGTGCGTTCGCTCTGCAGACCATACAATGCAATCGAACACACATGCTACCAGCCTATCGGTGAGCCTGCAAATCGATCCCCAGATCATAGTGCGTGCAATGCATCCGTCTCGAGACAATCGGGCTTGTCATGCTAATATAAAGCATACACACAACTAAGCTATCCGTGAGGCTGCGAATCGATCTCCAGCCACAGCACAGCTGCGTTCAACGAGCATGATCTCTCAATGCAAATCCGCTCGCACACTAACAACCTGTCGGTGAGACTGCGAATCGATCTCCACTCGCCATGCATACAGCACGCGTTCGTACTCACCACGCATCGGAGTCTCCATTGGAAATCAATGCAGTTAGACACTCACACTGTTGTACTGTCCGTGAGACTGCAAATCGATCTCCACCCAGAGCGCGTACAATTTATATGCGTATATGAAGAGATAATAGATCTGACACTAAAATCACTGTTACCCTACAAATTGTACGAGTAATGCATAAATTTTTTGGCAAACGTCGATCAATACAAAGTCAGTAAGATGTGCCTATGAGATGGCTGATTTTTGGTCTTTCGCCTCGAGCAAAAATGATCATAACTAAACAACTATTGGGAGGAATCGACTTCAATTAAGCTCAAAATGTACGAAAAGGAGTAACCTATGCGACAAATAACTGTGCATAGTGAGTTTTACGATAATGGTTAAGTTGTTGACAAAACCTGAGTTGCGTCCAATACGGTAGTGGTATGGGCAAAAATGGGTATCGCGGGTGAATATCTTCATTGTAAGCACTTGGGATAAGTTCCAATCTCGTTATTCACCTACGGGTACCTCTAAACTACTCTGGAAAAACCTTAATAGCCTTTTAAATGGGTTCTTCTCGCAATATAGTCGGATTAAAGAGGAACAAGCGCACTTTTCGTCGTTCGGGTCGGCTGACGAAAAATGGATGATTTCATCATGGCAGATCGAATATTGTCAGAAATCACCTTGTAAATGCTCCAAAAGGTAGATGATCTGCGTATTCAACCTTCCGGACACTCCCATAAATCGAAAACTGAAAAATGAAGTAATTACGGGTGGTTAATATCGTAAAATTGCAGCTACTCGCATGAAAAAACCTAAAGGTCGGAGGGAAGCTCGCAATAGCTCATATTGAAGCTGAGACACTAAGCAACAAGACGGTACAGGTAGAATCTTCAATTTAATTCATGAGGGCGGTAGCAAATAAATTCCGGAGGACTCCGAAAGTCCTCAACCGACGCGAAAGTCGAACGGTAAAATTATAATGACTTAAAATCATTATTTAATCCGGCACGTTCCTTGAACTTCATTGACTCCATACCTAGTTCGAAGTCGAGAAAACGGCCAAAATTCTAGTTAAATCATGCAAAAAAAATCAACTCCGGAATTTTATGGAATAAGTTTGAAAAAACGCAACAAAAAAAATCATATTTTTTCCTCGATCTCTTCTCAACTATAAGATATCTCACATAACACTAGGGAGTACCTGTTTCTCTCAAGTTGATTTATGGAAGAATTTCAGAGAAGTGTGAACCTCAGTTTGACATGTTGCAAAATTTTCTTCAAATTACATGAAAAGACGCATATTTTGACCCTTCAAATGACCAGTGCACCACTGATATCAGTCAAATGACCTTTAAACACATTCATCGTTATTGCGAATCTATCTTGTTAAATATCTAAGCAACTACATACATCATCAGGAACACCAGAAACATTATGTAAGCATCAGAAAGAGGAAAATACAGGTTTCCGATATGTCAAAGCCAAAAACTGAATAAAAAAAGTCTGAGACCGAAATATAAGGTGGTCCAAATTTCACCCAAAAAGTCACGCGGCGCTAAAAACAAGCGCATATCCGACTATGAATCGAACAATTTTGGTGATATTACATTGAAAATTGGTATGAACATTTCTTTAAATGCATACTATTTGCATACTATTAGTCGACAATTAAACAAACAAAAAGTAGAGCAAACGAGATCCGCGTGATACAGAAATCTGAATTTCGTAGTTGAAACGGGCGGATATACAATATACATACATATCTGATACAAACCTCAACCTCGTTATGATCACTGTGAGACTTCACCTCCAACCAGCTGGATTATCACAGTATGCGTCCTCATGTTGGATATTGCGTGGCATCCATGTTTTTTCTGTGTATCAAATTCCGGCCCAAGGGATAGCCGATATATCTCATTATAAAATTTCAAGATGCGGCCAATTGAATCAAATCAAAGACTTGTTTCAACAAAAAGTGTAGTCACGAGTGTAGTCACGAATGAACGGAAAATCACATAGTAATACTCATTTTTCATAAGCTACAAGGCTGAGCGCCAAAAAAAAATTCAACAATCATCAACACGAAGCTACCACGAAAATTCGAAACTTTCAAATGCTATCATATGAATTAATTCAATATTACCCAGGAAACCTTCCAAATAACACAGTAAATATTTGAGCACCATATCAAACAAAAATTTCGGATGTAACTCTTTTCAGAGCATAGAAGAGATGTAGGATTGTAAAAAGGGGTATTCATAAATAACGGTAAGACAAATTCGAATTCCATCAAATAAATAGTTTATTACCGAGCAAATACGGTAAGCAGGAAGCCAGTACATCTGTTACAAATTGTATAATAATTTCCATCTGAAATACTGATGAGAGAGATATTTTTTTTTACTCATTGAGTTAAAGGCTATAGCAAGGAAGGTTTAAATCATTGAAAATATGAAAGCATACGAGGACATCCAATCGCAGTGAAAATTATCTGTACAATTTCGAAATTTTAGGCAGCCCAATACTGGTCTCGTCTCAGAAGGGCACTGAAAAATTAAGTCGTGCTTAGGGAAACACTACAGACCATTCAAACACGGAAAAGATAATACTCACATGCACTTAGAACATATCACAGCAGTTACCCGGGTCAAGTACCCTGTATGGGCATTACAAGATAGGCACCGATATCTAACGTCACGCACCATAGAGTTCAGACGATCTTTACGCTGGGTTATCCGTTTTTCGACCTCATGTATTTCCTTCCTCACTGCCAACACAGCAGCGTATGACTCCTCGAAGTCCCGAATATTCAGGACAATAAAGCGATAAGTCGCCCTTAGGTAGCCGATACGGCGCGTCAAATAATAAATCAAAAGATCAGCTTCTCTTCCACCTAGGGTGATAATGGGCACAACTCCTCGGAATTCAGCATAGCGCGGGCTCGCCGCCACACAATCCCTGCGAGGCCCAGCCACCCTCAACTCACTCCTATGGAAAAATTCCCTAATGGTCGGATACACCTTAACCATTTTTGATGATTTAGGAATTCTTCGGAATACAAGTCAAAACCTTACTATAAAGTCCAGAGGCACTGTGCACTTGAATACAATTGAAACCAGACTGAGGACGATATCAACACTCACGCCGGAACAGACAATACATCGATGAAGATGAGATCTCAGAAGCTCACGGTGTTATCACTCAGTGAGCACTATGCCAAACACGAGATGAGTGACTAAGAACCCATGCATTGAGAATTATATATAGATATCATTGAAATACAGGAAGCACTCGAAGCATAAATTGAATATAGGGGACAAAATATGAATATGGTCAAACCAGAATATCTCATGTATCCGACGGAATACCAGCAACCCTGGAACACCTGTTCTCATCAAAAGCGCATCAAGGAGCCCTGAAAATACCAAAATGAAAACAAATCAAAATTCCTTCTTTCGCGTTCCTTACACACCGTATTTGAAAGTTTAAATATCCACAAACAATCGGCACAAAGAGCATGATTAGGCAAATCTCGCTTAGCAAGCACTCGAATACGGCAAAGTAAACAGCATTCGGAAGTGTGATTAACCGATTTTTGGTCCAGAGAGTCAAGTTTATACTGGCGTTGCATTATTCGCAAACATAGCTGGGTCATTCGATCAAACATCGTCGACGATTTAGTCTTGAGTCTACGTCTCTTAGATTTCACCTTTCTCGGAGCCTTCTTAAGCCTGGCGATGACTGGATCACAGCAAAAATCTGGCCGACTGGGCGCCCGCAATTGAGCATCTTGCAAGCGCGTAACAACACCTGTTGGCTCGGATGTCTGCGGTTCAGTAGACGACATTTCACCAAAATTCAATGCGATTTTCTTGGAAATTGTTGACGATCCCGGATCAGCACAATTATCTAAGCTGGTACTGGCTATAGAAGTTTGAGGCTTTGTCTTCTCAAAAAGCGGCAAAATACCTTTCGTGAGTGTCACAACATTCGTAATTTTTGGCTTGGGCCTGACGGTATCAACTTTTGGAACAATTCCAATGCTTGATGTAGAGACAATCACAGTAGGCCTCGTAAAATTAGTCACGGGAGGCAGTTCAGGTGTCGAAACCTCGAACACATCCTTTTCCAACATTAGAATCACTTGGGCCGCATTTGGAGAAGGTACCCCACTCCTCGCGAGTCGAAGTCCTTCCGAACGACGGCACGGAGGTCGGTTCAGAGCAATTTTCGACAAAGGATGTCGGGGGCGTGATGCCGCATTCATTTCAACAGACGGAAAATTTTCACAGCAGCAGTAACCGCCGCCAGGGCAGCAGTAGTAACCGCCGGGCCGGCTCTTCGGCTTTCAGAGGGATCGACATGCGATTGCGTATCTATACGATCAGAATGAACAATGCTCATTTTCTTTGTCCTGGGTACCTCTTTCGAACTCTTAGCCCTCGGTAGACGCTTTCCTTTTGGTCGGCCTCGTTGGCGTTTCCCAGGAAAATTTGATGAAACCTGAAGTCGTTCAATATCAGCATACTCCTCAAGAGTGAGAGACGTTCGTACAGCCAACAAAGGCGGGGCAGTATTATTGTCGCATCTAAAAATCTCACGCGCAGAAGGCCTGCACTCGATAATTTCACAGTCACAAATTTCGGCTACTTGACATGGATTGGTTAAAACTCCATCAACAACAAACAATTCATCAGATTGTATGCGATCCAAATCTGCAAGCGAAGCATTCTCAAATTCCATCGAATCATCAAAAACTTTCGGCTCTTCAACTTTTGGAAGAAGTTTCTCTTCTCGACAATCAAGCTCGGTGATAACAGACAATCCGTCTTCGAATTGGAGATCCACTTCTCTAGCATCAAGATAGAATACAGGAGTCACATTCTAGTTGCCCAACACAGGCGGTAAATCTTCAACGAGATCTATCAGCGGTATATCATAGTATAAAGGGTCACTTTTCATGAAAGAATCGGCACTCAGAACTTCACTCTTCGGCTCAGGTTGTGCTGCATGCCTTTGAAGTATAGGATGAAAAGTTTCGAAATTAGGCAGGATAGTTTCATTTTTCGATATTCCAGTATTCTCCACAAAAACAGCAAAATCCTCTTCTTTAGTGAAGATTGAGTCAGGAATAATAATCGGCGTACTAGACGCATAGTTATGTTCTTCGGACGCCTTCATCGTGCCTGAGAAACCAAAAGCTGTCCGCGAAAGCGAGTCTCAAACTGAGACACTCATAGTGCAAAGAGCCAAGGCATAACCACATGACCAACTTCCCACCAAGCGACCAAGGAACTCTTCTACGAAAACTGATAAGATAGGGCAAAGTTCCAGCTCCGCAGGTCCGAAAAGGAGAGAGAGGAAAAAATGGCCGGCATAACAAGCTCACGTTACGATGCGCGCAAAAAGAAAGATTGATCCATAGCCGCGAGTAACCGATACCACGGTCCATACAGAGTAATGATCCCATCAATATGGCGAGTAATAAACATACTGAGTCACGTCAAAAGCTCTCCTCACGAGACAAAATTTCCACCAACTCAAAAAAATTTTGTTTTGCAACCAAATTACAGAATGGCGGATGACAAAATTGAAAGAATGAAAATAAGACCAATTCATCATAATCCAGGACTAATCATGGAAAAACTGGACAGACTGTATACGTCTTGAGTATCTTGGAAGATAGTTCACAGCATCAACCTGGAACCGTATTTCCATCGTGAGGCGAAACTGAAGCAAGCTTGAGTCGCGATGAAGACAGGTTGTAATAAACAAACATCAGACTGTATGATAGCAGTGCAATTAGAAGAATTGGGCGAACGAATTAACGATACTCAAAAGAATGCATACAAGGCTATACAGTCACTGCAAGGATACGACACCAATTTAAATACCTCGGAAAAACGAGTAAAGAGGTCTTGGTTTGCGGGAATCGGTAAACTGCATAGGATATTATTTGGAACACTAGACGAAGACTCAGACTACGAGTTGAGAGAGCTTATTCAAGGGAATGCGAATGATAGCAGCACTCTCGCAGCTCTATTAGCAGATCAAATGGAAATCATTCGTGAACAATTTGGGGATCAACATGACAGACTCAACAGAATTGATATAATCATAGCGGCAATGGAATTAGAACAAGAGAAATTGAGCGATTTTGTTGATTTCACCGCAGCCATGAAAATGTTTATAGAGAATGTCTTACAATATGATCTAGATACGGAGACGTTAACCCATGCGATACTTTTCGCAGCCCAAGGTGTTACACATCCTCGGTTCGTCTCACCAACGCTTTTATCAAAAACCAAGAAAACAATTATGAAAACGGTTGCGGATGCGAGTTTTCTAGAAATCAGTAAAACTGATACGCTTTTGGATCTTTTTAGTATTACGGATGTATCAATCTTGTTCATTTACCCAAGATTGGTTCACTACATCAAACTACCTCTTCTTGATCTCGAAGAATAGTATCTATACAAAGCTTTACCGGTACCAATACACCAACGTAATTTTTCTTTTGATGGATATATATGGTCGGACTCCATGTATCAAGCAATCGATTCAGTAAGCAAGAGATATATACCATTCACGGCAAACGAATTAAATAAGTGTAAAAAAACTCAGAACCACTTTCATATGCGAAAGCACGAGCCGTATACACAACATCGATTATTTTTCTCCGTGCGAAATAAAATTCGTGACACAGAGATTCATGAAGAACCTTTCAAATTGTGAGGTTAAATTTGCTAGGCTGCAAAACGCATTTTGGGGCGCACTAGAGAAAGAGAATACATGGGTATATTCTACAACGAAAGGTGAATTTATATTCGAAGACTGTTTCAAGTATAAAAACGTCAGACATGAAATAAATGGTATGGGAATGATTCACTTGCCTCAAGGTTGCTCAGCTTATACCAGGAACGTTAGACTATCGGCTTCACGAAAAATTACAGTACATTCAGAAATAATGGTATTCCGAGAAAGAAATCTAGATTTAGCACCATTATTGAATAAGGAGTTCAGAAAAATTTCAACATACCCAATTAAGGGATCAGAAATCATGGCTGGTATACAGATTCGAGGAGATGCTCCTTTGAAATCCTTGGAAAAAGGAAAAAGTTTGAAAGAAATCATAGACAAAGCTCAAACCATGAGCCAACTAAAAATCATATCGACAAAATATGATAATTGGTTTTCCCACCTCATCTATTCGGGACTCTACTATGTAATGGTTCCAATAATCATCCTGTGCGTAGCAAGAGTCTTTTGCCTGGGGAGGTCCCTTTGTCTAATTGTGAGAAGACTTGTTTCAGGATGTTTCTCATGTCGACGCAAACATCAGCCCAGAATAAATAACCCATTGGAAACGATTATTATACAAAATATGCCACAAATAGTACAACCAGAAATGCAGCAAACAAATTCAGCTCGTGATGATACTCCGCCAAAACCAAAGGATATGGGAAAACACGAGGAGGGATCAGAATTACCAAACAAGGAATTGACCTCGAAGTCAGTAGAGACAATACCTGCAGAACAAAGCCAAGATACATGATCGAAATCTTGAAAATAACAAGGAATACCCCTCATAATCAACGAAAGAGATGGAAACCAGAAGCGGATATTCCCGAGAAGATGAAACAAAACTTACTATGACTGAACCAGATACATTACCTATGTTATGCGAATATTCTCATGAATATTTTCAAAAATATTTTCGGCTTCCACAAGGTTTTGAGGCCAATTTTATCTATTCAGCACTGTTTGAGAGAGAGACTGACTTGAGTAAAATCGTAATCCCAGGATTGATCTCATTTACTCTTCAATTCAAGAATACTTTCCAGAATCAGCTCATGAGAAATATTATTATATCTACCGGAGAGAGAGAGAGAGAGAGAGAGAGAGAATGAGGAAGACAGAGAGCATTTCAACTATACAACCATCATCCTTCCTCGTCAAATAATACTTCAATAACATTCGCTCGGTCACGAATAATGGAAGGGAGAAACCATCTCCACGCTACCAAATTAACGTTATTTTTCAAAATTTTTCTCAGCTACCAATGTAGAATCTTATTGTTCAAGTTAATCAGAAACATTCTTTTCCCACGCTACCAGAGGCGAAATCGTAACTTGATCAGTATGTTTGTGTAATCAATAAATAATAAAACAATTATGAGCATGTTTAACCATTCCCAAAGTATCCTTCATATCTTTTATGTGATCATAAATAAAGCCTAGGGCCTTCAATAAACCACTCCCACCATATTATGAATACTATATGAATTTACCAACAATGTAAACCCAATTTAGATAAAAGCTAGTTTTTAAGAAAATTACATTCGTCAGCCTTCACCCGCTGAATTATCATGTATTCCGATTCATTCATAATTTCCACTCAAATTTAACCGAAAAAATGTGCAGAAGCAAAAAAAAATTTTTTAGATTACATTTTTCTTTTTTTTCTGATCCGGGGATCAGGTGCGCGGCCAATGAACGTGTCATGGAGCGGATCTAGCTTCATGCCTTCTAGTAGCTATTACAAGATTCGATGCAACAAAACGCCACTAACGGCACGTGCAAGATTCAATAGCTGTGACTCAGAGGATCCAGTCTAGAGCTTTCTAGAATGTTCGAGAACGAGCGCAATGACGCAGGAATGCGCGAGCACACAGGCGCCGACACGCATTTTACCGCGGCGCGAGGACTAGTATAATGACGGTACAAAAGCAGCGGGCAGGGCTTCTAGAATCACAGTCGACCACGTAAACTCGTAGCGTAGACTCCGCGATTAGCAACATTCTAGGACGAGTAGTCTCAGCCCTTGATACTCTCGTACCATTGTAGAATCGGTAGAATAACGAACAGTTGTGACAGTCTCTCTCTCGGATTCATAACTTACTTTTGAATAAAATCTATACTGCACTTAATATCTTGGACTTACCATTTAGAGAATACCTTGCACCCCAACTTACTGACCCGACGGTCTGGTAAGGACAGAATAGAACCCATAGCACAAGAACCTCAAGAATTCTGGTTCATAACACAAGCAGGTAAAGTGCCCCCCTATCTACTAGCCGTCACGAGTGACTACCTGCGGAACAGGACCCTCGTGTACGACATCGACGAGGGACAAGAGATTCGGGTACTGTCCGCCGGAATCGGACAGGGATCGGTTTCCGGGCCGTTCAACTGGAACACCCAGTACCACAGCTTACTGTCTATCGAACTGCCAGAAGGAGTGATGATTGTGGCTTTCGCGGACGACGCGGGACTCATAGTATGGGCCGACAACGAGGAACTCTTGGGTAGACGCGCGAACGAAGCGCTGGCCCAAGTCTACGAGTGGATGATCAGCAGGCTTCTGGAGCTCGCTGTCAAGAAGTGCGAAGCAATCGTGGTCACAAGGCATAGGAAGTTTGACTTACCCCGATTTTATATCAACGGGCAAGAGATACCACGGAAGACAGAGCTGAAATACCTCGGTGTATGGCTCGACGACAAGTGGTCGTTTAAGAAGCACATCCAGGAAGCCGCCCAGAAGGCGAGCAGGGTCGGTGCGGCGCTCCAGCGGCTTATGCCGAATATCGGAGGACCCAAGGAAAAGAGGCGCGCCCTTCTCAACACCGTCACCACCTCCATCATGCTGTACGGTGCACCCGTGTGGGGAAAGAGAGTAGAGAAGACCATCATCGAGAAGAGAATGGGGCCTGTCCACCGGAGAGCGGCCCTGAGGAGTATCCGTGCCTACCGCACCGTGTCAGGAGATGCGGCTTACGTATTGGCGAGTACTCCGCCCATCCACTTGCTCGTCACGGAGCGAGTGAGGATCTGGGACCGCCAGAAAGTGATCGGAGCCGAACGATTGCTGACTCCGACAATGAAGGAGATCATCGGCGACAACGAGACGGAGACCACCCTCGAACAGTGGCAAACTGAGTGGGATTCGCCATTTGCGAATGGCAGATGAACGCACCGGTTGATCCGTGACGTAGCCAAGTGGGCGGAACGCATCCACGGAGAGGTGGACCACTGGACGACGCAGGCACTGAGTGATCACGGTTGCTTCGGTGCCTACCTGACCCGGTTCAAGAAGAGGACATCCTCAGCATGTCAGTCATGCGGGGACAACTGGAATGACGCTGAACACGCTATGTTCACGTGCAACGACACCCAAAGGGAGCGCGCCGAGTTGGATGAATGGCTGGGTGCTCAACTAACACTTGAGAGCCTCGTCCCGTACTTGCTTCGCAACCAGGAGACATGGGATAGAGTCACCGGATACATTCAGCTGCTGATGACCCGTAAGAAGGAGAGAGAAAGGGGAGTGAGGCGCCTCGAAGCAGGCGAATCACAGTGAGTCTGCCGATTCAAACAGAAGAGGTCCAAATTATTCCAGGAAGAATATGATGGATTGAAGAGGGAAAAAAGAAGGAAGAAGGTATAGGAATATTGGCCTTTGTATGCCGGATCCCTGCCTTTTGGCTCAACCCCGGTTGCCCCCATGGGCGCGGGGCAGGGTCACGCTCTGCCAGCGCGTCGGGTTGGAGGATGACCAACACCGAGCCAGGCTCGGTGATAGTTCAGTCCTCCGCCCCGACTACCGACTTTCGGGCACGGCCCCCAGCACAAGGCCGATGCCAACCCCTTGGTGGGGGGTTTTGGGACTCTTTTAGGCTTCCTGAGAGCCCAAAGAGTCCCTCGGGATGATGGATGAATCTCACGGGCTCGCATTGCTATCGCCCGAGGGCGATCCCAATTTGAGTCCCTAGACTCACCCACTCCCGTGGTGCCGGATGGAGATGTGCGGTCTCCTCGCTCCGGCGGGCGGTAACTGGGGCCGGAGGGTCGTCACACCCCAGGGATGAGGCGCCATGCCCCAACCCGCCTTGCGGTTTCCGGCAGGTGTCAAAGCGCCGAGCACCAGTCTCGGAGCCAGTCTTCTCCCTACCGGCTTCGGGCCTAAGCCCGGGTACGGTGTCCCAGTAACTGGGGCCGGAGGGTCGTCACACCCCAGGGACATGGTGTCCTCCTTGCGGTAAAGCACCCGTGCAATTGAGGGTCCGGGTTGCAGCGCCTAGGCACTGCTTCCCTCGCCCTCTTCTTCCACCTCTGCTAGCATCCTCACAGCTTCCATCCGTACCAGGAAGGCCTTTTCTGCAAACCTACAGAAAGCCCCAAACGATTTTTTTCCATGCGTCCTGCCACTAATATCCCAGTTTCCATCCTCATCACGTATCACACCCATACTACTCAAATCACGCAAATCATTATACAGCTCACATTCACACAACACATGACAGTCCTCACACTCATGACGACACACACATCTGGGCGTGTCACTTAGCCTTCTTCTAAAGAGGAACCCGTTGAACGTCCCGTGACCTGTGAGCAAACACAGGGCACGGAAGGATGGCTCAAACAGGCCTCTGGGGATACTATCCACCAGAGTTACCCTCCTGATGAAGGCATAAGTGGCACGCCCGTTCCTCGTTCCCTCCCATCTTTCTTGCCATTCACTCCTCACATTCACCTCAATCATATCCTCAAGCTCGTCCCTTCTCATCCCTCGTATCGCATCCCTATCTACCATGTCGACCGGTCGAAACTCGACGTTTTTCTTCACCCCCCACATCGTTGCACGTCTCCTACAATCCAGGTCCCACGGGGTCCACCCCGCGAGAACCTGGAGTGCCTCAATGGAGACCGTGCGACATCTCCTCAGGCATGCCAAGAGGACTACCCTCTGGCAAGAGTTAACTGCCTCCCGCGCGGTTTTGTATATGAGGCGATCCATAGAGTGCAACACTCCTAAGGAGCCCATTCACCCAGCAACTTGCCCCTTTCATCCTCACACCCCAGTCTTTCTTCAGGACTCTCCTGAATTTCCCCACTAGCTTGCAGATCTTTGGCTTAAACCTCTGCAAGTGTGGGGCAAAGGAGAGTCTCTGACCCACTTATATACCCAAATACTCCACCTCTTTCACATATTTTATCTTTCGCACAGTCCCATTCATATCCACACTCACACTCCTATAATCAACATTCAGAAACCCTTTCATCAGTATACATACGGTCTTCTCGTCACTCACATCCACACCCGCTTCCTCACCCCATTCATACACTATCCTCATCGCTCGCTTCAGTTTCTCCTCAATTTCATTCCTGCTCTTCCCTTTTACGATGAGATTGATGTCGTCAGCATACGCTACGATATCAACCCCATCATCCCTTAGTCCTGGTATGGACCCCTGCGCTGCCCCTGCCTCGAGCTCTTTCCACACTACCCTCCCGTTCCTTTTCATGCACGCTCTCCTTCCACTCCAGTAACTCTCCCATACCCTCATCTCATTCGCACTCACACCGTACGACCTCTTCTCCTTCAAGATCATGAGCCATCGAAGGTAATCGAAGGCTCCCTTGAAGTCGACGAGGCCGCACAAGACATACTTTTCACTCGCACTCTCAATCACACTCTTGCCTTCACACCACGCACTCTCGCAAGACTTCCCTTCCATGAAGCCGTGTTGTGCCTCGTCGCATTTCCCTTCCATCTTCTTCATAACCCTGCCATTTAAACCCCTTTCCAGCAGTTTGCCCAGGTTTGGAAGCAGACTGATCAGCCTCCAAGACCTGAGCACCGCCATGTCCTTATCCCCTCCCTTGGGAAGAGGCACAACACATGCCTCTTCCCAAGCCTGTGGGAAAACCCCTTGTCCAAGACACGCATTGAACACACTCAGCAGATACTCAGGCACACTCTTACACACACACTTGACCATCTCATTTGTTATCCCGACCAAACCCGGCGCCTTTCTCATTTTCATCTTATCAATCACACCTTATACCTCATTCATACTCAATTCCACAATCTCATCATTCATGCATTCTTCATCAGTCACCCTAACATACTCGCCTTCCCTCTGAGCTATTCCCGAGGGGAAGAGCTCTTGAAGGAGAGCGTTTACTCCTTCTTCCCAGGTGCGGGTGAATCCCCCGTCCCTTTTCTTGAGTCCCGCAAGGTCTGTCGTCCTGGATTTGCCCTGGCATATCCGATAGACAGCGCCCCACGGGTCCTCATTCCCTTCTTTCCTTACAAACTCTTGCCAATGCCTTGTCTTTTCTTTTTTAACCAGGTTTCTGAACTCCCTGGCCTTTGCGACGCACTGCAGTTATCGTCAGACACGGGACTGGGCTCAAAATACTTCTAGCGGAACTCAAAATGTCCTGAATCTATCCTTAGGTTAGCAGGAGTAGGATTCACGCCCTAGAATCCATTATCTTCTATAGGATCCGCGCTGATTTGCGAATACTCTGGCCCGAAAATTGGTCCCCGATCGCACTGCAGTGATTCTCAGACACGGCAATGTGCCCAATATTTCCCTGGCGGACTTGGAACTCGACAAGATCGTTCTCAAGTTGGCAGTAGTATGATTTCCCTCCTGAAACTCGTCATTCTTGGTGGGATTCGCACGGATTTCCAATGATTTTGACCCAATCTTGACTGCAGATCACACTGCAGTGATTTGGGGGCATGACACTGGGCTCAAAATATCCACTGTCGAACTCGTAACGAAGAAAAATGGTACTTACCTTGGCAGTGGTAAGATTGATGAGAAAAATTTCACTATTCCTCATCGGATCAACTGTAATTCACGACAATACTGAGCTCAATATGCGTCTGAAATCTCTCTGCAGCAATTCTCAGATACAGGATTGAGCTAGAAATTTCCGTCTGTTATCCTAGATTTTGCTGTATGTATTCCTGGCGTAGCAGTAGTACTTATCGGGAGTTGGAATCATTGAATCTGGTTCTTTTCTAATGCCTTTTCGCCATTCCTACCTCAGAATCGATCTCAAAGCTTCCATTAGATATGTGAAGAATCGGATTTCTGTTCAAAATCACGTCAAATGATCCCAAAATGTATCTCGATTGCTGTTTAGGTGGCACTAGGACGATTTCCGGCCTATAACCTACGATTATGCGAGAATTCCCTACCCTTCTCAGATGCTGCTAGATCAGGATTGATCTCAGTGCTCTTAGCAGCGATTCTCAAGTGTGGGATTGGGCTCAAAATTCTGTGAGTGAGATCCAGAATTGGTTCCAATTGTTGATTTGTTGGCAGTACTTCTTTTATTCACCTAAATATCATCATTTTGCGCCAAATATGCCGTATCTGTCAGCCTTTTTCGACCCAATACCGGTACTGAATCTCACTGCAGCAGTTCTCGGACTCAGTATCAGTGTCAAAATCTCGCCGAGTGATCACAGAGTACACTCCAAGTATTCCCAACCTGGCAGCAATAGGAATTCCGAGCTCAAATCGGCCAATCGGGATGATTTGCAACGCTAGTGTCACACTCCTGGCACATGCCGTATTAGAATCGATCCCAGTACTCTTAGAAGCTATCTCCGGAACATAAATCATTCTTCAAATTTAGTTGAATAACCCTGGATTGTAATGTGACCATTTTTCATGTGGCAGTAGAGCGGTTTCCAACCTATGATTCATAATTACGCTTAAATTTGTTCGATTCATCTCACGCTTTTGGCTCAGAATCGATCTCAGAGTTCTCAGCAGCAATTCCCAGATTCGGGCTTGGGCTTGAAATTTTGTGAGAGAGGACTGGAATGTACGTCAAGCTTCAACTTGTTGGCAGTAGAGTTCTCCCCCATCTAAGATTCATATTTTTCCCCGAAACGTCAAATATTTTCTAGCTCCTCTCCCCAGCTAGCCCCCCCCCCCTCGATTTTAGGGCAAAAAAGGGTGGGCGCATCGTGTAGCTGAGACAATTTCGAAGAGGAAGCCGTTTGAATCATCGCAATAGCTGATGGAGTCGATTGAAGCGGATTCACTAGCGAAGTTGAGTTTTTAAAAAGATAATGCGTCGGCTGCTCGAAGCCTTAGCACACGCCACAGGCACCAGCTGCATGACACGCACGCACGCACGCACACACACACACACACCTACCCACGATCACAAAAGAACACCCGCCCGCAGGCCGCATCACGCTGGTTCTTGTAGATGATTCCCATCACTTTCAAAAGTTCCGACCATGACTATCCACAATTATCTAATACATCAATCATTGGGAAAAATCAGAAAACATGAAGTTCGAGCTAAAATTTGCCGGAAAAATTCACGTTTCGATTCCGAATTGCTGAGCTTTTTCACCATCTTCTTGGCGGCGCGCCGCCGCAAGCGCTCCCGCATGATGTAGACGCAGCCGTTGTGATTATGACACACTTGAGGGGAACGAATGACATAATCTTCACTTTCATTCATTTAGATTTGGATATCGAATTCTTCGTACCAATATTCTTTGATCGGAGGAAGAACGAAATTTCATTGATAGTTATCAAAATCAAATTGAAGTCCCATGAAATTCTTTGCAGTCAGCTGTAATAACATTCACCAAAATTGGGTTACTCGGATTGACAGAAAATTTTGCAATAATCTACGGGTTTTTGTGACTCATTGTGGATTAGTAGTCAGATTTTGTTGAGAGGAAACTTTCATTTGCTCGAGTTCTATGTTTCTTCTGTATAGAAATAGTCACTTGCAGCGAATGCTGTAGGAATGTTGGAACATGCGGACAGTATCAAAAGTTCGCGCCACCTGTGACACGGTGCGGCAGCTCGTAGATGTAGAACGTGAGTGATCGTAGATTTAAATCAGACTCCCGGAGCCCTATTCAAATCCACGATCACTTGGGTTCCGCGTTCACGAGCTGCCACTGTCGCGAGTTGCGCGAGCTATTGACACGATCCGATTGTACCAACATTTCCACCGCATTAGTTGCACCCGGCTATCTTCATATAGTTGAAGATAGAACGTTTGTTAACTAGTTACTCAACTCAAAAAAAGAGCGCTCCATCGAATAAACGTTGATTTACGAATGACTCTAACAATTGATTGAGAACCAGTTTCGAAAATTCGGAAGTCGTTGCAGAAATTTCTGCCAATCCGAGGAAAAAACCGGGATATATAATTGTAGATGGCAGTAAAACATTTTACAGGATATGACTCTGATTCGGAGAAAATACCAATGATAATTCAATAATAATGAGATGATAAGAATTTCTTCCCTAGTTCACTCAAATTCGGATCCAGAGAACTTGCTTCCCATATCTGAACTAATATTATTGATGGATATTTCATTCGTTCTTCTGAGGCGAGTCATTGATTGCCACAGTCAATCATTTTTGGGTGCTCGCGTCCATACTTTTTAGTGATAATCTACAATAGCAAATGCCATAGGAATGTTGAAATCAACGGATTGTGTCAAAAGGTCACGCTACTCGTGACGCGGGGCAGCTCGTGGTCGCAGCACCTAAGCGATCGTAAGATTGAATAGGACTCCAGGAGTCCTATTCAAATCCACGATCACTCACGTTCTGCGTGTACGAGCTGCCGCAACGTGTCGCAGGTGGCGCGAACTTTTTATACAGTCCGTTGATTCCAACATTCCTTCATCATTTGCTGCAGTTGACTCCTCATGCGGAAAAGATAGAAATAGAGTGAATAAAAGCTTCCTCTCAATGAAATCTGACCACTAATCCACAGTTACGAAAATCCGTAGATTCTCGCAAAATTTCTCGACAATCTAAGTTACAAAATTTTTGTAGAAATTATTACAGCTGACTGCAAAGAAGTCCATGGGGATCGTATTTGATTTTGAGAACTATCAATGAAATTTCGTTCTTCCTCCAAAGAGTTTTGGTACGAAGAACTCGATTTCAGGATCTGAATGAATGGGATTGAAGATCATTTCATTCGTTCCCCTCAAGTGTGTCATAATCCCAATCAATCACTCGAGTGATGTTTGCGTCCATCAATTTAAACGATGATTGACTATAGCAAATGCCGTAGGAATGTTGGAATCAACGGACTGTCGAATGTTTGTGCAACTCGTGACGTGGTAGCAGCTCGTGGATGCTGAACGCAAGTGATGGTGGATTTCAATGGAGCTCCTTTTGCTAGTAGTGTAGGCATAAGCTGATGGCTCATCCCATATGAAATAAAGGCTCTACTCCTAGCTCTGAGTATGCTCGAGGAGAAGGCTCTTATGCGGTTCGTGCTCCACCTGCAACCTTGGTTCGTCGTAACCGGACTCATCAGCAGGGCTGGAGTTGCAGGTAGTACCCTGGACGCTTGGCGATGAAGTGTTTGTATGGGTACAATGACGTCTCTCATATGGGTATAATAGACATAGCTTACACATTTTGCGTCCAAAAATTCCGGAATTGGTTATCGAGTGTGTGCCTGTCTGAGTCGACTTTCTCCATTCCTTTTCGCATATTGAGTCGTAATATGTGATGAAACGCATGCAAAAAGTTCTTGGGAACGTTTTGGGCTGGTATATGTATGAAGCATAGAGGAAGTATTGCACGAAACAGATATTTGCGGTTTCTGACGTGTTTTGTCTAGCGAGGAATCCTGGCGCGATGGGACCAAATGACCTCAAAATCCGTGTTTAGATGGTTGATTTGAGTCGGAAACACATGCTCCAGAGCACAGTATTCCATTCCGCCGTCTTTTTCGTGCTATAGAGTCTCCCAGGGAATAGCTTTTGAATGCACGGAACTGACATTTTGCCTCGAAATTGCTCGCAAAAATAATAGATTCGACATAGAAACTTCTTCTTGTAGTTTTCATCTATTCCCACCATACTTGAGTGGAAAAAATTATTCTTGACCAGATAAATTGACTTCTAGTGGGGTGACATGGTATGCACAGTACTAGCAAAGTTAATTACATGGACAATTTTCGGCCACAGTAGTTATGTGATCATGAACAACTTTTATCCCAAACATTTTTCGATAAAATGCTCACTCTTGGAGTTGAAGCGGTCACCGTCAACCTGTGCTGACCTTCATTTATCTCGCCAAGGTCGAGTCGTGTCAAAAAAAAATTCGGACTAAAGTTTCATCATTTTTCATGTTCTTTCAGAATTCGAGGTCAAAAGTAGGTGTTCCCGTTGGACAATCGAGTTGACCTCCGAATCACCTTAAAAATGACTTCCAAGGTCGGAAACAAGGTCATTAGGTCTTTTCTACTGCGATCATGAACAACTTTTATCCCAAAGATTTTTCGATAAAATGCTCACTCTTGGAGTTACAGCGGTCACCGTCAACCCGTGCTGACCTCCATCCATCTCGCCAAGGTCACGTCGGGTCAAAAAGAGTTTCGAACAAAAGTTCCATCATTTTTCATGTTTTCTCAGAATTCGAGGTCAAAAGTAGAAGTTTCCATTTTAAAAAATCCGGTTGACCTATAAATGACCTTGAAAATGACCTTCCAGGTAAAAACAAGGCCACCATCGGATGTCCCTCTCTATATAAGGGGACACGTGGACCGGGGTTTTTCCCGATTCCCAAGCATTTCTGAAAAAAATAAGAGGGGGTGGGGGTACTTACTTTTCGGACCCCGTTTATATATTTAGAGGGAGAGACGAGGGAGAGGTATATATATACGAACCACGGGGATCGTATTTACAGGTGTTTGATTCGGGAATTGGTGGTAATTATATTTGAGACACGACACACATTTGAAGTGACAAAAAACTTATTTAGTGCTCTGTGCATTCTGCTTTACAAAGAGCGAGTCGTAGCGGACGAGCGATTGACGAGAACTGGCGATCAGAGCTGCGGAAGGCAGCACAAACAGAAATGGAACGCATGCGCGAGCGCCTGATCAAAATATGGCGCCGACGCGCCAAAATTCAAAATCGAGAGTGTACAGAATATAAATCAACAAAACCAAACATTCCGCCCACCTCGATTCGATTACAACATGAGAAAAGATAATTTTTAATCCCAGCTAACAACTTCTTCGGAGCTTAATTGGAAGAAAAAGGATACAAATCAATCATTTACTATTCTTGATGAATAGCTAGCAAAATTATCTGCAATTTTCAACGGATTGAAAAAAATCAGGACTTTTTGGCATTATACCTTTCAATAAATCCGTTAAGAGAACTATTAGAGGAAAGAGATGTCAAAGATATACAAGATCGTCGAGAATGCTCGACTAGTCCCTCATTCCATGAGGAGACTACCAAAAAAAAAAACTGTTATTTCTTCAATTTCAACTTCAGGAACCTTATTCTGAATGCAAATCAAGATACTCCAATGACATCACGGTAAACTCACAAGGGGAGGTCCAACCTTGCGGAACACGGATCTTGATGAAACTTTGGGAATCATCTTGTTTTGGTGAGAAATGGAGGTATCTCCGAGGGTTTAATCCCATGGGCCTCCTATTCTTAGATACAGCTATGAAGATTAACATTGCCAATATACGCTCATGTTGAAAAAACTTATGTATAGATATACTAACAATGCTAATATGTCTAGCTATATCTCAGGATAGGAGGCCCATGGGATCAAACCCTTTGAGATGCCTTTATTTCTCACCAAAACAAGATGATTCCCAGAGTTTCATCAAGATCCGTATTGGACAAGGTTGGACCTTCCCTTGTCATTCCTTATTACCTGGGAAACAAGTCCCAAAAGGAGGCCCACACATCTCGATTGAGAATGAGGAGCCTTGGCAACCGCACGAGTTACTCTTATTCGTGTGGTACTCGTACCGAGAGATACACACACTACTCTGAAATGACTCTGAATTTGTACAATGGAGGGAAAGGCGACTTGAAACATTCTGGCTGAGGACTGAAGTCTATAAAATGAACTGAACGCAATCGAATCAGAATAGTCTTTCACACCATGTCCTTGATGACACACTTTTCACTTTTCTCTTCAGCTGCAGGCACGAGTAAGACGAGTTTGACAATGGATCTCGTGAACGTTGATTTGGCTGATCGTAGTTTTACCACTCGAACAATTCCATCCATGTGGCGGGTGATGATAGGCTGTCGCGCAGTAACACATCACCTTCTCGGAACGGGCGAGAAGCACGGGCCCATTCTTGACGTTTCTGGAGAGCTTGCAAATAGTGTTGGGACCAGCTTTTCCAAAACTTCTGGACCACGTGGGTCGTCCATGACTAACGCTTGTTGAGACTGATGACAGTACCGGGCGCAGAGGGCTCTGGAAGCACAAACGAGGGTCTTTGGGTCAAGAAATGAGCAAGCGTTAAAGCAACGAGATCAGAAGGATTGTCCCACAGTGGTGCAAGTGGCCTTGAATTTAAGCAAGCCTCGATCTTGGTGAGAATAGTGTACAACTCTACATATGTAAGAATATGGTCACCGACAAGTCTTTCCAGGTGATGCTTATTTGATTTCACTGCAGCCTTCCAGATTCCGCCGAAGTGAGGTAGATTAGCCAGCTCAACCTCTGTGTTTTGGAATTCTTGTGAGGCCTCATCAAAACTTGCTCGAAGCTCAGTATCCGCTCCGACGAGAGTGGTCGCTTTGTCACTCATCAGGAGTGAGCAATGTCCTCTTCTTGATGTGAAGCGAGAGAATGCTGCGATGTACGCCCCAGAAATGTAGTCCTCCACGAGTTTCAGATGGGTAGTTCGAGTACTAAGACAGACAAAAACCGCCACATAAGCCCTTAATGTTCCCCCACCACGTGATTTTGATAGCCGAATTTTGAAAGGCCCAGCATAATCGACGCCAGAATGTTCGAAAGAATGAGCCGGAGTAACGCGAACTCTAGGCAAGTCACCCATTATCTGGGTATTAATTTTAGCGGGAAATCTGAGACATACCGTACATCCGTTGATAACACATTTTAGCACTTGACGCCCTTTCAATACCCAGTAGCGATGACGTAAACCAGCCAAAGTCAGTTGGATGCCTTCGTGATGCACGTCATAGTGAGCCCTCCTCACCAATAATGTGGTCAACTGGCTTTGGTGTTAGTGGAAGTGGATGCTTCTCCGAATAATCTGAGTCCGAGTGGCGGATCCTTCCGCCCACCCTGATTAAACCCTTGTCTAGAAAAGGTTGCAATATGATCAGATTTTTGTATTCTAACCCTTTCTCCTCATTCAGATTTTCGAGCGATTCCTCAAAATATCGGAATTGGGTGATGGAAACCCAAAGCAATTCAGCGTTTAGCGATTCCTTGGCGCCGACGAGGCCATCAAAAATCACATCAGCATCAAAAAATTTGTGGCGACATAGTCCAAATTCCGTTTTCTCCTTTTGGCTCAAGTTACGACAAATTCCCCCGAGAAACCGTAGACAGATTGCTGTCACTCTGAATAGTTTCGAAGCAGACGAGTACTTTAGAAGTAAATAGTTGTCGTCCAAGGGAGTCTCAGGAGGCTGAGTTATCGAGCAATGAGATGGAACTCTTTCTTCCGAGGGCTAAATCTCAATTGATACTACCTCAGTGCTCCAGGGTTCTATGGAATTGATGAGAAAACTGGGACCGTTCCACCAAAGATCGAATGACTGTAACAAATCAGGATTCAGGCCACGAGATATTACATCAGCGGAATTTTCCTTCGATCGAACATGATGCCAGAAAGCCTGAGGAACCAGAGTCTGTATTTCCGTGCACCTATTGCCGACAAAAACCTGCCAACGACTAGGCGAGACTCTAATCCAGAAAAGAACATCACGTGAGTCCGGCCACGAATGAACCAAACTAATTTGGATGGGCAGGTTCTGAACGACGCGATTTGTCAACTTAGCTAAAAGTTCCGCTGCGCAGAGTTCCAAGCGAGGAATATTAATTGTTTTAAGAGGAGCGACCTTAGACTTAGCACACTGCAGAGATGTGGTGACCTGACCATTTCGGATTATTGTCAGGTAAATAACTGCACCGTAGGCTTGAGAAGATGCATCCGCAAACCCATGCAGTTCTACTCTTGTTTCAAGTTCCGACGATGATCCTCACCATCTATGAATTCGAATATCTTCTACAGAAGGCAATTTGGAATACCAATCCAACCAATGTGATGGATATTTGACAGGTGGAACATCATCCCAATTGCATTTTAGCAACCAGAGAGATTGCATGAAAATTTTAGCCCAAATGACCATTGGAGCCAACCAACCTAGAGGATGGGAAATTTTGGCTGTGAGAGACATAACTAGTCGCTTGGTCAGCTTTTTCGGATAAAATCCTTGTCGTTTGATGCAAAAGTGAAAATAATCCTCCTGTAGAGACCATGAAAGACCTAAAATTGAAGTTGTCTCAGGAATTTCATAATGTGTGGACCCGTTTGCCCTGCGGGCAGAAGGAATGCATTCCAATAACTCAGCCGAGTTTGCAGACCACTTCCGAAGTTCGAACCCACCCACCTTGAGGAGGTTGATTAATTGAGCTTGTTTCTCTTGAGCCTCCCGAAGAGTATCAGCTCCCGAGGTGGAATCATCAATATAGGATTCTGTCGAAATCATCACAACGGGCAGAGGGAATAAATGCCCGTAATCTGCGGCCAACTACCTCAACACGCGAATGGCCAAAAAAGGAGAACATTTTAAACCGTAAGTGATTCTTAGAAACAAGTAAAGTAAAACCTCTGCATCTTTACTATCACGCCACAATATCATCTGGAGATTACGATCACGAGGGTCTACTAGGATTTGCCTATACATCTTCTCTATATCGGAGACAAAGACGTATCCGTATCTACGCCATCGCAATATCAAATCTAGTAACTCGGGGAGCAGATTAGGACCAGTGTACAGGAGATCATTCAAAGAGACGCCGTGAACTTTGCAGGAACCGTTGAAAACGGTGCGCAGTTTGTCTGAACCTTGGAGTATGCCATGATGGGGAAGAAAATAGCACCGTTTTCTATACTCGATGGTCATAGGTTCGCACCTTAGCATGTGAGACAATTGCTCATACTCAAGCATGAAATTCTTGTATTTGAGCTCAAATACTGGATTTTTCTCGAATTTTTCCTCTACCGAGAAGAGAGTTTCCAAAGCAGTGCGATAAGAATCGACCAAGTCGAAACCAAATTCTTTAAGAGCTCCCTCTATGATTGGCAATCTAACCATGGAATCCTGAGAGTGAGTTCTGAGGAAATGTTCTTCGCAATTTAGCTCGTCATCGGTTAGCTTTAGTTGCTAAGGACCAGGCTCCTCTAGTTTCCAAAAATTTTCCAATAGAGAATAGAGCATCGAGTTGTCAACAGCGTGAAGAAATGAAGAAGAATTCTCCGACCCCTTACCAATGGACGAAGACACTATCCAACCCAGTTCAGTTTTCGTCGCTATTGGTTGATCCTCCACCTTTTCCGGAGACTTGCAAATCTCCCGGACTACAATTTGAGCATGTATCTTTGCACCCAAAAGCATATCAATAGATCCAGTCTTTACAAAATTTGGATTAGCCAATTTCAAATCTTCTAAATGATTCCAGTCGTTTAGATTTGCATTCGAGAAGTAGATGAATTGAGATCAGCTACACCGTTAACATGGACTCTAGTCTTGGAACGTCTGCGACCGAGCTTTTGACAGGCGTTTTCTGTCACGATAAGGAGGACTGAGAGCAGTCATCTACGAGTGCAGTGAAATAGAATTCGAAACCTTCCGAAGGGATAACCTTAACAATTGCCGTGGGTGGAAGCACGAAACCGGAATCCGATACCGACTTGAGACAGACCGTCTCGCAAAGATGAGTCAACGGAGTACTGGCATCCATACTAGACGGTTTGCTTGGAAGAGGTCCAGCTTTCTTGCTATCCGGTTTCTTTGTATGCTCAGTTGGTTCTTGATCAACGTGAATGAATGTATGGTGCTTGTCGTTACAAGTTCGACAACGTCTGGTAGATTCGCAGAGGTTGGCGGTATGTGAACCAAAACAAGTGAAACAAAGTCTTCTTTCAGAAACGAAATTGATCCGGTCAGCGTTACTTTTAGCCTTGCACAAGTCGTATTGGGGAAGATGATGGATTGCATTACAGCGAGGACAGGGTTTCCCGGAAGATTGTGGGCTGTCTGAGCTGGATGAGGTGTGAGATTTGCTAGACTGATTGCCTCTAGCAGACTGAAGACACGGTTGGGATTTGACACTATTTTCAATTGCCTCTAACGTCGTCATTCGATCGTTGAGGAAGGTTTTGAGTTGATCTACTGTGGGGGGATCTTGCGTGTTCCCGAAGAGTTTCTCCCAATCTTTGCGAGTTTGAGAATTGAATTTTGAAACTGTTTAATGAACCAGCAAATCCTCCCCAGAGTTACTGACAGGGCGCTCGAGAGCTCCCAGATAGCTCGAAACGTCAGAGGTATCAGAATGAAAACGTTTCATTTCGGCCTCCTCGTGGTGTCGTGTCTCCTCTTATTTTCATAATAATTGTTCAAATCATTCCATGCTTTAGTGTAATCCCCGTTGTGAATGTCGACTCCCCTGACCTTATCCAAAGGTTCACCGGTCAAACTGGTTTTCAAGTAATATAGTTTGACATCTGGACTAATTTCAGTCCGACGATGTATCATTCTTCTGAAATTCAAATCACCACCATTTTTCCATTTTCTGAATTTTCCGGAGAATTTACGAAGCTCTATTTTTGGCAACGACTAAAAAGGGAGGAGTGGATTGACCTGGATAGGATTAGCTGTTGGTGCCATGGTAGAGTTGAGTATGTGGCTCACATCAGCTTTCTCTAAACCAGCCAAGAATTCTCGAAACGACCCTTTCTTCGAGGCAAGACACTTCGACTAGATCGGGCAACTTATTTTTAAAGTAGTCGTGTTTGTCGTCGCGTCCATAATTGCTCGAAATCTCATTGTGATTGCTTTCGAATGAAGTATAGTTCGGTTCGAGATTTTCTATTCTCACAAAGACATTTCCCTTGTTCGTTTTCTCCTTTTTTGATTTGAAATTAGCCCAATAATTGGCAATTTTCTTTTGCAAATCAAGTTGAACGTCGTCCAAGGAGTCCATTTTGTCAAGAAGTAGGAATCAAATTCAAGCGACAAGATGAAGTTCAATCTTAGCTTCCCGATCGGATATGTCGTGAATTGAAGGTAACTCAATTTTCCGATCAATTTGAGTCGAATTTTTCAAAGAAAACCCGATGGAAATCCCAAGTAATGTTTCCGCCGTATTATGAAGTCCGAAAACCAAAGGAAGTCAAGTGGTAAAGGGGAGGGGGCACTGTCGCGTGACAGGGCATAGTCCAATAAGAGTTGGGGAAGAAATTGTTCTGAGATCACGCAACATGTGATATTCAGAACCCGATGCAAAGCAACTCAACTAGAACGACCCCTCATACAACAATTTCCCATTTGAGAGACTTGAGAATGCAAGGAAAGTCCCCAATATCTACATAAGACTAAATAATTTCCGTAAGTCCATCTTCCATACATATGTAGTGTGATGAAGAAATCATAAGTGGTACTCATGCGATCGAAGCGATGACGGACGTTGCGATTTTCTCGGAGGTCAGAGAAGAATCGCCGCTGAAGCTCAATTAACAACGATGCCCAAGCTCTCGTTCCCGCTGTCGAAATAGCTGCCGCTGCTTGCAAGCCGTGCTCTAGAATCGTGCGTGGCGCATGTCGAGGACTTGGATGCCGACGAGCCAGCTTCCCGAGACACACTTGGTGCACGACGAGAATTACGGACGATGACGCTACGTCGAGACTCCAGCGCTCCGAGTCACGTGCAAAACGTGCGGTGTGGACGCTGACTCAGCAGTGGGTAGCATTCACATCGAGATGCGGCACACGTCTGGTGCAATCTAGAATGTCCGCCATCTTTAAGAGTTTGCTCTGAAAATTACCAAGTCAATTCAATTTTCAATATCGATCACGCAATTCGTGAGGCGATGCTCACAATGACAACTGCCGCGCCAAGAAAGCAGGATTTTCCGCGAAGAAAGTGTGATTTTTCAGCAAGAGATGATATTCCAGCTGATATCACAAACTCTACGAAAAGAAAATATCATAACGAAGATGAATATTCTCAGCCGTTGATAGAGCTGCGGTGATCCCACGATGCCCGGGAACAAGTTCCTGGGTCGTCCTCGTCTTCTCCTTCAGCTGCGTGGGCTTGTGACTTTGTGGCGGTGATCAGGCTGCCCGTACTCCCGGAGCATCACCAGGATAGCTTCGGTCTCGCACCTCGTTGCCACGCGTGGCTCTTCGCTCGTGCCTGAGCCCTGAGGCTGCATGATCTGATGGCTAGCTGCAGGCTGAAGGAGATGGCTTCATCCGCTTACATCACCACACTGTCACCATGCGGTTGCCTCGGGGCGAGTGATAATCCACTTGCATCCACTGTATTCCACTCGCGATTCACCGATCCGACTCACTAAGGACCATAATGTTTGATTCGGGAATAGGTGATAATTGTATTTGAGGCACAACATACATTTGAAGTGACAAAAAACTAAATCATTGCTCTGTGCATTCTGCTTTACAAAGAGCGAGGTGTAGCAGACGAGCGATTGACGAGAACTGGAGATCGGAGTTGCGGGAGGCATCAGAAATAGAATAGGAACCCATGCGCGAGCGCCTGAAAAAATATGGCGCTGACGCGCCAAAATTCAAAATCAAGAGTGTAGAGAATATAAATCAACAAAACCAAACAACAGGAGATTGGCTACAATTCAGTGGGTAAACTTGTGTAGTGGGGTATTGGGAGAAACGCCACCACCAAGAAATCTACCTGTACATTTGAGAGACTACCCAGCTAGTGACCTGATCGATCTAGGAATAAATCAATTCGACGTCACAGGTTACATGGCTGACCGTGCGCTCCAAGGTAACTGATCATATAGAAGTACAGTATCAATTGATCATCGACTAAGAAGTGAATCCTGATCTGGCATCCTCTAAGTTCTTAGATTAGAAAATAGAAATAGAATTTGAACTCAGAGGATTGATTAGAAATCAGAAGTGGGGGTCATCAATGTTCAACAATAAAATTGATATTAATCAGATGGTGATGCTCGCATGAATGGATAGCCAAAACTCTATTTCATCACTGTTCAGTTCGAGGAAAGAGAGGGTACTACTTAGAGGACATCCCATTGCCAAATTTTTTGGACCGGCAATTGAGGGCAATGAATGGCAGCAAAATATGCTGATGCATATTCTGCTGCCCTTCCTCGCTCACGGTAAATGTGGAGAACTTCGTGGACGAGGCAGCGGATCCAAAAAATCTACATATACAAGGGCAACGATACGCTGAAGCGAGACTCATCAGAAGACCATGGCAACAATCGCCGCTAGATGACTCCCCTGTCCGCTCTAGCTTCATGAGCTCAACCAGGAGACCTTTCCAAGCCCTAGGAGACGATGAACTAGGAGAAATTCCAGCTGACGTGAGTGGGAATTTGCAACAAAGATTCTTTTCAAATTTGAATGATACGTTGAGACACTCCAATAGGATTTTGACGAAAAATTCAAATACCAAGTTAGACATTAAACATGAGTATAGACTCACCAAGACTACTCCATTCAATAGCTGGTCCGAGCATCTAAATACTGAATTGAAATCTCGAGACTTGCTAGATGTCATCGATGCAAACATAGAACCTTCAAGGGTGTATACTCCTAGAGAAATGGACAAAAGAAAGCTCTGGGTTCGAAATATCATAATAAATCATCCGGATGAACATTGCCATAGAAAAATCTTAGAGATTGATGATCCTACTGAGATAGTGAGAAATATTAGAGATACTAGAAGAGTTGAGAGGAATGTAACCGAAAGTTCTGTCAGAGTACTCTTGCATCGAATGAAAATTGATCCGCGAGAGAGAATTAGCAACTTCATAGATCGTTTTGACAATGTGGTGCGCGAGTATCATGGCTTCGAGGGAGTGATTAGATTGTCAAAAGAGGGAATAAGGTTTGCTTTTACAATGATACTGCAGCTGATTTGCGAGTTAATTGGTGTTTATTCATGACAACGTTTCGACATTCACTTTGCTGTCCTCATCAGGTCTAGAAATTATGAATTACACATACAATATGAGAACTAGAACACATAGTTATATGAGTAGTTCCGCGCGAAACAGACCTACGGAAAAGGGTCATGTCTCAAATTTTTCTCTTGACTTTTTCATTCGATTCTATGGTACAAAATATGAACTTTCCACCACCTATGGGGCCCCAAGAAAGTTTTCCAGGTACCTTCAACGTACATTACTCTATCCTTTTGAATTATTTTCAACAAAAAAGGTTAGGGTATTTTTTCAATGAAATGAATTTTTCTCGAATTCGTTCGAAGATACAGAGATGCAGTTTGTGGCATTTGAAAGGTCTTTAAAAAACCTATCGAGATCGGTTTTGTGGAGTTGATTTTGATGTCTTGGGTGATCTTATCGGGCAGAAGAGTGAAATACATAGAAGATTCAATTTCTCAAAAACCCAATTCTCTAAAACTCTAAAATTTGATATTTTGTGTAAAATGTTGTGTCCTTTCAGAGAATGATAGTCCCGCATTCTTTTTTTGCGTTCTCATACCTATTTTTGCCAATTATCACAAATCCATTCCTCAGGCTTTTGGAAATCCTCTGTTTACTGCGCATGCGCAGAAACTTGGATCCTTGAAACCATTTCCATTGGAAAGCCAAGAAAATTTCCTCGAAAACGACCACCTGCCGAAGTCAATTCCATGCATTTGAGCCAGAGTTGCAACGTTCAAAGGACCAAGGAATCTTGATAGTTCCTCAGAGGTGGGTCGGAGGTACTGGAAAGAGCAGTAAGGAGAATCCACGCCTGCGCCCGTCCGATGGCGTTCATCGACGTGTCGCACTCGGTTCGGTTCAAACGCATGAAACTGACTTCGGCAAGTCGACGTTTTTGAGGAGATTTTCTTGGCTTTCCAATGGAATTGGTTTCAAGGATCCAAGTTTCTGCGCATGTGACGGTAAAACCGTCACAGCCGTTCAGAAAAAATGAACAAATCTCTCTCATCGTGCCTCGAGCCAGCAGCCTCTGAAAACCCGTATTTATGCGCAAAATACGTCTTTTTTCGAGGTGCTGCTGCTCGAGGCGACGACGATGCCGTGTACCAGAGTCGATGCGGGTATGCCTGGGGGCAGGCAACCAAGCCTACACCTACGTTGGCCGCAACCACCAGCCTATAGGAGGCTGGTGGTCATCTTCACAACAATACCAGCTGATGGAGCCCAGGGCGGGCTACCTGGACAAAATGATGCTGTTTTGCCCTTGTCAGACCCACCCCGTCACACACATACCCCGCGGCACCGAAGGAGGGGCCCGGGGCCCGTGTTACACTCACGACGGATGCGGAAAACTTGCCGAGGCCCTCGCCCCGGGTGAGCGAGGGCAGACGGAAATAACACGCGGAATTCTGCACTTTTGCACTGAAATGCGGTGTTTGGGGTGGGAAATGGCAACAGCCGGTGCCCGCGGACCTCGTGCTGCATCCAAAGCCCACCCCCAACAGCTATGCACGCGATCCTAAGTGCCCCATCCCGGGGTACCCTTCACACCCGCATGCCCCGCAAAGCCACAACACAGTTGCCGACCCGGGTGTGCCAGGATGATGCCGCGGAGACGATGAAGACCAGATGATGCAGGAGCCCTGCCAACGATGCCGTGCACCCGGGGATGTCACCACAGGGCTATTTGCCATCCGGGCAGTTGCCCCATACACAAATAGCCCCTTATGCTGCGTGGCACAGCTGATGCGAGGTTATTGGTGCATGCAACATTTGTTGCATGCACCCGAGATGCACCAGCTCACTGCCAACACCCGCACGATCGCGCACACACCTAGGGGTGCTACCCACACCCGGACAAGCACGCACGACGACACCGAGACACCCGGGTGACCCCGAGAACAACGACGACGATGATGACGATGTGCACGCGGGCTCGCGCAGACAACACACTGCCGGTCTGCTGCTGCCGGCGCGAGGGCGCTGCCAACGGGTATACCTACCTCAGGGTAGGTTATACCGCATTTTGCCGACCCGGGGGCCCTGATGATACCCGGACATCCACCGCTGGGTGGAAAATGGTATGCAGACGACACACACAGGCCATTATGTATGTGTGTGGACATGTAGGAGATTGCCTAGGCAGACTGCGAGTGAATATTATTGCCGTGATGACTGCCCATATAGGTATAGCGTTGCCGCGACGAGTATATATAGGTATATATATATACTCGTGGGCCTGATTGCATACCGTGAAAGTACGAAAAAAGGAGGCAATTCGCTCCGAGTCGCGCGCTTTTGAAATTCAAAACGGGCGATTGTGCGCGACCCGTGGCCACCGCATTCACTACAACTGGCGTACTGTGCAGCAGACGGCGAATCTTCGTAAGGGTCAAACTCGAAAACCATCGCTCAAATGTGGCAACAATAAGCGAGAAAGTTGTAGAACTTGTACAAACGAAGAGTTTGAGTGGTCGTGAGCCTAAATCCGAGCAAATTTGAGCTAGTTGAGGCGATTTCGAGATTTGGCGTGCTTTTAGCATAGGCGTCGCAGCCGCCACTCAAGCCGCGGGCTCGCATCCATTCTTTCGAGCTCCGTGAATCTTTCATATTTGCTCAGATTGATATCCAGAACAGCTCAAAATCTTCGTAATTAAATTTCCAACAACTTTGTCGCTTACTGTTAGCAGGTTCAAGCTACGGTTTTCTCCTAAATTGACGAAAACCCCGTCTGCGCCTATGCTGTGCCTCGCTGTGCACGCTCAATATTGTCATTGGCATGGCGCAGCATGGCATCACCCTGGCAGTACGCCAGTTGTACTTCCAAAGTCAGTCACTACGTGGCGCTCCGCTGAATCTCGGAGCGAATAGCGAGTTGCGCAGAGCCTTCACGCTTACATATGCTTGCCGTGGGTGCGAGTGAGATGGGATAGGCAACTGGTGGAGGCAAGAAAACAGTGCCGTACCCACAATCAAGCAGAATTCTGCCGTGAATTTTGTATCTCGCTGACGATTTGCTGCCTTGCGCTCGAACGCATAGTTCATAATTTGCCGCGCCCCAGCCACCAGAGGGCGATGTTGGCTTTTCGCGGATTTTGGGAGCCAATCAAAATTATTGCTGCCGACCAATCAGAGAGCTTCATTTATTGAGAAAGGAGAAGAGCTTTGCCGGCAGGAAGCCGGCCATTGTGCCACTTGTTGGATTGCCTTTAGAGTAACCACACGTTTCTTGCGTCTTTGCCTCGTGCTCCAAAGTTTTTGCCGTCAGCCCCCCAGGAGTCCAGGGTTGCTCACTCGACGACAAGGGTCGAACATTAAGATTATTTGAAGGAAGTTGAGGATTTGTTGCCAGAGTTGCCAGGATGTCGCATCATAGCGGTGAGTGGTCTTGATTTTTCTATTAACAATTGGTGAATTTTCTCGCGCGTCCCTCGAGAGCCTCGTGCGCGCGTATTTGCCATCGTCGGGCTTTGCCGAACCGGACTCCTGGGGAGGCTAACGGTGCTGGAGTGCACCCTGATAATCTGCCGAGACTCCAGCACACCCGGGCGTGTCGTGATCACCCAAATTAGGTGTGGGAAATTCGCGCGGGGGCAATTAGACATTTTTCCTCGCGTCGCGAGCGTGGCGTGGAAATTGCCGCGGAGCAGCCATTGTGAGTGGGTTTCGGAGCAGCGTATTCTCCCTCAATTTCGAAGTCCAAGTTTTGTCAGAGTTGCCGAGACAGTGTGCCGAATTAGTGGAGTGAATTTTCGTGTATTTTCAGGAAATTTTGAGGGACATTTTGAGGACAATTTGATATTGCCTAATTATGAATCTTTAGCGAATTTTAGAATCATTTTGCGAGTATGTTGTTGCGAAGGAATTGATATGTAGATTGTTGTATCGACCGCGTAGAAGCAGCGTGTACAGAATATATTGCCGAGATTATTTTATTATAAATTGCGATTATTATTTCGAGTGTGAGCGTTCCTCCCCCCTTCCTCTTCCCAATTTTAGGTGAATATACGGTAAGTGGACGAGACTTGGAGAAAAGCTGTGTTCCAGAGCGATTTCAAAGTTGCGTTCGCCGATTATTGCGCGAGATCTGCGATTGTAGGCCGAGAGTCCTGATTAAATAAATAAGTGTGATAGGTAAAATCATTTGCCACGTCACACGCATGTGCAGAAAACAGACGATTTCCATAAGCCTCGAAAATGGATTTGTGATAATTGGCAAAAATAGGCGTTACAACGCAAAAAAGGAATCCGGGAGTATTTTTTCCAAAAGAACACAAAATTTTACATAAAATATCAAATCAATTTTCAGAATTTTGAGAAATTGGGTATTCGAGAAATTTAATCTTCTATGTTTTTCACTCTTTTGCCCGATAAAATCACCCAAGACATCAGAATCAACTTCATAAGACCGATTTTCATAGGTTTTCCAAAGACCTTTCGAATGCTGCACACCGCATCTCTGTATCTCTAAACGAATTTGAGAAAAGTTCATTTTATTGAAAAGAATACCCTAAATTTTTTGTTGGGAATAATTCAAAAGGATTAAGTAATGTACGTTGAAGGTACCTGGAGAATTTTTTTGGGACCCCATAGGTAGTGAAAAGTTCATATTTTGTACAATAGAATCGATTTTAAAAGTCAAGAAAAAAATTCAAGACATGACCCTTTTTCGTAGGTCTGTTTCGCGCGGAACTACTCATATCACATTAAAGGATGCTCATTTACCTTAATCTCAACCTCACTCTCATGAAAAGTTCCTTTTTACTCATCTTCATAGATGAGAGTCAATAATTTATATCAATATCACTCTGAAAAAATATGAAGAGTTGTACATTCAATGGCATAACCTCCAAGGAATAAGATTTGTTCACCTAATTGTGACGATGATAATCACCCTTATCCTGATTGCACTATCACAATTGAGAGATAAAGAACAAAAAAAAATTAAAAATAATGGATATCACTCTCATTAGCATCTGTTGTCTCTATATATGTATCTTGTGGGGAAAGTATATTACTGTAATTTTCCTTTCCAGTTGGGAGGTTATACCTAGATGTCACCACATACACAATCAATCAATAATAGATCCATGGGATGATCCAATATCACCAGTAACATAAACACTTAGTCATCATGTCGTTTACATCACATCACAGTCAATTTCACTAGTCAAAATAGTCTTTTAAAAATAACATAAACTTCCTCTCTCAATATGGATCAATCAAAAAGTTCTTGTGATAGTGCAATTAGAATAATAGTGATTACCATCGTCACAATCAGGTGAACAAATATTATTCCTTGGAGGTTATGGCACTGTATGTACAACTCTTCATATTTTTTCAGAGCGTTATTGATATAAATTATTGACCCTCATCTATGAAGACGAGTAAAAAGGGACTTTTTTATGAGGGTGAGGTTGAGAGATTAAGATAAATGAGCATCCACTGATGTGATACAACCGTGTGTTTTAGTTCTTATATTGTATGTGTAATTCATAATTTTTAGACCTGATGAGGACAGCAGAGTAACCGTCGAAACGTTGTCATAAATAAGCACCAATTGACTCGCAAATCAGCTGCAGTATGATTGTAATTGTCGATTCAAGCGTGTTCTTCAACATGGATAAGGTTTGCTTTTTACAACGTGGTAGCTGGTCGCTCCGCAGAACTTTGCCAAGCCACATTGACTCTTGGGGCAAGAAGTCAGGAGCCTATGACAATGGAAGAAATGAGAATCCTTATATCACAACTAGAAGCAGAAAGAAAGACAGACTCGAGAGTAATGGACCCTGGGAGATCAGACAGTGGGAACGCTGAGTTCGCTCCATATGACCCAACTGTGTACGCATCCACAAGGTACAGACCAAAACGAGGCAACGAGGATCGTTGATCGATGCAATTTGGACGGACACTATGCTCACCAGTGTCCTCCCATCCCATTGGGTCTACGGTTCTGTTATGTGTGTCGTCAGGACGAAAACCACATTGGCAAGCAGTGCCCTTTGAAGCACTTAGTTGACTACAAATTGGTAATTTCTGAATTTTGTAACATCACACCCCACTCACACAGCAGACCGAGTAAATCTAGAAGGGCTAGTTGGGCTAAGGGAAAGGGAAGGGGTGGCAGTTAGGGTGGGCCGGAAAAGGGTTTTTTCGAAAATCGATACGCCCTAGCGTGGAAATATTGTGTTTGTACATATGGATGTGGAAAAAATTTTGCTGGGCGCTGAGAAATGAGAATTTAGGTCCAAGCAAGAGCCATCAAGCTTTTATCAAAATTAACTCAGGTTTGGATGGGAATGTGCCTGATTCGGCACTTTTTTCTTCCTAGCTTTGCTCGCATTTCTGGCGCATCCAAGCATTTTTCCACGTACTTGAACTCATTTTATATCTTGTTCCAGAATAAGCTGAAGTACGTCCAATTTCGACTAATCCGAGCCTATCTATCTCAATTTTTCCAAAAGGGATCATTATTAAAAATTCCAAAAATAAAGTGATTCTCCCTTCAAACTTCGCTTGTATTTCTGGTGCATCTGAACAGTTTCCAACGTACCTTAGCTCATTCTAAAACTCGTTCCGAAACCTGCAAAATGAGCCAAAGTACGTCCAATTTCGACTAACCCGAGCCAATCTCTCTCAACTTTTCCGTTTCGTGTTTTGAAAAGAGTGAGGCGGGAGGGGCAAGTCGCTTATTTTCGGATTTTTCAAAACTAATCCCTTTTTGGAAAAATTGAGATAGATTGGCTCGGGTTAGTCAAAATTGGACGTACTTTGGCTCATTTTGTAGGTTTTGGAACAAGCTTTGAAATGACCTGAAGTACGTTGGAAAATGTTCAGATGTACCAGAAGTGCGAGCAAAGTTAAGAATAAAAAAGTGCCGGATGAGGCACATCCCCATTCAAACCTGCGTTAATTTTCATGAAAGCTTGATGGCTCTTGCTGGGACCTAAAATCTCATTCCTCAGCGTCCCGCAAATTTTTTTTCACACCTATATCTACGAACACAACATTCCCACGCTAGGGCGTATCAATTTTCGGAAAAAGCCCTTTTTTTGGCCCACCCTAGTGTGGTGGCGCTAAAGGTCGTGGTGAGGGAGCAGGACACATCTCTAAGAAGCGGAGTCACATAGAAACACCAGGACGAGCCAAGTAGGTTGCTGCTCGAGCTGCAGGTGATGAACTCACATGTACTCCACAGAACGACACTCATATGAACTTCATAGCAGACTCGGGTGCTACACAATACTTCATGAACGAATCGATACATCTACAGAACTTCACTAGAAGCACCGGTAAATTCATCAGAAGCGCGAACGAAAATCAAACAGCTGACATTGAGATAGACAGCAAGGGAAATTTAATCTTGGAGTCAAATTGTAATAATGACACAATCTTATTATCAAACGTGGTAGCAGCAGCAAATCTCTCGGAAAATCCCATTTCACTTAGACGTTCTGCTGATCTAGGATTGGGGACTCACCTAGACGATAAAAGACTCTCAGTTTTCGATAAAATCTCAGACGTAGAATTCTTAACCGGTACATACGTTGAACCCGAATGGATAATCAGTCTAGAGGTTTCATGAGATGAAGGCACGGGAGAAGAACGCAAAAATGACTTACATGTTTATACCTATAACACGTGAACAGGTACCTTAGACGATCATCTTCAGCAATCCCAGGCGGATACTCTTGATATTAGCGAGCCGGTAGCCCGTTGCCTACGAATATAGACGTAAAGGACTCCGCAGGGATTGGGAGGGAGGACAAGGAAGAGTTCGAAGGCTCATTTCAATCATCAGATGATATAGACTTGGAGGAGAATGAATCGGATACAAATACTGTGGACCTAGAAGCCGATCAGAACGAGATCTGTTTAATACGTTGTGGAGAAAACAATTAGAAACGATGTCAGAGTCAAAGTCCAAAAAGTTAGATCCAGATATGCTCTGGCATATACGGATCTAGGACATGCCTCACTCGAATACCTTAAGAAGCTGAAGAAGACAGAACCTTGTCTCAAGGACGTAAAATTTACCGAGTCTATTGAAGACTGTGGAGTATGCATTTTAGCCAAAATAAAGAAGCTACCTTTCTTGCACACTTTTCTAGGGTGAGCTTCGAAATTTCTTTTCGAAATCTTGTGAGGCAAATGACCCCAACACGCCCTTCATCAAGTCCGCCAGAAACAGTTTTGGTCTACTCCAATAATTTGAAATTAGCTTTTGCTAATTTTGAAATGGTATCCAGGATCGGTCCAAATCGCTTCATTTTCTCATATAATTACATAACATTCATGAGAAGATTCGCAAGTTCAGGCATCGGTGCCCATTCTTGAGATCTGTATATCGGGCCCAACTAGTACTATAGTTACAGGAGCTTACCTTAGAAGAGTGTGTGTATATTCCATCAAGAGATATATTAAAACTCTTCTGAATTCTCGTTGAAGTTTTCAACTTTCTCGAGTCTTGTGTAATGGTTATGATATGTGATTATATACTTATAGATGGAGATACTATCTCAACATATCTAAAACAGAAAGAGCAAACGCTTCTTTTGAAGTCATCAATTTTGAGTTATCTAGGGAGAAACTGCGTGAACAATGGGAATAAAAATCTTTCCCATGTTGAATCGACAATAATCACGCTGCAATAGATTATCTATGCCTAGAAATGAACAGAAAAATAAAAAGAAAAGAGTTTAAAAGATAAAAAAATTTCTGCGAGGGTATCGAACCCTGACCGCGCCGCGTCGGCAAAACGACAGGGCGAGCGCTTTAGCGCGCACGATCATGAATCGGTTTGAATTACCTGATATATAACTTGCATATAAAGCGCTAACCCCTCCGGGGCTTGAGTTCAACTATTGAGAATAAGATCTCAGATACAATGAGTGATTACATTATGGCATGATTGTGATTACATTAGAGCCGTGGTGAATTATTTCCATCAATGCATGGTGTTTTGATTTATTCTCAAAATTATTATGTGCGTTAGCCAGCGGGCGGGCGGCGAGAGCGGCGTGGAGTAGCGCCGACCAATCAGAAGCGGCGAGAGAGGCAGGAGAGGCGACTCTTAGAGTTTCTGTCTCTCTCGGTCGATGTACGACGGCCGGCGCACGGAACCCACAGTCTATCTCTTATATGTCTATGATTCAAAGTGAGTAGGAAATTCGCTACTTGGATAACCTACTTGGATTACCACTCAGACCATGTTGGTAATTTGGACCCTTCCGTGCCCATTTTGGCTAACTGGTAAAAGCCTTGTCCAACACAGACCATGAGGGTAGAAACTTACGTGCGAAATCTGTATATTTTTTCCTTTCGTGAAATATATCCTTCCCCCCTCCATTTACTTTTTTCAAAAGTATAACTTGGCGAGTATGAGTTTGTTCCTCAAAACTTATTGATTTTTATCAGGTTTTCACAGTAAAAATGATGATTGATTCGAATCAGCTATATTACATAGTTTCAACTCTTGAAAGGAATGAAATCAAAGGAACTATATCGAGTTTTTCTGTAAGTTTGAAAGACCAACCATTTTCCGGGCAAAATACTTATGGCATTGTTTCAACTCGTGAAAAGAATGAAATGAATAAGAAACCATGTCGAGAGTTTTTCGAACAAGTTTGATTGTATAAGGTGATGAATTTCGGAAATTTTGCACGGTCTTTCTTACTCGTTGATTATTGAAACCAGAACTTGAATGAGAGAAATTGAAGAAGTCAAGTATAGTTGATTGAAGAATCACGCTAATTATTCTCGAAATTGTAGATTTTCCTTTGAAAATGTGGAACGAATAATCACTCGTTACTCTCTCATGTATTATATGAACTATCATATAAGAGCCACGAGTGATTATTCGCTCCACATTTTCAAAGGAAAATCTACAGTTTCGAGAATAACTAGCGTGATTCTTCAATCAACTATACTTGACTTCTTCAATTTCTCTCATTCAAGTTCTGGTTTTAATAATCAACGAATAAGGAAGACCGTGCAAAATTTCCGAAATTCATCACCTTATACAATCAAACTTGTTCGAAAAACTCTCGACATGGTTTCTTATTCATTTCATTCTTTTCACAAGTTGAAACCATGCCATAAGTATTTTGCCCGGAAAATGGTTGGTCTCTCAAACTTACACAAATACTCGACATAGTTCCTTTGATTTCATTCCTTTCAAGAGTTGAAACTATGTAATACAGCTGATTTGAATCAATTGTTACATCGGAGCAATCTAATTTAAAATTTATTTTGACGCCGATTTAAATAATTTCGAGTCTGGGAGTGACCCCAAGGACTCGGGAAACTTTTGTATCCGAGAAATTGAACGTTGAAATGCTTCAAACATACAAGGTTGTCGTGAGAAAAAAAACGAAGAAACCTTAGCTTGCGGCGAATTTTCCAACACTTTTGGACCTGAAAACCTCCTCAATGATTGGTTCTGGAAAAATAACTCGGACAAAAGTGTCGAGTATTTTTCCTCCCACAATCGTTAGGAGGTACGTAATCTCAGGAATTAATTTTTCTATAAATCACGCTTCACTCGTGACGCGGAACTAGAGTTTTGGGATTTAGGTATTCACGACACTTGGAAGAAAAATGATTTTACAACGCGCTGGAATATATTAGGGTGAAATAATTACTCACTTTTGGTTGGATGATGAAAATCGGTGAAGATGTTTATTCGTAAAGCTGTCCCTGGACCCACTCGTTACAGCTCGCGGTGTTGGGTTTGGAAGGTAGCGATCCCAGGCTCCTCCCCAGGATGTTGTGCCAAGAAAACGGTTGAATTTGGTTACGAGAAAAATGCGCGGTCGAGACATCGGAAGAAAATTCTAAGTTCAGCAATTGGAACTGTGAAAGAACTGCTCTAGAACTGGTCAGGTCGGCACCCAGGAGCAGAATGAAAAGCGGAGTCCCGCGCGGAGACCCGATGATTTTTGGACGGAAACTGCATTTCCCGGAGAGGGAAAGCTCAACAAAAGGGCGGAATGGCGGGGTAGAATCCTACCCTGTAATTGGTGTTCATAGTCTTTTGTTAGCCCAGGCCTCCGCGCTCAAATGGATTCGGCATCAATAGAAAAGGCGTGGGCCCTATTCATGACTTTAGAAGGAGGGTTGAACTTCATAGTTTGGGGGCAGCAACATCTTGGAGAGGGGCCTGGTGGGACGGACAATTTGGTTCCAGCAAGTGGCGCCTATTGCGCTAAAAGTTGGTACTATGAATATGTTGGGTCCTGGTAAGTGGCGCTCATTGCGCTGGATATCGGTACTAGGAATGTTGTATGTCCCGACGAGTGGTGCCCTACAGTGCTAAAAATACTTACTATCCAGACATTTTCTGGCGTATACTTCTTGTTAAATATTTCCATGTTTTAATATTCAGCACATGTATTTTTAACATATCTAGATGTTTATAATAAAATATTCGCAACACCATCCATTTTTACGCCAGTTTTCATTTTCATTCTTGGATTCGGGAGTATATGTGGATATCTCTTCACATTCGATATCGTTTACTGCGGTTTGCTCAGATTACAAAGATTACAGGGAGCCTCTCGCAAAAATAGAATTCACACTCTTAAAAACAACTAGGTTAAGATTATAGGTTGATTATAATTTGCACTTCACCATACATCTATCTCGATTTTCCGAATCGGTACATCCACTTCAAAGAATTTTTAGTCAGCAGAAATGCATCGACACAAAGAAGATTTCTAAGCCCAACAAAAGATCATAAAAGTGAACTTTCGAATTTCGGGAAGGTTCTTGTCTTTGTGCCTACACGCCTCTGCCTCGTAAAAACTATAAACTTTTCCGGCCCCGCAAGACTTCTGAAGGTTTTTCGGCTGTTAACCTAAAAAAAACTCTTTCATGCTATTGTTGCATTATTGATTTGAAAAGGCCGAGGGATAGTGTGGTCGATAATAAACATGATTTAGTTCTATGTCTAAGGTTGGATTTTTTTTTGTTTAAGCGCAGCTGCAACTTTCCGGTTGATTGTTTCGAAAGGTCTAAAGTGCATCGCCGCCCGAGGTTTTATTGCCGACATGGCAAGTTTATTATCAATTTTGAATCTAAAAAGTGAAATTTAGTATCCGGCAGTTTCTGGCGGCCTCGATCTATTTTTATTAGGGAGTTTCGGAATCTTTGTCTCACGCAGTGGAGCACGTAGGCGATAAATAAATTGTTGGGTGAAAACGAGGGAGTTTTTCTATTATTTTGGGAACGACAAACTGGAATTTTTATTATTTGTCGGTATTTCTTTGTATAGGTTAGGCCACCAGAGGCGAGGGGTGACGGTGTGCGACCGGTTGTGGGGGAAGGTGGGATGAGGCTAATACGCATCAGTGGATTCCAAAGACGGTAACATGAGTTTTTGCATAGGGTTAGGTGCTTAGAGGGTCAAATTTGCATATTGGGACTCATTTTTCAGTATATAGTACTGATATCGCCCAGTTGTGTCAACTGATACATGGTCACATATGGGGGGTGGTAAACCCACCCACATGGGGTGTTTTGACCCGCCGTACGGTGGAACCAAGTATCAGGAGCGCAGGAACATCGAGTAGGTATACAATACGGCTGAGCTGCCCGAGAGTATGGAGTCAGAGAGAGAGAGAGCTATATATTCTCTCTCTCACACCTCGAGTCACGTGGAGCAGCTATATAGTGCACGATGCGAGGCCCGGTAAGCGTGTCGGCAGAGACTCGCGCCCTTGCCACTTTAGAGAAAGCCTAGGAAAAGACGATGGGGAGATCGTCTGGGCTAATGTGTGGGCGCCGAGACGAGAAGGGCGATGTTGTGCTATACGCATGCACCTTCCTTCCCCCCTTCCGCTCCTCTCGTCACCAGCCTCGCGGGGACCCACGTGAGCCCGACCGCTATACTTTTCATCGCCGCGGAGTATTTCTCCATCTCGATATCACACAATCATCATTTTTACTGTGAAAACCTGATAAAAATCAATAAGTTTTGAGGAACAAACTCATACTCGCCAAGTTATACTTTTGAAAAAAGTAAATGGAGGGGGGAAGGATCTAATTTTTTTCTTATGAAAATCAAAACAAAGAAAACAACTTCCTTATCGGATTCCGCGTTGAACCGTTGATTGAGACGGACGTGTTTACGTACTGCGCGCTCACGTGTATTTACACTGGTTACCTTTGATTCATATGAGAGTGATGCTAGACAAGTAGCAAATTCTGGACTCTTTGTGATTACCCTCGGCTTTTCCTGAAAGCCGAGGCAACAAGTGCAGTGTGTTAAAGAACATTGAGTGCTTCTGACCGCAGGGGCACTCAAAAATCAAAACAACGATGTTTACTCAAAACCAACGTTCTCTACCTTCCTCCGCATCTACCTCAACAGGTGTAGTTTACTCACAAATGGCTCAAAAAGAAGATATAATCACACGAGATCAGGCAATAATTCTGGATTCGATTGAAGGAATTCCAGTCGCCGATTACGTACGCGCTGTTGCTACCGTAACAGCTCCAAACAACATAAAATTTGTATCGAGAATTTCTAATGGCCGCATCTGTTCATACTTGAAGACGAAGGAAGACGCTGATAAGCTCACATATCGCCGAGCTAAAGTCAAAATTGGTGAGCATACACTAGAAATCAGACCACTTATCTCAAAAGCCAAAAGGATACTCATTTCAAATGCTCATCCATTTATTACACACCAAATGATTTGCGAAGAGCTCAAAAAAGTCGGAGTTGGATTGTGCTCCAATATTACGTACGTCAAAGCCGGTGTGAACGATGTGGGTCTTACATACGTGTTAAGCTTCCGGAGGCAAGCCTACGTGCAACCTGAATATATCGAGAAATTACCAACTCACATCACCATCGAGATTGATAATCTACCGCACTACATATATGTGTCTGCTGAGACACGCACCTGTTTCTTGTGCAAAGAAGAGGGCCATATGTCAAAGCATTGCAAGAACGTTCAGCCTATTACCCAGAACAAACAAGATTTCCCTCCAATTGAAGAAAACCGAAATACGAACGAGAATCGAAGCTCTAATTCCATTGAGACAAATCCAATGAATGAGGCTGCATCCTGTTCAACCACCACCGGTCAAGAACGTAAGAGAACGCGCTCAACGACAACCTCTACAACCAGTGCTTCTGATGCTGCTACATCGGAAGACTCACTTTCTATGAAACCACCTCAGATGCCCGCCAAAAAATCGAAATCTAGCTCGACCGTGGCGGAGATAAGATCTCAACTAGGTGAAGCTAAAGCATACATCGAAAAGAATCAAAGTCAACTACCACTCAACTTTGACCAATTTGTCAAATTTCTGTGCGTTAGTCACGGAAAGTCCGATTCAACTTCCATAGCACTTGATCACACTGATGATATTCCGGCGCTCGTACGCATGCTGACGGAGGTGTGTGATTTCGCCGAGAATAATCTGAGAAGCCGAATGAAGAGAATTCGGGCTCGTCTGGACAAGCAAGACCCCAAGTGGAGTAAGAGTGATACAAGTGACATGAGTGATATTTCCTCAATTTGTGGTGATTCTGAAAGTGAGCCGTAGGAAAGTGACAATGGCAACAAACAAAAGACTGAAAATTATTTTTTGGAATTGTAAGAGTGTTAGCCAGCGATTAAGAGAACTACAAAGCAAACGAGACCAATTTGATGTCTTGGTCTGCGTCGAGTCTTGGTTGACAGATAAAGATGGAGAAGAAATCAATATCCCAAATTTCCTGACGTTCCGGAAGGACAGACCCCTAGGACGAGGAGGTGGTATCGTCATGTTTATTCGGAAATCTCTAGCGTATGTAGAAATTAACGATATTCCATCCCCTGACGAATCTGTAGAAATTTGCGGTATTAGAATCAACAATGTAAACCCCGCTTTTGATGTAATAGCATGTTACAGATTCCCAGGTCTCACTCTTCAACAGCACGACTGGAACCAAATTTTTATGAACGTAAAAAATCCAAATTGCTTGGTAATGGGTGACTTTAATTCTCATAACACTTCATGGAATTGCAATGAAACTAATTTAAACGGCGAGAGATTGGAAAGAGCAGCAGAGAACAACAACTTATTCTTGCATAATAATGATTCATTCTCTTACATTGATGTACGTCGAAACTATCGCTCGAACTTGGATTTAAATTTCTCCACCGTACAGAATTCTGATGTAGTGAACGTAAATATGTGCGATGAGACCTGGGGTTCTGACCACTTCCCCATATATATCGATGTTGATGTTGAGAAATCTTGCTACGAAGAGAAAACATTCAAACTTCAATCAATACGCACTGACTGGGAGAAATTTGCTGAAATTGCTGAAGATTCCTACCCATATTTTTTATCCCTTGAATTCGAGAAACTTTGAGCGAGCCAAAAATATGATGAATTTGTGAAGGTGCTCACAGAGTCCGTCAAGGCTAGCTCCCCAGTCAAAAAATGCGAAGGCATCGCCCAAATCGGAATCCTGTTCCCTGGTGGGACAAGGAATGTGATAGAGTTAAAAGACTTGGAAAAGCCGCATTCAAAAAATATAAAATAACTCATGAGCTAAGAGATCTAATTCAATACAAGAAGTACTGTAGTTTGGCTGGGAAAACTTTTAAGCCGAAAAAGAAAGAATGCTTTCGAAATTTTGCAAGCTCGATCAATTTTCGAACAAATTCAAAGTATGTTTGGGATAAATGCAAGATATTCAAGAAAAGTTGGATGAAAGTCAAACCGACCCATTCACCTAGTAATTTACAGAATAATGGTCCAGCCAAAGAGGCTATTAAAAAAATCAGTCCTCCTTGGGTCGAGACTGATCCTCAGCTTAGTCCTTCCCTTTCAGAAAATAACTTTTTTGATCGTCCCTATGACTTTGTTGAGTTCAACACAGCGCTTGCTCAAAAAAGTGAAGAATCAGCCCCTGGTATAGATGGAATCAATTTTGAAATCATCAAAAAACTTCCAATCAAACTGAAACTTTTACTCTTGGACATATTCAATGAAATGCATAGCAAAAGTGAATTCCCTGAAAGCTGGAAGCACTCATTTGTTCATCTTATCAGCAAAGCAGACGGAGGCCTTAGGCCCATTGCATTAACATCCTGCTTATGCAAACTATTTGAGACCCTTCTCAAAAATCGAATGCAATGGTGGATAGAAACTCACAATCTCATCCCTAGCAACCAAAATGGATTTAGAAAAGGCAAGTCATGCATAGACAATATAATTAGACTGACTATGAGAGTTGATGAGGCTTTTATTCAGAGAAACGAAGTACTAGCTTCTTTCCTCGATGTACATGGAGCTTTTAATGATGTCAATATCGATATTTTACTAGAGAAACTTTCACAACAAGGTTTTCAAACCAGTGTACTTGAATTCATCGAATTTTTGCTTCGGGATAGAATTATTCATGCAGACGTGCTGAAAGATGAAGTAAGAAAAGTAAACAAAGGCATACATCAGGGCGGCGTCTTGAGCCCCCTATTGTACATCTTATATGTTGCATGCATAATTGATAACCTTCCTAAAACGGTCATTGTTTCACAATTCGCTGATGACATCGCTTTGTATATCAAATGCAAACACCCTATAAGAGGAAAAATATTACTGAAAAAAGCAATCGAAACAATCCGTCAGAATCTTCTAGCATTAGGATTAGAATTATCCCCAAGCAAAACAGTCCTCTTGCATTTTAACGAAAAGAATATTAAACCAGGTAGTGTTGAGATAAGAGTACAAGATAAGATCATCAAATCGAGTGCTTCCACGCGCTTTCTGGGAATTACACTGGACCATAAGATGTCCTTTACGCCATATTTGAATAACGTTGGAAGAAAGTGCGAGAGAGCCTTGAATATTATTAGATTCCTTTGTGGCACGTGGTGGGGATCAGATCCAGAAACATTGTTAATACTGTATAAGAGCTATGTCAGATCTTTGATTGATTACGGTTCATTCATTTACGCTAGCACCAACAAGACGTTCATTGAAAAAGTAGAAAAGATTCAGTTTTCTGCCATCAGAATAGCTTTAGGCTACAGGAGAAGCACTCCCACCAATGTTCTAGTAGGCGAGTCAAAATTAATGATGATTGAACACAGGAGCGAGTTTCTAGGAAATTGTTATCTCTCCAAAATAATGAGCAACTTAGGTAGCTTAACGGCAAGAAACGTTCGTAGTTTTTGCAACATCAGTGAAAAGTATAAAAGAGAGGTGAATAGTGTATTTGGTCTATGTCTGAAGAATCTAAAGGTATGGTCAAGTAAACTAGAAACGTGCGCAAACTATGGCCCCGATTATGAAATTTCAAATGTCATCATTCCCTCTGACATTGAACTGGGCCAATTTCTTCGAGTGTGTACAAGTCCCAATGCCGTATTAAACGATTACTTGAACCAAAACGATACACTTGCGCTCTTCACTGATGGAAGCAAAATCAAACAGTCCAATTCGTGTCGATCGGCTGTTGTTAGCGGTAATTCCTCTATAGAAATATGTGAAAGTATTGACAAACAAGCTTCTGTGTTCACAGCAGAATGTGTTGCTCTGAACGATGCTCTAATGATTGCTAATCAAGCCCAAGATACGAATGTCTTCATTTTTTCTGATTCCCTTAGTGTCTTACAAAGTCTAGGATCCACAACCACCAAAATAAAAACAAATAGCTACATTCTCAACATCAAAAAATTGTACCATGAATTCAAAAATGTTAACGATGGCAGATATATACTGAAATTACATTGGATTCCATCTCACATCGGAATAAGTGGTAATGAAAACGCCGACCGCCTAGCAAAGAAAGCAACAGAAAAATACCTTCAGATATAAGAGTGGTACCTTTCACCGACTTATATGAATATTTTAAAGCCTCTGCGTTAGATAAAACACAAAGTCAATCTCTGACGATGGCCAAACGAAAGGAATTTCATATTTCACTAGCTTCTATCAGAATGTTAGCAAACCATGGTTCCACAATAAGAAACTTAAGCGAGATATTATTGTGACTGTAAATAGGATAAGAGCAGATCATTACAGTTCAGCTGCGTCCTTGGCAAGGGTCAAAATTATCAACAGCCCCTTGTGTAAATGTCAGTATGAGTACGAAGATATTGATCATATTCTATGACAATATCCCCTGTTCGATAAAGAAAGAGTGAACTTTATAAAAAACTTGGAAAAAATGAAACTGTATATTCCACTCAGAGCTGACATTCTCATAAGAGGACCAAATATACCCGCATGCCAATATATGATGCAATTTTTTAATGACTGTCAACGCAAAATATGAATCACCGTTGAATTTCCATCCCCAATCTAAACTGCATCTATTACAGAATATTGTTATATTTATCTTGATATAATTAGTATTTACGTATATGCATATTTTTTGTAAGCCGAAATGAACCTCTACGAGGTTTGCAGTGCTGAAAAAAAAACTTCCTTATCTGATCACAGCTTTTGAGGATCTGTTAATCACATATCCCTCTAGAATATAAATAATTATTTCACTCAGATCATCTTTTTGATCAAGTTGACTTGGAGCGGCTCTTGGTATACTTAAGAAATTCCCAAATATCATTCCACCCAAGTATTGATTCTATATTTTTGAACGAGACATTTCTCTTTATCTCATTCTAGAACTCACTTCATTTATAAGAAATTAGAAAATTTCCTTATCACAATCATAACATCAATGCTTGAACAACATTAGACATTCCTTATTCAGAGTGAAAGTTGGGATGTTATGATTGTGATTAGAAATCTCCTGATTCCTCATTGTTCAGGATATGTTTTAGAACCGGAAGATCAACATATCCCTGGTTACAAACATGATATCGATATTTGGAGTGAAATAGTATTGAGGAATTATACAAGAGGAGCAAAAGCCGCTCCAAGTCAACTTTGGTGACAAGAAAATTTGAGTGACATAGGTTTTGCTACCCCATATAAATATTTGATTCGCTGATAGTCAAAAGTTGTGAGCAGAATTTCAAGCTTCAACTCCTATAAAGTCCAGAAACCCATATTCCCATCTTATGGAGCGCTTGAATATCTTCTTTACATCACATCTCAACTCATGAATTACAACACATGATTTCAAACGTTCTTGGAGCAGCAATAACTCTGCTAGAACTTTTTAGTAATACTAAATGGACCCATGAGTTGCATGTATGATTATGACGATGAAAGAGTTATTAATCTGGATCTGAAAATTTGTGGAAGTGTGTGATAGTTCTATCAAGAGCGCTTGACCACTTGCCAATATTTCTTGTCACATACCAGCTCTCAAGCTTCTTACTTGATGACAACAATGAATAAAACTCAAAATCAGCTCAGAAGCAGTCAAAATAATAAAATGTATTGTCTGGTCCTCACAGCGATATCGACTCTGGATTGTCATATCAATAGACCAAGAGTAAGATAATGACCGCTCAATCTCTAATTCATTTAGATAACTCAGTGCATGCATGTAATGACATATAATCAATCACTGAAACTTCCCATCCAACTTTTGACTGAATGTTTAGAAAAAATAACCTGGAAAGCAATATCACAACTATCATCGCAGATGAAGTGACTTATTGGACCTCAAAGCCATATTCTCATATACTTGGCAAATGCTCCTTGATTCTTCTAAAGACATTTAGTACTGCATCACATACAAGACTTCAAACTTGCATCTATAAACTCCTAATCTGATGGGGCAAGGAATCCCAGCAAACATCTTGCACAGGTTTCCACAATATACTGCGTTTAAGAATACCTAACTCTCAATAGCTGCTTTTTCCATGAAAACATACACATTTTGCAACTATTTTGTCCAAACAAGATAATGCATGCACTAATTGAGATTGCGGCACCGCGAGGCATGGCGATGTAAGCAAAGCAGACGGATCTTCTCTCGCTCTTCTCTCTCTCCGCTCGTCGACAACTCTCGAATCGAAGCTGTGCGTTCGAGGGTCTAAACAAATCGAAGCTGCATTCGAGGTCTAAACAAATCGAATGGAAAATTTTTTGAGGTGGTGAAAATTGGCGAAGCGAAATAAAAGTCCCAGCGGTCAGAATCGGAGAATTGATGACACTAATAGTGAGTCCGTATCAAAACAGCGCTGAATAGAGAGGGAGGAGATGTTTGTGCACCCGGGTGGTTGAAATAAGTGAGGTGAGAAAAATAGAGTGAGGTTAGAAAACCCCCAATTCAAAGTATATAAGGCACAGCGCCTCGCTCGATTTTTTGTCTGCTCATCCTCGCCAGCGAGGCGCTATCGCGCCTCTTGATACAGATTTTCGCCCACGTAACTCAGCCATGCAGGTATTGGATGGTTTTTTGACCCCTCCTAGCTGGGCAAAATGTGAGGTCTTACCCACCTGGCAACTACCCACATACACCATAAGTAGGGAGGCCTAACTAGGTAAGCAGTTTTGGAAAACCGAGAAAAAGAATATTTTGATCAATGAAAAAAAGTTTTGGATCAAGTTTTGTTCAGATGAGGATTCATTTGGTCAGAAAATTTGATTTAGAAATTTTTAAATTTCAAATTTGAACTGCTACTCAACACGCACTCACTTGGGATCGAACCCCGGGCTTTCGGATTTGAAGTCGAAGACCTAATCCACTAGTCTGAAGTCCCGTAACACAGCCTATACACTAATAGCCCTATTTGAGCTACCAGGACCGGAATTATTACCCACTTGGTTGTCGATGAAATTTATCCACATAGCCCAAGTGGGTAATTATGTGTGTATCGTCCACGTAAAAGGTACATAAATTCTGCCCACTCCGCTCGGCTATGCAGGTTGCGGATGGCTTCTACCCACTTGGTTGTCGATGAAATTTATCCACATAGCCCAAGTGGGGAATTATGTGGGTGTTGTCCACGTAAAACGTATATCGATTCTGCCCACTCTGCTTGGCTATGCAGGTTGCGGATGGCTTTCACTCACTTGGTTGTCGATGATATTTATCCACATAGCCCAAGTGGGGAATTATGTGAGTATCGTCGACGTGAAATGTATGAGGATTTTGCCCACTTTATTTGGCTAAGGAGGTTGAGGATGGCTTCCACACACTTGGTTCTTGATCCACTTAGACCACGTGGGAACTTATATGGATATCGTCCACATGAAATCATCGGGAACCAAGTGTGTGAAAGCCATCCTCAACGTGCATAGCCAAGTGGAGTGGGTAGAATCAATATACATATTACGTGTACGATACCCACATAATTCCCCACTTGGGCTACGTGGATAAATTTCATCGACAACCAAGTGGGTAAAAGCCATTTTCAACCTGCATAGCCGAGCGACGTGGGCAGAATATATGTACATCTTACGTGGACGATACACACATAATTCCCCGCTTGGGCTATGTGGATAAATCTCATCGACAACCAAGTGGGTAATAATTCCGAGCCTGGTAGCTCAAATAGGGCCATTAGTGCATAGCCTGTGTTACAGGACTTTAGGCTAGTGGATAAGGTCTTCGACTTCCAATGCAAAAGCCCGGGGTTCGATCCCAAGTGAGTGCGTGTTGAGCAGCAGAGTTCCAATTGAAAATTCAAACATTTCTGAATTGAATTTTCTGACCAAATGAGCCCTCATCTGAACAAAGCTCAATCCAAAATTTTCAAAATATTTACCAATATGATTTTTTTCGGTTTTCAGAAAAAAATCTTGCCTAGTTACGCCTCCCTACTCATGGTGTATGTGGGTAGTTGTCAGGTGGGTAAGGGCTCACATTTTGCTCAGCTAGGAGGGGTCAAAAAATCATCCAATACCTGCATGGCTGAGCAAAAATCTGTATATATTTTACGTAGGAAAAAATCCCACGTAAGTTTCTACCCACCTGGTCTATGTGGGACAAGGCTTTTACTACCTAGCCTAAATGGGCACGGAAGGGTCCAAATTACCAACATGGTCCAAGTGGTGATCCAAGTAGGTTATCCAAGTAGCAAATTTCATTCTCACTCTCACCACTTATAAGTGGGTAAGCCCATGCGGGGAATTTTTTTCATACGGTACACTAGCTAACAGTCACGCGAGTAATGCTGAATTCGCCATATATTCTCAGAAATCAAGATTTTCTATGGATTTTAAAATTATATTACCCTTTTGCACCGATTTGACCATACCAAATTGACGAAATTGTGAATCTGAGACACGTCTGACCTCTCTGAATGATGAGAATTGATATATGCTGTACTTGAAATAGACCCAATTCGCACCAAGGAACAACAGCGACGTTTTGATAAATATCGCAGTTGCATGATTCTCATCAATATGTAGTCTTCTTTCACGTGGACTTTTCACTCTGTAACTTACTTGAAATTATAATTGATATCTGCGGCGCATCTCTCCTCTGATCTCTCGTATTCAAAAATGTGTCACGTCATCCGTGCGCTCTAATGAGCTACCCTCATAAACGCATCGTGAAATCTTTTCGTCTGTCATGTAAAATATCAAAATAGCTACAAATTGATAACCCTCATTTCACATTTTTGATTCTCGGCGTGAAGATGATCATTTAGAAACTTGGATGGGAGAAATCGGACAACTTTGAGTTTCGCAATTGATTCACAACGTTATCATTTTCATTAACAGATTGATACTGAAAGTGTGATCCGATTCCTTCCATTCGAGATTCTAAATGATCGTGATTTCCAATAGTAGAATTGGAATCATACGTTTATAACTGTTTCAATATTTTCGAAAATAGACGGAAGGATTTCACGACACGTTCCTCGACTCGTTTCTCGAGGTTTATTACCCCAATAATTTCTGGGCCGTCTTCACCTTAATCCGGAGACAATAAGCCTCTCGCGGAAAATCCGAATCGGGCTCCGTCTTCGCTGGTCGCACCTGGTCGTAGGTACCTGTAATTTCCAGCCCCGGCTGATGGCAAGGAGATGTTCGACCTCAGGTATGCGAAACTATAACCAATGTCACGCAGCCGCATATATTACTCGATATATATCTTGTTACCTGCTCCATTTTAGTTCAAATTTCTTTTTCGGTCTCAATCTATGTTGTGGTGTATCTTAGATTATGTGGTGCTCTGTTTCTGACTTTTGTTTTTATGAAATAATTCAGTCTTAGGGGAATCAAGCATTCCATTTCTATTCCGTTGAATGCGAATTAGAGCATAGGCCACACCCAATGGAAGTCGAACTGCTCGGGCCTAAACTTTACTCTTGATGTATACTAACTATATAGGTGTTTGAGGTCATTCAACAATGGATACTTGGATCCTTTGAAACAGATCAAATATGTAGATTCAGGAATTCAATCATGGTTTTACTAATATGGTAGCAAAATTACGGGATATTTATTTTCTACTCATTCTACCCGTGAGAGAACTACTCAAGAATCACGAAAACGAGTACTGACAGGGTGTTGCGATCTTCAAATGCAAGTTCATTCAATTGTAACACGAGGCATGCGCAGTACTGTACTTATTGATGATGAGAAAGAGTTGAGAAGAATCTTAAAAAAACTCCTACATCCACTAAGCCAAACGACGTGGGAGAGCTCGGCGTAGTGTATGAGAGATAGAATTTGGGAGACCGATAAAAAAGAATCGCGCGGAGAAGAATTCCACGATGCATGAGAAACTATGCGTGCACTGCAGGCCGATTTTGGAAATTGATTGTCTTTTACATCATCCATCAAATAATGGAACAAGATGATTATTTGAAGATAAGAGGAATGCTTTTGCAGATTTTAATTCTATTCCATAACTTACTTCCTGAGAATAGTATCAACTTTTGATCGAATAGAGTTCAATTGGCAATATAAATACTCTGAAACTTGTGAATTCAACTTGAATTTTTGCAGGCCCAAAGAATGTGCAAATACAGGGGATAACAATTAATCTGCCTTAACTTTAGCACAGCATGCATGTACAATATACCGTTTTATTCTTGTGGTATTTTGAACTTAGGCTCCCTAACTTGATACTTCATGATATCCGCGAGGATGACGTCGCACACATCATTCTCGAGACAATTTTATATACGGCTACCCGAGGGCGAAACTCTGCCGCACGTGTACGGTAAATTCTGTCATTCTGCGTCTGAGTTCCCTATCGTAAATGGTCCAGGATGGTCGTGGAGTTAATAGGTTAGTCCACTCGGAGTCTGTCGCTAGATGCCATTATGTGATGTATATAACAAGGCCCATCGAGGCCATACCACGGCAGCCGTGTAACTGCCTGATGCCAAAGAGAACCTTCCTCCCTATATGGATCATGGATGACTGCGGAGTGCATGCGCAGTAGGCGCATTGGTGGCTCCGAAAGCGTCTGATATGTTTGTAATTCATTCCTAATAAACAAATGACGCTCCAGTCATTGTGAGAATGTAGGTAATTGGAATAGCCGTGGAGGAATTATTTCAGACATCTCCGGAGTCTAGAATCAATTCCTTCAGTGAGATATCGCCTTCACAAGTCAGCTATTGTTTACCAATTTCTTATAAATGAACAAAAGCGGAGGAGAATCCCTATTGGAAAATATCATGTAATGCGCATGACATAAAATCATGATGTCACGTTTTCTAGAAAACATGAGTAATAAACTTGTCAATTCGTGACATGTATCGGAAGGAGTAACATGGCATCATGAAACCTTGTCATGAAGTTTTGTCATAAATTCTCGTCATGATTTTCCGGATTCTCCGTGGCCTAGGCCATGTCATGGGCAGTTGTCATGGAACTTCACCATGAACTTTTGTCATGAATTTACACATTTTTTTCATACTTTGAGGCATGTCATGGGACCTTGTCATGATCTTCTGTCATGAATTCACAAATTTTTTACATGCTTTGAGGCATGTTATGGGGGCTTGTCATGATCTTTCGTCATGAGTTTACACATTCTTTACATACTTTGAGGCATATTATGGGGGCTTGTCATGATCTTTTGTCATGAATTTACAAATTTTCTACATGCTTCCCCTGCCTGAAGGAACTGAGTCGGCTTAGCTATAGTTTCAGATAGCCGACTCGGCTCCATATATAATTTTCTCAAAATTCGTTGTTTGAATTTGAACGCATTATTCAGCTCCCGTGATGAGAGCGAGGTAACGATTTATACTATTAGTATCGGGTGCAAATTTCTACCAATGGAGAATGTTGGATTCCAATTCATCAGATCTGGGCCGAGACCAACGGCTCGCCTTTTCTTCGTTCTCTCGCCCTCATCTCGCGGCGTGATATTTGGCAGTAGCTGCAGGATCGTCGCGCGGACAACTTCCCGTCCGTGCTCAGGCTAATTGCGCACGATTACGGACGCGCCGGTGCCCACTCTAATTGATTCACTCTTACGCGTCTCATCATTTAACAATTGTCCCACACTCTTTTCATTTATTGAAGATTCAGTTTTATTGAATCTCGGTTGTTGTGACTGTGTTTCTCCCGGATCCAAGTAAAATCGCTTCCACTGCCACCATAGTCGAGCTCTTGCTCCAACATTTGTGTCTAGATCGCAACTAAAAAAGGCAGTTGTATGGACAAAAAGTCGATGATTAAGGGTGAACCACAAAAAAAGAAAGAAAAACATTTGAGCCAAGTTTTCCCAAATTCGGAAATTTCGGCCGAGACTGCGGTACGAACCCACGACGTTTGCGTAGTTTCGACTCAAAGTCCGACACCTTACCTTGGGGCCAGCAAGGAAGGTTGGATGGCGAGTGTTAAAGAGCTTACATAAGGTGTGGGTCACTATAGCTATACCTGAAGTACACTTGAAGTGTAGCGGTCTGTTCGCTATAACTATTATACATGGTAAGCGCTTCATTGCTCATATATACATTCATGCACTCATCATATATAATGATAGCGAGCAGAAGATTGTCGCTCCCCGCATTCAGACGGCGAGCGAGCGTGGAGTCCAGCATGGGCACTGGACTCTATTCACCAACTTAGGATTTTCTCTCAATTTTGCTATTGTTTAGGGAAGGACTTGGGAAGTACAAACAATCGACATGGCGACTCCACGCTTGCTCGCCATCTGCATGCTGTGAGCGACAATCTTCTGCTCGCTATCATCATATATGATGAGTGCATGAATGTATATATAAGCAACGAAGCGCTAACTATTATGTATAATAGTTATAGTGACCAGCCCGCTACACTTCAAGTGTGCTTCAGGTACAGCTACAGCGACCCACACCTTATGTAAGCTCTTTAACACTCACCATCCAACCTTCCTTGCTGGCCCCAAGGTAAGGTGTCGGACCTCGTATTGGAACGATGCAAAGGTCGTGGGTTCGTACCCCGGTCTCGGACGAAATTTCCGAATTCGAGAAAACTTGTCCTTAAACCTTTTTTTTTCTTTTTTTGTGGTTTACCCTTAATAATCGACTCTTTGTCCATACAACTGCCTTTTTAAGTTGCGATCTAGACTTAAATTTTGAGAAAATTATAAATGGAGCGGAGTCGGGTATTTGGAACTAGCTTAGCCGACTTGGTTCTTCTAGGCAAGGAAAGCATGTAGAAAATTTGTGAATTCATGACAGAAGATCATGACAAGGTCCCATGACATGCCTCAAAGTATGAAAAAAAATGTGGTGAATTCATGACAAAAGATCACGACAACGTCGCACGACATGCCTCAAAGTATGTAATAAATGTGTAAATTCTCTCTCTTTAAAAAATCTTGCATGGTACGACTGCAGTAATGGACCATAATCCAAGTGCAACAGAGTAGATAGGCAATGTCGGTTCTGCGACAGGGAAGCAGATTTCTGCGACATTTCCGCGACGCGGTTTTGGAGTATGGTGTGTAGGAGAGCCGGGAGACCTGGGTGAGCGACCACCCAAACTCTCAGTTCTCCTGACACCATTTTTCGCCGCCGCCGCTGCCGCCGCTCGAGTCATTAGCGCAACAGAAAATTCAAAGGTCTTCCGACGCTTTGAAACGAGTGAAAGCAGCTACCGTGATCCCAAGATCTAATCTCACTGTTGTGCAACATTGGATGCTGCAAGAATCAGTCCCAGATACACGCTACATTTCGAGGATGATTTTTTTCGATGCGCAACGGAGTTTTTTATGCACCAGTATTTCCAGGTGTGGTAAGAGTGGCTCTTGTGAAGCTAAGGCGTATGAGGACGTAGTTCTGTGTTGTGAAATGAAATTTTGATGCATGAATAAGCCTGCGCTCTTTGGAAATGTAGCCCAATGATGAAAAAGGAGGTTATATTAGATGAGTGTCTACATCTTAGATATCTCGAATTCTTCCTTCATCGCTCTATGAATATCCTTGTACGAAGGCTTACGGTACACTTGCCATCGTACAGATATCCCTGAAAACTCCCGCTGTCTCAGTCTTGCTCAGAGCACAGATCAGATCAGTGATTTCCCATATTGCAGTGACTTTGATATAATATCTGGAGAGAAAAATTCGCGTACAACCTTTATGTGTTATATTGTGAGTGTTGATTCAGTGAAATGAGTAACGTGGGATCCATCTTCATCTTGGGATTTTGATTCAATCTACCGTATTTACCCGTGTAAAAGACGCACCTATAGATAAGACGCACCCCACTTTTTGGGGGGGAAAAATCGGAAAATAATAAGAACCTGTAGATAAGACGCACCCATAGATAAGACGCACCCCGGTTTACTAGGGCTCGGAGTGAAAAGTTTCAGATGAAACCGGGCAAATGAAGGACAATAGAGATTCATTCGATGTATCACAATGCATTTATTATCCACTCTATAACATTGAGAGAGCTTATCTTTTTCATTACGCCACCTCCTGACACAAACTTCAGAAACTTTGTTTATTCTGCCAGCCTCTCGATTTCTAACAGCTTCAGCTTGTCGCACAACCTTTCGTTTGAAAGCACTTTTATATGAATTTCTCTTCTTGAGCTCCATATTTGTAATCTCGCTCAGCTGTTGAGCTACTGAGATTCGACAGTGTACTGATGTTATCGAATGTTAATGAAATATCATATTCATTCGCGATGTGGCAATGCTGTTATGACGATCACTTAGATTTCGATGTAATTGAAATACGTACACAAAGTCACACGACTGCGCGTACATTCACGCGTGTTTACGATTGTGAACAATTCCAAGAATACGCAGCTGAGTATGGTGGTATTCTATACATTTCTGGTGCGTCTTGTACACGAGTGCTGCCAACAAACTTTCCGCACAGAAAATATTAAGCACCTATTGATAAGACGCACCCATAGATAAGACGCACCCCTGTTTTGGAGTGCTCGAAACTGATTTTTTGGTGCGTCTTTTACACGGGTAAATACGGTACATATGACAGAGAAACCATCGAAAAAGAACCGAGTGAGTTTTCCAAGTCATTAATAAGGAAATCGTTATGTGAGAAGTGTGAGTAGTTTTTCCGGACACATAAATATTTTTGGTGAATTGTGCTGAAATCGGATCTTGTTTCTCCGGATTTCCAGAGTGAACAAGTAGTGAATGTGATGAGTATGGAAAGCTCGTGAATAGGAGGTAAGCTATTACCATTCAACTTTATAAGGACTAATTCAAGCCAAATTTTGTGCGCAACTCTCTTTACCAACTTTTTGTGGTTCTTACGCATCAAATCAGGCAGTGAGGTCATTGATAATCGTAGTGTCTTGCGATCACACAAGGTTGTCAATACATCATCTCTTCTTCATTGTAACGATTCAAACTTCCATCGTATTTCTTCGACGTTCATTTCAATGAATCAGGGGATAATTTTCATCAGTTTTTCATGCGTTGAGGCAATTGAAAAGATAATCCAAAGTGAATATCACTGAATAGATAGTGTTCTTTTTAGAGAAGTTTGTGTAACTGATCGATGAGTTTGTTCGTGTAACCATGCGTTGAGAAATCATTACGTCAACCATGAATCTTCCGAATCTCATGACCCTGAGTATGAAATCGCGTCTACTCTCTATGATCGCATGATACCCATAAGTTGTTTATTCGTTTACGCAATTGAGCAAACGGTCCAAAGTGGATATTGAAAAATAGCCAGCGTTTTCCCAGAGACGTTTGTGTAATAAACTGATGAGATTTTTTCATGTAACCATGAGTTGAGAAACCATTACGTAAACTTCGAAACTTCCGAATCTCGTGTCCCTGAATGTGAAATTGACTCTTTGTCAATGCTTGCATAGTACGTGTCATTGAATTTTAATGATCATCCATCAGTAGATATCTTCCAATCTGATCTTTGAATATTTGAAAGTTATCATTGTGGCGCATTGTAATGGAATAGAAGCTCCCGAGTTTCAAAATCTTGAATACGAGTGCCACTGCTGATTTTCTATTTTCAATATCATGCGCAATCAGATTATGGGGCGTTGAATTTTGTGATCATGACCTAATAGAGAATGCTCAATCCCTCCTTTTCCATCCATAGCATGGGTGTGTAACATAAATAAATACTCCGCGCTTTTTCGGGTCTCAACACAGTCGGTTTGAGGCAGCACGGTGCTCGTTTCTGCAAGAAGTGCTTATAATCTTTCCGCTTCAGTGTGATATGTGCTTTAGCTTAGAAAAGTGTACATAAAATTTTGAGAGTTCTGGCTACCCGATTGACTTGATTCTCTGGCATACTTCATCTTTGAGGATATTATCTGGAATTCATACAACATCTCTGAAATTTGTGAGTTCAACAGAATTGGAGTCTCACGCAGCTTCTGTATAACAAATAAGCGACTCACGTGATGATTCTAACATTTTTCCACTCATATTCAATCTGATTCAATCATCCAGAATATCCACACTAAATCCTATAATAGTCAGGAGTCTCAGAGGGGTTATCAAGCGTTTACTAGTCACACAATTTTTGGATAAACGGGATTAGAGGTCGCGATTGAAATGAAATTACGGAAAATGGGTTTGCATTCAACGTGATGAGAAGTACACTTCTATACTGATAAATATCCACATAAATGGTGATCTTGACTGCTATCTACAATATATGATGAGATGAGATGGAATTTCAACAACGCATGATAGGTTTATCAGACAATTTTATTCATTGTCAGTGATTACATATCCTATTCAAGTGAATTTGATACATATTTCCCTTACATTTCATCAATAGACATTTCACGTCTCGTATACAATGTCTTTTATATATATTCAGTAATTGCCGCGGGAATCATCTTAACATGTAATTGAGGTATATTCAAAGTACAATCAAAGAGATATGTTAGTGAGCGGACATGGTGATATTTGCTCTTCTCTTTGCGCCTCTGAAGGAATGAGTGAATGATTGAATTGAGACCCCTGTACGATCTTGCAAACTTAACATATCTCAGTCTGATTTCAATTTTGAGATACAAAATTCTAGGAACTTTCTTGTGCACAAACGATTGGGAATCAACTGCTACGACCCACCTGATCTGGTCTGGGGCTGGAATAATGCTTCTGAGTTCTGACCCAAATCATTTCTCGTAATGATTCAGACGCATGGAATTCCACTCTCCATGGAGTCACCCATATGTCATCAATACCAACACTGTTGAGAACTGTGCGTAAGGGGTATTTCAGCTTGGAAACATTGATTGATGATATTAAATCTTGTAGGGGTGATTAAGTGGATGAATCTCCCAGTAATTCGCGTTTACATTTTATTCATATATTCATTTTTCCATTCCAAAATTATTCATACCTAGAAATCGATTGAGTTTGGCAAAAAAACGGTTGGGATCTCCTCTCCTTGAGATGAGTTCAATTATCCACCAAAAATGATTTGAAACCAGAATAGGCGTTTCTCCCAAATATCTTGAACGAACCCAATCCAAACAAATCGTACTCAGATTTCATTCTGGACAACATGGATTCCTATGATCAATAGAGTCTTTTGCGTAAGATCGTGCAGGAGGAACCTCATCTAAATAATTTCCCTTACGATGGTGCTCAACCAATCCGTACTCATTCCATGTCTGGAATGAAACAGGCATCGAGTTCTGTGATTGAAATAAAATCATGGAAACTGATCTTATAGTGGATGAGATAATGCACTGAGTTTCTCATTGATTGATATCCAGGATGAATGGTGATATTGACTGCTTTTTGTGGTGTATGATGTGATGGGATGGAATAACAACAACGTATGATAAGTTTTCAGAGAATTTTATTTATGATCAGTGATGACACATCTTATCTCAGTAAACTTGATACATCTTGTCTTACGATTCTATCATAGACATTTCATGCTTCGTATACATAGTACTATGTATAAAATGCATGAAGAAGACAGTTCTCAATGCACATCTGTATACAGATAAATCATGATGGGGGCAAGTCTCCCACGGATATAAGTATATCGTATCCTCGTAATCACTCGAATCTATATCATATTCATCGTGAAGATCAATTATTTCTATATCGGTACGAGTTGAGAAAAATTCCGGGGCTAAGGCTTTCAACCACTGTTTTTTCTCACTCCCCAGCACAAATATCTTCGTAGGTCGCTCAATCTCTGTTTCTCGAATAAGTGTGTGCTCGAAATGATCGGATACCCCAGAATGCGGAATTTTTTCATCATTCCAACTCAACCCGTGGTGGTTGGACTCCAAACAATTGACTGTTGTCCAGTCTGCAAAGTACAGATAATCTTTAGAATATGGTGGGTCAAAAAGCCAGTGGTACTCTTTAACCAGATCTTCCCGAGCAAGGACAGCTTCTTTCACAATGAATTCATTGTTGTTCGCGAACTTGAAACCCTGCATATCAATGAACAGAAGTGTTGGAGATTGTTCCTGGAAACACCATTCAGACGATCTTATGAATGATATTTGTCATGGGTTTATATTGGATGAATCTATCGTGTAATATTAGGCAATAGGCACAAGTATCAGCGGCAATGTTATTCTTAGCTTCGAATTCTATGCAAATGTCTACAGTTGAACACTTTATCGATTCGTTTTGATAAGAACAATCTTTCACAAACATAGGACACTTTTCCAAGAAATCGTGGGTATCTCGAGATGCGATTTCTTCTGGATATTTTTCGTGGTAGTAGGATTTCTGGAATGATTTAAACATTTGGTAGTGTGAAGTTGTGTTTTTTCCAGATGTAAAATCGATGTTGAGATTCTCATAGGGATAAATATCCGAGTTCAAATATACTCTAACATTGGAGATCCCACATTCATCAAACAGTGATGCATGTACTTTTTTGTTGTTTCTCCTGTTGGTTCGAGAAGCGAGAATGATATACCTTGGTTTTCCAATTGCGTTGTGGATTTCACTGACCAAACATGTCTATCTATTTCTTGTAATACAGGGTATTCAAGCAGTTCCCAATTTCTAAATGGAATCGGTAGGAAAATATTCTTCTGCATGATTCGTAGGGAATCTAATTCAACTCTATCATTTATGAGGACATAAGGCATCCACCATTGTATTTTATTAAGAGTGATCTTGGAATTTGTTGCGTCTTGAGTCACTACGAAATAATTTGAATGGAATTTGTCCCTAATGAGAAGCAATTCTTGTTTAGCATTCAAAATCACTTTTTTGTAGTCCTCACAAAATCCTAATAACTTGTTCAAAGGTATACAGAAATTGAAAACACCATTATTAGCTATGGGGAAGTGGTCAGTATGCCAACCAACATTGACCATCCCCAGTTCCGTGGATGATGCTGAAGGAAGATAGTTTTTCAGTGTTGTGGCAATCCCAACATTCTCCGCCTGGTCAATTTCAACACCGTTCAATTCCAAACGTAATTCTTCGAACATGAAAGCACCACTAATATTGGGTAGATGAATGTGGTTTTCACCAGTGAAAGTTACCACTCCTTCAATGTATAACCAACTCTCGCAAGGGAGATGATAAAAGTCGTTGGGCTTTATAACAATACGAACTTGATCACTATTCGATAGATTGTTGAGATTAAAAGAAGAATAA